>OZ007596.1:274690834-276088959 GCA_963931845.1 Maratus michaelseni
TGACGAAAAACGGTTTCCTTGGCGCGAAAAATCTTCTACAGTTTTCTACAGGATTCGATAAACTCGTACCAGACGCATGCCGCTATAACAAACCAATTTATCTGCTTGGAGGCTGTGCTTAAACTTCGAATTTAATACGTAATAATAATAAAAAAAGAAAATGAATCTTTGATGTATAAGAAAAAAAAGAATGAAAGCTTTTTGGAAATATTTTAATAGACATTTAATATTTAATAATAGAATAATTTTACGGGAATAGGGTTTTCTGAGCGGAATAATTTAAGAGATGTGATATTTTATCATTTAAATAAAGAAGTTATGGCAATTTGACTACACGAGAATAATAATAATGAATTTTAATAATGGATGAAAATAGATGTTCTATTTAAAGAATAACTTTAAAAAAGCTATCGCCATTTTTAGATCTAACTACTTTCGCATGAATAGTAACGGATTATTTTAAGAATAAGAATTATTTTAATAAGCCGGGTTATATACGGACATTATTAAATTGAAAAATTTTGTAGTATAATTTAGCAGATTGCGGAAAAATTATTTTTTTTAATATATATATATATAAATTACAAGGATATTTAAAAAGTCATATGATGCGGTTTCTATACCGGCGCTTAGTGGGTTAAGGTTCATATTCTACATAATTATTTATTATGTACTATTAAAAATTATATTATTGATGTAAATGATTTATACAAATGAATAATAACTTGTTTGCTAGACTAATGTAAATTGGCCTGTGACAGTGTTGCAACAACCTAACTCTTCATTGTGAGCATTTGTTTACCATTTAGAAGATAATAATTTTTTATTCATGCTTTGATTTAAAAAGAATCTTGTAGATGAATTAAAATTTATAAGATAAATTTTATTTATAAGATAATGATAAACAAATTAGAAAATAAGTATATTTCAAATCAAAGAAGTGTATTAATTGACAAAAATAAAGTTTTCCCTTCAAATACAAATTATTTCCGCTAATGTATGCTACAATTATTTAATCTTAATTTTTACTAATTACTATCTTAACATAGTATAAAACAAAGTCGCTTTTTCTGTCCCTATATCCCTATGTACGCTTAAATCTTTAAAACTACACAACGGATTTTGATGCGGTTTTTTTTAATAGATAGAGTGATTCAAGAGGAAGGTTTATATGTATAATAACATCCATTAAATAGTGGAGAAATACTGTTATTTTTGAGGTTTTTAATGTGATGTCGTAAATAATTTCATTTTTTCCGCTTATACATTGCAAACGCAGGCTGAACCCTACAATATTTATGAAAATAATGTACTAATTATTGTACACATTAAAAAGGTCTACAGAAAACACAAAGAGATGAAGGTTTTCAAGGTTAACCCGAAGCAAAGCGAGGGAGGGCCGCTAGTTACATATAAATTGAATTTGTAATTAGTGCCAAAATTTTTTATTCGCGTCTCTCCGTTAAAGACATAAAAATATTTCTCGCAAATAATATAATTAAGAACAGATACTAAAAAATAAAAAAATCAATAGAAGATATTTATTGCTCTACGATAAAAAATCATTACAGATGCGAATATATAAAAACATGCACTTTAAAGTCTCAATTTACTTATACTTCATTGACGAAGTCATTATGTCAATTATGTAATTTGGTTACAATTTTTTATGCTATTTATAAGAACCTTCAAGTTTTGATTATAAGAAAAAATATATAATTTGTTATTTAATGGTTTCCTTGCATTCCAGTCATTTTATTGATTGAAAATTTACTAAATGAAAAGCTAATATTTTTATATAAAATTCACTTTATCGTTTTGAATTGTTATTTAGAAAAGTTATTGTTTTCCACACAACGTTATTCTCAGCTTGAAGTTAAAACATTAAAAAGTGTTTTCATATAATTAAAAATATGGAGTTTTACAGATATATACAAAAGTTTCTGTTATAAGCTAAAGGACTTGTTATTGATAAAGCCTATATTTCATTAACTGCTGACACCTGTATCTCGTCGAAAAATCATAGTTCACCTTTGGACAACTGCCAAAAATCAGTAGCTATTTTTCGAAATTTATAACTTTTTGGGGAACACCCGGCGAGATGGATTTATTTTTCATTGCTGATACCTCACTGCAAAAACCCCTCAATTTAAATGTTTTTAACGTCGAATGGAATAAAAAAATATTTTTGGCTAAATTTGTTTCAAAACTAAAGCTCAATTTTGCGACTTTTAGGGCATTTAAAATGTACGCCAGAATAGATATTTGTTTGCTAGAATAATGTAAACTGCTCAGTGACAGAATTGCAACTATTTGTAATTGATTTCCCATAGCAATTTAAAAAGCATTTTATTTCTTTTTCAACCTTAACTTTACGCAATTTAATTTGAATGTCAATAAACGTTTTAAATAACACTAAATCTTATTTTCTCAAATACGGCTATAACTATGAGCTGGATTGAACAAAATTAACTACAAGATAATATTAACTGCAACATAAGTCACTTGAAAGAAAAACTGAATGATCGAGACGAAAAGACAGATTTCGATTTTATTTTACACATATTTGCATTTTGTGAAATAATTTTTCTTTATGCTAAAAATAAACCACACATTTCCTTCATGCATTTAAAACAGATTAAAATGAATTAATTAAATGTTTCGCACTCCAATGTGAGAAAATTTAAATTGTTGAAAGGTGATTTCAAATGATGATTTCAAATAAACTTAAAGATTTATTTTACAGTATTGCAAATTCAATTAAGAGTAATTCACAGACAATAGATAAATTGAAGCAAGACGAGTGGATAAATAAATGTATAGTAAATAAATGCGCATATGCAGCGAATAGTCCAATTAAAAATAACATACATAAAATATGTAAATTAAAATTGTTTTATAAATAAATGAAAATGAAGATGAATGTGCATATTAGAAAATGTATAAATAAATGTTCATTTATTTGTTTCTTTGCATAAATTTAGATAAATATATAATTTATTTTTTATTTTTTATTTTTTTTTTTTTTTTGCAATTTCTATACTAAGTCAAAACAACTAAAGATAATAAGCTTTTTGGTCGTCCATGAAAAGAAAAAAAATGTATTAAAGGACAATGACATCTGGTGTGTTATCGTCAACATCTCTTAGTTAGTAGAGCAATGTCTGCTTTAAGAGTCTGCCAAGGTCATTGGTACCAATCCCTGCATAGGCACTATTTTACTCAGTTGGAAAAATTACAACTCGTATGATTTCTTTATCAATCTGAATTATTGTCTTATGATTTGTTTGTGTTTTTGAATAAATTTGAAATGTATGAGAAGTTTTTTGTTTGTTTGTACGAGAATTTGCTAACGGAATATACACAATTGCGGAACAATTATGGCCATACTCTCTTCTCCAACATGCGCTACATTTTATGTTGGCACTCCTGTACTTAAGGTGGAGCCAGAAGAAAAACTAGAAAATTGACATGGTTATTACTCGGAAGAGGTAAACAGTTTGAAAAAAAAATTAAAAGAATGAAATGAGCTGAAAATAAAAATCACAATTATTCCGTTAATTGTGATTTAGCATGTGGATGTAATTGGGGTTACAATACCTAACTTATTTCAAAACATATTCCAGTATTAAGGTGGTGAGTACTTGTGCTGAAACATTAACTTATATTTAATCGTGCGATCTCTGTCATCCTAAGGAGTTAAAGAAAAAAAAAGTATTCACGTTGTTAGGGCTAAACTTCGAATTTCATATTGTTGTTACATTTAAAACAATGTTTATCACACCGAACGGTTTAAAAAAACCGAAATTAAAAAAATATAAAATCAGCAGAAAACTTTCTAAAATATACGATTGCACTCAGCATTCAATCAGGTTCAGAGGCGCAAGTAGTGCCGTCCTGGCCGAAGTCCATGGTAAACAACATTACTCCATCAAATATTATATGAAATTGAAATTGTCTTTACTCCAAATACTTAAAACTGGAGAGTAAACATTTGTTTTTTGGTAAACGTAGATTTTAGAACAAAATGGCAGCTGTTCAAAGTTAAAATACCGATTTTCACAATTAATTTTGATTTTTAATTGTTTGTAAAACAATATTATAGAAAAAAATCATCACATCGTCAAAAAGAGCGATTAATGTTTTACTAATATTTTTATAAAATTTTGGTCAAAATTTGCCAAATCATCGTCTTTAAAAAAATAGTTTTCAGAAAATCACATTTGAAGACTCAAGTTATATTTTATATATGATAGAACAAATAAATTAAAGTGGCGTAACTATCTTAATTTTTATTAGATGACTGAACATATATTACTGAACATTCTTCAATAAAGGTACTTTGATAAAATAAAATAAAAGAAATGCGTTTTCGAAAGTTTGCAGGTAGGTATAACCCCTTAATCAATTTAGACACTTTTGATTGGGTTGTAATATATATATATATATATATATATATATATATATATATATATATATATATATGACATGAATTATTCTAGATCCAGCCATCGTTGACAGGCTAGCCACGCTCTCTATAATTTTACACCAGATCATAGCACTGTTATTCCACCGCCACAAGTTACTAACGCTGCTCCATGCGAGATGATGACGGAAGATCACAATTTATACTCCATAGAGGCATTCGCACGTAACCGGAGAAAAGGCTAAGTAAATCAATCCAGGCAATTTCCCACTCAAGAACAACAGCATTGACGAAACAACTGCTTATTAGAATTACGTTGATTTAACAACTCCGCTAAATCTCATCAAAAACTCGAAGCTATTTAATGCATTAGACGGCACAAAGCTATGTTATTGAAGAATTCTCTACCAATGACATACGCATTTTGACCCCTAGTGACTGGGTCTAGTTGACAGAAGAAAAACGTACAAAATCTGTTCTCCAAGCCAGCGCAGTTCGTTTTAAAGGTAAAAGGCGAATGAATATTTCCGCAATGCAGGGGAAGAACGAGCCAATAAGAAGCTTGCAAAGCCAGGGAACTTAATACTGTCAGTGGCATGATTTTAAGGTGAAGTGGATGACGCGCGAGTCGAAAGGATTATGGGATATCGAATGATAATTTTAATAAAAATAAAAATGATATTAAGAGACGTTCTAAAGAAATAAAATTTGAATGTTTCAAAAGAAGAAATAAATTAAGGTTTTTACAAATACGTGTAGCTTCAAACAGATTAAGATTTTTAGAATGATAATTAAAAGAATATTTTGATTAAGCTATGGAATAAAATAAAAATAATTTAGATTTAAGAGATATTTAAAAGAGAGGGAAAAACTGTAAGAATTTGGAATAAATTAATTAAGGAAAAATGGCAAAAATTTTTATTATGACATATCCCCCCACCCAAAAAGACGAATGCACTGTTAGGTCATATGACCTGCAAGTTCATAGTAGGGAAATGTTACACGGAATTGGATTACAATTCGTCAACTGGAGAAGGTCAAAATAAGTACATTTCCAAAAATTTTCATTAATGCCAAATAACATTAAATTTAATAACTATAACGCGAACTAGTGGAGTTGTTAATAAAAATACGATTACAAGATATTAATCTTGTTAACAAATGACATAAAAAGCTTTAAAAATATTAAACAAAATAAGAAAACCGTTGCAAAAATTTAAATAATATATAACATACTTCAAGAATATAATATTAACAAAATGTATCACTGTAAAATTGTTAGCTTAATATTTCGTTCAGTTCTCTCATGAGTGGTAGTCCAATCCAATAAAGTTTGTTGCATACCTCATTAAACTGAACAATTGACAAATTGAAAAAAAAAACCTTCAAACGTTAGACTTTACTAATGTTCCTTATTAAAGTCTATCTTCAGAAATTAAAGTTCATCTGAAATGCTTTATCTTTATACTAGCAACAACTCAAAAATAGTAATAAGACTAATATTAACAACAATAAAACACAAAAAATAAAATTATACAATTATAATAATAGCAAGAACAATATTAACAATAAAAATTTTAAAATAATAATACTTAGCAATAACAATAATCATAAGTTCAATATTTGAAAATTCTGAAAAATCCTAAGAGATTTTTTTTTGTCATGGTATAGTCTGGTATAGTTTGGCGTAGTTTGTTTGACAAATGGTAATTAATTTAATAAGGTAAGTAGCTAATGTAAGCAGTATAAGATACCTATTAGGTATCAACTGAGTCCAGAAAAATCATTGCATAGATATTTAAACTCATTCTCAAAACTAGACTTTTTACTTTAACAACATCAATTTTACTATTACCATTATTACCTTTATAACTTCCATTACTTTCACTACTTTATTACTTGATTACTTCTAGAAGTAAAATTTATATATCTCAACATATTCAAACTCAAGTAATATTCAATTTCAAGTAATATTTAATCTCAAGTATCATCAGTATCAAGTTAATTCATCTCTTTTATGATAGTGATCACTAGTGTTCTTCATTATAATTCTCTCTCAATATCAAATTATAAATAGTATAACTAATAATAATAATATTCAACAATAAATTCAGCAATAACCAGCAGTATAATTCAAAAAAATATCACACAATTTCTTTAATTACTTTCTTAAGTATATAATTAATATCTCATTCATAAAAGTAGTGAATGAGGCATGAGAATGTACTCAGAAAAAATACATAATATAAATTAAGGAATAAATAAGAAATATTTGTGAAAAACAATCATTATTTGTGTAGATGATGGTTATATAATTAGCTTGCTTTCAGTCAAACAAGAAAACACAAGTTGTGAAATGAAAAAATGGGACCTTGTAGCATATTAAGAAAGGTTGGACAATTCGCAATTATTATTAAGATATCATATTTGATTATTTTAATATATAATTTAATCCAGTTTATTTTATTAACTTAGTTAATACTGTTTAATTTATTATTCTAATCTAATTCAATTCAGTATCAGAAACTCCTAACTTAAATCAACTAAATTACGCCTGCATAAAAAGTTAACTCAAGTGGAAACCTCAGCAGTGACACTCTCGTGTGCACAATTCAAGAACACCACTGTTATACCGAATAGAATTGATTAGTTAATTCTTATTTATTTTATTTTATTTAGTTTATTTTTGGACTATAATAAAATTAAGACGAAACTATAGATTTAACATTAGTTTGTTGTTGGTTCTCATGGGATAATTTTATTTGATCAGGAGGGTAATAAGGGCGTAATTTTGATACATGTACTATTTCAGTAGGTTTATTTTGAATCTGTCTATTAATTTCAAAATTGACATCAGATAACTTATTAAGGATTTGATAAGGACTTGTGAAAGTTTTCTGGTATTAGGATATTGGAACTCTTCATAAATTACAAGATCTCCAATCTCAAATTTTGGTTCTAGTTAATTTCGATCATAATATTTTTTTACTTCTCCATTAAAAATCATCAGTGCGTTTTTAAGCAAGTTTAAGGGCTTCATGAACAGGAGGGTAATAATGTTGTTGAAGGGGGGATCATAGGGTTGTTGGTCAAAAAGTAAGTAAGCAGGAGGGAATTTAGTGATAGAATGAGGTGTATTGTTATACTCATTAACTACTTCTGTCAAAATTTTTGTTCCAAGGAATTTTGGAGCTAATAGAATTGACTTTACACTTCAATCTAGTAACTATTGTCTGGTTCACTCTCTCACATTTGCCATTCGTTTGTGGATGCTGTGATGTGGTTAAACGTTGCTTAATATTGTGGTTCCGCAGGTATTAGTTTAAATCTAGATGAAGTAAAGGCTGCATTTCTATCACTTAATACTTTTTGATTGGTCTGGACATTAATAATTTTATTAAAACAGAATAACTGTTGTGGGGTTTGAATATTAAAAACTTGTTTTAGACAATTAATATAAGTATCTGTGGTAACACTTTTTGAGGGAAAGGCCCAAACATATCTAGTAGCATGGTCGATTATAAGATGTATTTTTTGTGGAATTGTAGTAATTAAATCCTCCCACAGTATCAACAGAAATGCATTCAAAAGGTTGATCTGTGGTGGTCATAGCTTGTAATAAGCCAATTTTTTTCTGTCTCGGTTTTTTATTCTTTTGACAGACATCACAGTGTTTTAAAAATTTAGTTATATCTTGAGTCATATCAAGCCAATAATAATTAGGAGATATTAAGTTTAACATTTTTTGAATACCAGGATGACCAAATTTTTCATGAGTAACATTAAGCAATTTTCTTCTTACAGACATGGGTACTAGTATTTTTCTAAAACCTTTCTTTTTTACTATCATAAGTCAATTTTCATTGAAATAGTTTTTTCCACACACATTATATTTTTGTTGCATTTCTATGACTTCCCTAACATCCAAAAGAATGGCAAGCGGTTGAATAAGATATGTAGTAGGATTTCTGGACAACATGTCGGCTTCGACAATTGTGGAACCCTTTAAATATACAGTATCATACTCGAACATACTTAACTTTAAGGACCATCTAAATAATCTTCCTCTTAAATGTTTGACATTTCTTAACCAGACAAGAGACGCATGATCGGTGTGAATGGTAAATTTAACACCATGGAAGTAGTGATAAAATTTGTCTAAGGTTTCAATGATGGCAAGACACTCCAGTTCTGTAATGAAATAATTATTTTCATAACTTCTCAATCCTCTAGAATAGTATGCAATTGTATGTAAGAAATTATTATTATCAGAGTGCTTGATTACTGCACCTACTGACACCTGTGAGGCATCAACAAACATATGGAGTTAGGGTCATAAATTTTCAAAACAGGTGTAGCAATTAGGGCATCTTTTAGGTTTTGAAAAGAATTTTGACAATCTAAATTCCATTCCCATATAGTATCTTTTTTGAGCAATTTATTGAGAGGTTGTCTGATTTCTGCATATTTATTAATAAATTTATGATAGACATTAATAGATCCTAAAAATCTTTGGAGTTCTTTAACATTGGAAGGGAGTTTTAATTTTTTGATAGCTTCTATATTATTGTTAGCAGGACTTAAAGTACCATTTTTTATCTCATAACCTAAGAAATTAATTGTATTTTGGACAAAGTTACACTTAGATAATTTAAGTTTAAGATTTTCCATTCTGCATATTTCAAATATTCTGTTGAGATGTTGTAAATGTTCTTCCAAAGTTGAAGAAAAATAATTATGTCATCAAAATAGTAGCAAGCAAAGTTAATTTTATGTTTAGTAAGAATTCTTCTAATAGTTCTGTTGAATATTAATGGTCCTACCTTTGCACCAAAAGGGAGAACATTCCATTCCCAAAATCCACAATTAGTAGTAAAAGCTAATTTTTCAGTGTCTGCTGCATGTATGGGTATGTGCCAGTAGCTTGAGGCTAAATTCAGGGTGGAAAAATACTGGGCACTACTTAATTTGTCTAAATTGTCGTCAATACGGTTTAATGGTTCTGCATCATTTTTAATTATGGAATTAAGTTTTCTATAATCTACACATAATTTAGTTTTTTTACCTTCATCGCGTTTTTCTACTAAAGTGACTGGTGAAGAATATGGGCTATGGCTTTCTTTGATTAATCCAGCAGATAATAATGATTGAATTTGTTCAGAGATTTCTTTTTCTTCCACTGTTGAAGTACGATAAGGCCTCATAGATATAGGTAGGTCAGATTTGAGAAAGATACGCTGTGGCTCAATATTAATCTTCCCCACGTCATATTTATTTTTTGAAAAAATTATCCAAATAATTCCCCATTATATCCCTTACAGCTTTGTTTTTTACTGTATTTATTTCCCCTATTAAATCATAATCATTAACATTAAATTGAGCGAAGGATTGAGGAGTCATGATACTTCCATAATCGGGTTGCACATATTGAGACTGATCTTGATCATTAAAATGCAACAATTGTAAATTATTACTGGATATGTCAACATTTTGATTTAAGACAAGATCTCCTTGAGTAACTTGACAATTTGTACAGTCTATGATTAAGTTAAATTGAGAAAAATCAGGCAATCCTAATATAGCATATTCCAATTTACTGTCACATAACAAAAATGTAACATAATGTGTAATTTTACCTATTTTAACTAATAAATTACATGACTTATTAATTGTAACTTTATCCTTAGATTGACCAACAATATTAAGTAAATATTTACAATTTTAGCACTTAAATAACGAATAAATTTAAATGGAGGAATAGATATAGTCGATCCTGAATCAATAACATAATTTAATTTTTTATTATTGGCATACCCAGCAACAATTAATTGTCAGGCATTGGGTTGACTTGGTGACTGGCTACTAACAGGAATATTACCTGTTTGTGGAGGGTTTAAGTTAAAAATACAATTCCTCTCCCAGTGACAAGCTTCTGAAATTCCCCTATTCAGACACAATCTACATGGTCGACTAGGAATCCTTCTCTGATAGTGGTTAACAGGCAATCGGGGACTAACGAACCTGGACGTTGAAGGGTTAAAATTATTTGCTGCTTGGAAATTTGGATTCATGAAATTGGGTTGAGGGCGAATCCAATATCTAGGAGAATTATTTGGTTGAGAAAAAGATCTGGAATTTTGAGAGATATTTCTAACATTACTATTATTGTTTCTGCTAGAATGAGATGGAATGACAACAAGTTGTTTAACTAATCTATACCAATCGGTAGTAGATTCAGGAGGATTTACTATTAAATAGTTCTGGTATTCAGGTTTTAAGCCGTCGGTCACTCCCTGTAAAATAATGGTTTCACATAGTTAAAGTTGTCGACCAATCTCTATTTTCTGACGAAAATATCTTTCTAGGTTGTTTAAGTCATGCAATTTCAGCGAGGTGAAATCAGAAAAACGAGGAACTGTTACTTTTAGAAATTTTTCAGTTAAGATCTCAGCAATTTTTTCATATTCTTTACATTCAAGACATTCATTAACATAAACTTTTAATGCTTCGCCTTTCAAATATTTAGAAATATTGTTGATTTTCCACTCTTTTTTATCTGTAGGGGATGAACCTTCAAAATGCTTTAGCCAAGAAGTGATATCCATCCCACTTTCTGGATAAAAAATAATGACATTAAGATCTTTTTCAGCCATTTTTGTTTGAGTACCCTTATTTTCAGTAATAACTTTAACAAACCCTGACTTTTATAACATGTAACAAAATAAACAATGTATAAAGATTTTTTTTAACTTAACAACAATTGTAAAAATATCTAACTCTTAATAATTTAAATAACAAGAACAAATAATATTCAACAGTAAAAATGTCAAATTCATATTTAAATTCATTCCACTTTTATAGTTCAATGTCACTAACACAAAATTCCTCTTTAAATAGTAAATGTAAAACTGCTACTCTAGTCTCTCTATAAATAAAATTTACTGTATATGAATAAATATCACAAATAGAAAAATAGAATGAAATAAATAAATAAAATACTTTTTAAATAAGTAGCATTATTTCGTAAGAACAAATTTTTTGGCTCTTGCTTTGTCCTTTCGGAGCATAGTATCAACAAATAAAACAAACGTAATGAAATAAACAAATAAATTAAACTGCACACAATAATTTACCTTTCCAATGTTACGCAAGTTCAGCGCAAAGCTTCCTTTGAGATAACATTTTATTACTCTTCAAATTAATAAACTTTTAAAGCTATTTTTGCGACTATTACGCAATCACTGATGTAATCGGTAATTAATACCTTCCAATATATTTTATTTAAATAATAAATGAAAATATATTACTCATATTTTTTTCGATAAATAGAAATTATTTCATAGGAATAAATATCACAGAATGAAAATGGAATAAATAAATGAATAAAATAAGTACATACACAAATAATAGAATTAAGTTACTTTTGTAAAAAAGAAGTAATAAATAAAATTTATACCAAACAGTCCTAAAGTTTTGACACCTCCTTTACAGTCATTTAATTTTATTTAAAAAAAGAATAGACTGCATCATCGTAAAGAATCATCGTAAGGTGATTTTCCATGTCGCTACCATTAATTTCACATTGTTGTGAATGATAAAAATCTCCTCAACTGATGAAATTGGTCGGTAGAGATCTTCAGCCACTAGGAAGTCTTGCAATAGAGGAACATGCTGACTTAATGCTGCTTCGCAGGCCAATTTTATAATCCTTGCCGGCTTAATTGAGATGAATTATTCTAGATCCAGCCATCGTTGACAGGCCAGCCACGATCTCTATAATTTTACACCAGATCATAGTACTATTATTCCACCGCCACAAATTACTAACGCTGTTCCATGCGAGATGATGATGGAAGATCACAATTTATACCCCATAGAGGCAGTCGCACGTAACCAGAGAAAAGGCTAAGTAAATCAATCCAGGCAATTTCCCACTCAAGAAGAACAGAATTGACGAAACAACTGTTTATTAGAATTACGTTGATTTAACAACTCCGCTAAATCTCATCAAAACCTCGAAGCTATTTAATGCATTAGATGACGGCACAAAGCTATGTTATTGAAGAAGTCTCTGTATGACATACGCATTTTGACCCCCTAGTGACTGGGTCTAGTTGACAGAAGAAAAACGTACAAAATCTGTTCTCCAAGCCAGCGCAGTTCGTTTTAAAGGTAAAAGGCGAATGAATATTTCCGAAATGCAGGGGAAGGACGAGCCAATAAGAAGCTTGCAAAGCCAGGGCACTTAATACTGTCAGTGGCATAATTTTGAGGTGAAGCGGACGACGCGGGAGCGTTATTAAAAAATAATTAACTGTAATTCATCGAAAAGCGCATTCAAAATGCGTTTTAATTTATATACAGTTAATTTTTTTTTAATTTATTGATCAAATTAAAATATTCTAGTTCATTTTGTTCATTGTTACAACATTAATAAGTTTGAAAAAAATTGAGGTTCTATCTAAATTATTTTTGGAGAAATCGTCCGCGCAAGTTTGAAAATCATTGTTGTGAATTAAATGCATTTAAAGTTTTCACTCTCCATTCAAAAACAAAGAATGACGATTGCGTTTTACTTTATATCTTCGTCAAAAATTATCGCCACTGAGAAATATTGGTACCTTTTTACTCAGAATAAAATGCACTATTTACTGACATTAAAACCTTGAAATTGAATTTTTGACCATTTTAAAGGTGATCTGTCCCCTTAATGCATCAAAAATCATTTGTGAAGCGAACCGGTTGTTATATTATTTGAATCCCATCATTGATGGATTGTTGGAAAATAAATATTTCAAGCAGAAACACAAAGGTCACAACGACATTTTCCCCATAGGCCATAAGTCACACGGCACTTCCTGGCATCGCAGCCTGCCTCATATTGTATCGTACTGTCCCTGCCTATACTCGGTATCTGCTATAACGAATGTCGCCAATCATATTATCTGAAGCACAAAGACAGTTTTTGTTATTCAAACATTTTTTTTTTCAAAAATTGCCGGCACCATTCCCTGTCACTGGGCGACAAAAATTTCACACTGGACGACACTAGTGTCGCCTAATTTGTTTGTTATTTTATGCCCTGCGGTGATTTACAAAAATTTTAAATTGTCACCATTGCTGACAGAGTGAAAGCAACTTGTCTTGAAATACCATAAACAAAAGAACTTCCGATATTTTAAAAAAAATGTTGCATAAGAAATGTCATTGGTAAAACTGTGGATGATGCCAATTTTGATGAACATGACGATAATGATAATGATGTAGGAGACTCTGACGACATTCATCCTCATATTCAAATGAAAGGAAATGATTTAAGAGAGGTGTTTGAAAATTCGGACAGTGATTTGGTTAGTGAAATATAATTGGGTACACACGGCAAATATTTCACTAGGAGGCCAAATATCTAACAAGGGAACCACTTTTGCTGCAGGTCGCACCTATCATTGAGTCCCAGTGCATTTTAAAGCCCTATATTACGAAGTTTGAGAATCAATATACATATATTTTTTTAAATCATATTTTTTGATTGTACAGCAGCATAACTTTCTAAGAATACAATTTTTGAGACCACTTATCGGACTATTAACATAAAAGTTCCTTTAAAAAAAGCAGTTCAAAATACAAATTAGTCAATAATTAGTATAAGTTATTAAAAAAAGTTTAACATTTTCTTCAAGAACCTACGAATTTGATTTTGAAAAAAAAACCCCACATTATAATTGTATTTTTGGCGGCTCAAAATTGGCTTTATTTGTTATCGTAGAATTTTTCTCGTCAACCTCCCAGCAAACACATACCTTTCGGCACACGATTTGACCGCAGCCGGTAGTGTCGGTTAGGCGTCGGAATCGGGGCAGTGGTATCGGTCAAGTGCTGGTTGTATGTCGGCAACTGATGCTAAAGAACAGTGCTTTTTAAAATGCCAGTTACTGCTATCGGCCCCCTTATGGTTAGATATCGGCAAGCGACTTAAATCGGCAAGTGACGCTGGACCGATATCTGGTATCCGTTAATGGTCCGAAACCATTTGCCAGCATCGGTCCGAATTTGGAATGTTTAGTCTTAGCCGTCATTTTTTTTTTTTTCAATTGGGATTAACCGGCATTTTTTAGTTAGATTTCGTAAGAAATACTACCTGTTACATTCTCCCCTTAGTTGGAATTTTTGAAAAATTTTTGCAGAACTACGCCGATTATGACTCCAAGAACCCAAAACCACCCCCAATTCAAAAGTTTATTAATCTATTTATCTATCTATCTATCTATCTATGCCACTTTTCTGGACACGATAACTGCAATAATTCTGCACAAATATTTTCCAAACTGATACATAAAATCAAGGGGCATAAAATCTCGGTCAAGTTCGTTAATGGGCAAAATTGAACCAAGGTGGGTGGGATGAGGGGCTTTTTGTGAAAACAGAAAAAAACCCATAATTTCTTAATTATGATACGTATCGAATCAGTTTACAGTTATTATTACTTCTAGGTAGAGGGCCAAAAATTTATGTATGACAGATTTTTTATATCATTACAAATGGCCCTAAAAGGGGGGGAGAGGGGGGGGGGGCGGGGATTAGAAGAAAAAAATTCATAACTTCGCCAATTCACAAGATATCAAATCCGCTTAAATTTATTATAAATCCTGTTAATATTATCTAAAAATTTTATACTGACAAGTTTTTTATAGGACCAACCCTTATAGCAAAAAAAATCCTTGCCGGCTCCGCTTGCTAACAAGTTAGGTTTCAAAGTGGGTGGTTCCAACTGCCGCATCATGGCAAAAATGTCACTTCTTCCGCAATTCCCAACAAACAGGCGCCCCACGGTCTGCGCCTTCGCCGAAATCTACCTGTGCCTGTAGGCCGAGCCCTCAGGGTTTTTTTTTCGATTGTGATTAAGTGTGAGTTTTGTTACTAAATGCATGTTTTTTAAAATAATCTATATTATATTTTTTTAGCCTTATTTTGAAGAATTAGTGTAACAATATCGAAAAAAAAACTATTGTTATATTTCTCTTTTTTTTTTTTCTTTTCATTTTTTTTTTTAAATAAAAATTGTGGATATATTTTTGAAAATGAAATGTAAAATGTATTCAATATTTTACACAAATTTTAAATCAGATACTAGACGTGATAACAAACACATATAGGGAAATGATGGGGTACAGGATGGGGGCGATATTTAGATGATTGATCACATATTAATTATTACAGCAATCTAAAAAAATTAAATTCTAGAGTTTTTATAAATTTTCAGTGTGAAGTGTGTATGTGTGTGTGTGTGTGTGTGTGTGGTGGTGTGGGGGAATGGAAATAACGGCGTTTCAATTAACATATTTAAAGGGGAAAATCTGCCTAAACACAGTAGATTCTTACTCTAGAAATAAATTATTTCTCAAACCTCCTGTTTTTCACAGATGAACCAGTTTTGGATCAATTTATAAAATATAATGTATTGTAAAAGTTGTGAAAACGTAATCTGTTTCAATAAAAACCGGTCCTAAACGAAAAAATGCATGGCCCCAATGATGGAAGTTTTACGATAAAATTATACCTGTTAAGACGGAAAACTGTCTAAAAAGGAATTTTTATGTTTTCAGCGATTTCTTTTTCACTGGCTTTACTGTATAATAGACAAAAATAATAAACACTAAAATAATTTTAAAAATTTAATTACTGTATCATTAAACCTGTTTTATTGGTCATTTTAAAAGTATAAAATTATGTAAGTATCCATATAATAATTTTATTAAACATGAAATAATAATGCATTTCCTGCAAGTATTTATCAAGAAAGTTTCGGATTTTGGGATAAATTGATGATAGTAAATCATATGAGACGCTTTCACATCCAAAAATTGATTATGACAAAGCGCCAAGTGCAAAAAATACGAAGAAAACACGCCAAATCTGGAATGTTATCTGCTACTCTATTGTCTACCTTGGGAGCGTAGTAAAAAAGGGAAATCAAAGCGATCATCTAGCAAAACTGCGCGCGCACGCTTGTCAAACAGGATTTTGAAGGGCAAAATGCAACCATAAATGCTCGCGTTTTCATGTAGTTGCCTGATGTGAGATGCGTGAAGCAGACACACACGGGCTGAAGAAAGTATAATAATGGTAAGTCTGCTTAAGTTTCTTTTATTAAATCCGAATTAATCTGAATTAAGTTCATTATTTTTGCATACATTTAATTTTTTAAACATTTATTCTCTTTTAACGATTAACTTTGCGTAGGAATCTTTGTTATAGAAAATGATAATAGGGTGAAATTAGAAAAATATGCTTATACAGTTTTCATATTTTTATTATTTAAGTTTTTATGACATGTAGCACATTTTTAATTATTAATAATTAACAAATTCTTTGAACGTTTCTTTATTATAATAAATGCAGAATGACATTTGATTATTTGTTTACATTTTTATCCATTTGATGTTCCAAAATTTTATAATACTCGTATAGTTCATGTATTTAAAAAAATAGTCAAAATTTTCGATTGCTTAGTAATGATAATTTGTATTTGAACTTTAATTTATTCAATGTTGCTAATTCATTCATTTTTTTAATTACTTAAAGCAATTTCTTTTTCACGTATCCTGAAACTTTTACGCAATTGTATAAAAATTCCTTAATACTATTCAAATTTATTAAATTTTAGTCATGCAAGATGGTTGACGTTTAAATTATTACTATTAAATTTGTTTAAAACATTTCATTTCTATCAAATTTAAAATAAACGAATTTTAATTAAATCAATGTACATAAGTATTTGACATTTCCAATGTACATAATATAACTGAGCGATTTTGAAAGTGTATATTTATATTTGAAAAGGAAATATTTAGAAACAAATTAAGAGAAAAAGGAAAAAACAATATTGTATATAATGTTACTTTATTTAAAAAAAATTAATTATGGAGCATCAAATTAGATGTAATACAAGATATAAATGATTTTGAAAAACAATTGTCCTTCTGTATAAATGAAAAAATATATAAAGAATTTAGTAAAAACTAAAAATAAGTAAATATGAAACATGCCTAACTTATAATTTTTTTAAAAATAAAGTTACAAAAATGTATTTTCTAATCTTGCCCAGAAATTACATAAACTCTAAATTTTGTTTTTTATATTTTTTAAAGAGAGAATAACGTTTACTAAATTAAATTATGCAAAAAATATTTAACTTAGTTCAGATGTTGATGGATTTAATAAGGCTAAAACTTTTTAGCATAATTTATAGCAGACTTATCATTTTAAGAGATATAAAAATAGAAAATTACAACATTAATCAGTAAATCACAAACATTCATTTAAAGCGTTTATAAAATAAAATAATAATAAACGGTATTAATAATAAATAATAAAATAATAATAAAAGGTAATTTAAACTGATTTTCTTTTTTTCTGTGTAAAATTAAAGTTCATTTTTTTTAATTTATTAATAAATAGTAAATTACCGGAACAAAATTTAATATATTTGACTTTAAAAATAATAATAATAATAAAAATTAGATGTATTGTTTTATACTTTCCTAGAAAATATTTTATTTTTTTTAAATCAAGTTTTACAGCGATACTTAAAAAGAAAAATATATGGAAAATGTATTTTTTTTTTAATGGCAGGGGCTATTAATGGTAAAACGGTATTCGTGAGGGGGGGGGGGGGGGGTTGTTTACATCTGAAAAATAAATTTCACCATTTTTACAAAAATAATCAAAGTTTAAAAAAAAATTATGTACCATTAAGTGGAGTGTATATCAGTATACGGTCGGCACAGCATCTCGCCGTTGTTAGCGTTGCCGGTACCGGACCAGATTCGGTAGGTGTGCGGATAACTATTGGTATACAATCGACACAGCAGAGTGCCGTCGATTCTACAGGCGTTGCCAATACCGGACCGACTATGCGCCTATCTGTCGGGCGTCAGTCGTGCGGCGTGTCGAAAAAGTTACGAAACCGGTACGGCAGCTGGTATCGTGCCGTATACCGTCGGTAACGGCAAAGCGGCAATCGGCCGATTGCTTACCGATAGATCTGTGTTTGCTGGGCTTGGACAAATGTCATAGTCGTCTGCTGTGCATAAGTAGTAGTTTGGATTTGTAGTACCATCTTTGGTTACGTAACTCGCTTTTGGCGTAAAATTAACAATTAAATGTCCAATAATAAAAATTAAAAGTGTAATAAAATATATAAAGTACGATTTTTTCAGAGAAATTTTATCGGTTCTCTAACTTTTATGTATAGGGATACAAAATGCACCAGGTCACGCTCCTAGGTACGACATGCACCAAAAGTGGTTCCCATTTAAGTACTGAAACAATCAATGCTGCTTTATTTAGGTGTTTGGATGGTATAGGTGTTTTACAACGCGGTTTATCGTCGGTAATTTCATATTTTTTGGTGTACAGGAGTTTTAGAATGTTCAATCAATGACATAAAATGGCTTTACTGTCTCAAAAATATTTGTAAGCGATTGATTAAATTTTATTTTTAACCATAAATATGCAATTTATATAAATTACATTTAACTACTATTAAAATAATAATAATCATATAGTTTGAAAATATCCTGATATCCCTTTCTGTATTTTTTAAATTAAATAATTAGAGTTTTCATATTTAACCTATGCAATATTATTAATAGTTAAATATAAAAAAAATCAATTCGTTACAAGAAAACATAAAAAATATAGTGCTGCTTTCTCCAAAGTTTACCCAAACGTTTTAAAAACTAAATCCTCTTTAAATGTTCAGTACATTAGCCATTATCATGTTTAATAGTATGTTCAAAACAATCGCTTATTAAATGATATTAATTGAAACATTTATGAATGCAATATGCAGCAGAGTTTAAATTCAGAAGAATTATTATTTATTTTCTCAGATCAAAATTATATAAATTTAAAACGAGAATTTGTTTAAATTATAGTAATTACTTTAACTAATTATTCAGCATTTCTAAAACTCTGGAAGCTGAAAATATTCAAAATGTTGGTTAAGGAGCTCATGAAATTCCAATAGTTGTATAGGTATTCTGTGAGTTTGGAAAATTTCCTTAGTTGTTAATTACTCAAAAATTACTAAATTGTTTCAAACATTTAGGAGGATTTGGAAACATTTTCTATACACGGTCATTTTTAAATAGCAGATTTAGGGATTACTGATACTATTTATTTAAAATTTCATTGAAGTTTTATCATACGTTATAAATTAATAGGTTTTTAAGAGATTTTTGTAATAACGCTCTAAGTTAAATTTATTAATATTAGTTAAATATGTTTATGTTATTCATTCCTTGCTCCTATTTTTGAATATTCGGGAAAATTGTTCTAATATGGTATTATAATAAATTATGAAGCACAGAAATAACACTTTTATGTGAGTGTATACTTCAATATATGTAATCTGCTGGTTAAAGCAGCTTTTCTAATATGAGAACAAATGCCATAATAATATTCAAAAAATAATTTGTTTTATATGTAATGTAGTTAGATTGACAATCTTTATCATCTAATTCCTAAACAGTTAGTTTACAGGAGTAATTCCAACTCCAAAATTGTTTCAAACGTTGTTCTTTCTAATATGAAAATTTATTTTCTTCAAAAGATATAACTTATTCAATAATTTTTTAAAAGGTATATTTTTAAAGTTACAAAATGTAAACTTGTAAACTGTTTAAACCTCTTATAATTATATTTAAAGAAACATGCCCATGCTCTCAAATTAACAAAATAGTAAAAACTCCATTTCTGTTCAATCATGGCTATTTTAAATAATAAATGTTTTGTAATATAAATTCATTTGTATTTCTTTAAATAAATAAGATGCCTCTAAGAAATTTTATAGCTATTTTTATTTAAATGGTAGAATAAAAATTATTATTTCATTTCTGTAAAGATATTTGTCTGGTTACGTATTTTAAAGCAACATATGTATGAATAGGTCATTATTTTTCTTTTATTGTGGTAACCATGGTTAAAGTTTTTTGGATTGCTAAAAAAATAATGGGAGGTTGCTTCTCAAAAAATATTTCTACAGGCTAGCAGAAAAACAGTTATTATGCAGGTGGTCTAAGGTCCATACATTGTATTTTTCCTTTTTACTATCTATCCCTTCGTTTTATTGCAGCACTCAAAATAATTATTGGGTGACAAATTTCAAAGTAGACATTCTGTGACCGTATAAGTATATAAATTAGACCTCCTTACACGTACAGCATCTCACAAAATCGCTAAAATTCCCAGGCATGCACACTTATCAGGAATATAAATTATGGCCTTGTTTACTTTTTTTGCGCCTCGTCTTGTGATAATTTCTCTGGACCGTGTTTCCTAGAAACTATGCAGCTATTGGTAAGAAGGCTTAACACCAGCTCTACCTCACGCTTCTAGGAAAAGTACTTCGCTGCTGTAAGAAGAAATGGAATGATATAACTGACGGATAACGAATCAGGGTCGTGGAAGTTTGTAGGTCGCCTGGGAAAGCATGTATTGCATTGCTGCAAGGGTTCGAAGAGTAAGGTAAGCGTCTTGGAAAAAATACATGATTTTACTGGGAAGTTGGGTTGGTCAGTTATTGATTTTAGGTTTTAGGTTTTTTTTCTTAAATTTAACAAATAATTCTACCAATTCATAAGTATATATATATATATATATATATATATATATATATATATATATATTATCATGATAATTTTCAAATTCAATACCTGCATGTTGAAGATTTCTTATTTTGTATTAACTAAGAAACTTGCTAAAATGATTTTCTAAATTACTTAATTTTGTGATTGTTTCTTTATGGCCACTTGTCAAATTATCTTCTTATAATTGCCTCCTTGTTGTTAAATTAATAGTTTTTTATTTTAACTAACTCATTAGCAAGATTCATTTGATATCAAGGTAGTTTTAATACAGATCCAAAAATAAAACCCTAACATTCTTGTGTTATGATGTTTTACATTTTTTTCAGCAATTATTGTTCTAAAATTGCGTTTTTCTTATGTTCGTGAAAGAAAATTGCAAGACAATAGTAGCAAAAATAATACTATAAAATAACTTAATTAAAGAATGATTTTCCTTAAACATAGGTATGCATTTATTATTATTTAATACAAAATGGTTATGAGATTATTGGGAAATATGAGGGAATACACAGATAAAAATATTCTAACATTACTGATGTGTATTTATTTGTTTTGTTTTTTACATTTAAAGAAATACTGTATTTGGAAATAGATGGGTAACTATTCATTTACAAATGTTTAAATTATATTTTTATTGAGATTTATTTTAGTTTCATTTAAGGAAAATATGCAAGATTTTAATGTATTTCGAATAATCCAATTGGAAATAAAAATAATACTTCTTTTTAAAAACTATATATCTTTAATGCTTAAATATGCTTTCAAAAAGATATGTTACAGAATATTTTTTATTTATTATTATTATTATTATTATTATTATTTATTTATTTTTTGCAGAAAGATACTTAAAAGCTCGAATGAATAGCTAACATAATAAAACCAAGTTTTATTTGCGTTTCATGTTATGTTTAACTACTTTTGGGTTTCTAAGTGTAAACATTTACCATTGAGAAAGCTCTTAAAATAAAAGAATCCTAGAACATTTTTATGATTCAAAGCTTTTTATGTTTTCATTTAGTGTCTCTTGTGTTCCAAATATTTTTTATATTATTTATACATTTTACGTAAGTCATAAATTTCATTTACTTTAAGTTGTTTTCATTAACTCCTTTTCATATAATTCACAAAATAATGTTAATATTTTATGTTTTTGAATCTTTTTGCAGTTACTGAATGCAAAATATTTATATAATTCAAGTATTTGCATTTTAACCATGTTACATTTAACTGAAGGTGTATTTCCTTTCATCAACATATTTTTATACGTTTTTAATGATTTTCTTCTCATTTTTATTAAAAAGGTTCAACTTTATTTTTTATTCATATTTTATATTCTACATTGAAATACATACATAAAATTTATCTTCAATAATAGTGTCATTTTACGCCTAAAGCGTCCTGTCGCGTCTGCCAGTGCGCGGTTTTCATAATCTGCGGCGTACATAATTTTTTCCGCATCTGCTTTTACGAACCTAATGAAGAAATACAACTATTATAGTGTATTCGATAATGCGGAGCATAAACCAGCTTTTATTGAAAAATAATTAATTTTGCATGCGGAAAAATATTTAATTAGCAAAATTAACAATATTCTTGTTTTTTTGTTCAGCTAAAAACTATGGAAATTAAAAAGCTTTATGATGTACAGCGACTGGTTGAACGTTCTCGGTTAACCATTATAGGTCATTCTATAATAAAATGTCATTTTGGAAAAAACGCCAAAAATTAATTTACGTGTAAAAGAAAAAAAGGAAAGAAAGAAAAGGAAAAAAACATGGTTACTCACGACTCATCAGCTATTCCAGGATCATAAAGCAGCCATTCTTCTTTTTCGAAAAAGCAGTTGAGGCATTCTGCTTTGAAGAATGGCTTCTTTAGCATCTGGAGTCAATTGCAGCTCAGTTCTTTACTTCCATTGTTTTTTACGTTGACACGCTTTGTTGCTTACAAGCCGTTGTTGATTTCGAGAAAATTCATGATTTTTAAAATCTCAATAAATCCTTCACTACAAATGCAAACTGACAGGTATGAGACCAATTTAAACGCTTTTTTCTATCAATCCAAATGCTTCGGAGCAAACTTCTAGATGCAAGCACAATTATGTCAGCACCAGCATCAAATGGGATTTCGTATGAACTACTGTCATACGTGATAATAATCGGAATAAAATTGTTACCTGTAGAGCACAGAAAGCAAACCTTGCAGCTGCGTGGTTAGAGGTATATTTCACTCTAGGAACCATTATTTTTATATGGAAAACATATGATTTGGATGAAAAGATTTTTAAACATTATTACACACGTCATAAAGATACGAAAAGATGTCAACTTGTAAAAGTAGAATACTGCCTTAATATGGACATACTTTGATAAATAATTACAATTAAAGTAGTATGCGTAGATTAAATACTCTGCTTAGTCTGTAAAGATTATTATCTAAGATAACTAAATAAAAGCCTTGCCTCCTTGGCGGGGCTTCTAGCGATCATATATGTGAATTGGATATATTTTTTTAATATACGCAAAGATATATCGAAATATTTCTGGTTTAAAAAGAAATTAAATTACATTTATAATTGCGGTGATGTACTCGAAGAATTTACTAAACTAATCGTAAAGAATAGTTATCTGAGGAAATATCGTTCGTATATGATAGTTATTTCAATAAATCCTTAGCCGAAATGTGCAATTATATCTTTCTTTGAATCTTGAAATTCTAAATTTTTAATAGATATAACATGTAATGTTGATGTTTGCAAGGACTTAACCAGCTTTTATGAACAATTCAGTTGTTTTATTTCTTTCAACTACAGAATGTTTCCTCTTGAATATAACGTATGCGGCGGCATTTGTTACTGAAATTAATTTGAATATTTTTCGTACAACTTTCACAAATTTTTAAGGAATCGAAATTATTTGCCATCAAAGATCGACTGTTGTTAGAAATGTTTTTTAAATTTTGGTAATTTTTAATAAACTCACAGTCTTTAACAAAATCTAGTTTTCAAATTCTTCTACTTCAAATCATGTTTGATTCTAATTTTCATTTAAACCACCTCGTGCTGTACTGCAGAGTAAAAATACTTCTGTTAACGCTGAAGACCTTAAAATAATCACATTATTTAACGTGATTTTTCGAAATGTTGTAGAACTTAAATTTCCGGTACCACACATGAATTGTTTTGTCAGTTGGTCCCTGTTTTCGATATTTATTACGAAAGGCCCGTTGAAATGACACCACTGATTCAGATTTAAAGAAACGGAGTATGGCAGGAACTGGACTATCGCATGGATGTATGCCGTGTGACCAAGGGTTCACACATAGAACACCTGTAATGTATGTAAGTAAAACTTGAATAGTTTCGAAATAATTTCATATGTTTCTTTTTTTCATATTCGTCTTCGTTTTTTTACTATAACGTTTCGAAACCCCGGAGGGAATTATGAATGACCCTGTATATATATATATATATATATCGTCAATGATGATGCGAAATTAAATTGTGTGATGTGTTGTCTTCACATCTATTTCCGTGGCAGCTTCAACGCCGGCTTTTAGTGTTATAATTTCATTCAACGAAACAGAATATGTGTTGTAAAATTAAATGTGATAAATTGCTGACTGGGTATATTCCGGAAGGCTTAACGTAAAAGGAAACTAAATTAATATTGTTTTGCTGGAGTTATAATACAGTACTTGTATTGCCAACGTCTATGCGTGTTATGTTTTGCATTGTATAGTGTGAAATACGTACACTTCGAAATTTTTAACAATGAACACTATGCATGTTTAAAAAATGTTTTTGAAGTTTCGATACAGGCGGGACATTAATGCAAACCATGATGAAATTATTTAAAATTTTTAAATGTCCTGTAAATAAAAGTACAATTTCATTCACAATGGAGGAATTTTGTGCCAGAAAAAAAGTCATTTACATTGTGCAGAATTTCGATGACGTGGATGTGTACATGTAAGTAACTTCTTCTTGTTGACATTGACATTTTGTATACACATTCATAGAAGTAATCGATCCTTCTTGTTGTATGTATTTTTAAATGTTAAATACATGCTGCGTTGAACTTTGTATTTCGGCATCCTATTGAGATATGAATATAGAAGTATAATAAATGATAAAAACGTGACTTTGTACCAAAATATTGTCTTGTTTTTTAGTTATTATTTATATTAGGTGATGCAAGGTTAACAGCAATTGTTGTATACTCTAAACATCTGTTATTACATTTAAATTTTTTTAGACTGTTCAACATCAATTAAAAAAATTATTTTAGAATTACCATTTTTTACAGAGTTTTTGCATATTACATACTCAAACAGTTTTTAATACCAAAATACTTCTATATACATTGTTACAAGGTGGTTTTCTTATAAAATCATGATTTTAATCATTGAGTTTAATTTTTAAATCTCCATGCACAAAGGGATTTACACAGTCTTGACACATGAAATATGTGTAATTTTTAAAGTATGTTTCACGTATTTTGTATCCCTGTTTAGAAACAATGAAATTATGAAAGGATAAATGATTTCTAAAAAAATATTTACAATTGATATTTAATTATGACAATAAATTTTATGAATAAGATGTTTTAATTCTGCGAATATTCCCATACTTTAATAAACATTACACAAATATTCGCGTATAAAATTATAATGAATAATTATTTTTTTTTAATCCTATTCAGGGGAAAAGAATACCACTTGAATTGCAAAGAAATATAAACTAAATTATTTGTCAAAATTATCAGCAAGGAATAAAAATAAATGGACAGACATCAGCACACATGTTTATGGAAGAAATATTCTATCACAGTTTTATTTCCTACTTTATTTCCTGCTTTATCGATCCTTCAAAACTTACTTCGTAATATTGACTTTTTCTTCGAAGATTGGAAATCATTATTCAGTGTATAATTATAAATCAAACTGTAATTATGTCATTATATAATGCATTAGTTTGGTTATTAACTAATTATGTTATTTAAAGTTACTTACTAAAATCATTTATATATTGTTTTGAATGTATGGAAAATACATCAATAATAAAAATCTGGCGTCGCAATATTAGGGTAATTAAAAGTCGATTAAATAATGCACATGTAATATATGATTTAAGTACGCGGAAAAAGGGAAATTTAATCAGAATATTTTCCTATTTGTAGGTATAATGTCAATAAAAATAATTTAAGACTTTTATTACATGTACATATATAAAACGTGTTTGCTAGAAATAATGATATAAGCAATAATTTTATTCAAATATCGTACATTAGTTTGTAGTAAAACCAAATTTGTTTAAATTATTTAGAATGCTACTTGTTATACATTGTGTGATTATACAGATATCTCAAACATGATAAGTTTTAATAAACATTATTTCACCTTAATTTTTCAAACAAAATTGTAATTCAAAGTACTTGACGACATAATAAAATGATTCCAAAAAATACGCATACATAATTAATTTCTTTGTTGTCGATTTTTAATTTGACAATTCGAAACACAAACTGATAAAGTTCAAGATAAAATGATATTTTCTATGTATTTATTCATATTCAAATATTTTCCTGTTTTATTAAAGTTTTCGTATATTTACTTTTTACTTTTAAATATATTGAAATTTAATTTGAAAAATAAATAAATTCACTCTTAAAATACATCTATCTATGTAGTAAAATTATTAGTATATGTTTATCTATGTATCTGTCTTCACTCTAAAGCCTAAAGTCACCGTACACATTGGACTTTGGAGTTTTTATCGAATATCTAGAGAAACACTTGAAACGGTAGTCTGAAAATTCAGGGATGATAAAAAAATATGTGAATTCATAATTCTGAGTTAAAATTTTGTTACGAAAGCAATTAGAATGTCAGTCACAGAAAAAAAAAACAATGTTTGCGATCATCTTTTAAAATAGAAAATAGATGTGTAGCAATTTTTTAGTCAAACATGTAGAATTAACCATCTAGATCAACTACATACATACTGATATGAAATGGTCAGACAAACGTTGTGAAAATGGTGAAAATCATCGACGATACAGTGAACAAAAATTTTCTTTTCTTTCTAAATGTATCCGGATGATAAATGATTTTCTTTAAATTGCTAATTTTACTTTACAAGAAGAAAGTATTGGATTCATGAAAATTTTCTACTTCCGGTTTTTGGCGGATCTATACGTTTTAGAAGGTACTGAACACGATTTGACTGTTTTTAGAAAATGTCTGTCTGTGACTTTGTCTGTCTGTTTGTCTGTATGTAAGTGACAAAAATTTAGTGGGCGCTCTATCTCACGAAATAATACACGAAATTTAATAAAACTTTAAATTCAGTTAGTCCCTAATGAAATTGGTGCTGATTAATTTTTGTTGAAAATCGCTTTACAGGTGGTGCTGCTGTACTGCATTTTTTGCGATTTCCGGAATATAAATAGAATAGCAGAAATGATAAAGTACAGTAAAAACACAAGTACATTAAAAATTTGATAAATTAGACAATTTTATAGAATAACTTTTAATTGCATATGCGAAAAATTTATCATTTGTTTACAATTTTTTAGTAAAATATGTAGAATTAACTATATAGATCAACTATATACATACTGATATGAAATGGTCAGAACAAATGTTGTGAAAATGGAGAAAATCATCGACGATACAGTGAACAAAAATTTTCTTTTCTTTCTAAATGTATCCGGATGATAAATGATTTTCTTTAAATTGCTAATTTTACTTTACAAGAAGAAAGTATTGGATTCATGAAAATTTTCTACTTCCGGTTTTCGACGGATCTATACGTTTTAGAAGGTCCTGAACACGATTTGACTGTTTTCAGAAAACGTCTGTCTGTGACTCTGTCTGTCTGTATGTAAGTGACAAAAATTTTGTGGGCGCTCTATCTCACTAAATAATGCACAAAATTTAATAAAACTTTATATTCAGTTAGTCCCTAATAAAATTGGTGCTTATTAATTTTTGTTGAAAATCGCTTTACAGGTGATGCTGCTATGCTGCATTTTTTGCGAATTTTCGCAATAGCTCTATCTCAAGAACTAATGCAATTATTTTCATCGAACTTCAGATTCCATTAGACCAACGGTCGGCAACTGACGGACCGCGGAAGGTCAAATCGTGGACCGCAAAAAATTTTCAATTTGAATAAATAGTTTATTAAAATTTACATATAATAGATACGTTTGAACAATAAACTTATCAATATTTCTTATATTTTACAAGAAATAGCACGATTTTTTTTAATAATGATACATAGACGCTCTTATGTGAAACGCAAAATACTGTGTTGGGGAGCAGGCGGTGGAGGGAGGGAGTGGATAACAGACTTAAATAAACTTGAGTCAGAAAATGAGAAATAGACTTCTTGACGCTAACATAACCAGCCCGTGACAAGTGTAATTTTTCGCACTAATTTTTCAAGAATTATCTGCTTTTTCTATTTTATAATGTGTATATAAAATTTTTCAGAATGTATACTTGTGTATATAGTAATTTTTCATAACAAATTCCTGATTTTTCTATTCTATAGTGTATGCATGTATGTGTAAAAATAACAATTTAAAATTAATAAGTACTAATTTTACTTAAGTGTTTTTTCTCTGGACCTAAAAATTTTCAAAAGTATTCGGACCCTACTTATAATTACTTGACGACCCCTGCATTAGACCTTGACATAAATAGACACTGATTACGTTTTAACGTGAAAAGCAAAACAGGTGGCGCTGCTATGCTAATTTTTTCATTATTATCACGATAACTAAATCTAAAGAACTAATGCACAGATTTTCATCAAACTTCAGATTCAGTTAGACGTTGTCATAAGTTGTTGGTGATTACGTGTTGGTGTAAATCTCCCAACAGGTGGTGCTGCTATGCTGCATTTTGCACAATCTACATGCTTTTAACAATAGTCACATCTCCACAACTAATGCACGGAATTTAATAAAACTTTAGATTCGTTAGACATTGATATAAATTCGTTGCTGATTCTTTTTAGTGTATGCAAAACCTGTGTGAGATAGAAGACAGCTTTGGGATTGGCACATCCAACTAGTTCTTTTGTAACTCACTTCCAAGAAAGCAGAATTTTTTAACCCCTTCGCGACGAGCGTCCTTTACAGAATTTTTAATCTTTTAGCACCGGTATTTCAAAACAGAAATTTTTGCCTAATTGAATCGCAGAAATGCTATCATTAAATAAGGCAAAGCTTACAATAAAAGTAACTGGTGGGAATAATAGAGGATTCTGATCATCTTGTGCGTCACGTATACGTGTCGCTCGTCCCCAAGGGGTTAATGTGTGTCCGCATGCAGTTTTTGTACATATATCTCCATTTCATTATTATTTTTTGGTTAAAATGGGTTCATTTTAATGTTTTTTCCAAAAAGTAATAAAACATCAATTAACGTTGGCAATAAAAAAATAAAAATGGAAAATGTTAATATGTGTAATTTACTTATCATACAGGATTTTTAGAAATAAACTAAAATTCAACAATACCGCAAAAATCGTTCTGAATTTTTACAATAATCTAGTGACTTTTTTTATATAAGTTGCATTGTATGTCCTAGTTGGCAAATAAATTATCGAAAAGATAGTTATCGTTTGAGCATGCGTGGTTAAAAATTATTTTGTACAAATATTCATATTTCATGGAATATTTAATATATTCATATTATAACAAAAGTGTTTTATTTCTATTTCACTTTGTAATATTTTCTAAAATGGTCGTTAAATTTGGTTAAAAACCTCGCCTAAAACTACCGCGTGCATAAACCTAAAAATTCGGAACTTTGAAATATTTTAAAGAACCTTTTATATTTACATCACTATATGTGCTTTTCTTATACAAATAAACACACATTTTGTACATCACTGACACTGAAACAGATTTAAGGAATCACCCTGTATACATAGATACATAGATCTCCAAAAGTCACCAAACACTTTCAATTTTAGATAGTTTGACATCTATCTGGAGAAATACTTGTTGAATTTTTCTGCAAAGGCAGAAATGTAAAGCATACATTTCACTTTATATTTTTTTCGTTTAATTTTAGTAACGAAGGCATTTTAAGGACTAACCACAAAATGAATAAAATAATAATATGTGTGACAGTCGTCTACATCTAAGCACTCTAAATGTTCTGTAGCTTTGTGTGAGAATATACTGAATGGTGTGAGAAAACCTCAGTCTGGAAAGAAATCTCTAAAAGAATGGTCTGAAATCAAGATTTCACATGTTTTTTTCGTTTATAGGATGCATGGTTTTCGAACGAATTTAACGTTGCTTTCAAACAACTTGAAAAAGTACAGCAGGAATGACAAAGTACAGTAAAAACACAAATATATTAAATATTTGATGAAATATGACAATTTTATAGAATAACTTTTAATCGCGTATGCGCGAAATTTATCATTTTTTTTACAATTGAGTTAAAATTTTGTTACGAAAGCAATTAGAATGTCAGTCACAGAAAAAAAAAACAATATTTGCGATCATCTTTTAAAATAGAAAATAGATGTGTAGCAATTTTTTAGTCAAACATGTAGAATTAACCATCTAGATCAACTACATACATACTGATATGAAATGGTCAGACAAACGTTGTGAAAATGGTGAAAATCATCGACGATACAGTGAACAAAAATTTTCTTTTCTTTCTAAATGTATCCGGATGATAAATGATTTTCTTTAAATTGCTAATTTTACTTTACAAGAAGAAAGTATTGGATTCATGAAAATTTTCTACTTCCGGTTTTCGGCGGATCTATACGTTTTAGAAGGTTTCGAATAAAAAAACATGTAAATTCATATTAGTATATGTTGATCTATGTATCTGCCTTCAATCTAAGGCCTGGAGTCACCGTACACATTAGACTTTAGAGGACTTTTCGTTTTAAAATCAAATTGTTTGGCGGCAAAAGTAAAATCAAAATCCTAAATAAACAAATCGCATAAAACTCTCAAGTACAGTTATTTTGATAATTACAGCTGATAGTTCCTTCTTCAAGTTACATGATGAAGGAGTTAGAATAAGAAAAAAAAGGAAGAAATCAAAAACAAAATTGTTGTTCAGATTTTCTCTAAAAAAAAATTCAGACGTATTTTTTCAACATGACACAAACGATAAATCGCCAAATGTTGATTTAATTGAATTTCTTACATCGAACATTTTTTTAAACATTACAAACATTCCTTTCGTGTTTAAATTAAAAAAATCACTTTACAACATTATATCTTATTAAAACAGTGTTTATTTTTTTTCTTTTCAATTTCTGGGAGGGTGGGGGGATTTTAAACAAAAGTAGTAACATAAGTTTTCTTTTATTTTTGCATGTGTTTGCATTATTTTCTGATACAGCTGTTACAGTTCTTTTGCCAACGATAATGGTCGCCAAACAAATGGCTAATGGTAATCTTATCGTCCAAAATAACAGAACTTCCCCTCATAATTCTATACCTAATCTACGTAAAACAATATGTTATATACTAAAACATTTCCTAAGACATTATCTGTCTAACAGTATAAGTTCCATCAAAATCTATTCAGCAGAACTCGAGTTAGAAGCAGTCGCAACAAAATGTCCGTTTTTATTTTATATTGACTATAGATAATATTAATCAGTTTTCTTAACCCGGAATATAGCTTTTTGGGATTCTATGAATTCTATAGTAAACATTATCATGTTCATCAGACATATTTTATTGGCAAACATGATACATAAATGTATTGACATTAACATTTTTAATATATTTTTTTTTTAATTTAATTAAGCAGTTGAAATATTTAAAAAAGATTTGATAGCATCCAAAGATCCGATATTCCAGTTTAAGAAAATTAATTAATACACTATAAAACTGCTCGGAAAGATTTCTGAAAATCGGTGGCAGCAAAAGTAACTTCTTGAAGTTTCGAAATCATTGGTTTCTGAAGTTTCTAAAGATAATGAACCGAGGTTTCTGAGATTTCTAAAGATATATCCCAGTCAGATAAGTAGCGAATAGATGGATGCTTGAAAATTATAACTGAGGGTGCTCCGGCTAGAGTGAAAAAGTTTTTTATAATGGTAAGAGTTTTATGCGAAACATTTTAACAGTTTTACTAATGAAGGATTGTTTTTATGGAACTTTTAACTATGTTTTTAAGTAATGCCTGAGTGTATAAATTGGTAATATGAAGAATAAATATTAGATAAAAAACCCTTTTCGGAACAGTGAATACCTGGGACATTGTTATCGTATATTTTCGTAAATGAATATTTTATGTTTTCGTAGATTTAGCAACATTTGTCTTTTTTTTTTTACTGTTTTGGTATTTATCAAGGTAAAAACTTTGTAACCGAAATGCAAATTTACAATCTTAGCTTCTATTTCATTCCTGTCAGTATTGTCCAATGAACCATATTCAATATACTTTTGGGAAAACTCATCTGATGCATTATTTTGAAAATAGTTGTCATTCAATTTAAATAATATTTTTTTATTAAAACTCTGTAACTTTAATATCATCTGAGATTCTATATTTAAGAAAAAAAAAACTTTTTTTTTTCTTTCCGTTGGAAACAGAATCTCTTCATATCGATTTCCTTTATGCAAATAGAGATCGAAATCTGAAACTGAGAAAATGTTTCCTTCATGTTTAAGTTACAAGAAAAATTTTAAAATAAAAATGATATAGAGGTTACAAAACTAATATCAATGTAAATTTCAAAGTATAGGTTTACTAATTTATATGCCACTGATAAGAAATCGTAATACTGAATATTTATCAATGTATCACAAAAATGTTTTACTGTTTTTAATATTAAAATGCACTTAAAATACGTGAAAATTTTAAAATGTTTTTACCAATTTGACTAAAATATATAACTGACTAACTTCGAAACGATTTAACACGTTTATTCCACATATAAATCACTTCATATTTTTGTAGAATTTGACAAAAACAGGTGTAGATAAGGTTTGGGTGTATATCGACCAAAAGATGGCACTACAATGCTGTTTTTTTTTAAACCTTCTCACCGCCGCTACCTGATATATCCGGTCACTATGCTGTAGGTTTCATGGCAATACAAGGCTTGTTTAAATTAATATAATTCTACAAATATAATGCATTTTTAAAACATCAAAAAATGATTGATACTCTCAAGGATTATACTTATATACGTAATTAAGTTTTTTATCGCAAGTTTGAATATTCAGATTTTTTAAGCATTTTAAAAAATATATATAGAGAAAACAACATTACAAATTTGCCCTTTTGCTTGGCGGTCAGGGGGTTAAGATTACCGAAATAATGCCATCAAGCGTCATATTCAGTTAGACATTGTCAAATATATGTGCTGTTTAGTGTTTGGTGTAAATAGCCCGACAAGGCGCTTAATGCTACGTTTTGAAAATAATTATATTCAATATAATTTCAATATAATTATATCATCATAAATTATTTCAATTCATCTATGGGATGGATTTTTGTTAAACTGAAAAATTGGAGAGATCTTATTAACATAAATTTTGTTGATTAGGTTTATCAGGTTTTTTTGGCTGCAAGTATTTATTTTTAGATATCGCTAAACATGTGTAGCTACTGTGTTGAGTTTTCCACGAGTTCAGTGAGCGTTATACCTTGACAGCTATGGAGGCGAATTTTACAAAATTGCATATGTACATGTTATAAAAATATATTGATTCAATTATTTTTTCAATCAACTGGCGTTTTCAAGTGTAATTTTGTCACGGATGTACATTATGTCAGTATCTCCATTTCTACTAAGTAGAAATGTAACACATTTTATATTTCAAGCTATTAATTAATAATATTTATGCCAGTCAAAATTTTTACGAAGATAACACTGAAATATTTTCAGATGCAACTAAATCGTACAAGTTTAACTCAGAGGAGTGTTGAAAGTATTTCCCTCTACGATAAATGTCCTTTTGTATAAAAAAATTTGACTTTATAGCATCCTCAATCTAATCTCGGGAATGAATACGAAGTCCACGTAATTTGTGTTAGATTACAAAATAGCCAACAATTATACTTAGCAATAATAGGTGATTAGGCGGATATTGCATCACTTTATTGTTTTTGTGTTCGAGAAATTCCACTGTAATTCTTGATGAATGGTAAGATGCATTGTCATAGATCGATGAGTCCCCTAACACTCATCTCTTGAAGATTTTCCGGAAGACGCATAGTAGTGTAACAGTTATCTTTAACTGTCGTATGCACTCTAGCATTATGGGTTTGACCAGCCCTATTCTTCTTAAGAAATTGGCATAAATTACATTTTTCATTGTTAATTGTCTTTTCAACATTGTTTATTCCGTTTAATTTTCAAGAATCCTTACATTACTTTTGAGTAAAATGTTCTGCACTTCTCATCATTAGTTATAATTTTAGAAATAATCCGGTTCCACCACCATTAATTAATTTTAAAGTTTATTTACTGATTCTAACAATCTCGGCTTTTTGGTGATATGTTAAAGTATGATGGATCCAACGACAAGCTGATTTTTTCCATATGCAGTTCTTACAGAATAAATATATGTATAGCTGCACATCCAATGTTAAGTTTATTTTGTACTAGCTGACCCGCCCGGCGTTGCCCGAGCCCTTGTAATAAACTTAAATCTCTTAAAAAACGGAACTCTGGCCACGGTCTACGATGGCTTCGGAACCATATATCGGGCATGCTCGTACGCTCTGGAAAATCTTTTATTTTCCCCTACCACCGCCAGGGGAGCATTCTGTTCTAAACAAACCTCTTTCCGAACGAACTTCTGAAACAGGTTCCCGCTGCCTTGTATAGTAGGCGCGCTACAAAATTGAGCTGGTTTCGAGCAGATTGGAACATTATTAACCCAGTTATTGAAATAAGGCACAGTTAGAGAACATAACATTGAGTGAGGTGCCGAGGGGAGGGGATCTTGGAGTGTCCTTCAGAAAATGACTAAATTAGGAGGCCACTATGCATGTATAAAAATTCGTTCGTTTTGTTAAGCTAGGAACTTAATTACAAATTTAGCTTAATGTCTTATTCGTAAAGAGTGGTAACCGCTACTCATAAATTTAATTTAATGTTATAAAGGGTGACTATTCAGTTAAATATAATGTTTGGAATCACTTGCGTTGAAATCGGAAAGATAGTTGCTGAGATATGGAGACAGAGCATAGTTAGAGAAAAATCCTTGCAAGAGGGGCCGGGGGGGGGTGTTGTTCAATTGCCCTTCAGCAAATGACTAATTAGGAGGATCACTAGGCATCTTTCGAAATTCGTTCGTTTGCTTAACATAGGAACTTCATTACAAATTTGGCTTACACAATTATTCGGAAATAGTGGTAACCGCTACTCATAAATTTAGTTTAATGTTATAAAGAGTGACTATTAAATTAATTATAATGTTTGGAATCAGTTGCGTTGAAATAGGAAAGATAGTTGCGGAGATACGGAAACGGGGCGTAGTTAGAGAAAAAACATTGAAGCAGGGGCCGGGTGGAGGGGACGTTCATTTGTTCATGTGCCCTTCAGCAAATGACTAATTAGGAGGACCACTATGCATCTTTAAAAATTCGTTCGTTTGGTTAAGCTAGAAACTTAATTACAAATTTGGCTTAAACTATTATTCGGAAATAGTGGCAGCCTCTACTCATAAATTTAGTTTAATGTTATAAAGGGTGTCTATTAAGTTAATTATAATGTTTGGAATCACTTGCGTTCAAATCGGAAAGATAGTTGCTGAGATATGAAACTGGGCATAGTTAGGTAAAAAACTTTGAAGGAGGGGGTCGGGGGGGAGGGGATTTTCAAGTGCCGTTCAGCAAATGACTAATTAGGACAACCACTATGCATCTTTATAAATTCGTTCGTTTGGTTAAGCTAGAAACTTAATTACAAATTTGGCTTAAACTATTATTCAGAAATAGTGGTAACCGCTACTCATAAATTTAGTTTAATGTTATAAAGGGTGACTATTAAATTAATTATAATGTTTGGACTCACTTGCGTTGAAATATGAAAGATAGTTGCTGAGATATGGAAACGGATCAGAGTTAGAGAAAAAACCTCGAAGGAGGGGCCGGGAGAGGGGGTTGTTCAAGTGGCCTTCAGCAAATAACTAATTAGGAGGATCACAATACATCTTTAAAGATTGATTCATTTGGTTAAACTAGGAACTTAATTTGAAATTTGGCTTAGACTAGTATTCGGATATTCTGGTAACTGCTTTCTAGAAATACACCTTGAAGCTGAAATGTAATTATACCGTTGCCCCTCTTCATTCTCGCAAATATAAAAAAGAATCTGTTAAATAAACTTTTTTATATTAACAATCTCTATCATAATAATATATGTCATGTAAAAAAAAATAAAAAAAAAACGATTAATTGCCATGAAGAAAAATGTGCCTGGAAAATATTTCAATCAAGGGGACGTATGTGTAATTTGTCATGTGCATGTGGCGCGACATTCGCATGGCTCTAGGCTGATAACTTCAATCCATGTTGACACTTTTTAGTTAGAAATCGTTATCTATGCATCGCTACTCCTTGCCCGGGAGGCGGCAGCACAGACAATCACCTCATCGAGTTCACGGCTGAAATTCCAGAATTAGTTAAATCTCGATTCGCATATTAAAACGCTATCGGTCTGCCAAGTCGTATCTTGGTGGAAAACTCCTTAATACCCGATTTTAGCGGTTGACTAGTAGGTTTACCATTGTGTTTTCCTGCACCCAAAAGTATGAAAACATGGAGAACTGGGTGCAGGAAAACACAATGGTAAACCTACGAGTCAACCGCTAAAATCGGGTTTTAAGGTGTTTTCCACCAAGATATGTCTTGGCAGACCGATTGCGTTTTAATATGCGAGTCGAGATTTAACTAATTCTGGAATTTCAGCCTTGAACTCGATGAGGTGATTGTCTGTGTAGCCACCTCCCGGTCTATTTGGTTTATTTAATTACTTCTGTGAAGAATCGATACAATTAACCAACCCAAGAGAAAAAAGCGTATTTTTGATCAGAGTTCTTTGTGAATATTAATTAATATTTCAGTAAATAATTGAAATATTAAAATTCTGAGACTCAGGTATACGAGGGGAGGGTTTGGACTACCTAAATCTATATTTACAGACTTCTATGTGCGCTAAATTTCCCAGCCATCGCCAACAGACACACAGACACACAGAGCGAAACTTTCTTTTATTAGTATAGATCATTTGGTAGTTGCAGTGACATTTTTCGTATGGCACACACACTCTTTCTGGGATTACAGCCCACAACGACTTCCTGTGTGTTTTTCATCTAGGAGAGAATTTCAATCTTTTCTAAATCCTGTATACCATCAGAGTACAGGATATACATGATTTAGAAGTACATCCATCAGATTCATACCAGCAGAGTACAAATTCATTTCTATATGCTAATTAAAGATGTTTAAGGCATTATTCTTCATTTAGACTCACTTTAAAATGATAGAAAATCATAGCTTGATAACGTTCTCGCGGATATAAAATATTTGGATTTAAACATCCGACTAACGATTTTTTTATAGCGTATATCGTCTGCATCCGTCTAAAAAATTTCAGTGCTACCCTCCAATTCGAATAACCAACAGTTTGTGGCGTTAAACTGCTTTATCAATCCTTGATGACTGTAGTTCCACTTTATGTATCAAGAAATACAGTATATTTTTAGTCTTAGTGCTTAACAGCGATATTGAAATTTATATGGTAGAAAAATATCGAATTTTGTTTTGTGATAGATATAAATTACTAGTGTTTTTACATGGTATTATACAAAGTAATATAAGATTGTAATTAAAATAAATATGCTATTGCAATAACGAATAATAATAAAAAAATATCTAAATAGAGATCTAAAAAAGTGTATTATGCTGTGGTTTATAAACATTTATTTAAACAAGAAGGTATTTCGAATAAAATATGTAAAAAGATAATAAGTTGATTTAAAAATGTACAAATCAATTTCTAAAAATGTACTTTGGACCTTTTTTTTCTATTTATAACTAGCAGAACCACCCGGCTTTGCCCGGGTTAACATAAATTAAAATACAATAATACGACAATAACAATGACGACAATATGATTTGTGCATACTCAACCATAAATCGACAAAAAAGACACAACTTTATAAATGAGAATGCACGTTTTCTTTGCGCATACAATATAAAAATATACGATTTTCCTGACATTGAAAAAAAAATTACCAAATGTCGTAACGCTTTCATATGGCATTTATCTATATTATAAAACAAAAACATATCCGTGAGTAATGTCACCATCATATGGACGGTAGCACCGACCTAACAATTAAATTTTGCTTGAACTGCATATTTGTAACTACTAAATATCGCATAATTTCATTTTTTAAGCTATTATGGATTTTAAAGTAATTTTAAAGCATGCATATTTTTAAATCTGCGTCCAATCCAATTACGAAAGATGAACTTGTTTGATCTTTATAAAGACATTTATTTCTAAACATAGCACATTCAATTTTTATGTAGTCGAATAAAATAAATGTACTCTCAACGTTATTTGTTTGAAAAGCGTATCTCAATTTACTGATGTCTTATGGATTTTAAAGTAATTTTAAAGCAAGTTAATATTCTGGAAATCTGTACGGTAAAAGAATGTTAAACGTATACTTTGACGACCAATACATTCTGTGGAAATTGGAAATTACGCTACTTTGTGTAATTGCTATAAAATACTAATATTTTGTGAATGAAAACCGGCACATGATTTAAAATATGACGACACTTTCATAGGGGTAGATTTTCCTCTGAACCAATACGTGTCTAATTAAAACAAATTCTTTCACTTCATCAATTCATTCTTCTCTTCTCTCATTTGTCGAATAATGTACAAATATGCATTTATATTTATAGATAATGTGCACGTTTGTCAACTTAACGTAGAGAAAACGTTGAGCTAAATTGCTTGAAGTTTCGCCAAGTATCTCGTAATTTTCAAATAGTTAAAATACATTATATTATGTGTAGGAAATAATAAATTATGAATTACTAACTCCGCAAGAATTGTTACTTTTCGCCTACAGTTAATTGAGAAAAACGACTTTACTTGAGTCCGTGACGTCACATGCTCATTTGTATTTAAAACATGAAAGTGATTAAAGAAATCCAATACTACTGTACTCATAGAAAAATTTTAAACAATAATCTTAAATACTAAATTTAATTCCGAAATTATATTTACAATGTAATTTAAACAGAATTTGCTAAAATTGCGTTTTGAAATTTATGTGTTTTTTGATGCAATACATTATTTTTCAAAAATATAGTGTTCTCTTACGAATTGGATAATAATTTCGAAGCTGGTGAAATGAAAATATCACCACGTTGTCGAACGTATAAATATATATATATATATATATATATATATATATATATATATTAATTAAAATAAATGTTTTAAATTTAAAAAAATGCATTTAATTTTTTTCCCCCGATAAACCATTTTACTTTTAATCCCAATTGTTTTAACACCCATTTTTGAAGAAAAAAAAATAGAAAATACCGTATTATTTTCATTAAATTCAATTTTTATTAATAGGACATCTACTGTGAACCTACATCCAAGGAATTTAAATATGCCTCCTTGGTTGAGGCTCAAGCTGAAAAAATTACGATGTAATGATTGCTAAATGTCAATATTTCACAGACGATTTTTGATTATGTTGAATAAATTGAATCATGAAGTTTGAATGCGCAAAAATATGTTTTTATTTCTTAGAAAATTTACTTTAATATTAACAAACCAGTGGAAACAATTTGCCGTTGTAAAATTAGGAGGTAAGTTATTTATTTTTCTCCAAACACATTTAAATATATGTACTATGTCGTAAAGCACTTATAGCAATCTTTGTAATATGCGAAAAAAAATCACAACTGACAAAATTGACGTCACTTTCAGATTTCAAATTATAGCGAGTTAAATAAAATTGGTTTATAAAACTATTGTCCATACACAGTTCCTTTGAATGGCAACGGGAAAGAAATTGAATTAGAAATTGAAGGAAAAAAAATATAATTCTGTAATGATAAACTATGGGAAATGTTTGAAAAAAGAGGTAAAAAATGGTCTGAGAAATTTTTAAAGTTGACAGTAATTTTACTCATGTTCTAAAGTATATGTACCTTAAGTTTCGTTCAAATCGGACAAAAACTGTAGATTTGTATAAAGAACATACATACATACCAAGAACGGCTTTTATATATATAGATAGATATTGCGTTGAACTTGTGGCCGAAGTAGGGGATTAAAATATATGAAATTCACAAATAAAGGAAGAAAAAATAATTAGCAACAAAATCACATTATTACTAAAATATTGTACTGGATTACGAATACACATTATAAAATGCATTTGCTGTTACGAAAATACTGTTAATTATTAATTGGCAAACATAGTAAAAAAGATATGAAAGAGTATTTTATTGTTTGTTTTTTAGGTGAAAATGGTGGGTCATGCAAGAAGAATACAGACAGAGCAAATAAATAAAAATGTCGTGAGTTCCGCTATTTCAGATGTTTTTGTGGGAGAAAAGCTGAAAAGTATTAGAAAAGCTGAAAAGTATTAGAAAAGCTGAAAAGTATTAGAAAAGCATTAGAAAAGCCATTAGAAAAGCAGTGGAAAAATACAACATAAAAACTTCTACATTTAGGCATGGAATAAAAAGAAAGAAAAGTGAGTAGAAAAAGAACAGTGTTAAGTATTTTGTTGTGAAAGTTCTCTCCAGATATAAAGATGGAGGCAGCCAAATTTCATAATTAAGTGGACAGATCACCTTTCAAATGGTCAAAAATTCCCTTTCAAGGTTTTGAAGTCAGTAAATAGTGCATCTTATTCTGAGTAGAAAGGTACCAATGTTTTTCAGAGGCGATAATTATTGACGAATATATAAAGTAAAACGCAATCGTCATTCTTTGTATTTTAATGGAGAGTGAAAGTTTAAATGCATTTTATTCATAACAATGATTTTCAAACTAGCGCGCACGATTTCTCCAAAAATAATTTAGATAGAACCTCAATTTTTTTCAAACTTATTAATGTTGTAACAATGAACAAAATGAAGTAGAATCTTTTATTTTGGTCAATAAAAAAAAAAAAAAAAAATAACTGTAACTCATCGAAAAGCGCATTCAAAATGCGTTTTTAATTCTCGTTTCGTTTCATGTTTTTTTTTTTTTTTTTTTTTTTTTTTAGTGCTACTGCAGACCACTAAACAGTAAAACACGACATTTAATTGTTGGAACGGAACATGCAAGAGATATTCTCTAGAAAAAACTGCCGTTTTATCGGATTTAAGAATTCAGATTAAAATATAAGTTGGCGGTTATGATATGTATTCGTCAATGCTATTGTAATGTTTTTGTACTTAATTTACTTGAAAAATACTTGTATTCCTCGGATTACTTCCATGATGCCATAAAGAATTACGTTTGCTAAAAAAAAGGTATGTAAAAATGTTATTTTTTCAATCTAAAGAACACCAACAGCAAAGCTTGAATTTTTTTTTTTGTTGTTATGTATACTAGTAAGAATTTAAATATTAATTAAATGTTAACTATTTGATATTAATATTAGATTTATTATTTTTTAATTGTATCATATAAATTATCTGTATTGTTAAAACAATTCAAAATATCAGTAATGTTCACTAAACTGCATTCTAAAACTCATACAGTAGATCTCAAATCCGATTGTACGGTATACTATGTATTATGGTATCAGAATCACAGAAAATGTTACTGTGGTTCTTGCCCCGGAATCAAACATCTAGCCAGATAGATATCAAGTCATTGGCGTCATCATATATTACTATCGATGAATCGTAAATTATTAGAAAATTGTAAAACTTCTTCACATCCCATGCTAAATAGAGTGGCTGCGGTACAGTGCGTTATCAACAAAAAATGATCGGTGTTTTCAAAAAATAATCTATTGCAAAACTTATTATTTAAAAAAGATAGCAGTTTCATAAATATATATATATTTTTTAAATAGATTAAGTTTTTTTTTTTTTTTTTTTAAATTAACAAAACATTTTTCTTAATTTTTACAGTTATCATTTATAGATAAAGTAATACCAGTCAAATACTGGAGTAAACGTAATTAAAACACACATAGTATTTAAAATAGAGATCCCATGCATGATTTATAGCATGACTAGATGGAACCCGTCAAAATTTGACGGCAAAAAACTTGATAGTACCATAAAAATAAAATTCATAGCTGCTTTAAAATGTTTGAAACTTTTGCAGAATAATTCAAATAAATAAAAAACCCACTTTGAATTAAAGCTATTTTGAAGAACAGCAATTGGCTAAGTTTCACTGGCACATGTACTCGCGGAATTTCTTTCATCTGACACATTTAGCGCTGTTGTGCAAGTAAATGGTAAGTGCCCCCTTGGGGAGGGGAAAATGGCGGGATGGACCAAGGAGATGCATAACAAGAATAAGCAGTCAAAGACCTTTCAAACGATATGTAACATGAGGGGTGTGTGCAAAATTTTAAAAAGTACCCCCTTGGGTGGGGGTAAAGTAGGGGATGGACACGGAACATGCATAATATGATTAAGTGGTCACAGACTTTTCCAACGATATATAACATGAGGGTTGTGTGCAAAATTTAGAAAAGTACCTCTTTGGGGGGGGGGCGGCAAAGCGGGGAGATGGACATCAGAGATATGCATATGATTAAGCAGTCACAGACCTTTCCAACGATATATAACATGAGGGTTGTGTGCAAAATTTAGAAAAGTACCTCTTTGGGGGGGCAAAGCGGGGAGATGGACATCAGAGATATGCATATGATTAAGCAGTCACAGACCTTTCCAACGATATATGACATGAGGGTTGTCTGCAAAATTTAGAAAAGTACCCCTTGGGGGAGGGGGGGGAAAGTGGGGAAATGGACATTGGAGATATGCATATGATTAAGCAGTCACAGACCTTTCCAACGATATATGACATGAGGGTTGTCTGCAAAATTTAGAAAAGTACCCCTTTGGGGAGGGAGGAGCAAAGTGGGGAAATGGACATTGGAGATGCATAATATCATTAAGCAGTCACAGACCTTTCCAACAATATATGACATGAGGGGTGTCAACAAAATTTAGAAAATTGCCCCCCTTAAGGGGGGGGGAAATGGCGGGATGGTCCCCGGAGATGCATAACATGAATAAGCAGTCAAAGACCTTTCCAACAATACATAACATGAAGGGATTGTGCAAAATTTACAAAAGTACCGGGATGGACACCGGAGATGCATAATATGATTAAGCGGTCACAGACCTTTTTAACAATATATAACATGAGTGGTATGTGCAAAATTTAGAAAAGTGCCCCAATTGGCGGGGGGGGGGATGGACACCACACAGATGCATAACATGAAAAGGCAGTCACAGGCCTTTCGAACGATATATCATATGAGTGGTGTCAACAAAAAAAAGTCTCCGCCCCGTGTAGGCAAAACATACTCCCCCCGCCGCCATAATTATTGATGCGGACTCATTTTTTAAATTCGTTCGCACCCCTCTTCTCCCGCAAAATGTTGTGAATTTTAAAAACTCCACTTACGAATTTTTTTATACCAAAAGCACTTATGTCCGTCGTCTGCATGCAGAGTTTTGTGCTTACAGACGCCAGACACAACAACACACACAGACAGATGTTTACCGACATTAATAGTATAGATGATACTCAGTGCCTACACAATTCACCCTTTATTATTCAGCCAATGAGTTGACGGTTGTTCATTTCCAGAAACGAAACAATAATTCTTTAGGATGAATTTTGTTTGTTTGATACACCGTGGCAGAATGCGTGCAATGCAGCGACAGGCGTCACAAACTTTTTAGGGCACCTGCAGACTAAAAACTTATAATCAATCTTCGCGGGAAAAAAATCCTAGATTTCGTCAAATGATCACGGGAAAAACACTAATTTCATCAAAGGATCATGTAAAACGTGAATTTTGTTAAAAGGCCACAGAAAAACGCGATTTACACAAAAGATGAGCAAATTTTGTCAAAGAATCGCAAAACAGGAAATTTCACCCAAAGATAGCGCTTTCTTGCCAAACTTCGTCTAAAAATTGCGGAATAAAATGTATTTTATCAAAAAATCGCTAGAAAACGCACATTTCGTTAAAGTATCGCGAGAAAAATGCGAATTTCATTGAAGGATTGCTGAAAATTCATGAATCTTATCAAAAGGCAGCAGAGAAAATGTGATTATTATCAAAGCATTGTGAAAAAAGAAAATTTCGTCTAAGGATCACAGAAAAATGCAAATTTCATAAAAGAATCGTGGAAAATAACGCAAATTTCGTGAAAAAAAAATCGCAGAAAAAACACAAATTTCGTCAAATTATCGCTGAAAAAAAAACACGAATTACGTCATAGGATAGCTGAAAAAATTATGAATCTCGACAAAAAAAAAGATACAGAAAAAAATGCGAATTTCATTAAAGAATCACGAAAAAAAATGCGAATTTTGTTAAAGGATTGCGCAAAGAATGTGAATTTTTTGAAAGGTTCGTGTGAAAAATGAAACTGTCTGTATTAAAAACAGCACACACACAAACATCTATACAAACCTCAATACACACAAACATATTATAGGCAGGGCTTGAAATTCAATTTTTCCAAAGACGGGAGTCTCCCTACCAACATTTTTAAATGGAGGGGAGTTGTAATGTTTGGGAGGGAGAAAAAAAATCTTTAAACCCAACTATTCTTTTACGTGCTATTTAAAGAATTACATTAATGCAGACATGACAAAATACCATTGAAAAAATTAAGTCAACTGAGAACGATTATGTAAAATGTTTATTTTTATTATAAAAAAGGGAAGAAAGTTAAGTTTTATATATGCAGTGTATTTTTCAAGTTCCATTAAATGTGTTACGGACCCTTAACAATTAGGTTGTTAAATAAATTTCTGACTTTAGATTTTACTTGATTGAGATTCACCGATCGATCGTGGAAAAGACGCAAAGTTCATCAATCCTGTCGCGGAAAAAATGCTAAGTTCGTCGATCTGTCACCAAAAAATGCAAAGTTCGTTGATCAGTCGTGGGAAAAAAGCAAATTTCGTCGATCGATTGCAGAATAAACACAAAGTTCGTCGATCTGTCCCCAAAAAACGCAAGGTTCGTCGATCAGTCGCTTAAAAAACGCAATGTTCGTCTATCTGTCGCAGAAAAAACGCAAAGTTCGTTGATCAGTTGCAGAAAAAAATGCAACGTTCGTTGATCTGTCGCGGAAAAAACGCAAAGTTCGTCGATCAGTTGCGGAAAAAAGTAAATTTCGTCGATCGATTGCAGAATAAATGCAAAGTTCGTCGATCAGTCAGGGAAGAAAGAAAAATTTCGTCGATCGATTGCGGAATAAACGCAAAGTTCGTCGATATGTCCCCAAAAAACGCAAGGTTCGTCGATCAGTCGCTTAAAAAACGCAATGTTCGTCGATCTGTCGCAGAAAAAACTCAAAGTTCGTTGATCTGTCACGGAAAAAACCACAAAGTTCGTCGATCAGTCGCGGAAAAAACACAAAGTCCGTCAATCGGTTGCGGGGAAAAAAAATCACGAAATTTATCGTTCGGTTGCAGGTAAATTAAATAATGCAAATTTCTCCAAAAATGCTGAAATTTTTTGGGCGGGAGGCTCCCGCTCATGATCTTTTTTGGGCGGGAGGCTCCCGCTCATGACCTTTTTTGGGCGGGATTTCAAAATTTTCCGCGCGAATCCCGCCCTGAAATTCAAGCCCTGATAGGTATAGTTTTAATCTGAAATAATATACTGAACTTGAACTAACTTTTGAAAAATCGGATTAACCCAAATCCAACTTGCAGAAATCTACACTCAGTCTGAAATCGACTCGAACCATAAAGACAGTTAACCCAACTTGCAACAAAAATAATTATTTTCTGTGAATTTTCTGATTTTTTCTTTTCTCAGAAATGCTGTAGTCATTTTGTCCCCCAATTTTGCCCTTTACAATTCAGCCAATGAGTGGAGGGGGCCAAAGGAGCGTTCCTTATCACAAACGAAAGATGAGATACGTTCGTTTGATGTCGTTGTTGAAAATTTATGGATTTCTATTATTAAAGTAATTTTTTCATTTTACCGTATTTATTTTCTTTTTGTGTTGTATGTATTTTGCTACTTTGAATTTTTTTAAACTAACCCTTTTTTTTTTTTTTTTTGGAGAGTGAGAGAGACAGATTTAGTAATTTGGTGACACGAAGTTCAGCAAATTCTTAAAATCCACAAATCGTTTCCAATGTAAACAATGAAATTTACAATTAAGTTGCAAGTGCAAAATTTCAGTTTTTAAAAATTTTCATGTCATTCTGTACACATTTTAATATGTCATTCTGATCATTATACATATTTAGTTATGCATTATTAATTATTTACTTGACCTTTACTTTTAATATTTTAAATATTTCAAACTTACAGCTGAATGTAATTATTAAAACATTTGAAATACTGCATTCGAAAAATGAAATTTCAGCTTAGAAACTCGACAATTAAAAAATTTAAAGTAGAAAAGTACTTATGATATAAAAAGAAGAAAAAAAAAATACACCAGAATTTATCTGTATTACGAAAGCGGGAGAAATGATTTTCTGTGCTATACGAAAAGATATCCAAATAACTCAATCATGAACATAGAAATAGGTATCGGTTTTTATGTTCAGGTGCACTCAATCCAAACTTGAAACTTTTAAAACGGTCATTGAATGAATGAAATTCATCTCCGCCTTTCACATCCAGAAAACTTGCTGTGTCGCCAATTATGTTTATATTTTATATATATATATATATAAATAATAATTCAGGCACTTTTCCGTTATACGGACACCATTGTCGCCAAACATACATACATACATACATTTTGGCATAGTATCCGTATAACAGAAAAGTACTAAAGTTCATGGTTTAAAATCACAATAAAATATCATGAAATTTATTGATTAGTTGTGGGAAAATATCGGGGAAATAATGTGTTTTTGTGAAATTTTTTGTTTTGTGTTGTTGTGTTTAATTGTAAGCATTCATTATAATTTTCAGTGCATTATTAAATTGAAATTTTTGTTTAAAATATGTAAACAAGACAGTGACCAAAAACCTGCACAATTTCTAATATAGATAGATAGATAGATGCATGCATGTAGTACTTTTAATTATTTGGTAAAAATACTGTGATCGTCACTGAGAAAACCTGAATTTAACCTAAAAGTAATTGTCGAGTGTTTAAGCTGAAATTTCATTTTACGAATACAGTATTTCAAATGTTTTAATAGTTACATTCAACTGCAAGTTTGAAATATTAAAAGTAAAGGCCAAGTAAATAATTAATAATGCATAACTAAAAGTAATTGTCGAGTGTTTAAGCTGAAATTTCATTTTACGAATACAGTATTTCAAATGTTTTAATAGTTACATTCAACTGTAAGTTTGAAATATTAAAAGTAAAGGCCAAGTAAATAATTAATAATGCATAACTAAAAGTAATTGTCGAGTGTTTAAGCTGAAATTTCATTTTACGAATACAGTATTTCAAATATTTTAATAGTTACATTCAGCTGTAAGTTTGAAATATTAAAAGTAAAGGCCAAGTCAATAATTAATAATGCATAACTAAATATGTATAATGATGAGATTTTTTTTTCTTGAATTATTCAGTGAAACTCGCCTTATAAATGTACGCAAATAATTCACATCAAAATCTTAAAATAACAAAGTTTTCTTTCGTGTTTAGCTATGCTTAATAACCAAAAAAGCTTGATTAATACACAAATTATTTGGTAAAAATACTGTGATCGTCGCTGAGAAAACCTGAATTTAATCATATCACACAGAATTACATATTAAAAGTTTAAAAAACTGATCTTAATAGTTTGTTTACATCGGAAACGATTCGCGGAATTTCGTGCCACGAAATCTCTCTCTCTCTCTCAAAAAAAGGGTTAGTTATAAAAAAATTCAAAGTAGTAAAATACATACGACTTAAAAAGAAAATAAATACGGTAAAATGAAAAAATACCTTAATAAAAGAAATCCATAAAGTTTCAACAACCGAACAACCAAATGGAATCGTAATACACATACGCTTCTAGAGAGAGGAAAAAGCCTTCAGCTCATTGGCTGAAACATCGCGTGTGAAGATAGTAAAAGCCTCTAGCTGATTAGCTGAATGCTCGCGCATGCGTATAAATAGCATTTTTGCACGAAAAACTAAAAAGCAGGTTAGCTTTAAGTATATGGATGTCAAGATATGTCAACATTACGTGCATAAAAATAATCAATATTGATAAAATAATAAAATAATTATTCAGTTTAGGTAATTTTTCCAGTTGTGTTTCCGAATTTTTTTACCGTAAAAAATTATATTTAAGTTCTGCATTTAGTATTCTATCAAAAACTATATATTTGTAAAAAAATTTATATAATATTTTTTGCGTTTATGATCTTAAGTTTTAAATTTCATTTGCTTCGAAAAATGTTTTACTGCTTGGTACAATGTTTATTATTTAATAATATCGCACAATAGATAGATCTATTATTTAAATGGATTCCTAACATAGATATTTCACAATGCTTATTTTAAAATCCATATTTATATTTCATTAAAGTTGTTCTCAAATCCAAAATAGCTAATTTCTGACATATTTCTGAATTCATTTTTATTCGGAAATACAAGAAATTGGCAGGTGTTCTTATTCAGAATATATTTAATCGAATGGCGTTTTCCATTTTTTAGTAACGGAAGAAGATGTTTCAGAAAACACTATCAAAGTCGGTGTTTTGAACCGAATTTCCGACGCGCAGCGTGAGAAACGGGAAAAACGTGACCGAAATTGATCTTAAGTATTTCATTTATCTAAAAAAGGAAAACGCTATTCATTCCAAATCGCTGTAAAAATGAGGCATGCAACTGCCATACGTTTAAAAATTTGTTCATAAATGTGTCAGAAAGTTTCGTGATACTGAGAGAGGGGAAATATCGCAAAGTATACACATTCACAAGACTTCAATAACATAAAAGCAAAATAGCATAGTTTTAATTATTGTCAATATTTTTTGTGGTTAAATAAAACAAATGGAACTAGAAGTTAATTTAAAAAGTTGTTATTTGCATAATAGAATTTCATATTTTTGATATATTTAGTTTTATTATAATTTTTAATACATTCATCTATTATTTTTAATTTAGTATGCGTTTTTTACATTTATAATTTTCTTGCTTAACGGCTACATTAGCCGGTATCCCAATCAGATGCAAAGTTTTAATTTGAATACGAATTGCATTAAAAAAATTATTGCCGATCCAATCCTTATCGTCGATCGTATCCGGATTTGGTAAAATCTTGTTATCCGAATCTATGCGAAATCATTTATCAGGTTCGGTCGGGTTGTGGGCCTACAGATTTTTTTGTTTTTGTTGTTGTTGTTGTGTTAGGGTAATAATATGGGTTGAATCGAAATATAATTTCAGTCAACCATCATTCATGTTCAAGTCGACATTCAACCATGTTCAAGAAGTATATAACCGGATTCGTGCATGACTCATCCGCGTATGCAAGATTCTATTCCGAACAAGACTTACAGTAAAAACATTATACCCGACTCGGGTCAGATCGGGTTCACGAAAATCAGATCACCCGACCACTAACACAAATCTAATCTGCAGCTAAACAAATCCAAAAAGATCGATCCGAGTTTTCTGGATTGGATTCGGGTAAAATCTGGTCACCCGACACGGTGCAGTGTCGTCACAAACGTCACAAACTTGCAGCATAAAAAAATGTCGATCCAAACAATCCGGATAGGATTCGGGTAAAATCTGGTCACCCTATCCGATGCAGATTCGTCACATTTTTCACATTGAAGTCGCACGGTGACTTCACAAAGTAGTCACATTGCGAGGTCACAGAAAGCCTTGAAAACGGCCATAACGACCTCACATTTATGTCACAGTGACTTCACATCGACGTCACTTGACGTCACGACGACGGTCACAAAGTCACAGTGTGACTTCACACTGACGTCACCGTGACGTCACCATGCCTTACGGGTGGTGTACCAAGGCATCCGTAACCGTAGAAGCTTCTTGATCATGGATGGCATAAACTTCAGTCCATTTCGTGAAATAGTCCATGACAACAAGGAGGTATTTGTTGCCATCAGCACTTCTTGGCAGAGAACCTAGGATGTCAAGGGAGATGCGTTCGAAAGGTGCTCCTACATTGTAGAGATGTAGTCTTCCTTAGCAACGTTTTTTTGGGTCCTTTCCGAGCTGCACATGCATCGCAAGATTTGCACCATTGTTCGACGTCAGTTCTCGCTTTTCCCCAGAAGAAGCGCTCGCGGACTCTGTGTAATGTTTTCATGACTCCAAAATGGTCACCAGTGGGACTGTCATGCAATTCCTTGAGGAACTCGCGGATTCGGGATCGAGGAAGAACCAACTGTCACCGAGATGTCTTCCAATCTTCTGATTCGAATTTTTGGAACAGGACACCATTCCTGACGTGGAGGGAGTTCCAAAGAGCCCAATATTGCTTCGTCGTAGGACTGTAAGTCGAGATGTCTTTCCAACTGGGCTTCGGGCTAGAAGATTCTAATAACTCCAATATTGGTTTGATCTCAGAGTCTGCCATTTGATCTTCTCGAATCTTCTCATCACTCCAGGGATCTGGTGGTGTTGATAGTGAAGTCTTCGTCTGGTGTATGACATGTTCGGGATTATACTTGTTCTCCACTCTTGAACAATAGCGACAACTTTGGGGACACGGTTTTCTTGATAGGGCATCAGCATTTCCATGCGATGAGCCTTTACGATGCCTGATGTCAAAGTCGTTGTATCCATCTGGCTACTTGGACCTCTGGGTTCTTAAAATTCATCAGCCATGTTAGGAATGCGTGATCAGTACGAAGGAGAAATTTCCTGCCATAGAGATAGTGATGGAAGTGTTCTATGGCTTTCACTATAGCTAATAACTCCCTACGAGTGACGCAATAATTCCGCTCTGGTTTCGATAGACATTTGCTCAAGTATGCTACGACTCGTTCTTGGCCATCTATTTCTTGGGAAAGTACAGCGCCGACACTTTCATGGCTGGCATCCGTGTCCAGAATTAATTGTTTGTCGGGGTTTGGATAGGTAAGGACTGGACAGGATGTGAGAGCTTCTTTCAATTGCTGGAAGGAATTCTCGCATTCTTGCGTCTATAGAAACTTCTGCTTGCTTTCAGTGAGCCTATGCAATGGTCTTGCGATGTTGGAGAACCCCTGGACAAACTTTCTGTAATAAGTGCATAGTCCCAGAAAGCTTCGCAACTGATGGACATTTTCCGGACGCCTCCAGTTCTTTACTGCGGACACTTTTTCAGGGTCTGTTCGAACACCTTCAGCTGAGATGATGTGTCCTAAATAACTTACTTCGCGTTGGAAGAAGTTGCGTTTCAGAAGGTTCAGCTTTAAATTCGCCGCTCTTAGCTTCGTTAACACTTTTCGAATATTTTCTAGATGTTCTTCAAACGTGCGGCCACCAATGATGACATCATCTAGGTAGATGAAACAAGCTTCAAAAGTCAGGCCTTTTAACACTATCTCCATGAGGCGCTCGAACGTTGCTGGGGCATTGCAGAGCCCGAACGACATAACTTTAAATTGCCAAATTCCTTGTCCAGTAGTGAATGCGGTCTTCTCTTTGTCATCAGGATGGATCTCTACTTGCCAATATCTACTCTTCAAATCCAGTGTGGAAAACCATTTATGTCCTGAAAGAGTATATAGCGTGTCGTCTATTCTTGGTAGAGGATAGCTGTCTTTCTTCGTGATATCGTTAAGTTTACGATAATCCACACAAAATCTTGTGGAGCCATCTTTATTTCGGACCAACACGATAGGAGAGGCCCACGGACTTGCTGACGGCTCGATGATGTCACTATCCTGCATCTGTTGTAATAGCTTAGAAACCTCTTCTTGTTTTGTGAACGGCAAGCGTCTTGGATGCTGTTTAATCGGTGGATGGTCGGCAGTATCAATTTTATGACGTGTCAGTGAAGTGCGCCCTATATCACTCTCAGGCATCACCCTTTTTGTGAAAACACATCCTTAAATTCCTGGAACAGTCTTTCTGCTGCATGTCTCTGTTCAAGAGATAAATTCTCATTTCGTCCAATTTCAGGTGTTAAACTTGTAGGCGGCTCCGACAGCGTCAAGCTCGGGTCCTTGCAAACACAGGTGACTGGAGCACAGGTTGCAAGCACTTCACCTTTCTGGATAATTCTAGACTTTTCACTTACGTTTGCAATCCTCACGGGTATCACATCTCTCGACAGATCTACCAGCGCTGATGCTATTAGCATTCCTTTTGGGCTCTTCTCAGGATATTCAACCAAGCCACACTGAAAACTTCTTTCGTTCTCAGTTAATCCATGTATCACCAAATTTGGCGACAAAAATAAGTCGCCAAAACCATCGCCAACTTGGCGATTAACCCATTCCTTGGCGATATTCCCATAGAACTCCATTATACAAATGAGGGTGTAAGGTTGTTTTTCTTGCAAAGCACCCGAGACCTCTTGCATTGAGTTACATAAATTTAGATAGGAAATACATTAAATAATGCTGCAATTTCACTATAAAGAAATTGGAATATGTACAAAATTCATAACAATACGTTTTATGAAATGTAAATTGTGTTTAGTTTATATCGCTTAATGTCCAATATTTTGAAAGACAATCTATATGTTTCAAAGTGCTCCAAGTGTGAATCATTATACGCCGGGTAAGGAGAAGATTGATACAAAATCACATTTTCAAATATTTGTTTTAGTATTTACGCCTTTCACTTTATCACGAAACATTAATTTCGAAAGAAAACTTGAAATGACACATCTACACATTTCGTTATTAACTTTTATGTTAAAGCAATTTCAAATAAATTTTACAGACTTACAAAAAATATTATCAATGTTCTCCAACTCTCCAAAATATTAGCTGTAAGCATGCTTTGAAAAAATTCCTTTCATTTAATCATTAGATCGAATTTACTGAATAAACACACGTTAATATGTTTGCTTAATCATGTAGTCTGTGAACATTTTATTATATTTTATAAAAACAAGAGAGAGTTTGCTTTCCTTACTTTGAGCTATAACAAGGAAACATACTTAAACGAGGGAGAAGATAAAATCAAATTACACCTAAGATGTGCTGAGCTAACAGCGCTTCATTTGGTATTTTAATGAATTTCCTCTTATTTGCTGAAATACGAGTAAAATCGAGAAAAATTTAAAAGAGCAAATCAAACAATTATATATACCTAACTTCTGGATGAATCAAAAATCACCCTTATCAGTCAACATTATCTTATGCAACAAGAGTATTGTTTTAATAAGAAGACCTGACTCGTAGTTAACATAAAAAATAAATATTCAAAACAGTTTTATTTTTTTTTTAAATATATCACTGGGATAGTGGAATTATGTGAGGTTTAACTCTTGTTTTCTGAATTAAGAGTAAAAGTGGAAAAAAAAACAAAAGAGCAAATCAAACAATTATATACACCTAACTTCTCAAAGCATCAAAGATCGTCTTTATCAGTTAACATTTTCTTATGCAACAACAATATTGTTTTAATAAGAGAAACTGAGTGGTAGTTTAACATAAACAATATATATTCCAAAAGTTTTTAAAAAGTAAAAAAATAAAAATAAAAATAAATAACTGGAATAGTGGAATTATGTGAGGTTTAATTATAATTGTACATAGTATTTCTGATGTAACAATTTTTTTTAATAACACACGAAACGCACAGTAATAAATTATCTATTATAAAAAAATGTTTCTAAAATGGTTTTTGACACAGTACACGCACATTTAATTAAAACACGTTTTATTAAAATTGCAGTTAATTAATAATTAATGAAAAAAGTATCAGCAAATAATCTCAAACAGATCAGTGCAAAAGCCTCGCACGAGTACACTCATTAATGAAAGTTTGATTCGTAGTTAACAAGAAGAGATATACGGATTTATTGCAGTCGATATTTTATACGGATTTTAGTTGAACAGTGCATCATCTCTAAATTAAGCTAATAAGGCAGAGAAATTCTTTATTTAATATTTGTAAATTTAATATGAAAATGAAAAATTGAAGACTTATAAAACCGTTCTAAAATATTAATTAAAAGAACTGTATGGAAACATATTTTATTACTGCGTAGTTCATATTAGTGGAAAATAAGCTATTTTTCTGGCACTTGAGGATGAGAATTACACAAGAAACTGAAATGACATTTGAAGCTCGTTGGTTTTAAGAAGATATACTTTTCTGTATTAGTTAGCAATGCTCTATTAAAGTTATTTGAATATTTTCAGTTTTTTAATTAATTTTTAGTAAAATTTGAAATGTCATGATGCATTTTCAGATATTCCGTCTGATTGTAAATAAACTAAGGTTTCGTGTGTTGTTACTTTCAAGACGTTTTTTTAATATTGACAAGATAAAGAGAACTATTTGACTGTTAATTTTATTAATTTTATGTGATTGTATCGCCTTATGCATTTAAAGGACTGATAAATAATGAATATTAATGATTTTGTATTTAAATTATTGCAGGTCATCATTTATCCTACGTATAAATATAACAAGAACGAAAAATCATGCTTCAAGCACAGATTCTGAAACACGTTCCAATACATCCAGAAAACGGTAACGAAATTTCACCGTTAAATAAGGTGAAAGTAGATATGTAAGTAAACATTTTAGGAAACATAAGACACATTTAAAAATCCATTTTTAGAAACTACGTAGACAAAAAAGGAATCGAATCATTTTGTGCAGCGCTGTATATGATCTATAGATTAGGATATAATAGTACATAGCATGATAAAGTTTACTTCAGTTAGAAAAAAATTCACATTTAAATTTTTTTGACAATCGATGGAAATGCACTCGAAATCTCTTGTAATTGTAAACAGCCCTGTAACCATCTAAAGACTTTTGTACACGCCACATATAAAACTTAAATTTAATTCCGGTAAAAAACTCATCAGGCAACTTTCACCCACTTCCAGTAATTACCAACCGTAAACGAAAATGTATCTTGTTCTTTGCGTAGCTAAATTAATTTATATATATTCCAGAAACTTGCAATAGTCTACTAAATATATTTCAGCTGAAGCGTAACAAAATTAAAAAGTACCATTAAGCAATTTACTCCCATAGTCAGTAATACCTACGAATTCCTTTGTGTAGTCCTGTATATGATCAACAAAATTTATACATACCACGTACTTTGCAAAAATATAATTAAACTTTCATAAGCAAACCAAAGTTGAAAATGCTCTTATCACACAGTGACCCACATAGACAGTAACCGAATTCTTTTGTGTGTCCCTGTAAATGAACGATAATCGTAAAGCACACCAAACTTTTCTGTGAGTAATTAATAGTGCTTAGCAATAATTCAAATAAAATGTATTATGTTGGAAATAGTCAAACATCATTAAATTACAATGCAAAAGATTTTTCTCCGTAGAACACTGTGTAACAGAATTATTTTGTGTGGCACTGTAAATGAATAATAAAGTAATTGTACATTCTACATGAAAGCATGTTTTAGAGAGCTTCATAATTGTATATCAATTTCATCATATTTACATATCATCAAAATGCACTTGAAACGATTTTTTTCCCATTGACTGTAATGTAACGGAAAATTTTCACTGTCTTTGTAAAAAAATATATAAATGCTACACATTTCATTTACAATAAGATTTGAGCTATAGTAAATGTAAATCACAAACAAAACTTTTAGTGCAATCCAAGTATATTTAGTAGAGTTAAAATACGGACGGATGGACAAAAGCACAGACGGACAGACAAACCGAAGTCATAAAACCTTCTCAACTAGGTAGGATGTGTAAAAAATCTTTACACCATTCTAAAGTTTGTTCGTATTTAAAATTACGCTCTATTGATTTAACTGTTGATTGTCGTGGCCATTAACTGCTTAATGTTTTTGCTATAGTTCCCTAATGGGTTTGCTGCCAAAATTGTTGTCACACAAGTGTGATGTTCACAAAAATGTAATTACATTGAATAAGAGTAATGATATATATGCAATGGCAAATATTTATGTTTATGTGCATATTATAAAACATGGTTTAGATAATTAATTATACAACGGTAAAATACGACACTTTGCTGCAAATTCGACGACGGAGCTCATCTAGTTGCGTATGTCTGATCTGATAATCAATTAGAGCCTTTGATTGAAATATATTCGTGCGTTTTCAATTGTAGAATGCGTTTTTAAATTTAGCTAATTTTTTGCATATTAATTGTTGTTTAATATGTCTATAGATCAAATTTTGACTGCACAAAATAATTTAACAACATTTTCGAATATTGACGAAAATTGCAGAAGTGCAATATCAGCTCTGTTATTTGTTACATAACTGAATTAATGTTTTGGATAGTATTTTGTAACGGATCATATACAAAACTTCAGAAAAGAATTCGGATATTTTTCTGACTATAGATGGTAATTGAAAAATTAGGTTTTCAAATGTGTTATACGTTTTCCAAATTATTTACTTAGGCATCATCTATCACCATATTATACTGTTAATTTTTGTTAAATTATTCCGAATGTGTTGGAAAGTCTTTCATAATCTATGCCTGACGCATGATTTTTATTTCTTGTTATAAATTGTGCATGATTATACAAATTCACTCATAATTAAAAAAAGGTACGACGGGATCGTTTTCACTACTTCCCGGGACACACACACGCACTTTCTTATGTTATAAAAAAATAATCTATATGTTAAATTGGCAACAGGGTTAAAGTTTGCGAATTCCATTTATATCGCTTGGATCCAATGTCAATCCCTGCAAGTTCGCTTAGTGGTTGTAGATTCATGCTGAGAATCATGAGCTGATGGTTTACAAGTCTTCGGTTTCTTCGATGTTTCTTTGAAAATCATTTCTGATGCTGAAGAACCTGGCGATATAAATGGAATTGGAATTTACCAATATAAATCGATTCGGACATAGAAGTGAAGATTAAAAGGTAAAGGATTGCTATATTAGAACGTATAGGTAAAAAAAAACCTGGAGTACAGAACATGTTGCTGCAAAACGTTTAATATGGAACATTCTCGAATTATATGTTTTTCAGTAAGTGTTACTACGTCTTTGGGAATTTGAAATCAACTTGTATCTCCTGAACTGAAATACAATTACGTAAAATTCAGTATTAATTTCTTAGAATCCTTATAGAACATTTTTATTGACAGTGGAATAAAAATGATAATAAGGCCAAAAAAGTTGTTGAGTACGTTTGCGCAAAATAAACTTTGTAACAAGATGATGAATCCAATGTTAATACGTGCAAGCTTGCCTAATGGTTGGAGAGCCATCCTGAGAATCATGAGCTGATGGTTTCCAATGCTTTGTAATGAATTTCATTCGAATAAGTCTACAAGTATTTGTTTATCTTCCGTATACAAATCATGGTCATAACATACAAAACTGATTTTACAAGATAAATAATACATCGAAACAAAACAATGAATTTCAATTTTTTGTTTAATTTTAACCCCTTAATCGTCGCGCCCTTTAAGTGTAGACTACTTTTTAAAAATTCAGATTGCTTGAGTACCACCAGTTTTTTTTAAGCAGAAATGTTCATCTTATTTAATAGACAGATAAAACAACGCAGGAATAGAGCCAATAACACTATTTTTAAAAAGCTGGTGGGAGTCAAACAATCTGAATAAAACAGGCGTAACCTACGCTGCCCGTGAATGTCTCGGGCACGACGATTAAGGGGTTAAATACCACCTTTGGTTTAACGCAACTCAAATTATTTTTCATTACAGTACTCTTAAGTTGTTCATGTAGTTCTTAAGTTGTTTACCAAAATATGTGTTGGGTAGATCTGGTCCTTGGTGGAATGCATGAGAAAAAGTTACTTCAAACACCTAAATCTACCCACAACATACACTTAATTCTATTAATTTTATAAGTCAGTTAGTGACTTTAAAATTAAATTAAGTAAAATAGGTGATCGCATAAAGAATCTGGGACAATCTGGAAATAGGATCACTAAAATCAAAGTTTTATTATCTAAATTATTTAACCTAAATCTATTCATTTTATACTTCTGCTGTGTAATTACGTGAACAACATAATCCTTATGATTCCAGACACTAGCACTTATTTAACGTACTTTTTCATTACAGTACTCTTAAGTTGTATATGTAATTTTTAAGTTGTTTACCAAAATATGTTATAGTGATTTACCGCTATATGGTTGCAGGAACTGCGAAAAAATATTTATTCAAACGTGCACCAAATGTTACACACAGTACGTTAAAATTGTAACAAGTAAGATAATGAGGAAAAATCTTCTTTTAATAAAAACATTTGATTTGTGACTTTTAGTTAAAAAAATTACGAAGTATTTTAAAGTATAAAGACATATATTAGTATACATTGTGTACTGTTCGTGCATTGTGCAATATTAAGAATGATATTATGAAGAATGATCCGATTAAGCTTAACAAAACACATGTATTTCAAAACTCTTTACAAAAATCTCATATTAATTTGAGAACACATATGTATCAGATTAATACTGCAAATACCGTAGCAGTATTGGACACATAATATTTAAAATTATACTAAAGAAAATGTATTAAACAGTGAGAAAATCACTAATGCGAATTCGATACAGTTTCAACTGATATCAGACAAAACACGTATAAATGTTGATGTTATAGAACATTTCTTAGAACAGAAGATGCAGTTGATATTTTGGTGCTAAAACATAGTTTGTAATTCTAGTATTTGATTGTACTTCTAAAAATAAGTCATGTTTAATTTAATGAAACACACTTGTGCTAAAACTGAGAAAAATAAATTGAAATAAAAATTAATAATGGCTTTTATATTTACTTCAGAATAAAATAATAAAACTTTCTTATATTGAAAAATCTATTTTTTTACAAGTTTCTTGAAAGTAAAATACAATGATGAAAATGTGTGCTTTTAAGTTATTTAAGATAAAAAGAAAAATATTCCTTTTTTTTTTTGCTCCGATAGGATTCTTTTTGAAAGCATCATAATGATTAAAAATAATAATACGAATATTTTTCACGGAGACAAAATTCAAAGTTCTTTTTTTAATTCTGTCAGAAATGAAAAAAAAAATAAGTTAAAAAATAAGTTCTTTGTCATTACAGAAATATCTCTGTAAAGTAACCCCAAGGGCTTGTTTCGAACAAACTATTATCTACGGTAGTTCATAAAAAAGTTTGTTTTTCTTCGTCAAATGGTAGAAAAACATTTATATTTTATCCAAAAAACAGGTAAATAATTCATCTGGTATAATTTTCCATTAAACGATAAGAAATAATATTTTTTTTTCATGTTCGCTAAACGCAAAGAGGAGTGATATCTTTCAATTTATTTTGAAGTAATTTTTCTTTATGTTTATAATTGTTAAAAAACACATGAAATAAATATTAATTTTATTTATAAAAGTAAAATTTGTTAATTTATAATAGTAAAAAAAACATATGAAAAATTTAAAAAAAAGTAATAATTTTATTTATAAAAATAAAATTGTTAATTTTTAAAAGTGCAAAAGCTATGAAAGGTTATGAGCAATTAGTTATGAAAGCTAAAAAGAGAAAGAATGCACATGTATAGCCATCTGTATTATGTTTAATTGTATAAAATATAACTGGTAGATATATAAAGACAGTAAACTACATTTATACTTATATCGGAATGATAGGTAAGATATTAGGTCAGTTCAATTAGAAAATATCAAAAGTACGATACAGAACACCTGCACAATAGACAACACTAGAAAAGTGTTGAAGACTACATAACAATCTAAATTTAAGATTTTATACGGCAATTAGACGTATTCGTAGACTACGGTACCTAGATACAAGTACTGAATATCGAACCATTGAGCATACACGAAATTCAAAATATTTAAGAGTATAAACAAGAAGTTTTAATATTGTTCACTAAATTAATAAACGGCGTTTACTGAAAGCGCACATCTTTGAATCTTAATACGACATGTTCAACACTATAAAAACGCAGTTCAATATCAACTAACTCTCATTTTTATCATGCAATGAGAATAGCTCATTTACAGGTGTACTCTTATAAGAAAAAATCACAGTTTTTGGTATACCCTAGAAATTATTTGGTTGCCATAGTATTGACAGTCGCCACTCATGTGTGAGCATTGCCAAAATTTTGGAGAATTGCCAAGTTTTTGGCTGTCATAGTTTGGACACTCTGTTGTTCGCATCACCGAGTAATCACTACGCTCACTGTGATCTTCGAATGTAGTGCAGTATCGTGTGCTCCAAGTACTGATGGGGACCTGCGTGGCCGAGTGGTCAAGGCACCATTCCGCTAATCGCTTGTGAGCGTAGGAATCAGGTCGACAGGTTCAAATCCCGTCACCTCCATTGCACTTATTGTGGAGGTCCGGGTTGTAATTCTTCAGTGATGTTATTTCCTTGTGGCTATCTAGTCGCCTTCTCGACGATGACTTATAAGCGGATATTTGTATCAATCACACAAGCCAGATAATATGTTCTCAATAAAAAAAAAGTACGGACAGAGAGAAATATAAAGAGTGAATGGCAATGCGTTTATTGGTGTGACAGTGTTGGCGGCAACGAAATTCCTCGACCGATGTCAAGGGTATATGGAGATTATTGCACGTGTTTTGCAAGCGTGTTAGAGAAGGAAAAGTAGGAAGATGCAACCGATATCATTGTTGAGATTCTGCTTGCATTAACTGAGCACAGGATAATGTGCGTTATTCCATGATCACTCGACGCGTGAAGATTAGTGGATGATGGGCTTGATCGACCATGTTTTTTGGTCTGTTTACATGAGTAGACTAAGCGTCGTCACCTTCCTCTAAACATTTTCACCTAAAGTCGTTAACTAGACGTCATTGTCTGATATCTAGATGGCTTGTTACCTTTTCAACGTACCTAATTCAACTATACATTATTTGTTTCTACATATTGTTTAAATTATTCAAGGAAATAGGAGAATTAGGTTACACACTTGGAGGATGTACTATAGTAAAAAAATGCGATTTTACGATTTTTCATACCACTAAAATTTATTAGTAAATTTTGCCTCATACTATCGTCGAAATCTGCGATTAAATACGAAACAAATTCTAATAATTTTTATTCGTAACAGAAAAAGCTTACTAGTTGGCTATAATGAAGGGCATGTTCGATTATATTTTTAAAAATTCATGGTTTTCTTTCTGCTGTTTCTGATCCAGTAGATCAACCCAATCATATTTTAGAGGCAAAAAGAATCTTTCAAATATTTTCTAGAAAAAATTTCGTAATTTATAATTAAATTTAAATTTAATGTTTTTTTTTTTAATTTTCACATTCTTAAAAAATTATATATTATTGAGAATCCTATTTAAAACTCCATATTTTGCATTCTTAAAAATAGCAACTTTCAAACTAAAACTAAATAGAAGAAAAATTCACTATTATTTTCTTTTCTAAAACTTGAGCATAGTAGAAAACCGGAAATATGTGATTTTTTTTAATATATGTAAATATATCAACTGTTCTTTTTGTATGGCTTGGAAATGTATTCTGCTTTTTTTTAATTATTGTTTTTTAATATATACATCTCAGAGCGTTATATAATTTCCTCTTTCTTGTATATTTTCTCCCTAATTGTTTTTTTAAATTTTATATTATATATTGAAATTACCCGTATATATATTTATTCTTAACCTATGGATATTTGCAGCAATTGTTACTGGCTTTAACATAAATAATATTAATTCGTGAAATAATCAAAATGTCACATAATCGAAATCTCATATAACCCAATTGGATTACATGGGACATATATATATATATATATATACCATTTATATTCCGTACAATTAAATAGTCTTAAATGATTATAGCATATATTACTATGTTTTCTGTTTTTTCATCTTAATGGAAAAAAAATAATAGCTCAAAATAAGCACATACAAATACATTTAAAAATATCACTTCTCTCGGCATTGAAACAAAAATGTCGATTAGCTCCTATCATATAATTGATACTTTTCCCAGATGAATTACTCACAAGCTTTTATAGATAAAATATAAATGTTTTTCTGCAGTTTTACGGAGAAAAACAAATTTTTTATGAACAATCGTGGATAATACTATGTTCAAACCAAGCCCTTGGGGTAACTTTACAGAGATATCTTTACAAAAAGAAAGTATCTTTTTTAAACATTTCGGACAAAAACGTCAAAACGAACACAAAAAACGTTAAATTTTTTCGAGTTGGTGTGAAAAATATAGTTTTTTTCTTTTTTTTTTGTATATAATCTTTGTATACATTTAACAGATCATTTTGGAGAAAAAAATAATTTTCCTTTTATCTTTTCTGCCTAAAAAAGTACATTCTTTTTCAATAAGTTTTACTTATCAGAAGTTTCAGAATTTTTTAGTTTATTTCAACCTACATATATTTATACAAAAGTCATTATTAATTTGATTTTCTCGTTTTGTCTCTAATTATCAACACAAATGCGTTTTCTTTAACGTAAATTTCCCACATTTGTAGGAAAAATTTCTTTTAGTATATGCCTTCATATTTTAATATATTTAGTATTTTTATTTTACTAAAAATATACAAAATTAATACAATTTTTTACATGACATTTTTCCCATTCACTTTCTTAACGTGCAGTATCACTGTTATTAAACTTTGGAACCAAACTTTGGTGTTGCAGTAGCTGCAAGCATAAAACGGTCAATCACTTTAATATAATTTGGTTCTATAAGAGCATTGGGTTTAAATGTAACAGTCCATAAATGCGGCAGTCCAGTGTCCTTATATCTAAAATCTTGACGCAAAACATATAGCTAAATTTTATATGAAGAAACAGTTGCACTTTGGGAAAGACACGCGAAACATTTCCCCGTATTTGAAACGTTTATTTTAAACGAATTTTCCATTACTATACGCATCGTTTATTGTGATATGTATTCCATTTATACACCAATAATCCCAAACCAGCTCGTCTGACGGATTTTCGAGTTCTTCAGTTACTTGAACATTTTGAGGTGTCTCATTTTCGGTTAAATCATCGACAATACTTCCTATCCGTTCACACTTGTTGAATAAATTACTAATTGTTTTCTGGTATTTACCTTTTTAAAAATTATTATTTTTTAAAGCTTTGATTTGTCATCGTCGCACTTCGATCTAATCGGTGGAATTCCAGTACAATAAAAACACGTTGCTTCAATGAGTACGACATGATGTTCTTCAATTTCCGTATAGTGACTAATTCTATACAAATACCTTACACGTGTCAGCAATAAAAAAGACTCATGACTGAAATTTCTGCACTTCTAATTACTATTTAAAGTTTCATGTACTTATGCTGCCACCTATTATCCAATATTGAAACTATTTTAGCAAACCGCAGTATGCCAAATTCCAGATCTGACGGTCCACCATACAACTTGTTTCACCTTCTCTAACTCGCAGGGTTTCGAAGTTATGGCATTTCAAATATGACGTATCTAATAAAATTTTTAATCTTCATGGAATAATCTTCATGGCGTATCTAATAAAATTTTACGTTTATTGCAAAAACCTATGTTTAATTTTTTTCTCCACATTCATTCTTTAACAAATTGTGAGAGCTGTTTTAAACGCATTACCTTTTGTCCCGAAATTTTTAATAAACTTAATTTTATTGTTGTAATTTTTAGTGTATTTTGGGGGGATTTAAATTGTATCTTGCATGCGCTTAAATCCTAAAATAATGTAATTAAAATATATTTCAAATAATTAATAACTTATGTTTCTATTTTTTTAAAAGTTTATTACGTCAAAGAATGATTTACATTAAAATTTTTTCCAACTTACATAACAGAAAATCAAAAATAATAAATATTAACTCAGTATTTTCTTTGCGACATGTATGTTATCTCTCAAATGCAACTTAATGAAAACGTTTTCAGACAATTCTTTTTAAATCGAATGAGGCACAATTCGAGATATAATAGAATTAAATCATTAATTTCCAGTAATGCATAATATTCTTTGGGATACTATGTTACAATTTGGTTATAAATGTCTGAAGTGAAATGAACACATATTTTTCCTTTTAAAGAAAATAGAAAAAGTATTGCTGAAAAAGTAGACATATTCTTTGCTATTTAGATAAATATTACGTTTTCGTGTACTTACTTTCGCACATTATGTAAAAATATAAGCATGGATCTTTATCAGTCATCTTTTTTAAAAATATGTGTGTCCATATTTTAAACTAAATTCTAATGTCAATCTTAGCAAAATCCTGTATATCTAAGATTAGAATGATCCAATGCACTGAGTGTTACAAGTATGTTATTTCTGGTTCCTATATCAGTGGTTATCAGTGGTAATAATCATGCGAATCGAAATTTGAGACAAATAATCTGATTTGTAATGTTAAAGTTACAAATAATATTATTAAAGTTTAAATATCTAAAAATGAGTATATTGCAATCAAAACACAACGATAGCTAGAATACTATTAATGTTAAAAAACATATATCTAATAAGAAAACTTTTATACAGAGAATATAAATCTAATATCACAATAGTAATAATAAATTATAAAGAATTTAAAAATAACCCGGGCTTTATATATTTGAAATTTTGTTATCTATTTTATTTAAACACTTTGTTTATTTATTTTTTATCTTATCATAATATTTCCTTATTTTAATGCATGTGTAAAAAATATTACCAAAAGCATACAAAAACAGATTTTAATGTTTCATGCCATTATTTTAGATTCAAAAGATTAAAGAAACACCAATTCCTATATTTTTATATCTTTTTGTGCCATTCTAAAGAAAACAATTCTTCGCGTGATTAATGATTATTTGTTTCTTTTACTAATGACCTGTTTCACCGTTCTTTAGTTCTTCGTGTTCAAATAAAATGTTTAATTTTTCTTTGTGATACTGAATATTTATTAAAATTTAATTTACTTTTTATAAACTTTTAACAAAGAAGGTAATGCTATTCATTATATATGTATATATATATATATATATATATATATATATATATATATATATATATATATATATATATATATATATATATATATATATATATATATATATAATGTGTATCCACGCTGTTCTAATGGATGTTCAGTTTTAATAAATTAATTAATTTGTTTATTTTGGAAAGGGTTCGTTCTTGTGATGATACCATTTTATATGTATTACGATCAAAAACAGGGTTTGTTTATCTTACTGTTTCTTTTTCTACTTTTTCTACTTTTTCTACTTTTGAAAAATAGGTCAAACGTCGCGAATTTTATATAAGATATTATACACGTGAAATATTTATGTTTTTAAAATATCTGCTGTATCGAATATAGTTTTAAAGAAGGTAATTAAAAAAATAAATAATAACATATTATCGTCTAATGCACGTAGAAAGTAGCGATATAGATAACAATAAGAGGTGAAACTGGACGAGGATAACAATAATTTTGCTTAGTTGAAAATACCTGTTCCAATACCTAATAAACTTTTTTAGGGTTTCAACGTTATACGAGTTACAACGACATCTTTAAATAAAGCAATAATTTTTAACACTTTCCAATGCAGTTTTAAAGAGTTTATGTATTCGGTTTGCTGGCCATCCGTACTCTAACTCACGTAAATATAGTCGGATTGTCATGTAATTGATATAGGTTATTGAGGTGTGCAATTGCATTTTCGGTATTGAAAGTGGACTGTGTACCATTTAGAGTTCAGTTACAGGAACACTCAATAGAAGGCCGTTACATTGATATTCATATATACAATCATAATGAAATGGATCTATATCAATGAGGTGCACTACTAGATGCTTACTGTATAATAATGTGATCTTCATTTACAGGGGAACACAAATTAATTCTATTGCAGGTACATTTTACATGATCAATAATAGCTGCATTTCAATTGTGGTATACGTTTTTAATTTTAAATAATTTTTTGCATATTAACTGGTTTGTATAAATTATATACATCATATACAGGGCTGCACAATTTTTTTTTACATTTATGCTTATTGACCGAATATGCTAATGTGGATTTTTCAATTGTGTGATGTATTTCCTAGCTGAACTAAATGTTTGCATACTATGTAGTACATATACAAATTTATAGATAATATATAAAACTGCACAAAATGATTCGGATACATTTTTTGACTGTATATGGTAATTGCAGAAATTGTGTGTTATTAATGTGTGAATGTTTTATGCGTTTTCCAAATTGTTTACTGAGACATCATCATTCACATAATTAAATGGTGAAGTTTTGTTGTTGTATTCTGAATGTCGTGGAGAGTGTTCATTATCTATGTTCGATGCGTGATTTATCTTTCTTGATTTATTATTTTTTATGTATTGTCTTACAAAGTTAAAACTAAACAAGTAAAAGGACGGGTCGTAAATTAATAGTTTTGTTCATTTTAACATGTGCTATATGAACCATTGAACCATTGAACCTAACAAAACCATTGTTTTGTTGTTGTATTCTGAATGTCGTGGAAAGTATTTCATCACCTATGCTTGATGCGTGATTTCTCTTTCTTAATTTTTTTTATGTATTGCCTTACAAAGTTAAAACTAAACATGTAAATAGACGGGTCGTAAATTAATAGTTTTGTTCTTTTTAACATGTGCTACATGAAACCGCCAAAGTTACTATTTTTAGAACTAAGTTATATGATTCAAACATTTTAAAATTATTTCTTTTTTCTTTTTTTAATATAAATTCGAAATATTGTATTCATTTGGAAATATTGTGTTTTATTTTTTAATTAAAAGCCTATCTTTTAAACAATTTTTATGTAAATATATTTAGAACTTACCTTGAATTTTATAAGTATTTTTATATTTAAATCGAAAATTTCGTATGATTGAAATTATTCCCTATTCAGAACTTTTATAATGTATCTCTGATTTATAATTTTGTCATGTGTTACAATGAAACGTATTGTTTCATTATCCGTAACGGTAGATATATTATTTGAAACTATCACGTTACAAGTGAATGCGGTTCTTTTGTGCAAAATCTTGAACGGTACAGAAAAAAAATGTATCACGTAACGTAAAATCTGCAAATAACGAATGTTTTAATTATTTTCTATTTTTTACTTATTTAGATTCCATATCTAAAATGAGCAGGAATAGTCAAGTTTTCGAATTTCATATTATTTAATTGAAAATATATAAAAAATTACTTATAACATAAAAATGTATATTTGACAAATCTAGAGATTAGCCATTGATGGAAAAAAAATGAAATCTGCAAATACATCACGATTTGATTTATTTTTATTTTTATAGTGTTATATATATATCTTAAATTGCTTCCATGTATTGCTATGAAGGGATTTTATATCCATAGTACAGTATATTAATAATTTTAGAACTCAATTATTAATTAATAAGTTGACTTTAAATCATTTTCCAACTAAAGTGATAAATCACCAAATATTCTTTAGGGTTTCAACGTTATACGAGTTACAACGACATTAGACAAATATTGCGCGACAAATGCTATGCCACAAACCAAGTTCAGGAAAATATGAAACACATGCTGTGAGACAGCCTGATTATAAATATTTTAAACTCTAAACCTGGAAAATAAAAAATAAATAAAAAATAAAGAGTGTAATAATAAAAAAGGCTATTTTATCGACGAATAATTTAATAGTAATTAAATTATGATTATGGGAGATGGGAGATGAATAGGACATTTTCAGAAAAATATTTATTTTAAATATTTTACTTAAGTTATTATCAATATTATATATCACATTTCATACATTAAGTGATTGACTACATCGTATGCACAATATTTATTCAAGATTATTATTATACAGAAATGTATTATGGAATTAAAAAAAAAGTTCCTCTATGTCCCAATCATCCCCACAGCAGGAATGGATGGAACACAAATATTTTCGCTTCACTCAATGTTAATGACTAATAGCTGACAAAAATGCCTCCTTGGCAAAAATTGAGAGATTGTAAATTGTAATATGATCTCCAGGATTATTTGTTAGCCAATCATCTAGGACAAATCTAGGACATCTAGGACATCTAGGACATCTAGGACATCTAGGCTACAATGAAAATGAAACGTTAAAAGAATAATTATCATAAATTATTAATTTATCAAACTATATAATATTATTTAGCTAATAAATATATTTTTCAGCATCCTCTAGGGATGAATGAGACAATCCATTCATCCCGTTTGAAATGCCCGAATCATCCCCATGATGCATAAATTCAATTGTCAGCCATTTTGTCTCAAAAATTATTTTGTCACAATGGTTAATATTCATTCATTTTAATTACCAATATTGAGCCTCGAAATAAAAAACTACAACATATCTTAATTGTTTAGATTGCATAAGATATTTCATTAACTTCAAATGTAAAAAAAAATTACTTTTAAGCAGAGTTTTCAGGAAATGATAATTTGAAGAAAACTGAAAACAGCCATGTGGTCTTCTTTTTGGTTCTGAAGCACACTATGGTAGTGAAATCTATGAGTATAGGAAGCAACTAAAAAAAATTACTGCCTGAAATATTCAGAAGGTCACATCCATCCCTTGTCCCATTCATCCCCCATCTCCCCTATACGTTTAAAAAACTAGTTATGAGATCTGAATAGATAGTTTAAATAACTTATTTTCTTTCCTGTGTCTATTACCTAAACATGAAACTTAGCAAAAATGATATATTTTTTAAAACATTCACAAATCGCGCTTTATACCATCCATGCTCTATGAACGGAGTCTACGTTAAATTAACGTTATTTAACTGATTTGTTTTTCTTTTTTGTAACATTATCGATTATAGTCATTGAAATGGAAATGATTTTAGAGATAACAGTTCCATAATTAGAAAAAAGTGATTTGGAGAAGTGTACATTTTTTAGAACAATACTTTTACTGTTTTCAAAAAAAGATGTATCGTGTAACTAAAGTTTGAAATTGCGTAATTTGTTTTATTTAATTTTAAATTAATTTTGATATCTGAAATGCGTTTGTATATGTATAATCCCATATTCAATTTTTCAATTTGCATAAACCCTACGCTTTGAAATAACGTTGATAAAAGGCTAAAATTTCCCTAAAATACGCTTATACGGTAGGTGTTAATTGGAAACTATTAAATAAATACTCCCGGAATTTTCCTCCAAGAATTGCAATTGACAATTCTGATGATTATATAATGTTTTCAGATGGCGGCAATTTTTACTGTTTTAAATTATTTTATCCATTCAAATCTTTTAAAACGTTTACTCACTTTTTAAAATATGATGTTAAAACATTATATGGTTTTAAATGAATAATGTTTTACTTATTTCTTAGAGAAATTTATGCGGCTTAGTTGCAACCTGTAGATATCGCACATTTTTTTTATGTTTTCATTTATATTTAAACCAATTCATAAAATTCCCACAAATACTCAAATATTTTACTTTATTTTTGGTTCAAATGAAAAATATATATATATATAGTAGAGGCGTGTTCCATAAAAATGCGTTGACATTCACCGATAGATATCTCTGAAAATAAAATCTAGTCTGATGTGCCAATCCCAATACTTTCTTCTATCTCAGTCATGTTAATACTTCAATATTCGCTATCACATAGCCAATAAAATAATTTTTTTTCGTCATTCTGTTGTACGTCAGCTTCTTGCGAATCGTCGGGTTACAGGGACACGATCAACTGATGCACTAAGCTACGAAAAGTCCTTCTGGCCTAAACCGAAAGGAACAGATAGCCTCCTAATTTCTTGATTTTTCGATTTTAGCTAATTTTACTGGAAAACACGAAGTTAAAATGCGTGGAACCTAATTAAAGGAGATTCAATCCCAGTTCTCGTCAACGTTGAATTTGAATGAGAATATCGCCAAATTTGTCCCCATTTATTGCAACCTATTTTGTCGCCAAACTTGGCGATATTTCGCCAACTGTCGCCAGGTTTGGCGAGAATTTGACGTTGGTGAATATAAATATATGGTGATAAGTATATAACAGGATTTATGGTTACAACAATGAAAGAAAATTTGCCGAAACCACGTTAACTGAAACCCATAAATTAAAACCGTTTATGGATGAAATCTGCTGTCTTGTTTGAAAATGTCAGCCACCCTAAAATTTCAAACCGCTATATCTCAGCCATTTTTTAAGATAGAGGCAAAACAAACATTGTTCCGGATTCTCAAGATCAAGGCCGAACATTTAACGAAAAAAATTAACTTTTAGCATTTCTAATTTTTTTGCACATCTTTTTGAATTTGAAATGTTTAAATGGCTATCACAGCGCCCCCTTTCGTCGAAATGTCCCCAAATTCTAATAGAACCTGCTTGCCATAGCCAAAAATATAGAAAAAAATGTGGTTCAATTTGAAGCATAACTTCATACACTTTTCGATGACGCAATAGTGAAAATGGAACAAAAATATCGATCGCAGCGCCCCCTTTCGTCGAAATATCCCCAAATTCTGATAGAACCTGCTTGCCATAGCCAAAAACATAGAAAAAAATGTGGTTCAATTTGAAGCAGAACTTCATACACTTTTAGAGTGTACAATACTGAAAATGGAACAAAAATATCGATTACAGCGTCCTCTTTCGTCGCAATATCCCCAAATTCTAATAGAACCTGCTTGCAATAACCAAAAATATAGAAAAAAATGATGTTCAATTTGAAGCATAACGTCATACACTTTTCGATGATACAATGAAGACACACAGGCGGACAGACGGACATTTTGTAAAAACATGTTTTTCGGAATCTCTGACCCCTAAAACGTGTAAATCCGTCGAAAACTGGAAGTCGAAAAAAATTCGATTACAATAATTTCTTCTATTATAGATAAACGAAAGTAATAATTATCTACAAATGTAGCAGGTTTTAACTTATTCCATTATAATTTAATTTCGATATCCAAAATGCGAACTAATAGTGAACGATTATTTATTTTAAAAAATTCATAATGCATAATTACACATTTTTATTTAATGTATTCTGTGTGATTGAAAACATTTTTGCTTAAGTATAATCCGCGGATGACATACAATTTTGTCCTTTCAAGTAATCACGTTACTAAACCGCTATGGGTGATTGCAAGTATACATGACTTATGACATTACAATAAATTCTATTGTAATTACTTAATTAGTTTATTAGTTAATTAACTAGTTTATGTTATTTTATATATAACAAAAATTTCACAATTTTCAGAAACAATGTAGCGCTATTCCGTTTAATAAAATAGTTTCCTTTTTATATAATCTCTCACCAACAAATAATTAACATACTTCGCTAAATCAATATTTTCATGAAATACAAAAATTACAAAGTAAGCAAAAGTTATTCAACTGCTAATGTCTGTCATCCACGAGAATAAAAATATTTCCATGGAATTTTATAACAAACAACAAACTGAAAAAAAATATTCAGACGAAAAATATTATTTATTTCTCCCAAATATGATTATTAATTATAAACCAAACTAGTTTTTAATGGTAAGATAATATATGTTTGAAGAAAAAAAATGAAGTACGAAATAAATATTCATATGACTGTGAATAAAAATAATTAAATATTAATCATATAATTTTCTAAGTACACTAATATTTCTTGTTTATATAAAACAAAAGAAATATATTATAATTTTTTTTTTATCTACAGTAAATAAATAGTTAGTTAATAATGCTATAATTAAGAAGCATTTTGAATCACAAGATTATATTTTTTCATTTCATATTTGTAGTACAGAAATAGTCTATAAAAATAGCTTTACAAAACGCATTTAAAGCTAAAATTTTCTCCTTTTTAACACTTTCCAACCAAGTTGAAATGTGTTGATGAATTCGGCTTGTCTGTTTGTCTGACTGTCTGTGCTCTAACACGCATGCATATGCTCGGATTTCTTTGAAATTTATACATGTTATTGGGGCTTAGTATGGCATGTTTGATATTGAAAATGAAGTGTGTAGTCTTTACTGGTTTTTTTACAGATACACTAAAAATTTACTTTACATTACGGTCAATTAAGGAAATTATTTGCGGCGTGTTTGAATGATTTTACACTATTTTGAACACATTCAATTTGACATATATTACTGAAGTGCACTACAAGGCGCTTACTGTAGAATATGGTGTACATAAAATGTATCGTTCATTTACAGGGACACTCATAAGAATTCCGTTACATTACGGTCTATGGGGAAAAACCGTTTGTAGCGTATTTTTATGATGTTACATTATTTAAAACATATTCAAATTGATACATATCACAGACGTGCACTACAAGGCGCTTACTCTAGAATATGGTATGCTCAGAATGTATCGTTCATTTAAAGGGACACTCAATAGAATTTGGTTACAATACTGTCTATGAACAATAATTCCAAGAAGTGTGTTTTTAGTTGTGGTAGGCGTTTTACATGTGACTAATTTTTGCGTATAAATTCTATAGATAATATACAGGGATCCTCAAAAGATCTCACGTACAATTCCAATTATTCACGAAAATTGCTGAAGGGGAATTTTTAATTGTGCTATGTATTTCTTAGCTTCTAGCATCTGTGCAGTATACATACAAATCTTTACATCATTGTAAATTAATTAGGATATTTAACTGACATGGTTAAATTATTCACTTATATATTGTTTTAAAGGTAAATTAAAGACAATCTCTTAAATAAAAAAAATCATAATTTATCAAACTGAAGAGTTTTTGGAGAGAGAATTTTTGGCGGTTTCATATCCGACTGTCTAAAATTAAGAAAGATATTTGCTATGACTCATTGGTCTCAATGGATTTATTTGTTTAACTCTTAAATGTGCAAGGGTATACTTAAAATAGTAAGAAAAAAAGTAATAGTTCCTAAATGGTTTAATTATTGTATTTTATTTTATAAAAGTAAATATCATAAAAATATTTTGAAAACCCTTTATTGTTATTTTAATTTACTTCAACTCTCGTTCTTGGCTTACTTTAGTGAATAATTTATTAAAATGCTTGATGCTTGTGATCACTACAACAATTTATACACATGATACGGTGACTAATTGAAAACTTAGAGTAGTATTGTGTACCGTTGCACTTTATTTAAAATGCATTTTTTACGAATATTAGAGCCTATAATTTAAACAATGAAAACGGTAAGTAGTATTGTGTACCGTTGCACTTTATTCAAAATGCATTTTTATGAGTGTTAGCGTCTATAACGTAAATAATGAAAACTATTATGGTGTATCGTTGTACTTTATTTAAAATGCATTTTTTGCGAGTGTTAGCACCTATAACGTAAACAAAGTAAACGGAAAGTAGTATTGTGTACCGTTACACTTTATTTCAAATACATTTTGTACGAGTGTTAGAGCCTAAAACGTAAGTAAAGTAAACGGAAAGTAGTATTGTGTACCGTTACACTTTATTACAAATGCATTTTGTTCGAGTGTTAGAGCCTATAACTTAAACAAAGAAACGGTAAGTAGCATTGTGTAACGTTGCACACTCAAAATGCATTTTTTAGGAGTGTTAGAACCTATAACGTAAACAATGAAAACTGAAAGAAGTATTGTGGATCGTTGCATTTTGTTCAACATGAATTTTGTATGGCGTATGGTAAGACTATGGCGTAAAACAATGAAAGTAGACAGAAAGACAAGCGTGCCATTTTTATATATTGATGGAATAGAAACGTTACCACAACAAGAAGTGGGCCTTTCCAATAAAGAATTATTATATATATGTGTAATATATCCTCTGTGCAATCGGCCGTTAATATGATTTGGTATGTTAGTTAATTTCTGTATTAGCACGATATTACATAATTTGTCGCCGATGTTAAAAATAGCAAAATTTCGAGGAAATTAAAATATATATATATAGGTGACTGAAAAGTAGGGTAAAATCGAAGTATTATCGGGATATTGATATTTTAAAGATAGGTGAAAATAAATGTTATTGGATGAGAATTAAATAAACTAGGGTTAGAAACATAATATTATGTTCGAAACATTTCTAGAAAACCTTTATAAACTTCATATCCGTTATATATATTAATGTAAAAAAGGCTACCTACTTAAAATATCTCATGAGCACGTTCTACCGCTCCGACTGAAACGAAATTACAATTACAGATCTTTTAAATGATGCGCTTGTCATCATTATTAAATAAAAAGTTTTAGGACAAATAATTTCCTAAATGTGTAACGTGCAACGACAATTACTAATTATTTTCTGATTCATGTTTTAACAACGGGCTGTAATCAAAATACCTTCTTACCTATCGCCAAGTGCAGTATATCTTGTTGTATATCGCCAACATAGTGTCAATTTCTGCCTTTCAAAGCTGCAATAGATACAAAAATATGATTTTAAGAGTATGGCATGTAGAGAATAGTGAGCGTTTTTTGTTGTTTATTTGAAGGTATATTGGGTATTAAAATGTATAAAAATATTGCACTGTTATTTGAGCGCCACAGCGCCGCCTTTCGGTAACATTTTATACAAAACAGTTTAATATACGAAAAGTAAATCATTTGTATTATATATTACTTTAATGTCGTCTTTATCGAAACATTAGAACTCAGTTTATAGTTCCTTGAAGTGAGTAACTTATATTTATTGCCAATCCTGTATCGGTATATAAGTGAACTGTACAATAAGGTGGGTCGAAAAAATAGACTTTTATACAATCGAAACAGAATAGTGCGCGAAAGTTTCCTGTGGTAATAAGAAACAAATTCGCAAAATATATCACCAATTGGTTAATAACTTTTACCGCCGCAGGGAGGGCCTAAGTTCCAAAAAATCGCAAAAAAATTGGTTTTTACGAAAAACAAATTAAATTATCTAACCATAGCAATACAATTTCAAATAGAATGCAACAGCGACATCAAGATGAGTGTAATGTCCTGGTAAAATTTCATTACGTTGAAATCATTTCTATTACCGCCGCAGGGGGCTGCCAAAATTTTGTCAAAACGGCAAAAATTTCAATTTCCCGTTTTTTCAATTTTCAGAAATTGTATTATATTTCTAGAATTAAATAACTTTACATTATATCTAAGAATAACTTATAAATGTTTAGCAATTTTGTTCATGGATGTAGATAACCAAGGAAGAGAAGGGTCCGCCCCCGCCCCCCTCAATTTTAGATGAAGTGACTTTTTGAAGGAATTCGGGGGATTTTCCCGGGAATTTTCGTGATTTTTTGTAAAGGGGAGGGGGGGTGGGGGTCCCATATATAAAATACTCATCATTTTGCCCTTTTAGGGACCCCTACAAAAAACCCTAAAATTTTCCGGAAAATCCACAAAATCCCGTCAAAAACCCTTTTCTCTCAAATTTATCGGGAGGGGGCAGGGCCTCTCTCGACCTTGGTTGGCTACGCGCAGGATCAAAATTAGTACACATAATGTAGTTATTATTACATATAATGTAAATTTATGTAATTATAGAAAACATATAAGAAAATTAGTAAAAATAGAAAAAAAAAACGGAAAATGGAAATTTTTGCCATTTTTATAAAATTTTGGACACCACAAAGGTGGTAATAATAATTAATTCAACATAATAAAATTTCATTTTGACATTACTAACATCTTGATGTAACTGTTGCATTCTATTAGAAATTGTATTGTTATGATTGGATAATTTAATTATTTTTGTAAAAAACGTTTTTTTTTGCGATTTTTCAGAACTTTGCCCCTCACCCCCTCGGCGGTAAAAGATCTTAACCAATTAATGAAATATTTTGCGAATTTATTCCTTATTATCAATGGAAAGTATCCCGCACTATTGTGTTTCGATTATATAAATTTCAGTTTTTTTCGATCCATCCTATTGTACAACCTTCTTTGAGGGAAGTCAGTAAAAGATAAAATTAATTTTTAATAAATTTGATAGTGTTCTTGAATGTTGTTCTAATGTCCTTGGATAGAAAGGATACACTTATAAATAATTATTACAAGATATAAGTAAAAGCGGAAACTGAAAAAATGATAAATAAGTCAATAATACAATGGACAGACAATCAACAGACTTGCGGGGATTTTTTTTTTTAGAATGGCATAAATAAATATAAAAGGAATCGTAATTTCTTTTTTTATATAAATAAAAGAGTTGACTGAAACGTTAAATGAACTGGTTTACGTTACTGGTATTATTTTTTACTAACTAAGATTTCCAGAATTATGATAAAGAAAAAATTAGAAATAAATTAAAAATATGAACATACTGATTGACCTATATAAGAATGACCGATAAAGGCCCATGCTTAAGGTTTCATAAAACATAACATACGATTAAAATAACCTAAATAACAAAGAACGTATCCAGTTTCTTGCACAATACATTTTATATTTAGTTTAAAAGTGTCAAATACTGTCACTCACTTCACATCAAATACAAATTATGGCAAGAAACTATTCGTAATGTCTGTACCTTTGTCAGCAGAATTTAGTGTTTCAAGAAACTCTGTAAAATATTATATATTTCATTATTAAATTTAAACAATTACTGAACCATCAACAGTCGGAAATGAGTCCTATTTTAGTCCAAATGAAACAGTTGGAAATAAATTTCACTATAAAATGGAAAATATGACATTCCTGAAAATCTGCCATCACAATAAGAGTATATTCTTACAAGTACAGTTAACAATTTACGTATACTATATGTATTCAGCACACAGTAGATATAATTTTAATTAAACATTTCTCAAAATTTGGAGAATATATATACCGAAATACAATATTAAACCTTTCATTATATATTTAAATAATTGACACAACTAAATCTTTTGAAGTCATATTTTGTTGATAAATCTCTCAATCGTATATAACGAAATAATTCGTGTACATTATTTGACAAATTATTTCCCGTTTTGTTATTGCGTGGATACGGAACAGAAAATAAGGAGTTAATAATCAATATTCCGTTTTGTGTTTCGGCTTAAGATGTTTGAGTAATTTTTTAAATGTAAAAAACTTGTCGACAAAATAAAATTCTATCAAAACAGAAGCATAAAGTATTAATTGTTTGCACTTACTTGTCATCAAAATTTGATTTTATTATGCATACAACAGATAGCAGACAAACAGACAAGGTGTAGACAGATAGCAAACAGATAGAGAGCATATAACAGACTGCAGAGAGATAAGCAGAACACCTCAGACAAATATACAGTAGACAGACAGACAGACACCAGATAGCATGCATGGAGACATTAGATTTAATATAGCCGACAGATAACATAGAGACATCCGACACTGTGTAGACCGACAGCAGATAACACACAGACAGACAGCAGATAACAGACCGACAAACAGCAGATAACATACAGACAGACAGCAGATAATAGACCGACAAACAGCAGACAGTAGACAGTTATCAGGCAGATCAAGTAGAGAGCAGACAGACTGGCAGCAAAGATATAGACGACAGAATGTAGACAGCAGACAGATGACAGACATACAACATAGTGCTGATGGTTAACAATCAGACAGCAGATAAACAACAGAGATAACAAGCAGGTACAGTGGACAGAAAAGAGCAAACAGACAGCAGATAGACAGAGAGTAGACAGATATACAACAGACAGAGAGAAAACAGATAAGTGAGAGCAGACAGACAGATAGCATAAAAACAACCGACAGAGTGTAAGCTAACAACAAATACCAGACAGACATACAGCAGAAATTTAGCAAGCAGACACGAAACAGACAGACAGACAGCAGATAACAGACATATAGGCACTCAGCAGACATAAAACAGACATGCAATAGGCAAATAGACAGCTGGTAGACATATACCAGACAGACAATTTGACATAGGGAGAGACACATACATAGAGAGCCAAATAGACACATACAGACCAAGAAAATTCCGGCGGTTGTTGCACGAAGGGCACAGGAGACAGAGCCCAGTAGTTAATACATACATTTATTCATATCTTTAATAAAACGCGGCATATTCTTAACTTTCATATCCTTAATAAAACACATCAAGTAATTAAAGCGTAAATATATATTTATATATCCATGTGTATCTATCACCTATTTACCTATGTCGCGAAACGAAAATGTTGGATAGTACTGAATAACTGTTAAAATTTAAATAAATGTAAAAATATATATTTTAAATTACACATATGCAATATTACACTTTTAAATTTAAACGGATGTGAAACAAGCGGATAAAAAAAACGAATTAATGACGAAATTTAAGTAAGTGGAAATGAAATAAACTGGTTGAAAGATTGAATTAATTGAAAATTTTAAAAAGAGATTAAAATAAAATGTATTTATTTGAGTTCTCAGTAAATTTTACAGAGTATGGGATTTAACAAAATTTCTAATATTGGTAAACGTAAAACATTTATATGTAAATAATTAAAATATACACCTAAACAAAAATGTAGGATTGTAGATGACATAAGAGTTCAATAATGGATGTTCACAAAATCATTTACATTTATCTTGGCAAGCTTAAAAACTTCAATGATGTTTTTTTAGAAAACATCCCTCTTTTTTACGAAGATTTGTGATCTTGTAACTTATTTTCTCTACCCAAGTAAAAAAAAAAATCTAATTATTTTCTTTGCTTAGTGTTTTGATATAACTATTTGGAACATGATGTAAACATGACTAGGTCATAATATACTTTTGTCCGAAACATTTTCCATACAAAGGGCAAAGTATGTAAAATTAAATTTAAGTTCTAGTAACTTGTCTAAAATTAATTTAATAACAGTAACAGTAGCTTTAATACATTATTTTTAATATCGTTTCTAACACCCATTTGATATAAAGAATTAGAATGCACTGTTATAAAGATAAAGATGTAGTTATCAATTACACCTGTAGGGGTATTTGTATGCTACCATATGTATTATTAGCAATTTTTTCATAAGACAAAATTTTTGAACTATGATGAAAATATTGCATTTTATTGTATTGTAAAAAGCAGAAAATATTGCATTTTAGACAATAAAAGATATTTTAGAATTTAAGAAATGGGACGTCTGCAAAAACATTTTTTAAAACATGGTCCCCAATTCCCCCACCCTCATCAGAAATACACACGCAATTACTCTACATAAGGTAAGTGTGTGTGTGCGCCTTTGTCAGGTAAGTGTATGCGTGTGTCTCCTACTTTGGTCTTATACATAAACATTAGACCCTTTTTATGTCCCAGAACAACGTCATTGTCACATCGCTTCCAAAAAACAGATCTTAGTGCCCAAAAGGTAAATTAATGAGTGTTTGTAAACGATATGTCGATGACTTTTTTTTTGTTGCCAAGCATGAAGATTTAATTGAAATACGGGAGAGCATGAACTGTATTTGTTCAGCCTTCAAGCTCACTATCGAAATTAAAATTGACCGTAATCTACATTTCCTCTATATTATGGTTGAAAGAATAGAAAAAAAAACTGACTGTCAAGATATTTTAACATGTGTTTATCGTCAGGCTAAAAATTCTGGACAATATCAAAATATTAATTCTTTAACTTAATTAACCCATAAAATCACGGTTGTCAGAATTTTAGCCCTTAGAACAAAATGTTATTGTGCAACTGATGCAGCCTTCCAAACAGAAAATAGAAGTTAATTAATGACTTAAAACATAATGGTGGCTGAATTTTTTTTTCTGTGCATGTGCATCACGTATCCTTCTCTATAATTCGTTGAAGTCCCACTAATTATGTATCTATTCCTTATTACAAAGAACTTTCTGGGAAAAAATCCAGTTTTCTCAAGTATAATAATATCATTACAGCTTTCAAACCTCAAAATGTTTAAAAATATGTTATGTCAGTCCAAGCTCTTACTTAAAACCGGCAAAGTCTACATTATCCCCTGTAAGGACTGTGACTCGGTTTATATTGGTGAAACAGGGCGTGCTTGTGGTATTAACCTTGACGGACATAAGGGTGTCTATTAATTTGGAAGTCTGAAATCGAAACTGGTACTGCATTCTTTAGATACTGACCACCATACTCCGGATTTTGCAAATATAGCAGTAATTAGATCCAGCTGTAATAACGTTAACATTAGCATTTTTCTTAAAGGTTGGTTCACGCACTTGAAGAATTCGACAATTAATGAGTCTTATAGGATTCCACCTAAATATTCTGTCTTACTTTAACGTAAGCTCTGTATATTTTCATGAATCTCACTGGTGAAACTTTTTAATGTAATCACGTTTGTAATTAGTCAGGTTATCGTATGAGATTGCATTGAAGAGGGGCTCGATCAAAACCTGAAAATTTTGCTTCACTATTTTATTGTTTATATAATTGTATGTTTCTAGTCTTTTTTATATCTGATTAAAAGTTGATAATTTTTAACTATTTAATTGTATATTTTTTTTACATTGTTTATATACTTTGTTTTATTTAATATAAAAAAGATTTTTTGTAAATAAAGTTTATTGCATCACTTATATATATATATACATCCTTGTTTATTAATCGCCTTTAAAAATCAATATTTAACCAGACAGCAAGTTTCATTTTTTTATAAATTAAGTATTGGCGTGACTTTTTTATACTCATTTTCCTACCATATTCATAGATCACAATAAAAAATAATATGTTCTATTATAAATTTTCATCAGCAAAAACATTTATCAAATGTCTTTTATTTTATGTTGCACTCAAAACATTTTTTAAATCGTTTTTCATAATTGCAGATATGTATTCCGTTCTTTCGTCTAACATATTACACTATAAAGTTAATATACATTTTTCACAATCCAATTATACATAAAAAGGCAATTTTCTTGAATTATATAGAATGAAAAAAAAGGAGTTTTCTTTAAAATGCACATAATACAATGCAGTTAATTTAAAGAAAGATAATTTAGTAGCTCTTGCTATTAGTTAATTAATACAACTGATAAAAAATGTTGATCGCAGAAACTGTAATATTGGATTTTATTAGAGATATAATGAATAAAATAATTAAATCAGTAATATTGAAGATATTGGCATCAGAAAATAAAGAAAAAAATTACACCCCATTGTTACAATAGTTTTACGAAAAATTTGTTCGATCATTTGGTGTTATTTATTTTTATGCAACTTGGTGCGTTTTTTAAAGAAATAAAATCATCTTTACAGTTTTACAGAATACTCTTGCTATTAACTTTCATTCAAAATATATGTAAATGATACAAAATAAATTAGCTAGAAATTTGAGAAATAGTATATTTATCACTAGCACTTGCTGTCTATACAAGATAAGTATTTAAATATGAAAACAAAATAAGTAGCATTCTATAAAAACAGTATTACATAATTGAATTAGGATTTCTAACTAAAGAAAAATCCAGTGGAGTTTGAGATTGATGTAAAGAACAAAATTTGGTATCCAGACATTTTTTCGGGAATTTTATTAATTTCTAAGTCCGTTAATTAATACAACTGATAAAAAATGTTGATCGCAGAAACTGTAATATTGGATTTTATTATATATATAATGAATAAAATAATTAAATCAGTAATATTGAAGATATTGGCATCAGAAAATAAAGAAAAAAGTTACACCCCATTGTTACAATAGTTTTACGAAAAATTTGTTCGATCATTTGGTGTTATTTATTTTTATGCAACTTGGTGCGTTTTTTAAAGAAATAAAATCATTTTTACAGTTTTACAGAATACTCTTGCTATTAACTTTCATTCAAAATATATGTAAATGATACAAAATAAATTAACTAGAAATTTGAGAAATAGTATATTTATCACTAGCACTTATTGCCTATACAATAGGGTGGATGGAATTTTTTTTTTCACAATTTCAAAACCTACCTATACCGAAAAGATGTTCTATTGTACGGAGATTAAGAGAAAAATAATTAAAAAAATTTATTTCAAAATTTAGTACTTCCGCAATGGGGTTGAAATTTCGAAAAAAAATGGAAAAAGACCTAATTTTGGTTAGGGGATTTTTGACTCAAAATAATTGTTTTAATATTAATCAAAACCTACCTATGCGGAAAAGATGTTCTATTATATGGAGATTAATAAAAAATAATTTCAAAAATTAATTTCAAAATTTAAAACTGCCACAAGTTGGTTGAAATTTATGTATTTGAGTATTTTTACAGTAAAAAGTCAAAGTGATTTTTGTTAAGTGAAACATACATCTTAGTATTTTTAAATGATAATTGCAGTAATAGGACACTTACTTGGTTACAAGAAAAACACATCAGCTTTCTTTTTAACAGCTTCTTTATTCTTAAATCCTGAAAACCTATAAAATCGTTGAAATCTCAGTGGGCTACAATCGCGTTTGGTGGCGAAAATTGGCACGAGGTTTTGTGATTCGATGCGATTTCTTATAAAACCGTCTCTTGTATATGGTCCACAGACAGTAGAAGATGCTTCCGTGACTGTTTTGACTATCCGTTCTGTAACTTGAGTGTGGCACGGAAACCTCTTGATACTAGATATAATTTCAGCCGGAATAATTGATGGATTTACTATTGCTTCTGAAATCATGTCGTCACTAAATCGTTCAGATAGTGGAGGTTCTATCACATTTGCCCATTTAATCAAATCAATATAATCCGTCGCACAAAGGTCAAAAGATGGTAAATTGAAGATACGGATATTATTCATTGCAATGCTTGGGATTGCAGTAGACCTTTTGACTTCGCGTGCGTTTAGAATTCTCCGAAGGGCCAATTCCTTTATAAGAGTTCTGTCGTAAGCTAACATCGATATCAGGATATATTCAGGATGGTTCAAAAACCCATTTCTCCTAATAACTGAGTCTATGACGCCCTTCAGATCACTCAACAAATAACGCGAGAGAAAAATAGATTGATGCAAATGCTGTGCACCATAGATTACCGATTGTTTCGTTTTGATCTTGAAACACATAGACGAATAGACTTTTACGGTGGACGTCGTTAATGTTACTAAGTGTTCGAATGGATTTTCGTAAGCTACATAAAGTCTTAGAATTCTGTTTGCGGTTCTAAGCCACATTGAGGGACAAAAATTTCCAGGGTTTATATTCGATAAACTTTCGCTGAAATTTCCACAGTTGACGGCTTTACAAATTTCCGTTAAGTACAGTTTATCACTACTTAAGTCTTTCTTGTTAGTCACTTCACATAGTGTGCAATATATTGACATGAATTAAACTGCAGGTAGCTTCTCCCTCCAGTCAGCAATTTTCCTATTTCACCATTGAAGCATCTGGCCCCAGTCGTGGTTCCATCCACGTACGCAAAAAGATGACGTAGTGGAAGCTCTTTGGCGTGTAATTGACACACAAGCCATTGTAGTGAACGCTTCAGGATCAGTTCCATATTTCGAATAACACCTCCTTCAACACCTGTGTTAATAGATGTTCTGTTGCAACCGATCGCAACCAACTTTGTTACATCTACGAGGGGCAGACGGAAAATAAGTTTCTCCTGGTGACTGTGGACAGAGGTGTGTTTGAAAGATAAAAAAAATTAATGAGACATTACAGATAAAATATAACTATTTTACCACATAAGTACCAAGTACATTGAGACATTTGTCATATCTCTTTATAAGCTTCAAAAAGCCCTCCATGAAAAAGACAGGGCTTTGCATACGGACAAAGCGTTGAACGGCTATGGGCGACATAGCAGGTGAACGCGAACGTGCAAGACACCGATACACCATTGGGTAGAGGTCGAACGCGATCAAGCAGATGACGCTTTTTGCAGTGCCTGCACTGATGGCGCTGTTGACTGCAACAGCGCCATCTGCGCAGGCACTGCAACAGTGTGTCACGTAAGGTGTTAACACGTTAATCCAATATTATTCAGAGCTACGTGGGCGTATCGCATGACGTGGAGAAGATTCCATGACGTAGCGCCTCCGAATTATGGAGGGATGGAAGGATAAATTGGGAGACTGAGAAAGTTGGAATTGCCTTTTTTTTTCGAAATTCAACCCCCTTGCGGCAGTATTAAATTTTGATTTTATTATTTTTTTATTTTTCTCCTTTTAATCTCCATACAATATGACATCTTTTCTGCATAGGTATGTTTTGATTAAAATTAAAACATTTATTTTGAGTCAAAAATCATCTAACCAAAATTAGGTATTTTTCCATTTGTATTCGAAATTTCAACCCCATTGCGGCAGTATTAAATTTTGAAATTAATTTTTTTAATTATTTTTCTCTTAATCTCCATACAATAGAACATCTTTTCCGCATAGGTAGGTTTTGATTAATAATATTTTATTTTTTCACCATATAACAGCGATCCACCCTACTATACAAGATATGTATTTAAATATGAAAACAAAATAAGTAGCATTCTATAAAAACAGTATTATACACTGCTCAAAACAATTAAAGGATATTTGAAGTTTTATATAAAATAAAGATATAAACGAAATTTTTTTTGCCGAAAATAGAAGAAGAGAATCACAAATGCAAATTTTTCTGGTTTTCAAACTGTGGAGTATGCAAATTTTGAGTTCGACGTCAAAAACGTCGCTTCAGCGGCAGCGAATGAAATTTGACTTTCAACTGGATAAAAGAGAATGAAGACAAAGATGATCGGCATTCAGTGATTGCTTTGTTTCGATGAGTACGATGTCTCAGCGAAGTCATTTGACAGATTCAGAAGCTTGGAGAATTGTTGGTAGGTTAGACGGGCCAAACTCAAGCCAAAGTAGCGCAAGCCATTGGAGTGTCACAAAGTGTCATTTCCAGGATCTGGAACCGTTTTTTGGAGAGTGGATGTGCAGGGCAAGGTCGTAGACGGGCAACAACGCCCAATGAAGATCGGTATTTAGCGTTAACAGCTCGGAGACACCGAAACATGAACGCCACTCTTCTCCAACAACACCTTCGCTCGGCTACAGGCACCACCATTTCAACTCAGACTGTCCGAAACCGGCTCCATGCTGTAGGTCTGTATGCTCGCCGAACGATGGTATGTGTTAGATTAACATAAAGGCATCGTCGCGACCGCAGGGAGTGGGCAACCGAGCATGTCAACTGGAGGAGAAATGAATGGAGCAATATTCTGTTTTCTGACGAGTCCCGTTTTTCTGTGCATCCGGATAATAGGCGTATTTTCATCTGGAGGGACCGTGGCAGTAGGAATAATCCTGCGTTCGTGCACGAAAGTGTCAGATTTGGCTGTGGAGGAGTGTTGGTGTATGGTGACATCACCATTGACCGGCGCACTGACCTCTACATCATTCGAGATGGAGCTCTGACTGGTCGCCGATATAGTGATGAGATCCTCAGACCTATTGTAGTCCCTTACGCTGCAGCAATCGGAGATAACTTCATTTTAATGGACGATAACTGCAGGCCACATCGTGCAAACCTGGTGGAGGATTTCCTTTTCGAGGAAGGAATCGTTCGAATGGAATGGCCAGCGTGTTCTCCAGACATGAATCCAATCGAGCACGTTTGGGACGCTCTAGGAAGACGAGTTTCTGGCCGCCAACAACCCCCACAAACTCTCCAAGAACTGGAATAAGCTCTTCTGGAAGAGTGGGGCAGAATACCCCAACTCGTCATTAATAGCCTCATTGAGTCCATGCCTCAAAGGTGTTCAACGTTGCTGGCCGCCCGTGGAAACCATACCCCCTACTGAAAATGATTTTCTTTGAAGAAAACTCCTTTTCTTATTCTTTTTTTCTCATATGCACAAATTGTGTTTTTTTCCCTTTTGTACACAAATGCGCAATAAAATGCATTTTTTCTGCCAAACATGTGTAATTTATTCTCATATAACCTACTATGTCTGTCGACCATGTATCAATCAGCTAAAAAGTTTCCCAGATACAAAATCCACCTAAAACTGCAATATCCTTTAATTGTTTTGAGCAGTGTATAATTGAATTAGGATTTCTACCTAAAGAAAAATCCAATGGATTTTGAGATTGATGTAAAGAACAAAATTTGGTATCCAGACATTTTGTCGGGAATTTTGTTAGTTTCTAAGTCCATTCTTGTAAGCTAGCTGAAAACAAAAACTGTAGTGACTATCAGAAAAATTATGTAATTCCATGAGTAATTTTTTATTGATATCGACATATTTCTATTTTACAAAGAAATTTCGATATGCTACTTATCCCAACTGCTATTAAGTACTGCTATTTATCCTAAAAGAGAAAAATAAACATCGTGTTCCACCTGTAAAAAAGGCATTGGCCTTTGTGGACATATTTTTAAATTATGCTTCTATATGAATCTGTAAGATGTTTGCCTAGAAAACAAATTTTCCCCAATGTGTGATTCATTATCACAAGTAAAAAAATACAAAATAAAAAATATTTTGTGGATGTTTGAGTTTCTAAATGTTTTACGACAATAGGTTTTTGCATAAGTTTTTACCCCAAAAAATTAAGAGAATAAAATTTTAAAAATAATTCTTATTATATAAGTAACTTTACATTATATATATTTATATACATTAATAAATTTAATTGCATTATAGCAACAATTCATTTTACAATAAATCTGAAATAAAATAATTTTCTAATTGTTGTATTTACTTTTAAAATTGTAAAGGTATGAATTTTAGAGCAATTTGATACTATTACATTTATTTTATAATCGATTTAATGAAAATTATATACATATAACAATTCTTTTTTTTTACTAAAATAATATATTTATTGCTGTAAATTAATAAAATGCATTTTATTGATAATTTGCATACTATATTTTCATTTTATTTTAAAATAATGAATGATTTTATAGAACATAACATAAAAGTCATCTTAAATTGTCTTTTTGAAAATAGTAACTTGATTCTTTCAGACTCAATCTTTCAGCATCGATTTCCTTTATGCAAATATAGATTGAAATCTGAAACTTTTCTTCCTTCAAATATAAACTTCAAGAAAAATATAAGAATAGATACAGAGAGGGTAAAACTCATATCAAAAATCATAGAAACGAACAAGTTTTCTAATTTAAATGGTGCGGATAAAAAAGGAAATTTTTGAATATTTCTCAATGTACCTTAAAAATACTTTTGGATTTTTCTATGCTTGTAATAACAAATTTAAAATTTTTGTAAACTCACGTTTTTGTTTCATAAAGTGGATATTTTTTCTATTACCATTAAACTCAAGTATTGGTTTTTATTATATTTTGTACAAAGATTGAAATTACATGCATGCAGAATAATAAAAAAAACATTAAGAATGTTAATATTTATAAAAATATAGTAAAAATTTAAATTTATAAAATACCCATTTTTAATGTTTAGACGAATGTGAGTAACATTTAAATATAATAGTATGTTCTTAACAACAAATGTAGATTCATTTAGAATTTGAAGGTACATTAAATGAATTAGTAGAGCCTCTCAAAAAAGCAAACTAAGTATGAAAATGATCTTTGATTAAATCAAATGACATGCAAATTGATGGTACTTACAATAATTTAATTTATATGTGGCTGCTTCGATAAATTAAGGTCATCTTTATCCGTAGAATATATTGTGCTACATTGAGAAAAAGCTAAAATATATCTACTAACATTTTATGTACTGTTATGATTATGTAGTGAGAAGTACTAAAAATTAAAATTTATATACTAGATCGAACCCATCAAAACTTGACGGCAAACAACTTGATATTACCATAAAAATAAAATTCATAGCTGTTTTAAAAAGTTTGAAATTTTTGAAGAATAATTCAAATAAAATAAGAAAAATCATTCTGTCCACAGCAGGGATCGAATAATCCGAACAGAGAAGACACGCGTCTTATACCACTCGACCACCGTATTCACATTTGAGTGTGCTCTAAAACTGGTTAGGTTCTAGATTGAAATTTACGCATGCGTATTGGGCACGATTTTATGTGGATTTGACAAAAAAGCCTTTGCTTTTAAATATATATATTATAATATCATACATAATATGATATATAATATCATACAACAGTAGCTTTTCCCAAATCCTTTTAAATAAGAAACTTATGTTATTGCTGAATATATAGATATAGAAAAATTGTTGAGACCAATTTTGATTAATTCAGACGCTAGAAAATCTCTACTGTTTCTTTGCACAGGAATACCTCCTAACAACTTTCAATTATTTTACAGCATCTGTCTTTTTCTCTTTAATAGTCCTGGCGAGATCTGGGTAATGAAGAATAATTGGTTACAAATCCCATAGTTGACGAAACGACATATCTTAAATAGGACCGGTTGATCCCCCACATACTTGTTTGGCAGTGAATTTTAAGCAGATAATTAAATAAAATAAACATGATCGAAATTTTGACTATAATGAAATAGTAAATCTTAACCTAAATCCTATCAGTTATAGTAAAGTACTTGGCGCTATGCACTTTTGCAGAGATTTCTGTATATGAATTGATGAATGGGTAGTTAAAGAATTAATTATTAAAATTACAGTAACCCAAAAAACCTAATTTAAAAATAACCGGAGTAAATAAACAGTCATACATAAAAGAAAAACTGACAAAGGATTTAAATTAACAATAAAAATATTTATTTATATTACATACAAATATATTAAAAAAATAGATCAAACATTACATATTGTTAATCTAGAACGTAGTTAACAGAAATGTTCATTTGATCTCGAACATAAAAAATTCTCCCAGCCGGAGTTTACTTACAGGTAACTGCATTTTTGTTATTTTGTAATATTGAACTAATCACAACATTAGTTGTATTATATTATAGTTATATTTAATAAATTATAGGCGAATTACTTAATTACATAATAATTCCTAGTAAATGAACATTGCGTTTTTAGAAATTACTTATTTAATTGAATAAGTATCTAAGTGTTTAAAACATGATAAATTATTAAATTATATACATAATAATCGCAAGTCTCCCATTTGGCACAAACTCCCTAACCAACATAATATATACTAATTCATAATCACAGAATAAATAATAAAATTGTCTGCATCTGGTAAACTCTTAAATGACAGAATTTAGCTGTAAGATTGGGGCTTTCTAGGAAATGGACAATACTTGAAGATAAATTATAAATATTATTTAAATACAGATCCAAAGGATCAAACTGAGGGTGCATTATTTTAGCTTTAACGCTCAATTTAATAAATTTCTCACAAGTGTAACCTTCTTATAGTATGTTTCACAAATAACTAAATCCAGTCTTGTTCAATAGGAGTAAAGACATTCACTCTACCATGAATCATGAAAAATTATGTATTAGTTTAATCTTAATTGACAAGAGAACGTCCCAAGAATGATATCTCAATACAAGGTGAAATGCTTTACATGTGAATCATTAATAGCAAGCCATCGAAGTTGCACCGAAAAATGTAAGTAAAAGTATGCATGTGTCCTTAAACTTGGCACTATAATTTTAGTATTGGTGGGAGGGGGTGGAGTGACAAAACTATGAGCCCTGAGAAAAACAGTGTCCTCACTGGCTATCTTCATTTAAGACATTTAGCCACTCTTGGCTATTCTAGTCTTCTCTCAAACCTATAATTGATAGTGACTGTGTCTAGAGTAAACACTTGCGTAATTTTCCAAAGTCGGCCTCGTCACTTCAGCACTCAACATACATCTGCCTGATAAAAATATTTTTTCTTTCTTCATTTAAGATAAATCTGCGTAGTGCCGCGTCGACCGCCATTAAAAAGATACCCGATTTTTATTGACACTCTGTTCATATTGACGATACAATTATTAATTTAAAAAAAACACTAAATATGAAAAAAATGCTAAAAAACAATATATAAGACACATTTCATACGTTAGAATACACTGATATTAATTTCCGATCAGTGTATACTCCCACTATTGAGTTTTCGATGCGTAAATATTTTTTTGTTTCATTCATGGAAACGTTAAAAATATGCTTTGACGGGAATCAGGGATTCTTGATTTCTTCTCAGCAAATATTATTTTCATCAGTTTGATGCGGATGGGAAGCATGTTTTTCCTTTGCCAACTGTGTTAAAAATATTTTTCTATGGATTAGATGACTTTGTCTCTGAGAGGCAGAATGAGGACCAAGTCATGATAGTAATATATCAATTAAATTAATTAATGAAGCTAGATGGTTTTAATTTGCACCAATGGATTTTAATGTACGAGGGCATTTCGAAAAGTAAAGATACACCGTACGCCGGAGGAAAAGAAAAGTTTTGATAAGCAAGTTGGCAACACAGGTGTTAACCTTGAACCGTTAGCTTTCTCCTCGCGGTCGTTCGGCATTTTAACGTTGATTCTGGTTGGAGTAGGTCGTGTTTAAAATGGTTCCGCCAATTCAGAATTGCGAAGTGCGCTCCGTCATACGTTTTCTTCGTTCAAGAGGTCAGTGACCAGCGGATATTCACAAAGAAATTGTTTCTGTTAATGGGAACATAATGAATCGACAAAATGTAACGAAATGGTGTTGACATTTGATGACCGATGTTCATGACGAACAAAGAACAGGTCGGCCATCTGTGATCTCTGAAGCCCTTCTTCAGAGAACGGAGGAAGCAATTCGTACGAATAGACGTCTCAAATTGAAAGACTTGCATCAGATCATACCGGATGTGTCAATGAGAATTCCACGACGATGATGAGAACAAAGGTGAAGTTGAAATGTGGTCCCGACAACAGGCGGAAACCTTCTATGACTGTGGGATACAAAAGCTTGTGCCCCGACTTAACAAATGTTTGGATAACGGGGGAATTATGTCGAAAAATAATAAATAATCCAGTTAATAAGATGTAACTTACGTTTTCTAAATAAATGTTTTTTTAAGGAATGCGAGCCATTGTATCTTTACTTTTCGAAATGCCCTCGTAAGTAGAAAAGATGGAGATAAATTGTTCTTGAATTGTTAGTGGTATAATTTTGTTTTATAAAACAACGGGATCCAAAGTGCGACTTCTTCTGTTTCATTGCTTTAGAGTATGAGGAAACAAATAGGTAGGGTCAAGTGCCCAAATATGAACCACTTTTTGTTGATGTAATTTTTTTATTATTTTCAAATGCTCTTTTTTCACCAAAAAATTACCAGATGTAGATCCATTTCCTCCGTATAAGATTCTGGGGTCAAATTTGGGGAAAAAATTAATTCTGGGGAAAAAATTAATACAGCTTGAGAAAATTTGTCATTTGCAGGTTTCAGCGAAAGGGGTTCTTAATATGGCTATGTCACTGGGTCCCTAATATGTCACCCAGTACCATATTCGGCACCCTCATCAAAATTGTCAAAGAAAATCAACATGTCAGTGTATTAAAATAAAGTGACACATCTTTCACATAAAATAAATTTATTAGACAAGAATATTTAATCACAAAAAAAGTATTTTTCTCAAATATAAAATAAAGTTGGTGCAAAGAATCACATAAAAAAATTCCTAACTTAAGATAACTAGCCTAAGATAGATAATCAAAAATATTCAAATGAGTAGTTATGAAGAAATTAAAGAAAACAGAAGAAAACAAGTAATTAACATAAAAGTTTTAAAAAAAAATACGAAAAAAAAACTAGATAAAAGAAAGTTCAAAACATGGGGGGCACAGAAATAAGTCAGTTTTCTTCTTCCAACAAACCTCGTGAGACCACCTAACACACTGTGTGCATCTAGCCCAGTTTTCTCCCATGCAATCATTCATGGTTCAAGATCAGGTGGAAGTACAGTCTTACTTCCTAATTTTATTTCAATCACTTCCTCTGTTGACCGAGGATCTTTGACATACTTTATAAATAAGTGTATTCTTTGGAACATTATATGTTTTATATGCCTTTAAGTAGCCCATCTTCTTTTCTTTGACAACAGTCACAGCCTCCGTCATGGACATCATGTCCCAAGCTTTTTTTTTTGGATGTCTTCTGTTGGTCTGACATCAAAGCGTTTAACTAACTCACTGACTGCTAACTCTGATCCGCTTCCATATATATGGGAGTGAGAGGATGTTCGAGAACATTCCACGATTTTCTAATGTTAGAATTTTCTGGAATTCCCTTGAAAAACATGGAGCAGCATTTAATGCATCTCCATACCTATAAGGAGGATTACCATGGAGGGGGGTGGTTGGCGTTATGTCGCCAAATGTGGCGACAAAAACTTGGCGAAATATCGCCAAATTTCGGGACCAAAACTAATCGCCAAAAGTTACGCAAACTTGGCGATATCTCTAATACTTCACCAAATTCCCACATACTTCCATTGTAATCCAATAGGGTTTACTTGCTTGCAGAAAATTAACAAATTGAGGTATTTTAATGCAACGAAAATTAATATTAGCTTATGAATAGAGCTTAATTGAACTATTTACATTATTTTTGAGCACAAACGCTAACTATTTACAAAATCTGTAACAATATGTAAAGATAAAATAAATAGGTAACACACGAAAAGAAGGAGGTCCAAATATGGCACTATATCCATATTTGGGAATCCTGGGCAGCGCCATATTAGGAACTCCACATGGATATCTAATACTAGTTACTGACAAAAAGAAAATGAATTTCAACCCAAAGCAATAATTAGAAAACATTAACATATGTAAACTGAAACTACAGATATGTTCAAACATTTCAAAATCACTTGCTTTCTTCGAAAACGTTGCTCTTGAAAACGTAGCCTTAAAAATATTCAACACTTGGAAACACATCTGGTGGAGTATTAATACTAAAATCGGTAGAATGAATGCAAGCGCACTTCACCCTGTTTAGTAAACTTGAAAAACTATTGTTTGAGAACTTTCTCACTAGAGTGCGACTTTTCCTTTACAAGATATAAGGTAGTGCCACATTAGGCGACTATACCATGTTTGGACACTTTACCCTATTCTTAAAAAAGCATATTGTCATAAGTTGCAAAGTTTTATGACCCGTTTGGTTTACCGACTCGGTTGTTTTTATTTAGAATTATTTGCAAGAGTTATGGAATTTTTTACATACTTAAGACGGGCTAATTAATAAAGAACTCGATAAACTGTGGATATAGTTTCGGAATGACCTAAAACGAATTTCGCATTGGAAAAGTCCTGAATTTGTCTTCGAATCAGATAAGATTAAACTTCATGCTATTCTTGCTATTTATTCATGTCATTTATGATGCTTCTGAGAAAGCATCTTGTGAAGTAAAATGTATGCGTTCTGTTTCAAATGATGAGCGAAGCACTGCATATATTTTGACATCTAAGTCTAAGACCTCTACCCATTAGGACAACTTTAATATCGAAAAGAGTTATTTACAAATGAACTGTGGTCAAAAATGCTAAAAATGAATTTGCAGCACTTAAGATTCAATAAGACTGATGTGTTTGTGTGGAGTTATTACTATGTTGAGTAATACCCAGGACGTACTTCTAAATATTTCAGGGAATCATTCGTGGGCTTGAACATCCAACTGACTGTAGAACAAAAAGCATGTTAATTTAGTATTTAGAAAATTTTGAATTTTGGTTTCATGTTTCTCGATGGTTAAGGAAGCTAATAAATGATAAATAGTCTAATGAGTTATTTGAAAGCAAGAATATCCCAAAAAAATGACTTTAAATGAAGAAAAAAGAATGTGTGTTGTAAATATTTCTAAACCCAATGGTAGTTCTCTAATTTTCAGATGCTTAATGGAATAGACTAGTACCAAACATCAAGTTATGTTTGAGGTTTTTATACAATCCACGAAATTTTATAAACTTTATATGAAATTCTAAATGACTATCTCTTGGTGTCATAGCTTTGAAGAACCTCAACAGAGATTCTCAAGATAATACGATGACAGCGTTTCTGTGATGAAATATTTGCTTTAATTGATCAAAAATATTTAAGGTCTATGAATAACTTTTTGTCTTTACATTTTGTCCTGGTTCAAAATTTTATTTTCCATTTCAGTGGGTGGCTGTGATTTACTGATGTTTTAAAAGTTACAAATTAACTAATGTTATTTTCTAAGTTGAGTCTTATTACTAAATTAATTATAAAGCATTCTCATATAACTTAGTTGCATACTGGTCCACAGTTTCTTTTAACTTTTATTCGTACAAAGTTCAGGATTTTAAGTTGTCGAAAAGCAATATGTCAAGTTGCAATGATTTGCTTAAAGTTTGTTTTTGCTTATTTGGAACCCAAATAGTTAGTAAACTTTCTTCGAAGCGTTATTGAACCGGCGATGGTAATTTTAGATATAAAGGCAAAGGTCAACAATTGCAACGCGTGCAAAAATATTTTTGTAATGAATTATCCGCAAACACACTGTCTCAAAGTGAAGAAAAAATGATAGTACAATAGGGACCTGTAAAGTGTCTTCTCTTGGCGTTATGAAACACGAGATATAGACACAAGGTCATGGTATTAGATCTTAAGTAATATTCTTTGCTATGGTTAACAGGATTTTTCTTAACATATGATAAATAGTAATTAGGGTAAAATTTATTGTAAGGCCAAGATATTAGAAACACATAGATATCTAATACAAAAGAAAGATTAAATAAAATACTATATATAAATTCAATTTCTCATTTCTCATTTTGTAATTATCAGCATGAATTTAGAAATTTATATACATTGTTTAATTTTTAAAAATAATATATTAAATATATTAATATATAATATATATATTAATATATTAATATATAATATATAATATATTAATTTAAAAATAATAATATAGTTTTCATATATTCCAAAATACCGAAAATATAAAATCACACGTGATATGATATCTCAGCACAGCAAGGATAAACTATTTTTATGCAAATAGGGCTAAATTAAATAAAGCGTAAGAATATTATTATTTTGAACGATTAATATACTTCAAATATTTTAATTAAAAATAACAGTGGAAATTAAGGGAAGCTGTATAGCCATAGCGAAATGATAAGTAAAATGAAAATAATATCACTGAAACTTGTGATGTGGTCGCAGATTGTTCGATGCCTCTTAATATTTGCAATAAGCAAAGTATCTTGTGATCACTGTAGGTTGTAAATTTGTGATATAATACACTGTTTTATATTCATGTTCATCAATGAGACATAGTACGGAATTTAGAGCTGTCGACATGGTAATTCAACGGTGTAGATCGAGGAAATCGACTTGGGTCTCCACAACAATTAGATGTGTAGTAAACAGAATCTGTCTAATCAGTCAGGATTATTTACTTTCATCTCATCTGTGTGGCTATGTCTCATTTGTAGTGTATAGAATTCTACAGTGTGTGTTTTCCCCAAAATTGAGAGACGTTTTATTTTTAAAGCAAAACCCCTTCTCCATAGCAAACATTTTTGTGGGAGTTGAGGGAGACTTTTATTCGAAAAATAATCCAATTACGCGGACTAAGTCCAGCCCCTCGCTTTCACTGGTTGACGAACATATGTAATTAATGTGTGCGATGCAAAATGTCTTAGAAATTCTCCTTAACAGAGAAAGTGAGGTTGCATTAACTTAGGCTCATAAACGTTGCTCCAAACCCCATAAATGATGTTGATATGTTATAAATTATCTACTGAAATATCTAAAAAAACTGATGTCAACGCTATCAGCAGACGAAGTTTTATCACCATGGTGAAAGCCGATGTATTCTCTAATGGCTAGACGTTAATATAATAGTTATTACAACCCAACTCTTATAAAAATACATATTCACTAAAATAATGTAAATTTTAAATATTTTTATTAAAAATGGAATTCATTGATAAAAATATGTATATATGTGATTATTATATTAAATATTTTAAATCCAAAATTAGAATAATTGAAGAACGTAATTAATATACAATATTAAAATTGAAAAGATAAATAAATAAAAGAAATTTTGTGAATTTCTTCAGAACCAAGAATTGTTTGTAAATTGTGATAATGCTCGTAAACATAATTTTGTTTTCTGAGGTCGCTTTCCAGTCAAATGAAATTTCATAAAACAAGATTTTTGTAGTGATTCAAACACGAGAAAATAATTAGATAATTATCGACCTCAGCAAATTTCATGTAGATATGTTAAAAAAAAATACAAATATGCTTCTGACGTCCTCCTATTCACATGCATGTTCGAAACTGTTAAGCTTAAATTTTGCAGATAAAGTTTTTCTAGATGACGAAGTTTGGAATAATATTCTATTTAACGCAAAAAAGAAAATCACCAAACTTTCTTTCACAATGCCTATAATATATTGTCTATTAAATACGATTTTTTTTAAAAAACGAGACAGCACCATTTTATTAATTTTATGTATATATTGCTACTATTTTGTTACTGGGATCCTCGGCTGTTGGTGTAATACAGTATGCAATGCTTGGTGCAAAATTAGAAAAAAAAAATTAATCAAGAAATCATTTCCACAAAAGCCCTAAGCTTATTTTTCACACATAAATTGAAAAAAGACACAATTTCTAATCGAATGGCTATTTCTGTTTTTGTTATTGGAGAAATTTTGGTATTAACATTTAAGGGGTGTTTTCCATGTAGAAATGAATAATATATATATATATATATATTTATTCAAATGCACTATGCATTATGTAGAAATAAATAAATGATCAAATTTTGTCATTAACCAAATACACCATGAATATATATAAAAAAAATACAGGGCGCGGCTCGATTTACCATGTACTATAATATAATATATTTTTTTAATTTTTATATACCATTTCTTTGTGTCGCTGAAATAGAATATTTCTTCTTATTGTTTCTTAGTCATTTACTTAAGTGTTTATAAATAGTTTATGATAATATTTAGTTTGTATAATTTTACTTAAAAATAATTCGGAATCCGTACTATGAGATAAAACGTATATTAGCTTATAATTAAATCATGATTTTTTTTCAACTAAAAACATGCCAGTTTTGTAAGCAACATTTATCGCAAATCGTAAATGATATCAGTAAGTTTTTACTTATGTACTATTTTATTTCATTGAATTATAATTTTATTTAAAAACAATTCAGAATTAGTACTATGACATAAACTGTATATTAGCTTAAAACTAAATCATGATTTTTTTTAAAATTAAAAAATGCCGGTTTTGTAAACAACACTTATCGTAAATGCTATTAGTAAATTTTTGCTTATAAACTATTTTATTTCATTGAATCATTAGATCGAAATTATTGAACATAACATACGTTATTTTTTTTAGTTTGTAATTCATTAACACTTGTGCTATGTTTTACTACAATATAAAATAAATATTGTTTTATATACTTTTTTCGAACAATATAGCGGAGACAATCACAAACGAGGTAGCATAGAAAACCAAATTACGTAAAAGTTGCTGAACTCGCAGAGCTTGATTTTGTTGTTTAATGCTGTTCTCCTTTTCTGCTGAACTAGGAAGATGATTGTAACAAACTCAATAGGGTGAAACAAAAAAGAAATATTCGTAATTTCTCAAAGCCTTGATAATACTGCTTCTGAAATAGCACTTTTGTTGGAAAGGAAAGCAGTGTTTTAAGGAATATAATTTTAAAGATTTTTTAAAAGGACCATAAAAGCAAATTTAATAGATGCGTTTTTAAAAACTTTTAAACAATTTTGGAGACTAAAGAAGTTTTAAAACTCACTTTTGTTGGAAACGAAAGCTGTGTTTTAAGGAATTTTTTTTTAAAGATTTTTTAAAAGGACCATAAAAGCAATTTAAGAGATGCGTTTTTAAAATATTTTAAACAATTTTGGAGACTAAAGAAGTTTTTAAACTCACTTTTGTTGGAAACGAAAGCTGTGTTTTGAAGAAATTTTTTAAAAAGATTTTTTAAAAGGACCATACAAGCAATTTAAGAGATGCGTTTTTAAAATCTTTAAACAATTTTGGAGACTAAAGAAGATTTTTAACTCACTTTTGTTGGAAACGAAAGCTGTGTTTTAAGGAAATTTTTTTAAAAGCTTTTAAACAATTTTGGAGACTAAAGAAGTTTTTTAACTCACTTTTGTTGGAAACGAAAGCAGTGTTTCAAGAAATAAAATATTTAAGATTTTTAAAATGACGATAAAAGAAAATTTAAGAAATGTGTTTTTAATTATTTTAAAAGAATTTTGGAGACTATAGAAGTTATTTTTAACTGTAAAAAAGGAATATTTTCTTTTCTTTATAAATACACATGATATTATATAAATACCGTATTTTAATCTTTTGTTCGACTCTTAATGTTTAAACGTATCTCTATGCATCTGAAAAAATTGAAGACGTGAATGAATGTTTTAACTCTAAGGATTTCTTCGTTTTAAAAGAATGCCCCCCTAACAAAATTGTTTTTAAAATTTAATGTAACGTATTTTTACGTTTTCTAATTTATTCAGAAATCCAAACGCCAGAAATGATGGTTTAATTATCTTAACATCTTACCAAATTTAAAAACATAAATGCACAATAACATTTCTTATAGATTGTTGCTAAACTAAAATTTAACTTATATAATTAAATTTGAAGGAATTAAAATTGAATTTTTATACGGCCCCCGTACAAAAATTTACCAATGAGTATAATGTGCCGCATATACTAATAACAATATGTACAAATTTTCAGCACCTCATAATAAATACGTCACAGAGAAATGAAAATACACAAATGCTAACTTAAAGCACTTTTCGATGACTGGATATGAGTTCGCAAAGGAGCAAAATCATATCGCATGATCGCATTTCAAGATTCGTAAATAAATTACGAAAGATAACAATTATTGCATAAATAAATAATAATTGTGATGATGTAGTTATGATTAACACCTCAGCAAATTTGTTTAAACATACATCTGCGACTTTTTATCCTAAAATGCTGAACTTTTATACAAGACCTTATTATTGTATGGGACACATTTGACTCGCTGGTAAGTTTTTGTGAGAGGACGTATAAAAATTTAAGTTTTGTGTTTCTTCTAGTTTAATTCCCTAAAAAATATTAATCAATTTCATAAAATTCTGTAAATTTTTTTACGTAACTTTGTAATTTATAATATATATCTATAATCATCATTTAAGCAATAAAGTCCGAAGTCAATGTTTTGGAGACGATCTGTATAGTTACTACTAAATTAAGAAGAAAATTTTTGTTATCGTTCGTAAATAATCAGTTGAAAATTAGTTTACACCATTGTGATATTACATTAAATATTATATATATCTACTGTTTTCAATATTCCTGAAATTGGTAAAGTATATTTGAAAACCCTTCATGCTATAAAACAAAAAAAAATGTGGAACATCTTGAATTTTTAAAATATTACCTTATTTGTACATATGTGCTAGTTTTACACAAATGAACACAAATTCATCTCATGACCCACGTAATCACGTGCTTCGGATACCCATCAATTTGAGCTTTTTTTTTATACGGGGTGATCGAACACATTAATTATTTAAAAAAAATAATGTGTGTCTACTAGTTGCATACATGACTAAATTTTCAGTGATAAATATGAAGTAAAACAATTTTTCTTTACATCTCCCAAAATTTAAATATAATTTGTTTAAGGCTTTTATCCTGATTTTTGACAAAACGTGGAAAACCGATATTATCCTAATACATTTCAGCAACTAGTCCACATAGAAATATTAAAAATTAATATATATGGAATGATTAATAATAATAAAAATAAATAAATTAAGTTGCTTTTTAGATGGAAAATTCTTTGAAATATTTCTGAGAGCTGAAGAGCAGATTCTTTTAGAATAAGACATGTTTTCAATGGAAGACACAACTAAAAAACGACACAAAAATGACACATAGGAAATAGAGAAAGAGGCCTTCCCTAGAAACTATGTCTTTTTCCAAACATATGCTAAAGAAAATGAGTTGAGGCGGTCGTCTCTTCCAATCTTTCATATTATACTTAAATTGAAAATTTAAATTTCTAATACAATCCTTTATATAAATGCGAATTTTAGAAACGAGTTTTACAAAATTTATCAAGCTGCAATCCGACTGTTTAAAAGAAGCCTCAAATGGGTAATTAACTAGTAGGGTTAACCTCTAATTTTAATTGAAATTTACCACTAAAATATATACATAAAAAACCTTTAGGAATGGGTTGTAGGTAGTATTTTTAATTTTTATAAGGTAATGGCCAGCAATACAGTCATCACAAATTCTAAAGAAAAACATCGATTCACTTTTGTCTTCTCTTTAACAGTAAGTAAACTTCTGGAAAACGTTTAAATTTCTTTCTTTTTTTGAGGGCAAATAGCAACATGTACCAGCATTTATTGCTCTCTTTTCAGCATATAAGTTGATTGTCTCATCAGATGTTTTAAAAACATACTGGGTGTTTAAAAAAAGACCGGTATATTTGAAAAATCGATAAAAGCTAAACGGGCAGCGATATAAATACACCGTTTGTTGCAATATGCTTGGGACAACAGTAAATTTTCAGGCAGACAAATTTTCGAAATTAGTTACAATTTTCAACAACAGATGGCGCTGCAGTCTGGAAAAATATAAACCACGGTATTTTCCACATATCACCATGCGCAGCAATAATATAGCGTAGTCTCTGAACGAAATTACCAGAAACCTTTGTAAACGTGTCAGGCCTGATGGCTTCACATGCAGAAGAGATGTACTACTTCAGTTGTTCAATTGTTTTTGGATTGTGGTGGTACACCTGGTCTTTCAAGTGTCCCCACAGAAATAAGTCACAGGTTTACAAATGTTTCTGGTAATTTGGTTCAGAGACTACACCATATTATTACTGCGCATGGTGAATATGTGGAAAATATCGTGGTTTAGATTTTTCCAGACTGCAGCGCCATCATTTGTTGAAAATTGTAACTAATTTCGAAAGTTTGTCTGCCTAAAAATTTACTGTTGTCCCAAGCATATTGCAAAAAGCGGTGTATTTCGATCGCCGCCCGTTTAGTTTTTATTGATTTTTCAAATATACTGGTCATTTTTTAAACATCCTGCACTTCATTTTCAATATACAGTCGGCCAAAAAAAATAGTAACCATCCCATATATAGTTATCTCGAAAATGTCACATAAAAAATAGGGAAATAGTCCTTCAGAAGAAACTATGTCTCTTTTTCAAACATATGTTAAAGTAAATGAGGTTAGAGGTCGTCTTCCGAAAGAAAATGTACCAATCTCTGTAATTTTCAATGCAAACACCTAATTTTGAAATCATATTTGTTTTTTTATGTACACTTTAACTTAACATACCGAACAGAAAACCATTCCATCTAGTGGTTTAGTAAATATAAATGTTTAAAATTTAAAACCCATAATATTCATTTTTTGTAATCGTTGGTAACATCGTTTGTTTTTGTAATCGACTGCAATGCATTTAATTTTTCAAGCATAGTTTCAAAACGTCTTCATAAAATGAACTGCAATTTCGGATTCTCATAATATAAGCTTATAGAATTCTATTACTCTTGACCTTTTATATATGATGCAGTTCTTTTTTTTCGAAATTTAAGTTGGAAAATTCATTTTTTGGCATAAATTATTTAAAACACAATTTGTAACATTTAAAAATTTAAGCAGAATTTGATTTCTAAAATAAATGAAAAGGAAATTTCCAATAATAATTTGACATCCAAAAATATGTACTAGCAATAAAATGTTGACAGGTAAAAATATTTATTTATACCTTACTACACAACTGTATGAGTCTTTTGAAATTACTTTTCAGTATGTTTCTTTTATTATTATTTAACCCTGTGGGGACGAGCGACACGTATACGTGACGCATAAGATGCTCAGAATCATCGATTATTCCCACCAGTTAATTTTTATTGTAAGATTTGCCGTATTAAATCTTAGCATTTCTGCGATTCAATTAGGTGACAATTTCTGTTTTGAAAAACCGGTGGTAAAAGATTAAAAGTTCTATAAAGGACGCTCGTCGCGAAGGGGTTAATTTCTCAGAAAACATTCTTTCCCCTATCTTCAATTACATATAGTTTTTATTCATAAGTATATTTTTCAGTAAATTTATTTTTCGTTATTGAGTAAAAAAAAATACAGAATTACTGTTTTGTAACCTTTTAATGACTAGAAGAATCGTCTTTCTTTAAATGCAAGCTAGGCGAGTAAATATTCCAAAATATTATTTTTTATGACAGTATTTTTGTAGTTACTGTAAAAACTAAATATCACTCTAAAGCATTTAAGTAAAAAACTTTATACAAAAAATAAAATTCATTAATAAAAAATGTTGGGACGGAGATGTAGATGCGAAAAAAAGTTATTTTTGATTCACTTAAGAAATCTTACATTTTATTCTCTGAGGATGTAAAAATTCATCGTTCTTCATTTACTTAAGGTGCTTCGAAAATAAATATATTTTACTGGTTGCTTTCATTTTCATCCATACAATGATGTATAAATACAGAAGTGTCCATTGATTTTAATTTTCCTCAAAAAATATTAATTTGAATTCAAGTTGTTTAAAATCTGGCTACCTTTAAAATGTGTAATTCTTTAGAAGCGTTTACAAAGATATAATTAACCATTTCTCTTCAAACAATAGAAGTGAGTAAAACTTACTACTTTTAATTTGGGAATTTTTTAAATAAACTTCCTTACAAGGTAATTTTTATATCCAGAAAAATGACAATAATTATTGTATTATAGCTACCGTTCTCACTTTCTAAATGTTTTTTAAACCATTTAGAGATGTCAGACGTTGTTGTCTGCTATTTTTCAATAATTATGAGCAAGTTCGAAAAATTAAACCAAATAGTTTGTTTCTGCGTCTATATAAAAAAAAGAGATAAAAACACCGTTTGTCAGTTGATTGTAAAATAAAGTGACTATATGTGTAATGTTTAGTCCCAAGCCATATCTATTTTAATAATTTTTAATGCAATACTGAATCTGTAAATATTCATTCATAAGTTATAAAACTTTGTCGAAATAAAAGTTAATCGTATTTAAAATGCATTGTCTTCACCTGAAGAAATTGTTAAATTTTCTGTTTTTCCACGCGCTATTTGTTTTGCAACATTATAATGTTTGTTACACTAGATATTTTACCCTTCTTGTTGCTATTAATTATACAATGCGATTTTTGTAGTAGATTTTATATATCAAGCGTGAAAAAAGAAAAACACTTGTCTCTGAAAATCATTCTATTCAGCATATGTTATTAAAAAAATGAAATGTACCTTACTCTCATTTTACTAAATAAATTATATTATATGTTTTTATAAGTGAATATAATTAAGTTTGCTCGATTAATAAACGCATGTCATATAAAAATAAATATTGTAAAACATATTATTTAATGAAGAAATTGTGAGTGCTTATTTAGACTAAGGACAGTTTCATGTTAATTGGAAGAGGGTTTTCTTTTGCTCAAAATTGAAAAAAATGTCGAAGAAAACAGTTGTGTTGACTTAGTAATAATTTAATTTCTTTAAAATTAATTGAATGTCACACACTAAAAACGACATTTCCAAAACTGAGCAAAAATTACTCAAATCTGAGTAAGCCGCATAGTCAAAATGGCACCGAATCAAAATTACTCAAGTTTCAATCCTGTATATACCCATTTCTAAAAACATGCACACACTCATGAATAAAACATCTTGAGCTCCTTTTTGAGTATGTCCATGTTTTAAAAATGAGTATGAACTGACTTCTATGTCACACTTTTAAGTATTTCCATTTTGAGTATTATAAATGATTTCGAATTGACTCTAATCTTTTTTGTGTATGTCCAGTTTAAAAAAATGAGTATGAAGTGACCTTTATGTGCTCAGTTTTGAGTATGTCCATGTTTCAATATCTTGAGTACATTTCCTATTTCAGAATTGAAAGCATTGGTTCGTCCTATTTGAAACAAAAATTTCATAAGAAAATGAAAATATCTATTTACTCAGATTTGAAAGTATCATTTTTCTCGGTGAAAGCGTATATAAGAGGAAGATAAGTCTTAAAATAAAGTTGAGATAAAGAATAGTTCACTGCGATCCGTTGCATAAAGAAAGTGTTATAAAGCATCAAAATATCTCAAAAGGACGTGCACTATTCTTGAAATTAAAATTTTCTTTCAATAAAAAATAATTCTAAATTATACAGTGTGCCCACTAGGGTGGTCACAAGTTACATGGGGAATTTTTTTTTCATCTTATCTTTCGGGGGACCCTCCTAAAATTTGCCAATTACTTAGAAAATGAAATTGTTAAAGTTTCAGCTCAATTGAATAATATTAACCCGTGCCTCATCGAGGTTGAATTATTAAAAAATTGTGATTTTTGGTGAAAAATTGCAGTTTTTTCTTGATTAAGTGAAAACCATTTGTCCTAAAACACTGATTCTTGTCTTATTTAATAAAAAATGTTGTTGCCTTGAACTTTTACTCTCAACAAAACTTATATTTAATGACATTTAGCACTTTTTACGTCAAGTCGTGAACTATATCCTCAAATCTGCATTTTTGAAAAATAAATGGAAAATGACAGCAGATTAATTTTAATTACTTCTGACCACTTTTTTGTGTTTTTTATATTAAAAGACAAAATAAAATTGTAACTTTAAAACATTTTCACTAATTATAGATAATTATTAGGTATCTAGTTTTTCGCCTCGAAAGAAGGAGCTCCTGAATTTGTATTGCAGTTAAAGTGCACTTAACACGAACCTCTTAAACTCTGTTTTTAATAAAAGGTAATTTTCGTTTCTTTCTATCTTTAAAACCTAATCACCGCCACGACCTGATGTATCCGTTCACTATGCTGTAGGTTTCACAGCAATACAAGGTTTGTTTAAATTAATATAATTTTACAAATATGATGCATTTTTAAAACATCAAGTAATGATTGATACTCTCAAGGATTATACTTATATACGTAATTAAGTTTTTTATCTCAAGTTTAAAAATTCAGATTTTTTAAGCATTTAAAAAAAAATTACAGAGAAAACAACATTACAAATTTGCCCTTTTGCTCGGCGGTCAGGGGGTTAAGAAGTCTTTTTTTATCATCGTCGAAACCTTCTGACAACCAGCAGTCGGCAAATGCATCCCTCCTTTTTACTATGATTGGAAGAAAAGGAAGTACTCACGAGGAACCGAAAAAGTTATTACGGAAAAAATGTCTTTACTGTTAGATAGGTGTAGCATATCTGATAGAGACGCAGTTAAAATAATTTCAACTACGGCAGAAGCATTAGGTCATAATCCAATTACTTTAATTTTAAGTAGAAGTGCAATAAGACTCAGAAGACAACAATTTCGAAAACAAAGAATTGAGCTCATAAAAAACAGATTTAAAAATTCTGATTTAGAGGGAGCTGTTGTTGACTGGGATGGAAAACTACTTACATATATTTTGAATAATGAAAATGTGGAGAGGGAAGCGGTATTAATTAGCTGTGGGGGTGAAGAAAAGTTGATAGGTGTTCCTCAGCTTGAAAATAGTATGGGAATAACCTAGGCAAAATCTGTATTTTCAGCAATTGAAGAATGGGGGAGGTGGCAGTTGGTAAAAATCCAGGCAATGTGTTTTGATACCACTGAAGTAAATACAGGTCGCCTAAATGCAGCAATTATTAGAACAAAATCTTCTCTATTTACCATGTCGCCACCATATTCTAGAAATTATTCTCAGAGCAATTTTTGATTGTAAAGTGGGCACAACCACTGCCCCACACCCATATATTTAAAAAAAAATCAGACTGGGTGGTCTAAGCTGCACAAGACTAAATACAAAACTGCTATTGAAGATGAAAATATCAGATATAAAATACTTAATTCAGACGAAATTTCAAGTTTTCTTATCGAACATTTAAAACACAGATACCCCAAGGATGACTATAAAGAATTTATTCAACTTTTTAAAATTTTTATAGGACGTCTTCCACCAAAAGACATTTTTTCAAAGTACCTGGAGCTATTCTTCACGCCAGATGGATGAATAAAGCCATCTATTCTCTCAAAATATATCTTTTCAGAGATAAATTATCATTACCATATTTAGAAGAAGAAGATATTAGAGACATTTGTTTGTTTATAATCAGTATATATGTAAAAGCGTGGTTCAATGCTTGTCCTCCGGCTTTGGCTCCCAATCAAGACCTACAATTATTAAAATCATTTGTTGACTACAGAAAAATTGATAAAGAGGTTCCAGACCAAGCGTTTTCTAAAATGATAAGATATGTTTGGTATCTTAACTTGGGGCAAGTTACAGTTTCATTTTCCCATGATACTTTGGAAAAAAACTGTCAAAATAAGTATGGCTGAAAAATTAATGTCATTTGAAGAAGAAAACGATGATGATGAGATAAGGATGTAAGAGCAACAATAGGTTTCAATGAAGTAGGATATTTATTGTATAAAGAAGTAATTTTTTTTTCATCTCAAACTGTAATTTTTTTTAGGAGATTTGAGATGAACATGCAATTTTTAAATACTGATCCCGATGTATGGTTTGAAAAAAAAACATTATTTGAAAGCAAAAAATAAATAAATAATCAAATAAATAAATAAATAAATAAATAAAATAGTGAATGGTTATAAGGCTGTCAATGACGCAGCTGAAAGGGGAATAAAATGAATCCAAGACTTCAATTCCTGTTTAACGAAAGACGAAGAACAAATGCAGTTTATGTTACAAATTGTATCTGAATGCAGAATTTTTTTTCCAAATGATTCAAAAGCCACATTATCGAATCCCTTACCCCCTTAATGTGATAAATGTAAGTGATAATATTTTATTTCTTTTATAATGCCTCGTTTTTTATAACGAAACTTTAATAATGAAATGCATTTGAACATTATTTGTTCTCATTTTAATACTTTGCTCTTTATTTCTTATAATTCATTCAGTTTATGTTGGATTTTTTTAAAAACTAAACCACTTTTTATGTACAAAATGAAAAAAAAGAAATCTTAATCTAAAAACAGATCAAATGGAATGTTATAACGTTTTTTCACATTTTCATAAAAATTCAATTTTTAGAATTCGGAACATGTTTGGTTCTGAAAAATGCTGTATATTTTTAAAACTATAATTTTTTACAAAAAAAAGATGTTTGGTTCTTCAATGCAAAAACATTTTTTATGAAATGAGACCAGAATTAGGTTCTATGTTCTTTTGTATTCATTTTATGAAGGGAAAACTATAAATTTTTGCGCCTATAAATAAAATCGCCTACGGCGCCACCTGGTAGAATGTTGCGGAGTTAGCATTCCTATCTCGAAAACGGAAAGATATAGAGAAAAAACTGATTTTCAAAGTTGTAGAGCATCATTGATTTAGTTAAAAAAAGACACCTTGTGGACATTAATCGGTAAATAAAACGGTTAAAACGCGCATTTGTTTTTTCGTGATTTCCTACACTGTGACGTGACAAAACGATCGTAGAAAGAAAAAAACAACTACTAGTTATAATAATATACATTTATTTTAGATATTCAAACTTCTCACCGTCAGCTGCAATGCATATTTGAATCTTTGTTTGAATTTCACGTTACACAAGTTGGAGCATAAATGGTGACATGTTGGCACAAGCGTCCGTAATGCGTCCTTTAAGATCCTGCAATGTTTGTGGAGGGGTCGCATACACCTGCTATTTCACAACTCTTTGATTCTTTATTTATAAGACCATTTTGCCACGTCACAGTGTAGGAAATCACGAAAAAACAAATGCGCGTTTTAACCGTTCTATTCCACGCATTAATTTCCACAAGGTGTTTTTTGTACTAAATCGATGATTCTCTACAACTTTGTAAATCACTTGTTTTCCCTATCTCTTTCCGTTTTCGAGATAGGAATGCTAACTCCGCAACGTTCTACAAGGTGGCGCCGTAGGCGGGTTCATTGAGTAGGGCATGGCTACTTTACTATACCTAGACACCACTTTTATGAATATAGCAGAAGCCGTTCTGTAGTTAAGAGGGTGGAAATTGACTTTAGTGGGCATACTGTATATACAACATAATTAGAATAAATGAAATTATATTTGTTGTAAATCTGAGTTATAGATGAAACTTTAAACACATAATAATATTTTTTATTTTTATTTAATAGGCATAATCCTGCAAATTATTTTAATAAAAAAATCGCAAATCATTATTTTTCAGCAATTACCTTTTAACACATGGACGATATTAAGTAAAATAAAATCCCGGACAGCGTACTATATGTGACAAGACATTTTAAAGCCTAAATAAAAATGTTTAATGAGTAATTGTTTAATAAATTGTACAGTAGTAGTATAAATATAATAAAAATAAAACTGAAGAAGCAAAATGCTAATTTAATTAGAATTAATATAACACGTACAGTTTAAACACTGTTAAAACTGGATACTTAAAAATAAGCAAAATGTACTCATTTTGAGTACTTTCCAATCTTATAATAGCTCCCAGTACCTAACTCTTAAATTTGAGAAACGTTTGTACTCATTTTTTGAGCACATATAGATAGTCGAACATAAGTATGTATAGAGGAAAGACACATAGAGTAACAAGAAATTATATTTATATTTATTCACAAGCTTACGTTTTAGCCTGAATTGTCACTTATATTTGAAAACATCATTTACTTGTTTCTGAAGCAATTCTACTTTTTAAAAAAAGGAGTACATAGAAGTTCACATTTTTATGTAGATTATTTTTAACAGTGTAGTAACATAAAAACACGCGCTTGCGTACTCCAAACCCCAATATATTTAGAAACTTCAATGTGAACTTTTTGCTGCTATACGTATTTAATGCAATATCTGTAATGCTATAAAATGAATAAACATTAAATTTATAAAAAAATAATTTTCTTAAGAAAAAAAATGTAATAAATTGGACAAGTGCATTAGTTGCGTATTCTGTTCTCCAATGCTGTCTCGGAAAATTATTGAAAAGGTCATTTTTCCTTTTTGTGGAATAAAATTGTTTTGAAAACTAAAACTTATTATTAGTGTTTTGAATTATCATATCACCTTCAGAAAAGTTTTTAGAAGTAAGTGACACAAAAGTTATCAATTTTGAGTAAGCAGGTAAATCCGCAGGTACCAAAATGAAAGTGGTAACCCGTTTTAGGACCTATTCCTCTATTAACGTGACATGGAGAAAGAACAAACGACTGCTTCAGTCGACAAATTAGCGGAGGCTTCATAATGAATTTGGGAGCGTTTGTACGTATTGGATTATATTATTTGCAAAAACTTTTGGGATTGTGAGCTGTAAAAAATATTTAGGTATGCACAATGATTAGCGCATACCAATGAGCATTTATTATGTGGTGATGAGTGGATATTTCTACAGGATGATGCTTGTTACCATGCATCTAAATTCATTAAAGAATAGTTAAAAAAAAAATAAAAAATAAGTTCTGCCGAGACGCAGTCAAAGACCGGAATTAAGCTGCACGGAAAGTCATTGGGATAGTTTAGTTTCACCTAATAATTGGCATTTTTTTTTAAATATCTCTGAAAGTTGCTATTACAAAATAATGACAGAATGTTCCTGAAACATCTCTTAAAAACCTGGTAACTTTAATGAAAGGCAGAGTATTTGTATTTTAAGAAAAATGGAGGGCAGATATCATATTTATTTTCATACATTTTTAAGAAATCATTTTGGAGGAGTGATCTTATAGGCTGTTAAAGTGCATTTGTTATTTTATTTATTATTTTATTAATTTAAACATTCATCACATTATTAAAAAATTTTAAAACGTAATTCTAAAAACTTTTTTTTAGCATCATTTGTTATATGTTGAAATTATTATAAGAAATCCTATTTATTTCATAATTTTCAAATACAAGGATTTTTTGTTAATAACTAGCATTTTTTTCTACAAACTCTCTGGAAGTTGCTATTGCAAAATAGTGGCTGAATATTTCCGAAACACAATTTAAAATCCTGGTAACTTTAATGAAAGACAAATACATTTGTGGTTTTAGAAAAAACGGAGAACCGATCTGATACTTATTTTGAAACCTTATTTTAATTTTGAACGAGAAGACTTATAACTTCTAAAACCGATTTTATTTTATTTTATTGTAATATATTTTTAATTTAAACATCTATAAAATTATTAAATAATTTTTGAAAACGTAAATGTAATAACTTTCTTTTAACATCATATTATACATGTTTAATGTATAATAAGAACTTCTATTTATTTCATAATTTTCGAAGTTAAAGCGTTCATACAATTTCTTAACAGACGGTTTAATACAACATATAACATTTTTCACTAAGCATTTATTCTGCGAAGTACAATGACTTTTTACCATTCATCTGACATTTTACATTAGTATGCTTAATAAAACAAACTTATAATTAGAAACTTATCATAATTAATATATTAGTTATTCTAATGTATTATTAATTTAAACATTTATCAAATTGTTAAAATTTGAACACCGTAATTGTAATAACTTTCTTTTAACATCATATTTTGTATGTTTGAAGTATAATAAGAACTTCTATTTATTTCATAATTTCCGAAATTATAGCGTTCTTAAAATGTCTTAATAGACTGCTTAGTACAACACATAACATTATTCACTAAGCATGTATTCTGCCAAATATCGAAGTACAATGACTTTTTAACATTCATCTGACATTTTACATTAGTATGCTTAATAAACTCTTGTAAGTCCGGCACCGGAATAAAATATTCCGAAAGGAAGAAAGAAGAAAGTGGCCGGTTAAATGTTACTACGTTCTACATTATTCATGAATGTATGAAACCGTTAGTAGGATTGAATTTGTATGTACTTTAACAGTGATAGGAAGAACAAAAAAAAACTGTATATATTTGGATTTTTGCTTCTTATCACGTTTGAATAATTGCAAAATAAAAAAATTACTATTAGGATCCAGAAATTATTTTCTTCGAGAATAAATAAAGGTTTTATGTGATATAATTGTTTAACTTCATTTCATTTCATTTTGTTACAAATATGTGAGCAGTGTTATGTATATTCATATACATACCAATTATCAATAAAAGCGCTAGAAACATATTTTTAATAAATATACTATAATTAAAAGTTTATATAAATGTAACTAAACCTCTCTAAAATATTCTGTTATTGTTTAGTCAAAAGAAAATGTCGTTAATTCGATAAAAATCATTTTAAAAGGTGTATTGATTTGAAACGAAATTTTAACTAGTAAAAGTGTAATACAAAAAAAAAATGTAACATTATATTATAAAGTATTCATTTATTTATCACGAAAAATATTATAGAATTATCTCAGTGTTAACTATGGAAATGGGTAATATGAATAAATCTTTGTCAAAAACTTTACAAGAATTTTTAAATACTAATAAGTAAATATTTTGTTTGAATGATTAAAAATTATTAGCTTTGTATAAATAATACATAATTTTTACTATGTCAGTCAGTAAATATTAACCTCAGTAGAATATTGGAAGATTTATTTGCAGTTACTTAATTAAGCGCATGCCATACATTTAATACAATATTCAATATTTATTTTTCTCCTTACAGACAAACTAGATTGTTTTCAATTTCAATAACAATCACTATTAAATTTATAAGTAAAGGATATTTTATAATAAAGATTTAAATGCTTAAGTGATAAAAGTAGCAAACAAAAAGGCTAATAATAATGTAAAATAGCAATAATGGAGATACCGAAATAGCGAATGCTTTATTTAACGAACACCTTTTTCAATCCACAATGCATACATGCTTACATAATTTTTACCTCTAAAAACGGCCACCTAGCAGACCAATTGCACGACCCAGATTTTCACAGTTTTGAGAAGTTTAATTTTACTTTGTTGCAGAAATAGTGTATATTGATACGAAATTAGCCCGCGTATAATGAAAATATATAGTTTAAGTTTGCTTTTGGGTTAACTGAAAATCATTTTGAAAATCACTATAAAATATTTATATTTTTACTTTCTTCTATCTATAATAGAAGAAAGTATTGCAATTGAAATTTTTTTCAACTTCCGGTTTTCGACGGACTTACACGTTTTAGGGGTCAGAGATTCCGAAAAACATGTTTTTACAAAATATCTGTCTCCCCGTCTGTCCGTCTGTGTATCTTCATTTTATCATCGAAAAGTGTATGAAGTTATGCTTCAAATTGAACCTTATTTTTTTCTATGTTTTTGGCTATGGCAAGCAGGTTCTATTAGAATTTGGAGATATTTCGACGAAAGGGGGGCGCAGTGATCGATATTTTTGTTCCATTTTCACTATTGTACCATCTAAAAGTGTATGAAGTTATGCTTCAAATTGAACCACATTTTTGTTTCTATGTTTTTGGCTATGGCAAGCAGGTTCTATCAGAATTTGGGGATATTTCGACAAAAGGGGGCGCTGTGATCAATATTTTTGTTCCATTTTCACTTTTTATCATCGAAAAGTATATGAAGTTATGCTTCAAATTGAACCACATTTTTGTTTCTATGTTTTTGGCTATGGCAAGCAGGTTCTATCAGAATTTGGGGATATTTCGACGAAAGGGGGCGCTGTGATCGATATTTTTGTTCCATTTTCCCTATTGTACCATCTAAAAGTGTATGAAGTTATGCTTCAAATTGAACCACATTTTTGTTTCTATGTTTTTGTCTATGGCAAGCAGGTTCTATTAGAATTTGGGGATATTTCGACGAAAGGGGGCGCTGTGTTCGATATTTTTGTTCCATTTTCACTATTGTACCATCTAAAAGTGTATGAAGTTATGCTTCAAATTGAACCACATTTTTGTTTCTATGTTTTTGGCTATGGCAAGCAGGTTCTATCAGAATTTGGGGAAATTTCGACGAAGGGGGGCGCTGTGATCGATATTTTTGTTCCATGTTCACTATTGTACCATCTAAAAGTGTATGAAGTTATGCTTCAAATTGAACCACATTTTTGTTTCTATGTTTTTGGCTATGGCAAGCAGGTTCTATCAGAATTTGGGGAAATTTCGACGAAGGGGGGCGCTGTGATCGATATTTTTGTTCCATGTTCACTATTGTATCATCGAAAAGTATATGAAGTTATGCTTCAAATTGAACCACATTTTTGTTTCTATGTTTTTGGCTATGGCAAGCAGGTTCTATCAGAATTTGGGGATATTTCGACGAAAGGGGGCGCTGTGATCGATAGTTTTGTTCCATTTTCACTATTGTACCATCTAAAAGTGTATGAAGTTATGCTTCAAATTGAACCACATTTTTGTTTCTATGTTTTTGGCTATGGCAAGCAGGTTCTATCAGAATTTGGGGATATTTCGACGAATGGGTGCGCTGTGATCGAATATTTTTGTTCCATTTTCACTATTGTACCATCTAAAAGTGTATGAAGTTATGCTTCAAATTGAACCACATTTTTGTTTCTATGTTTTTGGCTATGACAAGCAGGTTCTATCAGAATTTGGGGATATTTCGACGAAGAGGGGGGCTGTGATCGATATTTTTGTTCCATTTTCACTATTGTATCACGGAAAAGTATATGAAGTTATGCTTCAAATTGAACCACATTTTTTCTATGTTTTTGGTTATGGCAAGCAGGATCTATTAGAATTTGGGGATATTTCGACGAAAGGGGGCGCTGTGATAGCCATTTAAAGGTTTCAAATTCAAAAAAGATGTGCAAATTAAAAAAAATATATATAAATCCTAAAACTTTTTTTTCGTTGAATGTTCGGCCTTGATCCAGAGAGAGAGCAATTTTTGTTTTGCTTCTATCGTAAAAAATATCTGAGATATAGCGATTTGAAATTTTAGGGTGGTTGACATTTTCATCCATAAACGGGTTTAATTTATGAGATTTAGTTAACATGGTTTCGGCAAATTTTCTTTCATTGTTGTAACTATTAATCCTATTATATGCTTATCACTATATATTTATATTCGCCAAAGTCAAATTCTCGCCAAACCTGGCTACATTTGGCGGAATATCGCCAAATTTAGTTAATAATGAGGATGGATAATAATGAATTTGGTTAAAAATAAGTTGCCATAAATGAAGACAACTTGGCTGTAGAGGACTAATTTGGCGATATTCTCATTCAAATTCAATGTTGACGAGAACTGGGATTGAATCTTCTTTATTTAGGTTCCACGCATTTTACCTTCGTGTTTTCAAGTATAATTAGCTAAAATCGTAAAACCAAGGAATAGGGAGGCTATCTGTTACTGTCGGTTCAGGCCAGAAGGACTTTTCGTAGTTTAGTATACATCGGTTGTTAGTCTCCCTGTAACCCGACGATTCGCAAGCAGCTGACGTACAACAGAATGACGAAAAATATTGATTTTATTGGCGATGTGATAGCGAATTTTGAAGTATTAACATGACTGAGATAGAAGGAAGTTTTGGGATTGGCACATCCAACTAGTTTAGATTAATCCCATTATAAAATTGTAATTATATTTTTCAGTGCATATGCTGTAGCATTATCCTATTTTTTTAAATATATTTTATGGAAAGCAGAGAAACTTTTACAAGTTAATTATATTTATCTTTATCAAATAATATTATGCTGTTATTATGCTCCGGGTGAAATAAAACGTATTAAAAATGCTGTTTAAATATATTGCAGCATTAACGACAGATCTCTCAACAACAGTTAAAAAACACGTTTTATGCAGTCTTTACTTTAATTTAGTTTTTATCCTTCCTAATATTTTTCTGTTCAAATGTTCAAAAATATATTTCATGACAACTTTCATTTACAGACTAAAACATTCAGTGCTTATCTTTGAATGTCTGATAAACTGCGTTTGCAAACATACACAAAAATTTATTTATATTTATTTTGCAGTGGTACATATATGATTTTATAAGCTCAAATTTAACCTTTGGTATTTCTTCAAGCTTTAAAGAAAAATACATAATACGATACGTAATCTTAAGTATGTAGAAAATCTTTGATGTTAATCATATAAAAATCTGAAATTATTTTAAAGAGTTACCAATCGTATGATTTTGATCGATAGGAGTAGCATTAGAAATAAAAAAATTGTATAGTAAAAATATGCAATATATTGTCTAACTTAATGCAAAATTCTATTATCTAATTTTATGTCTAATATTTATGTATTTATATCTTGTGTTATTTAAATACTGTTTTATATAGGACTGCCACTGGTGAATTTTTTTTTATTCTATCTCGTACCACTTTCTCAAAATATATTTTTTTTTTGTGCAAGAGAAATTTACTGCAAAATAAATTTATTTTTAAATTGTGTTGCGGATAGAATATAAATATAGTCGCCAGTGGCAGCTCTGAATATGTATTTATAACATAAATGTGTATATATCATATATATTTTACTCTGTCTGATAATTTAACAAACGGAAACAAAATTATAAATACGATTTTGAGAACACAGAAAATTTTCAAATATTTTTACGAGAATAAAATAACAAATATGAAAAAACTAAGTTCATAACTTGAACAACGGCGGAAACCGCAACAATGTCTTTAATTATGGAATTATCAATTCATTAAAAATGCATTCAGGAAAAATTGTGTTTTCAAAGTGGAATGCGAAGAACAATACATTATACCTATTCACTGCGAGTTAATTATGCACTAATTTATACGTAAAATTGCAAAAATTATTCACAGAAATTACAGACATTTAAAGAAATACTTCTTATGCACCAGGTGGATATATTTTTTTAAAATCTTGAATACCCCTTATTTATTTTAAATGAAAGATTTCTATATGTTTTCATCACGTCGCACTTTGTAGATTTATTTTCCCGTGTACTTCGAATTCTGCACATCATATGCTGTTTTATAGTTATTATTTTGATAAATTTGGCGTTCTACCCACTACAAACTTCGCACGCTAATCCTCGTTCAGACATCACAGGCTCTGATAAAAACATACTAATTTGCTCTGTTTTAAAAGGAAATATCATATCATCGCGAATAATTCCGCACTCTAAACACGACATATTCAAAACTGAGCAAAAAATACTGAAATCTGAGTATGTTGCATAGCCAAAATGGCTCCGAATCAAAATTACTCAAGTTTGAAACATGTATATACTCATTTTTGAAAACATGCATACACTCCAGAATAAAACATCTTGTGCTGATATTTGAGTAGGTCCATGTTTCAAAAACAAGTATAAACGGACTTCTACGTACTCATTTTTGAGTATGTCCATGTTGCAAAAATGAGTATTAATTGACCTTTATGTACTCAGTTTTGAGTATGTCCATGTTGCAAAAATGAGTATTAATTGACCTTTATGTACTCGGTTTTGAGTATGTCCATGTGTCAATAGTCTGAGTATTTCTGGTATTTCAGAATTGAAAGCATTGGGTCATTCTAATTGAAAAACAAATTTCACAACAAAATGAAAACATCGATTTACTCAGATTTGAAAGTGTCATTTTTCTCAATGTGTTCTTCTGTAATCGGTTTGTCATTCATTCACAAGGCCATATCCGTATTTGTCGCAACAGTTGACGAATGTTTTTGTGATGAAGTGAGTAAGATCATTTACACAATTGACACAAATCATTCAACATAAGCGAAGGACATGTATTTACAGAAGTAAATGAACCAAATAAATTCCTAGGATATTCTGTTATGAGTTGTGATTATCCCCCGCCACTTTCACTTTTCACAAGTCAGAATGTCATTTTAGACAGCAGATTTTTAAAGTACGTCTTGCATCAATTGATGTTCAATAATTAGTAATTTTACTATATCTAATGATAACATTACATGGCATATTTTAAATTGTGACCTTAAATAAATAATTTGTATATTTTTTATACTTACCTTAGACATTCGTTCATCTTATTCTAAAGTGTTTCAAAGTACAGGGTCATTATAAAAAAAACTATCCAAAACTATATATGTTCTCCTAACTGTCATATCGTTCACAGAAACAGAATGAAATTTTGGTTTAAAGTATTTTGAGGTATGCGCTCAAGATTCATGTGAAAAACAACAGTTAAATTCTAACAATTACGGTTACAGTGACAAAATTTCGAAAATTTCAAATAGCAACATCTATTTTTGTTTTTATTGGAATGTGATCTTCATAGTGAAAATCCATAAAAAGCGTTGGAACGGTACCTGTATCACGAAAATTGCCGGCGCTAGACAGACTAAGAAGAATAGTGAAAACAACCAATAAGGACAGAGAAGCAACAGAAAACAAAACATTTTATTGTGTTTCATACATTTTCCATTTCACACACGACGACACTTTAGATGCGGCAGATGGTGGATACCACTGAACAATAGAAGGTTTTACTTTCTATTGCTTCTCTGTCCTTTATTGGTTGTTTTCACTTTTCTTCTTAGTCTGTCTGTCTAGCGATCCTCCCTAGGCTTAGGGGTTCGTCCTGGCCATTAGCCAAAAGCTGGTCCCTAGGGTGGGCACTGTCTGTCTGTCTGTCTAGCGCCGGCAATTTTCGTGCTACAGGTACCGTTCCAACGCTTTTGATGGTTTTTCACTATGAAGATCACATTCCAATAAAAAAAAATAAGTGTTGCCATTTGAAATTTTCGAAATTTTGTCACTGTAACCGTTACTGTTAGAATTTAACTGTTGTTTTTCACATGATTCTTGAGCGCATACCTCAAAATAAACCAAAATTTCATTCTGTTTCTGTGAACGATATGACAGTTAGGGGCTCATATATCGGGATAGTTTTTTTATAATCACCCTGTACATCATTTTGTGTTAACAATTTACAACGTGCAATTTAATTTGGTATCACTAGTTTATTTTCAAACTTTTGGATTTCGAGGAAACACATTATACAGACATATATCGATACACCTATTCACTTATTTTAGATTTGAAATATGACCTTATTTAGCAAAGTTAAAAATGAGGTATAAATAGTTGCCTATGGTACAACACCTTATCCTAATCCATGAAACAAATTGAAAGTTACGTTCATTTCATTTGTTTTCAAAATAAAATAAAAAACATCCGTGATATTTTTGAAGGAAAGAAAATATTTTTTTTATAAAAATTACAATTTAAATAACGGTTTTTTTAATACAATGCTCAAAACAATTAAAGGATATTAGAAGTTTTATATAAAATAAAGATATAAACGAAATTTTTTTTGCCGAAAATAGAAGAGAATCACAAATGCAAATTTTTCTGGTTTTCAAACTGTGGAGTATGCAAATTTTGAGTTCGACGTCAAAAACGTCGCTTCAGCGGCAGCGAATGAAATTTGACTTTCAACTGGATACAAGAGAATGAAGACAAGGATGATCGGCATTCAGTGATTGCTTTGTTTCGATGAGTACGATGTCTCAGCGAAGTCATTTGAAAGATTCAGAAGCTTGGAGAATTGTTGGTAGGTTAGAAGGGGGCCAAACTCAAGCCGAAGTAGCGCAAGCCATTGGAGTGTCACAAAGTGTCATTTCCAGGATCTGGAACCGTTTTTTGGAGAGTGGATATGCAGGCCGAAGACCAGGGCAAGGTCGTAGACGGGCAACAACGCCCAATGAAGATCGGTATTTAGCGTTAACAGCTCGGAGACACCGAAACATGAACGCTACTCTTCTCCAACAACACCTTCGCTCGGCTACAGGCACCACGATTTCAACTCAGACTGTCCGAAACCGGCTCCATTCTGTAGGTCTGTATGCTCGCCGACCGATGGTATGTGTTAGATTAACATCAAGGCATCGTCGCGACCGCAGGGAGTGGGCAACCGAGCATGTCAACTGGAGGAGAAATGAATGGAGCAATATTCTGTTTTCTGACGAGTCCCGTTTTTCTGTGCATCCGGATAATAGGCGTATTTTCATCTGGAGGGACCGTGGCAGTAGGAATAATCCTGCGTTCGTGCACGAAAGTGTCATATTTGGCGGTGGAGGAGTGTTGGTGTATGGTGGCATCTCCATTGACGGGCGCACTGACCTCTACATCATTCGAGATGGAGCTCTGACTGGTCGCCGATATAGGGATGAGATCCTTAGACCTATTTTAGTCCCTTACGCTGCAGCAATCGGAGATAACTTCATTTTAATGGACGATAACTGCAGGCCACATCGTGCAAACCTGGTGGAGGATTTCCTTTTCGAGGAAGGAATCGTTCGAATGGAATGGCCAGCGTGTTCTCCAGACATGAATCCAATCGAGCACGTTTGGGACGCTCTAGGAAGACGAGTTTCTGGCAGCCAACAACCCCCACAAACTCTACAAGAACTGTAAAGACCTCTTCTGGAAGAGAGGGGCATAATACCCCAACTCGTCATTAATAGCCTCATTGAGTCCATGCCTCAAAGGTGTTCAACGTTGCTGGCCGCCCGTGGAAACCATACCCCCTACTGAAAATTATTTTCTTTGAAGAAAACACCTTTTCTTATTCTTTTTTTCTCATATGCACAAATTGTGTTTTTTTCCTTTTGTACACAAATGCGCAATAAAATGCATTTTTTTCTGCCAAACATGTGTAATTTATTCTCATATAACATACTATGTCTGTCGACCATGTATCAATCAGCTAAAAAGTTTCCCAGATACAAAATCCACCTAAAACTGCACTATCATTTAATTATTTTGAGCAGTGTAGTTTATATAACAAGATTTATACAAAAGTGGTGTCCTTATGATCAGATTTGAAATGAGTAAGGGAAATTTTATTTATCGTATGCCTCTATCCAATAAATTTACCGTAAACATCGACTTAAAAATATTGAGGTACTGTATTAAATACTAGTAATTACCACAACCTTTAATAAATCTAGACAATGTGTGATATAAACTGTTAACACAGCCTTTAATTAATTATTAATTTAAAAAATCTACCAAATGTCTTTCTAAAAAGGAGCAATCATTCTCCTTGTTGTTCAGCATCTCAGCATTTCAATGGATTAGCTTCGTTATAAATTAAAAATAATAATAAAAATAATAAGATAAATAAATAAGTATAAAATTAAAAATAATAATAATAATGGATAAAATAACTGCTTGAAAAATATAATTGTTTTTCTTTCAAAAATAAATATTGTAAAATACAATCTATTTTTCTTCAGAACTCTGTTTTTTTAAATAACATCAAGCATGAACAGTCAAATAAATTGATAGCTGAAACAACGAAAATTTTGTTTGATTATTTAATAGTTAACCATAAATGTCAAAAGAATATTTTTCATTTTTCAGCTATTAATAATAAATTTAATTTTAAACGTAACATTTTCATAAACAGTAAATTAAAATAAAACGTGCATTCAAAAGTATAATTTTATCTAAACAAAATGCATTTTTGAGGTGGGTGGGGTGGGGGGTTTCATTTACAATATTTTACGCAACTTGAATTACTTTATTTTAAACTTTACTTTCTGTAAAATATTAAAAAGAAAGTTTAATCAAAATTCTTAAAATAAAGTCCACTTGTATATGCAAATGCATAAATGTATAATGAAAATTTAATCAAATGAAAATATTTTAACTATCTAATGATTTAAAATAAAAAAAAAAATTACCTTTTTTCAGTCTGTCGTATTTATATTTATTCGACCGCGAAGAAGCAGCTGTTCAAACAGGTATTCTTGCATCTTAAGGGAAATGAACGATAAAAACAAAAGAATTAATTAAAAATTCTCATTTTACAATACACAGTTAAAAATAAATCCGTCAATTCACGGTAAAACAACTGGCAGTAAAGTTGCCGGACTTTTTCCGTTCCGTTAGTACATTTTCCGTTATGAAAGATAAAGGAAGGGAAAACTCCGTTTGAAGAATCGGTAAGTTTCCGTTATAAATAAACTCGGATTTTAAAAATGTCACCTCTATTTGTGCTGCCATCTGTTGTTATTACGGGAGTACTTAATATTTGATATAATGCAAGAACATTTTCTGCCCGTCCTGAGGCTCGAACTGGGAGCGTTAGTGGTTTGAGCCGAGTGCTTTACCGTAAGACCAGTGGGTCCTTGCTAGAGTAAGAGTAGGAAACGATGATAGGGGATTTCTTCAAATCGCAGCTTGGGACTTAAACAATTTGGGGTTTAGAAAACTGGTAATTTTGAAGTTTATTGCGGGGATATTTCGTAATAGCCTATAGTATTAATAGCGGATAAAAACATGAATTATATATATTCTTAATTTGATTGTTAGATGTAAAATATAAATATTATATTTAGAATTAAATTCGATATTTTTTTTTGCTGCTTTTCGAAAATTGATTTTTATCAACTATTATGTATTTTTTAAATGTGTTCGTTTAGAATATGTTTTCAGTATGAGTGTTTTTTATAACTTTTAAAAATAAATTGCGAAATATTTTAAAGGAATGAGTTTAATTCGAAAGCATTATTTTTGTTTGTTGCTTTTTTAAATAGAATCGATTTTTTTTCACTTAATTTAGCTATTATATATATATATATTAATCTGTTTGTTTAGAATATATTTTAAGTGCGAATACTTTTTTACAACTTTAAAAAATGAATTGCAAATAATATTAAAAGAATGGAAAGAATTAATTTTTGCTTTTTTTAAATTCGAAAGCACTATTTTCTTGTTGTTGTTTTAAATAAACTTGAAGTTTTAATTTATAGAATTTTTAGTTTTTCTGTGCAGCAACATGTCAGTTTTTGAAACATGGAACATAAACTTGTAACAGATAACGGAATATCTCCGTTGGCGGCTTTCTTATATGAGGAATGTTTCTGTTTTTAACTGAAAATGCCCTTTTGTCATGAAAAGGGACTTTATCTGTGAAATTCAGGAAAAAAATACCCGTGAATTTCAGATTATTTTTAAAAGTATACTGTAAAAAAAAATCGCCAATTTACGGAAAAAGGACTGGTAGCAGAGTTGCCTTAATGTTTGTGTTTTTTGAGGAATGTTCCGTCTTTCTAGTCCATAAATGGAGCGATACAGACGCGAAGGAGTTTAAACGCATGTGTGGCGATCAAAAATACTGCAATCCCATTGGATGATAGATTTTTACATTAATAATTCCGTATTTGAAACTCTGTAATCTTAAAAGTCTAAAAATTGTACAATTTAGGGATACAGTTTATGCACTTTTTGTGTACAATTTAGTTTGCAGTTTTTATGCATAAGTAGAGGTGCCAAATACGCTCGGATTTTGTGCACTTTTTTTGCAAACTTTCTCTAGCTGGATAGCAACAGATATACGGGAGAGATTCCATTTTTCTAACAAAACGGAAACTATCTGATCAAAATTCACTGAAGACAACCTGTCAATAAACGAATTTTTTTTAACATTGTACTAACATCTTTTTTAGAACTATTTTATGTTTATAACTAAAGTTGAGGCAAGGTTAACTTGGCAGTGGATATTATACTAGAGAAAAGTGTACATCCGCAAGAAGAATTTGATAGAAAAAGCACTTTAAATCTGATTTTTTTAGATTTTTCCATTGAAAAACGATTTATTGATTAAACAAAATTGATTTAGCTTAATTTATAATCATTTTTATGATAAATACCTGTAATATTAACTTGTATCTCTTCGCGAAATAACTTTCTGGCGAAATTTTGGCGTTTGGAATAAATCAGTATAATCCTTGGACCCCCGCAGGGTTAAGTGGGATTGATTTGCGACAGGAGATATTCTCCTGGGATTGCGGGAGATTTTAGATTTTTGATGTCCAATCAAATGTTTCATTTTTTAAACTATTGAAGATAGAGTAAAAATTTCGACGGATTTGAATTTTTCGGAAGTTTTCAACTCAAGTACATAGCAAACGTAATATATATTAATAAAATATATATTATAACAAGAATTTTCTTTTCTGTAATATAAAACTTGTCATGAAAAAAGTTCTGTACTTACGAACTGTCAACGTACGCGCGTTCCGAAGTTAAGAGTATTCTTATCTTAATTACAAAGCAGCAGTTAATTTAATTTGCTTTTGAGATATGGTATACATTCAATATATCAACAATATTTTAGACTCAGAAAGTAACTAACAAACAAACAAACAAAAAATTCGCCAGTATCCACAGTTAATATTTTAGTTTTATACATAAATGTAAGTTAATTTCATAGGTTTAATTGTTATTTAAATTGATATAAATCAATAACTTTATATGAAATAACATAGAAGAGAGATAATTACTATTTAAAAGTAATTAATAATAGTTTATTTTCTCATAATTAATGCATTCAACAGTAATGTTCTCTTTTTGCATATTCCCATAGTAGAACTTCTTATGAACAAAACAAGTGGACATCATTCTTTTTCTTTCTTTACTGTTCTAGTAAACACAAGTATCATTTCAGATATATTTCGCACCTGGCTTCTCTAATAGCAAATTTTATGCGTAGGTGCATATGGCAGAAGAACTGTAATGCCAAATATTCGGATATTCCATATTTTGGAATGGAATTATTTTATAATCACTTTATGTCTTTAATAATAACTTTAAACAAAATAAGATAATACTAAAAAAATAAGATAACAGATTATTTTGATGTAAAAAAAAGTTTAAAAAATTTGGTTGGATCAAAATAATAACGATATCCAGTGCTGAATTCAGAAGGTGGCCCGTGGGGGACACACCACCCCAGAGCTTTGAAATATCCCCACCGAAAGATTTGAGATCTTAAGCTTTCAATAGTCAAAAGCTGAAATTCCCCCCTCCCTCCAGAACCTTGTGATCCCCTCGGAACCACAGAAATCCCTCCCGGATAAAAGTGTCTGAATTCAACACTGACGATATCAAAAGACAAAAGCCCTCTCCCCCTAGAGATATCTTACGATATCAAGTGCTCGACCACCCCCTCCCCCAAGATTTTTCAGAAAATAATGTCAAAGCCGGCATTTTGAACCGAATTTCCAACGCCGCAGCACGGGAAATGGGAAAATGTGTCGTCACGTGGGACGAATCGCTTATAACTCTATAAGTTTGTTAAAAATGTAAAACTGATTTCGATACTTCAACCTTTAGATAACTCCGGTCTTTAGTTTTAAAAATGTAGTTTCCTTTACGGCAGTTTGTCAATTTAAACTAACTAATTTCTAACATTTACGAAAGTCCTTTTCATTCGTAAATGCATAAAATTTACAAAAATTCTCAATTCCGATATCAAGAAATCGAATAGTGTTTCGCATCTTCCTATAAAGGCTAATAATCTTTCAGAAAATTGTTAAAAATTTGGGTTTTAAGCGGATGAATGCCGAATAACATTCATTGAAAAGAAGAACAAAATTTACTATATTCATCTAGAAGATATAAACAGATTTCTTTTTGCTCATGTGGAAAAATCAGACAAAAACGCTAAACATAGCATTAAAAATCGCTAAGATTTCAAAAATTGCAGAGAAAAAAATTTCCTTTTTGGGACTAAAAGACAAACAGGATTCCTTTTACGAATGAAAAACCTCGCAAACCCAAAAGTTCTATAAATTCAAATAAAAATATTCGCATAAAATTCATAAATGTACGTACGAATTACAAATAAACTTTATTCAAAAGACGATAAAATTTACTAAATTGTACTAAAAGTTTAAAACCGGATTTATATTTAATAATGTGAAAAATCGCCGCGAAACGCAAAAAAAACCCGTTAAACCGCATAAAAAGTGCTAAAAATTTTAAAATCGCAGATGACAAAATTTAGTACAGTGTGTTAAAGCATTGTAAAAGTAATTCTTTAATGAATAGCAAAAAATCGGCGTGAAACATAACAGTAACTTATGCAAACTTCCAACTATGCAGTTTCCCAATCAACGATAAACTGGTATTTCAAGGATTTACATCAAAAGTAAACAAATATTATAAATTAAATCCAAAAATAAATTTCTACATGCCAAATCCTCGCTTATCTCCCAGTATGGGAATCTACTAGCTCCAAAGTGTGTGAAGAGGCTTTCGTAGATTTGCCTCCTCTGCCAAGATATCTTTGCCGCGACATTATAGAATTCATTATAAACAGTCTTATTGTTTACAAAGTAAATTAATTAAAGTAATAGATAATATATGTTATTTCTTTACTAGGGACAGGCTCCACCTTCGAAAGAGTGGCATTGTGGTTTAAAATAACAACTATGTTTTTAATTAAGTGAAAGTATCTGAAACTGCAACAGAAAAATGAGTCTCTTTATGGTCAAAAATGGTTTTATCTAAATAAAATGGGTTTTTTGTGTGTGTTAGGAATCTTCTTTAATCTAAGGTAAGGTATAATAATGCAAGATACAACTCTCCATATAAAAGCACTTAAATATACTCCTGTAACGTTGAGTGTTTGGCCCTGATATTTGTTTATAGTGTTTATAGTTAATTCCTGGTAAAAAATATCTTGAGAACTTATATATTTTAAATATATAAATAGAAAAATTGCTGGTGTCATTGGTATTCTTGATATCGAAAACACTTCCTCTTTTACACATCTAGTTAAAATAGAGAACGCAGCTCTTTTTATTTTATTTCCAACTTTTCCAATATAAAAATTTATAGGTTTAATTAACGTGATAATATGATGCGAAAGCATATTTGCAACAATCAATGTAAGATATGAAAATATGTTAATTTAAAAAATACTTTTTGCAAAATTTTGGATCTTTGCTCTTCACTACTTGTCTGTTGAATAATAAATTGATCTTTGTGAATTAAATGTTTGAGATTATCAAACTATGAATTTTATACACTTGTGTATAAGAGGAGGATAATATTTGTTTAAAAATAATATTATCCTGTACGTGTGGGTTGAATAATAAATCTTTATTTGTGAATGAAATATGTGAGAACATGAAATTATAAACTTTATACTCTTGTGTTTAACATGAGGGTAATACTGCTTTTGGAACCAATAAAAGTCTTAGGTACTATTATTCTTATCATTATCAACCTTATCATTATCAATCTTATCATTATCAATCATTATTTGGAAACTACTACTAAAATACACATTACAGTTAGATAGATTTGTTTCTAAATTTTTCGCTGAGAGCTTTTTACTACGTTTTATTAGCTAGAAATCAGCAACAGTAAAGTATATATCTCACACAAATGAGCTAGAAAGTTGGTTTTAAGATGTATTGCAATTTGTTATGGCCAATCTCGCCAATCTAAGATCTCTTTAAAGAGGAAAGCTCTAGTTTTCTTCGTCTAAACTGTCAATTGTATGCAAATGTCACCTGACAATAAAATTGTACAGACCCCAAATGTTGTAGCCATGTGTGTGTTGCACAGATTCGTTCTCTTTCTGAACTCCTTAAGAACAGTTCTGTAATATTCCTTTTTTTAAAAATATTACGTACTGTGGTGATGAGTTAAGGTCGTGGCAAATATGGTGGTATAAAAATTATAATATGTTGTGTAAGCGGTTTCGCCTATCTCTAAAAGTGTAGCTGGTATTATAGACAATGCCACGGCAGAGCAATTTTGTTCTAAGTTCGTAATTGTTTTACCCGTGCTCTCAAATGAAAATCAGTAAAAATCATATTTTCCCAATAAAAATCATATCATCTTCATTGTTATTTATATATGACAATAGTGTACTATAAACATTCCTTTTATGTTAAGAAATGTTCATATTGATTGCTAGTCTGTAGTAATCGAGATTTATTGTAAGAAGTTTAGAATTCTCAGTACTGTTAGTTTCGAAATTCATACACTCTAAAAACGACATTTTCAAAACAGAGAAAAAATACTCAAATCTGAGTATGTTTTCCGTATAGTCAAAATGGCTCCGAATCAAAATTACTCCTGTTCGGAACGTGTATATACTCATTTCTGAAAACATCCACACACCACGAATAAAACATCATGTACTCCTATTTGAGTATGTCCATGTTTCAAAAATGAGTATGAACTGACTTCTATGTGCTCTTTTTTGAGTATTTCCATGTTTCAAAAATGAGTTTGAACTAATTATAATCATATTTGAGTATGTCCATGTTTCAAAAATGAGTATGAACTGACTTCTATGTGCTCTTTTTTGAGTATTTCCATGTTTCAAAAATGAGTTTGAACTAATTCTCATCATATTTGAGTATGTCCATGTTTCAAAAATGAGTATGAACACTGACCTCTATATGTTCAGTTTTGAGTATGTCCATGTCTCAATATTCTGAGTATTTCTGGTATTTCAGAATTGAAAGAATTGGGTCTTCCTATTTGAAACAAAAAGTTTCATAACAAAATGAAAACTTCGATTTACTCAGATTTGAATGTTTCATTTTCTCAGTGTACCATTTAATAAACGTAATCCAACATACTTGATGGATATGTTCGTAAGTCATTTCTATCTATTAATTAATTCGATCAACGTATGATCAGACATATTTTCCTCTTAATTTAAACCATGTGATGTCATGTACATTTGTTAGAGTATTCTCCATGATAGTAAAAATTAATATTTGCAAACGTTGCGCAGATGTTTCATATATTGGAAGGATTTAACTAAGGTACTAGAGACGGATTACGCAGGTATGTTACACAGAGTGGATCTCTCATATCATGATCGAAAATAAACTAATTCTGTGAAAATGGACGATCGTCACCGCTCCGAAGCGCTCATAAACTATGTCATTTGAAAAACATTGTAATCACGATATATCGTGCAAGAGTTATTCATAATTGAATGATCGTTGAGTGATTTAAGAGGAGGATGAATGCCTCTAATTATTCGTTTTCAATTAAGTACAGTAAAACCCCGGTTATTCGAAAAGCCAGACGATTTTCGTTTAACCGCGATTTCACAGGAATTTTAGGATAACCGCGATTCCATAGGAATTTTAGGATAACCGGGAGGCTTCCTATATTTATTCTACCAGATAACACTATCTACCCTTCTCACTCCCGCACAGTCAGGTAATGCGTTCATACCAGTAGATGCAGCTAGAGCACCTATAATAGCCTTATATACAGTAACAACAAGAGCCCGTATTCTATTCGATTTCCCCTTCCTGTTTACATGTGTTTTAATTTCTTCCAAACTTTATTTATGAGTATTATTTTAATCTTTTGATTACAGTGTTGGGACACATGTCGTCCCCGAGATTATTTCTTTATTCTATTATCACCATTTTTTCAATACCAGTACCTGTCATACACTTATACCAAGATAATTTCAAGCGAAATCTACCAGAAAGATATTCTTTTGTAAATTGTGGAACGAGTGAATATACAAATAGTCGCCAGTCTAAGCCCGTAATAAAAATACTAAAGCGTAAACGTGTTTTTATAAGCATGAAGATGTCAACGCGTTAAAAAGAGTTGATAATGGCAATTCAATATATTGAAGAGCAGGAAGAAGCAACAACACCATAAGATGTGTTGTTGTTTAAAAGGTAGCGTAATAAGGCAGCACTGAAGCACTGCAAAAAGAAATGAAGAGTTGTGCGTGTCTAAGCAATAAAATGCCTGCATTTACTCAATGTCCATATAAGTAAATTGACTCTAATTATATTATAGATTACATGCTTGTATAAAAATAAATTTTTTCTTTAAAAAAATTTAAATTAAAAAAACAAAATATATATATAAAAAAAAAAAAATAAGTTGTTTCGGTTAAGCCAATTTTCGGATAATCGGGGTTCTACTGTATTGCATAAATTATCGATTAGCACTCTGATTTTAGAACAGAAAAAATCTGGAAGACGATAGATATTTTACCAATTTAAAATGCATTTTTAGTAGAATTAGAGTTATACATAACATACATTGCTTGCTATTCGTATTTTATTTATTTATTAATTTTCTCATGTTTCTAATCACAAAAAGTAATCAACAAATATTTAATTTCCTTCTTAGAATAAATTTACATAGAGAAATGGATAAAACGGGAAAACGAAAAATTATAATATTATAACAAATCATTAATTGCAGAGTGATTCTAATCTTCTGTAATAGTCACCGTCAATAGTTCACTTCCACAATAAGCGAAACGACCAGCAATACTGTAAATACGACAGTTGGTGGGTGATCTGATTACGGAAGTTTATACGAATATCTTATAATTATCTACATAAAAGAAAGAAAGGTGTTCAGAAAAAAAAATACGAAAATAATATATAACGCTTATTTCAGCATGGAATTGTTATTTCAACGTGTTTGCTTCTGTCATTTTAGTTGTGCATAATTGCATAAATCTCGGTGAGGATAATCCTTCGCTATTAACTTCTGAAGCCGCGACTGCTTCTGTAAGTGAAACTGCCACTATGTTTAAAAAAATTTGAATAATTAAAATAAACAGAGCATGAAACGTAAAACTGAGACACTTGATAAAAGTACAAAAATAAATTACAAAAAAAAAATAAAAAAAAAAATAACGAAAACAAAATTATGTCACTTATAATTTAAGGTAAAGCTAGGATAGTCTTCGTACAATTCAAAAGAATAACAATAAAAAATCTAAATATTAATTTTTTGCTAAACTATCCATGAATAATTTGACTTCATTTGTTTTATATGCATTTCCATTGCTATTTTGTTGTTATGTTGTAATTTAATAGAAAAGTTGTAATAAAACCAAAAAAGTTATTTTGCGCAATCTGTCCTTACAGGGTTGGTGTGATTGCGCACATGGGTAGGAGCGATTGTTACTAATAATAACTACTATTAAATTGTTAACCATAATAATTAAACTTAAATGACATTGTTGTAAGGTTTTTATGAACAAATATTATTGTATTAGGAGTGAATATTTCAACCTAATGATTAAAGAATCAGAAAAAGGAAATAATTTTAAAAACGATTAAAAATTTTTAATTAAAGGAAAAAAAATTAAATAATCAGAAAAAGCAAGTCCAGATAATATTACAAAATAACATTAAGTTACTTGATAACACGAAAACTTAAAATTAGTCAATTTTAATTTTTAATTTTTTATGCAAATTTACCAATAAACTGCGTAATCTCTCCTAGCATGGAAACTAGTGGAAACAATGCGCCATCTCTCCTAAGTAGCAGATGCGCAAACTCTCCAATTTCGGTAGGAGAGATTGCGCGGCCTTTTATATAAACATGGCCACTACTAAAACGAACCGCTGATGTTCACATTGTTAGTCTAGACTGGTAGCTTATGAGAAATCGTTTAAGTTTAAAATATATTGTACTACTGACATTGTATAGAAATTCTGATGAATACCTATGAAAATTCAAGCACTTACTTTGGGAAAACAAAACAAATTAGCAATGCTTTACCTTACACGCTCAAAACAATCAACGTGCACTTTCAAGTAGACACTCCACTACTGCTGTTGTACAACTACCTGGAGTCGCTGCGCGCTCGCTCTACTCCTTCCCCCCGAACCTCTATGTGCGCAATCTCTCCGACTGCGCTATCTCTCCTGGTTTTACCTTATATAGTAAAACATTCAGTGTTTTTTATTCTGCCGCAAAATATAAATCATCAAAAATTGTTTTAATCACAATATTTGGCGTCGAAAACATTTTTAAAGATTTTCAAATATTGCTTGAATTAAATATTTTCGTTAGGAATATTCCTATTGCAGGGTTAAATGATGTCCTTTTAAAAATTGTTGATTTAATTACTGCTGATATTGATTTAGATTTTAATTTATTTATTTTATTGTGTAAATTTTGCTTATATAACAACTATGTTTATACAGGTTCAAATATTTATTTACAGAAAAATGGGATAGGAATGGGTACCTGTTACTCCTCTACGGCAGCTAATTTATTTTTATTTTTTTATGAATTTCAATTTTGTACGGTTAATAACGATGTTAATTTTCTGGCTTTCAGATATATTGACGATTTAATAATTTTGAACTGTGATCACGATTTTTTGGGGATATCATGTGACATTTTTCCTAATATGTTCATTTTGAAAAAAAAAAACAAATGAAAATAATAATGAAGCTGATTATCTTGATTTGAAAATACACATTTCTAATGGAATAAGCATTACAATCTACAATAAACGGGATGGCTTCAGTTTTGAAGTTAACCAATTAGTTAACTGGTGTTCGAATGTACATAAACGTATTTACATTAATATTATCATAGGTCAGATTTTTCGCTACTATAAACTCTGTACGAATAAAAATTTACTTCTTAAAGATTTAACAAGTTTTAACAGATTTAACCAAGATTTTTAATTTAACCAGTATCTTGTATTATAAAAATAACACTCCTTTGAGTTTCATTAATAGATATACTAGTTTTACATACAGTCTTCATTTTTGAGTAGTTGCTACGTAATTGACAATTAATGATTTGTATAACTTAAAGCCTTTCGGGGACGGTTTTACAAGGATGTTTGCAATTTTGTGGCAACAGACATGGAACGTACATGGACAGATTTTGGATCACTGGATTTGGTCATTGTTTATTGTTTTTGTGGCTGTGTGGTTCAGGAGGGGATAGGATAATTCTATTGTTGGTTCAGTGTATGTTATACATGCGTTTTGTATTCAGTTGTGCTGTTGTTTGTGGCGTTGGGTCCGGTGAGGGAATGTGCGTGATATACTTTCATTTGTTTTCACATTTGATTTTTGCTTCACGACATTCTGGCCGAAACCCACTGCCACTACTGAATAATAGTTTGTTGTGCTTTCTATTAGACTGAAACATCGCTGTGCTTTTTAGTATGCCCACTGCTGATGAGGCCACAGCTTTTTGGTTGTTTTTCTTGGTTTTTTCTTGTTCAGTTTATATCTGTTTAATTTTTTTTAATTATGTTTGTTATTTATTCCTAGTTTAATTATGGTGCGAAATTCTTGGTCTGTCGAATACATTTAATACATAATGTGCTATATTTAATCTGTGTGATTATTTGCAGCTATAGCGCTTATCGCATGGATTTTATTTTTATTTTTATTTTTATTTTAGTTTATTTTATCTTAGTTTATCTTTTTTGAGCTTATATATATATATATATATATATAACAGAATTTAAAATTTATCGCGATCCGCTAAATTATTTTCATCCCATCCTATTCTAAATTACTCTGTAATATTTATTTCCTCCGTTTATTAATGTATCCTAACTCCATTTATTCAAAAAACCTCATATCTAAATTCAATATTTAATGGCGACTGGCTAACTAAATAAATTGAGGCTTTATCTTAAATTATAAAAGCTTCCTAATATTCATACATTAAAAAACCCGTATTATTTCCTTTTTATATTTCTAAATTCCTAAGAAGTCTGTGTTTATTTTAATAATTCCGATATTAAATGTACCTCTCAAAAATCCCAATTTTTTTACTTATTTTAAATTTTATTGTAATTCCATTCTGTTTTTAATACAAAATCAATAAATAGTTTCTCTTATTTTTCTTTCATTCATTTTCATAAACGTAAAATTTATTCCATAGCCCCGACTTAGTAACTAACAATAATCAGTTATCCTAAAAGATATCCGGTTTACATCTAGTCTATAGAACATGATGTAACAATATCGAATGTTCGTTGGCGCTCTTTTTGACCGGAAGTCATTTTTTCCTAAAATTCTGACCCTTCTTATAAAAGAATCCCAATCCTCCATTGTCGAGTCGGCCGTCACAGTATCTCTGTATCCATACTCTCATCGAAACGATATGTCGCGGTCCGTGCTTCCGAACATCAGCAGAAAAGAGAGGCCCGAGCTCCTAATAAATTCGAATAGTTACCTGGTATTAGCGAAATGAAGAATAAATCTTTTCCTGGATACTACTTCTTTATGGATTATTAAAGCTGATTAATCCTAACAGCTTTTAATTCCGGTATTTTGCGTTCGAGATGATTTGAACTAATACCATCTGCTGCTGTAATGCCATTTCTAATTGGAGCCTGTCTTAAAGTCTGAAATGATGGATAATTGTGAAAGAGATCTCCGCATAGCCTATTAAGCTGCAAATAAAAGCTTTTTGGTGATTGCTCGAGTTTGTATTCTGCCTACTCACAACGACATCTTCTATGAATACGACGACTGCACCTTAAACGTCTAGCGTAGACCCACCCTCGGCTGAGTATCACAAAATAACCTCCAGCGTCTCGAAAGCCATTTCTATAAAAATGGAGCTACCACTGCAATACATCATCTTTAATCCTTAAATCGTGACATATATATATATGATAGATCCAAATACTTTGTATTAGGTTATAGAAAAATAAATTTATAAACATTCCCAAATCAAATCAAATGTATGCATTTAAGATTAGAAATATTAGTTAAATACTATATTGCATTCTTTAATATGTCCTAAATAATACAAACTGAAATATATTTCACACATCTCCTCCTCTCTCCTCTCTGTCTCTCTCTCTATCTATATATATCTATCTACCTATCTATCTAAAGCAACACTATTTTCATTCTTGTGAATAAGTTATAAATACTAACCATTAGAAGCAACTCATGATTTCACTCAGGATATAATAATTAAATATGTTCAATTTTAAATAATCTAAATTATATTTATGTGATTTCATCTCGTTAGAGTTCCATGGAATGGAAGCAATAGGTTTGAGTAAATAATAATTTATGCAAATGCGTATTTACAAAACGTGTTTGGAAAACGTTATGCATTCGATGTAAATGATTATGTTTATAGCTTTTATAAATCAAAATTATAAATTAACCGTATATATCCCAACAATTCTACTTTGAGCTAATCTAGTTATGCAGATTAAATGTCACTTTCAACATATAAAATATAATTAAATCTTTAAAGATGGAAATTGTAAAAATTTCGAAAAAAAGTTTAAAATATTATTTATCAAAATTAAACGTTTACTACATGTATTAGAAAAGTCCTTGCATAACACTACTTTTTTCTACAGAATTTTAGAGATTGTGAAAAAGTATTTTTTTGATTCTAGAATAATATTGAGTTATATTAAACAGCATTACCACATGCATATATTAAATTAAAAAAGTTAATTAAAAGTGTTATTCAGAAAAAAAATACATTATATTTTATAAGAAATTTTATGATTTGAAATAATTTCAGTATATCAGAAATAGTATTTCGTATTAAAAAAATGTATAGTTTAGGAAATCTTTATTTTAATCTTAACAAACCAACTTTTCCTATTGCAAGTTTGTTTAATGGCTTTAAAATTCTTAGATTTGAAAAATAATTTCGTAAATAACATCGAACTTTTATGTATTTTTGTCTTGAAATTTACATCTCATCCGGAATCAAACATTTATCATTTACATATATTAACAAATAGATATTTTTAAGAACAATAAAAAAATAAATATTACATAAATGTAAATTATATTTATAACGACACAATATAATTTTAGAAATAATATATATATATATATATATATATATATATATATATATATATATATTATATCAAAGGTTTATATGTTTATGATTTTGAAGATTTATATAATAACATTGATTTAATAGATCTTAAAAATAAAATTTTTGATTTTTTTAAGCGTTACAATACTTTGGGTAAAGATTTGGATCATTTAATAAATTTATTTAATTTTGTAGTTAATGAAAATTACTTATTTGACGGTAAACACGTGTTTCCGCAGATTAAGGGTATACCTATGGGGGGTAGTTGCAGCTCGGTACTTGCAGATATTTATTTATTTTTATACGAAGTTAATGATACATTAAACAAGGATTTTTTAAGTTTCAGATATATTGATGATGTCTTGTTGGTAAAGATTAACGATTCCGACAGTGAATTAAATTTTGATTATTACCCCCAAGGTTTGACATTAAAGAAAACTTCATCTAACACAAAACATTTAAATTATCTAGACCTTGCTGTCGACATCGAGAGGGGTGACTTGCGTACTTGCATTTACGATAAGAGAAATGATTACAAATTTGAAACAATCAAGATATTAAATTTTAATTCTAATGTACATATTTCAATTTTTAGAAATATATTTATCAACAGTTTAATTAGGATAACAAAATTAAATTCTAAACATGGTAGTATAATGAGTGACATAATAAATCTCTATCATGGTGCAATGGTTCAAAGTTATCCTATTGCTTTGTTAAATAGTTTGGTGAATAGTTTTGTCAAAGGTAAAGAATACAGTGATACTCTCCTTTTGGCAATTAAAAATATCGCCAAGTGAGTGTAGGTTTTATAAGGAGCTTCGTCCGGCTGAGTCGTTCTTTTCATCTTGGTTTAATGTTTCCTACGGTTAGTTTGGTTGTGACAGGCATGGGGGAAGTTTCATGTGTAATGCCGGTATAACCCAGCATGCAGGTCTTTAGCCCTGCAGCCTGTCTCCATTGGTTGTGTTTTTTCTGTTTGTAGTTTTGTTTAAAGTTTTGTTAGTTCGAATTTTTATGGTTATTTGTTTGTTTTCTCTGCCGTTTCAGTAGATTTGGGATTGAAAGTATGGTATGTGGTTTTCGCATTATATATATATATAAATATATATATATATATATATATATATATATATATATATATATATATATATATATAATATGCTCTAGTCAGAAAAAAATAATTACAGTAGAAGACCGGTTATACGAAAATCTGCTTAACCGAAAGACCTTAAAACTCTTTTTTTAATATGAAAAAAAATGTATTTTTACACATGTTCTTTATGAAATGAATAAACAAAGTCAACTTACTTATTTGGACCATTGTGCAACTGCAGACATTTTATTACACAGACACATGCCACACTTCATTTCTTTACAAAATATGCTGTGATTGTCCTTTGTTTTTCAATTTCGAATCGGTTCAATGCTGCCTTATAACGCCACCTTTTAAATAACAATACATGTGACGCTGTGGCATCTTCTTGCACTTTAATATATCGAAATGTCTCATATAGGATTTTGGCAGACTCACTGTGTGTAATCTTCGCTAGCATCAACATCTCATGGAGTTACCGCAACAACTATTTCTTAAACAAAGTCCATTTACTTATTTGGACCATTGTGCAAATGCAGACACATTACTACACTGACACATGCCACACTTCATTTCTTTACAAAATATGTTGTGATTGTCCTTTGTTTTTCAATTTCGCATCGGTTCAATGCTGCCTTATCACGCCACCTTTTAAATAACAATACATGTGACGCTGTGACATCTTCTTGCACTTCAATATATCGAAATGTCTCATCTAGGATCTTAACAACAGACTCACTGTGTGTAATCTTCGCTAGCATCAACATCTCCTGGATTTACCGCAACAATTATTTCTTCATCTGTCAAATCTTGATCATCAGTGGTTGGACCAACTCAAGCATCAACCTAACTTTCCTATACATATATTAAATTAGGAAGTTACTTGAACATGTCCAAAACCACTTCTGTGTTAGTACTATTGTCATCATTTGTGTCCCCAATTCGAATGACATAAGTTTCTGACTCTATAGTATCAGATTCCAAGTTTGTTTCAAAGACTACCGACTCAATCTTAGACAATAACTTAAGCCAAAATTTCATTAAAGTTTTAGTTTGAACAACATCTCTTGAAGAAGCTACCCAGTAGCCAACTTTCTTCATAACTACAAGTTTAAAATGTTGAACAACTTCTGCTCCATCAGCCAGTCCTTCAATCAAAAACTGTTTCAGCGTTTTTCTTTAATGCCTCATAATTCTCTCAATAACACACTGGTCCATTGGTTGGATTAGAGAAGTCACATCCGAAGGCAAGAAAATCGGTTTAATCGCATCCTTCACAAGCTCACTTTTTGCAGAGTGCGATGGTACATTATCTAACAAAGGAATAGCCTTCTGAGGAAGTTTCATTACATTGGTAAGTAGTGCCAAATGGTAAAATAAAAAGGTAGCCTCCCGGTTATCCGAAAAGGCTTTTGTCCTATGCTATTCGGATATCCGGGGTTTTACCTTATATTCACTGATTGTAAAAAATACTTTAGTATAAATATACTAGCAGACTACGCCCGCTGCGCTGGTCGGTTTCTCCAAAAGAACCTTGAATCAAACGAAATATATCGGTGAATTTAACCTTGTATTTTAAAGTAATCTGTACCTTTACCTAGATATCCTATGATAACATAAAAACGGATACATATTTCACTAAGTTTTGTTTTTTTATTACGGTTTATTATTACGTTTACAATTTATTACCTACCGTTTTCAATTGATTTATATGTTTTATAGCTACATTTTTTAATAACGGAAATAAACCTATATTATTCACAACTACATAGAAATAACGCATCTAGTATATGTCGAGAATTAAATAAAAATCATGCACTCGTGACATCATAATTCACTTTTATATTTTAACAGAATAATACGGTTACTATAATTTGTGACTCGTGCTGACATATTGCTGTTATTATTATTATTTTACGCGTGAAGTTTTCGCTATGCTAATGCATTGTGAAATTTGGTCATTTTTGAAATTCAATATTTGAAAAATGGCATAATCAGTGGATTTGAAATTTATATAAAGAAATATGCAATTTTTTACCTTTCTAACGCAGTTTGTCTAACAATTTTCTGACAAATACTTTTCGAGCAATTAATTTTTTCAATAACTTCAAATGTTTCATTTTCTGAGATTAATCTGTGGCAACGATCCCAGTCGTCAGCAACACATACCTTTTTATTAAAGAGGATTCTGAATTAATATAATATGCATACAGTTTAAGAAACTTTCATTTGATTTATTTTTTCTGAATCACATAAAAGCGTATTTATACGATAAATGTTACACATTTCGGATATATATGAGATGAATGTCAAAATACATAAGCGAAAATTCGAGGAAAATTTTTGACACTCCAAAATGTGTGATAAAGGACTTTTTTATCAATATTTTAATTTGTTTGCTCGTAACAATAAAAGAAGGCGCATTATATGGCCGATATGAAGTGTTTTTTTTTTTTTAAATACACACATATTTTTTGAATAAGTGGAAATAAAAAAACAACCTTATTAACATCATTCAGAAATCAACCTATTTTGCACTTTTGGCAATACTTCTGGAATAGGTCGTACGAAAATGATAATAAATGGACTTCCATCCTGTATGTTATGCAAAATGTAAAAGTGTCTATAGATAACCAGAAGGAATCTGAATCTTAACGCAAAAAAAATGTGATTGTTAATATTTTTGTGAGTAATTTTCTAAGTAAATAAATCTATACATCATCATTTCATAGAGCTTTTACATGGAATAAATATGATTTTTAATTGTCATTGAAAAATTCACTGAAATACTTTTCTGAAAGCAGACAATTGAGAAAATCGGCTACAGACAAATTTTATGCAAACTTCAACATCTGATGAAGGATTTGCATCACGCTTTAGTATAGGATGTTGATTTTCACACGATATTAACAATGTAACAAAGTAATTTGTCTTCTTCAATTTGTCTCTAAATATTGTAAAATATTGTAATTTCTTCTACATGGTTGAAAAAATTTACTTAACACAGCTAATTACATCTACAATTTCGAAATGAACAGGAAATGCGTCATTTTTATCCGTCGCTGGTTTTAATTAAATTAAATTATTACTGGTGAAACAAAAAAAATAATAACGAAAGTTCATTATCTGAATTTAACATGAAAATTTAACTCGATCTGTGTGTTTGTATAATGTTCAGAAAGTATTTAAGAACTAAAAAAACATAACTTTTCGATGAATCTAAAACTGATCATATTATTGCAGCCATGCATTACTTTTCGTTATTATTCTAATTAAAATGCATTACATAACTTCAAATTCTTCACTTAATGGAATACATTAAAATGAAAATCTAGCTATTAAATTACCTGTGCTTGGAAAAAAAAATACCTTTAACATGTATAATACAATGTAGCATGTTTCTAAATGAAGTTGCATTACGAAACCCTAAGTTCTTTATTGAATAGAATACATCAAATGTGAAAAACTAGCTAATTAATTACGCGTGAGTGAAAAAAAAATCCCTCTCACATGTATAACAATGTAACATTATTCTAAATGAAGTTGCAAAAGTTTCAGAATTACTAATGGATTTTGCGGAGACAATTAATTTTATTAAATTTGTTTGTAAATATATAATTAAAATATTTTTTTATTTAACTTTTTGCAATCTTAGCTTTGCCAATTTTAATTAGACATATTATGTTTTGTTTCTTCTGCAGGGAAAGTAATATATTTAATTGAATATGTGCATAAAAGGCAATGTAACGTGAAAAAGGAAAAAAGAACTCTAATTCGGAATTCATCGATATTTCACGTATCCTAATACAATAATATTTACTTTGGTAATTAAAATATTTCAACATCCTACAATTGCTACAAAACTTGATACTATGACCGAAAGGCATTTTATAATAAGGGAAATTTCTTTGTAAACTTTTAAATGTATTTTAAACTATGTTCAATTATGTACATTATATTATTAATATGTAAATAAAGGATGTTTCACAAAGGACTCCTAACTTTAAAAATTAATAACCCGGAAACGGTCATAGATGAAAACATGAAATCAGTGGTATGTTTATTAAAAAATCGTAAGAATCTTATACATAAATCTAAAAAATTAGTTAAAAATTGCGCCGACAGATGACGCTGCGATAAATAGGCGTATCATATGAAAAGTGATTTAAAATGTGCACCTTTTACACAATAGACATGTCGCAAACGAAGAATGAAATTGTCAGTGACTCTCTGCTGTATGTCACCGTCCTTCTGTTGAATTTTTTTTTAAAGCTCACGAATTTGTTTCCCATCTGGGCCTTTTGCGACTTGAAATCGCTTTTGAACACTTCTCCTTGTGGCAGTAGGACTCAATTAGGACTTCAAGTAGGATTTAATCAGTGGTACTCCAGCACAATAAACACACGTTCCTCCACGGTATACATAACTTTCTGAATTATTTTCACTATACGCTAGTAGCGGTCAGATTAAAATGGCGAAATCTTCGAAGGCTGGTCTTTCTATGCTTCTGAACTCTTTTTAGAATGATTTTTAACGCTTTCAGCGCCATCTATTGGTGCAATTATTAACTAAATTTTGAGATTTATATATAAGATTCTTACGATTTTTTTAATAAACATATCACTGGTTTCATGTTTTTATCTATCACCGTTTACGGGTTATTGATTTTTAAAGTTAGGGGTCCTTTGTGAAACACCATGTATGTTATTATTATGCACATGCATGTTATTTTTATTTAAATGTATGTTATTTTATGAGTTGTAATTTTCCAACTGGATGAAAAATGTCCGGGCCAGGATTTAAATCTGGGATCTCTTGGTTGATACTACCATGCTCTATCAACTGAGTCATTCCGGTCGAATCTGGAGCACATAACTCATTCAGAGAATAGCAGCTTCAGCCTAGAGATCCCAGTTTCGAATCCTGGCCCGGAATTTTTCGTCTAGTTTTAAAATTACAAACCATATGATTTCTTTACCAACTTGAATAATTGTGTCAAAATTAATCTAGTGTAATCACGTATACAGCGTTTATTGGTGTTCCAAATTACCTGCGATTTATTCTGTTAAGCTAATTCAGATATCAGACCAGATGCTATCTTCAATAAAGTTAACTGGATGAATTAGGTCTTCCAGATTCGACCGAGATGGCTCAGTTGATAGAGCATGGCAGCTTCAATCCTGGCTCGGACATTTTTGGTGTAGTTGGAAAATTACAACTCATAAGATTACCTTATCAATTGGAATAATTGTGTCAAAATTAATCTAGTGTTTGTTATTATTTTACGCATTCTGTTATTATTATCTACATGTATGTTATTGTTATGCACACGTATGCCATTATTATGAACAAACTTAATACTTTTGTGCTTGCATACGATCGATATTTACTATTAAGAAAAGGTCAACAATATTTTAACAGAAAACATTTTGTCTGGGCTGATGTTTCGGTGTTGGCATTAATTCAGAAGAAATTAAGAAAATTTAATTAAGAAAAAAAATAGCGAATGTTTACTGCATATGAATCTACCTACTGAACTTTAAGAGAGAGGTTTAAAAAGGTATTTCCACGATAGTTAATCTTCACAATTGAAATCTATAATGTTTCAATATATTTTGACTTCCATTTTAAAAACATTTATCTTGAAAAAGAATTTTATTTAGAATAAATCATCTTGTAAACACAGTAAAATAAAAAATCTCCGTCATTGCCATTTCGGTCATTCTGATATGTACAGATAATTTTTAACAGTCGCATTTTTACATATATTAAGCTGGATTATGTCCAAACGAAAACGTATTTTTCGTATATTTAAAAGGAGAATGGGGTAAAAATAAAATTACAACGCTATTGATTCAAATATTAGGCAAAGCATAGTCAAAATGAGATTTATGATTCGAAAATTATTGAAATGAGATAAAAAAGTTTTGATAAAATATTTTATTTCATTTTAATACTTGCAATAAAGAGCGCTTTTTGAAGAGCCGCTACACAAACCGAAAAAAAGAAAAAAAAAACATTGAGAGCTGCATATTTCTAAATTAATAAATTTCAAATGTTTTGTTTATCTATATATTTAAAATGCTAAGCGATTTCTTTCGACAATCCGTTAGAACGAACTACTGCATCAAATTACACCATTCTTTTTTAAAATGAAAGATATTAGGACACAGATTTGTTATCGTGCACTCGTTTGTTCGAAAATTTAATTAATTAGCTGTAATTTTCAATTAAACATTTACTTCTGCTTATGACGTCATAAAGTTGACAACTCCCACTTTTGAGGGCATAGAGTTTTTTTTCCTGAACTCTGTGGTTCGCCAATCTTTTGACATTAACTAATATCAACTAGGTAATATTTTAACATTGTAGTATAAAATCTTAAAAAAAAAAACTTAATTTGCTAGAATATAATCATAATAAAATATCTAAACGTAAACATATCAATATGAATAACAAATCTCACGTAAAATGTTGCAATTTAAATGATCCCAATTGAAACAAGATTTGGAGAGTTATCCTTGACGCCCATGCTAACATAAAAGTACCTATTTTATTTTATTTATTTACACACATATTCAAATTTATTATAAAACACCAGGTTGCCATACAAAGCAAAAATCGTCATTTAGGCGCCAAAAAATAACCCAGGTGCGTCTGCGATATCTGTACTGATTTAATCAAAATTATTTTGGTTGCACCGCATATTGCAAAATTAATTAAATCCATGATTATTGTTTCATTCTCAGATTAAAAATAAGAAAATTGGTACTTCTCTATTATACCGTCGACCACTTTTCATAACAAAAAACTATCGCCAAACTGTAACGCCAAATAAACGGGAGAACGTTGCCATTCGAATATCAAAATAAATAAATAAATAAAATACATGAATTTAAGGACACAATTGTTATTTTAATTAATGAAATAACTAATAAATCAGTAAAAAATAATGAAAAATAGACGCAAATCTCGAATTAAAAACCACTTGTTTTTGGCGTTTAATTTTACAGTTTGGCGATAATTTTTTGTTATGAAAAGTGGTCGACTGGATAATAGAAAAGTACCAGAAAATTTTAATGTTTAACGAAATTCAATTATTTGATCGATCGCAAATTTTGGTTCTTTTCCGTTATACCGAAACCATGCCATACATGTAAATATATGCTTGGCGACAATGGTGTCCGTATAATGGAAAAGTACTCAATTTTTTCTTAGTTCGGACTATACCAAAAACAAACATTTTACAGGTAACAAAAAAATCGCCGAAAATGGCTGCTTCATCAGCTGTTATGACAGCAAAGTTGGATAAAATCTAATAACCTGAATTTTACAACGTTTATGCGAAACACCACAGAGAACACACGCTATTTTTATATAAGTAGGGTATATTTAAACGAATAAGAGAACTAACAACCTTCAATAATATAATGCATGAAAAAGTAAACAACTAAGTGATTCAGCAAATCATAAAAATATGTATTTCTTAATATAACTATAAAATACAGAAAAATATTCTGGTACCATAAAAAATATTCATTATCCCGTCGAAATTCCGTGCATTATCCCGTCGTCCTATTAAGAAAAAAAAACTATATGCAAATTAGGTACTTTTCGGTTAGCCGGCGCCAATAATATATATATATATATATATATATATATATATATATATATATATGTAATAATAAAAAATTTCGCCATTTTTCCTCAGTTAAATTATTCAAATTCTTACAATTCTAATTTTTTTCCCTGTTTTATTCCAATTTACTACTGTATATTCATTAAATCCTTATTCTTAATTTAGCTCTATCGTTAACTCTATTATATTCCCTTTTATTTAATTCTAAATGGTCCAAATTTACTTAAATATAAAGCTTTTAATTATTCTTAATTTCTGTCATGATTCCCGATCATTTCTGGGTTTTAGAATGTTTTTTGAGAGCCATTTTCATTTTTATTCCGAATATTAATTTCCCGCTCTAAAGTCACTTTACTACAAAATTAATCCACTCCTCTCTGTCCGAACTTTTTTACGAATTATATTTCATTGGTCGTGACGTAGCATGACGCGTCTTCTTTAATTCTTCATTGGTTCAGTGCGCGTTCTACGTCATAATTTGTGTTATTGCGTGGGGTAACAAAAAGCAGCTGCCTGCGGCGCTCCCTCAGAATTAAGTCGTATTTTAACTTGTAAACAACTCCCTGGCTGCTCGTTTTGAGAATTATTGAGATGTTCTGATACTTACCCTCTATACCTTGATGATGTAGTGATGCAAGGCTATTATGGTTATGGTGGAAACTGCCCAAGCGAAATATTTAATAAAGGATTGAAATGGAAAGTCTTGTTCGTTTTGAATTTATGGAGGAATGCCTCTGGGTTTTCAATTCTACTGCCGCTATGGCCGCGACGAAACTGCAACTAAAATGTTACGACTGCTTCTAAATACTTATATCATCAATAACCACAGACGTTCTTAACTTCGTTGTGCGACCATGTGTGTTCCTTCTATAATCCACGTTACTGCAACTACAACATATGACGGTAAATCATCGTAATATAATATATATATATATATATATATATATACATAATAACAAACTCCAATGGAGAATTACTTGGAGAATCATTATCACAGAAGCCAACCAAAATCTATAAACCACATAAATTCAATACTAGAAAAACAAAACTATATACATTATATATATTTGTATATATATATATATATATATATATATACTTCATTGGCGCCCTGCTAACCGAAAAGTACCTCAAATCATACGCCAAACTGTAGCGCCCAATGAACAAACGGAAGAATGTTGCCATTAAATCTCAAAAAAAGAATAAGAATAATAATAATAATAAAATAATTAAGAAAAGCCCCATTTACTAAAGTATCATTTATCAGTAACTTTTAACAATAAAATTTACAATATATTAATGAAAACAGAATCAAACATGATCTTGGATATTTATTTATTTACATTATTTCTCTTCATTATCGAAAAGGAATAATCATCCTGATTATGTAAAGTAATGAAGAAACCATACAAATAAATTACACTTGAAAACATTAAAAATCTCTTTTATCTGCAGATTGATTTATTATTGTAAAAAAATTCTTCATCTTTACATAAAAATTGATTAGCTTAAAACAATAGATGCGTTTCAGAAGATATGGATTTAAAACGAACAATGATTAAAGAAGACATTTTAAAAATTTTGATCAAAACATTTTTAAACTTTTTTTTTAACGTCGAATTTCGACGGTGCGTTTGGGGAGAAGCAATGCACATGCGCATAGCAGCTCATTCGGTTGCATTATCACAGGGGGGGGGGAATGTGTGCCTTATTTAATATGTTCTTTTATTGACTGAATATGAGATGAACGTAGGGATATGCTATTTGTATGATACTTCATAGGTTCAGGAAATTTTCTTTCTTGAAGTGGGGAATAGGGCGGTAATGTCAAACTGATTTCCATTTTGTTTACGGATTGTTTGTTTGGAGTTTGCATCGGAAATAATAACGTAATTCACTGGGGGAATTTTTTTTAAATAAAATATTTGAAAGATTGTTTCATAAGCACTCCTACTTATGTAATAAAGAAGCTTATTTTACTAATATTGCTATTGTAATTTTTTCCGTCAAGTTTTGACGGGTACCATCTAGTTACACATAAATGTGATTGTTGCTGAATAAAAAGTCTACAATATAAATAGATTATACCAATATTGATCAGATTTTTTTTTTTTTAGATAAACCATGAAAGTATTCTCACAGAGGATAATAACATGTTTGATCAGAAATTTCAGTCTTTTACTGATTATCGAGTTATTTTTTTCAATCTCTAATGAGCGCGATTATACTGCATTAGTATGATTCGTAAAGCGAGTGTACGTTTTCACCAGTCACACTGGTTGGAGAATACCTAGCATGGCCCTCATTTCAACAACATGTCGTATTTATTTGAACGTTGGCAATCAGAGACATTGATTTTATTGAGACAGGCTGCTGGAAACTAAATTTTAAAACTGCGTAAAATTTTTGTGACTTTTATATCCTCTCTTGCAGGTAACTATATAACAATTCTTTGCCAATAGAAGGATGAACTGTCTGCATATTAAGCATGATGTTGACAAAGAAAATTGAATAGGTAGATAAATGATGGACTAGTTATGTAAATTCCTCATACATTAAGTCTAGACTCAACTTGTCACAATCCAAGCACTAGTGGAAATGATACTCGATTTGTATTTGATTGACCCTCGTACATTGCAATACTGAAACTCCTGTTGCGAAATCAGAAAAATAATTTTTATTGTATGTGTCTTTAGTATTTTTTTAAATTTTATAAGCATTATTATTTTTTTTTACCTACTGACATTTTTTTTATATTTTTGTTTCTTTCTTTTTATGTATATTTTTATCAAAAAAATGTATGTCATTTAAAATAAGGAAAATGCAGGTAGCAATATTATAGTCACACTCTTATATTATTTATATTTTCCAATACACATGTTTTTATGTAAATGCATAATATGGGCCCCACCAGTGGCTGAGAGTTTCCGCTCTCAAAGCTGGTAAACGGGAGGTGCGTGGTTCAAACCCCTGTCGCGCCCGCCGACCTAACCCGAGTTTTCGTGATTTTCTACGAACCATGTGGTAAATACGGGTTAGGAGCTCTTAGACCCCAACGGAGGGCACTCCCTCTAGGGTCTATATCACTCGTGTAGATAATTGGCCGTCATAAATCAACCAACAAACCAACCATGCATAATATGCATTTAAAAAATCATATAGCTTTACGGAGAATTTCACGTACTTTCCCAAAACTACCAGATCTCTATAAGTAAGATTATTTGAATATTCATTGATTTTCATGATTATATATTTGCTTTTAAGTATAGCTATCCATATGTGATTTCAGTTATCCATGTTTTAATATGTTTATGTTTTATCGATGTTATACATTCGATATTTTTTTGTAATTAGAATTACAAATGAAGAAAGATGTCGATAATCATTTTTCATTCTTAAATAAGAAAAATATATTTGCATTACTGTAGGGATCATTTAGTGATTAAAGTTGATAAAAACAATCGAAGCAATTTTGCTCTTTTTTTTTTAATTGAGAACGATTCTTATTATGAGTTCCCAAAGACTAATTTGTAAGTAAACGATTAAGTTTTACTTTATTAATTTAAAAACACAATGATTATTTCTTAATGATTCGAACTAATTGCGTATATTCTAACTGATAGAAAACAGATTGATTGAGCAGAAATAATTATAAAAAAATTCTGAAATAATCGCGAGATAAAAATAAACTTTTTTTTTTGCTTTAGTAAATTATATTTTGGTAAATAGTGGTGTGAGGTCTGTGCATGACATGTTTTTGCTCAGTAGCGCCCCTTCTGAAAAAAAAAATAGATAAAAACGTTGCAGAACCCAGAATGACGGCACCTGAGAAAAACGTATGCCATGACAATGACCGTGAATATCCCCGGTCATAATGGATAAAGTGAAACTAATTATTCATGTTTACACGTAGAAGTATGATTTTCCATGTGTTTTTTGTGATGTAAGGTTATTTGTCATATATTAAACTTTGTTTTTCATCAGAGTGACCTTTTATCAATTACCACACTCCCACAATGATTGCAGCCCTACGCTGGTGTCAGAAAAATGTGACGAATAAATGGCCATAAATGAATGAAAATAATAATCTCAGGATACCTTTTACGAGATTTAGGATTATTGAAATACAGGTAACGTAAAGTACACTATTTAAACATGGCCGATCAGTTTACGAAACTGAAGAAAATCCCCTGTGTAACAAAATCATCTATAACTTCTCTCACTAAAAAGATGGAAGAAGCATGGGTGAAGCATGAGTCGCCGAAATTAGAAGAAATTGTGAAAAATTTAGCCCAGTTAGACAAAACGTTATCGTCTAACTGGGAATCTCAAACGAGAAAATAATAACATTTCATCATTAATTGATGCCTTAATCGAAGTGGAAAAAGACGCGAAAACATCTATCGAATACCATGAATAGATTTCCGTTCGGAAATTCCGAATTAATATGAAATTGAAATAAAATAGTAGAAAGGAAATTACCCCTTTAACTCAAGTCGATAGTAAGCCTGCAGATGTAGTTCCACATACTGTTAAACCCACTACTTTAAATATAGAATATTATATGATGATATTACACAATTTCAAAATTTCTGTAATTCATTCAAGATCTCAGTGCATGATACCTACTTTCGATAAACATCACGCCCTTTTACTTACCCATCATACGTAGTATAGGGTAAATCTTGTAATCGTTTGGAAAATCGAAAAAATTTTTGACGGATTTATACGTTTCAGACACTGGAGATTCGGAAAACATATTTTTAGAAAAAAAAATTTGCCGTCCGTCTGTGTGTCTGTGTGTCTGTGTGTGTGTCTGTGTGTCTGTAAACGCTCTATCTCCCAAAAATTTGAGATAGAGACTTGCAATTTGGTATGTACTTAGTATGTAATAATGGAAAGAAGCCTATTTCATTTCAATAATCTCGATTAACCGGAACTATTTTTTTCGGACTCTCGAAATATTCGTTCTGATGAAAGGTATATAAAAATTTTCGAAATTGCTTATTTTAAGAAATGAATTTAAAAGACAATATAAAAACATAAATTTTGCATAAAGCATGAAGTCGATCGGATAAGTAGTTGCCGAGATATTTGGAATCCTATTTCCACACTCTTCGATTTTTCATGACCCTGTATTTCATCCAAATTTCACTTCAAAGATATATTTTAATTGGAAATTTGACTCTTAATCAGATGCAATAAACCGCTAGTTAATAGGATTATTATTTTTGGAGTTATAAGGATTTTTTTAAAGCAATTCAGTAATCGAGCCTTTAAAGTTTGTGACGTCATCAAGCCTCGATTTTATTTGAATTGCAATGCATTTTATAAGTAGTTTACACAATTTTTATTTTAATATTTTACATTATGCATATCCATGATGGGTAAGTATTACGGTGGCCCCCAACGACTAGTTTCATTAGTGGCGTGCTTATAATTTGTAATCTACTATAATAAAAAAAAAGATGTCTTATTACTTTGATGGCAATTCATAATGTTACGCACACACACATACACACACATACACACACGCATATATATATATATATATATATATATGCATAAATTACACACTTAAGTATTCTCTAAGCATCCTAAATATAAAATGTTTCGGAGTTAGTAATAGTTTGCCATTCGTCTGGCATTTTACTTTGCTATGCTCAACAATATCTTTTAAGTCACACACCGGAACAAGGTCTTCGAAAAAATCAACGGAGAAAGTGGTGGCTAAATATTATTACGTCTTGCATTATTCATGAATGTGTAAGCCTGTTCAAAAGATTAAATTCTTATACATTTACCACAGAAAGTAAGGAATTAAAAAATTAAATGATATATGGGATACATGTTATATTGTATTTATATTACGTTAGAATAATTGTAAAATATAAAGCTTGCTCTTCCACGAAAACTATTTCTCGAGGAACAGTATTTGTATCTGTCAAATATTATCAGCAATAGTATTATTATATGATATATACATCTTATTGTTAAAGTTAATTAAGCTTCATTTATGTCAAACATGATATTTTAATTTGGAAATAACAATATATCTCTTTAAGTATCTAGCAATAACTCTATATAATAAGATTTTCTCATATTATGGTACCCTAGTACCTATTTCGTAATCCGCTTGCCAATGAATTATTTTTTATTTCGAAAATAATTTAAAATGTTTTCAATGTTTTCTTTCTAGGTCGTTTTGGTAAATAAAATAAATGTTTAATAAGACATTATATACAGCCTGTTTATCCTATTTTAGTTTTCTTTATTTTTAAAATTGTAGAAATTTATCTTTATTTTTACATTTTTTTCGAATTACTATTAATGAAGATATAGAGATTACTGATTTGTACAAAACAAAGAAGCATTTTCAGTATTTCTACAACCACTGTCAAAAGATAATATCAAACTGTCCAGTCATTCGACCGTTGTTTTATTAAACGGTTGCATAACGATAATTTAAGTCTATTTTGAGCATAATATAATGATTAATATGGCCAGAATAGAGAATATTATGGTTATGTAACCGTTTTCTATAAAAATGTTTGAATGATTGGGTAATTTGCTGCAAATTTTTAACAATGTGTGTTATTTTAAAAGAAAATATTGTAAAATAATTTTTTTTTCTTGACAATAAATTACTTTGTTATTAAAATAATTATTATCTTATTCTTTCAAGTAAAACTACTGTTAAAGAGTTCCATATTTAAAGAAATAAAAATGCCATATTATTCGTTATTTGAAATATATATTAACAGGCATTCTAAAACAATGAAATGAGATAAATTGATGAGAAAATTAATATGAAGTTACTTCAAATAGAAGCAAGGAGAAAAACTACCGTTTCAAGTTGAAGTCATTAGTGAACTATTTTTGAAAATGTCATGATGTTTTTTCAAGAAACTTTTTTTTCTATCTCAATCATTAGGAAAGCGAATCATGAAATAGCTCAAATTTCGTATATATAGAATATAAATATATACGAAAATTGTTTTAATGCAAATTAATGTTACTGAAATAATAATAATCTTTTTCTGACTTTGTTTAAATAAATTATATTTACCTGGATGGGAGAATATACCATATAAAAAAAATAAACGACAAAATTATTAAAAGTAATTTTAATAATTTGCAATAGTTAAAAAAAGAAAGTGTAATTAAGTTTTGTGCCAAGATGTATAAAATGTTTCAAGTTGTAATGGTAATCTATTAGGAAATCTCCATATTTTTAAAAAAAAGAGTATATCTGCAAATTAAACTATTAGTTTTCGCACATAAAATACACTTTATTTAGTAAATATAGAATATACAAGGTATATTGATTAACTTTCTCTTGACAAAAATATAGAGGTCTCTTTTGAGCAATGCAAAATTTAAACGATGTTTTACACAAACGTAGGGAATATTAATACAACGTTCATAGATTTACTTATATAAATTAGAAGTAAAATATTTGACAATAGATACAGTCAATCGGCTCGAGGACATAAATTGAAACATGCATTTAAGACTCATATTTTCTAAACTAAGTTTTGTCTATAAATAATTTTAGCAGGTACATTATTTGTGCAAAATTTTAAACTCATACTTTAATTACATATGTTTTTCCCGGAATAGTTACCCACAATTTATCGAAAATCGACATATAGACATCGACATATCGACATATAGACAACGACAATAGTCATCGTCAATTTATATTTATATATACAGGGTTATTCTAAATGATAGACCCATTATCAAAAAAATTTATTTATTAAAATACAAATCCAAAAAGGAACAATCTTTATACCAATGAAAATAGGAAGTTTCAAAGTTTTTTTTAATACATTATAAATGTTTAATATGTCCACCGTTTTCTGCACGGCCACATCTACGCGATAGACAAATTCGTCCCACACACGAGAAAGCGTATTTGCTGTTACTGAGTGCACGGTTTTGAGAGCGGTGATGGCTCCAGAGGCGGCCGGTAGAGGTCGAGCGATAATAGGCCGCGATTTCGTTTCAGTGTCAGTTATGAGTGAGATGGCTACTGTAGAGCACAAGGTTTTCTGCGTTCTTGAGTTCGCAAGAAGGGAGCAAACTGTGGACAATTGAACATTTTAAATACGCATTCATTGATAATGATAATCGATTTTTTTATAATAAAAAAATATTAAGAAATTTACAGAATCACAAATTATAAAACATCTAATAAATTACAAATTAATCATATGTATATATGATTCATTTCTGTATGATTTTGTATAGAATCTTAAAACGATTACAACATATAATCAGTTATTGAAATGAATGACGTCAAGCTGCTTAAGACGTCAAGAACCTTACTGAAACTAAAATGGAAACCACGTCATATTTTAATTTATAAATTTATTCAGTTATGTTAATTAAAAAAAGGTTTTATTTTCCTTTAATTGTGTGGAAATGATATCAGCTGTAATTTTCTTTTTATTCCACCAGCTCTGAAATAATACATTAAGAGTAGATCTATAAATTGAAATTTCAAATAAACTAATATTTTTACCTGCGAATGTGACGTCATTTTTTAAAAAAGTATTCGACTTGAAAATTCCATAAATAGTTTTATTATCAGAAAGGCAGAATGTTTCTGTCAATAAAAATGACGGCATGTTAGGAAGAAAAAAAATATATTCTTCCAGAATCATCAAACTTATGAAAACATTTTCGGGAATAAATGTGAAAGTATATAATTATTTAAGATACAGAACAAAATGAGCAGTAATAAACATACTTAATAATTGAAATGAAAAATCATTTATGGTTTTTCAATGATATATTTCAGTTTAGCGTCAAATTGCCGTATTTAATTATTAATGCTATGAAATTGGGTCTATAAAAAATGGTGTATATCATGAAATTTTATTTGGTGCCAAATTATTGGTACAAAGTTTTAGTGGTATTAATTCATTTCAAAGGACGTTGTAGGTAGAATTACAATTTATTTATATAAATTGTCAAAGAAATCAAGGAATCCCTTGGAAGTAATTCCAATTGCAGACAATTAATGCATTTTTTTCAGGATTACTTTAAAGGCAATAGATAAAAAAAGAAGATAAAGAAAATGTATAATATGAAAAATAATTATAATACAATGAATGGATCGAAAGATATTCTGGCCATTATTTTTACTTACCCATCATACACTGTTAAAAATTTGCAGCAAACTGTCCAGTCATTTGACCGTTTTTAGAGAAAATGGTAACATAACCGTACTTTTACTCTGTTCTGACCATATTATTCCCCATATTATTATCAGAATAGTGTTAAATTGCGGTTATGTAACCATTTAATACAAAAACGGTTAAATGACTGGACAGTTTGCTGCAAATTTTTAACAGTGTACGTAGTATAGGGTAAGTCTTGTAATTGTTTTGAAAATCTAAAAAAATGGCGGATTTACACGTTTCAGACACTGAAGATTCCGAAAAACATTTTTTTTAGAAAAAAAAGATTGCCGTCCGTCTGTCCGTGTGTCTGTGTGCCTGTCTGTAAACACTTACCTCCCGAACATATTGAGATAGAGACGAGATGAGAGAGATTGAGATCAGAGAAATTTGGTATGCACTTAGTATGTAATAATGGGAAGCAGCTTAAGGTAAAGCCAGGAGAGCTGGCGCGGTTGGAGAGATTGCACACATAGAGGTTTGGGGGGAAGGAGTAGAGTGAGAGCGCAGCGGCTCCAGGTAGTTGTAGAGCAGCAGTAAGGGAGTATCTGCTTGAAAGTGCACATTGATTGTTTTGAGCGTCTAAGGTACAGCATTGCTATTTTGTTTTGTTTTCCAAAAGTAAGTGCTTGAATTTTCATAGCTATTCATCAGAATTTCTATAGAATGTCAGTAGTACAAAATATTTTAAACTTAAACGATTTGTCATAAGCTACTAATCTAGACTAACAATGTGAACATTAAAGGTTCGTTTTAGTAGCGGCCATGTTTAAATAAAAGGCCGCGCAATCTCTCCTATCGAAATTGGAGAGTCTGTGCATCTGCTAGTTAGGAGAGATGGCGCATTGTTCCCATTAGTTTCCATGCTAGGAGAGATTACGCAGCTTAATGGTAAATTTGCTTTAAAACGAAAAATGAAAATGGGCTAATTTTAAGTTAAACGTGTTATCACGTAATTTAATGTTATTTTGTAATCTTACTTGGACTTGCAATTTCTGATTCTTAATTATTTTCCCCTTAATTAATTTTTTTAAATTGTTTTTAAAATTATTTCCTTTTAATGATTCTTTAATCATTAGGTTGAAATATTCACTCCTAATACAATAATATTTGTTCACAAACACCTTACAAAAATGGCATTTAAGTGTAATTATTATTGTTAACAATTTAATTGTAGTTATTATTAGTAACAATCTCTCCTACCCATGTGCGCAATCACACCAACTCTTTAAAGACAGATTGCGCAAAATAACTTTCTTGGTTTTATTACAACTGTTCTATGAAATTGCAACATAACAACAAAATAGCAATGGGAATGCATAAAAAACAAATGAAGTAAAAAATATTCATGGATAGTTTAGCAAAAAATTAATATTTAGATTTTTTATTGTTATTCTTTTGGATTGTGTGCAGACCCTCCTAGCTTTACCTTAGTGAAATTCTGTAACTTCGATTATCCGGAACTATTTTTTCCGACTCTCGAAATATTCGTTCTGATAAGAGGTATATTTTAAGGAGTGAATATAAAAGACAATGAGAAAAAAAAAAAAAAAAAAAAAAAAAAACATAAATTTTGCATAAAGAGTGAAGTTGATCGGATAATGAGTTGCCGAGATATTTGTAAGAATATTTTCAACACTCTTCGATTTTTCATGACCCTGTATTTCATCCAAATTTCAATTCAAAGATATATTTTTATTGGACATGAGAAGCATAATCCGACGCAATAAACCGTTAGTTAATATGATTAACATTTTTGGAGTTATAAGGATGTTTCGTTTACGCAATTCAGTAATAGAACATTTAAAGTTGATGACGTCATCAAGCCACGATTTTAATCGAATTGCAATGCATTTTATAATTAGTTTAAAATGTTTTATTTTTATATTTTTATTATGCATACCTATGATGGGTAAGTATTACAGTGGCCTCCAACGACTAGTTTATTCAGGCGAGTGAGCTCTGCCCTCTACTACTTACGCTCGCCAACCCCCGTTTTGACACCGCAAACAATAAAAACAGGCTAATTTGATCAACTCTAAAATGATTACAGAAGATTGAATTATAATTAAGAAACCAGTGGCGATCTGTTGTAATCGGGTTTCCAAAATATTGGATTTAACGCCTAAATGCGTTATCATGGCGTCACATTCAATTGATATTAGATATGTATTACACGTGTTTGTTATGGCATCGAAAGATTTTTATTCGAAATTTATCAATATTTTTAACGATATTTTATCAATTTATTAGTTATTTTGCTAATTTAAATAATAATTACGACCTTAAAGGCGCCGCCTTTATATCAAAAGAGTAAAATCGTTGAAAAAATGTTTCTATGCAGAAAATTAATATGAAGAACAGATCCCTTTCATCTGACGTCATAAACACCCATCCATCAGTCCAGGGGAATAATTCAGAAAATTATTGTAAATAAATAAATATTTAAGCTTACTTTTTTTCAATTTTCATTAATGTATTACAAATTTTATTGTTTAAAGTTACTGATAGTTGAAACTTTATTGAGTGGGCATTAAATTCCAATGGCGACATGCTTCCACTGATTTTTGGGCATTAAAGTTAGACGAATAGTTTGGCGATAGGTTTTTTTTCTGGAAAGTTACCTACGATATAATGGAGAAGAACCGGAAATTGTTTTCAGTAATATGTTTTAAATGTATCGTTTGCAGTATGACGTACTTTACAAAGTTTTCTTCCTATTATTAAACGTAAAAATATATTTTTAATTGTTTTAAATAAAACGTTGTAAATGTATCCTTTCTAATATTACACATTTTTCACCAAAGTTATCTTCCTATCTATAATATTAATGTAAAAATACAGTGTTTAATTAGAATGAAATATTATTGTTTACGCTATTTTAAAATTTGCAATAATCGGTAAAAGATTTTGTTGAAATAAATTAATCTCTCGTGTAAATATATTTTTAAACTGAAACTGTTTGGAAATATTGTTATTTGATCATTTTAAATATGACGTAAGTTTCCCCATTTAATGCTTTGAACGCATAATAATTTAATTATTTCTCATTTTAATATTCACGCGCAAGTATATTTTTTATTACGTAATTTTCTACATTTACTGCTTTTAACACGTAATTATTTATTTTTTTAAAAGCTCTATTTCTATTTTCGATAGTCACATGTAAATACATTTTCTAATTGAAAGATAATATTAATAAGTTCGCTATTTTACAAATTGGCAACAATTCAAATAATGGAATTTTTTAAAATATGAAATAAATCTGCATCAAAATAATGAAAATTTGAATAAAAAATTTAAATGCAACGTCAAAAAATTACTCAAATTAAAAAAAAATAATAATTGTTGTTTGCACACCACATGCTTGCCAACTATTGGTTAAATTGCTGTGCATAGTTTTCTTTCCTATACAACATTTTTAAGAGAACTATTTTGACCAAATTTAATATTAAATAACTATTAAAATAATTCTTTGATTTAAAAACTGTCTACTTCAGCATATTAATCGAACATTTCTCTGTAAAATTACCATTTTTCATATTTCCACATGAATAGTTTTTCCGGATAGTAGCCCAGAAAGATCTCAATTTACAAAATCTTCATTGACAACGGCTCCTGTGGCGGTGTGGCGGTGGTTACTTTTTTATAATATAGAGAGAAACAAATTTTAATTTTGAAAGTCTAATATAAAATTATCAGATCAATAATTTAGCATATTCAGTAAGAAATAGGTATAAAATTTTAATATACCTAAATAAAATACTAGAAAATTTAAATCTGTGTATATGTTGACAGATTTCCGTTTATTATTAAACTGTCTTATAATCTTTGTTTAAAATCTTTAGAGATATTTATATCCATTTTAAAGGACGTTGTAGCTGTAGTAGCAACACTTGGAAAAGAATTAATCCCAATTAAAAGAATTAATCTGTAATTTCCCAATTACGGAATGTTAATGTAAAAATTAATCGTCAAGTGCAAGTTTAACTCGCGATCAAACACTCACATATATTAAATTTTATAACTAATAACTTCCTACTCCCCTGTATTTTCATAATTTTAGTTTCAGAGGATTTGCAGATAGACGGGGAAACGAATATCTCTGAAAGTATAATACCTACAATTAAAACAAATTTATTTTTGAGTTCGGTGTTACGATATATTTCACACTATACCGCACACGGTATACAATTTTTTTTCTTTCTTTTTTTTTTCTTAGCAACTTAATTAAACACCCCAAATTTTACGTAAACATATTTGTGAATAATTAATAATCTGTAATCTACTGGATCAATAGGCTTTATAACTTTCCCAAATTTGAACTTCCCACGTTCCATAGTTTACGTAAAAAATACTGTGGCATACGGACAGACAGACACACATACACACAAGTGATCTTGTAATGGTTCTGTTTAAACATTTTATGTACGAAGCGCTAAAAAAAGAAATAAAACGGCTTTTAATTTATTTTTGGCAAGCATTTGTTAATTGTAACAACGCATTAGACCGGGAGGCGGTAGCACAGGCAATAAACGCATCGAGTTCACTGCTGAAATTCCAGAATTAGTTAAAACTCGATTCGCATATTAAAACGAAATCGTTCTGCTAAGTCATATCTTGGTGGAAAACACCTTAAAACCCGATTTTAGTGGTTGACTCGTACTGTACCATTGTGTTTTCCTGCACCCAAAGGTATGAAAACATGGAGGACAGAGAACAGGAACACACAATGGTAAACCTACGAGCCAACCACTAAAATCGGGTTTTCGGGTGTTTTCCACCAAGATATGACTTGGCAGACCGATTGCGTTTTAATATGCATATCAAGTTTTAACTAATTCTGGATTTTCAGCCATGAAATCGATGAGGTGGTTGTCTGCGCTGCCGCCTCCCGGTCTACATCTGTTATTTTCATTATTGTTGCAAACAAACATTTATAGTTGAGATTGTATTTAAAATAAAGTAAATATCATGCTTGAAAATTATTTAAAAGCAATAAATATCACTTCACCGGCCTGCAATTTTCAAACATTACATATTCGAAAGAACATTTTTCTCTCCATTCACAGATGTAAAAATTTTAAGAGAAAACATTATTTTTATATTGAATGGCCCAAGGCAATAATTCGACAAATAACGTCCCCAGCTCCATCATTCGTATTGCATTCATTTCATTTAAAAATACGAAACTTTCACTCATATCATTTAAAGGCAGACTTGCCACACACTTAAAGTACACGACATTTCATTCAAAATTAAAAAGAAATAAACAAATAAACAATAAAAATAAATAATACCATAAATCAAAACATTTTACATCAGCATCAACACATTGTTTGTAATTCACGCACGTGAAAAATGAAAACTGCTGCTGTCCAAAAATCAAAATCTATTGGCGGCATTGGAGCCCGGATAACATAAAAGTACCAACAAAATAAATAAATTGCAATTTAGTATTACAAACGTGATTTCATTCTTAATTTATAGGATTTAATGAAATCTATATTTTTTCTAAATATTCTAAAACTGTAAGATTTTTTTCTGAAATATCATCTCCGTCGATATTCGACGGGTGTACCTAGTATATAATTAATAAATGAGATTTCAGGACAATTGCGCAATAAAATATGATCGACGGTGTTTTTGGGAAAATATCTAGTATATTTCATTAATTAAGAAATTGCAATAATATTCGCATAATTGTTCCTTAATCTTAAATGTTTTATGTATATGTATGGGGTGACTTTTAATTAACCTACAATTTTAATCTGAAATAACTGCTCAGAGCTTCACTAGATGGCGGCAGGAATGCGTGCAGTTAGAGACGGCATTAAAGAATTTTGTTTAATGTCAGCTTAAAACAATTTTGAAAATGTGTCCGAAAGCGTTTTATTCAACTGAAGATCGTATTTTAAACACTTTCCAACCTAGTTAAAAAGTGTTTATGACTTCGGTTTGTCTGGCCGTCTGCCGTAGTTCCGTCTGCCGTAGGTCCGTCTGCCGTCTGCCGTCTGTCCGTGCTCAAACTCCCGTAAATGTGCTCGGATTGCCCTCCAATCTTCATATGTTATTATCGTTATCTATAGTATGTTCCCTTTTTCAACAGAAGTGTGTAGCACTTATAGTTTTTTTACAGGGACACTCAAAAAATTCCGTTACATTACAATCATTTGCGGTTTAGTTTAATTTTGTTACGCAATTTCAAACACAATTGTAAGTGATATATATCACTAAAGTGCATTACAAGAAGCTTAATATGGAATATGCTGTGCATAGCACTTATAGTTACTTTGAAATTTATATATATTACTAAGGTGCATTACAAGAGGATTTCTACAGAATATTGTGTGTATAGTAGTCGTCGTTCATTTACAAGGACACACAAAAGAATTCTCTATTGCCTGTTAACAATAATTCGTGGAAGTGCATTTTAAGTTGCTTATTGCGATTTTAAATTCAACTCATTTTTTGGCTATTACTTTGTGTGTATAAATTCTGTAGATGATATACAGGGCAGCACAAAAGTTCACGAACACATTTCCGTTTATTGACAGGAACTCCAGAAGGAGAATTTAAAACTCTGCTACGGGTTTCCTAACTAAACTAAAATTTAGCATTCTATGTAGTATATATACACATCTATAGATCATACACAGGGCTGAATAAAAGTATTCGGATATTTTTCCGCATATTGTATATGTTGGAAATACCTGAAATTACGTTTTTAAGTATGTCATGCGTTTTCCAAATTGTTTACTTAAATGTTATCTTTCAGCTTATTAAACGGTAATGATTTGTAAAGTTATTTTGCAAGCGTTGAAAAATGTTACATAATCTATGCTGGACGCATGACTTTTCGGTCTTGTTAATGTTAAAAATCGGTATTCATATGGTGAAAATGCAACACTATTTCTACGGAACTGGTCTTCAACGTTCAGAAACCGACCTAAGCCTTTTAGAGCAGTGGTAAGAGATCTGATAAGAAATTGACCACTTTATTCACCAGATATGAATCCATATGATTTCTATCTTTGGGGTCATATGAAAGATTTGATTTACAAAAAAGATGCCGACATACCTTATTAGCCTCAAAAATTCTATAACTGACTCATTTTCAAGCATCAAAAAAGGAAAAGCTCGATTTTGTTACTGGCAACTTTGTTACTAAATTGCTCTGTTGTATGACCTCTGAAGGTTCTCACTTTGAAAACCTTATCCATTAAATTTCTTTTCCACGTTATTTTCAATAAATAAATGTTTGTAGTGCGCTATCTACAATGATAAAAGAGTTATTTCAGTTAAAATTTGTAGATTAATTAAAAGTCACAATGCATTATTATGTATATTATGTTTTTATGTTTATTTCTGCGTCTTCGTTACCTTGTCAATATCATATATGTATATATATTTTTTCATTTATTGATTACATATAAAAACAGAAGTTCTTACATTTTTAATCATGTGAGAATAGCAATATTTTAACAACTGGTGAGATTTTGTTTATACAAAAGAAAAAAAATCTATTTTATGTATATTATTATGACATTATTATTTGAAACAAACAAATATGTATATGCATATTTGTTTATATTTTGAAATGCAAAAGTTCCCACTGCTGTGAGAAATATAATTTACTTAATGAGTTTCGAATTCCTAATTTTACTTCGTGAGACGCAACGCAAATTCTCTTGCAGCTGTTTTCAAATTCAACGTGTTTCAGTATAATTATATTTGCATGTCACGTGCTTTCACTTTGCACCTGAATTTTAAGCTAATTATAGTACACAAATAAATAAGGTACCGCTAGGATTCTTATTGATTGCGTGTATAGGTGAATATGTTTCACCCTGCTCTTAAAGTGAATAATTTAAATGAGGTTCGGTGAGGTATTTTATAAATTTTAAAATATGTAACTTACGCTTCTTTTATTATAACAAATCTTCTTCAGTATTTTAATGAACAAAACAAGTTTACTTTTTTGTAAAACACAAGTCAAATTCTTAATAAAATAGTCTGTAGTATATGTGATATATGTGGTACATTAATATTTTTATTAATAAAGTTAATATGTATAAAAGAAAAAAAGATATATATTTAAAATACTCTTTTTTACAAACATTTAATGTTATCTTGAAAATCAAGCTTAATTTCATGACTGAAAATTTATAACATAAAAAAAAATTAAAGAAAAAATATAATAATAAAAATCCGTTACACAATACCTTAATTCCGAGTGAACACCAAAAAATGGAGGAGAAAATTACGCTTATCAGAAAGCGCAATCTAGTAGATTTATTAAAAAATATATTCTGTTCTACTTTTCTAAGATATGGTAACAGAAAAAAATCCAACGTATAATTTAAACTACCATTCGGTAATTCGAAATGGTTTTCTCAACGCATAATCATATTTTAATAAACATTAAATTGTTCAATTATAAAAAAGTGTGGTTTTTTGTAATGATTATATTCGTTATTTTATTTTTATTTCACTTTACATGGGGTGACTTTGCCCTCTAGGAGCTACGGTCGCTAACCCCCGTTCATACATCACACACTCTAAAAATACGATAATTTGATCTGCTTTAAAACTTTTACGGAGTATGGAATTACAGGGTGATTTTTTTTTTAAAGTTGTGAAAGTAAAGACCTATAACAAAATAACCACTGATCCAAATGACCTAAAATTTCACAAGTATGCTCCCAAAGCAATGGGTATGTTTTTGGCGTAGTTAAAAAAAACTTAAAATCGCACCGACAGATGTACATCCCGTAAAGTCGGGAGACGAATTTGCGCCCACCACACGCACATTGGCGATAAAAACGTGAAGTACGCACATATCGTGTTCATTATTCTACGGAAATCCTCGCAATGACTTCGCCATTGAGTGCGTTGTTAGTGAAACTGTATTATCAGAATAATGACAGCGCAGCAACTGCTCTTAGGAAATTTAGGACACGTAAGAATTTAAGAAAAGGTCCAATGACCACAGAGGGTCCATGGAAGATGGTTTCTCAAAGTACCGTCCATTGTTTTCCTCCCACAGACGATATTCTTTGTTTCTGCTACCTTACAGCGCCATCTGTCGGGGTGATGTTAAGTTTTTTAACCATGCCTAAAATAAGCCCATTGCTTTGGGAGCATACTGGTGAAATTTTAGGTCATTTGGATCAGTGGTTTTTTTGTTATAGTGTTTTACTTTCACAACTTTAAAAAAAATCACCCTGTATAATTAAACGACCAATGACGATCTCTTGTAATCAGCTTTCCTTTCATATCCCTTTTACGGAACGGTTTTAAGGCCGAATGAACTGCTTTCGAGACAGATAACGACTGTTTCCGTGATTGATTGAATAAGATCAATTAAACGATTAAATATCAGCTTGTATAAAATAGCTAAGTAAACAACGTTGCTGCCTTGCGGAATTTTATAACAACGCTATAAAAAATGGTTTTAAATAAAACGTTTTAAATGTATCATTTCTAGTATTACACATTTTTCACCAAAGTTATCTTCCTATCTTTAATATTAATGAAAAAATACAGTTTTCAGTACGAATGAAATATTATTATTTGCGCTGTTTTAAAAATTGCAACAATAGGTAAAAATATTTTTTTGAAATAACTGAATCTCATTTGTAAATATATTTTTAAATTGAAACTATTTTGAAATATTATTTGAGCATTATATATGTGGCGAATTTTTGCTCATTTACTGCTTTTAACGAGTAATAAAATAATTACTATTTTAAAGTCTTATTCCTCTTTTTAATAGTAACGTGCAAGTACATTTTTATGGTGCAATTTCAGATATTTAGTGCTTTTAACAACTGATCGTTTAATTATTATTTTAAAGTTTTGTTTCTGTTTTTAATAGTCACATCTAAATACATTTTTATTTTAAAGGGAATATTGTTATGTTCACTATTTTACAAACTGGCAACAATATAAAAATGGTATTTTCGAAATATAAATAAATGTCTATCAAAATAGTGAAAATTTTAATAAACAATTTAAAAACTCTCAAATGTTTAATCGAAAAATAAATTAATTGCTCACGGATTACCACAGGCTTCTCAACTACGTTCATTAAAATATTGTTAAATTACTATGCACAGTTTTTTCCCTATAAAACTATTTTCACGGAACAATTTGACCGACTTCAATAGTAAATATCTCTTAAGATAATACTTCGATTTATAAAATGTCTACTTCAGCCTGTTTATCGAACATTTCTCTATAAAACTACCAATAGACGTAAAGATAAAAAATACCTCTGGACGTTTACAGCGGTGGCAGCATTAGTACTTTTTTAAAAATAGAGAGATAATTTTTAGCGTTTAAAATACTGAATTGTTGCAATTTCACAGACAAGTGACCTTTTCTTAGCTCATAATTAAGTGCAATGTGTTGCAATTCGTATGCAATTGCAACCGAAATGAAAATTGGATGATTTATCACATTTGGCGGGTTAAAGGAAAAATGTTTTAAACTAATTTACTAATTTAAAATTACCTTCTAAGGAATTACATTGCTGTATCGTCATCAAAAACACACTTGTGCATATAATTATTATAATTATACCATATCAGGAAGTTAACTAAAAATTCATTGTAACATACAACAATAACATACAAAACCGAAGTTGTGTTCAATGGAATAATCTAAAAATAAGTCATTGTCTATTATGGGAAAATGATAGAAAACGCAATATTAAAGCATTATCTAAGTTTCTATCGGCAAAGTGATATAATAAAAAAAATGCCCAGTTAAACTGATGGCATTGAACTCACAGGCTATTCACAATACTATATTATACTCTTATTTCAAAGAATAATGCCCATCGAAAAATAAAGAAATAGACAATAAACTTGTATACCAAATTTGAAGCAAATTGGATAATTCTGCATGAAATAACCACTTAGTTAAATTAAGAGGATTAGTCCCCGTTTCACCCTTTATACTTAACCAATGAAATATAATCAGGGAAGAGCATTATGGGAATAAACCTGTATACCAAATCGGATAATTCTGCATGAAAAACTCATTTATCAAAATCACTACTTTAAGTTGAAATGGAAGAAACACTCGCAAAACCATTAATATAATCGAATTTATAACAAACTAGCAACACGTGGCTGACAAATATATTTAAATGTATATATATATATATATATATATAACTCAAAGAATGTTACCAAACGTCTAAATTTACTTTCAGGAAAACTTCAAATCCGATGACACGTGTAGAATGCACATATTTAGCTCATCAGCGCAGACCTTGTTCACCACAAAGGGGAAGATTCGACCTAAATCCGCGGAAACAATTTTCCGCTTCAACTTATATACCCTGCAGATAGACCAGCGAAGATACATTTGCATAAACATACAGCGAAAAACAGAAACGGCAAACTCCAAAAGCTCAACACATACTTGGAAAATTAGAGTAAAATACAGTAGATTTCACTGTTGAGCACAAAATATTAGATGTTGACATCACGTTCGCATTCAAAACGCTAGAACAACTTTATAAGATAGTTCGTAGTCCATTACAACCTTTGTAAGAAAATAAAATACACTTTAATTTAATCTTCAACAAAACTCTTTATGTACGTATTCTAAATGTTTCTTTTAGAATGCAATTTGTTATAAACTATTTTTTCAGTTTATTTTTATGAATGCTTTTAATGCTATGTTTTTATGAGGCCAGTTTATTTTTATGCGTCTTCTACAAGAAAAACTTTGGACTAAAATTGATATATATATTTAGAAAAGAAATAATAAACACACATAATGAATTGATCTATGCCAGATAAAAATAAAACCAAAATAAAAAATCATGCGTCAAGCATAGCTTATGAATTACTTCTAAGTTTAGGAAACATATAACACCTATAAAAATCCAGTTTTAGCAATTAACTTCCATATTCAAAAGAGTAGTCGAATTAGTTTTTGCTGCATGGCATATGATATATGGATTTGCATATCCTCTGCATAGCCTACTCAAATTTGGTTAAGTTAAAAAATTTACCTTTAGAAATGTTTACCAATAGAAAAATAAGCACTCTAATTCTTTTGCACAACCCTTTATATTATCCAAAATATTTCGTACATTTGTCAAAATATTTATTTTTATGTTATTGTCCCTGTAGCTATAAATTAATTCAGGTCATATATGCATAACACACTTTAAAACGCAATTCCAGCAATAACTAATCATGAACAACAGTATATATTGTTCTTTGTGTAGTTCTGTATATGAATTTAGTTATATTCTACAAATTTCTTATTAGTATACTAAATATAGTTCAGCAGGAAAATGCATAGCACAATTAAAATTTATCCTTAAGCAATTCATTCTAGTAGTAATTTACACTTACGAATTTCTTTGCGAACCCATGAACAACAGAATTTATGCACACCAAGTACTATGCAGAAATTTAATTAAACTTAAAAAAAATAAACCAATGTTTAAAACGTACTTTTACCAATTATCAGTCATACATCGTACTGTTACCGAATTCTTTTATTTGTCCTTGTAAATGGACAGTAAATGAACAATAAATGAAATGCACACCATGCTTTTCACTAAGAAACTGATAGTGTGTACATTAGTAATGCATATAAATTTCATTATATTTGAAATAGGATAACACCATTAAAATACACTGCAAACGATTTTTCCCCGTAGACTATTATCTAACAGAATTATATTGTGTGACCCTGTAAATATATAATAAATGCTTTTCGCTTCATATTCTACATAAAATATGTTTTAGTGCACTTGATAAATTCATATCAATTTCATTATGTTTAAATGGTGTAACATAATCAAAATACATTTGAAAGAATTTTTTGTGCTTAATACAACTGAATAGTTTTGAGTGTCCCTGTAAATGAACTGTAAATGCTACGTAGTTCATTTTGTATAGCAATCATGCTATAGTAAACACCAATAACAAACAAGGACCTCAGGGACCTCAGAGTATATTTACGAGAGTTAGAGTACGGCCAGTCAGGAAAATGAAACTAAGACATAAACACTTTTAAAATATGAGGGGGTTAGAATGACAGTAGAGTAAGTCAATATTTAGTAATTTCAGAAATGAAAGATTTTGCGAAACTTGTCGTATTGCTTTTACATTAAGTGGTTCAAATTGTTTTACCCTCTAGCGACTCTATAAGTAAACTATGATATATTTGACTGTTACACTGAACAGGAATTAATATACATTCAGTGAAAATATGGTTATCTAGATCTTGTTTATTTTTTGACTTACTTCACTCTCATTCTAACCCCCTCATATGTTGGAAAGTGTTAAAAAGTACCACTTTTTTAAAGCTTAAAAAATTAATAATAACGTATCTTACGACCTTACTAACAAAGGAATAAGTATAATCTACAATTCATAACAAAACATTGAAGTAAATTTTTAATTGTGAGTAAATGAATGTAAGATTTATTCAAAATTAAGCAATATACAGAGAGGAATATGTTTCAATATTTGTAACTGTAAAAGATGAAGATTTTTATTGCTACTTAAAAACTCATTTTGACATTATTGCTTATATTTACGCTTAATATCACCAGCATTTTTTTTTTAATGTGAAATAGTTCATAACATCTAAAATTATACCCTTTAAGAATTTCTAAAAGTACGCTTTGCTAAAAATGTTTTTGAAAACAAAGTTTTGTGTGAATAATTTCACGCTGTAATGTGTAAAATGTTAGTCTTAGAGACACATAAGCAATTCATAGGAGAAAATGAAAGAAATATATTTTTAAATTCCATTTAAAATATAAAAGTTAAATTTGCTTTGCATAATAAAAAAATATTTCGGCTACATTTTTTTTTTATTCCATAGTTACGGTTTATACTTTTTTTTATTCTGATGTAACGGACTTCTTTTCCTTGTATCTCAGTTAAGTGTATTCGAATGAAAAGATAAATATTTAACATGTGTTCAAAAAAGGTCTCTGTTGAATAAGAAGAAATTGTTTGGAACATCTACAGAATATTTTAAATATAATATAAAATGATGGGTAGACATTTTGTATGTGGTTTTTCAACATATATTAAATACATTTTATTACATTTGGGAACGTTAGATTTTTTTCAAGCATTTTATGAATATTCGATGTTTTTAAACTCAATTTTCCTCAAAAATTTTTAATTATTTTTGTTTTTCAGATATCTTTCCTCTCGTAAACTTACATAAATGAATTTAAAAATGTTGACCTTTTTGTAGAATATTCTTTTAAAAATGTAATTTCACATATAATTTCTAAAAATTTTACGAGGGCAGAGTTACGTGTCAAACTACACTTGCATATACTGGAAATTACTTGAGCTACCACTACTTTATACATTAACAAAATCTATGAACGTGCTTACATACATAATATATAACGATTTTCCACTCTTTCAACTTTAAAAGTACTAAATAATAAAAAAAGATTAAAAATAAATATTTTGACAAATAAATAAGATGTGAATTTTATAAGGAGTTTGAAGTTGATCGAAATTTTCCAATCAAAGTGAAATGGAGCGAACATGGAACCTTGGTTACAAAACACCCAGATGTTGAGACCATCAGACCCGCGGAAACCTAACATTGTACCGGATAAAAACACGTATAATCAACATTCTATTATGGATGCTAAACTTGTTAAATACGTAAAGGAAACCACTAAGGTTCAGCTATAAATTACTGAATCCCAAGATTTAGTAAGGCATGTTTGAATAGATTAGTTTACATATAAATAATAGGTATGTTTGAAATTGTTTCTGAAGTATGCATCAAAACCAATATACATTAAAATCCTTATCAAATACTGTTTTTATGATTGACCAACTGAATTAACAGATGAAATTATAAATCTTAAAAATTTTCACTTAATTAAATTTATATATAGAATTTACAGCTTTCGAAGTTAATGATTGTTAATTACCTACAATTACAATGAAATAGAATATGCAAGAACTTAACCAAATATATTATTAATTATTATTTAACGTATTACCCATTAATGTTTTTTATATTTTAATTCTAGATATCCAAGTATAAAAATTAAAATTCTCAACATGCGTGTCTGATGTAACATTTAAAATAATAACTCGGAATACGAATTATAAATACCGAACTAAGTATGCTGGATATGGAACTAAGTATGACTTTCATATCCACTTTTCAGACGGATATTGATGTTATCTTGTACACAATTTTGTACCATCTAAAAATCACTTTACACAAAATTATTAAAATATTTCACACAATATTTTTTTAATTATTAAAAGACTCTCGCATATGTTAATACAATTAGAATCATTTTACATACCAGGATATGTATATTATATAAATAGCCTGCAACAAAGTATAAAGAAACCTGACTTAGCAAAGGAAAATATCTAATTTTCTACGTTTGACAAATTTGTGTGCTTACTTGTTTATCCTGCCTCAAATGCTATTTGTAAAAATATTTCACCGTGAAACATTTAGGCGCAATCACTTATGCAAACAGTAATGTTATGTTGTCTATTTCCTGAAACTATGATAAACTATGTTAAACTATGAATTTCCTGAAAAGCAAATTAAATTAGAAATTACATATATTTATTTTATTATCTACTCTCCACTGTATCTTCTGTTATTATCTTCTACATTATTTAAATATTATTCTGTGAAATAAAAAAGACAATGATAAAAAATTTGAAGATTAGTTATTTTTGATAGAACGAGCATAGTTTTATTACTACATTCAAACAGATTTATGTAAAATGAAATCGATTGAACTTTTTGATTATTATTTTTGTAAGTCAGGTTATTATAAAATTATGTTCATTAAGCTGTAAAGGATTATTATTACTATTATTATGATTTTGTCATAAACTTCTAATCTAGTAACAATGAAATATTGTTATTCGCCGCTGCCTTTAAAAATTAATTGCAATTTTAAGATTTTCTATTACAGTTAATATGGTTCTGAAATTTTGACACAATTATAAAAAGAACGTTAAATAAATATATTTTTATTTCCTTTCTGTTTAACATATCCAAATATAATATGGAAATTTTTAGATTATAGACCGTAAAAAGTATAATGTCGGAATAATTGCCAGATAAAATAATTTACTGTACACGAATCAATGTCATTTACCCATTCTCAAACGTTCAAATTTCAATAATAGCATATTCCTCTCATTTGCGTGATAATAGCACGGCCTATTTTCTGCAATGTATTCAGGGCACCCACTTGTTCCCTTTTCTTATTTTAAAGAAACATTTTATTTATTGATTTCCCTTGCATATTTTGTAGAATTTTACTTTGAAGATTATTTGTATAAAAAATGTTGTAAAAATGTACTACGAAATGTTCCTTTACTTTTCACAGTACGTTTTAAATAACGGACCAGTCCCCGCACGCACATTGCTATGGTGCCATATGATTTCATATGCTCCTTGTGGGAAGATGGGCTCCAGCTGGCCCTATTTACACATGAGAAAGCAATAAATATCTATGTACATTGATTTCTTAGTACATATGGTTTAGAGCGCACTATTTTAAATATCAGATTCATATTAGTACTTTATAATTCTATAAAATTAACCATAAAAATAGAAAACTGTTCAATTAGTAACGTATATGTACGTCATTCAGTAAAATTATATAGATGTGTATGGATCTATACGGGTGCTAAGCAGGAAATATGTTAAAATTTGGCGGCAACTTTTTAGCGTTACACATTGCTTTTTTACATTAATGGAAAACGAGATTTTACTATAATATAAATTTTCAGCAGAATATTTATATTGAAAAAAAAAAAACAAAAAAAACAATAGCACTCCGGGAGTGCCGACAGAAGTGAAAACTTCAACAATTACGTATGTATTTTTTGAATCGTCACACTGTAAAAAATGACCAATGTTTCTTATTTTATGAAAGTATACTATAACCACGAACGAAAATATAATATAATCTTCTGAATTATCCGAAATTCCGAATAGCGTGTTACATTGTCTTTTGAATCCCCAGAAACCAATACATTTCCAAAAATTAAAGAATTATTTATAAAAACAAAGTATTTTTTGCTGCCCGTATTTTTCAGAAACATTTCCGGAGGGTTTTTATAGTGTATTAATTAGTGTCCTCAGCTTGGAATACCTGTTTTTCGAATGTCATCCATTCTCAAGTAAACGTTTTCAGCCGCATAAGTTAATTTATACATGAAAGAGTAAATAAATAATCTTATTTTCAATGTTATTGTTAACGCTGTTAATTTTGCATGTTTGTCTGTTAAACATATTTTTTGAGCATGAAAAAGTTTGCTTCAGAATCGATAGCATTCAAAATCCGGGCTGAGGACACTAATTAATACACTATAAAAACCCTTCGGAAACGTTTCTGAAAAATACAGGCAGAGAAAAATACTTTGTTTTTATAAATAATTCTTTAAATTTTGGAAATGAATTGGTTTCTGGGGATTCAAAATACAAAGAAACACGCTATTCGGAATTTCGGATAACTCAAAATATTATATTATATTTTCGTTTGTGGTTATAGTATATTTTCATAAAATAAGAAACATTGGTCATTTTTTACAGTGCCGGAAATGTTTTATTGTGCACGAAATACTTTTAAATGAAGTGTTTTTTTTTTAATTCATTATTATAAACTACTACCACAAAAATTATATTACAATTTTCATTTAATGCACTATTGTACATGAAAAATAATGCATATTATTTTACATACAAAAATTGCAATCTATTGCTTAAAACGTAAATTTACAAATACATAAAATATGAAATTTAATTAATTGGTATTCTTTGAAATGAATACCATTGAAACTTATGAATTTTCATCCACAATTTAAACAACTCTCAATACATTCATCATTTCTCCCATGAGATGTAGTTTCATATCTTTTGTAATAACATTTATCTGCAAAATAAGGTTCCCGCTTCCTATCACTCCAAAAATTATTACTTCTTTGCTGCCTGTCTTGTTTACGGTATTCGTGAACATTATGATTTTTTTCTATCTTCATACTGCGTGTATTGTTTGCGGTATCTAAAATTTCTTCAACAAACTTTTCTTTTCTATAAAATGATTTCACTTCATTTCCGCATCTGTAACCACGTTTCTTAAAACTTTCGTGAAATATTTCCTTATTTTAATTTTTACTTTTTATATTACTTCTGTCTATTTTTTTTTTCTCGTGCTAGTTAAATTATAATATTTTCCGTGTTTTGTTATTTCATTTTCATCTTTTGATTTGGTCTCGCAAGTTGAGTCACTTTTATCTGTTTTCATTGCGCGTGCTAAATTTATCTTGAACTAATTTTCTGAATTATTTTTATTCATAATACCAATCATTTCGTTTTCTGCACGTGAACTATTTCCTTTTGATACATTAGCTTCATTGTATGAATTGGCAACATAATTTAATTGGGTGTCGGTGACGGTAACGGTGACGGGTCGCGAATTCAATGTTTTTTTCCCATCTCAAAAATGCCCAACGCGCCTACAGAAGTTTTCACTTCAAAAATAGAATTCATGTGTGAAAATAAATAAATAAATATATATATTTGATATCATTCTGAAATCATAGTATGGGGTGATATGGGCATAAATGTTAAGTTGCAACTCTTGCGTTCGATCATCCGAGTTGAGCGTAGGCACTTTGTAAAAATAATTCGAGAAATAAGGTATACAAGGTATACTTCGTGTGGTTATTAATACGAAAACGCTAAAAACACCCACAGGACCACATTCCCAAAATATTCTGTAAATACCCCAACTATTATGACTTGGAATCGGATCTTTAAGATAGGATAAAGTAACCTTTTTTGAGAAAAAACAACTTTAAAATGAAATTTATTTAGAATCCGTGAAATTTGAGAACTAACCATATTTTCCAAATACTACCATAATACCGTATTTTCCCAAAAGTCAGTTCTCAAATTTCACGGATTCTAAATAAATTTCATTTTAAAGTTGTTTTTTCTTCAATAAATAAAGTTACATTCTCCAATCTTAAAGATTCGATTACAAGTCATAATAGTTGGGGTATTTACAGAATATATTGTGAATGTGGTCTTTCTTATATTGGACAGACGAGGCGAGCACTTAAATTTAGATTATAAGAACACGAAGGTTATCTCAAAAAGCAAGAACTTGATAAATCTACAATAGCGAAGCATTGTTGGACTTTTGAACATAGATTTACCTTTTCCGGAGCCAAAATTATTCAAAATTGCTATTCAATATTTGATCTTGACTTTTACGAGAATCATTATATTTATAAATATACAGATTTTACCGTACCTTTTCTTAAATATTCGAAAACTGTTTTCAGAATATGCGTAGTGTGAATGTGTCTTTAATGGACACACTCCAACGTGTTTAGGTTATAAAAAGTAACCATATAGATACCGGTATAGATATACACAGGTACCCACATAGAATCATACAGATATCGTTAAAGAACAGCACAGGCATATGGGTATATGGGAATTAATATATATGGGCCCATATGAAAAAAATGGGAACATTCTACGTGGCCATATCTTAATAGTTCATGTAGATATATATATCTCTATATCTCTGACCCACTTTTGGCTACATGGACCCAAAAAGATGTGCTGTCTTTCAAGGTAATCGCGTGTACTGTATTTTTCTTTAAATAATTTTGATGAATAAAAAAAAAGGAAAATCCTCTACTGCTTTTCTAATACTGTATATATGCAAATTCTTCCACAGACTGACACCTTAATATTATATTTTATGGATACAAATAATGAGTACAGTTGTTTATATATGGAAAATTCTTAATATATCAAAATAAGTTTTGTTGGAGAAATATTTCATTAATAATATCATTTTTAAATAATGTATTCAAATAATTCTCCGTATGGCCATAATTATTACAAGACATAATTATACATAATTATTTAACCATACATGACCATACATTACATAACCATACATAATTATTACAGCGAATGGCGGAATTAACAACTTAAAAGAATATATCGCTAAAGTGCGATAAAGACACAACTCCAAAATACTATATTTCACAGGAGAGACGAAAATAGCTTTGGATGATTTTACTAGAGCCGAAAACAATCGGAAAATTTGGAGAGGGATTCTAAGTTTTTTGATGGAGCTAATTCTCATCCCAACAATATCATTGATACATAAATAAAAACAAAAAATAGAGGACAAGTCCTTCTTGTCATAAAGTTTTAAAATACAGAGTTTGAAATTTTTTAAATGTAATATAGATGATATTAATAATGAAAGATTACGAATTCTATAGGGGGATCAAGACGTTACTACGAGGGTCTCAATACGCCTTTTCGCATTTGTGGTTACGGCACTTTTTTTTACAGTAATATAAATCTATATTACGCAGCTCTGCATGCAGATGTAAAACCGTATATAAAAGAGTAAATATTTTATAAATGAAGACTTAGAAGATATAGATAGGATTGAGTAAATTTATACCTCTCCATGTTTTGCGCTCTATTGTGGCAAGTTAACACATACGTAATCTAGCGGTCTTCCGGATAATTACACTTATGACGCTTTTTCTGTTACAAGTCGCTCCTAACAGAAAGTATGTCAAAACCTTTAAGTCAGATTTGATGGAATAAAACGAAAAATATTTTTTTTGTGGGATTGCGCTTGGAAAAGGCAGGATAAAAATTCACTGGTTATTATTAAATTTTTTTGAAGTTCTGGCACATTTCTCTGTTAAGCGATATACAGCGTGTCCGAGAAATGTCTTTTTCAATCTAAACATTAATAACAAACATACAAACAGGTGAAATTAAATGCATTTTGCTGCAAAAGTATGAAGAAATCTAAGAGTTCTTTTTTTTACGAACACTTCTGAACAACTTCCTGGGACTCCGCGAGAACGATTCACTGATTCGTTTGACACTTTCTTCTGATGTCGATGGTCGTCCGTAATTTTGCGTTTGCTCAACATTTCCTATATCTGTAAACTGCTGCATCTATGCATAAATTGAAGGTGCACATGGTGGATCTTTGTGGTACATCCAGCGAAAAATTCTATGCATGAGATTTTGTTTCCGCTAACCCCAATGCACAAAAAACTGTAAATTTATGAGCGTTTGACCTTCAATTTTCATGGGCAACAGCCATACTTGATGAAAAACTGTTTGATTCACTAAATAAGCGGCCTTTCCCTTAGATACTTAGAAAATTAAGGTCAATCCAGATATTCTTACAGTTCTAGCCATTCTGTTAGAAAAAATACGGTACGACCCCACACATTTTCCTCCGCTAGGGTGTAACCCTTCATTTTAGTCGTGTTTCGAACAATAATGTCATTTAACCACGATCGTAACATATTTTTTAACCAGCTGAAAAAGCGATTCTGGGATGATTATCGAACGTGCTACGTGCTACGGAACAGCAAGTTTAGTGTTATTGTGTTTTAAAGTGCATCATATCCTGCGCATTATAATGCTATATTACTTGCCCGTAAAATTACGGTCTGCACAAAATGATGGGCATGGATTGTTCTTTTTAGGGGGTATGGTTGGAATCTCTGCTGCCGGCTTCTGCCCGTAATTTTACGGGGATATTCTTAGAAATGTATTAAGTCGCCATTTTATTTTCTTATCACAACTGTCAATCAACTAGCGCCATCTGCCTCAGGCAATTGATACCAGAAAAACTCTTAGATTTCTTCATTCTTTTACAGAAAACTTCATTCCATTTTACCTGTTAGTGTTTCTGTTATTGATGTTTAGAATGATAAAGACCTTTCTCTGAAACACTGTATTTAATATATTGCCTTGGTTTAAGTACAATGAAATGGTTTACATGAAATGGTACAATAAAATGGAAGTACAAATGAAATGTTTATATCAATAAAAAAAATCTAGCCTCTAATAGCAAAATATGAATAAACCTTGAAATAATAATTCTAAAAGTAAATATAAATATATTTTCTTTTCATCTACGATCGTACATAAAGTAATTCATTAACATAATAATTATTTGTTCTATATATTAAAACTGACATTACTTGTTTAATCTTTTAAACATATTGACTAGATTTAGTGTAATTTGAATGTGTTTTTTGAAGTTTTTAGACATGTGCACTTAAGTTTCATGTATTTTTAAAATAAATTAATGCATGTTTTAAGAGATAAATATTATTATGAATACGTTTTTCGCTTGTAAAAATAATCCTTCATAAGATTATAGATGTAACGTCTCTAATCAATTCAGATCACTTTGTGCAAGAAATAATCTTTGAAATGTATTTTTTCATATATTTTCAAATTTTCATCCACCAATTTGAACAACAAAATTTTCATTCATCAAAACTTAGAAAACTTTTTTGGACATGCTTACACATTTCATAATACATTGAACATTAATATTTACTATACAATATTGCTTTTGTGATAGCAAATAAATCTAGCAATAAATAATTCTTATTTGTAGTAGATGAATGGAAATACGTAAATCCATACCAAGATGAAAAGGAAGTCATATATTTTTCTTAGAACAGGGTAAATAAAAATAAGATAATTGATTCGATGAATGTTATTAATCCGTACAATTTATTATATGCATTTTCCCACAGGCACTGGATATAAGAAAAAAGAACAGCAAGGTATTTATTTTTCTTCGCATTAACAATAAATTATATGTATAGTACAATCATTTGTTTCGCAGTAGAAGAATGTTTATATCTGAAGTTTATACATATATATAAATATACTGAAATAATGATATTGAAAAATTAAATTAATAAAGTAATTTGTATACAATTACGATTGCCCATGACCTATCATGACATTTTACACACATTATAAAAGATTGTTATGAAAAGAATAATTCATTTGAACTGTAAATTCTGTTTTATAAAAAAAAAATATTTTTTTGATTTCCAAAATTCATTCGTTTAATGTACAATTAATTCTTCACCTTTTAGTAATCTGCAGACAATCTTGCAGGATCAGAATCAGCAAAATTAAAATAATAGTAGAGCAATCTTTGTAAAAATGCTTGATGATCTCAAACACAATTAAATATGTATTTATATTTTAGATTCAGTGAAACTTTCCATGAATTTGCCATTAACTATGAATAAATTGTATACGATATTTAAAATTTAGAATGAATGTTATCTCAATTCATGTCTTCCTGAATGTTAAACCTTTCACTTCCTCACTAATATTGATAAACAAATATAACCACATTTCCTTATTATTTGTGCAGTAGTAATCCCCTATTACACTTGCACATGGAGCATCGTAAATTCTGCTCCATTTGCGATTTATACTGTTAGCTGCTCATAAATCTCTAGAAAGTGCATCTACATGGAGTAATAGTCCTCAAACTTGGAGTGCTATATAGAACAAGTAGTTGATAATATCAAACAAGAATAATGAATAACACCACCCATCAAAAAACAAAATAAATAAACAAATCTTTACGGGAAATGTAATTTTACTTTTCCAGATAAACACTAATTATTTATTGAATTAGGCATTAAAATATTTATCACTCTTTTACTTATACGTCTTAATTATTTTTCAGATATACGAAGGCGATTTCATGTAAGATATTATTTTCTGGAGAAATATCAATATTCGATTTTTGTAAAAAATGGGTAGAAAGCTAAACATGTGTTTGCAGAGACTTTTTTTAAAGCAAAATGTAACTTCCTTATATTTTCACCATATTTTGAAACAAAACATGCAAATTTGTGTTTCTAAAAATCAATTAAAGTATTATAAAATATATGTGGTGAAAATAATTATAATGCATTTTATTCTATACTAGCTGATCCACCCGGCGTTGACCAGGCCCTTGAAAAACTTAAACAAAACTCAAGTTTGTATGATTTTGTATCCTCGAAAAATCTTTAACTGCCTTCATCAGCGTCCACAGTAGTTTCAAATAAAATTAGTTTCCGAGACAGCCATGTCTATTAGGGTGGAACGAAAATAATGGTTAATTATTTTATTTCAGTTCGAAATTTGCTATAGTCGGCAAAAGTTGCCTTTTGGGATTAGAATGAAGAATATAAAATTTTGTTGATGTACTAAAATATTTTCAGGTGCCGCAAAGAGCTTCAAAAATGACTTTTCTATGTAAAAACGATAAAAATTGCCCTTTTTTAAGAAAAAAGTTCCCTCTTGATTATTAACATAATATACATATATTTTGTAAACAGAATATTCAAAATATGACACTCTTGCAGAAAACATGCACATTACATGCATTACGAATTTTTAGATGCCATTACAGAAAGAATTATTTTGTAGAATTTAGCGATTTTCACCATATTATTTTTTTATTAATTTTACAGTAACATATTCTTATAGTACTGCATTGAAATGAAAGAAATGCAATCTTTAATTATCGTATCTTAGTTAAACAAATCACACTTATTTAGAAAAACTTTAAAAGAGTGAAACCTCTGATTAACGGACACCTATGTGACCAAAAAAAAATGTCTGAAAAAATGAGGTGACTGCAGGAGATTGGTTGTTAGTTATAACGAGAGGTTAATGTTCGCTGAGAAATTTTAATTTGGCCGTAAGAGAGGGCTAACCGTATATATACGGGTGTTCGTTAAAAGAGGTTTGACTTTATATTGTTTTTAAAGGCAAAACGTTATTTTTAAGAAACATTAATTTTTCTCTAATGTCCATAGTAATCACACAGGGTCCATAATAATCATACTGACACATTGAATTTTTTATTGTTGTTTTTTTTTTGTTTCAAATCTTGGCATGATCTTTTGAAAATTTATTTTGGTTTTTATCAATGCATCTCTTGCAGAAATGATGCAAACTGTCAAGGATGACTCGGTAACTAGTTTAACAATCCTTTTAACTGCTTGTGTGTGACATAGGGAAAAATTGAAGTTGACTTTCATGATCAGGTTCTTCTGCTTGCTTTATTTACTGCTTTACTTTGTAGTCAGCAATATACATCGTCAAAAGAGGTTATTTTACTTTAACATCATGCCATTGAATCATATCAATATAATCCGTGACATCAAAGTTTATACATACAGGAATTAAAAAATTTCTGATGCCAACTTCATTTCCAGCCCCTGCTTTTATAATTCGGCGTAATGCAAACTCTTTAATGACTTCTATCACTTGATAGCATACAATGGAGTACATTTTCATGTGCAGCAAAGTATGCATTGCTTTGGCTGATTGGATCAATTACATTTTTAGGCGTGTAATTGAGGTATTGTAAATAGCTGACACATTTTCACAAGTGCTTTGTCCATAGATAGAAGGTTTCAACTTTATGTTAAACCAAACAGTTGCATACACTTTCAAAATGTACTCAGTCAGTATATGGATATTCTGTTCCCACGTACAAGCGAATTATTCTGTTTGCTAAGGTAAACCATGGTGAATGACAAATTTTTTCTGGTTTCTTCATAGACAAATCAGAAGAGCAACTTCTAACGGAGATTGTGTTACACATTTCTAAGAAATATATTTGGTCCATACTTAAATTATCCTTAACTTTTAGCAATAGAATGTTATTTTCAATATGTGAATAGTCACTGGCAGTTCATAACACTTTTCCTGTTGTTTCTTTATTTTCACTCCAAATTCATTTGGATTTTTAGTTTTTTTCATCTAGGAAAGAAAATAGATGACGAACGAGTAGTTCATTTGAATGAAACAGACAAATCAAGCACTGAAGTGGCTTCCATATTTCTTTTACCAATAAAGCTATCGCTCCATTATTCTTTCCAGTGTTCGAGGTAGTTCCATCATATCCAATTGCAGTAATGTTTAAGTATTGGTTGTGGCCATTTAAAAATGTCATGTTGTCTTTTGTACCTTTTCCAGTGCCAGAAATCGGTTTTACGTGTCTTGAAAATTTTGATTCAAGTTCTGGAACAAGTGATATATGTTCTTCGATAACAGTTATTTTGTAATACTTAGTTCCTCTCTTCTCTTGCACAATAGTCTTGTCTTCCCTTACATAAAAAAAATTACTTTCTGTAACTAGTTTTACAGTTTCTTCTACATATCTTTTTCGGTTCTTTATTTGTTCTCATCTAATTTTCATTCTGTCAATACATTTCTGTCATAATTCTTTCTTCATCACTTATCAGACCAATATCCTGCAGAGCGGCGCTTGGAATTGTTGCAGCAATTTTGTCTGATACTCAGTTCGATCGCAAGTAGAAGCCACAAATCGCAATTTCATGCGCATTTGACTATGATTTTGCTTACTTGAGGTTTCAGAGAAAATGAACGTAGAGGCAATAAAAAAAATGGGATAGTATAGTGTTCTCTTCTGAACTTTGTTCTGTTTCTACCTCATTGTATACTATTTATGTTTCATTACTTTTGTAATTAAAATATATGACGCAGTAAGTTTACCATGTTTTCTGATTAAAAAGATTTAAAACTGATTAAAACCGATTCAAAAGGCAACTTATGAAAACTATAGCCCATTGAAAAAAAATATTAAACATAATTGGGAAATTTGTCAAAATTTAAAAAAAAACCTAAAGTTTGCCCTTCTTGCGGCACCTCTAAACATAATCCAATTACTCTGATATTTAATTTCCGTCTTTATTTTGATCTAAAGCAATTTTTGAAAACTATAGCATATTGAAATTATAATTATTATTATTATTTACATAACTGCGAAAATTGTCAAAATTTTAATAAAAACCTAAAGTTTACCCTTCTTGCGGCACCTGAAAACATAATCCAATTACGCTAATATTTAATTTCCGTCTTTATTTTGATCAAAAGCAATTTTTGAAAACTATAGCATATTGAAATTATTATTATTATTATTATTTACATAACTGCAAAAATTGTCAAAATTTTAATAAAAACCTAAAGTTTTACACTGTCAAGGATGACTCGGTAACTAGTTTAACAATCCTTTTAACTGCTTGTGTGTGACATAGGGAAAAATTGAAGTTGATTATCATGATCAGGTTCTTCTGCTTGCTTTATTTACTGCTTTACTTTGTAGTCAGCAATATACATCGTCAAAGGTGGTTATTTTACTTTAACATCATGCCATTGAATCATATCAATATAATCCGTGACATCAAAGTTTATACATACAGGAATTAAAAAAATTCTGATGCCAACTTCATTTCCAGCCCCATTTAATTTCCGTCTTTATTTTGATCAAAAGCAACTTTTGAAAACTATAGCATTTTGAAATTTAAAAAAAAGTTTTTTCGTTCCACCCTAATGTCTATGGCAATGTATAACAGGAGTGCTCCGCACGCACCGGAGACGATCGAAAACCAACTTGAATGAGCCAAAACCCGTAGTAATCGGGACATAGAACTTGAGATTAGAATATGACCCCTGGCGGTGGAAGATGGAACGAATAACTTTTCAGATATACACTGATATTTGCTTTCAGCCAAGGATGATAGCAAATAAAGTCATCAGTATAAAGCAAGAATACGAACTTGAATCCTATTTAACTAAAGCATCATAGCTGAATCATGGTTTAACTACTATAGAATCACGAAGATTGGCAAATAAACTTGCCAAATAACTACGCTTTAAGTGTCCAGACAACTGGAATTCTGATGAAGAATCCTGATGAGAATGGTTCTACGATTTTATTAAACGTCAGAAAGGTATCTTAATTCGATTTCTTGAAGCCACGTGATTATCTAGAAGAATGAGTTTTAATAAATAAACGTTCAAAATTTTTATAGAAATCTTTCAGTGGTTTATGCAAAATATGCTTTTCAACCCCACAGAAAATTTAACTGTGAGGAAACTGGGTGTACTACAGTACAAAACCCACTTCGCGTCATAGCATCAAAAAGTCAACAGCAGGTTGGACATGTGACTTCTGCTGAAATGAACAAGACTGTTACTGTGTGTTGCTTTATCGGTACATCTGGTAACCACCTGCGTTTGTATTTCCACGAGCTACTTCTACAAGTTTTTTTTTGCCAAATGGAGTTCCTTATGGAAACCTTTCCTTAAAAAACCAGGATGGATAACAGCTGAAAATTGTTTGATTGTCATGAAACATTTTGTTCAACAACAAAATGTTACCAATGAAAATCCAATTTTTGTTGCTTCTGGGAAACAATGAGAGTCACATTAGCATTGGTGTTATATTTTATGCTAAGGAACATGGAGTAGATAGGGTTACCTTCCCGCCACACTGCAAGCATAAATTGCAGCCCCTAGACGTTAGTGTATATGCGTCGTTCAAAAGCAGGTACAGCAGAGCCATGAATTATTGGATGCTGACATGTGCTGGAAAAACTATTTCATATTGCAATGTCCCTTCTATAATGAATGATGCTTTCATATCTTCTACGACTCCAGGAAACATGATCTGTGGATTTAAAACTACTGTGGATTTTGATCCTTTAAACTCGCCCATTTCCAAAAGCAGGTCCGGAAATTAATCGAATAGTTGAAGAAAGCGAAGCAAGTCAGCAATTTATACAAGCATCCCTGAAAATGAAAGGGTACTTGTATAATCTCTGAGAAGAGAAGAAAACAAATCTCGTCATGCCAAACAGAACATTAAAAAAGCAAAATTGGTCAAAACATAAGATTTTCATCAAACAGTGAAGATGAAGAACAGTTGCTTAGAGAATTAGTAAAGTCTAATTCTACAAGGAAGCAAAAGATAAGCGATTTGTGTGATGACAGCAGAAGTGAAGCAAGTAATTTAGATTTAAATGAAATTGTAAATCTGGATTTCCTGATTTCAAAGAAAAACTCATTGTAAGTGAATATGCTTTGGTTAAATGTTCTCGTAAACAAGATGCCATTTCATTTGTGGGTAATTGTTTGACAGTGGATGCAGAAAAATGTGAAATATCATTCTTAAAGAGGTAGGACAGACATGGGTGACTATTTTTTTTTATCCAGAGAAAGACGACCGGTCTTTTGTGATTGAGGATGATATTCTTTTGAAGACTTTGAATGAAGACTCTAAAGGACTTTGTGAAATTAAGCTTTCATATGCTTAAATTTGATGCACAATAACTTTTTTATGCGAAATATAGCGTTTGTTAATAGAAAAAATACATTTGAGATTCAATAAATGCACTTTTTTCAAATTCTACTACATGTCCCAAAAGCCTTTTCCCAATAGACCCCAAATATGGGGGCTAATGGTACAAATTGTATTAAAGAACAAAAGTGGATACAACACGAATATTGGCGAAGTTTTTTACTTTCTTAGAAAGTTTTTATTTACTTAACTGTAAAAGAAATTATAATTAAAAAACTAATAATAAAATTTGCATTTCTACTTTATACTAGCCTAAAATAATATTTAAAAAAAAAATCCCACCAGTCCCCGCTTTCGTCTTCTATTATTGAAGGAATGTTTCTTGAGTTGTGTATACTCAACATTGCAGTTAAGAGAATTTCGAAAACTTTTATAATTACAAATAGCTGAATGATGCCCATTGATACTTTTATGAAAGGCTACACTAGCTCGACTAATCTACTGCATATTGCATGAATTTATGTATGACATTATAAGATTTCAACAAATTTATGTTGAAGGCATTATGAACAACTTGAGATGGATCTGCAAAAAAAAACGGTCAAACAACGGTTTGAGTAATATTTACTAAATTGAAGAAGTGGAGAGGGAGAAGAAAATAGGTTCTGGGATGGCGATCCATGCCCAGCCCTTTAATGAACTTTGTACCGGGCATTATGCTGAGAATTAACGCAGTATAAATTGCCAGTGGGTAGTAATTTACAAAGTATTGCCTGATTGAACAAACAATCATGAAATGAATCATGTAGGGAGTATATTGAGAGGATGAAAAACAAATATGGGATAAATTTTTAAACTAGATAATAAGTAAATGAGAAATCTTACCTTTTTATGTACATTTTAGAAGTTATACACACTATCCCCCCTGATCAATTCGCAGGTGTTTGTGAAATCCCCATTAGCTTAAATAATAATAGTATAATTTTTTACATTGGTATGACTAAAAGAAAGTTTTTGAAAAGGTTAAAAGAGCATAAAAACGACATAAAATTTGGAAAGTTATCCACTGCACTCTCCCGGTTTTACGCTAAAAATAATGATACTGTAATTAATTTCGATAAAGCAAGAATTATCCATAGGTTCAATAACCCATTTAAAGCCGCCATTAGGGAATCATTGGAAATTAAAATTAGAAAAGATTGTATTTGTAATGATAACTTTTCTTTCAACATACCTAGTTTATGGGATACATTTTTAACCCCTTGTTAATTCCTTGTTTTGTTTTTCGCTCTTTGGCAACAGAGAGCGCCCGCTTATTTTATTTAAATTTTTCCATACTGTTGATTTCAATTTTCTCGTGTCGAAAATTAAAAGATCAGTAGTCGTTTGTGTTGTTCCTCTTCCCCGATGATGGCTTTAAGTTTAAAGCCGAAACATGTAGGATTTTAGCTCTTTTATGAGTTTAAAACAATTTTTACACTGATTTTAGCAACTAATAAGCACAATTTGTGCAATTAGTGTTTTTAAAATACATTTTAGAAATGTTTTATAATTCTTATTTACGTTTTTAAATACATGAAACATCATTATTATTATTAAGTAAGATAAAACCTGGGTTAAATACAAAATATATACAACTTGAATATGAAATTGATAATTTAAAAAAAATCAAATTCCAGGGAAATGCTACTAATGGAATATTAAAAGTCATATTAGATTAAAAATCCTAAAAATAGGAATGTAGGGAGCAGATTGATACAATGAAAACATGTAACGGACAGTTGTATAAATTAGATTAAAAGCAAATATAAAATCTGAATTATATATAGTATTATGTATACCTGAATGTTCGAAATAAAAAATTATGTTGAGTAAAGTGTAGATATATGAATTAAATAATTGATGTAAATGCCCCAGAATATACTAAAGTAATAGAAGATTATAAGAACATGAAACAAGGAAGAAAAAAGGGGAGAGAAAAGAAGGATTTAAATATATGTAGAAAACATAAGAATTAGTAATTTCACATTAAAAAGGAAAACTATATATATGAATAGCGATTAAAGCACATACGTATTTCAAGTGAATATGATAGTAGTAGTGGTACTAAATCAACAAGAACAAATTGAATTTTAATGGAATAATAATACAGAAGAAAAGCGCAAATGCAGCAATAATTTCAAGTATTAAAATAATTTAAATGAAATTTAAACAAAATAAACTACTAAAATTAAGCTATAGTAATTAAACTATCAAAGATAGTAAAGTAAAGATAGTAACATTAAAGTGCTGGTAATATTCCGGGTGTCCCAAAAATGACCGGCGATTTGAAAAATCAATTTAAAAAAAAACGGAAGGCGATAAAAATGTACGGTTTGCTGCATTCTGCTTAGGTAATCAGAAATTTATTCTTACCATTTTTCAAAATTAGTTAAAAAGCTCGTCAACAGATGGCGCTGCTGACTAGGAAAAACTATAAAACAGTGTTTCCAAAATAACCACCGTTTGCAGCAACAACATGGAGCAGTCTGAGGACAATATAAACGTCTAAATTTGACGCCATGCGATTTTTTTTCTTTGGGGGTTCTTGAAAGACCAGGTGTATTGTCACAATCCACAAACTGAAAATGAACTGGGACAATACATCTCTGCTGCTGGTCAGAACATTCCAACCGAAATGTTTTCACGCGTATCTGCGAATTTTTTCCTCAGACTGCGCCACGTTGTTGCTGCAAACGGTGGTTATTTTGAAAACATTGTTTTATAGTTTTTCCTAGTCAGAAGCGCCGTCTGTTGACAAAAATTTTCGCTAATTTTGAAAATTCGCAAGAATAAATTCCCTGGTTACCTAAGCAGAATGCAGCAAACCGTACACTTCTATCGCCATCCGTTTTTCTTTAATTGATTTTTCAAGTCGTCGGTCATTTTTGGGACACCCGGTATATACATAATATAAGTTTGGTGAATTTTACTGATATTAAATAATTTATACAGAATGACATTAGCAAATCATACTTTGAAGAGGAATATGCATAAAAGAAGCTCATAACAAGATTACAAATTGAAGAAATATATAAATAAATAGTACTTTTAAAAGTACAAATACATAAAATATAAGAAAGAATATTTAAACAATCAAATGAAATATAAAACTTGTAACATGGGATACATCTTCAAGGGTATTAATTCGCAGTTTATAGCCTAATAAAATGAGAAAAATGGTGTTATTAAAATGAAAGAAAATTCATATGGTCCATATTCATAAAATAAATCTGAATTATCGTTTGTAATATGTTTAGGACATACAAGTGATATGCCAGGATAGGTAGGACGTATTAAAATCTGAATTTTAATCTGTTTTTATTATGCTCTATTATTTATATGATGTTAATTTGTGTCAGATAATCACGAGTCTAAAGAAGATTCCACATAAATATTTTCCTCTAAGCACTTAGAATTTTTATCTTCGAGTTTACCACGCTTCATTTCTTCCAGTATATCTCAATATTCTTTCTTTTGGAGATTCACATTTAATACGTAACCCAAACAAGACTTAAATCTCATAAAACGAATATATTGTTTAAGGTCAAAAATGTATGCTAAAGAACTGCATTAGAATTATCAAAGTATCGTTACACTTGATTTCACAACAACTTTCAGTACATCTGATATATATTTATGAATTAAAATATTAACAGATATCTATAATTGATGATAATAAAAAGCGTATTTGTTTACGCTTATTAAAGAATATAATAATATTCCTTAAAATTACAAACTCTACATCGTAAGGCATATTTTGAAGCATGTTAGGCCACAATATATATTCCATATTTGGAATATTCTGTTGCTATGTATTGCACTGAAATCGTGGTAAAACATTTTATGGTATTGCGTATTTCACAAAAATATTGCACTAAAAGTAATAAATTATAACTATAGTGCAGACATTAAGACGCAAGTAGCATGTTTGAAGTTTTTTCTGTGGAATAGACATTGTAAATTCGGGAGATTTTCAAGAAAAAATATTTTGAAGTATGTTTGTGAAATGTTAAAAATTGATAAACGATAACAGGTAGTGATAAAGGTCTGTAGAAATACCAGGAGCGTAATTTAAAAACAAGTTAGAACCTAAGAGTTGACAAAAGTTAATGCATTTTTAATCAGAGTTCAGAACCAGTAATATCTGGTTATTTTAAAACAAGCTGATAAATAATATAGCTTTGATAAATTCAATTATGATCCAATATCCAAGAATAATTGCGGACACAATGTATAAAATGAATAAAGCGGACACAAATGTATAGGATGATTTCGCTCTTACTGCAATAATAGGCCGATAACTTGATCATTTGATTATAATACATTAAATAGATGAACTATCTTGATAGCAAAATTATTTACAAAAATAGATCATGGTCATCTTTAAATAAGTAGCAGCAACATTCCACCACAAACAGATTCAGCTTGTTGAATACATCTTAATTGTTCTAAATTAGAACATAAACGTCGTGACTGCCTTCTTAGTCGGACAGTGCTGAAATCAAGACTGATCTAGACACTTTGGTGTAAATATTTTACGTAAAAGACGTCCGTGACGTAATTCATATTGATGGCATCCGATTGGTGCCCAGGTTCGCTCGCTTGCCAAGAGAGTGAAAATGTTGATCCTAGAACTTCGGACATGCTGATATGTGAGCTGTTCTTAGGTGGCCACGTCAAATTAAAGTGAAAGCTTGTGGGAGCAACTGAATCACATGGAAAGACAAAACAGACAGCAGCATTCAAAGTTCTGTGCTTATTTAAAATGGAATTCAACGCCTTATATGATGTTTCATTTATTTATTTGTTCGATGAAATTAATTTTAACCACTTTGAACTAAACTTTAATCAACCCAGGTTCATATTCTTCAGAATAAAAACTCCAATTTTGTCTGCAGAACTGATTTTATTAGGCCGAAGGAGGAGTGATACAGAAGGTGCACAAGCCCACGCTGGGGATCTACTGTCTCCATCCATAGTCCGAACAAGAAGAAGGAAGTATACAAAATAACACTGTAAATAGAGACAGTGGACATTGACGTCATAGAAGATTACTTACTGCTATTGGAAAAATCCTTAATTAAATAAATGAAAGGATACTAAGTTATGGGTATGAATGAGGCAAAACTGCGCAAAACAATATAAAAACAGAGTTATTTATAGAAATATCACATAGATTTTGAATGTAACTGCATCATTGAATATAATAATGTTTTAGCAGTAATCTTACTTATTTATTGATATAATTAATCTGAGAAAATGTTGAGTTTGTTTACTCAATTGAAGGTTAAATGAATAAATAGTGAAAATGAATCAATTATGCTTTATGAGAGATAAGGATAATTACAGAAACAGATTTTTAAAAGCAATAAATAAAGTTCGTAATTTAACTGTTTCGCAATAAATCTTGATATCTAACTGTGATGTAGAAATTATTTTCATTTATCGTTTCTTTATTTAATTATTGTAACTGCGAAGAAAATGCATTAAATTAAAATAATTATTTATTGAACCAGAAATGAATTTGTATCATTCAACATTTAGATTACTGCTGATATTTTATGAAAATAAACAGAGAAAATTAAGATTTTTAATATACAGTGGAACGGAAGAATATGGAAAGATTTTTTTAAAATCAAGAGCGGTTTGATTTAAAAAAAATGTAACAAAGCATTTATTTATAACATACATTAATGTATGCAAATAATGATCACAGTTCGTAAAGCACGAAAATCTTCAAAATATTTGTTTTTTCTAAACAGAAAATGATGAGATATCGTTACAATGTAACGATGTAACGATATGTCATCATTTTCTATTCCAGCTATATGGAAATGCATTTTGAAGGAACTTTAATTTCGTCGAACAAGAGTTCCAGTTACATTGCTGATTCATAGAGGGCGCCACCTGGCTTATTTTGAATATATTATTGTAAATTCCGTTATTTTAGCGTCTTGTCAGTTTGAACATTGGAATAAATCATGTAACACATTTTAAATTTTTTTTTTTTTTGCTGTTCATATTTTTGATGGTTTTCTCCTGATGATGGTTATAGAGATTAACCGAAACGTCGAGGTTTATTTATATATGTAGTTTTAATGTAACTCATATTTATTAAACGAATTTTACGTTGGAAGCAAGTGTTTGAGGAGTATTAATATCTTATTGATTGGCATTTTCTTAACTTTTCTCAGACGTTCTCCATTTTTGTGGAAACACATAATTTTTTCTTTACTTTCAAATTTGCAGATTCTGAATCACTCTTGATGGTTTTAAAATTTGTTACTTGGTTTTATGTGTATCTAAAGTTTAATAAATTCTTGCTTCATATTTTCGAATTCTTCCTTGGAATTATCTAATTTTTATTTGAATTCTTCTTTTGGAATTTTTTATTCTAGGACACTTGTCTTATGAATTCTCTAACTGTTTTTTTTTTATTTTTTAGAATGGATATTGGTTGTCTCTAAAGGAACTCTGAATTGTTCTGAACAGTTTCTTTCTTGATATAATAGGGATTTTGTGTATTGCAAACACCTTTCGAATTTTCTGTATGATCTGGCGATGCTTTGCGTTTTTGTTACTTCTTGTGCTAATTTAATTTCTACATCACACAATTTAGATTCTAAGGGTGTTATCGTGATTCTCGATTTCGTTTTTACCGACAAAAATGGTTCTTTTCATTCGAGTAATTCTATTTCTAACATTTTATATTCTATTTCGGCTTCTTTAATTTGAATAATTAAATTTTCATTTTCTAAGCGTAAATCTTTAATTTCTGTGCTGGAATAATTAAATTGATTAATTGGGCATTTTTTGTCCTTGTTTAGAACTTGTGAGATGCTATTTTGGAGTGCGAAAGAATAAGGGTTAAATTTAGAATTTCCAGTTACTTCATTATCTTTAATTACATTAACCAAATAATTTTTAGAATCATTTTTATATTATTTATTTTTACAACATTTCCAGAAATAGATGAAGTACCTTTATGTATTACGTAAATACCAATAATCATATCAATATCAACATAATGCTGATTTATTACAAAAACAGAGGTTTGAAAATTAGAATCATCGGTTTTGATGTCTACATGAAAAGAAACAAATGGTCTTTATGATTTTTTGCCTAATCAATCCAAACTAATAACTGTTAATTCTAATTTTACACTATCTTAGATTTAATTATAATCACTTCTCTTCAAATTGTTCCCTGGCTATCTGTATCAACTATTACCATTTTATCCATTTTTTAGTAGATGTGTTTTCCTGAATTTCACGCTCCTACCTAAATCTGCTGCCGCGATATGGCGAAATGACCCAAAACTTTTGAATACCCCTTTAACCACCTTCTGCGGGGGATATTCAAAATCGCCGAAATACGTGTTTAACCTATTTTTTAGTAGATTTGTTTTAATTAATTTCGCCCTCCTACATAAAAGCTGAAATGACCTAAAAAATTAGACACCCCCCCCCCCATTTAAACACCTTCTGCGGGTAATTTCCAAAATTGCTGAAATACGTGTTTTATTCATTATTTAGTAGATTTTTTTTCCTGATTTTCGCGCTCCTAACTAAAACTGCTGCTGAGATATAACGAAATGATCTAAAACATTCTACCCCCCTTTTAACCCGCTTTGGGGGGGGGATTTCTAAAATCGCTGAAATACGTGTTTAACCAATTTTTAGCAGATTTGTTTTCCTTAATTTCGCGTTCCTACATAAAACTGCTGCTGAGATATGGCGAAATGGCCTAAAACATTTGACCACCCCCTTTAACCACCTTCAGGGGGGAATTTCTAAAATCGTTGAAATACGTGTTTAATAATTTTTTTAGTAGATTTGTTTTCCTGATTTTCGCGTTCCTACCTATAAATGCTGCTGAGATATGAAGATATGACCTAAAACATTCGAACACCACCCTTCAACCCCCTCCGGGAGGGGAATTTTTAAAATCGCTGAAATACGTGTTTAAACAATTTTTCAGTAGATTTATTTTCTTTAATTTCGCGCTATAACGAAAATTGCTGCTGAGATATGGCGAAATGACCTGAAACATTCGACCCCCCCCCTTTAACTCCCACCGGGAGGGGAGTTTGTAAAATTGCTGAAATACATGTTTAATCATTTTTTAGTAGATTTGTTTACCTGATTTTTGCGCTCCTACCTATAACTGCTGCTGAGATATGGCGAAATGACCTAAAATATTTGACCAACCCCTTTAACCACCTTCGGGGGGGGGGGGGATTTCTGAAATCGCTGAAATACGTGTTTAACCATTTTTTGTAGCTTTGTTTTCCTGATTTTCGCGCTATTACCTATAACTGCAGCTGAGATATGGCGAAATGACCTAAAACATTCGACCACCCCCCTTTAACCCCCTTCTGTGGGGAATTTCTAAAATCGCTGAAATAGGTGTTTATTCATTTTTTAGTAGAGTGGTTTTCCTGATTTTTCGACTCCTACCTATAACAGCTGCTGAGATATGTCGAATGACCTAAAACATTCGACCACCCCCTTTAACCCTTTTCGGGAGGGATTTCTGAAATCGCTGAAATACGTGTTTAATCATTTTTAGTAGCTTCGTTTTCCTGATTTACGTGCTCCTACCTATAACTGCTGCTGAAATATGACGAAATGACCTAAAACATTCGATCACCCCCTTTAAACCCCCCCCCCCCGGGAGGGAATTTCTAAAATCGCTGAAATACATGTTTAATCATTTTTTAGTAGATTTGTTTTCTGGAATTTCAAGCTCCTACCTATAACTGCTGCTGAGATATGGCAAAATGACCTAAAACATTCGAACCCCCCTTTAACCCCCTTAGGGGGAGGAATTTTCAAAAAGCCCTTCTAAATGCTTGCCTAGGCCATAACAGCAATCTACAGTCCAAATTGCGTGACCCTGGCTTTAGTAGTTTCGGCTGGGCGTTGATGAGTCAGTCAGTCAGTCAATCAGTCACCGTTTCCTCTTTATATAATAGTATACATTTTAAATACCTTTTTGATGGTTACCATCCGCTCCGCTTCTGACACAAATTACAGGATGATTTCATTCTGACTCCAATAATAAGACGAAACCTTGATCATTTGCTGATAATATATTGAACAAATTAAATATGTACATAGCAGAATTATTTACAAAAATAGAAGATGCTCGTCTATATTTAATATATTATATATTTAATATATATTATTAAGCTCGTCTTAAGCTGTAACAGCAGCAACTTTCAGCCACAATCAGATTCGGCTAAATGAATGCATCTTAATTGTTCTAAATTAGAACATAATAGTCTTGTTTCTTCACAGCCTTCTCACCCCGTTAGTGCTTAACCCCTTCAGGGGCAAAGTACTCTTGTAGCTAAAATATTGAAATGACTGATTGACACCAGGGTTCACGAACGAATTTCTTTTAAAATAAGTAAACGACGCATGTACTTTATAAATTCAAAGTTTGATTATAAATTTCTGGCGTCATTGTGTCATTTTGGGATTAAAATTAAGTGGTATATATAATATACCAGTGCCCTTCAAGGGGTTAACTCACGACTGCCATAGACTCATCTGACGCGCATACCACAGGTTAGAGTTCATATAGTACAGACTGAATCATACCGCTATTTAATAACACAATGGACCAAACACCAAGCTAAAACCGGTTTAGCGCAGTGGTGGACGGCGAGTGACAGTGACAGGGACGGCAAACACATGCTCTGTCGGTAAACGAAAGCTGAGCTGGGTTACAACATGTCTGTTATTTTGGGCAACAAGATGGCTATGCTTCAGCTCCCCTTAGAAGAGCTTTACTACAGGCAATAGAGCTCGCGCTGTATATCATATAGGCGGCATCCGATTGATGCTTAGGTTCGCTCGCTTGTCAAAAGAATAAAGTGTAGATCCTACATATTTAACAGAAGAGATCGCATATAAATCAAATTTCAGTTTTTTACATGCAGCTGATTAATTACTTGAAAATAAAACCTACCTTTTATTACGAATATGTCTGATGATTTGGCAGCATTCGAATTTAATATGTTATGGAAATATATATATATATATCACAAATGACTAATTAAACAATCATAAAAAATAATTTTTAAATTTAAAATTGTTGTCTATATGTTTAAATATGAAAAATAAATTAAATTTACAACAATACAACAATCTCTTTTTATTTCAAAATACAGCTGGTGTGTCCGAAGAATGAATTGATTTAGGATAAGCTATTTAAATATGTTATAATTGCTTTTCTATTATAAACATATTTATAAGTATTTTCCAACAGCATAAATCGAACTTAAAAATGTATAGAACACATGAAAAGATTTCTTAACTATTTTTTATCAATTGTCGTTAGTTAGAAATGTAATCAAATATCGTTAATTTTTTTTTAAACTAAGATTGACATTTGATACAATTTCTTTGTTTTTTTTTTCGTTAGTTGTAAGTTAATTTTACAAGAAGTATAAACTAACTTGAAATATTTAAATTATAGGAAATTATAATAACTGACGTAAATACATGACATTATTAAAATTTATTATGCAGAAAAAAATCACGATTTCATTATTACTATAACAATCCACATTCTATTTTATAATTTACTTTAAGATAATAATAAGCCGAATATAGAGTGAACAGTAAATAATATTTAAGAAATCCAACTATCAATATTTTTTTTCTAATGCTCGATACACAACTTTCGTTTTAAAACATTAAGTTTCGAGAAAGTTTATTTTTTGCAGCTTTTCTTTATTGAGTCAATAAAGAACTAGGAAATATCATTTGCAGTCCATTTATTTTAAACGTGAACTGAGTCTCAAAATAATGATATTTTATATAAAATTCTGAAGTATTTTTCGTAAATATAAAGAAGTTTGTTTGTTACTGAAATTCCAAAATTCAGTGAAGTCTTGTTTAAAAATGTATAGATGTGAGTATATGTTTAGTAAATATTCATAATTATATAGCAGATTATTAAACTTCACTCGTGTAATGAAATTTAATACTTACCTATAAATAACACAAAAATGCTATGATTACAAGTTTCATTAACATTTTAGTCGCTATAAATGTGTAAGAAATAAGTCCACAATCTTTTTTTTTAAATGATCTGACAAAATGTTTCTACACTAAAAAAAAAAAATGGGTCGATCTACTAAAAAAAATTAGTTTTTCTCATTGATCTTTGCAATTATTAAATTTGTTTTTGTATTCTTACGCAGTTACAAGAAAATATGTAAGAATTGCTAGAAAAAAGCTAGCAACGATTCCGGTTTACAGTACCTATTACTAAAAAAATCTGTGGAATACAAATATACTAAAAAATTTTTAGTAACCTCAGGATTTTTTTTACAGTGTAGTAGATCAAATAATTGCAATTGTAGTTGATTGTTTACGTGGATTCATGTATTATTAGGGTCTAGAGGATTGAAGATGAAAATTCAGAAAATTAACGTCTACCATATTAGCTATTAATACTTGGTAAGCAGATTAATGCGAACTGCTAACGTTAAAGATGTATTTATGGCGATTGCTAACGATGGAGATCATTCACGTTGATCTCTAATAACACCACATATTATGCATCTTCACAAATAGCTCTATTATCATCATTCTGTTTTGTTTTCGGTGAGCTATATTAGATTGTTTTTTTAAATGGTATAACTGGATTTTTATATGCATTTATTATTTTGCTATTAAAATGCATTGGAAACATTTTAACTTTTTATAGTTAAAATGTACTTTATTGTATGACAGTTTTTAACTCCTATGTAATAAATTATATCTTAATCAATATTGATATATCAATACTCATCTTTCAGGGATAGGTATGTTTTTCATTGAAGAGTATATTTATGTAAATCCGTGTTCTTAATGGCTAGTTCACAAAGGAATATTTCAAATCAGCAGCCTACATTTACCATTCAATGATCTGTGTATATATAATTTAATGATTATTGTCTGCATGCTAAACATCTTACATCGTTAAACGTATAGCTAGGTTCAGACATTTTACCGCAAAAATTTGCAAACTTCTGACGAGTCTCCAAATAACCTAATAAAACTATCCTTACAGATATTAAGTGTGTTTTTTTGTTATACGTAATTTTGACATCACATTCGTGATTACGAAATGCTTCGATAAGAATAACATAAATGTTTTTGTACTATTATATGCATTTCATTTATTACGTACTACCTTTTCAGATTCATCAGTCAGAAAAATTTAGCTCGGAATGTTTATGTAAGATATTGACAGCAATATTCAATATTATTTCTTTAACACATTATTCACGAATACTTGTAGAGGATTTCTTCATCTTTGTTTATCAAAAACATTTTGCATTTATTTTTACCCAGCCATGCATAATTGTATAGTCTTCTAATCGAATTGTAGTTGTCATTTACATTTTTTATAGCTGAAAATACAAATTGTGATTATGGTTAAGTTTAAGGTATCCGAATACCTTCGGAGGGCCTTTTTTTTAATTATTTTAAAATATGACTTTTTTTTTGCATTGTATATCATGATGTGACTAAAAAAGTAAAATAAAACAGAAAAAGTTATACATTTCAAATTATTTTTTTATATTTTGGGGAAAAAATAAGCAAAAAACAGCGAAAATAATCACTTCCGCAAAACATCATAACTCAACTTTAAATCAAGATATTTTTATTTTGTAAGCATTATTATAATTATTAAACCTTTTTCTGGGGAATGAACTACTCTCATATTTGTGAGTCAAATATTTCAAACTATATAGAAAGTTAATCCGTGATGAAGCAAAAATTACTAAAAATTTATTGCAAATTGGAAACTTTATCAATAATTTAAAAAAAAAAAACTAATACACTTACTGTTACGAGTGTAGTTCATTCCCTTTATTGCACTTTGCAAAGCATACAAAAAAAATTTGAAAGAGATTCATCCATAATTTTTTCCTTTATGATGTTTTGCGTAAACATAAAATGTTAAAAAATTGATTTCCAGAAAACGCAAAAACAAAATTTAATTCAAAATCTTACCTTTATATTGAAAAGCAAACCTTAATATGTTACTCAATTTATACGCTATATTATCTATTTTGTTTAAAACAATTGCTGATTTTCTTTTTCAAATTCTTTTAAAATTTTCTCTGCTTCTTTACTTTTGGGTTTACATAGCATTGAAAAACGTGCTGACTTCCGGTAAGCAGAACGATAATTCCGGTTTCAAAATACTGATACTTAGTAATTTTAAAAAGGCAATAACTTGACTTCTAAATAAGATATAAACAAAATTCAAACAGATTTCGAAAGATAAAGAGTCCGGCTATTATATTATACCAAAATCTAAAAATCGATATTTTGGCCGAAAATCGGCTTTTAAAGGTGTTCGGATACCTTAAACCTTTTCAAAGAAATAATATATATTTTTCTCTCTCCTTCTATAGCATTCTCTCACCAATTGGTGAGAGAATGCTATAGTAGACCCAATAATGAAGTGTTATTTTATGCCAAAGAGCCCATTTTAAAAATATATATTATTTCTTTGATAAGGTTTAAACTTAACGGTAGTTTAAAAAAGGACCAGTTCAAAATCTAAATTGATATAAAATATTGTTTGAGAATTTCAGATTTAGGTAATAACTCACATATATGATAAAAACGATGCACTACAACGCATTTTTATTTAATTTTTTCTTGAAATTAGAACATGTATTTATGACCAAAAAAACATAAAATTTACATTTAAAAAAACAATATCCAAATTCTGCATTGTTACATTATTCAATCAGAAAATAATAAATTAAACAGAAGCTCCCGGCTTACGCCAGAACTTTTCCAAATAGTGGCAGATCTCTAGACACAGAGTGAATTATTTTGAGCTTATGTATTTTCCTTTTATGATACATGATGTGCTTCGAAGAATACGAAGGATTACTATGTAATTTATAATAGCCATTTGTTTTTGAAGATATAAATGGATGATACGTATTTTTGAAGACACGAAATGATACTAATATGATCATAAGGGATATTTGTTTTTTGTAGTAATATGTTTGGTACAATGCCTAGAAGAAAAACACAATATATCTTTTGGTTTTGCTAGAAGTTCGTTTATTAAATCTATAGAAAATATTTTAATATTCATGTTAGAGTTAATGTTGTGTAAAGTCTTAGAGAATCATAACTAAGGTAGACTTTTATTTTTATTCATATGTGAAATGTGAAATGAAAATAGTATAAAATAAGTGTTAATAATTTTGATTTTCTACGTATGGAAAATTATATTGTATAAAGCGTTATAAAATCCAATTATTTTCTATTCAGAGTTTGTGTCTGATTGATATTCAATACAAATGTTTTTATTATTTCCAATTTATTTAAAAATAACATCGTTTTCAGATTTATCGTTTTAATAATGCACAAAATATTAGAAACTATTTGCAAAGTAAAGTAGTCTATAAATTAAAAAATATAACGGTAAGTAGATGCTCTACTTCTGTTATCTGTGCTCATTTCTACTATGAGAAGTATACAAAGAAATAAAGAGCATTGTTTCGTATCAAAAAATTTGTGCTGGGTTTTTAACCATGGTGTTGAAGAATGTATTTTTAAAGTCGCCAAATCTTCTACACAATTCCTTTAATGAAACTTATTCTCTATAAGATTTTCTTCTGTTCAAAGAGATTTTTGTGTTAGATAGAAGTTTTAATTTTTTCCTTTGTAATCGTACAAAACTGCTATTATTTAAGGGGAATAAATACTTTTTTTTTTAATTTCTTGTATGTAAAATTACTGCATTGTCTGGTTAAAGTAGAAAATGTTATAAAAACCGTAATCACGAAATTAAATAAAGAACAATGCATTTGGTCAAATAAACTATAAAATAAAGTTACTTACCTGACATAATTGTTCGAATTTAATTATAACAATTAAACGGAAGAAAAATAATCTACAGATTAAGCTAATTTTTTAAAAAACTAAAAAAGATATATGCATCAAAATGGTTAAGAAATATTCTAATATACTCATCATTATTTCATCCCTTTTTAAAGCTTAGCAAATTAATTTTTATGAAATTCTTTGTATACGAAACAATTAAAAAATTGCCTCTGCACGTATTAATACGTCGAAAGTGCAGAAATTTTAGGATTAATTATGAAATATTTCGTAATAAATGTACGACTATTATAGATGTGATTTCAACTAATAATAAATTATGAAATTCTTTCATATTCAAAGAGCATCTGTCCATAAGATAAAACGAACTTGTGAATAAATATTCGAGAAGAGGATAAATCTTTAGCGTTGATATTAACCAGTCATAAATCATCCTTTTCTTTAAGTAGTTTAAATAAAGGAGTATATAAATAGAGGGCATATTCAAATTTATATACGTAATGGATTTGATCAATAGTTATCAATAAATGGAATGACTTATACTAAAAATTCCATTATCTTCAATTGTGACAAAGATGTAACGAATTTAATGCATCACATGTTAATAGATTTGTTATTATTATGTATAAACAAAATTAATTTTGATTTGACGGCTACTTCTTAGAAAGGTAAATGTTTTCTTACAATGAAGACGTAAAATAAAATAAAGGAACATTTTAAAGTAAGACGTGAATGAGAAAAAAAATTGCAAATATCGTCTTTTAAAGCTTTTTGTCCGACATATTTATAACCAAATGATATTATAAGCCAAAAGGGACATTTAATATGTTCATAAAAGATCAAAATTCAGATAATCCATTAAATATATCTTGGACTTGAATATACAGTAAAACCTCCCTAAAGCGGACCAATCCATGAAAAATTGGTATCTCCGAGAGTCGGTCTTTTAATAAAGGTTACGTTTAAATCAAAAATTTTATTGTCTAGAATATGGTAACAAAGAAGCATAGATAGAAATTCTGAGTTGTTTAATAATGAAATTAACTATATTAAAGCAGTCGTCATCGATCGTGGATTTAACTTGAATATAATTAACCGTATTTTATCTAATTCTCTGACAATTACTGATTCTGCTCCAGCAAATAAAGAATTTAAAAATGGTATTGTCTTACCATATTTTCATAAAATCAGTACACAAATTTCACGTATTTTAAATAGGTTTAGTTTCAAAGTTGTTTTCTCTCCAACCAATAAAGTTTCTTTCTCCAATCTTAAAAATCCAATTGACGAAAATAATACATGGGACATTCTTAGATTTTTTGTGAATGCGGCCTCTCCTACATTGGGCAGTCGAAGCGTGCTCTTAGAATTAGGCTGAAAGAACACCAAAATTATGTTAGAACGTATAAATGTGAGAAATCTACAATAGCTAAACATTGTTGGAATTCCATCAACCAGTTTAATTATTCAGAGGCTAAAATTATTCAAAAATGTAATTCAGTTGTGGATCTTGACTTTTACGAGGCTTATTTATCACAAACGTACTTCTTCCTTAGTGAATGATATGGCCAGCACCCCTTTTCTCTCGCACGTGTGGAGAGATCCTGCGCATTGACTCATTTTTTCAGTTATTTCGGGTTAATTACGTCATTTCTTTGGGATATATATACTCTTGCTTTAGCATTTTCATTCAAGCCAGTACTCTGGGCGATAACCGAGGGGTTCTTTGAACTCATTTTAATCCCTTTTTTCTGTACTGAGGAAGAGGATCCAGGAATCCTCGAAACGGCCGTATGCAATTTTTGAGCCAATTTTTCATACTTGTGCGTTATAACGTATGCATTGGTTTTAGTTTATGAATGGTAACAAATAGTTTTATGAAAGTTTATCTTACACATTAGGAAATACATATTTAAAAACAAAAAAAAAGAAAACTTTAATTTAAAATTATACATTAATTACTACAATCGTTTAAAAAATCAATAAGTTGACATTTGCTTTGATTTTACAATTATGTATAATACAACTTTCTTTTATAAACCCTTTGGAAGTTTAGTGAATGAATAAATTCATTTTTTTTTTACTTTCTGTTCAAAATCAGGTTGCTAAGATTGCTTCAACTTTTCTGATAATATGAGAACTTCAAGATTAGCCAAAAACGAAGGTTTATAATTAGCGATTTCTAAATCAAGAGATAATTTTAATGCTGGTTTTGTTATAGTTGGTTGAGGTCACCACGGACATATTTTGTACACGAAGAGTTCACAGTCATAGACCTCCTTTTAAATTAAAATCACACCCACTATACGCACCCATGCCTGATTGAATGTGAACTTTAAAATTAAAATGACAGTGAAGACATTGTCAGCCCTCCCCCCTCCCTCCCGGAGAATCTCTGAGACACAGGGGCTCATTTCTGGAAACTTAGCGTAAAGGCCACGCTAAGGCCCGTGTACAGCATCGCATTTTTATTAAGCTTAATTTAAATTAAAAATCTACGATCCAAAGTCCTGCGTCGCCTATATCCTGAAACACGGCGACGATAAAACAAACATTGAAGATGCACAAAATATGGCTTTTGGCTGGGTGCTGTGTTTTCAGTCAGTGGCTACATAAAAAAAATTTTGTTTAAAAAATACTAATCAGTTGATTTTGGCAGTGCTAATTCTCTCACGTGACAACGGACAATTGTGAAGTAGATATGTTTACCGATATGAAGCTAGAGTGAGAAATTAGATGAATGTCTGGTTAATTCATAAAGAAAACCAGAAATATTCCTAAGATTTATACTTAAGGGTATAAAAGAGAAAATATTGTCCAAATAGCTGCTGGGAGATTCAAATCCTGCACCTCTTGTCTAGTAATCAGTGCCTTAACCACTAGACAAGAAGGAGGTTAAGTTTTGATTTGAACGTCAATAATAAAAGTATATTATTTACAAATATAAAATTTTAATTTCATATTTAGTGTAAATATTTTACGTTACTTTCAGAGAAATATTTTATTGAATACGTATCTAGACACATTCAAAATCCATCAAATTTTAACGCAAATTTCAATTCGTATTTGATTTAAACAGTCTCATGAGTATGATATATTTTATGGTTTTCATGCATTTGATAGTGTATGTAGTCCATGGTAAGCAATAAAAAAAATAATGATTTTCTGATTTTGAAAATAAATAATGTATCGTTCATATTTTGTGTGCGGTAACTTTGTAAGCGTTTTTTATATTTTATAGAGTTCTGAAACGCTAAAATACAAATTTTGCATAGTCATTTTATTGTATCAGTTACATAATTTGTCTGTTAAATGCGCCATTTTCGCTATGGAAAGCACATTCTATGTTAAAGTAGTCGAATATGCCAATCCCAAAACTTTCTTCTATCTCAATAATGTTAATGCTTCAAAATTCGCTATCGCATCGCCAATAACTGGAAAACACGAAGCTAAAATGCGTGAAACCCGATTAGAAGATCTATTCCCAGTTCTCGTCAATATTGAATTTGAATGAGAGTATCGCCAAATTAGTCCTCTACAGCCAAGTTGCCTTTATTTATGGCAACTTATTTTTGTCGCCAAGTTTGTCGAGAATTTGACGTTGGCGATATGAGTTGGAACAATGGTTACAAGAATGAAAAAAAAAATTATCGAAACCATGTTGACTAAAACTCATAAATTAAACTCGTTTATAGATGAATTCTGTTGTCTTGTTTGAAAATATCAGCCATCCCAAAATTTTAAACTGCTATATCTCAGCCATTTTTTAAGATAGTGGCAAAACAAAAATTGCTCCGGAACAAGGCCGAACATTTAACGGAAGAAACTTTCAGGATTTCAAATTTTTTGTAATTTTTTTTAAAATTTGAAATCTTTAAATGGCTATCACAGCACCACCTTTTTTCGAAATATCCCCAAATTCAACTAGGAATTGCAGGCTATAGTCAAAAACATAGAACAAAATTAGTTCAATTAATCTGTTCAACTTCATACACTTTTCGATGATACAATATTGAAAATGGAACAAAACTCATGATCACAAAGCCCCCTTTCGTAGAAATACCCCCAAATTCAAATAGGACCTACTTGCTATAGCCAAAAACACAGAAAAAATGGTTCAATTTGAGGCATAACTTCATACACTTTTCGATTTTAAAATGAGGACACACAGATGGACAGACGGACAGACGGACATTTTGTAAAAACATGATTTTCGGAATCTCTGACCCCGAAAACGTGTAAATCCGTCGAATACCGTCGAATAATATATATATGGAAGTCGATTACAATACTGTCTTCTATTATAGATATAGAAAGTAAAAACTGTAAAAAAGGATATATTTATATATTTCTTTTAACATTGTAATATGACGAATTTTTACTACATTTTCGAACGCTTTTTATGATTTTGGTAAAGTGTATATATATATTTTACATTTATACTTTTTTGATAGAAAATACTCTTTTCTGACGTACAATTGTTTTAAATTTCGTGCATAATTGTTAAAGATATACGAATTTATACACATTATAAAATTTTACCTATCGTAAAAATTCTATTTTCTCTCCAATAAATTGCAAATTACATTTCATGTATTCTGAATATTTTGAAATATGTGTGAGCATTCAGGAGTAAAATAACAGAGTTTTTATGCCATTTACATAACAATATATTGGATAATTTACGGCAACGTTGAATCAAATTGGCTACTATTTCAAAAACTCTACAGGAGATATTAATTTACCAGCTTTTGCTTTTGTGAGTAACAAGAAAATGGAAATTAAGGGCTGTGAGGCTTTATTAAATTTATTCTCCATATGTGCTCGATTATAAATAATTCATTTTTCAACCTTTCATAATATGCTAAATTCTATAACTATTGGGTAGAATGTGGATTGATTCTTTATTTTAAGTACTTATATATAGAATAATGTTTAAAATTATACTTTACGCAAACGTAAAAAATAAATAAATAAACAGTAAATCATTATTTTCTGAAATATTTTTCTCAAATATTTTTGCTATTTTTATCTTTTAAATGTACTATTATTCTTTTTTTATTTTTCAATAAATATATATTTCTACGATTCAGTATTTTATATTCATCTTGGGAATGCACCAGGCAATTTTCCTTTTCGGCGCCCGTAATTTTTTTTCTTAGAGAACATTAAATGTATTAGAATTCTAAACATTTTAATTAAATTAGAACCTTCTAGAATTTACTTTCTTCACACGTTTTGGAAGCTACTTTACTCCATTTTGTTTAATCCGTCGTCATTCCGGAATTCGAGGTTCTAATTGGATAAAATACATTTCAAGTACGCAATTTGAAATCTTCCCCGAAAGGGTTTAAACAAATTGCACGATTTCCGAAAATAAATTTTAAAATGATACCGTCTGTTAAAAATACCAGTGCACCGTTCATGACGTGTACCGTACGTGTACCGTCTGTTCACAGCATCAGAAGAATGTCTCCTGATTTTTTTAAAATATTGCCGTCAGAATATAGTTATTTATATACATGCGTACTGCCTAATTGGAGAGAACCCCATTTTTGTGTGGCGAATATGTCAATAAAAAATTTGGACTGAAAAAGTTTGATTCATTTTGAGGAATTTTGAACCCAGGAATTTTGAACTATTGCCACTGTGTTTTTAATTGTTTGGTTAAACGCTGGTATGGCTGCACTGCTGGTACTTGCGGGCAAACATTTAATTAACTGCATGCTCCCGTTTTTAATTATGCAATGTATTCTAATGTGAGTGCAAATTACTATTTTTCCTCTCCAACATCATTGAGTATGTGATATTTTACAATGTATTTTCTTTAATTCATTGGCAGCATGGTATTTTAATGACTGTTCACCGAAACTCAATAACTTCTGCTATCACATAATTCATATACTCATTCATGTTCATATTTAAAGGGATATCTCGTCAACACACGTCGCAAATATATATATATATATATACAGGGTGTATCTGAAATGCTTCAACAAACTTAGAGGTATGATAGTACTCATGAAGACGAACAAACAAACAAAAAATGCAATGGAACATGGGGTCGCAAATGACGCTTAAAGGATGAAAATCAAGAAAATGCGTCTGGAAATGGTGGCTCTGTTGCTTGGCCTCCATGCTCGCCGGACCTTAACCCTTTGGATTTCTTCTTTTGGGGACAGATGAAATTCCTCATTTATGAGACGCCAATAGAAACGCCAGAAGAAGTAGCAGTGCGTATTGTGACCGCTGCAGGAGAAATCCAAGAACTCCCGTAATCTTCAACCGTGTCAGCCAGTCGTTCCTCCGTAGATGTACTTTGTGTAATAATGTCCGCGGTCGACACTTTGAACAATTGTTGTAAAATATTTGTTTTCTCTGAACATCACGAGCTGTGTTCTATCTATTCTGTGCAATAAATAATTTTCTGGAGTGTTTCTTTCTTGTCTCAGTTTGTCCATTTTTAGACGCATTTTTTCGATTTTCATCCTTTAAACGTCATTTGCGACCCCATGTTCCATTGCATTTTTGTTCGTCTTCATGAGTACTATCATCCCTCTAAGTTTGTTGAAGCATTTCAGATACACCCTGTATATGTGACGGTTTTCCAGTACTGAATTCAACTCGTCGATAATTGAATATCCCGATATTATGATAGTAAATTAGCAGTACCCGTATGGAAATGTGTTCGATGTATTGGAGGTTCCCAACTCAAAAAATCACAACTACTTGTCACTAGATGACATAGTTTATTATGGATCTTGAATATCGTGCATAATAAAGCATCCATCACTTTAGAAAAAACACCAATTTACTCTCTCAACTACATTGTATTACTTCGATAAATAATATCGCACATTCGAATATACTTCACTCTAGCAGGGTTTTTGTAGAAAACTTAAATTACACACAAAATATAAGCTCCTGATTTGTGTCTCTCGATTAAATATCAGGACGGCGCAAGTGTTTCTACAGCAATGCGTCGAATGAGGCAGCCAATTAGAGTGGCGAAACAGGTGCGGACCCTATTTCAGTCTCGGCAGGAAATTGGAGTGATAAGGTTCCCAGAAAAAAGAGCGCGAATACATTTTTTCCAAGGGAAAAAAATAGAAATGTTTGTGAAGAGTAATAGTTACGTGACGTGTTTTTCAGGATATTTTGAACGGAAATGTAAGATGGGAAATAATTTAACAGACTAGGGTTGCAGGATGTATTTAGAAGGGAAACTTTTTATTGATTAAATTTAATAACGTGCGGAATTCTGAATTTTGTAATATATATATATATATATATATATATATATACCTTCTATATATACCTCCATAACGTTTACTTCCGAATGAACTCTACCTCTGCAAAGCGGAAGTAGTACGCAGTCACGAGATATAAGGTGTTGAAAGTTTTTGCTATATATGGTTATATGTATATCCTATAAGGGCAAGTGTCACAGGACATTTTTGTTCTTAAACGTCTTGTCGAATATTTGAAGACATATTTCACGATGCGCCCTTAAAATTTGGAGATATAAAGACAAGGTTGCCCATTAGTTTTTCAGGGTAGTTTAGTCCCAAGGGTAATTAGTCGGGCAAAAAAAATTGAGAAATCACATAACAATTTTTATATTAAAATGCTCTAAAAGATCTTTCGCTATAGTAAATGACTTTGTGCGCCTAGGATAATTTTTTTATGCATTTATCTAAAAATTGCACCCATATTCAATAAAAGACAAAAAATTTGAAAAAAAAAATGTTTTAAAAGTTTTCTTTATGTGTTTTGACAATAGCATAAAAGGTTTCTACCCAAATTTCACGCTTAAACCAGATATCAAAGTATTAATAGGTACGTCCTTTTGAAATAAGAAAATTAGTGTAACTATTAATTGATGATACATAAGCATTTGCCTGACACAACTTTTAACAGCGCATGCATGTGCGAATGATAGCAATAAGTTTTCTTTTTCTATTTCATAGTTAATAGTTTATATATATATGGCACCTCATATGAAAATATCAGACGAATATCGTGAAAATGCAAAATTGAATGGTCAATACATTGAATTGAATTTAATTTGGTGTATAAACAAGCTGTATTTTAAAATGTTTTTCACGAATATATTTTTTTTTCATTGACCTTATTATGTTGTTTTTATCTTCATTCTTTTTTTTTAAATACATAACACATGTGTGCATGGACCACATATTTATTTGCTGTAGTGACAGATCATTTTCAGCATGTTATGTTACAGATTGTTCGGAAATAATTTTTTTCTGTAATTTACTATTAGATCTCTAATTGCTCTCGTGACTAACCCTCTCAAAAATATATGAGGTTAAACATGTTATTTCAACCCCTAACATTCAAGGTGGATTCGTCAAATAAAGCTCTAGATAGCCGACAACAGTCTAACATGGCATGAGGACTGTGACTTTTGGCCATCTAGAATATATATTTATATTTACAATTAATTGTTTAAAAAATGATTATACAAAACTATTGAATAAAAATTTATTATTTTCTAAAAATCAATCTATTATTTGTAAAAATATTTGTGTTTGGAAAATTAGTTTGGAATGTTTATTGATCATAAATATTTTTTAGCTAAAACTTTCCATACCATTTTTTAAAGATTTCACTTTCAATTGAAATAAAACAGTTTTATTGATATTTATGAGGTGCTTTTGCATTCTTAAATAGTCTTATACACCTTTAACTACATTATCCTTATTTCTCAATAGTCTTATAAACTTTTAATATTCAATTAATATTGTCAATTTGAGAAACAATTAGGAATATTTATAAAATTCCTGGATTAAAAGAAAAAAAATACTTCGCACAATTTCGTAATTCAAAATATATATTTGACATTTAGTACGGATAAATAGTGGTATTAATCGACAAGTTTAACAATTATTTAAGTAATGGTTAAAATTAAAGTTTTATTTAGATTAAACACTTACTTAATTTTCAGAGAGTTTATTTATCTTTCGATTGCCATACAAGTTTTTCTATATTTTAAATCATATCTAAATGCCTACAAAATACTAACATTACAAAGCAATATACAGGGTGATTATAAAAAAACTATTCCGATATATGAGCCCCTAACTATCATACCATTCACAGAAACTGAATGAAACTTTGCTTTAAAGTAGTTTAGGGTATGCACTCAAGAATCATATGAAAGACAACAGTTAAATTCTAACAGTTACGGTTGCAGAGACAAAATTTCGAAAATTTCAAAATGCAACACCTACTTTCTTTTTATTGGAATGTGATCTTCATAGTGAAAAACCATAAAAAGCGTTGGAACGGTACCTGTAGAACGAAAATCGCCGGCGCTAGACAGACTAAGAAGAATAGTGAAAACAACCAATAAGGACAGAGAAGCCACAGAAAACAGAACATTTTATTGTGTTTCATACATTTTCCATTTTACACACGACGACACTTTACATGCGGCAGATGGTGGATAGCACTGAACAATAAAATGTTTTACTTTCTGTTGCTTCTCTGTCCTTTATTGATTGTTTTCACTTTTCTTCTTAGTCTGTCCAGCGCCGTCGATTTTCGTGCTACATGTACCGTTCCAACGCTTTTTATGGTTTTTCACTACGAAGATCACATTCCAATAAAAAAAAGTAGGTGTTGCCATTTGAAATTTTAGAAATTTTGTCACTGTAATCGTAACTATTAGAATTTAACTGTTGTTTTTCACGTGATTCTTGAGCGCATATCTAAAAATACTTTAGGCCTGAAATTCATTCAGTTTCTGTGAACGGTATGACAGTTATGGACTCATATATCGGGATAGTTTTTTTATAATCACCCTGTATTAAAGGTCATATTATCCTATAAATATCAGAACAATATGCTATGGTGAGCAGGAAATTTTGCGTTATTTTTGGTCTTTAATAAATTCAAATATATTTTCAAACTTTTCCATAAAGGAGAGTAGGAATATCAAAAAGCTATCGGTATAACATTTAAATAGAACATTTCTTTCTGGACAGCGTAAAAGAACAGGTACAAAAAGGGAAATAGGAAAATATCTATTATTTATGATAAACTAAACAATACTCTTGAAAATAGTGACAAACTTAAAATTGAAATACGAAAATTTTAAATGTCAATTTCAGTAGAAGTTATCGACATTATCTAGTGTAAATTTGAACTCATATTAAAGTAAGATAAATATCGGAAAAACTATGAAAAAAGAAATAACATTATAATCTATTATTTAAGATTAAATAGACAATTTATATTTTACTTCCTTTTTCTTAAAATTGCCCGTGTTTAACTAAATCTATTGCATACAACTTCATTTTAAGTAAATTAATAAAATTAAATAACTATTGAAAATACAATAAAATTACTTAAAATAGTTCATTACTTTATTTGTTTGTTTTGCAGACAGACAGATTATCGCATATTCAGCCATCTGAATAAATATTTATAAATATTTCCGTTAATATACCAATTAAGCAATAATATCAATGATAAAGGTAACAAGAACGAAGAATCGTGAGTCAAAAATGGATTATATAACACTTTCCAACACTTACTATAAATATTTCCGTTAATAGACCAATTAAGCAATAATATCAATGATAAAGGTAACAAGAATGAAAAATCGTGAGTCAAAAATGGATTGCATAACACTTTCCAACACTTACAAAATATTTTTTCAAATCTTTACGGTTTAATAAAGTGAAATATGATATCTAAGTAAATAAATTGGAAAACGCATAACATATTAAAAACACAATTTCATGAATCCATTACCAAAAGTGTTCGGAAAAATATCCAAACTCTTTTGTGCAGACCTGTATATGATCTATAGATTTGTATATATATTAAATGAATGCTAAATTTCAGTTCAGCTAGGAAACGCGTAACACAGTTTAAAATACACCTTCTTGAATTTCCATCAATAAACTTAATTGTACTCGAGAACTTTCGTGTTGCCCTGTATATCATCTATAAAATTTATAAGCACCAAATAACAGGCAAAAATGAGTTAAATTAAAAAAAAAAAAGTGTTCAGCAACTGAAAAAGAACTTCCAGCAATTATTGTTAACAGACAGTACCGAATTATTTGTGTGTCCATGTAAATGAACGATGAATATTGCACGAACAATATTCTATAGTAGGCCTCTTGTAATGCACCTTATATCAATTTCAATATGTTTGAAATAGTCAAGCATTACTAGAATAAAACGCAAATTATTTTCCCCCATAGACGGTAAAGTAACTGAATGCTTTTGAGTGTCCCTGTAAATTAACTATAAACACTAGGCACACCATTCTATAGTATGCATTTTGTAGTGTACCTCAGTGATGTATATATATCAATTTCGATACGTTTTAAATTGTGTGACATCCTCAAAATAAACCGCAAATGATTTTTCCCCATACACCGTAATGTAAAATAATTCTTTTATATTATTGAATAATATTTGTGCAACATTCATTGTTCATTTACGGGGACACACAAAGATTTCGGTACTGTCTGTTAACAATAATTGCAGGAAGTTCTTTTTCAGTTGCTGAACACATTTTTTAAAATGTAACTCATTTTTGTCTGTTATTTGGTGCTTATAAATTTTATAGATGATATACAGAGCAGCACGAAAGCTCTCGAGTACATTTACGTTTATTGACGGAAATTCAAAAAGGGTTATTTTAAACTGTGCTACGCGTTTCCTAGCTGAACTGACATTTAGCATTCATTTAATATATATATAAATCTGTAGATCATATACAGGGCTGCACAAAAGAGTTTGGATATTTTTCCGAACACTTTTGGTAATGGATTCATGAAATTGTGTTTTTAATATGTTATGCGTTTTCCAATTTATTTATTTAGATATCATCTTTCACTTTATTAAACCGTAAAGATTTGAAAAAATATTTTGTAGATGGTGGAAGGTGTTACATAATCCATTTTTGACTCACGATTTTTCGTTCTTGTTACCTTTATCATTGATAAACACTAAATATTTTTGTTCAAAAACGAATTTGGAGATTAATACAAACGTTAAAAGTAAATATTGTAATTAAACTATTTTCCCATAAAATATGCATCGTTTATGATGATAATCTACGATAAAATATTACAACAAAACAGAAAATATAATTATTAGTAAGATAGAAAAAAAAAATCGATATTTTCCTTAAAGTTGATACAATTTAATATAATGATAGTCATTATGTATCATGATGTATCATTAGCTAGTGAGATTTGATTATGCCCATAAGGATAAAGTAAACTAAAATGTTCTGGAGAAATATAGTACTTTACTGTAATACACTCGATACCTTTAATAATGATATTGATAATATTGCAAATTAAGTTCTCATCGTTAAATTGAAAAGAAGAAAAAATATGAGTTGGTCTTTTTATTTTTGCAAAATAAATGTATGCACTAAACGCAATTAATACACTAAAATTAGTAGAATTTTTTGTCTTGTTTAACCATTTTTTTTTATATATATATATAAAAAAGAGTAATATTCTTTAAATTATGAAATATCTGGAACTTACAGAGTTTTTAATACTTAATAAGAAAACTATTATTTTGCAATTCATAATTAATGTATAATTAAAGTATTCCCGTTAGTTAAATATTATATTTTATTGATAGTTAGAAACATGTGTTGATAAAATATAAAAGTCCATTTTTTTTATTAATTTTTGTAGTATTCACTTTAAACATTATTAATCTCAGAAATATTTTACATTTAATTGCATTAAATTTGCTCAAAACAAATATGGATTTTAATATACTTTTATTACACTGATGTCCAAACATTAGGGCTATTTTTAGCTATTATTATTTAGCTATTTTTTCGATTTTAGGCGTTTTGTAGAATATCTATTGAAATTCTTTACGGATTGTCCTTAAACTTCAAGAACATAAAGAACATGTTCGAATTCATAATTGTTGTAGTATTCATAATTTTTGTAGTATTCAGTTTAAACATTATTAATCTCAGAAATATTTTACATTTAATTGCATTAAATTTGCTCAAAACAAATATTGAATTTAATATACTTTTATTACACTGATGTCCAAACATTAGGGCTATTTTTAGCTATTATTATTAAGCTATTTTTTCGATTTTAGACGTTTTGTAGAATATCTACTGAAATTCTTTACGGATTGTCCTTAAACTTCAAGAACATAAAGAACATGTTCGAATTCATAATTTTCAGTGAAGATTTTTAGGACAATTAGGGGTAGGGAGTAATAATAATTTTAATAATAAAATAATATTTGCGATCACCCAAGTAACAGAAAATGCTCAAAATGGCCTGTCACTGTAGTAAATGAACGTATGTCATGTTCAACATTTTTGTGCGTTTGTGTAAGCATAGTACGTATATTCATGAAGATGTTAACGTTTCTGAGAAAAATTCAAAAGTTTTTTGTTTGTAGCATACTGAGTTTTCAACCGAATTTTACACCACTTTTTGCAAACTTGACAAAGAACATTAGAAATAATATACTGTAATAAAAATATTAATATATTACATATTTTATGATATATGGGTATTTGTATGGAATATATTCTAACTGCTTATACGCGAACTACAGCAAAATATTGTTTATCATGATTTGGTCCAAGGACTGCAGCCGGTACATATATTTTAAATAGTTTACGGTACATATACCGTCCAGTTAAATTACGGTATATAGACTGGGCGCAAAGTTGCCAGTATATGAACCGTAATTGTTGACCAAAATTTTTTACAGTGATTGCGAAAAATAATTCGGTATAAAGATGATAAGAGTTGCTGGTATGCATTGAGATTATAATGGTGTACCTCAAGTCGTCATGTCAAAATCAAAAACATCTTTAAAAATAATTTAAAAAAATGACTGAATATAGAAAAATGTGTGGCGAGGGATACAAACTTCTCTATCTCATCTATTTTAGATTTATACTAGCGGCCCTCCCTCGCTTTGCTTCGGGTTAACCTTGAAAACCTTCATCTCTTTGTGTTTTCTGTAGACCTTTTTAATGTGTACAATAATTAGAACATTATTTTGATAAAACTTGTAGGGTTCAGCCTGCGTTTGCAATGTATAAGCGGAAAAAATGAAATTATTTACGACATCACATTAAAAACCTCAAAAATAACAGTATTTCTCCACTATTTAATGGATGTTATTATACATATAAACCTTCCTCTTGAATCACTCTATCTATTAAAAAAACGCATCAAAATCCGTTGCGTAGTTTTAAAGATTTAAGCGTACATAGGGATATAGGGACAGAAAAAGCGACTTAAACCTCAAAAATAACAGTATTTCTCCACTATTTAATGGATGTTATTATACATATAAACCTTCCTCTTGAATCACTCTATCTATTAAAAAAAACCGCATCAAAATCCGTTGCGTAGTTTTAAAGATTTAAGCGTACATAGGGATATAGGGACAGAAAAAGCGACTTTGTTTTATACTATGTTAAGATACCATTATTGATGCATCAAAATGCAAGACATTTTGCCGTTATTTAATTAAATGTTAAGAAGCAGCAGAATTAACAGAAAAATTAATTTATTTTCTAAAATCTATTTTTAAAAAGAGTTACGTACTTACGTATAGCATTTACAAATATACAGTAGAAATATTTATAGCTCGCATGATTTTTTTTGTTCTATTTTAAGGATATTCATGTTAACATAAATATGAAGTACACAACTTGGAACTGCTTCATTTGCAATTATGAATTTTACATAAATTAAATCTGAAATAAAATGCTTCCAAATAAATATACTTTCTTTGTCTCTTTTAAAGAAGCATTTTTTAAGCATAGAAACATTACTACTCTTAAAGTTCAATCATAAAATTACGACAAATTCAAATACCATTTATCAATTGACATTAACAGTGATATTGAGAGACATACGAAATTTAGTAATTTTTAATGAAAGAAAAGTATGTTTCAAGATGCATATATGAAAAGATACAGTAATCGCATGTTTGAGCATGACCGGGGTATCTTGAGCTACATTATACTGAATGTTCTTATTATTGTTTCGCATACATGATTCCAATTTCAATGCTCTTTGAACACAACACTTAATTTAAGTATTTTTTAAGAAGATATTTGCATTTTTGCTTTAAAGTTTTACTTCTTTATCTATAACAATAATAATATTCAATGAAGTTTGAATAATGCATTTTTTTCCTAACCTCAAATTTCCTTTCGCTTTTCTATTCCTCTAGATGTTATACTCACATTTGTCATTTTATTAAGTTCATTTTGTGATCAACTCTGGCACTATTGGGATAACCGGCGCCACTCAAAATAGGTGGATCAAGAAGATGAGTATTCAAGGCGATATATACATTTCAATTTCAATTTAAGCGACTTTAGTAGTACTCTTTTGACAGGAAATCAACATTTGATACTGAAGAAACTTCTAATGCAAGAAATAAATGGTCTGTGAAAATAGAGAAGCTTAAACTGTATGTCGAAACTTGTTTGAAACTTTTTGTCAATCAAACATTAAACAAAATAAGCCCAAGCTGCTCTACGATATTGTTATAAAAATTATATCAAATGAATGAAAATTGCAAGTAAAAAATTTTCGTTAAAACTCAAAAGGGTGAAAAGATGATTTCGTGCTTCCCGATATATATGATGTGGTAGTGCTGCGAAATTATAGTCAAAACAATTAAAATATGTTACCGAGCCTAATTAATCCAAATATATCATTTGGAATTTCGTAGACAAATTACAACTTATCTTCAACGGAGAAAAAAGCACCTGGTCATCTACCTTAGACACCGTATTCATGTGAAAAACAAAGAAAGAATATCCAACGAACTTTATATTGTATCTACATACTAAGAGCGTTGTATAATTTGTCAATAAAGCACTATAAAGAAATGTTTTCAGTGCAAAATACGCATTCAACTAACTTATTTTCTAAAAAATGATGGACGTTAGAAATGAATAAACCTGAAAAAGTTTGTTTAATTTGTCAAAAATAGGTAACAGTTTATATTTTAAGGTTAAATTGTTTAATAATACATATATACTTCGTATAAATATTAATAAAAATACCCTGTATTGTATATGTTTTTCTATTGAAAAAATTGTGCAAACATATGACGTAGAATTTTCTTTAGATTACCCAAAATTTTGTAACTAATTATATTTCAAGATTAAATTAAGTAATAATACATATATACATAGTAAATATCCGTAAAAATGTTCTGTATTGTATTTCTTTGTTTTGAAAATGTTATGTAAAAGTACACTGTTAAAAAATTTCGTTTATTGACAGGATGTTTTCCGTGAATTTTGATCAGAAAGTTTCCGTTTTATTAGAAAAATGGAATCTATCCCGTATATATCTGTTGCTACTCAGCTAGAAAAAGTTTGCAAAAAAGGGCACAAAATCCGAGCGTATTTGGCACCTCAACTTATGCATAAAAATTGCAAACTCAATTGTGCACAAAAAGTGCATAAACTGTATCCCTTAATTGTACACTTTTTAGACTTTTAAGATTACAGAGTTTTAAATACGGAATTGTTAATGTAAAAATCTATCATCCAATGGGATTTCAGTATTTTTGATTGCCATACATGCGCTTGAACTGTTTCGCGTCTGTATCGCGCCATTTATGGACTACAAAGACGGAACATTCCTCAAAAAAAGAAAACATTCGGGCAACTCTGCTGCCAGTCCTTTTTACGTAAATTGAAGGTTTTTTTTTTTTTTTTTTTTTTTTTTTTTTACAGTATACTGTTAAAAATAATCTGAAATTCACGGGTATTTTTTTCCTGAATTTCCCAGAAAAAGTGCCTTTTCATGACAAAAAAGGGCATTTTCAGTTAAAAGCAGAACATTTTCTCATATTTCCTGAAAACAACGGAACGGACGGAGAAAAAAGCAGCCAACGGAGATATCCCGTTATCTGCTGCATGTTTATTTTCAATGTTTCAAAAACTGACATGTTGCTGCACAAAAAAACTAAAAACTCACGAAATTAAAATTTCAAGTTTATTTAAAACAACAAGAAGAAAAAAGTGCTTTCGAATTTAAAAAAGCAAAAATTAATTTTTTCCATTCTTTTAATATTATTTGCAATTCATTTTTTAAAGTTATAAAAAAGTATTCGCACTTAAAATATATTCCTAAACAAACAGATTAATATATATATATATATAAAATAGCTAAGTTAAGTAAAAAAAAAATCGATTCTATTTAAAAAAGCAACAAACAAAAATAATGCTTTCGAATTAAACTCATTCCTTTAAAATTATTCGCAATTTATTTTTTAAAGTTATAAAAACACTCACACTGAAAATATATTCTAAACGAACACATTTAAAAAACACATAATAGTTGATTAAAAATCGATTTTCGCAAAAAAGCAAAAAAAAAATTATCGAATTTAATTCAAAATATAATATTTATATTTTACATCTAACAATCAAATTAAGAATATATATATATATCATGTTTTTATCCTCTATTAATACTATAGTTTTCAACCATCATCTCATTACGAAATATCCCCACAATTAACTTCAAAATTACCAGTTTTCTAAACCCCGAATTGTTTAAGTCCCAACCTTGCGATTTGAAGAAATCCCGTATAATCGTTTCCTACTCTTACTCTAGCAAGGACCCGCTGATTTTACAGTAAAGCACTCGGCTCAAGCCACTAACGTCCCCAGTTCAATCTTCAGGTCTGGCAGAAAATGTTCTTCTATTATATCAAATATTAAATACTTCCGTAATAATCAATAGATGGCATCACAAATAGAGATGGCATTTTTTAAAACCGAGTTTATTTATAACGGAAACTTACCGATTCTTCAAACGGAGTTTTCCCTTCCTTTATCTTTCAAAACGGAAAATGTACTAACGAAACGGAGAAAGTCCTGCAACTTTGCTGCCAGTAGTTTTACCGTGAATTGACGGATTTATTTTTAACAGTGTATAACGTACGAAGGGCGAATGTTCCAAAACGGAGCATAACAATATATATACCGGAATTCTATAATTGTATTATTCGGCAAAATTGCTCTAAAGAAGCACAATTCTACAATTTTTTATCAATATAAAGATCCGTTTATAGTACGGCGTTTAAAGGATTGAAAATAACATGTACAAATATTCTCAAAAGTATACAAAAATGCGATTTCTCTTTTCTTCTTCTTAAACAGACATGCTAATTCTATCCAAAATTTATATATTTAAAAATATTCTAATTAAGATTGTTTTATATATTTTTTTAGTACGAAGAAATGTTTTCTTTTTTAATTTATTGAAAATTTATATATTTAAAAATATTATAATTAAAAATAATCAAGATTATTTTATTTATTTATTTATTTTTAGTTACGAAGAAATGTTATCTTTCTTAATTTATCGAAAATTTATATTTTAAATTTAAACTTTACATATAATATTATTAGTAATTTATTGTCTATGAACTAAATATAATCAAAATAATAACAGTATATACGTAAAAATACATTATATATACGTAAAAGTGTAAAATACTTCTTCTTTAAAGTCCATTAGTTAACATAGTCGATATATTATTAGTTTTAGTATTAGTTACTATTAATATTATTACTAATATTAGTTAATTTTAGATATTATAGTTTTTTTTTTATTTAAGTTTTCTAATTCCGTTGTTATATGTGATTTTTTTCTTGGAAATATATTTAATAAATAATCATAATACATGACAAAAATCTAAAAACTGAATATTATCCTTATTATCCTTATTGTATTTAACGCGTATACTTTATTTATTTTACCATTTTTGCCACATGAAACGTTCAAAACACATTTTGGTTTGGTTTATGTTAGATCAACATTCAATTAAATTAAAAATATAATAATATACTTTAAATGCAGTTTGGATGTAGACACATTTATGTATATTAAAATACAGATTAATTGTAAGTTTAAAAGAACCTTTTTATTATATATTTTTTTAATATTTTCATTTAATATTAAATCTTAATCGGTTTTTGAAAATACATTAAAAATTTCTTGTCATCAATTTTCTTTTATGGGTAATAGAATAAAAAAAAATATTTTTTACCAAGACGTTACACAAGATATAAACTTAAAATTAATAAAATTAATTATATCTTTCAGCAGTTATACATTTAATTTCTTTATGATAAATTTATCTTTATCATTTTAATGGAATTAATTTATTAATGCTAGAAAATTACTAAGAATTATTAACAAATTATTTTTTTATTAAAAATTCATTAAAGTTTAAGGTCATCAAATTTATTTTAAAAGTTAAAAGAATTACAAAAAAAAGGATTTTTTTACAAATACATTATACAAGATAAGAACTTAAAATAATTAATAAAACTAATTATTTCTTTTAACAGTTATTCCTTTGATTTCTTTATTATAAATTTATCTTGATCTTTTTATTATTATTATTTATTAATGCTAGATAATCACTAAGGAATAATAACAGATTATTGTTCAGTTTTTGCAAGATAGTTTATTTACATAAGACATTTGTTTTCTCTTTTACCAATCATATCAAATCAGTTTAAATATAACTTTATTATATGCAGTCCTGAAAATATTCCATTATGAAATGTGAGATTTGATTGACAGATTTAAAAACATTTTTCTAAAATCTGCTTCTCATATTTGATATGAAATGAATAAATCTAAATAAATATCACCGAGATTCGTATTTTAATATCGATCAACTTAAACATAAATGAGCAAAAGCTTTGGTAAAAATGTTTCATTTCAGAAAGAAGCTTCATCTTATTGCGAAATTCATAAGGAAATAATATTTTACATGTAATTATTACATGTAATTATTTTATTTCACAATAAATTACATGTTGAGTAAGTAATTGCAGTATATTCTGGCATATAACGGGCTCCATTGTATAACGAACAACCACATATTCCGAGTTCATTTTTCAATTGCACATTTATTTTACGTATAGCGCGCATCTCCTCCTCTGCAAAGAAACCTTCATGCGGTACATAACAAAAAAAAATTGTAAAGTAAAGGCTAAAATTTTTCATGTAATCTGACAGCGAGAATTATTTTTTTATTAAATATCATTAAAATAAAACTATGTATGGTAAATGTAATTACAATAAACATAAATGTTTAAATACTTTTTCATAAACAGACCACACATAATTACAAGACCAACACAATCAGTGACAAGATCAGTAATACTGCAGCCGGTACGCTGGGCTACCAGCGTTTTTCCTTACTGAAAAATAATTATTTTACGGTAAAAATAGCGATTTTTTACTGAAAAACATCCATTTTACGCTATAAATACCGTTTATAAAATAAATGGCACATATACGGATTTTTACGCTTAATATACCATAGAAGTACGGTACTTATACCGTAAAGAGTGAAAACGGTACAAGTACCGTTAATTTACAGTACACCTACTGAAATTTTACAAAAATTTTGTACAGTGGTGGGAACACGATCTTCATGAAATACCTGAGATATGTACACTGAAATAAAACTTATACCACCTTCATCTAGAACGAATAAGTAGTCATTTTCTAAATCCCTAAACTAGAAATATAGATTTCCGAGTTATGCGAATAAGGTAAGCAGATAAACTGAATAGACGAAATGATTAGTAATTTCTAGTCAGTGGTTTTCTAGGTGATAAAACGATAAATTATATTATGAACATTTGAATTGCGAGAAATTATCACTTGAATTCTGGAAAAAATTCATAAACTGCAATTATAGTTACTAAAACTAACCTCTTGTGTTCATATTTATTTGCAGAGATTTTGAAATAAGTTTGGCCACGATAATATAAGAAAATACTGTTGAATTTGTATAGAGACTAGAGAGAGACTAGAACTCTCTAGCAAAAGGAACCAGAATTTACAAGGAAGACAGATAAATATTTTTTCTAGAGCCACAATTTAGTTTCTAGATGTCCGTGGCAAAATTTTTTCTCTGTAGGTTGCACAGAGAACAAGACTCATTTATATATGCACACAAACAAGTGCACAAGTAGAGAAGATATGTGTACCTAAGGGTCATATTTTATAACGCAGAATAACTTAGCTACTAATCACTTTGAGAAATTAAATTGCACGCATGTGTATAATGTATACATTTATTGAAAGTATCATACATATTAAATATTAAACTAGCTGTCCCTCCCGGCGTTGCCCGAGCCCGTGTAATAAACTGAAATCTCTTAACGAATCTCTGGCTATGGTATCCGATGGCTTCGGCACCGTATACCAGGCATGCTCATGCGCTCTGTAAAATATTTTATTTCCTCCTTCCACCACCAGGGGAGCATTCTGATCTAAACAAAAATCTTTCCGAACGAACCTCTGAGACAAGTCACCGCCGCCTACGGTACTGTATAGGCATGCTACAAAATTGAGCTGGTTTCGAGAAGATGGGAATATTATTAGGCGAGTTATTGAAATAAGACATGGTTAGAGAAAATAACCTTGAGTGAGGTGCCGGGGGGATAAGATGTTCAAGCGTACTTCATAAAATAACGAATGAGAAGGACCACTATGCATCTTTAAAAATTCGCTCTTTTAGTTAATCTAGAAACTTAATTACAAATTTACCTTAAACAATTATTTGGAAATAGTGTAACCACTACTCATAAATTTACTTTAATGTTATAGAGGATGACTATTAAATTAGTTATAATGTTTGGAATCACTTCCGTTGAAATCGGAAAGATAGTTGCTGAGATATGGAAACGGGGCAAACTTAGAGAAAAAAAAAAAACATTGAAGGAGGGTCCGGGGAGGAGGTGTTCATGTGCCCCTCAGCAAATGACTAATTAGGAGGACCACTATGCATCTTTAAAAATTCGTTCGTTTAGTTAAACTAGGAACTTAATTACAAATTTGGCTTAAACTATTATTTTGAAATAGTGTAACCACTACTCATAAATTTACTTTAATGTTACAGAGGATGACTATTAAGTTAATTATAATGTTTGGAATCACTTCCGTCGAAATCCGAAAGATAGATGCGCAGATATGAAATTAGAGCATAGTTAGAAAAAAAACCCTTTAAAGAGGGTCCGGGGGGAGGGGATGTTCATGCCCTTCAGCAAATGATTACTTTGGAGGACCACTATGTATCTTTAAAAATTCGTTCGTTTGGTTAAGCTAGGAATTTAATTAAAAATTTGACGTAAACTATTATTCCGAAATAGTGGTAACCGCTACTCATAAATTTACTTTAATGTTATAGAGGGTGACTATCAAGTGAGTTACAATGTTTGGAATCACTTGCGTTGAAATCGGAAAGTTTGCGGCTGAAATATGGAAATGGGGCATAGTTACAGAAAAAACATTGAAGGAGGTTTCGGGGGGAGGAGCGGATGTTCAATAGCCCTTCAGCTAAATGACTAATTAGGAGGACCGTTATACATCATTAAAGACTGATTCATTTTGTTAAGCTAGGAACTTAATTTGAAATTTGGCTTAGACTACTATTCGAAAATACTGAAACTGCTTTCTAGAAATACACCTTGAAGCTATTAATGCTGATTTTTACAATAATTTATTAAAAATGAAATTGGTTTGGAGAAGTTCGGAAGCTGAGATTTAAAATAGCGGTATTCTCTATATAAAACAGTAATTAAAAGCTACGGGTGAAGCTAAAAATGTTAAAATTGTTAGATGTAATTAGACCCTTACCCTTCTCCACCCCCGCAAATATACCAAAAAATCTGTTAAATAAAGGTTTTTGTAATAATAATCTCTATCATAATAATATATGTCATGTAAAATATTTCCCTTAAACCCAGGTAAATATTATGAAGAAAAACGTGCCTGGAAAATGTTTTAAACAGGTGGCGTGTGTGTAATTTTTCGTGTTCAGGTGGCGCTATATTAACATGGCTGTACGCCGATAACTGCAATCCATATTGACACTATTTTGAAAAAAGTCCTTATCTATGCATCGCGACTCTGGTTTATTTAATTACTTCTGTGAAAACTCTATACAACTAACCAACCCAAGAAAAAAAGCGTATTTTTGCTGAGAGTTCTTTGTGGATTTTAATTAATGTTTCAGTAAATAGTTAAAATATTAAAATTCTGCTTCTCAGGTGCATCAGGAAAGCGTTTGATTACCTAAATCTAAATTTTCAGGCTTCTAGATTAGCTAGATTTTCCTAGCCATCGCCAAGAGACATACATACAGACAGACACACACACATACAGAGCGAAACTTTCTTTTATTAGTATAGATATTATACTGAATGGAATTGTTTTCTTAAAGAATGCAGATGGCCCTAGGTACAATTACATCAATGTACATTTATTGTTTAGTTCTTGGACATGAACTGTTCATAGAAATATTTATTTTAAATTTTAGAATTAAAAAAAGGCACGGAAATGTTATAAAACGCAAACAATCATTTTTATACAACACATCAAAACTTACACTTGTTTAAATATGTTTTAAACTGCATTTAATTATAAAATGTTGCAAATATTAACTCACATGTTCATATATCAGTAATTCACTATTTAGAAATTATTTAAACTTCAAACATTTTCCAGATTAAAGCATGCAAGCTTTATAAAGGAAATAAAAATATTTTTTCACAAATTATTCTACAATTATCATATTTGAAAAGTTCATTCAAATGTTTTATTATAAAGTATTGTTATATTTTAGTTAGTCATTAGTTAATCTAAAGATAAGCTGCAAGCACTGACATTCATAACATTCAACAGCCTTTCGTTATGCAAATTGTAAAATATTTTTAAAGATTTTGAAAACTATTAATGATCAGAAATTTTAAATATTTATAATTAGCTAAATGTTCGGATAATAATAGTTTAATATTCAAACATTTAGCTACATTCCATTATCAACATCCATGTTAGAAAGTAAATGCTTAAACAAAACAAATATATTAAAATGTTGCACAAGTAAATGCTATGCTCTCATCCATGATCATAGAGAATTTTGAAATAAGATAAAAAAAGTGAAGGAAAATGCATTGTAATCAAGACCATTGACACAATTAGAGATATATAATGTGCCCTTAATTCATACAATGAAAAAACAAATCACACAGATTGAGCTCCCTTTACATTTTCACGTTTGCCTTGTGGTATATTTAATATAGCATATAAGAATTCGAAAAAAGAATTAAAGCTTCGTTTTGTAGTTAAAAGAAAATCATTAACAGAAAAAATCAAAAATATTTGAAAGTGGAATTATAAATTCATATTGTAGTTAAAACAGATAAAATACTTGTTAAAAATATGCTTAAAAGGTGCTTAAATGAGACAGACATATGTATAGAATATTATAACATATTTAATCACGAGATCTTTCAAACACAGACGCGTCCATTTTCAAGGGGAAAACGTTGACTGATAATATAATTGCCGCTTCCAGTGTGAAGCTACGTAACGGATTTTGAACAAGGTCGACCGTCCACACCATTATCAAGGTTATATCAATGACAGAATTTAAAAAATTGATTTTCAAAACGCAAAAATTATAGTACCTACAACGAACTATTGTACTGCTAAAACCAGAGAATCATTAGAAATTTTGAGTAAAGGAAATAGTGCATGTAATCATGTTTTATTTTACAACATACCTGAGATATGGTTCAATATTTTGGAAATTATCAAAGACACCAGCGCTTGAACGCACGTATCCCATACACACCTACAGATTGATAGACTAGCCCTTGTTCAAAATTCGTTACGAAGCAGCACACTGAAAGCAACAATTCTATTATCAGTCAACGTTTTCCCCTTGTAACGCCTCCTCTCTGCCGACCCGATAATGTTGGAAAGTGGTAGCGAATCGAATCAAAGGCAAAGATAAATCTTGTATAAATTAGAAAATAGAACCTTTATTGTAAAACGATATCGATTCTTAAATTAATATATACAAGGTGAAGCTACATCATTTAATTATTTTTCGTGGATCATCAGCTTTTAATTAATTGTCTCTTGATTCAGAGTCTAACTCTTTCAACAATGGTCTGCAAAGCACAGTCTGTCGTAGTTTCTAAGTACAGTTCGCTCGGGCTTGGATGTACCCGTTCCGTTCCTCGGAATATCTTCGATCTGCGATAAATCAGAGTTGAGAACTCCTTCCATAGCACTTTTCGTGCTTTCTCTTCGTTATGGCTTTTCCTGATACGGTACGTATCAATCCGTTAGAGGTATGACCTCTCTAGCGTTTCAACTACGCTAAGCCCGAAACAGATGTTTCTAACTCTCTTTCCTGAGAGTAACCTCTCTCGTTGAGATCTTTTCAAAAACTGATCTTTCTAACCTTCAATCTCTCACAGGGGATTTTTCATTAGGGGCGGGGATTTTGTCGAGGCGGAGCATCTAGAAACCCTTCAGCCTCTCAGCAACATTGGGATACGTCATTCCTATTTATAACAAGTCCGTTATTGGATGTTCTATGACAAAGGTCATAGAATCGTGTGCAGACATAAATTCGGGTGCAGAGTTCGTCTCCCCTTTCAGATGCTATCTCTGCCATGGCTTCGGCATAGATCAAAGTACAAGGCCCCTGCTTGGGTGACCCTTTTCCGATACATCAATGTCCGAGCGTTTCACCCGCAGCACAAAAGACATTCGGCGTTTTGTCTTTCTTCAAAGCTACGCTACCGTGGGAAGGTATGCAGGGAAAAGTTCCTTCTAGCGTTCTCACGAGAAAGTTTAGGATTACACACACTGCACCTGGGTGAAAAGACTCAATTCTTTACACACTTGAAAATGGTTGCGTTTGTGTTCGAAAGATCTCGGGATGAGACATGTTATAATATCTTACATATATGTCTGTCTTATTTTGGCACCTTTTAAGCATATTTTTAATAAGAAAATCATTTTTTATTTTATAAAGTAATAGAAGAACTTAGCTACAAAATTTAACTTTTCAGCTTGCTAAAAATTTCCCACATTTAACTTCTTACAGTTTCGTTCTGCTGGAATTAAAAATGTCTACAAGAAGAACAAATAATGTTGTCACGTTGACCAGTTGTGTAAAATATCATACATCAAAATTTTATTTAAATCCAGACTAGTGGACCGATATACTATAAAACAAACAACCAAAAAAAACATCCAATGCATTTTAATCTCTAAATTCTCTCTCTCACACAAAGACCAAACACATTTTCCTTTTTTCACTTAAAAGCACTTTTTAGTTAAAGGTGCACTTTTCTAATATAAACGTGTACTCCAAATATAAAGAAACACCAATTAAAGGAAAAATATTAAGAATGTCAAAAGTATACCAAAATTTGTTTTAAATGATTGATAGTTTAAGTTTATTCAATCTAAAAAGCTATTTTCATGAAAGTTGAAATCTTGCCAAAGAAAGTAACTAGATAAATTTGTATTATCAATCATTTTAAGAAGTAGTTTTTTAATATAATGCATTATAACTACAATCTCTTACTCTTGAAATCGTGATTTTCATTTTATAAATAAAATTATTTTATATGTTATATTTTTTATTTACATTTTTATATTTATTCATAATAAAGATGGATTCTTTATTTTGTTTGTAGTAAACATTTCAAGATAAAAATATCTTTATTGTTCTATAATAACTGGGTAATTTTCCTTAAAATAAAGCAGTATTTTTTACAATTCTTAAAAAAATAACGTTCATATAATTCTCAAAAAATGTATTTTTGTTGTTATTCATTTTGTATTACATTGTAAAAATTTTTGCAACAAACTGTCAATCCTTCTATTTTTTTTATAGATAACGGTTACTATAGATTCCGATCAATGCGAACACTTCATAATTTAACAAACTAAATGTTATTAACTAAAACGGTTAATTGACCGGGCAATTGCTACGGATTTTTTTCAGTGTATGTTTTCTAATCCATTTATAGATAATATCAGTTTTTATAGATAATATCAGTTTTTATAGATAATATCAGTCTAAAATTTCCTTATTTGATAAAAAGTCAATAAATTGCTTTTTAAATATTTAAATCTTCATTCATGTTGAAGTCGCTTTTTGAACGTCTAAATTAGTGTACATGAGAATTTTATTAATAATTAATAAACGAGGACGTTTCCGAAGGTATTCAGAAGCCAACCCGACTAACTCCATCAAATAAAAAGCTCAGTATAAGAAGTTAAAGTTATATATCTATACAAAAAAACTATTATTTTTTCAGTATATTTTAACCCTTTCCGGCACAGTGGTCCCACTCCGGGCACAATTAATTTTAATTCCAAACTCGCATACGGCACCAAGAATATTTTAATAAAATTTTGTTTCTATAATGAAAACTTAAAATAAGCAGTACTTATTTTCTAAATAAGTCGTTTGTAAAGTCTGGTGTCATTCAGCAAATTCCCATTTTACGAACATACTTTGTCTGTGCCGGAAGGGGTTAATTCAGTATATATATATATATATATATATATATATATATATATATATATATATATATATATATATATATGTTGCTTTTTTTTATTCAAGGGTAAGTTTTCATAACTTTATAAATATATAGAAAAATTTCAACCCAATCATGTTGTTACCCTAACTTCTAGAAAAATGGAGTTAGTCGGATTGACTTCCGAACGCCTCTAAAACATAAAATTTACTCTTGCATTTAAAAATTTTAAACATAAAATTAGGATAAATAATAAAAAAAAATTCTGGCGTATAGAAGATATATGTCGCAATTTTTGGAATATCATATTACTTAATTCATTGAGTAATGTAAAACTTATGTCATAAAATTTGTAATTGATAACCCCAAGCAAAATTAACCTTCCTTTATTAAGTCTATCAGTATTTTCTAGTAATATTAGAGTTGATATCCTTAAGATTTTTTTAACAAACTTTTACACTGTAGTTTGTAACTGCTTTTTACAACTAATATTATTTGCTAAATTTTAGAATTACAATAATTTAACCAAACTGTTTTCGTAGAGAAAATGAAAAGTCGATATTAAGAGTTTTATATTAATTTATTCATTGCAATCAAAAACTGTAAATACTTTGTCATGCAAAGTTGCCATTGATAGTCAGAAACAAAACATAAACATTTATTCATCGACGGAGTTAGACATTCTTTTCTAGTAATATGAATGATTAAACTATAATCATCTAAACAAAATATTTTCTTAAAACTGGAATAAATATATGACATCCTTTTTCACTCATTTCAGACATCAACTGCATATCTTCAAAGATAAAATTAATGAGACATATGAAATGCATATGAATATTTCTCCTTTGAAATTCTTAGAGATTTTTTAATGACATTTTCAATAGTACATTTTGTCTTTTTTAATATCAGAATATCTGAATTAAATAAGGATATTTGTTTAATTCCAAACTAGTGGTATACAAACAACAGGAGGATTGCAACTTTTTTAACAAACTTTTACACTGTAGTTTGTAACTGCTTTTTACAACTAATATTATTTGCTAAATTTTATAATTACAATTATTTAACCAAACTATTTTCGTAGAGAAAATTAAAATAACAATAAGAGAAGTAAACCAGAGAATATAGATTAATTTAGTCGATATTAAGAGTTTTATATTAATTTATTCATTGCAATCAAAAACTGTAAATACTTTGTCATGCAAAGTTGCCATTGATAGTCAGAAACAAAACATAAAAATTTATTCATCGATGGAGTTAGACATTCTTTTCTAGTAATATGAATGATTAAACTATAATCATCTAAACAAAATATTTTCTTAAAACTGGAATAAATATATGACATCCTTTTTCACTCATTTCAGACATCAACTGCATATCTTCAAAGATAAAATTAATGAGACATACGAAATGCATATGAATATTTCTCCTTTGAAATTCTTAGAGATTTTTTAATGATATTTTCAATAGTACATTTTGTCTTTTTTAATATCAGAATATCTGAATTAAATAAGGATATTTGTTTAATTCCAAACTAGTGGTATACAAACAACAGGAGGATTGCAACTTTTTTAACAAACTTTTACACTGTAGTTTGTAACTGCTTTTTACAACTAATATTATTTGCTAAATTTTATAATTACAATAACTTAACCAAACTATTTTCGTAGAGAAAATTAAAATAACAATAAGAGAAGTAAACCAGAGAATATAGATTAATTTAGTCGATATTAAGAGTTTTATATTAATTTATTCATTGCAATCAAAAACTGTAAATACTTTGTCATGCAAAGTTGCCATTGATAGTCAGAAACAAAACATAAAAATTTATTCATCGATGGAGTTAGACATTCTTTTCTAGTAATATGAATGATTAAACTATAATCATCTAAACAAAATATTTTCTTAAAACTGGAATAAATATATGACATCCTTTTTCACTCATTTCAGACATCAACTGCATATCTTCAAAGATAAAATTAATGAGACATACGAAATGCATATGAATATTTCTCCTTTGAAATTCTTAGAGATTTTTTAATGATATTTTCAATAGTACATTTTGTCTTTTTTAATATCAGAATATCTGAATTAAATAAGGATATTTGTTTAATTCCAAAATAGTGGTATACAAACAACAGGAGGATTGCAACTTTTTTAACAAACTTTTACACTGTAGTTTGTAACTGCTTTTTACAACTAATATTATTTGCTAAATTTTATAATTACAATAATTTAACCAAACTATTTTCGTAGAGAAAATTAAAATAACAATAAGAGAAGTAAACCAGAGAATATAGATTAATTTAGTCGATATTAAGAGTTTTATATTAATTTATTCATTGCAATCAAAAACTGTAAATACTTTGTCATGCAAAGTTGCCATTGATAGTCAGAAACAAAACATAAAAATTTATTCATCGATGGAGTTAGACATTCTTTTCTAGTAATATGAATGATTAAACTATAATCATCTAAACAAAATATTTTCTTAAAACTGGAATAAATATATGACATCCTTTTTTACTGATTTCAGACATCAACTGCATATCTTCAAAGATAAAATTAATGAGACATATGAAATGCATATGAATATTTCTCCTTTGAAATTCTTAGAATTGAAGACATGATGTAAAATTATGATTGTTTCTAGAAAATGGAATATTTTTAAAGTATAAATACTATGTTGTTTAATTCAAGAGAATGGCAGTTTTATCTGTAACGAAGTTTGCAATTATTATTATGTGCTATAGTATTCCATGACTTACGAATAAACGTTTTAACATAAATATTGTGACAATAGAAAACATTTACTCATTTTTTATCTGTTTATTGTTGCATAACAATAATGTTCCACATTGTGCAAGTTTCCAGTTTTTGCCATTTTGTTTGTTTGCAATATTCCTATTAATTTTTGTCTCAACATGTTCGTCTTCGATACACGCATAAGGCACAGTCAGTTAAAGCAGTACTGTCTAGTAACTTTATTGTTCTATAATAACGGATTTCGTTTAAAATAAAATGTAAAATAGAAGAGTAATTTTTACAATTCTTAAAAAGAAAATGTTCATATGATTGTCAAAAAATGTATTTTTGTTGTTACACATTTTGTATTATATTGTAAAAAGTTTGCAACAAGCTGTCAATCATTCTACAATTTTTATAGATAACAGTTACTGTAGATCAATGCGAACACTTCATAATGTAACTAAATAAACTTTATTTACTAAAACGGTTAAGTCACCGGACAGTTGCTACAGATTGTTTTCAGTGTACGTAAGCTAAGCGTAAAATGGATTTTAGCTTATATCCATTTATAGATATAAGCTAAAATTTCATTATTTGTGAAAAAGTAACTAAATTTATTTTTCTATATTTAAATATGCATTCATGTTTAAGTCGCTTTTTGAACGTCAAAATTAGAGTACATGTGAACGCACACTAATTAACGTACAATAATTACGGTAACACAGGAAAATTAAAATAAATTTGCAATTAAAAATTTATTAAAAAATATGTCAGAAAATGCAATTTACAATTTGGAAGTGGCATCATAAAGGCTAATGAACTTTATTTTGGTACATATGTATATCTAAACATTTTTAAAATGTATCAAATTTCTGAAAATCTGTTCACGTAAAATATATTAAGGTAGAAATATGTTGTTTAATTCAAGAGAATAGCAGTTTTATCTGTAATGAAGCTTACAATTATTAGTATGTGCCTATAGTAATCCGTGACTTAATAATAAAATTTTTAACATAAATATTGTGACAATGGAAAACAATTTTTAATTTTTGATATGTTTATTGTTGCATATTAATTACGTTCCACATTGTGCAGGTTTCCGTTTTTCATCATTTTGTTTGTTCCCAGTATTCCTACTAATTTTTGACTGTCCATTTTCGTCTTCCATACACTTATATGTCACATCCAGTTAAGGCTGTTCTGTCCAGAAGCTCATTACAAAACAACAAATTTGTCAACATTTTCTGGAAAAACGTCAGCTTTTACCAAAAAATTAAAAAAAATGATTGATAGAATAATTCCTGAATAAGATCACCGGCAAAATTCGTAAGTTTTCAAATAAAAATTAGGTAAAAAATAATGTCAGAAAAAGCAATTTAGAATTTGAGAGTAGCATCATAAAGGCGAATGAATATTATTTTGGTACATATGTATATCCAAACGCAATAAAAATGTTTAACATTTCTGAAAATCATTTCAAGCAAAAAATGTTAAATAATATTAATCTATGTAAATTGTTTTCTGATTTAAAATTAAATATAGTATCACATAACATAATATTGTCTATCTCAATTAAAATATGGATGAAATTCATTGAAAAAATGAGTAGCCGCGCAAATATATAAATCTGTCCAAACAATTCGATGAAACGATATATGATATCAACACGAATCCTTTTATAAGGAGCAAACCAAAAATACACTTCAAAACGGTTAAATGAATATAAGAGTTGAAAGTGTAATTTATATATGCAAATTTTCTCGATATACACACAATACTGTAAAAGGAATTAGAAATATTTCGCTTGAATGTACAAAGAAACTATAAACTTATAAGGAGATAACATATTATATGGGATTATATAGGATATACACATTTATAGCAAATATTAATTTCGTCCTGTTTAAATTATTGCAAGCCATTAAAACACTTTTCATATAGTTAACAGACATAGACAGTAAAGTATATATTTTTTCACTAGAACTAAAATAAGTATAAAGCTTTAGAAGTCTAGTTCAATTAGCGAGCATGCATAATTTAATCATTTATAAAATGTAAACATTTAGAGTCGTTTCGTATACATTAACAAAACTTAGATGGCAGATAAATAGAAGGACATGCAGACAGAAATATAGGGATCGATACAAAAACAGTGGCGTGAAAAATCCTTAAAAATTATAGAAAATTTCTAAAATGGCAGAAGCACTTGTCTAACTGTCTAAAAATTGTTTTCATTTAACAGGCAATTTAAATTTTGTTTAAGGTTTAACACCAATACATTTAATAAATAACTTTAATTATGTATTGCAGAAATCTGTATTTCAAGAGCAATATTCTAATGTATATTTATATACATTAAATAGATATGTTCAAATTATTTTAATTAAATTATTATTATAGTGAAAATTATGAACGTCTTATTTGAAATTATCCTAATAAATTATTTTGCATAAGACATGATACTTTCTCAGTTGATCAATCTCTTTCCTATAAATTAGATTGAAGGTTTCATTAGCAAGACGGTAAACAAGGATAGATTGTTTGCATTTGTATCTGTGAATTCACATTGTTATTAAATTTGATTCAAAGATTCGTATCATTACCATTCTTGATTACATAAACATATTTTCTATCAATTTTCTTCTGAAATGTTTCCACAAACGTGTCTTTTATTATAATGAAACTAAAGTATAGATACATGTATTTTATTTAATATTGATCCAGACAAATTATTTTTAACACTATTTTTATTTGATAGACTTTTAAAATATAAGATTGTTCGATACGGTTCCAATTATTAATAATTACTGAATGTTAAAATTTTATAATAGTTATAATATTTGTAATATATTAACGTATATATTGTAAACAGGTATGCATTGATACCACGTTATCCGTCAGAACCAGACAACTGATTTTTCAAAAATCGCACATATTGCTTATAATATATAAAAATTCAATTTTCATATACTTATCAATATATTAATCCAGTTTCTATAGTAAAGCATTTTATGGAAAATGCTGAGTAATGGCATATTAATGTACGTTATTAAATAACAAAGATATCATATAAAAAAATAAGTAATTGTAATATCTAAAATATTAATTAAAGGATACATTTCATAACAGATTTGAGTTCCATCATTTTCCTCCCATCTGCAATGTATTTTGTCTTTGTTTTAAATTATATTTATTTAATTATTTACTTTTTTCAATACATTATGGATATAATCCAGAAGGTACGTGTTCAATTTTCATATTTCCCCCAATTGATGCATGTTGTTTCTGTGATGTTATTTAATGGTTATATATCCTAACACACACACACACACACATATATATATATATATATTACTTTTATTAGGACTACAATTTTAATTTGTAAATTGACAGGGCTCTTTGGTATCGGGATTTCAGTGTATGTGGTCAGTTTCTTATGTTTCAATGGTTAAATTTTACTTAAAGTTTTATATATTGAACTTCCATAATGACATGCTGCATTTGCGCAATCATTTGTGGATAGTTATATTTTTATTTTAATTTTTATTTTAATTTTTATATTCATTTGAATATCGTTCTATTGCAGCCATCAATTAGATTTCATCTAATTACAGCCCAAATTTTGGCATATCTTATATTTTCATAATTATTAAATACATTATTTTAATGCTGCCTATGCGCATATTTTAATGTATTTCTTGTATTTCATTACCATCATTTTAAGTTGCTGCATTCTTAACTTTTTGTATTTTTGCTATTGAAATAACATGTTGATTTGGCCGTTTGCATTGATTATGTTTGGGTCAGAAGAGTTTGGTCATTTTGCATATTGAACTATCTGGTTTGTATATTCTGTAAGGGCTTCTATTGTTAAAATTTTAAATATGTATTAAGGTATTTTATATTTCATTCCTTATTTTCTATTTATTTAATTTTTTTTTTTTCTTCTTCTTAATTTGAATTAATAATGTTACTTTTATTAGGACTACAATTTTAATTTGTAAATTGACAGGGCTCTTTGGTATCGGGATTTCAGTGTATGTGGTCAGTTTCTTATGTTTCAATGGTTAAATTTTACTTAAAGTTTTATATATATATATATATATATATATATTTATATAGCACCACAAAGGTTGTGAATTTTCTTTTCACTTTTCTTAACAGCTTACAACTAACTTGAGTGAAAGATGTGTCCAGACCGGGGATCGAACCCAGATAACTTGGTATAGCACACCAAGTGCTTTACCAATTAAGCCATCCGGACGACATCCAGTCTGGCACCACTTTCACTAATATACGTCTGACTTATAACTTTTTATATGATTTCTTTTCCTTCAAATTTATTTCAATTTTCTTTAAATTAACGAGTGTTTCTTTTTGTGGAGATATTACATATTCATCACGTTTCGTTTCAGTATTTCCGTAAATATTGTTAGTTTTTTTCTACTACTCTTTTCTACTACTGTCAAACTACAGGAAGATATAAAAAAATGGTTTATATATAATATTTCGTTTTTGAGTTTGAAATATTTTATATAACTTACAAAGATTATGCATTGTCTATCTTAAATATATTTACTAAAAATAATAAAACATTAAAATTATCTCTGATTTACATTGAAATGTAATCAAATAAATAAATATATATCGGTACTTTTCGTAACAAAAAAAAATCGCATCGTTTTTCTCAAATAGGGCGTTGACATCATTTGATCACTTTGAAGTTGTCACGAAGAGATTTCATATTATTATCTATATCGAAGACTCTATTTAAGCCGAATTTATTTTTCGATGCTAAAAATTTATGAGTTTAACTTCCATACTCCGATCCGTAAACTAGTAGACATTTCATAGAAATAAATGGCATCATTAGTGAAACATTTTACTAGCATGATATTAAGTCATTTGCAGTCGCCGATTTTCCAAATAGAAAATGATCGAGGAAACTACGGAGTTTCCCAGTAACATAACTCAAAATTATCTCTAATGGAAACATGTATATTATTCTAATCGACAGTTTATAGAAGCAGATCTTTTAATTCCACAGTAATAATCAATCAGAATCTTCACCATTAGACGATTTTAAAAAATATATTTCATATTATATATGCAAACGATACTTCCTGCATATATGCTAATAACTCAAAACAACACAAACTTCAGTTTCTGATACTTATGCGAGCCCTTATACACCTGTATACTGGGCGCACATGAATACACTACCTGCAATGCGGAAAAGAAATTTTTAGAATAATAAAAGAAAGGAAATGGCAAAATAAAATGCAATTCCCAGAACAGATAATTTATTAGGGAAAAGAAAATCACATCAGCATTTCAGATTGAAATAAAAATTAAAAGACTTTCAAAGCGAGACTAATTTACTCGAAGACAAATAATAATAATAGTAATAATTATAATAATCCTGATAATAATAATAATAATACGTGATTTTTAAAAAATAGAATTTTTAAAAGAACATAAATGGTATATTGCGCATTCAGATGATTGGAAAGTAAGAAAAAATGGAAGTATTAATGAAATATCTTAAAGATAGATGAAATTAAATGTTATCGTAAGTGAACAAAGTAGGGTTAGGAAATTTATAGTAGCATCCGACAAGCCAAAATGTCGGAGCATTGAGTCACATAAACTTAAAAGGTAACATTTTAGAATAAAAATATAATAATTTATTTTTATGTTTACTGTTTAAGAGTATAAAAGTAAGTTTTCATTAACAGCTGTTGCATCTTCATTTTCGCCTGTTTATTCGGTCATCAATAGCCTCAGGTAATTCTCCAATTCTACTATATCAGCAAAAACGAAAAACATTCATAGAACCTTAAAATGTTAAAATGTGCCAATATTTCCTTAAACGGGTTTTTATCATTATTACAATACGTTACTTACACTGTATGCGTACATAACGTAAAACAAAATCAGATTAATACAATGAAATTAAATTTGCGCCACGCTCACGTCAAACATCGCACTCTAAATACACCAATTGTCTGCGATCCCGATTACAGAAATATCCTTATTCAAACATACACACATATCAATACAAACATACATACATATTAATACATATATTATAAAGAATTCATACATGGAATTATATATTTTTAGATTTCTTTGGTGATTATCCAAAATAACTGGTTGTTGCAGAAAAAATAGGGATGGATCGAGGAATAATATGTGATGTTTCCCAGTGAAATAACTTTGAGACAATTATCCGTAAAGAAAAAATGTTTATTATTCCAATCGATATTTCACAGAAGCTGATCATTCCCAACAAGCTATAACTCCATCATGTTGCAATAATATTAGCTGTGGCATTTTACCTATTTATAAATCGACGGTTATATTTAATCAGAATCTACATCTTTACACGATGATAAATGAGATATTCCCTATTATTAATCAAGACGTTACTTCACGATGACGTGCGCAGATGTTAGCAACTCAAAATATAAAACATAAAATTCCGTTTCTGACATTCATGCGAGCCGTTAAATACCTTGCGCGCATGCCTGCAATACTTTCAATGTGAAAGGAGCACTCAGCGAATGTGATTGCTGATAGAGAAGACTAGAGGCGACATAAAAACAGGCGTGCTGCTGTCTCTCAGATAATCCAGAAAGTAACGCTTAGAATAATAAAATAAAATGTATTTCCAAACTAAAATGAGACTCACAGAATGCACAATTTATTTTGGAAAGGGAAGTTATATTGGCACTTAAGATTGAAATAAAAATAAAAAAGATATTGGAAGCTAAACTGATGCAGTTCGAAAAAAGTTAAAATAAAAGAATACACAATTTTTGTAAAAATAGTATTTTTAAAAGAAACATAAATGATATCGTACGCATTCAGATGACTTGAAAGTAGGATAGCATGAAAGTATTACTGGAGTATCATAAAGATAAATAAAAATAAATGTTAATGTACGATAATTAAATAACCTGGGGTTAGCAAAATTATATTAGATGGTAAAAATTTAGAGAATACTTTTCAGATTTGGCGGAATTTAAAATTTTGTTAGATATATAAATATAGACAGACAGACAGACAGATAGGTGGATAAATATGTCTCATCATTTGCATTGATTATTATAACTTACTTAAGAAGAATATAATTTTTTATAGCAATAGTGTAATATTTTAAATGTCACTAAAGACATAAAATAAACTAATACATATACACCCTATTTTATTTCTACTTTACTTAATTTCTCTTATGGTTGAGATGATTACATTTTCTGCTAAGCACTGTAGAAGGAAAAATTACAAAAAGGAACGCTTATGAATACTAAACAGAAACATGAAGTAATGTATGAATTTTTTATGAGTCTTGAAATTATTGTTAAACCAGAATGCCCATGTCATGTACACATATAAAAATATGTATAGAAGACAATAACAAACTTTATTTCCATTACTTCATAACAATAACATGTACACCTTTTGAATTCCTTCATTACTTTCAATTTCAATCATCAGTATGATTTTTAAAGCATTTTTTGATTTCGTTCAATGTAATGCATTTTATTTTCTGAATCCCGGAATTGTAAATAAAATTGTTTTAATGATATTATTCAAAAATTTATTCCATAAAAATTTCCCTTCTAAATTTATACTACAATCCTAGTTTATTAAATTATTTCCTATATTAAAAATTATCCCATTCATTTCGTTTATTTAATTCCTTTCTATTTAAGATACATGATTTAATATTTTATTCCCTTTTAACATCTTTCTAAAAAAAACATTTACCGTAATGATTTTTCTTAAAGGACTTTTTATTTCTCAATTTTAAAATGCCGATATCTATTCTATTAAAGTTGTGTGTTTTATACCATTTTTTTTTCTTTTTTTTTTAAATTTCAAAAGACTATTCGCGCGCTTTTCCGGAAGGATTGCGTCAGTACATTATCTCTTCGACCTTAAAATATAGTTCGTTCCCGTCTCACGTATTCGCATTGACGTAAGTAAACTTCCCCACCTTGGTATTTAACACTAAACATGAGAACGGAACCCAGATTTTTTGTGACATTTGTTGTCTTAAAAAATACGTTGTCAGCGAAATATTCGATTATGATTATAACATCGTTTTGTTCTGTACTTCGTTTGAGAACATGGCATGATTAACTGCTAAACTTTTAGTTATAAAAATGACTAACTATATTAAGGAATTGTGCCGGATGTTTTTCAAATGTAGTATATTAGAAGAAACAAATAAAATTCTTCTGTGTTGAAGATTTATTCTTCTTTATTCGAGAAATTGTTAGTGTGTTCGACCAAGACCAATAAATATCATAACGACGACTGCATAAGCTTTATTTTATATAATGATCTTAAGTGTTCTTTTAAATAGAGCTTTTCCTTTCTGAATTATCGTAATATATGTATTTATTTATTTATTTACAGAGCTAGTTTCTGCATGCTATAAACATAATCTACTAAATAATCTATAAACATAATCAACTAATACCAAATCTTTCAAAAATATTCCAAATAGTTTAGCTTGTACAGACCTTCAAACATGTGTCCGTTAATTATGGCCACCCTATAAATTTTGCATATATTGCAAGAAAGTATGAAAAAAATTATAAAAGTTTACAACTAGATTCACAATCTTTGGAAGAAACTGTACAAAAAATTGTAAAAATAAATGTAATTAAATATTAGCTAGAGTTCTTGTATGAATGGCACCATGAAATAATGAAATAATTGTGGCTGCAGTTTTTGGAATTCATTGTTACGTTTAATGATTTTATTTTACATTTCAATGTAAAACATGTTGCACAGCTGTAAAACACAACATTTAAAACGTAACTAGTAATATTTTATACGCACATATTATTTCAAGAATACTTTTTACACAACTAGGATTGTTTTGTACACAAAAATAATGTAGTTGATTATCTAATATAACACTTATCTGAAGTGATTTCTTACAAATGTATTAAGTTTTATCAGAACAGAAAGTTTTTTTTCTTTTGCCAAAGTTGAGACATTTCATTTTGAAGTTGATTGACATTAAAATATGAATCTCAGTTAGATTTATTTAGATTTATTCATTTCATATCGAATATGAGAATAACCTCTGATAAATATATTAAATCCTATCGATCATTTCCACACTTCAGAATGATATATGATGAGCACTGCATGAAATTTAAACTCAATTTCTTGAATGAATAAATTTAATTTTAAATTCCAGTTTAAAAAAAACTTTATCACGTAAATGAAAAAATAAATTGCTTATATTTAGAAGAGATTAATTAATTTAAATGTGGGTGAAATATTATGATAATTTAAAAGATTTCTTCAAAAGAAATACATTATATCATTGATAAAATACTAGTTGTGAATATTTTTCGACAAAATCTGCTGAATTAAAAAAACAAATCTTAAGGGTTCGCTTCACTGAAACTACGCGATCGCTATAATTACTAAGTTAATCCCTTGAAGGGCGCCGGTATATTATATATACCACATAATTTTAATCCCAAAATGGCACAATGACACCAGAATTTTATAATCAAATTTTGAATTTATAAGATACATGATGGAAAGATTTTACTTATTTTCAAATAAATTCGTTCATGAATCTTGGTGTCAATCAATCATTTCAATATTTTTGTTCCATGAGTATTTTGCCCCTGAGAAGGGGTTAAACTATAAGAAAAACTAAAAGTGCGATTACGCATTACCTAATATAATTATCGAAATACAGTTTTCACCATCAGCGAGTAGACGTCAGATGCCAATGATATGGATTTTTTAAAATTATCTCCTTAAATTTTAAGTGCAGAGTGATTATAAAAAATCTATCCCACTATATGAACCTTTGTCTATCATACCCTTCACAGAAAGTAAATGAAAATTTGGTTTAAACTATTTTGAGGTATGCGCTCAAAAAGCATATGAAAAACAACAGTTAATCTCTAACATTTATGGTTAGAGTGACAAAAATTCGAAATATTAAAATGGAAACACCTACTTTTTATTAGTTGAATGTGATCTTCATAGTTAAAAACCATAAAAAAAAAGCGTTGGAATGGTACCTGTAGCGTGAAAATCGAGAAAGGAATCCAGACAAAGAAAAAAAGAAAACAATTGGCGCTCTCATCTGAGCACGACTTACTTTTATAATGACGTCACATTTGACACTGCGAGACTAACGAAAAAGACAGGCTACCACGGTGCCTTCCACTTATCTTTTTTTACAGACCGCCAGAGTGACGTGGTGCTCTTTTCGTACACCTGCATTGGTGGATTCATGCATCACGTGACTGCCGCGGTCTGTAAAAAAAGATATGCGTAAAGCACCGCGATAGCCTTTCTTTTTCGTTAGCCTCGTGACACTTTGTCTTCGTCTCTGATCCAAGTCTACGGAATCTCCCCCGGAACGAGAAGAATTACTTAGATTTTCTGGCTTAGCGTAACTGACGTCGTCACATTAAGAGAAAGAAAAGACACTGTGAAATGCATTCATGTATCATGCTTCCTTGCGCTCTGAACAAAACGCTACTTACAGGGAAGGAACTTGGGGAAATTGTAAATATTTATTAATTGAACAGACAAAATGCCGTAGAGGCATTGCGTGTCTACCACAGAAACCTATTGTTACGCCGAGGCCCATGTACTCTTAAAACTTTACGGAAATTGGTATGCAAATTGGTTGCACATGCAATCGATCTAGGCCTGAACGACCTTCTGTTTCTGTCGAGGCTGTCACAGAAGTGAGGCAATATGCGACGTTCCTTTTGCAAGTTCCACGCGGTGTTTCCCGCTTTCTGCAGTTGCCGAATTCTATGGTCCGGCAGATTCTGTCATCTGTTCTCCACATGTTTCCGTAGTAGTTCCAGCGTGTGCAGATATTTTAATCGGGTGATAAACAGCAAAGGTTAAATGATATTCATTGAGATTAATTGAAATTAAATTTTGCGAATGAATTCGTCCTCCAGTATGATGGGGATAACAGAATCCTTTATGCATTCTGTGGACGGACGAGGCCCATTTCTCGTTGACTGGTAAGGTAATTCGATGAAAAGCGTACAAGGGGCAGACAATAATCCCCATGATGTGATTCCACTTCAAGTACATGAAAAAAGGTAACTCTGTGCTGCAGGATAACAAGAGCCTTCATACGCAGGCCCTTACTTTTTTAAAGATTGTTACTGCCACATGTGTACGTTAACGCGTGCTCGTTATCTAAAAATGTTAACTAATACGTAATTCCCAAGTTGCAACCGAGAAATGATCTATCTGACGTCGTGTGGATACAAGATGGCGCCCTCCCCACACTTGTGGGGGTCTTCTGTCAAACGTTTCTTAACACAACAGTTTGGTGACAGAGATATTTCCCGCTATTCCATGTTTCCGTGGCCACCTAGGTAACTTGATGGATTTCCGGCTGTGGAGGTACCTGATATTGAAATTGTATGCATTTAATACGCAAACCCCATCTGATTTGATCCATGTCATCAGACGATAAGTTCAACAGATTATTCTTGCTCTAGTAGGTGTTTCAGTGCTATTGACCATCTGCTGCATGCAAAGTGTCATCGTGTGCGAAGGAGGTCAAGTCTAAAATATTTGAAACCCAACAAAATGTTTCATATCTGTTGTTTCTCTGTCTTTATTCGTTCTATTCACTTTTTCTTAGTCTGTGTAGTGCCGGCGATTTGTGTGCTACAGTTACGTTCCAACGGTTTTTACGGTTTTTTACGATGAAGATCGCTCTCCAATTAAAAAAAAGTATGTATTGCCATTTGAAAATTTCAAAATTTTGGCGCTCTAACCGTAACTTTTAGTTTAACTTTTGTTTTTCATATGATTCCAGAGTGCATACCTCAAAAAACTTCAAAACAAGGTTTTATTCTATTTCTGTGAACGGTATGATAGCTAGGAGCTCATATATCGGGATAGTGTTTTAATAATCCCCCTGTATTATAAATTCATTATACATTTTGATAGAAATTTTGATAAAAATACTAATAACATGATTAAAATGTAGAATTTTATGTTCGCATTCTGGGGCACAGAAATTCAGAGCATTCCCTTGTCTTTCGTTGTAAATGTTCATAAAATTGTAGTTAATTGGTGAGTCCGCGCATTTGTTGCAATATTACAATGGCACTTTAACAGCAGGTCGTATGATTCAACTTTATATAACAAATGTGCAATTATGTACATGGTATGTATGGTTAAAATACTTGCCGAAATAGAAAACCTACAGTAACATGCTGCAGTATATTAACAGCATAAAACAGTGTTGAACTACATAACGTAGGAACAAACGTAGAAAGTGTTTAAACAATGTAGATTTTAATGTGGCTCTCCAACAGTTCTATAATTGCACAAGAACAACACTGACAGAAATGAACAACACTGAAGACCCAGCAGTAGCACAGACGGTTAAAGCTCGGTTCACGTAAGATCACTTGAAAGCGAAGCAGCATCGACCAAGGTTTCTGCTTGGGAGGGTGACAACCTCTCTCGACTACCGCTGCTGTGGGACCATGTACGTTAATGGGAGCTGGTGCACGTAAAATCTGTTCGTGGCTCCAATGTCCTCCAAGTTTAGTATAAGTGTTACCTCTGGGGGTGCCTATCCAGGTGCAGGTCTCTCATCTGGAATTGGTTCAAAAATTAGGAGACCAGCTCTAGAAATCCAACCTCTCTTGAGGCTCTGGCACCCTTTCTTTCAGAGAAGTGCCTTGGCACTTTCTATGACACGCCAACAACAACAAAAACACTGAAAATGCTCCGCGATAACAAGGAAGTATACCTAGATGATGTAGCAACATCTCAAACAACTTTTATGATAGTTAGGCATGATTGTTTGTTTGACAATAGGTACATGCTTCATGTCGAATTTTTAGATTGCATTTAAAGATTTTTTGGATGTCTTATATATATGTATAAAACAAGAAACATTTAAAGAAGAACATTTTAAAATGTCTCATTCGTGTTTCTTAACCTTGACTTTTGGATTGAGTGAAGCAACGACTAGAAGTTTTGAATTGAAACAGTACTGAAAACTATTCGAAATTTAAGAATTTTATTTAATTTTTATACCATAGAATAGAACGTTTTTCTGTCTCAGTTTTGAAGTTAAATATGAGACGTTTTATTTTCTTTCTAATATAGCATTTTGCAACTCTTAACTCAGAATATATTTTATTGTTTAAAATTTCGTTCGTTTAAAGTATTTCGATTATTAGACAAAATAACATAAATAGTAAGATAGATGACTTGAGAAAACGATTGACATAATAGTATTTTCGTATGCCTAATGATAATGTAATAATGACCATTATAAATGTTACATTTATTAATATTTTTTCAATTATTATCAAAGATTGAAGAAAATTTCAGACAGATTTTCTAGCAGTGATAAAATTTATACATATTTTCTACCTATATAGTAAAAACTTTCCATCAAGCGAAAGTAAAAATTGTTTAAAACATATCGAAATAATTGAAAACCTGTCGTTTCAGGTCTTAGTGTGCTATAGAATATTATTATTTGTTTTCCATAATCTTCTCGCATTTTAATTTCATAATTATTGATCTAATTATTACAATTCCATTGTTTTGTTTAAAATTCCAATTTATAAGCCTTTAAGTTTCTTTAAATATTTTTATAAAACACGAGCATAAAATGAGTAATTAAAATAATATTTAAACATATGTAAATGTGTAATGAAAATACTATAGAAATGTTACAAAATTAAAACAAAACACGGGAATTATCAATGTTATTTTTCCATTTTATAGCTTTTCAATTTTGGATTTTATCCAAATTTCTTATTTTAATTTACAGTATTTTTATTTAAGAGAATAAAAACAAATCTATTTGCATTTCACTAAAATATAAACATTCACAAAATATTTGTAGTTGCTTTAATTAATATGTAAATTAGACATAAAACTATTCATCATACATTAATTATGAAGAATAATACATAAAATAAAAAGAATTTTTAAACTATACTATATTTTATTTTAAAATATTGATAACTGAAATGTTCTCGAAATAAAAACGCTATTTTTCATGAAATTTGAAATATTTCCAAAAATGTAACTATATATTAGAATTATCAATAATGTTAACATACAACGTTTTAGAATTATGAGTTATTAACTGTAAAATCTCTCCCTCTATATCGTGTTTCTTTTAAGGCTGAATTTTATTTTGAAATTTATGTTTAAATTATACATTTTGATATTAATATTTAATAACATTTGTTTATATATTATTATGTAATAAATATTCCATATAGCTTAATTTTTTTATTTAAATGAAATAATTTTGTTTAAAAGTAAATTATGTATGTAGTATATGAAATGCTTCAAATTGTTATAAAATATATATTTTATTTTTAAAATGTTATATTATATTCAAATTTACTTATATATATTTCAGTGGGAGTTTTTTTACAATATTAAGGAAATGTTGCTATGTATTTTTTATGTTCAAGTACATTAATATCCATTCATAGTGTTAATATATTTTTAAATATAAAACTTAAATAAATAAAATTTATTATAATCAAGCACGTAGGTATAACTTATAATACTACCCTTGATTCATGTGATGAGAATAAATGTTTTGTCATTAATGTAGTAATTGATAGTCAGAGGCAAAATTAATCCTCTACTGCTATAACGCTCGTCATTATTTTCAAGTGGTATGAAAGAATAAACTAGAATCATCTAAGCATAATATTCTCTTCACACCAGAACAAATACTTATAACATTCCTTTTCATTCATTTCAGGAAGCCATTGCATATATTAAAACTATCAAGTTAATGACTCATATAAAATATATCTGTATCTTTCTTTTTTCAAAATTATTAGCATAGAATTCTGGCAGTAAAATGATGATATATGTGAACTAAAATATTTTAATGAAGATTTATGTTTTTATATTCAAGGATATAAAATATTTTGAATTCGCGAATACTATTATGCGAAATATATAGAATAATATTTTTTAATATTATAATAATGAAAACAGGTTGTGTTTATTCATTTACTAACAGAACAACACAGCTTGCTACCGTGTTAACTATGAGGACCTTCTGGGTAAAATAAATTAAAATGCAATAATACGACAATCACAATCACGGGCCTTTGAGCATTCTCGCTCATAAATTGATAAAAAACATTCAGTAAAAATAACATTACTTTAATGCAACCGTAGTAAAATACAAAGTTTTATAAATAAGAATGGTTTTTACTTTGGCGCGTGTAACATAAAATATACTAATTCCATGACAATGCATAAAGCAGTTTGTGAAATTTGCTTTCATATGGTACCTATCTATATTATAAAACAAAACATACTAATGCTGACATTATATTGACGGTAACAGGGACCAAACCATTAAATTTGGCTTTCACTGCAATTTTTGTAACTAGTACTAATTATTAATCAATTTTATTTTTTTCAATTTCGATCAGAAAAAAGTGAAATTTGAAATGCAATTTGCTTCAAAGTTTATCTCAATTTACTGATTTCCTTATGAAATTTAAAGTAATTTTAAACATGGATATTTTTAAATCTGTGTCCAACCCAATCACGAAAGATTAACTCATTTGATCTGAAATATATATATAAAGTAAAGACATATCCGAGAGTAACATTACCATCATATAGACAGAGGCAACGAATTAACCCATAAAATTCGCAATTAAATTTTTATGCGGTTGTATAAAAAGCAAAACTTCTCGTTGGGAGCCACCGTAATACTTACCCATCATGGATATACATAATATAAAATATGAAAATAATACATGTGTAAACTATTTGTAAAATGCATTGCAATTCCAAAATAAAAAATAAACGTATTTTTAAATATTTTTAAAAGATTTATTCATATAAATAATTATACAAATCCGTGCACTTAAAAATCACAGAACATTCGATTTCTAAACAAATATTTAAACAAATGAACAATATAGACAATATATAACATATAATCTTATATATAATATACAATAAAAAACGAATATGAATAGTATAATAGGGGCAGATAAAGTGTTTAAATTCGTGGTTTGATGACGACAGAAACTTTAAATGCTCTATTACTGAATTGCGTAAAATAAACATTCTTATAACTACAAAATTGATAATCCTATTATCTAACAGTTTACTGTGTCTGCGTCGGATTAAGCGTCTCTTCCCCAATTCAAATATATCTTTCAATTGAAATTTGAATGAAACACAGTGTCATGAAAAATCGAAGAGTGTGGAAAAACAGGATTACAAATATCTCGGCAACTAATTATCAGATTGAATTAATTCTTCATTCAAAATTTATGTTTTGTTATTGTCTTTTATATTCATTCCTTAAAATAAACAATTTCAAAAATGTTTATATACCTTTGTAGCGGGTTATCTGTAACCCGAACTGTTTATCAATAAACTTTAACTCCATGTTAAACATGAACTATATTAACTGTAATTTTAACTTTTATTTTATTGCATTACGTTTTTCATACAACTCAACTCAATGTGTAATGCGTTACTTTTAGCTGTAACCGCAACGGAACAGGCAGTCTGTTTTTGCCGCTAACGGAGTGTTGCTGGCTGTTTTGTCGTGCCAGTCCGAGCTCATCTCTTACTTGTTTTACTTAAACAATAATATGTTTTTGTTAAAGTTGTAAGGGATCGACTACTCTCGCACGTGAGTAAGCGATGTTTGAATGAGATAGTAATTTTTTGTCCAATAACCGGCCATGTGCGTAAAAGATTTAGCAATGCTCTCTTTCTCTAACTTTTGAGGGATGTCTGAATCTCGGAAATTGTGAGTCGCCGTTTTCTGCAAATTTTCTGGAGCTGGTCGATCGATACTGTGAAGTATATAAGCAGCGAATTTTCATTTCAGAACGGAACTCAGGGGAGCTAGAGCAGACTTAGCTTAGGAGATTTAATATTGAGACTTAGATAGATTTAGATTTAGCCTTGAGACCTCGCACCGTGTCTAAAGATTAATAATTGGCCTTAGCATTTCTATAGTGAAGTTCTATGCTGTTGTAAAGCTGATTTGAGCCTGCATCAGTGCTTATTAAATCTGAACTATAAAATTATTGGATCGTGAATTTGCTTCTGAATAGTTTAAGTTTAATTATTGAATGCCTAAGGGGGGCCACTCGGCCCAGCAAAGCCAGGCCGTAGAGCGTTAGCACCTCCCCCGGGATGTTCCCCGGCACGCGGGGATTCGTTTTGGGTGATTCCAGCCACCGGCGGAAGGGAAGGCACTACGCCGAGACCGCCAGCGCACGCGCAAACGGCCCAAACAACAACAAAAAGAAAAGAAAGAAAATACAAACTAGGCCAAAGGCCGGCACTGCCAGGACAAGCCTAAGCGCGACAAGGGGCAGGCAAGAAAGCTAAAAAAAAAAAAAAAGAAAAAGAAACTGAAAAAAGCCTGAACCGCTGGAGCCCGCACTCCCTCGCGACAGACAGCGGCAGGTGCAGTGATGAAGAACTTGTAGGTGAACAGTCCTTAACGCTCCTGCGTCATGACACACAGTTCGCGGCCAAGGCGGTCCTTGGATAATAATGATGCGCCGGAATCTGAGAAGCTCAGTTCCCACGCGACAGATGGCGCCACAAGTTGTTGCGTTGGAGAGATGAGGCCGCTGCTAAAGACTGCGAAGGGAGCACAGCAAGGTGCTCAAACACTGACAAGGTACAGCCAAAATAAGGAAAAGTCAGGAGAAGGAGGGTAGGAAGATCAATTACAGTACTGATTGGTGGTGAAGAATTTAATACGTTTAGTTAAAAATTTGATAAAAGTTAGAGTTGGTTACTCAATTTGTTAAGTTCGATAAATCCATTAAGAAATTAAAAATATTTTTTATTTTTTTTTAGTAAGATTGGTCTTGTTAGAATATTGGTTAGCCAAGAGGGTGGGGGAATTTCGGGAGATCTGAGATGCCAGGCAACGGTCAGTGGGCAGTCAAAATAGTAATGAGAAGGCAAGCCCCGCTGGCCACATGGACACACATTGGAGGCTGCACGTTTATAATATTTGAGGTAAGTAGGGAATGGACCATGTCCTGTGAGGAACGCTGAGGTGTGGGGGGCGAGGTTAAGCAGGTTTAGGGAGACAAAAGGGAGCAATTTGTGGGTATGTCGACCTTTATCCGAGTAATCCCAGTGGTCCTGCCACTGAGGAATGATTTTAGACTTTAAAAACCCTCTAAAGTAGGATGGGGGAACAGGGAGGGAAAGATCAATATTTGTGCTTCCCGTAGCTTCTTTTGCCAATTTATCAGCTAATTCATTGCCAGCAATGCCAATGTGTGCCTTCACATGGCCCAGGGCTACTCGCCGTGCAAGGTCTTTTAAAAGTAGTTTTATTTGGAGTACAATGGGATGTTTTGTGCGGTGAGTAAAGATTGCTTGTAGGCTGGAGAGGCTGTCTGAATATAGCCTGTAAAATTGTACTGTTGGGTTAGAGACAATCCATTCCAATGCCCGCAGAATCGCGAACAGCTCAGCCTGGAAGACAGTGTTGTTATCACCGATTCTGCAGGCCCACTTATGGGTCACGACCTCGCCTTTCATGGCACAGAATGCTGCTGCCACGCCAGTCTCCGTGCGTGACCCGTCAGTGAAAATGGTCGGACAGCGGGGAGAGAAGCTGTGTTCAAAACCGTGCCTGGTTGTGTTTATCTGTAAGTGAGATGTCTCTTCTGCGGGATGTATTCTCCAACTGGGAACCTTCCTCTGTAGTTGTATTTGTGGAAAAAGTGCTGCACACGTTGGTTCATGTTCTAGGTGTGTGATCCTGTTTTTCTGGTATTCATATTGGAGTGTTATTGTTATGGGAGGAATACCTGTTATTACTGTGAGTGCGTCCGTTGAGATTGTCCTGTATCCTCGAGCAATTTGCAGCAAAAAAGCCGTTGCATCGAGGTCAATTTGTCCTTCACGGCTTGCGTGAGGTTACCTCCCCAGACGCCCACACAGTAGAAAATTATCCGCTCCACTATTGTGTGGTACCAGATTTTTAACATTGTTGGCTTTATTCCCCAGGATTTTGACGTTAGTTTACGTGCGTTTAAGTGTAATTTTCCTACTTTAATCCTGAGGGTGTTGATATGTTCCGTCCAGCTTTGGTGTTCATCTATGGTGAGGCCAAGAAGTTTGAGGTGTGAGACATGCTCGACACTAACCCCGTTCACTCTTATGATTGGTTTACGTTCAAGTTTGCGTGGTTTGGAAAATGTAACTGCTTGTGATTTTTGGCTTGATAGCTGGAGGTTGAGGTTTGTTAGCAGTTGGCAGAATACGGGGAGGGCTTGTGCCGCCATTGCCTCCAAGTCCATGCGCCGCCTGCCCGAGAAAATAAAGCTGAAGTCATCAGCGAATGCAAAGAGAATGAAGCCTCTAGATTCTAGCTCTTTTAGAATTATGTTAGCTATGAGTAACCAAAGTATTGGGCCAAGGCAGGAGCCTTGGGGGCAGCCCTTTTCGAGCTGATGTACCGAAGTGCCTGAACCCCAATTGATCATTATGCTACGAAGGCTTAAGTAGGATGCGATGGTTCCAGCTATATTAGCCGGGCAGCGAATATCAATTAGTTGCTGGATAATGTCCCTCCATTCTACATTATCGAAAGCACCTTTAATATCTAGTGAAACAAGTGAGGTGTAGTCTCCTTTGCTGATGGTTTCATTGCAAGTGGTAAGAATGTCATAAAGGGCCTTGTCACATGACCGACCCTCTCTGAACCCATATTGCCTATGATGCAAGATGCCATTCGTCTCCATGAAGTGCACCAGTCGTGTGACTAGTAGTTTTTCTAGCAGCTTCCCCAGAGTTGGTAGGAGACAAATAGGTCTATAGGATGTGGGTTCTGAGGCATTCTTTCCTTTTTTCAGGAAGTAGACGGCCTCACCTTGCTTCAGTGTTTGAGGGAAGTAATTGTGATTGAGACACAGATTGGCCCATCTGGTGAACAACTTTGGGATGATTTTGAAAGTTAATTTTAAAATTTTGAAGTCCACACAGTCTGGGCCAGGGGCTTTTTTATCATTAAATGTATGTAGAGCAGATGCTACTTCAGCTTTAGAAAAGGGTTTATCATTAGGTGTCGAAAAATTGAGGTCTGAATTGTCCCTGTTGGGATACGAGGATGGTCCGAAAAGTGCTGCAGTTAGGTGCTCCATATTTGCTTGCCTGGATGAAATGGAGGGTGGAAGCTCAAGTTTAATTTCGTCTGGTGTGAAGAAATTTCCTGTAAAAAATTTTTGTGCCGTGCCAAAAGGTTCTGATTGATTGCTGCAGAAATTCCGCCAGGCTTTGACTCTGGCATCCTGAACACTTTTCTTGAATTTTGATGAGAGTATTTTGTACTGAGCGCCAAGGTTTTCAAAATAAGGTGTGTTTCCGTGTGTTTCTCGTAGATGTTTAATCTTTCTCCTTAGCGCTGTGAGTTTGTTTCGTTGTGTCTTTAGTTCGGTGGTCCAGAACGAGAAGACTGGAGTCCTCCGAGTATTTTTTAGTCTAAAGGATGCTCGTGCCGCCTCTTGCATGGAAGCAATAAGTTTTTTTGTGAAGGAGTTAATGTCGGTGATGTTTGTTGCATCCCTTAGGTGTTGTGCAAGGAGTGGTCTGTGTGTTTTAATGATTTTTGTAAACTTTTTAAAATTTCCTCGGGTTGTGTTGAAACGTCGTTTAGTTGTAGTCAGTGGTGTAATGTCAAAGCCGAAACGTATGTATTTATGGTCCGAGGCATTGTGGATGTCCATTACTCGCCAGTCCCTGATTTTTTGTGCCGCCTTCGGATTCGCCAGCGTATGATCTGGGAATCCTTTGTGTGTTATAATACCTGTGTTGTTCAATCTGACAAATGTGTGTGTTCTGTTATCAATGTTAACAATGGTTAAATTATGGACTGCGAGATGCTCGATGAGACTGTCTCCGCGGATGGTTTCCTGTGGGCAACCCCAAACAGTGGAGTTTGCGTTGAAGTCACCTCCGCAAATGAAGTACTGCTTATGAGTTATTAAGTGTTGCCACTCCATAAGGGTTTCATCAAAATTGAAACGCGGTGCTGCGTAGGTAGAGCCTATAATTAGCTTTCCTTCCTTCGCCATTATAGTGATGAAAACACAGTTGTCTCCTGTGAATAGGTGTGAGTATGCCAGATCCGTATTCTGGACGACCACATGAGCGCTGTTATCTTTGGACGCGAACTTCGCCCAATTTTTCGGAAAAATTGACAGCAGCGCTCCATCATTGCCACAGTAGGCATCCTGCAGCAATGCAATGTCTATATTTTCTGATATCATGTAATTTTTTAGGCTGACATTAGCTGCCTTGCAGTGATTTAAATTAACCTGAACGATTTTGATGTGGCCAAATGGAGGGGGGTCCGAAGGTGCTAGAAGAGACATATTGGTTTTCTGAAAAGGTACTTAATTAAAAGGTACTTAAATAAAGGGTTCTTGGTTAAGTTAGTAACAAAAATTATGTTAGATTCAATAGAAGGGCCTACCTTGCCAGTCATGGTGATGCCCGTTGTGGCCTCCTTGATAGAGTGGGTGGTATTCATTTCTATATGAGCGATTACCATACCATTCATCGTGATGATAGGGGCTATTTGCTGGTGTTGCCTCTTGTATGGTTGGGTGCTGTGTGTTGAATTGTTGATGTCTGTTTGGTTCTTCTGGTGTTAGGTGAACTTGCGAACTGTTACCAATTTGGAAAAGCAGGTTAAGTCTTTCCCGTTCTGAACTATATTTTGAGCGGTAGGCACTGCAACCAGAATCTGATGCTTTGTGGCTTGTTGGAAAATGTGTGTTGTGTTGCGTGTTATGTTTGGTGCAGTTGATGCATCGTGGAGCTGCTGCACATGATTCTTCATGGTGTGCTTCGCCACAGCATGCACACACAGACGTGGCCGCCTTGCAGTTCCGTTCGTGGTGGGTAAGGCCTTGACAGCGGCGACAGCGCAGGATGGTAGTATGTGGTCGGAGGCGACAGGTCTTTAGGCCGATGACGATGCCTCCATCATTTATGAGCTCTATGCCAAGTGACTTAGGCAGCAGAAGAATCAAATCTTTTGTCGCCTCGTTGTGTCTATTAGGTAACTCCTTGAGGACGATGATGTCTTCTTCAGTTATATGGTATGTTTTGCCAAGAATATTAGTGAGGGCCTCCTTCGTCAGCGCCTCTGGGACACCCAGGAGAATCATTTTATGCTTTGGAACTGCCTTCTGCAGAAAATTAAGTTTTTTGTTGAGAACTTGATTGTGCTGCAGCTCTGTTTGTAGGCGCTTTAGGTCCTCTTCTGTTTTGCAGGTAACTTCTACGTGATTTCTCCTGGGGGCCACCTTATCCACGTGTATTGGCGTTGCAATTGCCTCTTTAGATAGCATTATTTCGATTTCTTTTCCCGGTGTTATTGATGTACCTTTAATGATGAGGGTTTTGCGGTTAGAGCTTTCCAGAACAAACTTTTTGGCTGGTTGTGCGGCTGTTTGACTGTATGTTTGTGGGACTTGAGGTGTTGCTGTTTCTGTTGGTGAAATGGTGGGACTTTCTATTGCCGCTGCATGGTCTGCTTGATTTTGTTTTAGTGTTGATCTGACTGCTTCTATAAGTGTGACGGTGTCTGGGATCCTTTCAATTATCTTCTCATTCGTTTGGCGTGCGTGAACTAGGCTTTCTTGGAGGTGCTGGCAGCTTGTCTGGAGGCTTGCTTCATTTATTTCTAGTTGGCGTATCCTGGACTGCAGTGCCTCTTCTGTATTTTGAAGGAACTCAAATACATATCTCAGATTTTTTAGTGTTTTTTCTGTGGGGAGTTTTTTTATAGCAATGCTGTTTTCAGCTCTTGTTACGTAGCACTTTCCCATCGTAATAAGTTCTGCCATCGTATATGTTTCTGTTTCTGCATCAGTGTTTTCATGTATTGTGGATGCTGCTGAGCTGTGGCTGACGCTTCTAGACAGCTTTGCTCTGGTATTTCTAGTTGATGACCTGCTCTTTCGAGCTGCTGACTGAGAGCTAGAGTTTTTGTCAGAAGGAAATCTTCCGTTGCCTGGCGACATGTTAGCAAGGGAAGGAACAGGATGAGAAGCTTCTACTACGAAACGATAAACAAAAGAAAATTATACTAAGTCAAAAACTAGGCCATTGGGCACTCACGCCACTTGACTGAATAAACCCATGAATGGCTCTACAGGTCTCGCAGCATGTTTCAAAAAGGAAAAGTATAGGAACAAAAGCTTGCCGTTTGTCAAAAACTCGTGACTGCGCTGAAAAAAAAGACTGGAATTTGGGTTCGACTTTAGGGTAAAGAATAATGATTGACCAGTATCAAAAAGCTTAGACTTAAGGAATTGTTGGGTGAGAAAGGGAAGAGAAAATGAAACGATTGGGGCTCGCTAAGGTGATGAAAGACAAATTGCTATTCCTTGCTATGTAACTTATTAATAGTAGATGTTTAAATATGGGTAGAGCAGAACTTGTTGCGATAGATGAGGAGGATTGTTGTTGATGATGATTGCTATTAGAGGGAGAGACGGGAGACACAGGCGCCAGCCAAGGCCAGCCGCAGCGCGCCACCCCGACCGACGAGTGGTAAAGGGGAAATGCTGTGCAAAAAGCAAGAGAGAAAAGTCTTGCGGCATTTTGCGAACACAGGGGAGTCTGAGAAAGTCTAAGAACGTACTTTGATGCAAGAGTAAATTAAAAAGTAAATAAAAACATTATTATACTACTCAGGAGTGTAAGAAAAATGAAGAAAAATAAATAAAAATAAAACAAAAAAAAAAGACTTTAATACAACAAAGGAAAAAGAAACATACTAAAGCTTATAAATATGTGGGCAAAAAAAAAAAAAAAAAAAAAAAAAACTGTAAATGGGAAATGATTGTAAAAATAAGTTTGGTTACAGTTAGATGTTAGAATTGGTTATATGGTCCGAAAATGTTAAAGTCCGCAGATAGGTATTCTAATTTGAAGAAGATAGTGAAAGAGGGAAATGGAATCTGATGAAAAACAAGCCCCCCCCCCCACAAAAAAAAAAAGAGAATTTCAGGATTGTGTAAAAAATGATAAAATTTAATAGAAGCGCTAGAGAACATAAATTCACTTAAGTTTATATGAGAGGACAAAAAAACGGTATATAACAGTATGAAAAAGGAATAAATTGCGAGACCTAGCCATATTTTCGTGAGAAAAAAGAGTGTAAACAAATGATGAAAAATGCAAATATTTAGGAAAACTAGACAAAGAAACTTAATAAAAAGTGGGGGGTATGAAGAGCAAAATGTGTTGATTTACGAAAAGAATTTTATAGTTATTGAATGTGAGGAAGATTAGTTATGTAGAAAAAAGTGTGTTTTGCGACAAACACACACACACAAAAGGAAAAAAAAAAGAAAAGAAAAGAAAAAAATGAATCCGCTAAAACTAAAATTGCTGCAGGTGTGTTGAATTTTTTTTTTTTGGGGGGGGGCTAAAAACTTGGGGGTTACTAAAGCTAATTATGATGAAAAATGTATGAATTATTTACAAGTTAGAAGCAACTAGTGAAGAGAAATGGGGTTCAGCCTTACCCCAGCACCTTGGTCCGGCGCCGGCAAATGATCCCAGTGGTCCGGTGGAAGGCAATACGCCGTACTCGGGAGAAGAAAAAAGAAAGTATGAAAGAAATATTTATTGGAGTGTGAATAATATGTGTTGGGAAGTAAATTGACAAATTTTGATGAGTTTTACAGAGTATTTTTTCTAAGGTGAAAAAAACCACAAACTTAACACTAAGTGCAACTAAAAAGCCCCCAAAAATGCTGAAAATAAACTGTTATATAATGTGAGAATTTGCACGTAGAGATAGATGGGAAATTATTGAAAAAATAACAGTTTGGTAACAGTTAGGTGTTTGAATTGGTTACATGGTCCAAAAATGTGAAAGTCCGCAGCTAGGTATTCTAATTTGAAGAAGAAAGTGAAATAGCGGCCTGGACTTGATGAAAGACGGGCCCATTAAACGGGCCCAAGAAAATTTCAGGATTGTGTGAAAAATGAAAAAAATATTAAACGCACTAGAAAACATAGATGCTCTTAAGTTTATATAAGAGGGCAATAAAACAGTATATTACAGCATGAAAAAAAAAAAATAGCGATATTGACGTGAGAAAAAAGAAAATAAACAAGGTAAAAAAAACATATTTTTAGGAAAGCTTGACAAAGAAAATAGTAGAAAGTAGGGGGGGAGAGGGGGGTAGAGAGAAACATTTCTTTAATTAAGAGAACAGTTTTTGTAAATAATGTATGCGTAGAAGTACAGTTATGTGGAAATGAGTGTGTATTGCGTCAAACACAAAAAAAACGCTAAAAAAAATTTAAAATGTGGCGGATGTGATGTTTTGTGGTGGGAAGAAGAGTATTATGTTTGGAGGCTTCCTAAAACAATTTTAGTGAAAATGTATGAATATATTAAAAGATAGAAGCGTTTAAGAGTGATAAGTTGGAAAACCGCCTTGCACCGGCACCTTATGAGTCCGACGGTGGCAGCGGCAAATGGCAAATGGAAAAAAAAAAAAAAAAAAAAAAAACCTGTAAGAATTTAAGCAGCACAAAGTAAATGGCCAACAACAAGAACATCCCCCCCCAAAAAAATAAATAAATAAATAAATAAATAAATAAATAAAAAATGTGAATATGTGAAAAAAAAGTTGACAGCTGTGAATGTTGGCCAATAAATACCAACATCACTGAACATCACCTTTTGACAATAAGTGAAAGAAAATTTCTGCCATTGCTGAAAATTAACATTTGATAATGAGCGAAATAATTACTAACAAACCTGAAAAACATCCTGAGTTTAAAAAACAATAAAATACAAAAAAAGCGTTAAAATATAGTATAATGTACTGGAGAAGGTTTATAATGTTAATAGAAAATAGTAAGTAGAAAGAGTGTAAAAGAAATGCGAGTCATGTCGATGATCTCGAAAAAGGATTTAAAGTAATGCGAGTAACCTACGAGAGATGGCGCCAAACGTTTAAAAAGTGTCTAGATGATTTTAGGATATGGGCTAGAATAGCCATAGGGAAAGAACAGGGCTTGGGGAAGGCGATAGATGGCGCTTCATGACCAGTTGATGATCGAGGAGAGAGGTGTGGCTAAGGAAAGTTAGAAATTAAGAATTACGAGAGATAGAAGTATAATTCAATTGAAAATGAAAAATAAAATTGTTAGCTGTTCGAAAAAACGTTTGCAAGTGTATACTGGATGGCATAGTGATAAAGTGAGATTCTCTTTTAAAAAAAGGGCGTCTTTACATGGCCATACATTTATAATATAATGAATAAAATTATGTATAAGTGTATTAAAAAACATAAGTTTTTTTTTTTTTTTTTTTATTTAAATGTATTAATAATACATTAGATATTAGATGTTTTTTAAAGACATGTTATAAAAAGCTATTAACAAAAGCTGGTGTGAGTAGATTTCTCTGTTACTGGAGTAAAAGATGTGTGACAGAGACAAAACTATCATTAAATTAACTTGTAATATTCAAAAACAAACGACATATTAATTTATTTTAAATATTAATTTTACGTGCTTTGAAAAGATTTATTTAAAATAACACTTTTATTACTGAGTAAGATGGAAATTTTGTAAGAAAAAAAAATTAAAAAGGTAAGAAATTTAAAACTTAGGAATTTGAAGGAAAAAAGACATATTAGAGCTTGCTGTGTTAATAATAATGTGTCCCCCCCCCCCCTTGCACAAAACTAAAAAGAAAGTTTTAACAACACCAATAATTTGAAATTTACTTTATAACTATAGCTATAATACACGTACGACATTCAGCGACTAACAAAATATCAGCCGATAACTCCGCACTACCCAGGATGTTAAAGAAAATGTTAAATTAAAAAAAAAACAATAAAGAAAAAAAAACATAAAAAGAACAAGGTTTAAATAAAGATAAAAAAAAAGGAATTAAAAAAAAAAAACGTTATTGCGTTGAAAACTGCTAAGTATTACAATTAAAAAAAAATGCTGAAAATAAACTGTCATATAATGTGAGAATTTGCACTTAGAGATAGATGGGAAATTATTGAAAAAATAACAGTTTGGTAACAGTTAGGTGTTTGAATTGGTTACATGGTCCAAAAATGTGAAAGTCCGCAGCTAGGTATTCTAATTTGAAGAAGAAAGTGAAATAGCGGCCTGGACTTGATGAAAAACGGGCCCAAAAAAAACTAAGAACATTTCAGGATTGTGTGAAAAATGAAAAAAATATTAAACGCACTAGAAAACATAGATGCTCTTAAGTTTATATAAGAGGGCAATAAAACAATATATTACAGCATGAAAAAAAAAAAATAAAATAAAAAAAAAATAGCGATATTGACGTGAGAAAAAAGAAAATAAACAAATGGTGAAAAAAAACATATTTTTAGGAAAGCTTGACAAAGAAAATAGTAGAAAGTAGGGGGGAGGGGGGGGGGGGTAGAGAGAAGCATTTCTTTAATTAAGAGAACAGTTTGTAAATAATGTATGCGTAGAAGTACAGTTATGTGGAAATGAGTGTGTTGCGTCAAACACAAAAAAAAAACGCTAAAAAAATTAAAATGTGGCGGGTGTGATGCTTTGTGGTGGGAAGGAGAGTATTATGTTTGGAGGCTTCGAAAATCAATTTTAGTGAAAATGTGTGAATATATTAAAAGTTAGAAGCGTTTAAGAGTGATAAGTTGGAAAACCGCCTTGCACCGGCACCTTATGAGTCCGACGGTGGCAGCGGCAAATGGCAAATGGAAAAAAAAAAAAAAAAAAAAAAAAAAAAAAAATCCTGTAAGAATTTAAGCAGCACAAAGTAAATGACCAACAACAAGAACATCCCCCCCCCCCCAAAAAAAAAAAATAAATAAATAAATAAATAAATAAATAAAAAATGTGAATATGTGAAAAAAAAAGTTGACAGCTGTGAATGTTGGCCAATAAATACCAACATCACTGAACATCATCTTTTGACAATAAGTGAAAGAAAATTTCTGCCATTGCTGAAAATTAACATTTGATATTGAGCGAAATAATTACTAACAATCCTGAAAAACAACCTGAGTTTAAAATACAGTAATATACAAAAAATGCGTTAAAATAAAGTATAATGTACTGGAGAAGGTTTATAATGTTAATAGAAAATAGTAAGTAGAAAGAGTGTAAAAGAAATGCGAGTCATGTCGATGATCTCGAAAAAGGATTTAAAGTAATGCGAGTAACCTACGAGAGATGGCGCCAAACGTTTAAAAAGTGTCTAGCTGATTTTAGGATATGGGCTAGAATAGCCATAGGGAAAGAACAGGGCTTGGGGAAGGCGATAGATGGCGCTTCATGTCCAGTTGATGATCGTGGAGAGAGGTGGGGCTAAGGAAAGTTAGAAATTAAGAATTACGAGAGATAGAAGTATAATTAAATTGAAAATGAAAAAAAAAAAATGTTAGCTGTTCGAAAAAACGTTTGCAAATGTATACTGGATGGCATAGTGATAAAGTGAGATTCTCTTAAAAAAAAAAGGGCGTCTTTTCATGGCCATACATATATAATATAAAGAATAAAATTATGTATAAATGTATTAAAAAACATAAGTTTTTTTTTTTTTTTTTTTTTTTTTTTTCTTTTTTTTTAATGTATTAATAATACATTAGATATAAGATGTTTTTTAAAGGCATGTTATAAAAAGCTATTAACAAAAGCTGGTGTGAGTAGATTTCTCTGTTACTGGAGTAAAAGATGTGTGACAAAGACAAAACTATCATTAAATTATCTAGTAAAATTCAAAAACAAACGACATATTTATTTATTTTAAATATTAATTTTACGTACTTTGAAAAGATTTATTTAAAATAACACTTTTATTACTGAGTAAGATGGAAATTTTGTAAGAAAAAATAATTAAAAAAGGTAAGAAATTTAAAACTTAGGAATTTAAAGGAAATAAGACGTATTAGAGCTTGCTGTGTTAATAAAAATGTGACCCCCCCCCTTGCACAAAACTAAAAAGAAAGTTTTTACAACCCCAATAATTTGAAATTTACTTTATAACTATAGCTATAAAACACGAACGACATTCAGCGACTAACAAAATATCAGCCGATAACTCCGCACTACCCGGGATGTTAAAGAAAATGTTAAATTAAAAATAAAACAATAAAGAAAAAAAAAACATAAAAAGAACAAGGTTTAAATAAAGATAAAAAAAGGAATTAAAAAAAAAACCGTTATTGCGTTGAAAACTGCTAAGTATTACAATTAAAATTATTAAAGTTGGAAAAAAGTTTGGATCATAGGATGAATAAGTTTTCTGATGTAAAGTACTAGAGAAAAAAAAAAGAGCTGAAAAAGTTAAAGTATGTAACCATTTCTTTCCTTAACCTACCCTCCCTATTCCCTTTACTTTTTATAAATGGTACAGTTGAAAGATATCCTAACTCATTAAAATAAATGTTAAAAAGCAAATTAAGGCGCAAGAAAAAAACGTCAAATTTAAGCACAACCTACATGATAAAAACTAAAAATTGAAAAAAAAAAAAAGAAACAGAAATAATCAAAGAATTCTAACTCCCCTCTTTACAAAATAGCAGAAAGAAAGTTAATTAGGGGGGGCCGAGCGTCTGAAGAGGCCACACCCCGGCCAGCAAACAGCTGTCACCCTTGCTCCCCAAAAGCAAATGAGAGCGAGGTCCCATAATCAAGCCACACTGTAACAATGCCCGTGAAGCCAAACAGCCAGCCCCCCAGAAATGAACCCCGTGTCCTCCAAGAATATATATCCTAATACATACTCTCAGAGGCCAAAATTTAGAACAAGACATGCTGAACTATGTGGCTTGGTTAGCAACAGAAGTCTAATAAAAAGCTTAATAACAATTAAAATTTTTAAGTTATCGCAACAAGGCTTTTTCTATGAGCTTGCTAATATTAAGAGGTAACTTTTTATTACATTGTTTAAGCAAATTACAATTAAAACACAATAAGACAAAAAAAATTAAGATGGAAGCAGTCACTGGTTGACAAACAGCAGGCTAGGCTAGAGCAAATTAAGTAATATGTACATAAAACAATTAATAATTGACGTAGAAACATGCTGTTTACCTATTTTTGTAGCTGAGACATTCATGTATCCATTTCCATCAAGGGCGTTCGGCCCGCTGACCTTTGGAGGGGCTTTAGCCAGACATTTGTAGGAGCACAACACAATAACGTCCTTCCCCTCCGCGTACACCGTTACTCAAAGTTTAATTATCATATAGTTTTAATTTCTATACAGCTACGAGTCGTTAGCAAAAGCCTTTCGTTTTATTCATTTTTAGGAAAATCAAGTGGAGCTCGCTCAACTTCCCTACCGTTTTGTTTTAATAAACCGTTTTTGGTTTTAAAAATAGACTTGTTATTTGTCTCTGTTCTACCGCACGGCCTGACATCAAAGATGCCCGTCACAAAGTTTAACTTGTGTGTTCCTACTTAATTATTAGCCATACACAAACACATACACCATATGTTCCTTTTCATAAGATGACAGCATAATTCTTCAAATATGAGTGGCTAGCAAAACAAAACCGTCATACCTTTTATCAGAACGAATATCTCGAGAGTCCGAAAAAATAGTTCCGATAATCGAGGTTACTGAAATTTAATAGTCTTCTTCTCATTATTCGGGTTTTTCAAGTCAGGTTTTTTCCAACCCGTACTTGCTTTACAAAAGTAAAAGTACTTTCATTTGAAAAGCGTATCTCAATGTACTGATGTTTTGTAGATTGTAATGTAATTTACAAGAATGGATATTTTTAAATCTGGGTGCAACTCAGTTACAAAATATTAATCCGTTGGCTGTCAAAAAAATGTAAATAATTTAGCATTTGTTGGTTTTCGCGTAATATTCCATAACTAAATTACAAAATTAAATTAAAACTTAAAAAATAAAGAAATAAAATACGGGAGGAATTTAACAGATATCTTATCGAAATGGATTTTCTGATTATTACTTTCTTCTATCTATAATAGGAGAAAGTATTGTATCCGAAATTTATTTCGACTTCCGGTTTTCGACGGATTTACACGTTGTAGGGATCAGACATTCCAAAAAACATGTTTTTTAAAAAATGTCTGTCTGTCCTCATTGTATCATCGAAAAGTATATGAAGAAATGATTCAAATTGAACAAAATTTCATTTATAGGTTGTTGGCTATGGCCGCAAGTCCTACTTGAGTGTGAGGATATTTCAAAGAAAGGGGACGCTGTGATACCAATTTTTGTTCCATTTTTACTATTTTATTTTCGAAAAGTACATGAAGTTATGCAGATAATTGAACCAAAATTTTTGCAAATGTTTCTGAGTGTGGCTTGCAGGTCCCAGTTGAATTTGGGTATATTGCGCTGGAGAGATCTCTGTGATAGTCATTTAAAGATTTTAAATTCAAAAAGATTATAAAATTGATCCTTGATGCAAGGATTCCAGAGCATTTTTTTTGTTTTGCTTCTATCTTACAAAATAGGTCAGATATATCAGTTTGAAATTTTAGGGTGGCTGACATTTTGAAAGAATACAGCAGGATTCCTCCATAAACGTGTTTGCTTTATGGGTTTTAGTAAAGATGAGTTCCGCAAATTTTCTTTCATTGTTGTTAACCATCGCGTCGTTTCAACTCTTACATGCTTAACACAATGTATTTATATTCGCCAACGTCGAATTATCGCCACGCTTGGCGACAATTGGCGATATATTTCCAAATTTGTCGACAAAAATACGTTGCTCTATATGAAGCCAACATGGCTATGTCTGTCTACATTAGACTAACCGTTTCAGAGGCAAAGTACTTTTATTAGTAAAATGCCGAAATGACTGGTAGACACCAGAACATGGAAACAAAATTATTTGAAAATAAGTAAAAGCTTTTCTTCACGTTCTTAATAAAAGGAAATTTTTCATTCCAAAATTCTGGCAACAACGTGGCATTTCGGGATTAAAATTAAGTGGTCCAAAGATGAACCACCGTCCTTCAAAGTGTTCATTTTAACACAATTATTCTAATTTGTAAAGTTCATATCAGAAGTAATCTTACCAACTGGGCGAAAATTTCCGGGCCAGGATTCGACCCCTTATTACTTGGCTGAAGCAGCCAATGGTCTACCAAATGAAGAATCCTGGACGAATATGGCTGAACTAATTCACCCAGTTATCCTTAATAATTATAGCATCGGGTCTGGTATATGAATCAGCATAATACACCCAGAAAAAGGAATTGATTAAAACTACAAAAAATTTTGGTTGTTTTAGCAAAATTCAAGTAAAATTGAACCATTTTACTTGAATTAACAAAACATTTTTTGCTGACGATACATTTTTTTTTTGTTAATTCAAAAAAAATTTCTATTGACCTATATTTAAACAAAAAGTTTTGTTGGGTCAACCAAATTTTTGTTGATTGAACAAAACTTTTTTCTGGGTGTGGAATAAATCACAGGTAAAAATTTGCAGCAAACTTTCCAATCATTTGACAGTTTTTATAGAAAATAGTTATATAACCGTAATTTAACTCTATTTCGAATATATTATGTTAAATAATATGGTCAGAATAGTGTTAAATTACGGCTATGTAACCGTTTTCTATAAAAACGGTCAAATGACTGCACGATGTGCTGCAAATTTTTAACAGTGTAATGTGACCTCCAGTAAACGCTGGAAACGTGATTACACTAGATTAATTCTGACACAATTATTCTAATTGGTAGCGAGATAATATGAGATGTAGTCTTACCGAATGGGGAAACCAGGGTCATTGCTCTTGTCAGGTCAAATTCTGGCACTGTCTTTTTCGCCGGTTGAGAAGACTATATCTAATTTGATTTCTTTACCAATTAGAATAATTCTGTCAAAATTAATCTAGTCTAATCACGTTTCCAGCGTTTAAATTCCAAACATTTTAATTAACTTAACAATCACCCTCTATAAAATAAAGTAAATGAATGAGTTGTATATACCGCTCCTTTCGAATAATAACGTCGGATATATATTTTTTTGTTCAGTTCAAACTTTTTCAGGTTCTTTTCCGCTTACGACGGGTTTGGATCATTCGACTTGATTTCGATTGCCTAAGATATTTTAGTTAAACTTTCCACCACCAGGTGGCACATGAAAGAAATGAATACATTTTAAGTAATATTTTAATGAAATAAAAATTATGGAAAAATAAATACATGATTTTTTTAATTTTATGAATGAGTAAGAATAGGGATCAAAATTTCACATTTACTTTGTTGAAAAATGATTAAGCTTTACCGTTTTGTCATTTAAAAAAATTATTTCATACAAAATCGTGTTAAAGATATAAAATCATATAAATTTGAGGCTTGTATTGAATTTATTATCACGGGCCCGAAGCAACGCCATGCGGATCAGCTAGTATGGAATAGAACATATCAACGTATATTAAGATGCATTAAATAAATATGCTCAAATAACTTTATATAAATTATTGTTATCGTATACGTATTATTTGAAATAAATTAAATACAATTATCTTTCATAATGTCATGATGCTTCTTCATAACGATAGCTATAGTTATTGATTTCTCTAATCAACACATTCGTGTAAATTAGATGATTTCATCAGCAAGACAGCAACTATTGTTTGCATTTGTATCTGTGATTTCGCTGCTTTCTTAGAATTAATTCAAAGATTCGCATCATTACCATTCTTGATTACATAATCATATTTTCCATGAAATTTCTGAAACTTTTGCCCAAATGATCATTTTATCAATATGAAACAAAACTCGGGATTATTATATTTTGTTCTCTATTAATCCAATCGAAAAATTTGAAACTATTTTAATTTTATACACTTTTGAATTATAAATTATATTTTTACGTTTGATTTTCTAGAAAAAAATGTAAACATTTCTAATGGTTACGGATTTAAAACAAATATGTTTAAATTATTTAAAATATCAATTATTGATTATAATATAAAATTTATTAATAGAATATATTATTTAACAAAAAAATGTTCAAATGCATATTTTTATTATTTTTTTAATTCTAGTTAAACTGTGTTTTAAACCGGTACAAATCTTATACTAAAGTAATAAATATATCAATATGTCAGAAAACGTTCGAGGGTAGAACATCCATTAACATCAAAACAATCAATAAAGGATTCAATCTTTGTTTTCTTATGAATAGATTCAAAATTTATATTATATGAAATAAATGTATAGGGGATTCGCAGTATAATTTCAGAAACATTTTAAAGTTAATTAAACATGTTAAGAATTCAATCTTTGTTTTCTTATGAATAGATTCAAAACATACATTATATGAAATAAATGTATAGGGAATTTGCAGGATAATTTCAGAAATATATTAAAGTTAAAAAAAAAGTAAATTTTAATAATAAGTCAATAAATTTTTAATAACACTAACTGCTAAATATAATCTGTTCTCAATGATAAATTTATATATATATAAAAATTATTACACCTTTGTTGCGTTATTAACGTCTTTATATTATTCGATCTCTTGGAGTAAATTTCTTTTAATTCAAGACTGCACATTTAGACGAAAAACATTTTAATTTCATTAAAAATGAAAATACAAGTAAAATATAAACTGATAATCAAGATTTTTGCATTATCAATGTGCAATCGAACTTCTAATGAAATAGAATAAATCGAACAACGTGATAAACAAAAATAGTTACTTTCCTTTCAATTCACACATTATGTCGCATGCGGGCTAAGGATTCAGCAATAGCATTCGAAACTATAAAAAAAGTAAAAATGCAAATTTTAATGTATCAAGATGTTGCGGGTTACTGTTATTTATTTATTTTATATTGGAATCAGAGGCAATTTAAGAAGAAAATGGTAAAGTTTTAAATTTTAGCAGTAATTTCAAATTAAAATGCTCCTAGCCAGTTATATTTTCCAGTCAGTAAAACAAAAGCAACAAAATTCACATATGGATAATCAAATTGAAACTCTTTATATAAAGATACATTATTTTGCTTTTAAATTCCAAGGTAGAAGCTATTTAAGTATAAAATATTAATCGTGAAAAGTCTCTTAAGTTAAATAATATAATTCTATTTTATATTTACTCAAAACGCATTTAAAGTATATAATGCATATAATAAGAGAAGGAAAATCACAGCCTTATTCGGAATTAGATTGTTTTTGTTTCAAACACAGGATAAAGCTGATTACGAAAATTTTATAGCAATTTTTAATTTTATTTAGCATTTGTAAATATTTATTCTTATGGAATTAATATTTGTTTCATAGTAAATAGATTCTTAATGAAAATTTATTAAATTTTAGGTTTAAATATTCGTTTCTATCTCGATTAATTCCAAAATTTTACTTAACAATAAAGAATATTTTATGTTATTTTATAATTGTTGAAAGATAAAAATAGTAATTTTAAAAGCATATTTTATTAAAGTAAACCTATTTTACGAGCGTGCTTTTTAATTTGGCACATTAAATACTTAAAGCATTTATTGTAAAACTTTAATAAAATCAATATGAAACCATTGGATACGTTATTTTTGATATTCGTGTGTGTTTTATACACTAGATGCTTAGGTATTAAATTAAAATACTATTTTCGTATGCAAATAATTTAATCCATATTGACATTAAAAAATAAAAATATTTCAGGCAAAAAACATCAATGTAATATTATTTTATAGATAATATTGGTTACACATTTTTAAGATATGATTAAATTATTCTACAAATGTAATACTTTGGTGTACATTAATCCTTTCATGCAGATTTCGTAAGATATTACAATATCGGATCGGATCGCGACCTACGTTAATTACGGCCGGTGCATGACGTTTAAAACGTCACATGGAGTGGATCATTTTTACACGGCGATTGGTGCAAAGCGGCGCGCCTCCCATTTTGGACCAATCGCTGTATAAAAATGATCCACTCCATGTGACGTTTTAAACGTCATGCACTGGCCGTATATAACGTAGGTCACGATCGGATAGTGCATTTTAAATGTGAAAAATGATCAAAATAATAGAAATCGCGTAATTGAGGAGGGTCTTAGATATTACAATATCGGATCAGATCGCGACCTTCGTTATATACGGCCGGTGCATAACGTTTAAAACGTCACATGGAGTGGATCATTTTTACACGGCGATTGGTGCAAAGCGGCGCGCCTCCCATTTTGGACCAATCGCAGTATAAAAATGATCCACTCCATGTGACGCTTTAAACGTCATGCACTGGCCGTATATAACGTAGGTCACGATCGGATAGTGCATTTTAAATGTGAAAAATGATCAAAATAATAGAAATCGCGTAATTGAGGAGGGTCTGGGCAAGAGAGTGCTAAGCCTCATTTTTGAACTACTGAGATATTTCAATTTGAAAATTTTATCAATTACTCAAACCAAGTTATACACCATAGAGTTTTCTCACCAATGTCTTAGTAGCATTTAATATATTCTGAGTAACAATACGGCATTACTTTAATGATATTACTATTACGTTCTTTGTAAATTAGCTATCATCATTGGGGGCATAAACGTCTGGGACAAAAAACGGAACATAGTACATATACTGCCACCAAGTGACATTAGAAACAAGTTATATGTAGGATATTATAATTTACAATATTAAGCAACAGATTACAGTGTTAGCTTTATTTCACCAAAAATGTGGCTTGGCACTTTCTTGCCCCGACACCCTCAATTGTATAATACTCAGCATGTGAAACGAAATTTAAATAAAAACCAACGAAGAGCAGTATTATACATTAAATTTAAATTCTCTTATTTTGATATTTATATTACAGCTGTTTTATATAATCTATTTCTCTTGTGTTTTAATTCAAATTTAAATAAAATGAAGGATATTTATTTTGCCACTGATGGGGATGCACAGGCTTAGGGATTTCTCTGCATCCACATTTTCGATTAATGCCTTTTTTAATTAGTTGTGCAATTTCCTTTAAAAATATATACATACAAAAAGAATGTAAACGACAAATATTTAGCTAACAAAATGTAACCAATATGTGTGTTGATATTTCCTTTGTAAATCCAGTTTTAATTTGAAAATTACTCTGATTGCACTGCTGCCTATGCTTAACAGACTTGAGATTGAAAAAATCCTTCCGGCCTGTATCGGGAGGTAAAGGTAGCTTCCCTGTTCCTTGTTTTTATAAATTCAGCTAATTTTACTGAAATACACGAAGCTAAAACGCGGGAATACCAGTTTATGTCAGTACTGAATTTGAATGAGAATTTCGCGAAATTAGTCAGCTATATCCAAATTCGTCAACTATGGAGATTTATTTTATTCGCCAAATTTGGCGATATTTCGCGAAATTAGTCAGCTGTATCCAAATTCGTCAACTATGGCGATTTATTTTAGTCGCCAAATTAGGCGAAATTTCGCCAAGTACCACCATGCGTGGCGAGAATTAGACGCTTGCGGATATGTCTATGCAGTTTTAAGCGTTGCGTTTAAAGACAATGGTTACAACAATTAGCGTAAATTTGATAGAAACCACATTTTCTAAATTTAAAAAATGAAACCTGATTATGGAAAAACAGCTAAATTAGAAATTCAAACTGCTAAAATTAAGATAGAAGCAAAACAAAAAATGCTCCGAAATCATTGTATAAAGGCCGAATACTTAAGTGTAAAAAAGTTTTGGATTATAGTGGAAAATATTTGACAGAGAGGGATTTCTGCTTTAGGTTCTTTCACAATTTTTATTTAAGTTTGTTCAATCTTTCCAAATCACCCAGTATCTTATCAAGAGGAACTTTGACTAATTGGATATAATCTAAAATACCATTGCATTCTATATTTATTAGACAAGAAAAAGTAGGAATTATATTTTTTAATTTAAATGAAATTTCAATAAAAATCACTTGTATAAAAATATTTTGAGGATAATAAATTTATAAAAAGTCCCTTATTTTATGCATTAGTTCTTTATAATGGCTTTTATATATAATGTCTTTAATATATTTATGTCTTTATAATGCACGATTCATTGTGTAAGTATTATTTTATTTTACGGAAATATGAAACTACAAATTCTAGTAAAATGTATCATATAAAATTTCAAACGCGTCGTTTTTATTTATAGGAGTGCAATAGAATAAGCGCATAATATACTGGTTATAAAATCATTTCAATTATGCGGATTGTATTAGATAAAGAATAAATATTTATTTTAATTTGTTACATTTGCAAAATTATAAACATTTTACTATACCAATGATAGTTTCAGCAAAAATGTGTTTTGAAAACTCGCACTTAAAATAAATTATTACATTTAAATAACAATATACCCTTTACGTATTTGTTTGTATTTCGTAAACAAACCAGTTAAAACTGAAGAAACTTTGTGGGTGTCATTTTGTTTTCTGTTTATAAAAAAGGTAAATATACATATGAAATATGTAACTACTGGATATTTAATATTACATTGTAATATGCCGATGATCCTTCATTATTTAATAAAACATATATATTTATGAACATAGATTCTCTTATTGTAGGTAAATAGTAAATGAAACACTATGTTCGCATAATTTGCCTGTCTAAACATTACTTGTACAGGAGCATTTAATTACATTTAAAACGAATGACTAATTTTTTCCATAAAATGATTTAAAATACTTTGCATAACAAATTTAATCACATTTGCCTATAAATTGAAAAATTACTTTTTAACAGGAAGTATAATTATCCACAATTTTAAATATTTTCAGTGAAAGGAAACTAATTAATCTCTACATGAGATTAATTAGTTGTCATTATGCATCATTATGCATTTCATTATGTATTTAAAATGCTTTTAAAATGTGAAATTAGTTTCAAAAAAGTCCTCAAGAATTTGTTTACGAATTAAATAATTATATAATGATTTCTTTAGAAATATTAATAAAATTAGGAAGATGGTATATTTTAAAACAATTTCTCGAGAAAGAAATAATACATTTTTATATAGATTATGTTTGTAGTTTAATATAGTGAATTTTACTGACATTTAAGTTTTAAATTTTACTTAAATGTTATGGTATTTAAATTTGTTTACTATTTTTTTGTATTTTTTTATATAAAACAAAACTACGGATTGAACTGTAGAAGGAAAATTGAGATATTGCTCTGTTTGATGAATGCAGAATATTTATGCATGAGTATTTTTTAATTAATGCATGAAATATTTTTAATTGATAAATGCATTATTTTTAAAATGATAAAAATGTAATTTTTATGCATGAGTACGCATGTGTGGAGTTTATAGCAAATAATTCATGGTTAAAATTCTAAAATATGTTTCAAAAGTATAAAAATATATATAAGTACTGGTATTATATATATTGTCGATACCTAATTTCTAACCTAGTTTTCAAAGTTTTGTGTTTTACAGTTTTTAATGGATAAATATAAAATTTCATGTAGATTAAAAAAAAAGAAGCAAGGAATCTGGCTAATACAAATTTTATCCGGACATATTTCACAGAAAACATGTTATTTTGGGCTACTAAATTAGTTTCGCTGCGGAGTGAATATTTTAACTAAAGGCATTAATCTTCTTTGCCTATGTTTTATCTTATTCCTAAGTAGTATTAAAAGTTTTTTTTCCTGCTTAAATAGGGTTTTTGTAGCTTATAACTGTGAAAAATTATAATTCCTTCTTAAAAAAATACATTTTTAAGTGAAATTTTTCTTGATGGAGAACGTTTTCATAGCGATTCCTTTAATCAAAAATTTTTTTAACTATCGATATACTGCAAAAACATTGTAAAACGATAACGAATATATTAATTAGCAGTGATAGTGAAGGGTAATTGATACATATAAAAATATATTATTTGAATAAAAATTATACTTACGGACATACAAATAGCAAAAAAAAATTCAAATTTTGAAAACAAATGTTAATTTAATTGAAGTATCCGGGAAAAAATACGATATACAAAGATAGTTAAAAAAAAGTTATTTATTGTTCTTTCTTTTGCGTGTGTTGCATAAATGCGTACTTCCCCTTTTATACAAATTTCATTTGTGTGTTTGAAAGGATATTCATCGTTCTTCTTCATTTATATCTATCTTTATCTGCGGAAATATTACTTTCATTCATGCCTGGATACATGGCTGCAAATCAAAAGTGCACATTTTGAGCTAAGAGATAAGCACTGTTATCTTACATTTATATAAAAAAAATTATAATCTCTGTTTTTCTCCGACCATCCTTATAAATAATTTTTCCAGTACTGCCATATGTTGAATATATTTCAACGTTGTAGATAGTTTTTAGGTGCGTTCGTAATTATATAAATACGTAGCACCTATTGTCGTCGTCTCGCCCGTCCGTATGACTGTCCATTCGTCCGTCTGTCCGTCTGTCCGCATATAACAACGCAAAATTTACACAACCGAAGAGTTTGAAATTTAAGATATATTATCATTGCAGAATTCTGTCAAGACATTTAAACTATAGAAGATATTAATAAAAATATTTATTAAGAAATTAGATTTTTTTTTTAAAAAATCGATGCTTTCTTGTTATAGGAGCTTCTGAGATACTTATTTTATTACAAAAATTAATCTACAGACGATATAATTCATTTCACAGAATTCAAAATCATTAAGATCTGAATATTTATATAACTAGCTATATTACGAAGGCACCTTATTTGTCATGTTTGACGCACAATTTCCAATTTGTTTTAATATACATTAAAATACTATAATTATCTTTTTAAATGCAATTTGGGTAAAATCTTTAACTTCTTATGTATGTTTTAATGCTTTCAAAGTATTTCAAAGAATAAATTAAGATATTTTGAAAATTGCTGATTAAATGATATTTTATATGCCCTGGCTACCATTCAATAACTGCATCTGCTACTCCTAAAGTTCTGAATAATGCATTCTTAAAAATGAACAAAAGGATTATAAATCAACAAATATTGAAATATGCAGACTCATGCATATGTAAAATGATACAGTTCTTTGATATTTGCATATCAATGCTCTGAATATTTTTCTATAATTTGAATACAATTGAAACACAATACAGACTTAAAACCCAAGGGTGTTAATTTATGAGGTCTATAACTTTTGTGAGGAAGAAGAAAATGCAAATCAGGTCATTTAAATTTGGAAAAAAAATCCATTCTTGCACTATATGATTCACTATTAATAATTGATTTTTTCTACTTTTTCAGAATGTGTGAAATATCATACAAATAATAAAATGTGTAATTTGAACTTTTTTTTTAATATACATATTGTTCATACATTAATTATATAATAAACGCCTGGTAAGAAAAATGATTATGCTCAAAACATTCATAAAAGTATAGTTAACTACGCACTAGAAAATTATATTAATATTCTTCAAATTGCGGTTTCTATATCTTATGAATTTATAACGATTTTCAACCTATTAAAAAGAACAAAAATTTTACCATAAAAATGGATTTTTTAAGCAAAATATTATTCGAATATTTAATGGTTTTTCACTTTTTAAATGTCATTTAATATATTATCTACAAAATTTTGAATTAATTTACGAAGAAGAATGCTGTTTCCTTTAAATTTTCTTTATGATTATTTTATAAACACTATTTTTTTTTCCACACCACCAGGTGGTAAGAAAAGTAAACCATTATCACGTTTAAAGTTAGTTAAATAAAAGCAAAAAATACCCAAGGGGGGAATTAAAAAATTTTGGTAAGTTATTTTAAAAGCATAAAGTATACGCGTTTAACACATTTTAAGGATAAACTTATTTAAATAATTAAGGGTTAATGAACTACATATGTCGAAAAGCGGTAGACACCAGGGCCGACTAGGTATAGCAATTCCTCCTTTAAACAGCGCATCCGTTAACTAATTGTTGGGTTGCCTTCTGTCGTTGACTTTGCGATGAAATGCCAAGCGTTTTTGGGGAAGTGTTGTGTATAGCAGACACGTACTTTGTTGACACTTACTTTGTTTGTGGACGATCTGGCTTAGTGGTTAAACCAGGAAATGTTTAAAGCATTACAGTTGTAGTCGTAAGGCTGCGTGCTCTGCACTCGTTGACGCTTTTCGTGTTTTGTTTTGATTTTTATTAAGTCACTTAATAAAGATCAGTCGATATTTATTACTTTGATTGTCAATTATATAATTACATTAAATTTAAAATATAATTAGGTTTAATTTTTTTAATTTATTTTTATTAAATTTAAAGTGTATTAAATTAAATAGAATTTAATTTTTAATAAGTTTCAGTAATTAAATTTTTTAAAATTCATTTAAGCTATTTTTTAATAATTAAAATAAACATTTATTAAAATGCAATAATAAATCTCCTAAACTTACGTTAAAAATATTTTTATGATAGAGGTTTGGTAACAGAAAAATATAAAATTTGCAGAATTAATGTAATAAAGTTTGCATCTTTTAAAATTATCCTTGATTATTATCACTATTATTATCATTATGAAGATTTTTGTTTCTATCTTTACTTATTAATTTTTTATCAGTTGCCTTGTAATTTGTATTTAAATTGAAATATTTTTAACGAAACTTTAATACTTAGTACTATTTATGAGATATTGTTAAATAATTAAAATAAAATATCCATTTAATTGCTATAATATTATCTCTTAACCTGATATAGAAAACTATTTTCATATAAAATCCTCACAAATTTATTTTTAGTTACACTGTTAGAAACTTAGCATTTATTGTATAAATCTGTGAAAATAATTAAAAAAATTATGCAACTTGTGATAACAATCTCACTATTTTCTCATAACTTAACTAATAGAGTCATAACATATTTTATATTGTTTTGGAATTTTTTATCATTTTTTGACTACAAAGTAAAAGTCTATTCCCCAGAACAAGAGATAAATTTCGAAACTAGTCGATTTCACAGAGATGAGATTATCGCCAAGCTGTGACGCATGTGCTTTTTAACTGAGGAATCGTATGCCTAGTCGCTTGTGTAGATACCTGTTAATATGTGTAATATATGTACTGTTTACACATTTGACTAAAAAACTTTTCAGTTAGGTATATATTTATTAATGTAAGCAATGTACTAATGTATTATAATGTGTTTAATTTTTGAACAATAAAATAGTAGTGCAAATGAGCATGTTTAAAAAAAATTCTACAATACATGCTGTTTTATATTATTTTACCTAATTTAAAATTTTAATTCTTATGTTTCAGAAAAATTTTAACCAAATTTCAACTAAGTTGAATTTCAACTAAGAACGTGCCTCTCTTTATTTCAACGAAATAGACAATTGCCATCGAGATTCAGATTTTATTATAATTTAATTCAGCTCAATAATTATTTTTTTCCGTTAAATAAAGCTTAAAAATAATGCAAAACCTTGTAAATGAGAATTAAGCTTATACTTCAGGTTTCCATATAAAAGTAAGTATCGTAATAATTGTCAAATAAAAAATTTCACAAAATAGTTGTTGAAATTCACATTAAATACAACAAATTTTCGTCATGATCTGAAGCAATAGAGTAATGGTAGATCTAAAAGTTCTTCAAATTTTAATCGTAATATTTTTATAATTTACACACAAATATTTCGTTAGATATTAAAAGTTATGTTATATATAAATTGCCTGAGAGTAACGTTAGATATAAAACTCCCATATAAATATTACATACGAACGTATAAAGAGAGATAAAATGTTCTTTTCGACACATATTGATATTTTGTAAATACTCGTAGTAATAATATACTAGTTATTATATTTTATAATTATGTAGAGAAAATATTTCTAGACTGGCGGATGCAGACATCTAATGCCAGAGAGATTGAAAAATAAAATTTATTATAATTTTCATTTAGCAAATGGACATTCCATTCGGTTTACAAAATGTTCTTCACACTACGAGAAACATCGTGCGTTCCACATGGTATGCAAATATGCATGCGTCATAAATGTATAAACTATAAAGTAAATGTTTTATATATTTAGATACATATTTATATATCAATTGTGTAACATCAATTGAAACACACAGAAATTTAATACACTTCAACTGAAAAATTGTTTATCACAAAGGGATTATAAATATTAATTAATCTTTTTATGTAATAAAGATTTTATTTTCAACTAAATAATTTTCTGTTTATTGACTTTCAATAAGGTTTCTCTCATTTTGTCCGATGAAGGAAAATGATAATTGCAATATGTTTGAGTATTAATATTTAATCTAATATCAAAAGAATATGTCTATTAGCTACAAAGAATGCGAATTTTCTTTTAATCCAGAGTTGTTAATTGAGATATGCATGTTAATTGTTAACGTGCGTGGAATAAAATAACACAATTTTGGCAAAATAAATATTTGAAACTCATTATAAATTAATATATATTAAGCATATATATAGAAAATGGGTTCTTGTTTCAAACAGAAAAAAAACAGCCTGATTATAATTATAATTCATATGAATAAAACATCACTAACACAAAATAGTAATACTTGTTGATGGCCATTAAGATATAATTATATAGCAAAACGGAACAAATACACTGAATCTAACAGATTGTTTCATTACAGTTAATACAGCATACTATAATGTGAAGATATCATTATCTATAGCAGTCGAAGTTTGATTATGTCCATAAAATTAATAGGAAATGAGCTTTATTTACTATATTGCACGTGACAGCTTTAATAATAGTGCTTATTACTTTTCAAATTAAGTTGTATGATTAAAGATTTTCGATTTAAGTTTTCTCAATATAATTAGAATACGTAACTTTTACTTTTTAATCAACAATATAAATGTATAGTATTTAAACTGTGCATTCTTAAAATAAACCATTTTGTTTTTACATAGAAACTTAATACTCGTTAAAAAATTCACATGCCATGTATTTTTCATTAATTAAATTTTCATTTCTTAATTAGCTAGAATAAGGAAATGTTGTATTTTATATCAGTGATCTTATATATAAATATAAATATAAATAAAATATCTAAAATATAAATATTAATAACAAAACAATACAATTTAATAAAATAATGCAATTGAAAATAATAAAATTTTGCAGAATATAATATAAAATTTTGCGGAATTATTTTCTTCAGCCTCTTCTATTTCAATTTAAATTCAAAATCGATTTAAATTCTTCCCTTTCTTTGTAAGTTGTCAATAAAAAAATTAATAAAAATATTATCATTATGAAATCAACAATCAAGTAGCCAAATGATCAGCTTTCATTTTATTAATTTCTGTAATTTTTTTTTTTTAAAGAACTTCTAACATTTGACGAATAAATTAAAACATAAATCCGTTTTATGACATTTTAATTCATTTTTTATTAGTAAGGATTCAGTTGGATAAAAGTATTTTCTTTCGTATACAAATGCAACCGCAAAAATGTATATCATTTATTTTCTAATGAATGCAAAAAATACGAAATGATGCGATGATATATTATGGTCATTTTAATGCATATAAAGATTTTCAAAAATGTATATGGTTCAGTTTGTCATAAGGTGTCGGTATATTATTACATTTTGTGATTCTTTGAATCCGTTTTCTTTGTTTTAAGCGTATCCCATTTGTCTGTGTGCATATAATCGAGTTTGTTTGAGCTTTTTATGATTTAGAAGTCCATAGAGTGAGTTTTTCGTGTTTTTACGATTATGTTGGTATGTGTATGTAAATGTAATTGAAAGTGATAGTGCCAAAACTATGCTTCAGAGTGCACTCCAGTTTAAAGAATATGGTACAGACCACTGCCGCAAAAAACGGTGTAAAGTGTCGCAGACTGTGTACACAGTTTTTTAAGACGAAAACGTAAATTAAATTGCGTTTTGAAACGTAAGTTTCGTATCAAATGCATAATTCAAACATTTTTCGCCCTTGTGTGGCGATAACTGACAAACATTTTCTCTTATATCTCAATCATTCAAATAAATTATTTTAAATTGTTCTCGTTAATATTATGTCGATTCAACAATTATGTTTCAACTAGACCTGACTTAATTTTGTAAAATCGTTTTTTCTTAAGAACAAAAAATAGACAAAAAAGTGTTTTATTTATACGATAAAAGTGTTTGGAGCTTTATGTAATGCATATTTTAGAGAGAAAATGGCAAAATAGCTACATTTAAAACAACTACGAGGGTTGTAAATTAAATAGTGGCAACTTAACCTTGAAACTCGCAGAAGGGCGGGCATACGCAAATAGGATATGGGAGCGGTGAGGTGGCTCTGTTGTCGATGTGTAGAGTGCAAAAAACAGTCGATCTGCTCAGAAGGGTAGTTGTTGTGTGGCGTTAAAGTGAGCAGTTTCGTTTCCATCGCTCTAAAGCATGTTTTCAAAAAGTGATTAGCGGTCGTGGCTTAAAATTGAGGTTGCCCGTGGCAAAAAGGCAACAGAATGCTATCGAGGATTAGTGGAAGCCTGTGGCACAAATGCTTTACCGTATAGGACAGTAGCACGATGGGTTCAAGCATTCACCCCTCCGAGGTCACCGATTTCAAGACGTTTCATCTGTACTCCACAAAGTAGGGCGCTCGGTCGCTCACATCAACAATCAACACCTTGCCACTGGTCTACAACGGCTTCCCGACATTTGGCAAAAGGTTATAAGCTTTGCTGGTGATTACATAGAAGGAATGTAATGCAATTGTACTTGTAAGTTCATTAAAAATTGATTTATACCTATGTTGCCATTACTTAATTTACAGCCCTCGTATAACTTTGTTTAGTATCACTATATAAACTCAATTTCAATATTTATTTTAATCCATTGACTTAAATCGCATTATGGGCAGAAGTAAATTTCATTAAGAATTCGTCATAATTGCAGCTTTATGAATAAACATTCCAATTTCCATTTGAACACGGGGTCATTTTCAACAATGGAATCAATCACTTTAGTAAAATTATGATCTACTTCTTTTATTATAATTATTATTATTTATTTATTTTAATGAACAGTATTTTGAAAGTATGCGAGAACTACCTTTTAAATGAAAACTTGTCTTTTCATTCAAAAAAACTTAAATCTGTAATGTTTACAAGGAAATAATTTTATTTTCTAGGGGCTTTCAATTGTAACGTTTTGTTTAATAAAAAATAACTTACTCTCTATTTAATATAAATCGTAGAAAATGTTACCTACACATCTGATTTATTAGAACACTTAGCTATACTGTTCGGCTGTAGTGTACAAACAGAAATAAGAAAAAAGACATGCCAACTGTTTCTGTAGAGTCTGTTTGGCGTCATAATGAAGCATTTGATCCATAAGTAGTCATATTTAAGAACTTCTTTATACATTTTATCCTTCAATACTTTTCTTGAAATTATATGTATGTGTCGCGATGTGTATTTAAACTTCAAATACAGTTAAATGAATACATTACGTCATTTTAACGCCCATTTAGTAAACTTTTTAAATTACGTTTAGGAAAACTTAGCATTATCTTTTTAGAATGACGTCAATTCCTGATTAGAAAATTTAGTGATTGAAACGTGATTTTTATTGGCGTAAGAAAAGTATTTTTCATGACCAGTTTCTCATTGTGACAACGGGAAAGAAATAAATGCATTAAAAAATAAACGATTTATATAATGATAAACTATGGGAGGCGATTAGAAAATGAGTAAAGAGTTGTCTCATATTATTTTTAGGTTGACAGTATTTTTTTGCATGTTTTAAAACTGATGTATATCAAGTTTTGCGCAAATCGAAAAAAAACTGTATACTAATTGTACAAGTAACATACCCACCACGGGTAACTTATATATATATATATATATAGAGAGAGAGAGAGAGAGATAGATAGATATACCGGGTGAACCAAAAGTTCGTTAAAACTTTAAAAATTCATAAAAAAGGAAAAAAAATATGATAAAGAAGTGCGGTTTGCTGGAAAGGGCTCACAAGGTAATCGGATTTTTTTTAGCAGCAGAAAGAAATAATTTGTTAAAAATGTCACTGGTAGAGGACACTGACGACCCGAAACACAATGAACAGGACAATAGTACGCTCCATCCATTTATTCTTGCAATAACAATTGTTCAACATGACCCCCAGAACATTGTATGACATAACTAAGGCGACTCACAACGCCCGTTACAGCTGAATACAACATGTCGGAAGGAATTGCAGAAACGTCACGACAGATAGAATCTCGATAGAACGCTCTATACGGTAACGATAACATTCTGGAAGCGAATAAGAAAGCCTCGTGTATCCCAGTCTTTTAGTGCAGGATTCATTTGCATTGTTCTGCTGAATCTCTCGCATGTTAGCGCCATCTACATGTGACATTTTTAACTAATTTTTTTTGCTGCTAAAACAAATCCGACTATCTTTTGAGCCCTTGCTTGCAAACCGCACTTCTTTATTATAATTTTTTCCTTTTTTATGATTTTAAAAATTTTTAACGAACTTTTGGTTTACCCGGTATAAAACTGACTTTTCATTGTTTTATAAAAATATTTCCCGTACGCAGTTTCTTTTTTTATCAAAGGGGATGAAATAATTATTTCAGAAAGGAAAGAAAAAATAGATTTCTATAACGATAAATTATGGGAGGGAATTGAACAAAGTCGCATTTTCGTAAAGTGTTGTATTATCAAATCCAATACAGCGAATAAAATATCGATGAATAAAATGAAAGCTACCCTAGTAGCAAAAAATGGTTTGGTTAACATTGGCTAATTGTTGTGCACGCCGTCCCACATTATAATAAATGTCCGCCTTGCTTTACAATATAGGCCACAGAACTATTTGTTAACAAATGCCCAATAGTGTCCCAACCGTTAGCTACTCAATTACTTCTCAAATACAGTCCAAATTAGGTTAGATTTTATAACCTACCAGTTACAAACCAATTCTTATGCTTGCTATTTCATTCCAAATCCTACCATTTCCCAACGGGTTCCAAACAATGCAAACGATTAGCCGACAATATGTGCTATTCGAGCAAGCTTAATTTTTCTTAGTTTCATCCGAACAAATAAGAATACTTTTGAAAAACAATATTGTCGATTACAATGAAATTCATTAAATATCTCTTAATATTAAATTATCTCGTTCAGATGGAAACACTCTTTGCAACGTTTGGTAGATCAGTGATAAAAATAATTACCAATATTATCAAGTTAGAATAATGCATCACCATTTAATGTGCATTTTCATAATGTGTATATTTTTGTATTCAAGTACATTATAATGTTGTATGTATTCTTCAATGTCTGTGAAGAATTCAATAACATCAGACCACTAAAATAAAATTTAGAAATGAGGCTTAAATGTTTGGATTCAAAATTCGTTCTGTCGTCATTCGTAAACACCTTTCAGGGCGGTTAGTTTGAACGCCGTACATGGTACGAATGTTTTCAAACACAATGAAATTGATATATTTAATTGAGATCGTCCAAACGTAAGTTCAATAAAATAGAATAATGAGGATTCATTTCTCAAACATGTTAAATTAAAAAATATCTATCTCAGCTCACACTGTCCTAAAATTTCTTTTTACTAGACCTTTGAAAACGTCCACTTAAAAGAATTATCCATATACTAATGGAATAACGTAATTCCGAGTATACTTTTTATTAAAAGTATAGAAAAATTCACCTTGCCAATTAAACGGCAACGCAGCCGCTGAAACTTTTATCCAGTAACAAAAACTATACAATCAGAAATTCTACTCCAAATCAATATCCACTATTAGAGAAGCACAGCAAATCTAACTCTACAGACAATTCATTATGCAGATCGGTGATAAATGTTTCGAATCTAAAGTTACTTGCTAAAATATCACTATATAGACTACACAACCACAGTGACATCGCGAAATATTTGTGACATTCAAATTCCGTAGACGCTTTTTCAATATGTAAAACGCAAAAAAAGACATAATAGAAATATCAATCACCTTCAATGTTCGTAAAACAAAGCTATGGGATCTCAAAGAAACTCATTCGTTCATTAGAATGCTGTTATTACATTGTAGCTAGGAATACTGCAACAAGTTACGTCAGACTAGTTCAAAATTTTGCTTTCAAACTATTATTAATCATAAAATGATAAATAATCACAAGTTCAATCACAAGTAATTAAAAATTATCACCGGAATTTAAAATGTATAACTTAAGCAATAGTTAATTTCTACGCACAACATTTAATTTGTAATTAAACCATTTTTAATAGCAAAATAGAACTTTTCTTGAGAAAAGTTTCCGCAAATTATCCGGCACGAAATATATGTCATAGATGGCGATTTCATGACTGACTCGCATGCATAGATTTCGAGGTAGTTCCACATATTGACCAAGATTAAAACTGATTAAAAATAATTATTAAAATATCTACTTACAATCGTTGATTTTTTTTGCAAGAGTAGTGTAAAGCTTTTTAGGATTTTAATTTTCTTTGAATGCAGACCAAAATGGAAGATGGGTACCTTAGATCATCGAAAAGTACAATTTCTATATGTCTCCGAAACCAATGGTGTGGTTGTAATGTAGTGTAAATTGACATACCCATGGTTCTAACGAAAGTTACTATTTTTTTGTAAAAAATAATAACGTTTATTATAATACAAAAATTGAAATTTTAGAATGAACCTGTTGATCATTTTCCTTATTTAAGTATGTTTTGGAAATATAATTTCTAGATTAAGTTTGGATTCGTACATTATGCAGCATAAAAATAAATACTGCAAATCGTATTGGATTTAGGGAACACTTACAAATGGATGTTTGTTACTTGAATTTAAAATTATTATCTTCAAATTTTGACGACTTTTAATTGGTTAAATAATTAAGAAGCAAGTGCATACGCTACGATTTTTTGCATTTTACTTTCTTTAAGAAAATCAATTAAATTATCAAAATTGGATGGTCACATTCGATGAATGCAAATTCATAAAATTTTTTATATCCAGGCGACTTGTAATGCCACAATTAACCACATATATTTATTTAAAAAACTTTAACCTAGTTAAATGTATTTTTTTCTTTATTCAGGCATTAACAAGCACGCAAGTTATGGCATTATTTCGAGAGGGCATTAAGACGATTTTAAACTAAATGAAATTAAAACAATATTTATGCGAAATTTATATGTTTTTTCAAAATTTATTATTATTTGCAAAAATTAATGTTACCACATTCCATGGCCAAAATATTTATAAGATATAAAAAACAAAGTTTTCTGCAAAATATTATACATTCACGTGTGTGCTATTATCTCATTATAACTTATCAATAATGTATATATTTTAATATGTAGAATTATGTCTGTAATCATCAATATTGAATTGAATATCTAATTATAATTTCATATAGATAAGTATCATCGAAGTTTTCACTGAAGGTATAAAACGCAACTGGCGTTTACAAACATTTTGTACATCATAGCAAACATCATACCTGTTATTAAGGTAGAGTAACTAACAAACATGTGTCCACATATCAAAACTTCTTTCAAGTTTTTCCCATAAAACAAATGATAGAACGATTATAATGTATTCTAAAACTATAACGTTTCCTATTTTGTTCAAATAGTTTACTTCGGTGATACAGAAATAGTTTCTTAAAAAGTAATATTTGTTATAAGTTATTTTTAGAAATGTTAGGAATGTTTATCATTTACTATGTACCGTAATTATCATCGCCTTTGCTATTTATAACATTTAGTGAACATTATTTTTAGATGTATAAACATTTCATTAAAATTAATTGTATCATGGTTTATATAAAACGTGAAAGACCTATTCAGCATTACTTAAAAGACAAGGAAATTAAATTACTTTAGGGCCTAGAAAACAATAGAATTAAACAAAAAAGCATTGATATGAAAATATATATATACAGGGTGACTTTTAATTAACCTACAACTTTTAACTGAAATAGCTCTTGAGCCGTTGTAGGTAAGACTAGAAACATTTAATTATTGAAAAAAAAACGTGGAAAAGGAATTTAATGGATAACGTTTTCAAAGTGAGAACCTTCGTAGGTGATACAATAGCACAACTTAGTGAAGTATTCAACATTACTTGAAAAACAAGAAAATTAAATTACTTTAGTGCTTAGAAAACAATAGAATTATACAAAACAACATTCAGGTGAAAAAAAATATATATATAAGATATATCTAAGCAAAATGCAAACAAAATAAATTTTATTTTATCGTTTAGAAATGTATTGTAAAAATATTAAAATTTAAATAATTTGCCATAAACAATCGATTAATATGATTGTGAATCTGTATGAAATTTGCCCCCTCGAAAAGAAATACTGTAGATAATTTATTGTAAGATGTACCTAGTAAATATCTGTTGTTTCCTTGCGATTTTTCAGTCTTTTGTTAACTTTCACATTCCGATTTAGCAGTTAATTTTTACATTATTTTTCATTCCGTTTATGTTATGACTGTATGTTTCTTTATGTATGATATTATTGAAGATTAATTGGACCAGTACGCAATTTGCTATCTCGTCAAGTGTTTCGTATAAGATATATATGAAATATAGATAAGATATATAAGATATAATTAATAGATATATAAGAAAAAAATATAAGAAATAAAATAAGATATTAAAATATATATAAGAAATAAATATATATAAGATATATAAGATATATACTTCGTATAACATATATTTAACAAAAGAACAGCTATAGTGGCACATTTTGCCAATACCAAAAATTTTATTTCATTAGAATCATAAATAGTTTCATAAACTAAGTAAAATGTATACCACACGGATATAAGTTAAATAATCAAGAAAAAGCGTTAAATAATAATTATAAGTTAATTTTTTGTATAGAGGAAAATGCTTTAGTGTTAACAAATCTCTGTTGTATTTTGCATTTGGTCTGTTGTCTCTGAAATTATTTCAATTTATTAGCTAATTTTTGCATTGTCTTTTATCAGTTACATGTGCTGTCTATATGTAAATTGTATTCTATATTTTTGAATACCTCACTTATGCGATTTTTTTAAATACAGTTTTACTATTATTGTTCATGGAAAACACCTTTTCATTATTAGATTCCCTTAACTGTAAAATATAAAATAAAGTCTTAGAAAAATAAACATGTAATTTTGAATTTCTCAGACTGTCTAAAAAAAAGATTTTAATTTACTGAAATTACATCTTTTAGGTATATTAAAGTAAACTATAATTTTAATCCATTTTTATTCCCCTAAGATTACAAAAAAATTGAGTCTGTCATAAAAGACTTATTTAATGTAATTTAGTTAAGTGTATTCAAATGAAAAGATAAATGTTTAACTTAAGATTTTTAAAAAACGCTTTCTAATTTAAGAGAATAAAATGTTTGGAGCAACTACCGTATAATTTAAATTCAAAGAAATGGATAATAAAACGTTTTTAATCAGTGAAATGTCGATTTTGCGTAAATATCTGTTAAAAACCATGTGGTACATTTACAAAAATATTCTTACGTTATTTAAAGAAGAATTATTCAAATGTCTGAAATATTGTAATTTACATTTTCAGAAAAAAACATTTTATGATATAGTTTCAAATTCTTTTTTATAATTGTTTCTGAAATGTTAAACAAATGAATTCAATTTCGTATTAGTCGAATTATTTCATATATAATCATTGACATAACAGCTTTATTTTATAATATTTTAGAGAAAAAAGATTTCGGTAATTGAAAAATGCACAGCGTTTCAATAAAGAGCGCAGTTTTGTATAGTTGTCAAAATTTTCTATCTTCAGCAGCTTACCACAAGAATAAACATTCCGATCATAGCAATGTTCCAAATGCAATAATACACTTGAAAAAGAATATAGACTTTATTTTAGATGTTAATTAAAGCACATAAAATATATTAAATTTACTTTCCTTCAATTATTGGATGTTCTACTTATAAGCACAAAAGCATATTACACTGTTAAAAATTTGCAGCAAACTGTCCGGTCATATGACCCTTTTTATAGAAAACGATTACATAGCCGTAATTTAAATCTATTCTGACCATATTATTGCCTATATTATGGTCAGAATAGAGTTAAATTACGTTTATGTAACCGTTTTCTAAGAAAACGGTCGAATGACTGGACAGTTTGCTGCAAATTTTTAACAGTGTATATAGAAATTAATAGAGTATAATAGTTAGAAATTATTTAGAAATTAATAAATATCTGTCATGTAAAACACAACAGTTTCTGAATTCAGACTTTTTCTGCATAAAGACGTACACAATATTGATTGAGCTTTCAATAAGTTTTGTTTTAGACCGCTGACCAGTCCCCTACGTGCCAGGTTTTTGCCCAGATTAGCGGGTTGAAGCCTGAAAACGGGGCGAGAGTTCGCCTGTTCTCCGCTTGACGAAGATGTGTTTTCTAAATCTATAGGCCGACGTGGTTTCAGTGCGTCTTGTTGCCTTAATTGCTTTTACTTAATTGGCCGGTTGCTAATTAATTTTGAATGAGACGGTTCAGCACTGCACATTATAGCGAAGTCATTCCGGAGGGATGTGAGTTGATGGGATATGTACTAATTCCACTCTGCATCGCTCACCCATACATCATGCCATCGCTACTCGAGTTGGTCTCGTAATTTACAACCTTGATCTGGTGACGACACCTTCACCTTACTAGGCACCTCCAGAGGTGTAATTCACAGGGAAATTTGGATGACTTTACACCCACGATGCATTTTAGATGCACCGGGCGCCATTAACGTATATGACCGCCGCGTCTGAAAAGGAATGGGGTTAGACATTTTATAACATTTTTAATACTAGAAAAGTTCATTAGTATATAAGTTCATAAAATGACACGAATAATTTAAAAATATAATTAAATTTTACTGTTTATATTTAACCTGTAGCTTACGGGAAATGAATACTTTAAATATCCTCCGATTACGGGAAAAACTTGACCGTTTCATCCCCCTTTCTTCAGAAGCATCACACCCCAGGTGACGGTAGAACATCTGGAATCATTAGGCGCGTCCGCTAACGACTTTCAATCGTGAGAAATTTCGGGATTTACTTTTCCCTAAAGGAAACCTTTTTATCTGTCAAAAGTAATAGCGTTATAAATAAGGTTTAAATGTTATACGGATATGAAAATTGCACTTTTTTTTCTGTGAAGTCATTAAATTCAAGTGATTAGGTTTTGAAATAATTGAGTGATGTCTCTTAAAAATAAGCAGAAAAACACTTACAATGAACGTTTAAATAGTGGTTTATATTTTGAAAAGGAGAATATAAAAGAAAATGTTATGTTACAAGCAAAAAAAAAAAAAAAAAAAAAAAAAAGAAGAATTTTTTATTCTAATATAAAAATACTTTATTTAAAAATAGTTTTAAACTTTCAGATACTTTAAAAAATTAAATAAGCAAATAAAAAATAATTTCCTTAAATAAACATTTATTTTCTTTTATGCATGATTCAGATTATAAGAAAAAATAAATTCCATGATAAGAAAAATGTAAAAATAAATATATGGGTATCGCAACAAAGAACAGTAAGGAAAAATAAAGTTTTATCCAACTGAATTAGTGTTCCCAGTAAGGTATTAACTTTTTTCATTCAGAAATAAACTTACACTTCCAGTGTTTTATAATTTATTTTGTACTTAAATTAGCGAAAATTCGGAAATAGTGACAGAAATCTGAATAAAAACAATTAAACTAATGTGATAAGCAAAACATTTACATACTCATTTTATAACACAAACAACTAGGCACAATACTATTTTAAAATAGCTGTAAACTTTCAGATACACTTAAAAATTAAATAAGTAATACAAAAATAATTTATTTTAAAAAAAGTTTTTTTTTCCCCGTTACAGTTTAGATTATAACTAAAAAAAAAAAAAAAAAAAAGAAGAAGAAGAAGAAAAAGGTAGAAATAAATACATAGAAATCGGTATAAACAGTAAAGAAGAATAAAGTTATATGCAATGGGTTTGGTGTTAACAGTTGGGCATTTACTTTTTAAATTAAAAAATAAACCGCTATTTCCAAATTGTATTATAATTTATGTTGTACTTAAATTAGTCGAATATTACTATACAGAAATAGTAGTAGAAATCTGAATAAAAATATTAAGCAAATGTTATAAGTAAAATAAGAAAAATAACTGCATGCTAATACAAAAATACTTTATTTAATAATAGCTCCAAGATACAATTCAGATACATTTAAAAATTAAATAAGTTAAAAATAATAATTTCCTTAAATAAGCATTTTTTTTTCAATGTGCAAAAAATGAGAGAAGGTAACTAAAAAATACCTAGCTCCTCTAAACTGATGGTAGGTTGGTTAGTTGATTTATGACGGGCGATTATTTACACAAGGGATATAGGTCCTAGGGGGATGACATCAGTGGGTGTCTTTCTAAGGGATCATAACCCGTATTTACGGCAAGGTTCGAAGAAAACCACAGAAAACTCCGAACGGTTAGGTCGACGAGCGTGACAGGGTTTGGGTTTGAACACAGGACCTCCCGTCTACCAGCTTTGAGAGCAGAACCTCTCAGCCACTAGTGGGGCCTCCTCTAAACTAAATGTTAATACACACACATATATATATATATAACTTTTATGGATAAATTAAAAAATAGATAAAACAAAACATGTACATTTTACGACGTGTGTGCTGTGTATTTTCTAACAACTCAGTACTATATTTCCCGTACGTGGAATTAAAAACCGCTGTCTTGAAATTACATTATGCCTTACTAATATTCGAAATGTGCTTTTTTGATTTTGAGTCTCTCTAATTTTAATGCCCCGCTCCCCCCCCCCCCCCAGCCTACCTTAGAATAATAATACTAAAGCAAGCAATAACACTAGAGAAATCATATAGAAAATAGCTGGGAGTAAAGTTCATTTTTCTCGAGAATTACTGAAACGATTTAAAAGAAATTCCTTTTAATATTTTTGACGTTTATTAAACAATAAATGGTCATTCGGCAATAACTGAAATTAAAAAGTGCAATAGGTGTACGATTTCACAAACTAAACATTCTACTTTATTTTGAATGTGATTCCTAAATTGATCTGCTGAACAACGCAAAACTTTCTGACGCATTTCTAAACGCAAAAGCCTAAAATTTGCAGGCCTGACTATTGAAGCAATTTGAAATCGAAATGAGTTTTCAAGTTTTTGATAAATAAATTATTTATCGTGTTATAAGCTATTCGTGTCACGTGACAACAGGTTTTTCTCCTTTCGTGCGATGAAGAATCAGGAATTCGGTTCAAAACGCGGACTTTGACAGTGTTTTCTAAAAGATCTTCTGCCTTTACCAAAAAATCGAAAACGCGTTTCGATTGCAAAGTTTCTGAATAACAACAAATGCCTGTTTCATGCATTTCTGAACAAAAATGAATTTAAAAATGTGTCTGATAGTAGGCCCTTTGTAATTGAGAACAGCGTTAATTAACTTTGTTGAAAATGAATTAATTTTAAGAGACAATCCTTATTTATATATAAGTATAATACAAAGTTTAATAAACATAATATTAATTATATAATAAGTATAATACCTAAGTATAATACAAAATAAAAATAAAATAAAGTATTGAATTCACTTCAGAAGTTTCAGAGAAAAAAGTACGGCAATAACAATTGTTTTCCGAAACGATTTTGGAACAGCTATTGCCTCTTTGAACATAGCAGAAAAATGCTTAGGACTTACATTCGTACGTCATTTATATTTGTTTATAATCATATGTTTAAAAAATATATAAAGAACAATTAATGTAACTTGTATTATTTTCTGCATAACTGCAATTACTTTTTTTTCGAATCAGCTGATTGCGGAGTAAATTAATTGTAAATATCGTTAGAATTTCATTATTTACTAATATCATTCTGAAACAGACAAAGTTCAATTCCAAGCAAAGAATATAAAACATGATTATTAAGTTGTGTGTGAGCATAAAACTAACTATTTTCTACTGTGTAAAAGTAGATAAATTTACATAAAAATTTATGCATAAAAATTTTACAAAATTAACTGTATTTTTATTATATAGTAATATATATATATAATAATTTCATTTTTGTTGAGTTCAATAAACAAAGTTACGTATATTATTTTAAGATATCTAGTGTACTATTGTCGAAAGAAAAAAACCCCGCAATATTTAACATTCTAAGAACAAAAACTTAATCAAAATCAGCGATACTAAAATACTAAAACAATTTACTGAAAATAATCTATTCTCTTCATATTCATATCACAAACAAAAATTATCTTCCACTAATTTGGAGGAAGTGAGGTAGAAACAGCTTCAAATCGTGCGCTTGAACAATGTTTATTTTCTTTGCTGCATAAGTTTTCCCTGTATTTCCCTATGATAACTAATATCTTCCCTATAGAATTTCCCTTCTCCGATACCCAATGAGACCCCCGTTGAGCCAAACGCTATTAAGGATTTCCTGCACTCCATCTTTGAGGGGTGGAAATTTTCGGGATGACGATAATCCCAACCCCGTATTTTTCAACAGTCTTTTTCTTGGGACTACGGTAATCCCACCGTAAGCAAAAGGTTAAAGTCGGGATTCATTCTTATGAATATAAAAACAAATGTCATAACATTTTCTAAAAGAAATAGATCTTTGTAAATTTGATACTATGTTTCATTTGCATTGTTGTGAGAATGACGTAAAAGTCTGTTTTACGCATACTAATTAAGATGTTTATTAAATAATTATACATATATAACTCTAAATGCAAATATTGCATGGAATACAAAATGCGCATTTGGGCATTTATCGAAAAGCATTCAGAAAGAAAAAAATACTTTCACATATGAACTTCAGAAAGTTCAAATTTATACTGGAAAAACTCAGTTCGAATAATTAAAAGAAGAGGTTCACTGGTTACTCTGTGCGATCTCTAAATAAACCTAAAAAAAGGGTAATTTGAATTACCTGTTTATTGTAAATGGAAAGATGCTTGAAAATTAAAAGCGGGTACATGGTATTTATTATGTTCTACGTACTAATTACTTGTTTAAATATTTATTTTAATTTTTTTTAAAGTCTGTACTTGTAAATTATATTTTGCCTTTAAACAAACCTTAATGATTTTACGAATCAATAAAAAATATGTTAAATTATTCAAACGCCAACTTTAATTTCAGATAGAACGTGTTTTGCCAATTTTATGAAATTTGTTAATCAGGTATCTACCAGAATAATTGAATAGCAAAAATAACCTGATATAGTCTATGTGATATAATTAAAGAGATATTGTTTTATAGGAATGGTAGGCCTATAGATTAAAATAATCACTACGTTTTCGACACTAGATAGAAAAAATAATATCACCGTTCAATCTATGATCACAACTTAATATATAAAACGCTGAAGGGCACTTTCTGATTGTGAGAAAGGGCTTATTTCCGCAATAATGTGTATGAAATAGTTTATGAAATTTGTTTTATATAATGTTGATATCGCACAAAAAATTAAATTACAAAAGAAAATGAAAAAAACAAATCTTGCTATAATATGAGAATCATATATTAAGTTTTAACAAACCCTATACTTTATTTAATTTTTATTTTTTTCCCCTTCCTTTGTCAAAATTTAATCGTGTTATCTTTAACTTCAAACAATAAGCCCGCTGTAATTTATACCCTTTCCCTTTTTCATTTTCACTTATGCTCGATCACTAATATCTCACGGCTTCTCGATTAAAATAAAAAAAAGAAAAGAATTAAATCAGCACAGATGCCTTTTCGTAATTTTACTTTCCGTAACCAAGCTTATAACACAATATGTTCATAACGCATTTTTGTGGCCACAAAAGTTATGCGAATCTTCCATTTGGCCCAAATGCATGCCCTTATATGGTAGTGGTAAGAACTCAATCACTCACACCCATGTCTAAAAATATATTCTCATTGTTAAAAGCATATAATGTTTTGTCTGTCGAAAATCCGTTCTCATGAGAAAGATATTTGTCGGTTTTAATCGCCGTGGCGATATTAATTTTTGAAACAAAATTCGTCCTTTTGAAAAAATCTAGCAACCCGGCTTGCTAAATACCATTAGTTATGCGGCAGGCTTCATCTGAAAGTATTTACGCCTAGACACTTTGTAGCAACCCTATTTTGGCGAGATTATTGTCAGTGCAATTCCAACTTGTATCGTGGAAACAACTCACTTCGCTTTCTGTCTCCGCATAATTATGACTGCTTAAGAGCGGCTTTTCTTGTTTACCCTCTTCTGCCTTCGATCATCTTATGTTTACTGAATAAAATCCTGAAGTTATACCGGATACTGGAGTTTTTCTTTTCCCATCAGACAAAAAGCTGGATATTTCGTTACTCTCACAACCAATGAAAACATAAACTTTCTTCAACAAATAACATCATTATAGAATTTATGGTATCCGTGACCTGCTCTTTTCTCCAGTTTAAAAAAAAAAAGAAGAAGTTAGCGTTGGCAGAAGAGGGGACTTTGCTGCACATGTCTCTAATAAATGTAATCTCCAGCGATTCTCCTTCAAGTGTCATCCGCCGGACCTAATGGATAATGGAAATTCTCTACCTACGATTTCCTGATTTTTTTAGACTCTCCCACGTTGAATTTCCTTTGGATTTTTCTGTGCCAAACCAGGTCTACTCCCAACGTTTAATACCGAGGAGGGGGTCCCTGTATAATTGGAAAGTATCTTGCGAACTGCCTCTTTTATCCTGATTCTCCAGCGCCTTTCCTACAACTCTCATCTTTGGATTTCCAGTTCATGCCCGGCCCTGTCACGACCCTTTCCCGTTCATCTACGTTCATTTCACCATCTTCCCGGACCCAATCTACTGATTCAACTTTATTGCCTGCACTTCCCTGCTGCTATATGAACTCTCAAAAAAATAACAGTGTCACCATAGACTCATCCGTAATAAATCTCCCTATGGATTACGTCTCCCTATTCCGGATATCATGCAGTACAGATAACCTTGCTACTAAAGTGTGCTCTTCATTTTCTCTGGAGTAGATTGATGATCATCGGTTCGCATTCTCTTCATTGGGTATCTGTTCAAAAAAAAAAGGAAAAGGAGAAAGAAAAAAAGTGTAGGCGTAGATCACCGTAAAGATGGTGCTTCGCGTCAGTGATGTGTTCCGTAACTCTACATGTTCTCTTGCCTTCGTGGTTTTATAGTGATAAATTTCGTTCGGCATTCCTATTCATATTCGATGGACTTCGATCTACATTCAGCTGAGCGATGAACGTCATTTTATAGTCTGTGATGTTTTTTTTCTCTCTCCGCAACTGAGACTCATCTAAAGTGAATAATGTCAGCTGTTTAAGTTTCCAGCTGATAAGGAGAACAAATTAACATAGAATGAACTGTTTGCATCCATACACAAATAAACCACGATAAAACTTAATTATATTAAATTTTTCTCTTACAGCTGATTCATTAGATAGATATTTTTAAACAACAGGATATGTTAGAACAAATCTTTTATAAAAAAAAATTCTCGTACAACAAGGTAAGTTATCCTTTAAACAAAAATTTTTGTTATGTCAATAATGTGCGGTATCTAATTGAATTATAAAAAAAGAGAATAATAATGATAAGATCACTTCAGTAATTTTATTTTTTTTAAACCAATGTAACAAACATAACTTATTAAATTTAAACAATTTTTGATTATTTTCTGTTTTAATGTTATTTTTTTGCCGGCATATTATAGGTAAGTTGGTAAATAATTTTTTGATGTAAAAAAAAAAAATAAAAATAAAAATAAAATAAAAATAAAAATAAAAATTAATATTCACAGGATAAATCTTAAATAAAGAAAAATAAGCGAAGAAGAGAATTTTTGAATATTATTGTGTATTTCAAAAAAAATATTTTCCTAGTATGCAATGACACTTTTTTCAAATATTGAACGTATTATTATTTTGAAAGGAGAAATGGTAATTCTATACGCATTCCTTTTAATATTTTTATAAAGGCTTATATATTTAGAAGAAACAATATTTATAATGAAAGGTATAATATAATTCTTATTATCTCTCGAAGGTTTGCCTAGATAACACATTTTTTTTATGACTGAAATTTTATTTAATATATTGCATAAAAATTTTAATTTTATAATAAGGCAGACATACTTTTTCTATATAAAGTTCATATTACTTTTTATTTATCTGCCACAATGAGTATTGCAGTCTGCAGAATGAGCGATTAATTTATGTATTTACAGATATTTTTCCAAATTGTCCTTCTTTTGAAAATTAAGATATCTCTTGGTTAAGAATAAAAAAATATATATATATAGATGGATAATAATAAAAAGGAAAGATAATATATTTTTGGTGTGAATAATTGTTCATTCTGGAGATATAGGTATTTTGTTCTTGTGTTTTTTTTTCTTTTTCATAAAAAAAAGAGAGATTGCATTCATTTATTTATTCATTTATTATATATATATTTTGCTTGTAAGTAATTTTTGCGGTAAAATATTTTCTGGTAAGTTACTGTGAATATTTTAGGTAAACAAAATTTTCCCCACCTGAATTTTTTTAATTTTTTTAAGGTAAAGATTTATTTAGCTAATAATTTATTGCAAACAAAATATTTATATTTGCTCACTCGTTAGCCAAACATGGCCAGCAAACTTACTTTTAAAGTGACCAATTTTGATGGTGAACCCACCTTGTTACAGTTCTTTTTTAATCAGTTAAGAACATTGGCCCGTATACAAAAATGGAAGCACGAAGAAGCAATTCAATTTCTGGGTGGGAAACTCACAGGCCCAGCATTAATCTTTTTCACGCAAAACCCTGAAATATATAAATCTAATGATTTGGATTTCGTCGAGAAAGAATTCAGAGCATTTTTCGCTCCCCCGAGTAAAAACTGCAGCACTGGTTGAATTCAATAATCTATTATTACTACCAGAGGAATCGATTAGAAACTTATCGCAGCGTATAAACACACTCACTGCTCGTGTACATGACACTATAACAGATAGAACAGCCCTTGATAATATAAAATTTACTAAGTTTATTTCAGCAATTCCTTCAAATTTAAGGGTTAAAATACAAGAGGAGGGAATATCAAGTTATAAACAAGCGGTAGATAGGGCACAGGCTTTACAAGAGATCATGCAAAATGAGAAAATATTGCAGCCCTGCGCATCATCTAGCTCCACAGACTCGATCGCCCTGCAGTTGAAATCACTAAATGAAAAAATTAACGCTTTGTCATTAACAGGTAGCGAGGACAAAAATAACTCTCATAATCAACCCTCTCGCCCACAAAACTCGCATGATCAGTATAAAAAAGACTTCAAAAAAAGACACACTGGTCATAGCTATTACCGCACTAATAAACAAAAAAAATTCGAATTCTCCACCCACTTGTCAGTTGTGTTTGAAACGTGGCCACACTGCAAAATTTTGTTTTAAATGGAGAAGGTCTAATGCGAATAGAGGTGGATATCAAAATTACAAATTCAATCCAAATTTTCGTAAAAAAAGTAATCAGAAAGGGAAATCTTTAAACTATTAAGGAGATGTAATTTAGCTGATGGCTTTGCATCTCAGGAAAACATTTTAACATCAGCAACTTGCCCTACATTCCCATGGTCGTTTGATGAAACTCTTCCAAAAATTTCTAAGGAAAGACTAGTCAATTCGGTCGCTTCACAGACCACAACAAACATAAAAATGACCAGGAATGGGTCGTCACAAACAGTGCACAGATCAACTGAAAGTTCATCGCAAACTGCATCATCAAGTGACGAAAAGAAAGTTGAGGTTATTTCAAATGTGAATAATAGTTCCCCAACACTCCCCCTTATAAAGGCCTCTATAGCAAGAACAGACACAATTTTACTTCTGGATACAGGGTCGACAATTTCTCTTTTATCACAGTCCCTTTTCGATTCTATTAAGGACAATCTTAAATATAAAAGATTAGGCACAACAGTTACCCTTAAAACAGTAAATTCCGATGTTGATTTCACCGCATGTATAAAAGCATCAATCAGAATTCACCACAAATCTTTTAGCCACAACTTTTATATTGTTGACATTCCCGATACCTCTAGTTTTCAAGGAATATTAGGATTTGATTTTATTCATAAACACAGGATCACAATTGATGTTCACAAAAATAGAATGCCAACAAATGAATTTCATGTGCCATTACTTAGTGAGTCAGCTGATGGCAAAGACATAAATCTTCTAAGTGAATATATAAACTCTCCGTCAAATTCAGTCAAAACAATTCGCCTTGCACATAAATTAAAACTTGAACCACATGAGAAAACATGGATTTCCATCGACACCAATTCTTTAAACCCTTCAATGCAGTACTGTTTCGAAAGTACTATTTCTAATAAACAAATTATTTGTTATGACAGTCTGCTAGGTAACAATAAAGATGTTGAATCGGTCGATCAGGAAAATCATAACAAAAACCTACAAAAATCACATCTATACGTATTCTTAAAAAATTCTTCTAACAAACCAGTACACATAAACAAAAATGCACGAATAGGAATTTTATATGAGGTCTCGGAAATTATGGAACCATTTAAAAGTGACAATTTTTCACACACCATGAAGTCATGCGACAACATCAATAGCTTCAATATTCAACCTCATGATAATTTACAACAGTTTATTTGCAATTATATTCAAGCTTCAGATGAGGTCTTTTAAAAAAAGAAAGGAAGATTTAACAATACAAGACTTCAAATTGGAACATCTAGACACTCAACAAGCAAAAACCTTAGGCTCATTATTGTTAAAATACTATAGTTCTTTTTCGAAATCAATGAAAACATTAGGTCACACAGACAAGGTTATTCCAAATCTCAAATTCATTAATGACTACCCAATCAAAACACTACCTTTTCTTGTACCACAATCATTACACCAAGAAATGAAAGAGCAAATAAATCAACTTCTTGAAGCAAATATTATTGAACGTAACTGTTCAGAATGGGCATGTCCTATTTTGCTGGTTAGAAAGAAGTCTGATGGGTCTGCAAAACAAAAATACAGACTAGCTCTTGATTTAAGAATGCTAAATTCCAAGGATCTTCATATCCACTTCCCAAAATACAGACCATTATTTCAAATTTATCTGCATATAAATATTTCACTTCGTTAGATTTTCAACAGGCCTATCATCAGATTAATTTACCCGAAAAATGTCAGGATCCACTTACATTTACATGCATTTATGGTACTTTTCGTTTCAAAAGATTGGTATTTGGATTAAAGAATAGTAGTAGTTTCTTTCAAAATTTAATGGACACTATTATTGATGAATTAGAAATAGAAGATATTTTTGCATATCAAGACGATTTGATCTTTGGTTCTAATTCTTTTGAGGAAACATGTGCAAAATTACAGAAAGTACTTGAAATTTTATCGAAATATAATTTAACCCTCTCTCCCAATAAATGTTCATTTCACAAAACCGCTGTTGACTACTTAGGTTTTCACATTGAAAATCATTCCATTTCTCCCGTCCAATCAAATATTGTCAAAATAAATTCTTTTCTTACACCGACAACAAAAAGACAATTAAAGAGGTTTATTGGTCTGGTCACATTTTACAAATCTCTAGTGCCTTCCTTTTCAAAAATTATCCAACCACTTATAGATCTCACTACACCAAAAACAACATTTAAATGGACTCAAAAACATCAAAAATTATTTGATCAAATGCAACAGGTGTTCTTTAAGTCTCCCATGGTTCGTTTACCCGATTGGTCTAAAACTTTTTATGTAAACACAGATGCGTCAATTATAGCCATAGGAGGTGCTCTGTTACAGGAACATGAAGGACAATTACTTCCCATTGCATTTTTTCTAAATCTCTTAAACAGTCTGAAAAACGTTATCCAGCACTAAAACTTGAATTAATGGCCATTTACAAATCTGTAATCGCTTTTAAATACTATCTATATAACCGAAAGTTTGTAATTTTATCCGATAGTGCTCCTTTAAAAAAATACAAGAAAACAACTAATCCCGCTGACATAACAACTAGATGGTTAACAGAATTATCAGAATATATATACACTTTTGATCACATTCCCGGTTCTTCAAATGTACTTGCAGATTATTTGTCCAGATGTTCTTTCGAGAAAAACACAGTTGATATAAATTCCAACCCAGAGCTTATCAATGAACCATATGCTTTGCCAATTGTCGATAATGATCTACCAGACACTAATAATAATCATTTCTCACACAGTACACATTCTCTAAATTACTTAGTTATTGGTAACAAGGATCAAAAAGACCCTTTATTGGAAATTTCAAATGAAACATTTGTAAACGAACAAAAGAAAGACACAAAATTATCCGAAATTTACAACGAAATTATGCAAAATGGCTCATCGAAACAATTCCCTATGTACTTCATTCATCCCGATTCAAAGGTTTTAATGTTAAAAAAAGAAAATATTTGTAATGACACCTTTTCTTACCACATTATTGTCCCAAATTCATTAAAAGCAAAAGTTCTAACAATATGTCATTTTTCGCATTTTGGATTAACAAAAACCTATGCATTTGTCACAAAAAATATTTTTGGAAAGGAATGTATGCTGACACTTTAAATTTTGTAGCGTCTTGCACAAAATGTTTACAGGCAAAACATCACAAAACTCCACTTGCTCCACTACAACCTACATACACACCTACGCATCCAGGAGATACAGTCAGTGTTGATTTGGTCGGTCCCTTTACTAATGGACAGTCGGTATTGACAGTAATTGACCATTTTTCTCGACACCTAGAACTCTTCCCTTTGCGTACCATCACTTCTGAAAAGATAATTAAGTGTTTATTCAGTTACATAACTATCTTTGGAAGACCTTCCGTAATTTTGTCAGATTTGGGAAACAATTCACTTCACACATATACGACAAATTTAACGACACATTAGGCATAAAGGTGCGTCATTCCAGTGTAGCGAGGCCACAAAGCAATGCAGTGTCAGAGCGAATTAATAAATCAATTAAGTACTCTGTTTCTACTTTACTTCAAGAAGGTCACACTTTTGAAAATGCTTTATCAATTCATAAATCTCTTTATAATGGATCTCTACATTCCTCCACAAAATATTCTCCCAACTTGCTTCACTTTGGAAGAGAACTATACTTAATATTTGATACTTATGACCATAATGTCAATCAAGTTCTTGACAAAGATTTTGAAGCTTACAAATTTTTACAAGATTTAAATTCTATTTACAGGAAAGCATATAATAACATCAAAGACTCTCAAAACAAAAGAAATGATCATTTTCAAAAACGTGCTAAACTAAGAAAAATTATGAATAAAGATATTGTGTATTTAAAATCAGTAGATAAGTTCAAACCAAAATATTCTGGACCTTACATTGTTATACACAAATATTCACCTGTGTCTGTTTCAATCAAACGCTTACATGCACTTGATGACTCTGCTTTTAGAGTACACATTGATAGGTTAATCATCGCTCCACCAAGAAGCGATCACTTACTTACAAGTCATGATGGTTACAATAATATTAACTCTCCAACTTATTCAACACGTTATAATTTAAGACCTAGAAAATAGCGTATAATTTTATAATTGTTGTATTTTGTGCGAATTTTTGGTTTTGTTCACACTTGTGTATATTGATGTACACAATATACTGATGTTATATTTGATGTTTCCTTGTGAAAGTTCTCGGCTGGTCCAAGTTTGTTTCATCAAGGGAATGGCAGATATGGCAATCTTGTTGTGAACATTATCTTTTATGTTTATGGGGTGTTTGTACATATACACATTAAAAAAAAAAAAAAAAAAAAAAACTTAACTTTTGTCGTCATATTTTTTTAATCTCATAAATAGTTATAAACATAATTATAGTAACATTAATTGCACTAATTTTTTTTTCTCTTAAAGTCTGTTTTTTTTAAATTTTTAATAATACTAATTAAGTAAATATATACCTCATGACTTAACATTTTTACCGAACTTGACAAAACTCTCTCTCATTACTCTAGGATTGACTTTTATTCGACATACACTAGGTGTATATATTTTTTTTTATTTTTCTAATTATTCCCTTTCGGAGTGGTGATCTGTTCAAAATTATTGCCCTTAGGATCTTCCACCCCATTGTAATGAGAGACACATTCGAATTGGTATTCCAATTCACCTTAAATCCCCTGTCAAAATGAGTATACGAGACTGCTCCTCAGTTTGTTGCATTACTGCTGCGGGAGCAACGGGGTCTATGTTGTGTCAACAATGTGGACCTCGCCCTAAATATTCCCTCCACAAATAAGGCAATAGTCCTAAACTTGCGCCATCACACTTGTCCTTAGACAAGATTTAGGGCAGGAAATTTTTTTTGGATCGTGCGTCACTTTCCCTATCCTGTCCTGTGCGAATGCACAAATTTTTACTATTTTAAACCCAAATTTTATTCATTTTTTTTTATCTTCATCATTTTTGTATTTCATTTTTACATATGTGTAACTGTTAATGTAACCGTAACGGTATCTTGTTTTTATATTTTGTATTTGCATTTATATATTTCATGTTTATTTTATGCAAGATTACATATAGCAGTATTTTGCATTATGTTCGAACAAAGAAAATTTTATTGTATTGTAGTTGCAACTTAACATAAGCTTATATGTGTTCAGAAATATGAACATTTTAAATTCATTTAGCATGCTTACGACCAGTTATCAGTAAAATAAACATTAGTTGATGATAATGCAACTTTTCTGGTCATATTTTGGTCATCACTATATATGTAGAGTAGTTCAACTGCCATATGTTCCGGAACAGCAAAAATAACAACAACATCTACTTCTACAAAACAAAACTCTTATGAAGGCATGGACTCAAGTAATAAACTAGTGTGTACACTATGATGACCAGTAGCAAAATTTTGGTATACCATTTCCATTTCCATTTCCATTTTCATTTCCATTTTCATTTTCATTTTTGATATGTGTATGTGTTTATATTTTTTCTTATATTGTGCATTGATTATATGTAAACTTTCAGACGGAGCATGCCTGAAATTTAAACCCTAACAAATTATTCTTTTATCTGAGCAAACGGGGGAAATATATGATATGAGAATCACATATTAAGTTTTAACAAACCCTATCCTTTATTTAATTTATATTTTTCCCCTTCCTTTGTCAAAATTTAATCGTGTTATCTTTAACTTCAAACAATAAGCCCGCTGTAATTTATACCCTTTCCCTTTTTCATTTTCACTTATGCTCGATCACTAATATCTCACGGCTTCTCGATTAAAATAAAAAAAAGAAAAGAAATAAATCAGCACAGATGCCTTTTCGTAATTTTACTTTCCGTAACCAAGCTTATAACACAATATGTTCATAACGCATTTTTGTGGCCACAAAAGTTATGCGAATCTTCCATTTGGCCCAAATGCATTCCCTTATATGGTAGTGGTAAGAACTCAATCACTCACACCCATGTCTAAAAATATATTCTCATTGTTAAAAGCATATAATGTTTTGTCTGTCGAAAATCCGTTCTCATGAGAAAGATATTTGTCGGTTTTAATCGCCGTGGCGATATTAATTTTTGAAACAAAATTCGTCCTTTTGAAAAAATCTATCAACCCGGCTTGCTAAATACCATTAGTTATGCGGCAGCTTCATCTGAAAGTATTTACGCCTAGACACTCTGTAGCAACCCTATTTTGGCGAGATTATTGTCAGTGCAATTCCAACTTGTATCGTGGAAACAACTCACTTCGCTTTCTGTCTCCGCATAATTATGACTGCTTAAGAGCGGCTTTTCTTGTTTACCCTCTTCTGCCTTCGATCATCTTATGTTTACTGAATAAAATCCTGAAGTTATACCGGATACTGGAGTTTTTCTTTTCCCATCAGACAAAAACCTGGATATTTCGTTACTCTCACAACCAATGAAAACATAAACTTTCTTCAACAAATAACATCATTATACTTGCATTTTGTAGTAATTAAAGATTCATTTTCTCATAGAATTGCCATTGGCAAAAACAGTATCCATTTACTTAAAAAAATGTGTAATAAGCATTTTCACAATCCCAAGCGCTCTCTACCGCTTCACCAATTCAGTTATGGCCAAACTTTACGTGGTGTTTTGAGATTTTTTTAGGTGTGTTAAAAGTTTTATTTTCTAAAAGTTTCATTTTCTAAAACTTTTATTTTCTTTATTTATATTCGTATAGATAAACTAATACAGTAAAAATACATCGAATAATAAAAAAGAATACTTATTACTTTTAAGGACAAATTTAGTAAAAAAAAAATTAGATGAAATATATTACCACATTCAGTTTCTCATATGCTAATACATGTTTTGTTAATATCGAGAACAACAAACTCACTTATGGTGATTATAGGAAAAAAATATTTGTATTAAAATTTGTGTTTTCAAAACGTACCTTTAAGCAGCAGCGCTCTGTACCGATCCGGTGAGCATTACTTATTTAAAAATACTTAGAATTAAATTTCTATGTTATATGCTTTCAAGAACTACTAAAATTTCTCCTTCGTCATCGTCTTAAAATAAATAATAACCAGTTGCATGTTAGTCTAATTCAACAAAATAAATGTGACAAATTTGGATTAGATGGGTAAATTTATTTTTCAACTCTATAGTCTGCTACTGTATACAATTGCAGAAATATTACTAACAGAGCAATGAAACCAGCTCATTGGCAATATATTTCATAAGAGCGTCAATTAAATCGTAAATAATGTATTTTGTAAAAAAGCAAAAATACTCATTGTAGTTTTTGTGTGAAAACTTATTATTAAAAATTTAAAGAATATCAATAAATTGTCATACATTTCAAAGGAAGGGTATTTTTATGTATCTTATAATAGTAAGTAATGACCCTTAGCAAAAAATGACATAGGATTTTTTATGTAAACATATGGTTTTATATGGAAAACCATAAAAATTTTATGTCATTATATGTAAAACTACTGTATTCATATGGTAATAATTCTTCTGTCTATGGTATTCCATAGCAAAGTGTATGGTAAAATTATATGGCAATGCAATTTACCATATATTATATGGTACTCCATAGCAAAGTATATGGTAAAATTATATGGCAATGCAGTTTACCATATATCATATGGTACTCCATAGCAAGGTATATGGTAAAATTATATGGTAATGCAATTTACCATACATTCAATGGTGTTTCATAGCATGATGTATGGTAAAATTATATGGTAATGCAATTTACCATACATTCAATGGTGTTTCATAGCATGATGTATGGTAATTATATGGTAATTATTTGTATTTGAAGAAATGGCAACGGTTAGAAATGTTTACTTCTCTCGCTTCCGGTTCGGCTGCGTCTGGCGTGAAGCACAGTAAAGTGTATAGGCTTGATGCTTGTATGTTTATCTGGTGATCGACTCTCAAGACTGCTAGTTTACTGGATTTATTTAGGTATGTATTTGTCTGTTTTTTACTTTATGTAATCATTTTTTATTTCAGTAATCACGTTAAAAATATGTTCTAATAAAAGCTTTTGCTTGTTGGCAGTTCCAAAAGTTGTATTATTGTGATTAGTTAAGTTATATTCTATTTTTAATTCTACTTCTTATTTATCAGCTTAATGAAGATGTAACGGTATGAAACGACATTGTTTAATGGACATTTGGTGTTAAAAGGGTTGAACCGGTAATATGTGATTACTTTCTGATTTGGGATGGAAACGACACACGCTATGTTGTCAAGCCTATTTTGATCTTTGGAAAGTGAAGTTTTGCGTCAGTTTGAGATGCTGTAGTTTAATTTTGCTGTTTTAAAAATTAAACTTCTAAAATAAATAAATATACATTCTCAGTTAAATGAATTCCATTAAAACGAAAATGGTTTTTGTGTTCGCTGGGACATTTTTGATTACCTGAACTATTCAACTATTTTAATGCAGTATATATTGTATATATACAGAGAGAAAGAAAACATAAACATATTTAAAATGTTTATGAATGCAATAAATGTTGAATAACACTTTGTTTTAATAGGTATATCTACACATGTAGCTTAGCTTGGTTAAATTATTTAGTTGTAAATTTTACTTAATCATTCCTTTTTCAAATACTGCTGTTTTATGATTTATGTAGAAAATTTCTTAAAAAGATGCATGGTCACAATGGCACTGGCACAACTTTTGCATTTAACTTAGTGTGTGCAATTAGTTATGCTATATGCAGTTGGTTTGTAAGATTATTTTTCTGAGTGTTACGTCTGAGCTCGCTTTTATGTGCTTTTTTTCTTGTATTTTTTTATATTTGTACATGTCCTAGTATTTGGTACTCGTTTATTTTGCCAAAACAGTACTCGCTACACTATTTTAAATTCATAATGCTGCAATTTTTTTATTTTCAAACTTAGAAAATAATTAGACATGTATTTGGACTAAGTACTTTGTGTATATTTGGTACTAGGCTAATTCAGAATAATTGTTCAGCAGCCACATTTTGATTGTGCTTGGCTGAATCAATCAGAAATAGTAGTATAACATTTTACTATTTTTTTTAAGCATATTAATTGATAATATATAGCAATATTATATTAAGGGGCCACTCCACTGAAACTCCCCGATTTCAAAAATCCCATGTTTAACTTATTTCAAAACATTAAAGCGCAATGTTACTTTGGCCTTGTTATTGAGTACTTGGCTGTTGGCTATTAACTACTCTACCGAGTACAGAGTATTGTTACCAAGTACTAACAAGTAACTGTGTGTAAGAAAGAATCGCTGATGTACTCATGAAGTGGGCTTAGAGTTAATGCCCTGTGTATGTGTGTTTATATATATATATATATATTAGGGTGGGTCGAAAAAAACAAAATTTATATAATCGAAGTGTAATAGTGTGGGAAAGTTGCCATTGGTAATAAGGAATAAATTTGCAAAATATTACACCAAATGGTTAAAATCTTACCGCTGCAAGGAAGGCAAAATTTTGAAAAATCACCAAAAAATTGTTTTTTTTTTTAATTATCCAACCATACGAATGCAATTTCTAATAGAATACATCAAGATGTTAGTAACGTTCCAGTAAAATTTCATTATGGTGAAATCATTTCTATTACCGCCACAAGAATGGTCAAAAATTTAAAAAAAAAAAAAAAAGCCAAAAATTTAAAATTTTCGTTATTTCTAAATTTTTCCATTTTTATTATATGTCTACAATTAAATAAATTTTCATTATAGCTAGTAATAACTTATAAATGTCCAGTAATTTTAATCATAGGTATTGCCAACCAAGGGCGAGAGCCTCCCCCCCCCCCAATTTGAGAGAAAGGGGCTTTTTGAAGAGATTTTAGGGATTTTCTGGAAATTTTTTTGTAGGGGAGGAGGCAAAAGTGAAAAATGAGGGGGAATTTATGTAAGAACCCCCCCCCCCTACCAAAAAAATCACCAACATTTACCGGAAAATCCCCAAAATTTCTTCAAAAAGCCCCTTTTTCTCAAATTTAGGAGAGGCGGGCCCCTATCGCCCTTAGTTGACAATCCCCATGATCAAAATTACTAAACATTTATAAGTTATTACTAGATATAATGTAAATTTTTTTAATAGAGGCATAGAATAAAAATTGTAAAAAATGGATAATTGAAATTTTTGCCATTTTTATTTTAAATTTTGGCCGCCCCTACGGCAGTAATAGAAATGATTTCACCATAATGAAATTTTATTGGAACATTACTAACATCTTGATGTAGCTGTTCCATTTGAAATTGAATTGGTATGGTTGGATAATTATTTTTTTTATATAATTTTTTTTTTGTAATTTTTTGAAACTTTGGCCTTTCTGCGGCAGTAAAAGATATTGACCCTTTGCTGTAATATTTTGCGAATTTATTCATTATTACCAATTGCAACTTTCCCGCACTATTATGTTTCGATTATATAAATTTCGTTTTTTTTTACCCACCCTAATGTACATGTCGTAGGCTTATTGGGAAATCCGGCTCTTTGCAAAGAGCCGGTCTAATTGGAGAATCATTTCCCTTTTCCCAATCAGCCTGGTGTTTTTCAGGCTTATTGCAAAGAGCCTAGATAACATTAGGCTAATTGAAAAATGACAATGTCTGTTTAGAAAATGACCAGATCTTTGTCAAAATATGGTGTTGTACCCAACTCGAACCTGAACATTACATTCGAAGTCGACCTGAACCCGACAGAAAGGTTGATCGAACCTAAAAATTCAATGTTAACCAGTAACCTAACCTGAACAAGACATAAAAATTCCATCAAAACGTAACCAGATCTTAACCCGATAAAATAAATTTCTTCGTGTCGTAAACCGACCCAAACCTGAAAATAATTAACCCGAACAAGAAATTTTTTTTCTATCAAACCATAACCCGATCCGAACCCGAAAAATAAATTTTGTTGTCATGCAACCCAAACCAAAACTGAAAATTTAAATTAACCCAAAACCGATCCGAACCTGAAAATTTAATTTAACCCGAAACCTAACCCAAACTGAAAATTGGAGTTAACCCGAAACCTGAACCCGTCAAAAAATCCATCAAACCGTAACTTGATCCGAACTGGACAAAATAAATTCCTTCGTGTCACAGCACGATCCAAACCAGAAAATTCAAGTTAACCCAAAACCCGATCCGAACCCGATAAAAAATCCATCGAACAGTAACTCAATCCAAACCCGATAAAATAAATTCCTCCGTGTTGCAAACTGACCCGAACCTGAAAATAATAGTTAACCCAAACCAAGAAAAAAATTCCATCGAACTGTAAACCAATCCAAACCAGAAAAATAAATTTTGTCGTCACGCATCCCGAACCAATCTGAAAACTTAAGTTAATCCAAAATCGACCTGAATCTGAAAATTTAATTTAACCCGAAATCTAACCCAAACTGAAAATTTAAGTTAACCTGAAACCCGAATCCGTCAAAAAATCCATCGAACTATAACCCAATCCGAACCCGACAAAATAAATTCCTTCGTGTCACAACCCAATCCAAACCAGAAAATTCAAGTTAACCCGAAACCTGATCCGAACCTGATAAAAAAATCCATCTCCAAGTAACTCAAGTAACCAAGTAACTCAATCCAAACCCGATAAAATAAATTCCTTCTTGTCGCAAACCAACCCGAACCTGAAAATAATAGTTAACTCAAACCAGGAAAAAAATTCCATCGAACTATAACCCGATCCGAACCCGAAAAATAAATTTTGTTGTCATGCAACCCAAACCAAAACTGAAAATTTAAGTTAACCCAAAATCGACCCGAACCTGAAAATTTAATTTAACCCGAAATCTAACCCAAACTGAAAATTGAAGTTAATCTGAAACCCGAACCTGTCAAAAAATCCATTAAACCATAACCGGATCCGAACCCGATAAAATAAATTACTGCATGTCACAACCCAACCCAAACCAGAAACGAAGGAATTTATTTTGTTGCGTTTGGATCGGGTTACGGTTCAATGGATTTTTTTATTGGGTTAAGGTCGAGTTTCGAGTTAACTTGAATTTTCTGGCTTAGATTGGGTTGTGGCACGAAGGAATTTATTTTGTTGGGTTCGGATCGGGTTACGGTTCGATGAAATTTTTGACGGGTTCGGGTTTTAGGTTAACTTCAATTTTCAGTTTTGGGTTGGGTTGCGTTTCGACTTTGTGGTTCGAGTTAACTTTAATTTTCAGGTTTGGGTTGTGTTTCGTGTTAAATTAAATTTTCCGGTTCAAATCAGTTTTTGGGTTAACTTAAAATTTCAGTTTCAGATCGGGTTGCGTAACTACAAAACTTAATTTGTCGGGTTTGGATCGGGTTGCAGTTCGATAGATTTTTTTATTGGGTTCGGGTCAGGTTTCAGGTTATCTTGAATTTTCTGGTTTGGATCGGGTTGTGACATGAAGGAATTTATTTTGTTGGGATCAGGTTACGGGTCGATGGATTTTTTAGTCGGGTTCGGGTCAGGTTTCGTGTTAACTTCAATTTTCTGGTTCCGATTGGGTTGTGTGACGACGAAAATTATTCCAGAAACTTATTTTAGCCAAATTTGATTGTACAAAAAACTCTCAAATCCATGTATCATTGGAGATGTAAACAGTGAAATTTACAGTTAAGTTGAAGGAACAAAATTCTAAATGGCACTGAAATGAACAGTGATCAGTGTTTTTACAAAATTTTTTGTTAATTATGTTGTTTTGTCTATTAAAGCTGATTAATTAATAAATAAAATTTTATTACTTATGATTTTGATGTACTAAATTAGTGTATGTAAAGCAAAAATTCGCCTTATTGTATCCTGCACAATATGTATGCTATCTCTGAGTGTTATTATTATTATTTTTTTTTTTACGGAATGTGATTTCTGAAAATAAACAATACTGCCAAGGTTGAATATATGATTTCTACTTGTGATTTTTTCAGAAAACGAATGCTAATCCTAGAGGTGGTTAACAATTTAACTACTTGGCAAATTATTGCAAATGTTCATCACATGACTATGAAGAAAGTAATGGAGCTAACACCAGCTATTGTTTATGTATGGCCGCAAAGAATCAAAAGATAGGTAATTATATTCTTTACACATTTTAGTAACATACTGTAAATTACACCAGGATTTCAAAACAACAAAACTACATGGCATATTTTTATATATTTAAGATTATTGTTTGGAAAAAATGGTGTTAAAATAGTTTTTTTTTCCAAGACAAAAGTTGAACTCTACTAGTAATGTTAACTTTGTTGTATTATTTGTTATCTCTTACAATTTTAATTGCTCATCTTTGTTTTTAACTCGCAATCTTAATTACTCGTTTTTGTTTTTAACTCTTTTATAAGTGTTAGCAGTCTGCCTGTTGTTGCAAACATATGTTTGGTGTATTTTTAAGATGCCAGTGGAAATTATTTCAGAAAATCACTTTAATGCTAAATTAATTGATGCTTGTTGAGATAATGTAAATATTTAATAATTTAAGCATGATCCAATTTATTTCATTAAATTTAAAATTTATATTTATTTTGATGTTTTGTTCTGAGAGATTCTATAAACTATATTTCTATAAACTAAAAAGCATAATATATTTTTAAAATAGTACTATATCTTGTATTTATATATTTTTTGTTATACCAACGTTATGCAAAAATGTACGCTAATGTGCCATTTATATTAACCCTGATCATCCAAGTGAGATTTTTATTGAAAACCCTGCCAAATACTGTGACTCGCTATTTATTTAACATAAATCATTTTTGGTATTTTTTCGGTACTTTTGTGTTAGCCGGGCACCAACGATCACCAAAATTGTTTATTCTCGCCAACCTTTTTTTTTTTTTTTTTTTTTTTTTTTTGACAATCTTTTAACATTAGCTAGTAACCGATATTTTAACATTGCAATGTAATATCTTAAAAAAGATTACTTAAAAATGGCTAAATTATAATCGTAATAAAATAAGTAAACACAAACACATCAACACAAATAACAAAATCTCAAGAATTGAATTGAAATTGAAATTCAACTCATTGAATTCAAATCATTTGGATTGAAAGGGTTGCAATTCAAATGATGCCTGAAACAAGATTTGGCGAGTTATCACTGGCACCCAGCTAACTTAAAAGTATTCTTTTCTGTTATACCAACACCATGCCAAAATGTATGTAAATAAGCCATTTATTTCTACCCTGACCGTGCAAAGGATTTTTATTGCAAACCATGCCAAACATTAAAATTTGCTAGTTATTGAACATGAATAATTTTTTTATTAATATTATTTAATCAGGTTAGTTCCTATTTGACTCTACCATTTGGCGAAATTTTGCCAAATAGTCGATAGTCAGCCAGATATAGCTCTTTTATTGTTGGAAAGGCTGAGCAATGATAATTTATGATAGTTTATGTTACAGTATGATAAATGTAAGTAAACAATTTAAAAAGCGCCGAATGGTGGAGTGAAATAGGATTATGCCATTTAATCGTAACCTTGCAAAAACATCTTAATTTGCTATTTTTCGATTACAAATAATTTTTTATTAATTTATAACTTACATTTATCATTGGCGCTGAGATGGTTTTTACCATTATATTGGGGTTATACCAATGAAATTGTTTCAGGACTTTAGGTATATAAAAATAGTTTTTATTAAAAATTATCATAAATGTCTTCATTCAAAAAATGAAATGTTTACTTCAATGCTAAGAGACAGTTACATGCATCATCCACATCATCATGCCTTCAGTTTAAATTGAGTTTTGTTTCATTATTTTATTGTATAATATTTATTTGTTCTTTTAATTAAATATATATTGGTATTGATTTAATAAAATAATCCGTGAAAGTCCTAGTTTTTAAATGTGATATTTTAAATGCCTAATTCCATACCATCAATGTTATTATTATTATTTTTTTCCAAATGATTCATTTCATGTGATTTTCATTTTACACATCAACTATTACACTTGGCGACAATGGTGTTGGTATAGTGGAAAAATACCTCATTTTTTTATTATTTAATAGTGTCTGCGAAAAATCTTAATTTGCTATTTTTGAAATTAAAAGACAGTTACATGTCTGCAGTTTAAATTGAGTTTTAAATTGTTATTTTATTTTATAATATTTATTAGCTCTTGTATTTTAAGTATATGTATTTGTTTTGATTTAATACTAAAATAGTTCGTGAAAGACTGAAATTTCCAAATGTTATATATTTTAAATGATCACTTTCGTACTAACAATGGTAAAAAATTTTTTTTCAAATGTTTCATTTGGCACCAACTATTACATTAGCATTGGTAAAACAGAAAAGTACCTTTTTGTTTTACTTTGCAGTCTTTAAAATGTTTCATTGTTGTAGTTTCAGAGCCTATTGGCTTATTTTAAAGCGTGTGGTTTGGTGCATGATTAACTTCATTGTTGCTGTTTGTAACTTGTATACAGTTTTAATAACCCTAAACACAGCAATTTATAACCTGTGATTGATTGATGGAAACCTTTTTAAATTAATATTTTAAGGTATAAGTTCTTAGAATATTAAAATTTTGAAAATCTTTTGCAAAGTAAAAAAAAAAAAAAAAAAAAAAAAAAAACTAATGCAGCTTAACCCCTTTGGGATGAGCGACCGGTATAGGTGCTGAGGCTTGTGGTTTTCAGATCCTGCATGACCAGTATAAGTGCCTCACACTTGGAACATTTTGTTTTAAGACAGTTTAACATACAAAATTTTATCATAATCATATTAGAATTTGTATTAGGAAAGAACACATTTCCTTCTAACTAATATTATTATTACAGGATAATAATGCTGTGAATGATGTTCTGGCCAGGATAGATTATCTCTGTCTACTTGCAATTGCGGATATGAAGCAAGATACTTTGCTATTCTTACATTTTGACAGCATGATAGTGTCTAAAGAAAAATGTCCAATTATGGCAGTATTGTAGTTGCTAACATGTATTGCAGTTTTTACATAGTTTGTGGCAGAATCAAGGACTGCATTCTTAATCAGTCCTGTGGCTCTGAAAGATGAAATGTCATTAGCACCAATTTCAAAATGTAACCCTGTAAATGGTCTGTTAAAAAAAAAAAATCTCTCTCTATATATATATGTTAGTTTCATTGGAAATAAATGTAATTTTTAGTATAAGTGTTTTTTTTTTCTGTTTCTATTTTTTCATTATTATATTAGTAATGTTTAAAATTTTTTTAATTTTAAATATAGTAGTTTTTATTGTTAATATCTGCAGTTTAATGTATTGGAGCAGATTAAATTTTATAATTTATTTTACTAAGTTTAAATTTTAAAGAAGATGTATTTATGATATATTTCCTCCAAATTGTCGATGAAATTTTTAATAATTATAGCCTGCCACTGATGGATAAAAAATTGCAAACATTTTTCTTCTCTGATTAATCATAACAAAATTTTTATTTCAAAAAAATATTTTTACAGGGTCCCTGCTGTCCTAAGAAAGTGCTTAATGTCTAATTTTTGTATTGCATTTCTAAGAAGCTTTATAAGTAATTACATAAGGGCGTATCGAAAAAATCAAAATTTTTTAGATCTTTTATCGGTAGTGCGGAAAAGTTGTGAACTCCCTTTATTAAAAAGTGTGCGGAATCTTAAAACTGTGGGTTGATATCTTCTGTCGCCTCAGTGGGCCTAAAGTTATAAAAAATGGACTAAAAATGATTAAAAATCAAGAATTAATAAATAATCACAGATTTCGCTCATCGGTTTGAGGTAGTGGTTACAGTTACTCTTTTGTAACAACAACAACCATAGAAAATTGTAGAATTATTGGTTGATATCTTCTGTCGCCTCATCGGCATCGAATTTTTTAAATTTTGATGCAGTTTGGTAGTTTTCTGCATTACTGTTTACTGCTTGCACAATGCACAATCGAGACAGACTGGGTTTGTCGATCTGCCAAAATAGTGGAACACCCTTATTTTCATGCCGAGAAACAACAACAGCCATAAAAAAATTTAGGTTAATATCATATAAAATAATTACATCAATGAGTTAATTTTTAATCAATTAAAATAATATAATAATTTTAATATGTTAATATCTTTTGCTGCTTCATCGACACAAAATTTGGGAAAATGAAGGCAAAATTTTAAATAAATACACGTCACACTTACCTCATTTTAATGCAAACACAAAATTTATTTTACCTTTCGAACATACAAATGACAAAATCATTACTGGCTTGTAATCATTTTTGGTTTCAAATTTTGACATGTGTTTTCTGGATTCTAGTGTCGCTCTAATAAATCTATCCCTGTTCTGCCTCCCAACTGTTTTTCCGGAGGCTGCAGTGACTAGATTCACAATCCGCTCTACCGCTTGTGTGTGTGAAGCAAATTTAATAAAGTCCCAGCAATACATTGGCATACTGCCCTGTATCAGCTTCCGAAATTCTTGAGAACAGATCTCGGTGAGAACAGGAGGCGATATCACATAACAAGCTCGCCAGTCAATGAGATCTACATAGTCTGTAGCTCCAAAGTTAACAGCAGGAATAACAAATTTGCGAACACAATTTCCGTCTGGGCTAATTTGTCTTGCCTTGATAATCCGCCGATCTGCAAGGGTCCTAATACGGCACCTATCATCAGATAACATGGCCAAAAGCATGTTTACTTGAGCCGCAAAGTAAGCGTTGCGAAAAATAACTGGGTCGATTATGTCACAATACTTTTTTGGCAATTACCGAGATGAGCTGATCAAATATCACAGGTGTCTAGCACCATCCTTTATGGAATGACGAATCTTAATTCGGAATCATGAGAGTGCGTAGACTCTTAGAATGAATACAACAAAATGTTAGCAACTCATTTGATGTGTCTGGTGTTGATATATATAACCTCAGTATTCGATTGGAAGTTGTTAGCCAGCGGGACAAATTCAACGTTCCCGGTTCCCGGACCGGAAATGTAGATCTGAACAACAAACGCCAGAACTAATGGTGGTACAAATGTCTAATAAGTATTTCTGATCTGAACTGAGGATGGTAGGATCAATGTTTGGCAACTTGCATTCAATGCTATTAAAAGCAACAATTGAAAGCTTTTCGTATCCTTTAAGGTTTCGTACAATGCCTCCAGTGTAATATGTGGAGCCAGATGACTTGCCGTCTATGGACTGAAATAGGTGTTGTAATGGCAACTCATTGAAATAAAGTAAGCAGATAGTCTATTGTACTAGTCTCTAAAGTTTCAATTCAAGCCTGCGAATTACGCCATTAGACATTCCTGTGTTCACTACAGCGCCGTCACACCCGAGAACAATAAGGTTGCTAAAATCATCCAATAAAGCGCTTGTTACGTATTCGTAAATGCTATTAGATATATCAAGACTAGATCCGCTTTCAAGTGTAACATGTCCCATATACGTAGAACCAGGCTCCGATACAATACAGCAATGCGTTTCTACAATTGTACTTTAGAACTGCTTGTCCTCGAGTGTTTCTTATGTTAAGGTTTTGTCATGTCGACCATCAAAATAAAAGCCAGATAGAGTGGAACGATTTTCATTTGATTTTGAGACCAATTTCATGTAAATTCTCAATTTTTCCCTCCATATTTTATTTTTGCCTGTGACGATGCCTGTATCTGATTCCGATATTAAACCCAAATCTTGCGTAACACGCAATGCAATAGCTGCCGTGGCTCTGTTGGAGACACCATACCTTTTACTGACAAGAACTTGTGTTGTCCAGTTTTAAACGCATTTGAACACTCCTTGTGAGTTCCCACATTGCCTTCACTATTTTGGCAGACCGCCAAACCCAGTCTGTATTATTTTAATTGATTAAAAATTAGCTGATTGATGTAATTATTTTATATGATATTAACCTAAATTTTTTTATGGCTGTTGTTGTTTTTCGGCGTGAAAATAAGGGTGTTCCACTATTTTGGCAGATCGACAAACCCAGTCTGTCTTGATTGTTTATTGTGCAAGCAGTAAACAATTATGAAGAAAACTACCAAAATGCGTCAAAATTTCCAAAATTCGATGCCGATGAGGCGACAGAAGATATTAATCTATCATTCTACAATTTTCTATGGTTGTTGTTGTTACAAAATAGTAACTTGTAAGCACTACCTCAAACCGATGAGCGAAATATGTGATTATTTATTAATTTTCGATTTTTAATCATTTTTAGTCCATTTTTTATAACTTTAGGCCCACTGAGGCGACAGAAGATATCAACCCACAGTTTTAAGATTTCGCACGTTTTTTAATAAAGGGAGTTCACAACTTTTCCGCACTACCGCAAAAAGATCTAAGAAATTTGGATTTTTTCGATACGCCCTAACTTACATTTCACAAGTCCCTATTTAATTCTTGAAACAGAATGCAGTTTTCAAGTAATCAGTTTGCTTCTGAGAGTTTATGTAGCACAGTGCCATCACTATATTTTTATTAAATATAATTTTAATCTTAATTACTTATAAATGTAAGCTAATTAGCAACTAAAGTTTTAAAAAAAATATATAAAGACCTGATTTTAGAATTCTTTTATTTAAATCTAATAAATCCAACTTTTATTCACTCTGAACTCTGTAATCACTTTAGAAATTCATAAAGCTAGAGAATTGGTGTTTCTTTTAAACAGTTTAATAACAAATAATTTTTGCAGTTACATTGAAATAATTTTAAGATTTTTAATAAAGAAATTTGGTTAAAACAAAGTTTTGTAGGGAATATAACATAATGTGCCAATTTTATGTTTTTACGCCAAGAGTATTTAAAAACATTTTTATATAATGTAAATCATTTAAAAGGTTCAGATTCTCCTTTCTTTTTTCTTTTTGAAAGGAGGGGGGGGGGTGAAAATTATTATATTCTAATTATGCCTGTATGAGATATTTTTGTGTGAACAATATTTATCTAATTTAAAAAAAAATGAAAATTTTCAAATTACTTTATTTTGATCTTTTTCAAGCGAGTTGTTGCTTTCGATAGGCTGTGTGTGACAGGTTTCACAGATTTATTGTTATTTTTATGTGTATTTTGCATATACAGTGATAGTGCTAATAATGATTTTCTAACTAAATAATTGAAAAAAAAAGGGTGGGAGTGGATTCTTGATTATAGATTATTCTGTTATATTTTCAAAGAAGGGTTTTAAAAGAATAAATGGTGGGGTAGGTATTGATAATTTGGTTTGAGGGAAAATAATAGCTATTTCTGTGTCGCATGGCACACTCAATTTACACTACCTATAAAATGGAGTTAATGGTTTAAAAATTCTAAGTCTGTGTAATCTATATATATATTTGTCTTACGTGGCGCGAAAATAGGGCTGAATTTGTAGCGTATTGTTTGGCAACAGCCGTAGTTTCCAGAGCTCAGACCAATGAACAGACTGGATTGTGTTAGATCAGCTCCGCATCCAATCCAATATGGCAGTCATTGTGAGAGCAGTGAAAAGTGAAACCATACAAAATTAGCAATTATTAAAAATAAAGTAACATGTACGTAATCCAAAGCGTCTGAGATGATTCCTCATTTTAATTATGAGTAATATTGTTAATTTCAAAAGAATTCTCAACTCATATTTAGAATTCATTTACGAATTTCACTCACTAAAGTATCGAAAAAAAAAATCAACTGACTAGGTGGCACCTGCCGCCATCTGTTGCTGTAAATTGAAGTAAAAAATAATTTTGTTTGTAAAAATCTATAATCATTTTTTTTCTTAATGAAATGAAGCCGCACTGTACAATATTATAGGTGCAACAAGTTTTAAACTAATTATGTTTCCAAGATCCTTTTTTCATAGTATTTAAATGATTTATATACCCATTGGTAGCGCCAAGTAAATGCATTTTTAGTTCTGTTTTCAACGGAAAATTACTTTTTTAGATTAAAAAAAATTGTCAATTTCATATGTTCAAATGTTTTATGGAAGAACTTATTTCGGCTAGAATTGCTGAAAGATAAAAAGGGGGCGAGCGAGCGAAGCGGTCTCAATGTGAATGGCTTCGCAATTCACGGGGGGTTGGCGAGCGTTAGCGAGTAGGGGGCTGAGCCCCCTAGTTTATTTATAATTGTCTAAATGTAATATTTAAGTGATATCATAAATCCATATTTTTTTTCTAGCTATATAAAATTGGATTTGTTTAAATTGTCTTTCCAAACGCAGGTAATTTTTTTAATAAATGCATTTTTAAATATTTATACATATATTTATTGTCTTTAGAAAAATCTTTTGATATTTTATTACTGTTTTCTTTTAAATATTGAGACACGATTTTATTCTATAATTATGAAAATTATTTCTAGTACTTTTCTTTATGTTTTTTCCCTTCAGATTTCCGTTAAAAAACCCATAAATTATCACGCTTATGATTCCATAAGATTTCATTAATAATGTGAAATATAATGGTTAGGTAAACAAGGTCAATGTCAAACTGGGCAGGGTGGCCTACCTATCAACTTAAGCTCAACTAAATACTAGACCCACCCAGCAGGTTTGTTTACCTAATTATACTATGTGTTACCAAATTATACTTTATGATATTCAGCAATAATTATGCTATGTAATTCTGAAATGCATATTTATTCTGAAAATACAATTTACCAATCCTACTTAGCAGTACTAAATACTACTATGTGATATTGAGCAATAATACTACCATGTAATAATACTGTAAGATGCTGGAGTAAATAATAACAATGGATAGAAATAAGTGGCTAACAATTTGGAAAACTCTATTTCGGCAACTGCCATCAAATAGTAGGAAAATATACGAATACTTTTGTGCAGCTCTGTATACGATCTATAAATTGGGATATATACTACGAAGTGTGCAAAAAGTTTGTTCAGTTACGAAACGTATAACATAGTTAAAAATTCTCCTTCAGCAATTTTGTCAATAAGCAGAAATGTACTGAAATTCATTTGTGCAACTCTGTATATGATTTATAAATTTACACACAGCAAGTAATATGCAAAAAAAATAGTTAAATTTAAAATGCATACCACAATTAAAAACGCACTTCCTGCAATTATTGCTCATAGACAGTATTGTAACTGAATTCTTTTGCTTGTCCCTGTAAAGGATTAATATAAATGCTATATTTCTATTTAATTGCTATAGATTGTACCTTATCATATGGTACCATATGATTTTATTCTAAAACACCATAGATTGTGACATACAAATTCCATAAGATTTCATTAAAAAACACCATAAAAATGCCATAAGATTTCATCCCAAAAACTCCTTAGGCGTTTACCATACAGTGCCATGAAAATTACCATACACTTAATGATTATATGGTTTTCCATAGGATATTTTTTACCATAGGCAAAAAACCATAAGATTTCACTTATGGGTTTTTTTTATGGTAATTCTATGTAGACGTTTACCATACACTGTGTATGGTAAACGTCTACATAGAATTACCATAAAAAAACCATAAGGGAAATCTTATGGCGTTTTGCCTATGGTAAAAAATATCCTATGGAAAACCATATAAACATTAAGTGTATCAAGTGTATGATACACTATTGTTTGATCCAGTTGAAAATGCACCTGATGCATTTATCTGTGAGAAAGCTGAGATTGTATTTATTATTAACAGGATATCATTATACCATTGAGTATCGCGACGGTAAAAATAATAAGACTACTGATGCATTAAGTAGTTTACAGAAAATGTAAATTAGTAACACGTATGAAGTAATGTTTGTTGTAAATAGTGACGATTGTGCAGTTTCTTCCAAAACAACTTCAAAGTGGTCAACTAAAAATCAAATAACAAAGCAATGTCTATAATATGTATTATACGAATGGCAGTAAAGGATAAAATATAATTAATGTCCACCAAGCTTTTGTAGACGTCATGAAATTTCACATTTCAAATATTGTTTATTATGGTGATATAGTACGAGATGAAGGACGTGAATATACGTTGAAATTATTACACTCGGTGCATCAGGGTATATCTCGCACAACAGCAAAAGTTCGAGGTGTAATTCGGTAGACTAATATGGATAAAAATGTTTAAAGAATGGTAAATCCTTGTTGAAGATGCCAAATATTTTGTAAGTATAACCATAAAATGAAAAATTTGGACTGGTTATCAGAATTACTTTTAGATTGTACACATATAAATTGTATTTGTCCTTTTAAAGGTGTATATTTTTTAATAGTTGTGGATTGTCATACTATATGCTTAGAGTTATAGCTGGTCTCCAATACTTATATTAAATCAACAGTTGGAGCATTACAGAGAGTTTTTGTTACATTTGTCTTTCCCCTAGAATTGGTCGATAAGAATGAAATGTCAAAACAAACCTTCAATTTTGAGAATTTTTTTTTAATCAAATGTAATTAAATATATACTTATTACACCTTAACACGCATTGTCTAATAACTAAGCAGAAGCATATGTACAAACCGAAAATTTATCTTAAAGAGCTAAATAAAAGTCATAGATTATTTCCAATAACACGATTTTTGAGGTCAAATCATTATATCCTCCATTATCTGACTGCTAAATATTCTGCGGAATTAATGTTTAGAAGGTTACATCGAAACCCTTCACATAGTATTACAATCAAAACCAATGATACGGAAACCCTTACACATATATTATCTTCATAAAATTGTTTTTTGTTAAAAATTACGTAAAAAGGGAAAAATGTATAAAGGGTAAACCTGTCAGCTTAATAGGGATTATGCGAGTTTTCGTAAAGAGATGTGACGCAATAATGTGTCAGCGTGATGGTAATTGAGACGTAAGAGCACACTGTAAAAAATGACGAATGTTTCTGAATCTACGAAAATATAATATAATGACGAATAAATTTATAATATAAACTCATCCTTGTTAACCATGCTTCATAACAGTGTTTCTTTATCTTTAGAAACCTCAGACATCAATGGCATTTCGAGATTTAAAGAATCATTTAGAAAAACAAAATTTTTCTAACTGCCCGTAATTTTCGGAAGCGTTTACGAGTAGCTTTTAATGTGTATTAATCAGTTTTCTAAGTCCGGAATATAGTTTTTTAGCCATTCTCAAGTAAACATTTTCATGTTCAACAAATATGTTTAACAGACAAACATTCAAAATTAACAGCGTTAACATTAACATTAAAATTAAGATTATTTATTTACTCTTTCATGTATAAATTAACTTATGCAGCTGAAAATGTCTACTTGAGAATGGATGACATTCGATAAATAGGTATTCCAGGCTGAAGAAGCTGTTTAATACACTATAAAATCTATTCCGAAACGTTTCTGAAAAATATGGGCAGCTAGAGAAATTTTGTTTTTATAAATATTCTTTAAATGTTGTAAATGTATTGCTTTCTGGTGATTCAAAAGACAATGGAATACGCTTTTCGGAATTTCGGATTACTCGGAAGATTATATTATATTTTCGTTCGTGGTTATAATATATTTTCATAAAATAAGAAACATTGATAATTTTTTACAGTGCATAGTAAGTAATGAAATGACAGAAAAGAGTTAAGAAGTGGGTCGCAGTGACAAAGAATACGATAACTATGATATATATTAAAGAGGTAATAGAAAGAGGTTGTCTGGGGATAATGAAAACATAAAAGAGAAAATTAATAATAAGACTGTTGTAAGATTTGTCCGCCAAAGATTTTGCGTCTATTACAACAGTTGCGGCTGTAAATAAAGACTGATAATGCTATAGATAAAAATGTAAAGAAAAATATTGTTAAAAACTGTTATGCCGACATTCTTATCTAAGAATGCTCCCGCAAAGACTGATATAAATGATAGTAAAAAGTTTGAAGAAATAATCATCATAATAAACCGAATCGTTCGTTTGAATTATTGGGGAAGTGATGTTATATCCCAATGATATAATAAAGGTTTAAATCTAACAATGAGATTACCTCACTAAAAGTGCGTTTGTATGTCTTACGTATTCATGTCAGTACGCCGAATCATATATTTATTGTAGATATGTCTGTCGTTTGAGATGGTTTCAACGCGTATTTTACATATATCAAACAAAAATCTGTATATTAAAATGTAGATACATAATTGCTGTCGTTGTAAAGGTATATGAAGTAAAAATCACCTTTATGTTACTAAAATAATTCTCACATACATATATTTAAATAACAATTTTAAGTTTGTATGATCCCTCTAAAAACAATTAGTCAATTAGGAAAAAAATCCCGTTTGCTCCAATAATATTAATTTAAAAGAATCTTAACAGTTGTATCTTTAAGTTTATTTGAATTATAATTAAAGAGTAAAAGCTGAGCTATGCCGTCATTCTGTTCTTTTTGAAGCGCTATTTCTTTCGTAAAAATATTGCTCATTCACGCACTGACGTCCTCTATATCCTATTGTTTCTATTGATATGCTTTAGACTTCAATAATATTAATGAATGTAAAAAAACTGAAATACAAATACTCCTAAATAAAATATTTTAAAGCAAATCGTCATGTAATGAAGACAAATTAGGTTTTAAATTTTACATTTCCAAAATGGTACCGATAAACCATGAATTAATACTCAATTACTTGTCCATTTTCCATCGAAATATATAAAATCCACTAATTTAGCGACCTCCAAACTAAAGCTTTATTTTCGTTAATTCACAAGAGTGTTACGACAACTCTGCTGCGTGTTACTTTTTCGTACTAGAAATGGAAATTTTACGTTCATTTTCACCCAAAACAGAAAACAATCGCGAACCGAAGATAAATCTTTCCTGAATTTACTCATTCAAAAGACGGAAATTTATTCAAGTAACAGACACATCTCTTACACTCACAACGGTGTTCTAGCAAGATGCTGCCTGCGTACTTTAAGGTTTTTTGAAAAGTCATAAAAATGTTTAGGATTATAAAAATTTTACAAGGACTGTGTGTAAGTGCATATTCATGAATGATAAGATTAGAAAATATCACAAAGAAACTGCGTTCATTTAAACCAATTAAGGTTTCTGAAAACATACGAAATGTTAAGGAAAATAAAAATTTCGAATTGATCTATTTTTTAAAATTATAAATATGGCAAACATGACAAATTTTTTCTACTCAATGATGCTATAGACGGTTCGATATGCATATTTTCCAAAAAGATTCCATGATTAGTTACACTGGCTCTTCTCCGTATCTCACAAAAACAAAATCTATGTGTGAAAATAGCTTTTCATTTCTGTCAGATGAGATGTTTGTGAAACAAATAAGTTTGGATGCATCCCAAACGCAATAATTAATCACATAAATAGAAAGTAATAAAAAATTGTGTATTCCATTGTTTAGAAGATACACTGTTGATGTTACAATACACTTTTGGCGAAGCTTAATAATATTTAAACGAAACACGAAACACAAAATAAGTAAAACAAAGTTTTTCCATTCCGTTTAAAAAAAAAATATGAATGCTAATATAGAATAATGGCTGTAGGCTTATTTAACACTGAAATTATAGACATTAAAAAATGTGTTGATAATGGTAACTGCGAGCAAAACAAATAAACATGATAGTCTAAGAGTCTCTGACAAAATTATAATCCAATAAGCAATTCGATTATTTATGCTTACGAGAGTGCAGTTTAAGCAATTATTTTTCTCATTTTCGAAATTTATGTATAACAAAATAAGTTACCGAATTTTCCCATATCACTATACTTTAAGAACAACAAATATCTCTAAAAACATATTAAAATCGGCAACAGGACATTTTTTACAATTTACTATAATAATTCTATATGTGTTGCTTTCAAACCTAGAATATTGACAAACTGATATCCACACACTGAAAAATGTCATCATAATGCACATAAAAAATGGTCTGTAGTTATCTTGAAATTTTTATGATTTTTTGTAGCTTTGAAAAGATGAAAAATAATGAGCAATCATATGAAAAAAATAATTATTTGCTTAGAAAAAAAATCCATCATAAGACGCATTTTCTTTTAACTGATATCTGGAGCAACAGTTACTTGATTCAATTTTAAATTCAATTTTAACCTATTTTATGTAATTTTGTCCTATACACATTTTCTACTGAAGAGTGAAATACGTTGTATTCTGATTACAGGTCTTTATATTACCTTTTCATAGATTTCAGGAATTGTTTGATTTTCACATTTTTAAATCAATTTTGCTTTTTAATTTTTAACCAACTATATTATAATACATACAGGAATATTTATCTGAATTTTCCCATATCGCTATACTATAAAAAGAACAAAAATCACTAAAAATATTAAAAAATCAGAAACAGGACATATATTTTCTGCAATTTACTAAAAATATTCTATGTGTATTCCTTTCAAACCTCGAACATTGCCAAAATAAGATACATACGATGAAATATTTCATCATAATGTACAAAATAAATAGTTTGTAGTTATTTTGTGTTTTTTTTAATGATTTATTTGTAGCTTTGAAACGATAGCGTTTTTAATGGTCAAACATTGGAACTAATATATTCTTTAATTGCTTAGACAAAATTGTTCATCTTGAGACACATTTTCTTCCAAATCAATATCTGGAGCAACATAGTTACTTGATTTTTTAAATCGAATATTTATCTTTTTCATATACTTTTGTCTTATGCACGTTTTCTACTGTAAAATGAAACATATTTTACTCTCAACACACCTCTTTATCTTACCTTTTCATAGTTTTAATTAAATGTTTGATTTTTACATTTTTAAAATATTTTTTTGGCAAATTTTACAATGTATACAGGAATGTTTATCTGAAAAAATAGTGCATAATGTTAGGAATGTTCATTAAATTAATTCGAAACTGTTTCCTTTTAAAAAAATAAAAATAAAAAGCTATCAAATAATTTAACATTTAATTATATATATATGTGTAATGAAGAACGTTGAAAATTTAATAATTATGTAGAGAAATGCTTAACCCACTTTCAAAATTATTCTACAGAATATTGAAGCTTAATTAGTAAACTGGTAAAATTCCTTAATAAATGCTTTCTGATAATTATATATTCAATTATACATTTAATTAAATTTTTGATTTAATCAGATTTTGAAGAACATAGTTGAATATAAATATATCCGAACTAATATTTAAGATATGCCATCAGAATTCACTAAATTATCGTGAATTCTCAAATTTTGTCCAAAATTTTGTTTACAAAGTTCCTTCTTAAGTATGTTTACCGATTAAATGAAGAAATAAAAATATTGAGGAAAATTTTTCTAATATGAAACAAGGCATGAGTAACACGGATATAAGATTGTCCATTTTAATATATATAACATCTTTGGCTTTTTTTAAAGCAAAAGAATTATTCTGCAGATATTTTTAGATAATTTGCTATTTTATAAATTGAATTGCTTGAGCAGTTTTTTTTGTTTTATTTATAAAAAATATGAGCTTAAAATAAATATTTATTTTAATTAGTTTTTATTATTTGAAATTAATGAAGATAAATAAAAATAATTAGAAAAAAAATGAAATTACGTTAAAAAATAAAGTATTCTTAAAAGGGATCATTTAGAATAATTTGAATTGGAATTTTTATTTAAAAATATTCTTTTGATTTTAAATACAATGTAAAACATAAAAGAAAAAAATAATCGAAATGTTAAATAAATATTTGATTGTCCACACCGTCGCACATCTTAAATTAAGAAAATAATGATCTATCTTTGAATTTTCACAAAGTAAAAATATTGCAAATGTTAAGAAGTTGGGGGAGCTCAACATGAAGGATTAATTTGATCATTAATCCTTCATCATTGACTTACATTGAAATCCTCAACCTGTGAGTTGAAATTATCATTCTAATAGCAAGAGACTTTTTTTTTTTTTTTGGCATTCAAAACATTTGACAGCAACAATGCGCGCTTACTCTAATACTGAAACTAAATCAAATTATTTGAACATTTGGACTAATTAACAAACTTTTTAATATGGATCGGAAACGTTTTCAATTGTCAAATTATAAAACTAAACAAAAAACACACATTTTATAAAACATCATATGTAAATGCTTTTTTTTCATGAATATAGGGTTAAAAGCTACAGTATTTAAATAGTTACGTTCAGTTGTTAGCATTGCAAGAATACAATATACACGGTGTCATCTCTTAACGGTGTTCAATGACTAATTCTTAAACTGTTAGTCATAGAAATGTAGTTCCAATTGCAAAAATGTTTTAAATGATGTAAAGAAGTATTTAAAAAGTGATTTGGGTGAGTAAAAATATTTCTTAAAAAGTTACTGATGGAATGCTACAGAGTGATCAATTAAATTATTTGAATTTAAGTCTGACTGCATAGGATTCACCACTATATTGCTGTTTATTGATTAATATGAGTATTTTACATTATCCGAGACGTATAGTATTTATTTTGCACCTATGACTCTAAGGATCTGATATGATAATTTATACTTAGAGAATTTTATTAGACAAATTATCAATTAATTATAGAAAAGAAAAAGTTGCGTTGTGAATTATTTTTGAAGTTCGGATCCTCTTTGAGCCAATTACAATCATCAAAGGTTACCTGCAGAGAGTTATGTAACATTAAATAAATAATGACTTATTTTAAAACCTAGATTGTAATATTAAAGAAAACATTTCCTAAAATAAAAGACTTAATATTAATTCAATAAATTAAGTAAACAAAAGGAAAACTGACTAAAATTAATTGAATATAAAATTGAGTTTATTTACAAGGTAATTATAAGCATATAATTAAAACCAAACATAAATGTTTAAAAAAAAAATATTCAATCCTAGATGAGAACTGTATTCTCAACATTTATTTTCTGAGAATTACAGTTTATCTTACTGAATTAACAAATTCGATTTTGAAAGGCAGAGTTCCATACCCTAGAAGTATTTATTTGATTAGCCTTTTTATGTTTAGATCGGGGTAGGATCTTCATACACACGTAAATTCGTATTATTAAAAGAATATAGCTTAATTAAATAAAATGGAACAATGGTGAAGGAAGATTGTTTGTTACCTTATATTACTAGATAACGTTGACAGCAGGAGGTAATGGCTGACGCGTTTTCGCTTTTTCTTAGCGCGTACATTTCCATCTATTGGCACACACACTCAAAATCTGTTTTTTAGTTAGAGAGCAGTCAACCTTCTACTTTTCCATCTTTTTTGAATCTGAACTCTCAAAAAAAATCACATTCTTTTCGTGGAGCAAAAAAAAGGGATGGAATCATTCTTCCCTTTTCACATAAAATTAAGGCCTTATACATTTAACTTCTTGAAAATTTGCATGTTTCGGCCATACCTCTGATTTTAGAGAGATGACCATTGGCAGGCGGGAGAAATTTGGTACTCCCCTTGAGTGTTTCATAGGCCCGTCGGTACAATAGTGATTCCTCTTGACGCCGTGCTGTGTCTGGGAGGTAAAGATGCTTTTACTTGGGAGGTCTTCGTGCCTATTTAAGCTCTCATAAATAAATGTGTCATATTATTGTTCTGACAATTTTCTCCATGACATTTTTATTAGGTGTAGTTAAATCATTCGTGGGAACGGAAAACCAAATATTTCCTTGACTGCCGTGGTTCACTTTGTTCCATAATTATCTATCTGTATGCGCTGATCCTAAAATGGAACATTAATTTGTATTGTTCACTGTTCACTGATTAAAATGATACCAAATACTCTGTTAATATGCAGAAAAAAAACCAAATACTTTTTTTTATAGTGTGTGCTAGTTTAGATCTAGATGGTGGTATTTCTCACCATCATCTCTTCCCCCGACATTAGAAAAAAAAAGGTCCACAGTATCTTTTATATATATATATATATAGCCACAAAGTACTCGATGAAAGTCCATCGTCGTATTATATTGAAGATCAAAACTGAAAATGTTCACATGGAAAAGTCTAGGAACTTGGGATAAGCTGGAGTGTCACTAGGTTTGGAGTGTAAGTAGGTTTGCAACACCAGAAAAAAGTTTTACACATTGGTGAAATAAAGCGTAATCAAACGTTCACTGTTGAAAAATCTGATGAAAGACATGACTTCTTCAGCAAGTTATCATGTGTAGTTGGTTTCAATTTCCATTGTTCCAAAAACATTTATTAAAATTTTGAGTTTTAATAGGTCCAAATCCAAATAAAGCAGGAAAATTTGAATAAGCCAAATAATAAAATAAAATGCCCAAGAGAAGAAAGAAAAAATAATTAATTTTCTTTTCCACTCTTATATTTTTAGTTATTACATACATATAAATTGGCAAATCTTTTATTTTAATTATTACAGGCTAATTAGGTACCCATGAATGGAAACACAATATACAGAATCATTTAAAACAAATACTCAATATAATCAGTAAGCTGTATGCATTGATAATGAATACCATACAATTAAAAAAAAATATATATAATATATGAAAAACATTGAGAGAAAACACATCTATATAATCACATGTCTGTTGTACTACAATCTTTATTATAAACATTATAATATAATTCTCACATGAATTATTTTCTCTTGAGCAGAAAGGAAAATTTCTTTATTTTTTTTTATATATAAAGAAAATGTTATGTTAAAAAAAAATCTTATCATTCTTACTAAAACAATTGTTTTAGTATATGTGAAAAGGCTACTTTTCTGAATGAAAGATATTCTCAATAATAATATATTTTCATAAAGGAAACAGATCGAAAAAATGAAATTTTTTTTTGTTTTTCTTTCGATACCAAAAATTTAAATATCCATCGATAAAGTCAAACACAATACCCTTTTAAACTGTCTGCCTTGGAATGAACGGGGTTGGGAAAAAAAAAAGGCAGAAGAAGAAAAAGAAAAAAAAAACAGTAATCTTTTCTCCCTCTAATCCATCACCGCTAAGCGGAAGGATAGAGAATGACAGCTAGATGACCCTACCTGTGGACAATTACCCATCTCCCTACCTTCGGATTCAGTTGTACACGGGGGACGATTTGCGAAATGATAAGCCGTGTATTAGGTATCTTTCCTCACCTGTGGGCAATGTTTTCTAAACTCCTGGATTACTGACAGTGGAAAAAAAAAATCAGTGAAACGATTTGATTGCACGTGTGTCTGTGAAAAGGATTACTCGAAATCCAGCTATCTGTTTTTTATTGTTGAAATAAGATTAAATGTGTGATTAAAATAAAAAAAAAGTCGTGTATACCCGGCTTGGATTTAAAAAAAATGGGGTATGTAATTAAATCTGTATATCTGCTTAATATTTTCTATAAAAAAAAAAAATCGGTACACGTGTAACGTGTGTCAAATCCGTTTGCATCGCACTATCTTCTCGTCAATTTATATATTTACTTATTTATTTATATTGTGTATAAAAACGTAATGTATTATAATATATATATATATTTTTAATATAATATTGATTTTCTAGTTACAATTTAAGTTAGCGAGAACAAGCGAGCGTTGCTTTGCACAAACGAAAATGTGCATGCAATTGTAAAATGTTTATTTAATTATTTATTCTTCTTATTATTATTATTTTAAAATATATTAACGTGTAAATATACATATTTAAGGAATGGAAAGCGAGCGTTCGCTTTTCTTTTCTCTTATTTTGTTTTGTTTTATAAAATATTACATATAATAGTTAGAGAAAAAAAAAGATTAAACAAATTCTTTTTTTTTTGTAAAGTTTGGAAATTTAGTTAATTAAAAATATCTCAGCTAAATGCATTATTAGATGCTCTGCGCAGATAGTCTCAATTTCGCCTGCAAAAACGAGACTTTAACATCCAATAAATTGCTGAAATGATAATTGACATGTATCCAACACCTTTTTATTATTATTATTTTTTTAAGTATGAAATAATTTACCTAAATTTTTAAGGTATAAATTAAACATCCAATTTATGTTTTGTAATAATTGAAACGTTCAATGGTATTTTTTTATTTTTATTCTTTTTTTGTAATTAAATTATCTGAAATGTTAATCCTTAGGGACAACTAATAATTTTTTTTTTACTTGTTTGTTTTATAATATGAAATCGTACGATTATTCTAAAATTAAAATTGAAACGCGTTGTTCTAACCAAGTTATAGATTATATCATAAATATTAAACTAAAATAATTTTGTAAAATCTGACCGATTTTTTTTTGTTATAATAATTCAAGTGGATTCGTCAATCCGTGGCTTTAAGCAAAGGATGAATTATTATAAATATTGGTCAATATAAAATGTTGTATTATTATTATTTATATTTGTGTCGCCGAGTGAATAGATGATGACTTGTAATTTTAAATCGATTAGTTATATGTTTTGTGCTACATATAAAGACTTTTATTTTCACTTTTAGTAGAGGGGGTAAGGTTATATATTAAAAATTTTTTTGTTTTGTTATATAAATTAGTATAAAATGGGTTTGAAAGGGTGATACCCTGGCAAGGCTGCCTCTGTTTTTATTTTTACCGTAATTATTATTATTTTTTATTGAACGTGCATGTTTGTTCATAACTCCCTCTGACGAGCCAAATCCCTCAGTAGTACACTGTGTAGCAAAGAAAAAAAAAACTTGCAGTATCCTCCCTAAATGATCTTTTTTTTTTTTTTTTTTTTTTTTTTTTTTTTTTTTTTAATAGTAACCTGTCCTCAATGTACTGTAAATAAACAATAATGGAAAATTATAAAATGTGTGCTAAACTAAAGAAAAATAAGACATCTATAAACAATAAAAATTTAAAATAAATATATACATATTGCCTCGACAGCAATAAAAGAGAAAAAAATTTCTCGCTTCCCTATCTAGGAGTTTATGTGTATAGTCTGTGATTCCACTTTCGTTGGTGAGAATAATTTATTTATGTGGCGTTTAATAGTCGCTTTATCTGGGAATGCAATTTCCTTTAATAGGTAATTGTTATTCCTAAGCTTCCTTACCACCTCGAATGGTCCCAAGAATTTTGGCTGAAGTACGCCTGGTTTACCCACGACTTTTAAGTAGCATTCTTGTCCCGTTTGTAGAAATTTTACTTTTTGGACTGGGGTACTGTCGATGTACTCCGCCATCATTTTTTTTTTGGTTTTGTAAGGCTAATTTCTTTATTTCCTCAATATGTTGGACTCTATTTTTAACGTAGGTTTTGACAATTATGTCTTGGTCAGGCAAGTGTATGGAAAAAGGGGTTCTTACTTCCCTACCGAAAAATAGAACTGCCGGAGAAAATCCCGTAGCTCTATGCGGTGTACTGTTATAATTAATTTTAAAAAAATCAATTCTGGTATCCCATTCCAGAGAGTTTTTACACATGGCAACAATTGAATTTTTTAATATTTTATTAGATATCTCACAGAGCCCATTACTGCGTGGATTATTCACGGACGTAAAATCTAGGTCTATGTTAAGAAAATCCATGTATTCTTTGAATAAATCGGAGTGAAAATACCGGCCATTATCCAATTTTATGGATCGCGCCAATCCGAAATTACTAAAATAACGATTCAATACATTTAGAAGTGTTTGTGATTCACAATTGCGAACCGGTACAGCCTCCAAGAATCTTGATGTGGAATCAATAATCATAAATACAAATTTATTTTTGCGTAGCGACCAATTAAATCTATTGGAATCATCAATTAAATCCATTAAATCTAATGGACCAATTAAATCTATATGCAAAACTGATCCGATTTCTTTATCTTTGATTATTTTTTGTGTGGGAACTTTAATAGTTTGATGTTGTTTAATCGTGTTACATGGTATACATTTAGTACAATAATTCTTTACATCCCTGTACATCCCGTACCAGTAGAATCTAGCTTTTATTATTTGATAAGTTTTAAAAATCCGAAATGTGGTTTATGAGCTTCCTGTATTATTTCAGCTTTAAGTTTATCCGGAGCAATTAACAGTTCATTTGTATCAGAGCCTGGCTTTAATATTAATATTTCTTTTTGATTGAGAGTGAATTTTTTAATGGTTTTGTTTTGTTTGTCAGTTTTAATTTTGTTTATTATTTTATTCAATTTTTCGTCTTCTAATTGTTGTAGTTTAATGTTTTCATCTGATAGAGCTTTGTTTACCGTAAACAATGAATTTTGCAATTTTTCTCTTGAAATTATATTATTAATGTTCCTCGAAACATAATCAGCAGGTTTTTTAGATCCCTCGATATGCTGAAAAGAGTAGTTAAAAGAGGACAAATTGTCCAACCACCTTGCTACAATGTCTGGTTGCTTTTCCAAATTTAAAAAATACGTTAGCGCTTTGGAGTCTGTATAAATATTAAATTTTCTCCCTGCGAGAATATGCTTGAAATACATCACCGCTTCATGAACCGCCAGTAGTTCGAGTTTGAAACTGGGGTAGTTCTTTTCGGGATCCCTTAATTTTCGCCCAAAATGTTCAATTGGCAGCTGTTCTCCGTCGTATTCTTGTGCTAAAATTCCAGAAATAGCTGTTTTAGAAGCGTTTGTGATTAAAATGAAATCTTTTGAGAAATCCGGGGGTTTTAATGTGGGATTTTTAACTATAGCTGCTTGGATTTCTTTGAAAGCATTTTCTTCTATGTCAGACCATTTAAATTTCACTTTGTCTTTAGTAAGATTAATTAATGGGTCAACTATTTTAGAATAGTCTTTAATAAGCGATCTAAAATAACTCGAAAGACCAAGTAGAGATTTAACTCCCTTCTTATTTTTAGGTTTAACTAAATTTTGGATTATATCTATGTTTCTTTTTGAAGGAGAGTATCCTTCGCTGTTTAGGGTGAAACCGAGAAATTCGATTTCTGACATACAGACTTGTATTTTAGTAGGCTCAATAGTTAAATTATTTTCAATAAAAGCTTTAAGGACTTTGTCTAACAGATCTAACATTTCTTCGAGTGAGTCGGCTGCTAGGATCACATCGTCAATAAAATAAGCGACTTGATCTTCATTAAAGTGGCCCAACACTTTATCAATTAATTCTGCAAACACCGCAGTACTGAGTCGCGTTCCGAAAGGCAATCTTAAAAAGGAGAATTTACCGTGCTCCGTTATGAAAGCTAATTTTTTAGTGTCTTCTTCACGTAAATTTATTTGGAAAAACGCACTGTGTAGATCCAGTACTGTATAATATTTTTTTCCACTCATTCTCCGCAGAATCTCTTTAATTTCGGGTATGGGGTACGCATAATTTTGAAGTATTTCATTTAAAAGTCTATAATCGACCGCCATACGATATTTAACTTCATTAGCCTGTTCGTTTTTCTGCAAAGATTTTTTTTAACGAAAATAACAGGGAAAGCGTAATCAGAGTTGGATTTACGAATGATATTTGCTCTCAAAAATTTTTCAATTTCTTTTTTAGCATACTCCTTAACATTGTGTGCAGTTTTGTATGGTTTAGTCTGCAGAGGATAATTATGTATTAAATTAAATCTTGGGACGACTAATGAAGATTGTCCGAGTGTATCGTAATTCTTAGAAAAGGCATGTGCATTATTTAGAAGTATTTTTTTTAATTTTTCTGCTGTGTCCGAGTCTAAATGTTGTAAATTAAAGTCGTCTGATCTAAGTTCTGCTTTTCTCCTTTCACGAACTTGCTCTAAATTCAGATTATTAATGTGCACTACCTGCTTCGTTACTTCTTGACCCTCAGTGTCAACTGATTTTATTTCAAAATGTTTAGAAATTTTGCCAATGTTCATTCCCTCTGTTAAGATTAATTTTTGTTGTGATTTGTTAGTGATTATTATATGAATTTTATTATCCTTGGCAATTTCGTGAATTGATGTTTTATAATAAATTTTCATATTATGTTTAATCGGTTCCAAGAGTATTGTATTTGTAGTTGCGAATTTATCTGGATCTAATAGTAATGCAACAATTTTTTTTTCGCCTGGTAGTAACTCCGTTGTCTGTGTTAGTTTTGCTGTAACAAAATTTTTGTGCGAGATACGTTCTTTTTTCTTTTTGCGTATTGTTTCTTTATTTTGATTCTCATTAGAGTTAGCAGTTAAGTTACTTATCAGACTTTGATGTTCATTTTCTAGAAATTGAAGTGCAATGTTTTTGTTTTTTAATTTCATGGTTTTATCTTCAAAATCTAGGATAATATTATTTGTTTTGGGGAAATCGAATCCCAATAGCATATTGTAGTTCCGACCAAAATCTTGAGTTGTAACATAGAATGCCCCCGATACAAAAACGTTTTCCAATTTGAAAGTTAATTTAATGCATTGCTTAAAAGAGATTGTCGAATTTGTTAATGTTTGAATTTTTACCTGGTTACAGAGATTTTTATATTTTACGTGTGCATTCTTTAATTGTTCGAACAATATAGGTGATGCCAAAGTTACTGCCGCCCCACTGTCTGTCAAAGCATTAATCTTAACACCATTAATTTCAAAAGTAATAATCGGAATTTGAGAATTGTCATTACTTTTGACACTAGCAATAATTTTGTTATTTTTTTTAGACCCGCAGTGAGACTTACGCGGGTGCCTTGTATTTGAGAATGTAAGTCCCGACTTTAGTTTCCCTTATTGTTACTAGAATTCTGATCATGATCTTTATCTTGTTTATTGTTTTCAAATGTCTGCTGTGAATTATTTTTTTTTGTATAATCATGTTTTTTATAATTATTTTGCTTGTAGCCCCCTCTATGCCCTCTATAATTTCTTCGCTGGTCATATGATCTCTGTTCGTTGAAATTGCCTCCATAATTTCCGAAACTGGGATATGATATCGGCATAAATTGTTGGTGGGGTGGGGGTGGTGCATAGTACATGTACTGAGGAGCAGAATATTGCATAGGGTTGAAGTTTTGGTGCGTGTAATTTGGGTTTTGCTGAAAGTTTCCCTGAGCTTGTTGGTTTCCCCCTTGATAAAAATTTGGTTTTTCGATTTGAATATTCTCAGGAATTTTTTTATTTTCGTCCACGTAATTACTGCTGTTTTGTTCGTTGCCCTTGTAAAACCAACAATGTGGGTTCGTATGGGATGTGGATTTACAGTACTTGCAAAACCTAGTTGTATCATTGTTAGTGGCATTTACCTTTAATTTTATGTTACTTAATTCCGCGGTTAATAATTTTATATTCTCTGCACTTTCTACATTGAGTTTAAGCAGTTCATTTAACAAATCAGAATCTTTAGTTTTGGAAATGTTGTTGATGTCCTTTAAATTGACATGTGAATACCCAGGCAGCACATCCTTATGGGCCCATGTGGGCAAAAGTGGGTCAGGGATATAGATCTATATGGGCTACCGATATGGGCCCGCGTAGAATGTCCACTTTTTTTTCCATATGGGCCCATATGTGTTATTTATATATATCTATATGGATGCCTATGTAGATCTATAACGATATCTATATGGATCTATAAGGGCTACCTATACAGATCTATAACGATATCTATATGGATCTATATGGGCTACCTATATAGGCCCGCGTAGAATGTCCACTTTTTTTTCCATATGGGCCCATATGTGTTATTTATATATATCTATATGGATGCCTATGTAGATCTATAACGATATCTATATGGATCTATAAGGGCTACCTATATGGATCTATAACGATATCTATATGGATCTATATGGGCTACCTATATAGGCCCGCGTAGAATGTCCACTTTTTTTTCCATATGGGCCCATATGTGTTATTTATATATATCTATATGGATGCCAATGTAGATCTATAACGATATCTATATGGATCTATAAGGGCTACCTATACGGATCTATAACTATATCTATATGGATCTATAAGGGCTACCTATATAGGCCCATGTAGAATGTCTCCTTTTTTTTCCATATGGGCCCATATTTGTTATTTATATATATCTATATGGATCTATAAAGCTATTTACGCAGATCTATAAGGATTTACATGTTACAGATTTAAAAATAACATTAGTAATGTACTTTAACAACTGTAAAGTTTTGAAAAGTTGCAAAACTGCTGTAACTATTTAATTTGTGGTTATATGTCATATCTATATATTAAAATATAATCATAAATGAAATAGTTATAACGATTCAAAATTTGTTTAGCTTTAAAAATATTTTCGCAGGCTAAGCACACAATCAAAGTATCCTAACAATATAAAAAACTTTAGACCAATATTGAATATTTCTGTTATCCATATAGAAAATAAGTGTAAAACCATGAATTCAATCAGCTTTCATTATCCTATTTCTTAATACCAAAAAATAAGATTTAGTATCTGAGTAGCATGAATGGTTTGACACTCCTCATTTTCAAAATGTTTCATAAAACAGTCAAAATAAATTTTAACACTGTAAAACATGAATTTTCTCAAAAATATTTAAATTCAATTTTTTTTTTTTTTTTTTTTTTTTTTTTTTTTTTAATGACAGATTTATTTTTAAACCACACTAGAACGTACACATCCCAAAAAATTTACAGAATTTATTATCATTGCATAGTTTTATGTTATATGCTATGCATTGTATCATTGAAATTGAAATAAAAAGCTTCAAATTAAAGACTAACTATAGCAAAAGAAATTCTCAGAAACAACCCAGATCAAATTAATTAGCAAATCATTACTCTGATTTTCTACACCAATTAAATTACATTATTTATTTTTGCACTGAATTTATAATTATTTATTTTTCGTTCAATAATCTCAACAAGTTGATCTGCTGTAAACTGAGTACTGGGCTAAGTAGAAAGTAATAATTAAACAATAAAGCAAGATATTAGATAAGAATTAAGCAAAGTAGATGATCAAAGTAGAAATGTCAATGAAATACATTTAATTTTGAAGATATGTAGAAAATCAGAAATCTACTTCAATTGAAGATTATATTTTGACAGAGCTACCCGAAACTATGCAGTTAACACATTGACCACCGTAATTTAAAAAAAAAAAAAAAAAAATTACATTTGAGCCTACTTCTTAAAAAATAACCACAATTTTTTATCAACTTTTGAAGCTAAATACATTTATTTAATGCAAATCATGTGTGCACCCATGCAGCCTGAGAAGCATTTTTTGTCCGATGGGAGTGGGGAAGGTGTGCACATGTGATTCAACAAGTTTTACTTTTTCTATAAATAAAAATTTATCATTTTACTGAATAGTAATATTTAGATATTTCTTCATATTGTTAATAAACACAGGTACAATGGTTACACAAGATTTTTCATACCACTATTTCAGGTTTTAAGCATTTTAATAGCAAAATTTTAAACAGTCTAAGTTTGCAATAATTTTAGCAATCGTTTTTTTCACAAATTTAAATACTTCTAACCTTCACATATTTTTACACTGTCAAATAGAAGAAAAAATATCTCATTTCAAATTCAATTAATTTAAAAACTGTATTTCAATTTATTGATTTTTTTATTTTAAAAATAATTTAAGCATAACTTTTTAAAAAACACATTGCATGCAGCTTGATTATAGACGATTAACACGTTTGTGTTTAAAACAATATAAATAGTTTGATGTTTGTCTTTGGCTTCAATAGAGCACTCAAAAAGGTCACTGCGAGTAGAAAAATTTTTGCCGATTTCCTCGGGTAAGCAGCTCATTCAAAAATATTATTTTTTCACAGTTTCATACTTACTTACTCTGCTAGCCTTAATTTGATAATAGCAGGGCTGCCACTGGTAACAATTTTTTTTTTCTTATTTTATTCAATATTTCTGAACAATAATACAGCATCACAATTTTTTTTTTTTGAAATAGAGATAGAAAAAAAAAAAAAAGTCGACAATGGCAGTCTTGCAATAGCTGAAATAAAAATGGACACCTATACAATAAAGTAGGAACACAATTTAGTTGGTTTGCGGTACACCGCTCCATTTATTGAAAGTACAAATTATACAGATTAAAAAATATCAGACTAATACTTTTCAATTATAATCTTATTTTACTTACAGTTTCCCCTCAAACAGTTTACTGAGGGTTATGTACCTTGTCTGCTCTTTGGTTTAAAAAATAAAGTAAAAAAATTATGCCTTTACTTCTTTTCGTATAAAAATCGAAAGAAGAGCTTACAATGAAGATCATTAATAAATACATGCCGGGTTTTAAAGCTTGATATAATATTCGGAGTCTGGTAACATGAGCTCCAACCTTCTGGTAAATTTCACCACCTGTTTGAAAAAAGTAAGGGTAAAATTTTTAAGATATAAAATGGCTTGTGCACACATAAGATAATTAAGAATGCGGAAATCTGCTCATTAATGTTAAACCTATGGAGAGGTTCTTTTCAAATTTCTTGTTTGAATTTTAATATTTTTAAATGATTTTATTTTGCACAGGAAAGCTGAAGTCTATCTCTAATAGAGCTACTTTTTTACTTTTTCGATTTTGATTGCAGATTTTTTAAAATAAATGTTCTTTCACTTTCGAAACTAGTTTCGAAAGTGAAAAAACCTTTATTAGAAAAAAAAATCTGCAACCAAAATCGAATCAAAAATAGCCATAATTCAAGATTGATCTCAGCTATCCTATGCAAAAAAAAAAAAAACTTTGTTTGAAAATACAGTCGAACCTCATTAACACGAAATTGAAGGGACTACAATTTTTTTTCGTGTTATCCGAAATTTCGTGTTAACCGTTACAATAGTGGCGCCGTCTATGTTAGATATAAAAACTAAATGAATTAACCTACAAATATATGTCTGTCCTTAAAATCACAAATTAATAAAAAATAGAAAATTTAATTAAAAAATAAAACAAATTGATCATCATTTTGGGCAGTGATAAATTTATTTACTTGCTAAACATATTTTTAAACAGTCTGTTATTGAGTCCATCAATTTTTGTTCAGTACTTCTTTTAGGAACGTATGGAATTTATCTAATTTGTCCAAAGTACGGGAAGCATCCTGTTGTTGCATAATGAAACATTGTACAGTTTTCAATGCTACGGTAGATTCATTTAATTACACTGAACTTTTCAGTTCTGTGTCAATTTCTTCATGCTCTTCTTACACTTGTGTCTGGTGTTGTCATCTTCTTTTCAGCTAATGCAGCATTTATTTCTTCGTCTGGCATCACATCCGAAGTCAGCATATATTCATTTAAGCAAATGTACTCTGAAAAACAAGGATTTCCCATTTATCGATTGCAGATAATTCTATGACGCTCTTTGAATCTTATTAGTCATCCATTAGAACATGTGAAATAGCTCCCACAAAGAGCACCAGCCTGTGCTTTCTTTTGCAAAACTGCACCAGTTAGAACAATGCTCTGGCTTCTTGTCTCTTTCATTCACAGCAAGAGAGGAATTTCAATTTCTTCATTTTTTACTGTACAAAGTCGTTTTCTTACTGTCTCGAATTGACTCAAAGCATAAACCACTTCAAATCTTTTCACAATTCTTTAAAATCGTAGAGAGTGTGCTGTTGGGTATCCCATACAATCCCTGATAGCTGCAATTTCTGATATTTTATGACTTCTTTGATATTTCGGATACTTTATCGCTGACTGTGTTTAAAATGTTTTGCTTGGTTTCTAAAGATGACCTTGCTGCTTTCAAATTTTCTTTCATAGAATTCTACAGAACAACTGCAAACAGAGTTTCAATTATGTAAGTCAGATGGTAAAGTAGGGATTGTTACTTCTTTCACCCGAAAATAGAGGATATCAGAAATTCGGTTTATGGTTTACGTCACTGTCAATACTATCAAACAAGTAATGGAACAATCACTTTCAAAAAAGAAATTCCTTCACTCAAACTTTCACTGTGACCGATGATCTATAGCTGATATGGTTGTGTGAAAACTTTCGCATATCAGAGGACAAAGAAAAGCATGAATTAGTCAGGAATTCAATAGTTCACTATTGTTTGAAACCCTTTACCACTTTAGGTCTTTTTAAAACCATCAGAAAAATTCCATTTTTAAAAAGATGTGACATATAAGTTTAAAATATTGAAAACTTTGCGTAAGGAATCATGTTTGGACTTTGGTGAAAAAAAAAAAAATTGCGTTAAGTGGGATTTTCCGAAATTTCATTTCGTGTTAAACGACTTAATTAACATTGATTTCCAGACTGATCTGACGGGACCTCAGTATTATTTCGTGTTAACGAGAATAGACTGTGCTAAAATTCAAACAAGAAATGCGAAAAGAACCAGGGCATAGGTTTAACATTGGCAGGCGGATGTTTATATGTGAGTAAAGAGTCCCCTTAACATTAACTTTGGATTGTTGTCATTAGACTAGCAGTCTCTTAAAACAGAAAAAATCATATAATTACAACTTTATACCACTTTTCAGACACTTCAATTTTCAAGCAATACTTTCACATTTGAGCTATATTTAAATTTTTTTGTTTGTTGATTATTCCCATTTCATTTTCATAATTTAATTTGAAAATTAAGACGACAGTGGACAATAATACTTTATATTTATAAATCAATTGCTATGATGAAGCATTGCATGAGTTTATAGATGGATAATACCAAATTGAAAATAAGATAAAATTTAATTAAAAATGTTCCTTGTGCATCAATTTTTGCTCCAGCCACCATTTTTTTTTTTAAAGTTAGATTTATACAGCTCAAAAGTTCATACTTAATTTTAAAAATAAAAATGTAGGAATTTTTCTAGATTTTTTTTTCCCCAGAGTGCTTTTAAGGGAAAAAAAAAAAGAAAGAAAGAAAAAGCTGATAAAAACTGCGAAAAATTGGAAAATGTTTGCCCCCCTTCCCCCCCACCTAAAAACATACATTTTTATGGGAATTTAGATTACTGAAATTTATCTATACTACGAAGTAAGAAATAGGAATTTTTTTTTGGATGGGGGGGGGGGGGGGTAAAGATTTTAAACAGTATGTTGAGGAGGATAAGTTTAAAGATATACTGAAAAATGAGGTACATTATTACAGCAGTAAGAAGAGCTAAACTACAAAAAAGAGAAAGAAATATCTTTGCCTCTTCCCACTCATATCTAGGAACTCTCTCTCTTTTCTGTGAGAAGAATGGGGGAAAAAAAAAAAAAATTTAATAAAAATTGATATTTTTATTGCAAAACAATCACAAGTATAATCTTTACATGGGTATAAATTAGGATAGGTGGTCAAGGTGGAAAATATTTGAACACACACAATGCACAATCAGACAAAACCACAATTTGTATGTTGTAAAATTTAGTTATGACAAAAGTGCATTTAAAAACAAACTCCATAAGCACATAAAATATTGGTATGCATATAAATTGTAAACAAAAAGTTATATTAATTAGAAGAAACTAGATAGAAACAGTTGAAACCTAATGAATCTTTAAAATTTATTTTGAACACACACACACACACAAACTGTACAATTTGCAAAAAATCTAGTAGCTCGTAAAAGATATTTATCCCACCCCCACATTATTGTCAGTTTTCTTTCTTGATTTTTAAATTTACAAATGAGTTTTCAAACAACACAAAAGCTCTTTATAAACTGATTGATAAAGAATCATCATGACCCTACTAACAAGTATACAGGGTGATCATAAAAAAACTGCTGATATATCGAACTCTAGCGGCCGGTCCGTTCAACCGATCGAGATGAGATTTCATGTATAGTTATCACAGGTATAAGCTCGGTATTATGTGAACAGCAACAAATGCCGCTCACGGTTACGGTTATAGCTACAGAAACTCAAAACTTTCAAATGGCAACACCCATTTTTTTTCATCGCAAAATGCTCAGCGCATGCGAAAACCCTAAAGAGCGTTTGAACGGTATGTGTACCGCAATAAACAGACGCGTTATGCATGCACAAAAACAGCTCTGCGAATGGCCAAAAAAAAAAAAAAAAAAAAAAAAAATGATCAGGGCGCACGATGGAAATTTGCATGTGACAGAGGCAAAACAACACCAATCACGGAACGCCATTCGCCAGATAGTCAGTGTAGAAAATGGATAAAAAGTGGGGTGGGAATGTTAGTTATTCAGTCAGGAGCACGCACATGCCGATGAAATGACTTCCAGTGACAGTTCGTGGTGAATTGGTAAAACTCTATTATCAAAATGGGATGAATGCTGCGAAAACCTTGCGTGTTTACCGTCGAAACCATCGCCAAATATGTGTCCCATGTAGCCCGCATGCTCTTCGTGATTTAGTAAAGAAATTCGAAGAAACTGGCTGCACCTGTGATAGACCGCGATCCAGACAACCAACTGTTCCTGAGGATACTGTTATGGAAGTGTATCACACAGTGACTACAGGACACATGCAAACTGCAAGATATACATGTATTGGATATACTGAAATCAACCGTCCTATCCTAAAGCTACTGCGCTCTGTAATCTGTATATTTCCTTACCGGTACCAGCACATCCAGATGTTGGAAGTGGGAGACCATCAACAACGTATAGACTTTGCTAATGAATTTCTTATCCGATATGATGGAGATAACGATTGGCCTCTTCGCATATTATGGACGGACGAGGCACATTTCACCTTAACTCGCAGTGTCAACACCAAAAATTGAGTGCACTGGGCAGAAATGAATCCACACGCTGTGGCACCAGTACCTTTTTACGATGTCAAAGTTACTGTGTGGTGCGGCATTGCAGGCACAATTATTCTCGGGCCGTACTTCTTTCAGGAAGCGACACCAATGGGATTTGTAACTTGCTCTGTAACAGGCTCCCGCTATACGTCACCCTCACCCACCTTGAGGACCCGCTTGTGGCATATGGTCGGGACAAGCTCCGAGCTCAAGGCAACTCCCGCTATACGGCAATGCTGCAAAATTACGTCATACCAGAATTGCTGAAGCGAAATGCACTGAATGACTTCGTTTGGATGCAAGATGGTGCACCTCCACATATAGCAAAGTCTGTTCACAGGGTCCTGGAACAGCATTTTGGCGACAGTGAAATCTCACACCATTTTCCATTTCCGTGGCCTCTGCAATCCCCCAACCTCATTCCTACGGATTTCTGGTTCTGGGGCTATCTCAAATCTAGAGTGTACATGTGCAATCGGCAAACTTTGCCGGATTTGAAAGATTCTATCAAACGTGAGATTGCAAACATCCCTCATGTGATGTTACATTCGGCTGTATTGTCCACAGTCACCTGCATGCAATGTGTAATTGCATTTGATGGCACCCATATGGAAAATGCGTAATCAAAATAAGTTTTCTTTTCTCCAATCTGTGTTGTAATCAGTGATTGGTGTACTGACTCTGTGTCATATGCAAATTTCCTCTGTACGTCCCGATCGTGTTTTTTTTTTTGGGGGGGGGAGCGTTTGCAGAGCTGTTTTTTGTGCTTGCATAAAGAGTCTGTTTCTTGCGATACATGTACGGTTCCAACGCTCTTCAGGGTTTTCGCATGCGTTGAGCATTTTGTGACGAAAAAAAATGGCCGTTGCCACTGGAAAATTTCGAGTTTCTGTACCTATAACTGTAACCACCACTTTGTTGCCCTTCACAGAATCCTGAGCTCATACCTCTGAATAACTATATCTGAAATCTCACCTTGATCGGTTGAATGAACCGGCCGCTAGAGCTCCATATATATCGGCAAAGTTTTTTATGACCACCCTGTATTTTGAATTGCCTTGAAATTTTTGCCACAATTTTACAATTTGGATGTTATTTTGAATCCCATGAACTCCTAAAGGAATAAATCCACTTTTTGTACTTTTATCAGACATCAATTACTTGAAAAAATAAAGATAAAAGAACTTCCTAAATTATCTGAAAAATCTGATCAGAATGCAGTTTGGTTTAATTTCAGTTATTGAATATATTTCACATAATATGTGATTTCATTTTAAATATATAATTGTTTAATTTTACAATGAGTTTTATATATATATATATATTAGGTCAAAATTAATATTGTTTTCAATGGCCAGTTTTTTTAAGCACTGGCCAATAACAAATTTACAAATCCTTAATAAAATAAATCACAAAATTCGTTACATGGTCTCAGAAAAAAAAAACAAAAACGAAATTTGTCAAACAATTGCAGAATAAATAGCAAAATTGGTCAAATTGTGTCTGGAAAGAAATCTCTATATTTAGGGTTTAATCTAGAGCTAGCCAAATAGCCAAAAGGCTAACTGATAGCACATTTTGCCCCCAAAGCATTTAGTGGATTAGCCAAATAGCAACAGCCAAAAAATATATATCATTTCCATTTTGTTGTTCCTGCCTTTCGTAAACCTGCAGCTGCTGCGTGAAAAAAATAATATCAAACCGCCTCTGTCCTGGCAACTCACTTCAAAATTTGTCTCGTCCTCTCTGTGCAAGCATCTTACAAATAGTATGACATCATTTGCATTAAACAAGTATTGAGGAAAATTAAAAAGTTTATTTTTTGTTGATAATCCCAACTTAGGAAATGAAACCAAAACGGTTCATGAATGGAAGTTGTTCAGGCAGATTCTGGCTACAAGGGGTAAAGAAATGAAACCAGCTGATTGTATTCTTTTTCCATAAAAATGGCATTACTGACATGTTTCCCAATGTGACTTCTTGTATGAATTTGTAGCAACAATTCTGTTGTCTACAGCAGATTGTGAAAGGGAATTGAGTCTCGTCAAAAACTGAATTGAGAAATACACTGACAATCAATAATTTGAGTAACTTAATGGTGATTAATTTGGAAGGGGAAGTTTGAAAAGAATTTCCATTTAAAAAAGCATTTGATGTGTGATGTATGGCCAAATCTCGAGAGGGTCAATCTTACAGAGTTGTGTACTGTTTGTATATTGTATAATTACAAATAATACTCATTTATATAGAAATTTTGTATAAATAAAAGGTTTTTTTCTTGGCTAAAGCTATTTTTATTTGACTAACAGTTATTGGCTGTGATTAGCCAAAAAGCTACAAATCTTTTTCCTAGATTAAACTCTAATATTCATCAAATGGTCTGAGGAAAGAAATTAGGAAATTGTCCCAGGAAATAAATTGTAAAATTCATCAATCAATAGTGGGAAAAATCACAAAATTTGTCAAACAACTGCAAAAAAAAAAACACTAATTTTGTCAAGGAATCGCAAAAATAAAAAGCAGATTTTGTCAATCAATCACAAAAAATATAGCGAATTTCACAAAATTATTGCGGGAAAAAAAGTTCCTTCAAACTATTATGAAAAAGTTAAAGAAATTCGTCGGTCTCTTGGGAAAAAAGTGTGAAATTCGTCAAATGATATGGGGGGAAAAATCGCGAAATTAGTCTAACAATCATGGAACAGAATTGCGTAATTCGTCGAACCACAGCTAAAAAAGTGTGAAATTCGTGAAACGATCGCAGAAAAAAATTCTAAAAATTTGTCAATCGATAGCAGAAAAAACACTATATTTGTCAAATGGTCTCGAGTAAAAAAACTGCGAATATCGTCAAATGGTTTTGAGAAAAAAAATGCAAAATTTGTCAGATGGGTGGAAAAAAAAATTTGCTAAATTTGCCAAATAGTTTCAGGAAAACCTTCGCAAATTGTTTCAAAATTTGTCGAGCGACAGCAGAAAAAAATCACATGTTCCATTCAATCTTCACAACTGGCAAGTGTGACTATTAAGTTCGGCCGGTGGTGGTAATAAAGTCAATCGCTAAATTTTCCGTATTACTCGCAGACTGGCAAATGCTAATTTTGTCCTATAATATATATATTCAATATTTAGAATAAAATATTTTCATTTTTAAAAATGTAAATATTTTTCAGCAAGTAATAACATGATCTTTAAGATTTTGGTCAAGTTGTAAAAGAATTTTCTCGTTTGGGGAAATTATTTAAGAATTTGATAAAGAATTTACAATATGAAGTTGAATAAGTGCAGATTAAAAAATTTGGAGCCAGTTACAGCATTTCAATACCAGTTTGTCCTTCATTGTGGAATTATCTAATGACAAAAAATGTTAACTTGGAGGTATTAATGAAAAAACAAAATCACAAAAAGTATTTGAATATAAAAAGTTAATACAAATAAAGACTAATTCAAACATTTTTAGATAAGTATATGCGTAAGTACTGGTTTGTATGATATTTTTAGAGTATATTGAATTCCTAACACGTATTCCAATATAATAAAAACAACAAAACATACTTACATTAATCATCTTTAGTATCTCATCGTTCAGCATCATCTTTTAAATTGGACTCCAAATTAACAATCTGCTAAAGTTGCTGTTACTTGGTGTTAAATCTGTTAAATTAAATAATAAAAAAAGAACTATCAATTCTTTTAAATTTAAAATATTTTAATTTCATTTTAAATACATGTTCTGGATCTGTTTTGTGCAGTAAACTGAAAATTTTGAAAATTGCTGAAATATGTTGAATTTGTTGAAAATATCAGCATTTTCAGTAAAAGAATTTTTTTTCTTAATAACTATACAAAATCAAAAATTCAATGCAAAATTTAACTTTTAGTTTATTGCACAACTACAAATGCATAAGTCAAGTTACAAGAAATTTCATAAGCATCTCTGTACGAGCTTTAGAGTCAACAAATCTATAAATATTTCAAATTTACAAAATTTTTAAAAAATAAAATTAAAATTATAGATTAGTTTTATGCTAACATACATATCATTGCAGGGCGTGAAATTCAGAGCGGGGTGGCAGAATTCACACACAAAATTTTCAAATCCTGCATGAAAGTATATTGTGGACAGGAGACTCCACACCGAAAAAAATCAACCTTTTCCGGAGAATTTTACTTTATGAAACAACAATAAAGTCCCGCGACCGACTGACAAATTTTGCAATATTTTCCTACGACAGACTTTGTACGCTTTTACCACAATTTTTTATAGAATTTTTGTATTTAATATTTAAATAGCAGAAATTGTAGACGCCTCGTTTAGTTGCAGGATTTGTAATACTTTACTGCATTTAAATAAGACGAAAAATTCTATTAAAAATTGTGGTAAAAGCGTATGAACACTGTACGATTGACCGATGAAGTTTGCAAAATTTTTTTCCCTCGCAACCAAACGATATATATATATTTTTTTTTCTTCTATGACCAATCGACAAATTTCGTGATTTTTCCATGGGACAGATCAACAAATTTCACAATTTTTTTACCGCAACCAACTAACAATTTTCTCGATTTTTTTATGATTGATTGGGGAATTTCATGGTTTCTTCTTGTGACAGACCGATGAAATTCTAAATTTTTTTTCCTGTGTTATGTACAACAGAAATTTTATTTTATTAATTTTTTTCCCTGTGACTGATTAATGAATTTTGCAACATTTCCCTACAACCAATTGGCGAATTTCACAGTTTCTTCTTGTGACAGATTGATGAAATTCGTAATTTTTTCCTGAGATCGACTGACAAATTTTGCAATATTTTAACACGACCAATCGACAAATTTTGCAATTTTTCACCATGACTAACAGACAAATTTCACGATTTTTTCTGCAACAGATTAACAAATTTCCCCGCTTTCGTCTGGCAACAGAAAAATGACATTCACAATTTTTTACCTCTTGCCCGACTATAAAATTTTGCATTGTTTTTTTCCACAGCTGACTGATAATTTTGCATTTTTTTTCTCATGAGCAATCGAAGAATTTCACAATTCTTTTCCCTTGACCGACTGACGAAATTCACAATTTTTTTCCCTAAGGGTACCTTGTGAAACAGGCTTCAATGTAACCTTTAATGTAAAGGTTGACTTTCTTCCTTTTTAAAAATAAATATTTTGAGTAATTATTCTGAGTCACTGATTTAAATTTTTTCAATGGTATTCTGTCATATCTGTATTAATGTATTTTAAATAGCATGCAAAACAATAGCACCATAAATTGAAGAAAATCTAAATTCAGAAATTAATTTAGTAATCCAATTCTTAACCTTCTCACCGTCGTGAACTGATATATCCATTCACTATGCTGCAGAATATGCCACAAATATAAAGCAGTTTTAAAACTCAAGGGTACAAACTCATATACATAATTAAGTTTTTTATATCAAGTTTGAAAATTTCTCTTTTTTTAGCATTTTTAGAAAATTGCAGAGAAAATAACATTACAAATTTACCCTTTTGCTCGGCAGTCAGGGGATTAAGCGCCCATAACATTTGATGAAAGTTTAAAATAGTCGTCGTATATGTAAAGGTTGACTTTCTTCCTTTTTTAAAAATAAATATTTTGAGTAATTATTCTGAGTCACTGATTTAAATTTTTTCAATAGTATTCTGTCATATCTGTATTAATGTATTTTAAATAGCATGCAAAACAATAGTGGTTTTTTTTTCTCCCTCCCAAACAAGTTCAACCCCCCCACCCCCTCCCATTTAAAAATGTTGGGAGGGAGATTCTCCTAATAGGGGAAATTGAATTTCAAGCACTGCATTGTATAAAACTTTCTAAAATTTCAACAAAAATTAAATTGCTCCGAATATTTTCAATTTGCTCAAGCAAAAAAAAAAAAGTTGAGAAAATAGTATTTAAAATTACATTTTAATCACTATTGCATACACCTTATGTCCCCTTCTTTAAAATTAAGTAGGGGAGACTTGTGTACCTAGGTCCTAACAATAACTATTTAAAAAATTTTTGAATTAAATAATTTTTTCCTGTCAGACAATTTTGGATTCAATTTGGTTTGCCAATGCATGAAATTGGCAGATACTTTAGAAAGTATGCAATCAAAAAGATTTTCTATTTTTCAGTAAAGACAGAAAATCTTTTAGAACATGCTATCAAAGTTGATGTTTCAAACAAAATTTCTGAATGCAACAGTGCAGGAGAAAAAAAAACTGTGATCATGAGACAAAAATCATTCATAACTCACGATGTATTTAATTAACACAAAATAATAATAAATTACAAGTAACTTTAATAAACATGCCTGCAAGTTTCATGCATGTAAGCTTAAAATTTTACTAATCAGAAAATTTGTCAAGAAAATAGCTGGACATCGGACTTTCAGCTATTTAAGCACAACGTCTGATGCAGGCCCTGACTATCGCACAGGCACCCGGGGCCCACGTCCTGGGCACGAAATTTCTGAGGGGCATGAAATTAGAATTTAAAATAGAAGTTGTTTTAATACTTTTAGGACTTTTGTTTGCACTCAGTTTCATTTTATCATTTAATATCAATAACAGTACTTTAATATCAATAACAGTATCATTTAATATCAATAAGTAGACTTCCTATCATTATTTTATAGTAAATGATGTACTGTATTTATCAAGTCATTCAATTGTATCATATTGCACATTTATTCGAAAAGTGACACAACTGAAAATATGTGATGTTTGAGATATTAATACGATGAAATGACATAAATATATCTCAATCTATGGTTAAAAGCACATTTCAATAAATAATATTTTATTTTTATTCTTGGAACTGTTTTTCAATTTTCCAGAAAACGTAATTTTTTTAGTTAACACTTTTCGAATAAGTAGACTAAAAAACTAGTATCAGTAAACCATCCAATCTATGGGGGCACGAAAAATTGAAAGTGCCCTGGGCACAAAAACTTGCTAATCGGGCCCTGGTCTGATTATCTGATTAGTAAAATTACCCCGTTTATTTACAGATTTTGTTTCCCAAACTACACAAGTTTGATTTGAATGAATTACTTTTAATTTTTAGATGATGAAACTGATATTTTCCAAAATAATTTCTAAAATACCTGTCTAAAACAAACCTGCATCATTTTCCATACTATATCTGGTTGTTTGTTTTCTTAAACAGTTTAAGATGAAAACTATTTTATAAATTTTAAATATTTAAAATAAAAATTATTAAAACAAAAAATATTTACACTAACAAAAGCATTGTTATTTATAATTAAAATTAATTATCTTCAAAAGATGATTATATATTATATATATACAGAGTTTCCCCCTAGTTTAAAAAAGGGCAGGGTGCTGCTGGTGAGAAAAGGGCACTTTTTTAATTGTTAAGGGCACTTTTTGGATTTTTGAGGGCACTTTTCAGATTCTTAAGTGCACTTAAGTGGAGAAATGGCACTTTTTTTACTGAGGGCAAGAAGGGTGCTAATTATTTTACTGGATGGGGCAAGAAGGGTGCTAATTCTTTTTATGAGGGGCAAGAAGGGTGCTATTTTGTAAACCAAAGGGCAGGCAGGGTGCAGCGCCCTTCTGAAACTGTCTGGGGGAAACTCTGTATATATGTGTGTCAGTTTACTTTACACATCTAAACCATCAAAAACTATAAAATCCAGAAGCTTTCCTTAGGGGGGAATCTCCCTAAACATGCCCTGAATATATAACTGAATGCTCCTTATACTATCCATTAAACATATTTCAAAACTTCATATTCCGTGTTAAAATAAAAATTAAAAAGTGTTTATTCTTTATTTTGGTCTTGGAACAGCTATCATATTCGCTCGCTGTCTGCCATCTTGTTTTTTAAACATGGTTTTAATTATCATTTAACTAATATGCACAGACAAAGTTGTGATAGACTGAATTACAAAATTATATGTTTCCTTATATTTTCTTATAACTGCAGGAAAAGAAGTAATAGTTAACTTAGAGGATAAAGTTATAACCTACTGGAGGAATTACTGTAACAAAAATTGGAACAGATGCGTTACACTCATGCACCGATGTTTGGTGACTTTTTGATTGGCGTGATTTTCAAGCCTGCGCCAAACCAATAATTTAACACAATAGCTAGGTTGCCATTATGGGAAAAAATCTCCTAAATTTGGCGACTTTTTCCCTTTTTATAACCGATTTTTTAAAAAAAAAACTGTGCGTGAGTGTATGACATCATAGCCCAAAAATTTAAATTGGGGATAATTTACATTACATAATTGTTGAAGTGTCAGTGCCATAGGAGACAAAGGCACATAAAATAAGCAATTGGAAAAATGAATCAGTCTATTTTAATATAGAGTGATCATAACACAATGTAAACAAGCGGGATTGCTTAAAAATTTTTTTTAATCAAAACATGGTTTGATTCTCATTTCCAAAATAATTTTCATCCCTATTTACTTATTATAAACATATTATTTTAATTTACTGACTAATTTAGGTACTTCTCGGTTAGCTGGGCACCAGTGATATAAGTACATATATAAATATATATGTATATATATATGTATATATATATATATATATATATATATATATATTAATTATCTCTTTGGAGATTTAAGTAGAATGATAATAGAACTTGATATGTTTTTTGAAATTCATAGATATTATAATTATATATACATACATACATAGATATATGTGTATGTAATATATATGTATATGTAGATATGTGTATATGTGTGTGTGTATATATATCACTGGCGCCCGGCTAACCGAAAAGTACCCTAATTTATTAATATTCAATAATAAAAGTTTAATATGTTTTGATTTAAAAAACAAGATGGCAGAGCATGGGCGAATACGATAGCTTAGCCTTGATCTTGGCTACTTTAATATCACTGTAGCTGGAATTTTACGTTTTAATATGTAATGTTAGCTTTTTAATGCAAATATATTACACTTTCACAACAGCATTAAATTTGGGGTCTTTTTTGTTTTTCATTTGACAGATAATCATTGTAAAATTTAGAGGCACGGCAAAGTTTTTTTTTTTTTTTTTTTTTTTTTTTTCTGGATGAAGTTATGAGCTTTGGATAATTATTATTCATAAAAAAGAGAAAACAAAAATAATTGTTGTTTAATGTGCGTGAAATTATTTTGTACTGAAAACATGTCACATTCAAAAACAAACAAAAAAAAAGCCCAAAAGGTTAGTAATAATTTTGCATACAACTTTTACAGCTCTAAAAGACTCCCAATTGAGGAAGATATATATATATATATATATATATATATATTTTTACTGTCTTTTAATATATCCTTGAAATAGCAGTAAGCTGAATTCTTTCTAATTTGTGCTTTTCTTTATATTGGTTTTTAAACATCATGGCATTTTTTTTTTAATGAATGTTTAGTGTTTAACTTTCTTGATAATCCCCCCCCCTCCTCCATCTCTTTACCTTTGGTGCACTAATGTGAAATGTGAACTATTTTAGACTCTTTAAATCATAATCATTGCATTTCCATTTCCATAACAGTGAATCAGCAGTTGTAAGAGATTGGGGGAAAAAATCCAATACAAGCCAAAAGATTTAGCAGTTATTTTTAAAATTATCAAAAGTGCAAATTCTGTTTGAAATCCACAAAAGAATATAATAATAAATATAAATTTAATAATAATAGCAATAATATGAAAATAGTAAACAAATATTTAGTATACTTAATTAAAAATAATCCATATTTAAAAATACAGTATCAAATTCATATAAAATAAATTTGTATTAGAAGGAATTATTTTATAAATAAAAACAATACTTCTCTATTATCCCGTCGACCACTTTCATAACAAAAAACTATCGCCAAACTGTAAGATTAAACACCAAAAATGCAGTCCCATTTACTTGATTCAGAAGCATTATACGTGTTTGTTACGTCATCAAGTGGTTTTTAATTCGACATTTTATTTATTTATTTATTTTGATATTCCAATGGCAAAGTTCTCCCGTTTATTTAGCGTTACAGTTTGGCGATAGTTTTTTGTTATGAAAAGTGGTCGACGGGATAATAGAGAAGTACCATAAAAACAAATATTAGTACTTTTACGTTTGCTGGACACTAGTGATATTACATAATATGTATACACACACATATTTATATACATATATACAATAGGTACATATGTATATACATACATATATAAATTAAATTATATATCACTGGTGCTCAGCAGACTTGTATAAAGCCAAAAACTTTCTGCAAATTATTTTAATGTTTAATGAAATTACGCGTGATATTATTTTGATGCTATGAATTAAAAACAGTAGTTTAAAATAATTATGATTTATATTAAAAATTAATTAATATTAATAAAGAATAATTATTTTGGTTAAAAAAAATGCAACATTGAAACAGGCATTTTAGAATTTTCTCAGAGAGCAGGCTTAGAAGAATTATCTAAAACTTTAAGAGTTTCCTCACTCCAGGAAACAGTCAATTTAGAGGAATCCGCCTTCAATATTTTTAGAAATGGGATCAATATTTCCGTTTCCATGCTTATTTTAAGGCTTGACAAAAACTGCAATTATTGATGTTTGATTTCAGCTTGGCTGTGCTTACATTGTAAATGCAGACTCATCACAATCCATTTAAAATTAATTTTAAATTAAAAAAAGAAATGAAGAATAACTATAAAGTTCAATAGAACAAACATACTGGCCACACTAAGTACCACTTTGAAGCGAGTTGCACATATTTATGTTTGATAGTCTGCTAAGATATGTGGCGGCAGCTTTGGCTATGTTTGTGAGTTGTGAGTTGCCATTCGAAAGTAAAAAATTTTCTGCAGAATCTAATTTTAGAGTTAATAATTCAGCCCGAATTCAATCTCTGCAGAATCTAATTTTCCAGCCACAGATTTATCTTTGGCTAGCCGCCAGTCAGTCATTGATGTTCATTAAAATTTGATGCACTTTGAAATATTTAAATTTAGCTTTAAATCATTTTAAAGAAATTCAATTTAAAATGTTTTCTAAGACTACGAAAATATTTAATTGAAAAAACCTGGTTAAAACCGTCCTGGCAAAAATAGGTTTTTGCCAAAGTGGTGGCAAAAATAGGTGTTTGCCAAAAATGGTGGCAAAAATACACTATGTCCATTTAGTTTTTTTCCCCAGAAAAAGAGAAAGAAATATTTCATGAAAGAAAAAAGAAACTTAATACGTAGTTAAAAGTCAATATTCTAAATTTATTTTTTAACTCTAAGCACTATTTTTGAAGTTAAATATAATTATCCTTTTTATGAAAGAATACTAACTTATAACAAAAATTATAAATGAACAAACAAAACGTTAAACACAAACAAAAGTATAACAAAATTATAAATGAAAAAAATACTTATTTTATATAAATAAATAGAAAACTTAATTATTTATTCATGTTTATACAATAATTATTATTGATTATACGCATAATATTATTGATTATTCACATTGTGCAGGCTCTAAATGTGTAAAGCATTTATGTTTATATGTGTTAGAAATTCAAATAAACAATTATATTCTAAATTCAATTTATATAAAATTATATTTAAAGCAGAACACTATTAAATTTCATGTAATTCAGTGATATCTCCATCACAACCTAATTATTGCTGTTTTAACATTTCATAACAATAAACTAGTTTAGAAAAAGTATTTGTAGAAAATCTATTTAGAATTTTAGTTTGCACAAATGAAAAATTCGAAAAAAATCTTTCAATAGCAGCACTACTTGCTGGACATATTTCAAGATGTGCAACTAATGAGCAGAAGTCTTTTGAAATCTCACAAGTTTTTTCAATACTTCTCCACCAATTATACGCATTGACACTACTAATCACTTTTTCTGCAAAATATGAATTGGGGAAGTTTCTCTCTTTTAGCTCGAATAATCCTCCATAATCCGCAGTTGTACTTACGTATTCTACATATTATATATTACGTAAATAATGTACTCTTATTACATATGCCATGTTTGTACTATTATTTTTTTTTAAAAATTGATAATTTTTGTGAAAACACTAATTTGAGAAAATCTATCTTTTCATTTAAGAAAACAATGCCAATTTAATTTTTAATTAACCACAATTTTTAATAAGGAAACATGTTTTAACAAAATGTAAGTGTACTATGTCAGAAACTTGTTCAAAATCCTTTTATATGGTATATAATTTATTGTTCTGTGTTTTGTATTTGCTTAGATAAAAGAATGTTGGCAGTAGAAATAATAAATATGATGACTGACAAAATGCTGTAGTTAAGGGAAAAAAAAGATAGATATCTGGTTTTTAATTTGGTTCTTAAGTTCCTATTAGACTGAATCCCACCTATTTTATAAACATTTAAAATATACAAAATTATTTTAATTATGTTTATTAATTAGCAAATTAAAATAAAAATATTAAATGGTATGTTATTAAATCTAATATCCAATTATTTATACCATTATGATCCTTTTTAATTTATAGATCACACATTAAAGACCAATAAGAATTTGCCATTTTTTTCCATTTTTGCCCTGGTTTTTTCCAGTTTTTGCCACTGTCCTGGTAAAAATACTTTTTTGCCGGCAAAAATGCCAACGCTGCACCTGACATAATCAGCTGAAAACGAAGCATTTTATTACATATTAATGGTTTAACATAAAAAAAATTAGGTACTTTTTGGTTAGCCGGGTGCCAGTGATATACATACATATTATATACACACAAACACATATATATATACACATATCTACATATAAATATATATACATACACATATACATACATATATATATGTATGTATATACATATGTATTTATATATGTGCATATATCACTGGCGCCTGGCTAACCGAAAAGTACCAAAAATTATGTAGATCATTCTAAAGTTTTATTATAAAAGAAAATCTGTGAATATGAAGCGCTCATGTTTCGCCAGAATTCTGCAATTGTTATTTTCATTTATTTTAAAACTAAATAAGCACTCCTTAGGTATTTTTAACTATTTTTAATATTCTAAAAAGTGCATAAAAACAGAGCAAAACAAAAAACATTGACTTTAGTAAAATATTTGATGTAGTAAGGGTGTTTTTTTTTTTTTTTTTTTTTTTTTTTTAAGAAACATTTCACTAGGTTTTTTTTTTAAAGGACAGCACAATAATAATTCTAAACTATGCTTCTTTTTTTCTCTCAATTAATTCATAAAAAACCCTTTTTTTAAAAAAATCAATGACGGGGAAGGGGTTATTTTTACTGGCAACTAGAACTTTTTGCTGGCTACCAGATTTTATCAAATTTGTAAAGCCCTGGTTATAACCTACGCTGCCTTCTTTGAATTTAAGTAATACATACATATATGTATTCTAAAAATTGCCCAAATATGCTTAATAAGGCATATTTAAGTTTGTTTCTTCAGCAAAATATGCACCATATAATACATTAGAACAAAATATAAATGGTTGCTATATAATTATAAAAAGTTCCTTAATAATAAATTTAGTGTCAAACAAGAACTTAACATCGCATATGGAAATAGATTACTCTATTAAAATAAATTTTAAAACGGAAATGAATGCATTATTTTACTTTTAACTACCTGAACAAAACCTTCATATTTAATAACGACATGGCATCTTACGGAAAAATTGATAAATGTCGTCAAAAACAAAACGCTCGGATCGCAGATTTAAATACGGATTAAGTTAGCTTTAAAACTTGTAGATACAAATATAAATTGTATGCATAAAAGATTAAAAAAAACAGTTAAAACAAGTATACATTACAGAGTACTTGGTACTTACCTTAATTCTGAGACGTAAACACAGCGATTCTCCCTGAAACAGCCGCCATTGCCATTAGTCCGTCTGTGTTGCCACTCGAGTAGATATAAGTTATCGCAAAGCAGTTGTACCAGATTCAGCCAGATTTCTATAAAGATCTATATCGATAACCTATCTTGATCCACACAAATATACAAGTTTTACTGTGAATGCTGCACAGCTATGGCTAATTCGACATTTTATAATTTTTTACGATTAATTTAATGAATTACTAACGAATACACATATGATATTAAAATAAATACACGATAAATGCGCTCCGAACGACATATTACAATATCAATCTGCATAGATATTATATTATCATTATTAAATATATAATTATAATAGTTAACTATATATTATTTATATTATCACGAACTTTTATTTTAAATTAACTTAAAAAAGGCTATGTGTAACGCTAAAAAGTTGTTCCCAGATTCTGGTAGATTTTCTATTAAGATCTATATAGGTAGCCAATATCGATCCATGCAAATCTATGTAGTTTTACCGAATGCTGTACAGATACTATTAATTCAGCATTTTCTTGTTTTTATGGTTCATTTAATGGATTACTAAAGTAATATACATCTGATATTTTTAATTAAATACATGATAAATGCGTTCCGAACGACATATTACAAAATCAATTTGCATAAATATTACATTATATCATTATTAAATATATAATCATAATATTTAATTACAATATAAATAATTACATATTATTTATATTATCATTAACTTTTATTTTAAATTAACTTTAAAAAAGTTATGTAACGCTAAAAATTTGTTCCTAGATTCTGATAGATTTTCTATTAAGATCTATGTAGGTAGCCCATATCGATCCATGCAAATCTATGTAGTTTTATCAAATGCTGCACAGATACTATTAATTCAACATTTTCTTGTTTTTATGGTTCGTTTAATGGATTAATAAAAATGTATACATCTGATATTTTAAAATAAATACATGATAAATACGCTCCGAACGACATATTACAAAATCAATTTGCATAGATATTATATTTTCATTATTAAATATATAATGATAATATTTAATTACAATGTAAATAATTACATATTATTTATATTATCATTAACTTTTATTTTAATTTAACTTAAAAAAGGCTATGTGTAATGCTAAAAAGTTGTTCCCAGATTCTGATAGATTTTCTATTAAGATCTATATAGGTCGCCCATATCGATCCATGCAAATCTATGTAGTTTTACTGAATACTGTACAAATACTGTTAATTCAACATTTTCTTGTTTTTATGGTTAATTTAATGATTAATAAAGTAGTATGCATCTGATATTAAAATAAATAAATGATAAATGCGCTCCGAACGACATATTACAAAATCAATTTGCATAGATATTATATTTTCATTATTAAATATATAATGATAATATTTAATTACAATGTAAATAATTACATATTATTTATATTATCATTAACTTTTATTTTAATTTAACTTAAAAAAGGCTATGTGTAACGCTAAAAAGTTGTTCCCAGATTCTGATAGATTTTCTATTAAGATCTATATAGGTACCCATATCGATCCATGCAAATCTATATAGTTTTACCAAATGCTGTACAGATACTATTAATTCAACATTTTCTTGTTTTTTTATGATTAATTTAATGGATTAATAAAGTAGTAAACAACTAATAATAAAATAAATACACGATAAGTGCGCTTTGAACCACATGCTACAAAACCAATTTACATAGATTTACCTGGGTTTCTCATGGACAAATGGGCCCAGCTAGACACCATATGTCCACATGGGTCCCATATGGTCCCACATGGGCCCATACTTTTGTGCTACCTGGGTAAGCCTCCTCTAATTTTAAAGCTATGTTGCACGCTGTTTTAAAGTCCGGCGGAGAGTTTTTTCTTACTTCCAGACTTAAATCACTACGAATTGATTCCAAAAACTGAGATAATTTGATCATTTCCATGAATGTAGAGCTGTTGTTAGCTCCTATATCTTGCCCACTTTTTTTTAGATAAAGGTCTGCTGCCGCATTAAATTCTAATATAAATTCGTTCATGTTTTGTTCCGGTTTTTGTTTGAGATTGCAAAATTTCTTTTGCGCTTCTAGAAATGTGGTTTTGGGTTCGAATAATTGTTTTAACTTTGTTTTAAAGGTTTCTAAGTTCTGTTCCACGAACAAATTTTGATCCCTCATCAATTTATCTTTAGCAGGTCCTACAATTTTCGCCTTTAATATAGTTAATTTAGAATCATTATTCAATTCAGTTTTATTGATGAGATTGTCAAATTGTAAGAAAAAATGGTTAATATTTGCTTCCTTTTTTCCATCATAGTATGGAATCAGATTAATTAGGCTATCTGCATTTGGGGTGTCCATTGTAGTAATTTTAGGAGTAGCTTTTTCAGAATTTATAATTTTCTTCTCTTTCTTTTTTTTCTTCTTATTATTATTACTATTATTACAAATAATATTAGTGTCTACAGTTTGATTATTTAATTCGCGTAATTGTTGTCTAGTTTTGACACCAGTATCTATTCTACTAATTCTTTGACTTTTACGCTTATTCATCCAATTAAAGTACAAAAATCATAAAATAGAGAGAGAGCAAAAAAAAAAATCGTTTAACATAAAATAAAAGATACCCAATGGTGAATTGTTATGCACTGTTCGAGAAATTAATTATATATAATATATATCATTTCAATATTTGAGCATTATTATGTATTTATTTTATATTTGCTGCTGTTGCAGTATATGTAACACAAGTCATATTTTCAATTCTTTGTTAATACAAATCAATCCAATAACACTTATTATTATTTAATATATCATTATATATTTAGTGAGGTACCCAAAAAGAGTTGCCAAGTACATGCATGTTACAGAGTGTGTATGAAGATTCCCCAGTGAATGCTTAATTTTTTTTTTATTAGTTGTTGAAAAGAGGCAAAAAAATTTTTTTTTAAAGAATTTTAAAATTAAGAATTTTTTTTTTTTTTTTTTTTTTTTTTTTTTTTTTTTTTTTTTTAGTCTTAATATTGCATATATATTTTTATATTAAAAAAAAATTATACAATAACCTAAAGTTCTATTTCTAAAATTAAATTAATATATTAAAATAATTTAGAAAGAGGTAACGGTACCACTTCTAATTCGGTAAACCCTATGATGGAATGCTACAGAGTGATCAATTAAATTATTTGAATTTAAGTCTGACTGCATAGGATTTACCACTATATTGCTGTTTATTGATTAATATGAGTATTTTACATTATCCGAGACGTATAGTATTTATTTTGCACCTATGACTCTAAGGATCTGATATGATAATTTATACTTAGAGAATTTTATTAGACAAATTATCAATTAATTATAGAAAAGAAAAAGTTGCGTTGTGAATTATTTTTGAAGTTCGGATCCTCTTTGAGCCAATTACAATCATCAAAGGCTACCTGCAGAGAGTTATGTAACATTAAATAAATAATGGCTTATTTTAAAACCTAGATTGTAATATTAAAGAAAACATTTCCTAAAATAAAAGACTTAATATTAATTCAATAAATTAAGTAAACAAAAGGAAAACTGACTAAAATTAATTGAATATAAAATTGAGTTTATTTACAAGGTAATTATAAGCATATAATTAAAACCAAACATAAATGTTTAAAAAAAAATATTCAATCCTAGATGAGAACTGTATTCTCAACATTTATTTTCTGAGAATTACAGTTTATCTTACTGAATTAACAAATTCGATTTTGAAAGGCAGAGTTCCATACCCTAGAAGTATTTATTTGATTAGCCTTTTTATGTTTAGATCGGGGTAGGATCTTCATACACACGTAAATTCGTATTATTAAAAGAATATAGCTTAATTAAATAAAATGGAACAATGGTGAAGGAAGATTGTTTGTTACCTTATATTACTAGATAACGTTGACAGCAGGATGTAATGGCTGACGCGTTTTCGCTTTTTCTTAGCGCGTACATTTCCATCTATTGGCACACACACTCAAAATCTGTTTTTTAGTTAGAGAGCAGTCAACCTTCTACTTTTCCATCTTTTTTGAATCTGAACTGATGGAATCATTCTTCCCTTTTCACATAAAATTAAGGCCTTATACATTTAACTTCTTGAAAATTTGCATGTTTCGGCCATACCTCTGATTTTAGAGAGATGACCATTGGCAGGCGGGAGAAATTTGGTACTCCCCTTGAGTGTTTCATAGGCCCGTCCGTACAATAGTGATTCCTCTTGACGCCGTGCTGTGTCTGGGAGGTAAAGATGCTTTTACTTGGGAGGTCTTCGTGCCTATTTAAGCTCTCATAAATAAATGTGTCATATTATTGTTATGACAATTTTCTCCATGACATTTTTATTAGGTGTAGTTAAATCATTCGTGGGAACGGAAAACCAAATATTTCCTTGACTGCCGTGGTTCACTTTGTTCCATAATTATCTATCTGTATGCGCTGATCCTAAAATGGATCATTAATTTGTATTGTTCACTGTTCACTGATTAAAATGATACCAAATACTCTGTTAATATGCAGAAAAAAAACCAAATACTTTTTTTTTATAGTGTGTGCTAGTTTAGATCTAGATGGTGGTATTTCTCACCATCAGTTACGAAATTGAATGTTTTATACGGTCTGCCGATCTTAATACACTGCTCATAACAATGAAAGGATATTGCAGTTTTAGGTGGATTTTGTATCTGGGAAACTTTTTAGCTGATTGATACATGGTCGACAGACATAGTAGGTTATATGAGAATAAATTACACATGTTTGGCAGAAAAAAATGTATTTTATTGCGCATTTGTGTACAAAAGGAAAAAAACACAATTTGTGCATATGAGAAAAAAAGAATAAGAAAAGGTGTTTTCTTCAAAGAAAATCATTTTCAGTAGGGGGTATGGTTTCCACGGGCGGCCAGCAACGTTGAACACCTTTGAGGCATGGACTCAATGAGGCTATTAATGACAAGTTGGGGTATTCTGACCCACTCTTCCAGAAGACCTCTTTCCAGTTCTTGGAGAGTTTGTGGGGGTTGTTGGCGGCCAGAAACTTGTCTTCCTAGAGCGTCCCAAACGTGCTCGATTGGATTCATGTCGGGAGAACACGCTGCCCATTCCATTCGAAAGATTCCTTCCTCGAAAAGGAAATCCTCCACCAGGTTTGCACAATGTGGCCTGCAGTTATCGTCCATTAAAATGAAGTTATCTCCGATTGCTGCAGCGTAAGGGACTACAATAGGTCTGAGGATCTCATCCCTATATCGGCGACCAGTCAGAGCTCCATCTCGAATGATGTAGAGGTCAGTGCGCCCGTCAATGGAGATGCCACCATACACCAATACTCCTCCACCGCCAAATCTGACACTTTCGTGCCCGAACGCAGGATTATTCCTACTGCCACGGTCCCTCCAGATGAAAATACGCCTATTATCCGGATGCACAGAAAAACGGGACTCGTCAGAAAACAGAATATTGTTCCATTCATTTCTCCTCCAGTTGACATGTTCGGTTGCCCACTCCCTGCGGTCGCGACGATGCCTTGATGTTAATCTAACACATACCATCGGTCGGCGAGCATACAGACCTACAGCATGGAGCCGGTTTCGGACAGTCTGAGTTGAAATCGTGGTGCCTGTAGCCGAGCGAAGGTGTTGTTGGAGAAGAGTAGTGTTCATGTTTCGGTGTCTCCGAGCTGTTAACGCTAAATACCGATCTTCATTGGGCGTTGTTGCCCGTCTACGACCTTGCCCTGGGCTTCGGCCTGCACATCCACTCTCCAAAAAACGGTTCCAGATCCTGGAAATGGCACTTTGTGACACTCCAATGGCTTGCGCTACTTCGGCTTGCGTTTGGCACCCTTCTAACCTACCAACAATTCTCCAAGCTTCTGAATCTGTCAAATGACTTCGCTGAGACATCGTACTCATCGAAACAAAGCAATCACTGAATGCCGATCATCCTTGTCTTCATTCTCTTTTATCCAGTTGAAAGTCAAATTTCATTCGCTGCCGCTGAAGCGACGTTTTTGACGCCGAACTCAAAATTTGCATACTCCACAGTTTGAAAACCAGAAAAATTTGCATTTGTGATTCTCTTCTTCTATTTTCGGCAAAAAAAAATTTGGTTTATATCTTTATTTTATATAAAACTTCAAATATCCTTTAATTGTTTTGAGCAGTGTACTTATACAATGTGACTACTTTCAGTTAAAATGCAGATGTACGCGAAATAAATTCTACTAATACGTTAAGCAATTTGTGTATGATCCCTCGTAGCCCAACTCTTCTGCGTTGAAATGCAGAAAATTGGGAAAACTCATACAATGCATTTTCATAACGCAGTCAATTTTAGTGTTAGATGAATGGTATTTCTTTTGTCTCATTGTTAGTCTAATATGAAATTTTTACTAAATTTTCGCTTATTGGACCGGGAGACTGTATAAAGGATTACATTTCGTAATTTGTTGAGAAATTGTTGTATTGACCCAAATAACTTTTAAAATACTTTTTCACCACATTTAAAACATTTTTGCAATTGGAACTATGTGCTGTGACTAATGGTTTAGGAATTAGCCATTGAACACCTTTGAGAGAAGACACCCTGCATATTGCTCAATACAAGCGCTAAAAAAATATCCATAATTCGTTTCTGGTAAATTCTTATGTGTAAAGATTATGTGTAAAAGATTTCTTATTATTGTGAAATTGCAATGCAGTGTTGAAATACTCTGCTCAAACAATTGGAAGAGGAAGTTAAAAACTAGGGAATGCTACGTGTGACATTCATACATGAGCATAAAAAGGTGAGTGCACACAAATCGAAGTGTAATAGAGAAAATAAGACACTGAAACATGATGTATGGAACTTTAATTATTTCAACATGTGTGAAGAACTGATATCAAGAAACACGCCAAGATATCAATTTGGATGCATGTAACATACCAAAAAAATTATTTCTTGAAGAGGATGAGGGACATTATGGTGTATAGTCCCATCGAGTAGATAATAGTGTTGCATTTGTCTTTTCTATTGATTCTATGACGTAGTCAATAAGAAATTGCGTAATTCTGTTCCAGTGTCAAGCAGCGCAATATCCATTCTATACAGTAAATGATCGCATTGGACTTACTGCAGTGCATCTGTCAAGTAATCCAAGACATGCTCTTTTTGATTTAAGTCAAAGGAGCATGCTGAGGTAATTCACAACAATACACATATTTCTTTAAATTTTGTTAATATATTCCTCACTAGGTGGTGTAATCAGTGTAAAAAGAAGTTGAGTTTAAGATACTCTATCTAATTATTAGTTCGAATATTGTTGGTATATGACAAAAAAAAATCATTTAATAATTTTAGGTATCATATTTCCCACCATACGATCTGCTAGCGTGAAACAACTAATCAGAATTTTTTATCGATATATATATATGTATATATATATATATACATGTATGTTTCTGTATGACAAATGTAGAAGTTTTTTCTGTAGATTTGTGCGAAATTAGTTCGGGGTAAGTGAGTTTAAAATAAGATTGAAAATTTAGTCACGGCACATTCATCATATAATATAAATAAACGTCATACAAAATATTCCTTTTAACAGCAATTGGCAGTAAAGTTTAATGTATCTATATTGTTTTAAATAAAATAACTATAAATGTACCATACCGTATTTTCAAAGAAAAACGTACCACAGTAAACCATAATAATGCTTACAAAATGATTAGAGTTTCACATAGCACAGTGACAGTAAAATTCATTTTGAGTAATTGCTGCACATATACCGGTAGGATAATCAAATTCTTTTTTCTGATCATGTACAATAGCTATAAATTCTATATGCACAATTTTCAAGAAAAAATCATGCTGTAGGTGATTGTAAAGCACACTAAAATTACATTACCAACCGAGTTATCCAGAAACGGCATTTTACATATAGTCATTTCCTAAAATTGTTACACTAATTCGCTCTTTTTTTCTGAGGCCATTTATAATAACTATAAATGCTATATACACATTTTTCAAGAACAAGCTTGCTATACGCTACTGAAACAATATCATAAAATGGCATTTCTGGCGGCGTTCTACAAAATCTACATTTAAAATATATTTGTTTCATATATTCGTATTTTTTGTGCGAATTTGTAAAATGACTATAAATTCTATATACACCCTCTTAAGGAAAAAATATGGTGTTTGTGATTGTAACAACATACTAAAATTTACATTATCGTTAGCGTTTAAAAAACGCCGCATTTAACATATATTTATTTAATCAGTCGTTTAATTCATTTAATCACTCCTTTTACTTTAGTGTGACAAGCCGGATGTTTAAAGTAAAAATTAAAAAATCAGTTTTCATCTGATGTATAACGAGGTTTTTAAAGGGAAATATTGTTTAATATTTCGAAACTTTAAAGGAAATTTAGAACTTTACCATTTTTTATAAAAATTCTCTGCTGCCACTCAGTCTATATTATATAGGCATACCAACAGTTTCTTTTGGACAATTTACTGAAAATAGTTGAATGCGATATAGTAAAATAAGTGAAATAAGCCTTTAAGTAAAAAATTATTTCTATGAGAAAATAAATGAAAAATTAAGAGATTAATAAATTCTTAAAATAATAATACTGATGATAATAAATTTTAAATTTGCAAACATTGTACATGTAAAATTCCCAACTCTTTTTCATTTATGTATATTGAAAATATATACCGTGTGTTCTAAAATGAACTGATTGATTTTAAAGTTCAATAGTTTGCAGACGGTGACAGATAGTTAAAAATTCTTGCAGGAGATTAATGTGTGATGCCAGGAGTATTTTTACTGCGATTTCGAGTTTTAGTTTCAAATAGCAGAAGAAGATGGAGCTGTGAGCAATAGGTGCACAATCGAGGGCAAAACTGAAATCACCCAGCATTGATGTGAACAAAGTAGGATATATATATGGAGTGGGTTCAAAATCGGGCCCTAAGAACAAAATTGCATTGGTGAATGAGACCCACTCTATACATTTAACCTTCTTACTTCGCATCAATGTTGAGTGATTTCTGCGTTAGCCGTGATTGGACGTCTATTGCTCACAGTGCCATCTATTGGTGGTAATTAGAACTAAAATCAGGAATCACACTTGATAAACTCCTGACATCTTACATAACCTACCTGCAAAAACATTGTAATATCTGTCACCATTTGCGAGTTTTTGAATTTTAAAATAATTAAGTGTATTTTAGTACACCAGGTATGTACAATTCAGGATTTATAAAAAAAATGCTTACAAAAGGAAACGCCACCTATTAATTCCACTAAAAATTACAAGAGGGGAAAATAAGCTTTTTCTGTCATTTGAGTAAATTGTCTAATTACATGTGTAAAATTTAGGAAAAAATAAAGACAATATTCATAGCAATATAATAAATTACCATACCTTCTTTTAATAATAGTAAATAATATATTTCTTTTCAATGCTAAAAGGCGTAAATTAATAACATAATACAAATTAAAATAACTTTTATTAGGTGAATTGACGTGTTTCGACTCACTCCGAGTCATTTTCAAAAACAAGTGAGAATATTCCAGAATTGCACTTGGCATTGAAGTTTTTCTTTAAAATTCTATCATTTAATTCTCATGTACATTTTTAAAAATTACGCACGTTATCTTTTATTTTTACTTGGAGTTTATTTTCATATCTGTGACCATGGAGTAAATTGAGCCACAATTTCGGTAAGTTAAAAGTTGCCGCATAGTTACATATTGTATTTTCGCGTGTTAGTATCTCTATGGTTTCTCTTATTATGGATGGATAGTATAGATTGGAGGGGGAAAATTATTTTACTTTCATTGAAATATGAATATAGAAAAAAAACAATACTCATATTTAAAAAAAAAAAAAAAAAAAAAAAAAAAAAAAAAACTAATAATTGCATATTTGCAAAATAAAAATAAGTACTTTTTTCATACATCCAACAATTCTAAATTTAAAAAAAACTGAAATTAATTTGAACAAGTAACCTAATATATTACATTCATGCTTACTTGCATAAGTGTTACATCTATGCATACTGTAATATAACCATAAAGTATTTTTTTATTAATAACATAAACATTAATTTCATCCTTACAAACATTTTACTTAACATTTTAAAATCTCACAACGTTATATATTAATTTTATATCCTTTTATATAAATTGCAAAATATGTACTACAATGTGCATTCTACTAAAACATTCAGTTATTATAAATACAAATTTGCACATCTCTATAATCAGCTTTAAAATATGTTTTTAATATTCCATTTGTATCGGGATTGTAGTTCTATCATTCACTAATTTAAAAGGAAACATTGTGTTTTGGCAGTAAATTCTAACACGTATAACTCTCATACCTCTTAGAACGTTCGCCTTTACCTTATGAAAAACAAATATTATTCTTTATAAGCTGAATAGTAGAATATTTCTATTACACTAAAAAGTATCTATGAATCCAGTTTTTAGTAATCTCTAAATCCTGTTGTACACTTCACTAGGGAATAGTTTTATTTGAGCGTCAGCTGCTATATATATTTTTTTATATATATCTTGTTAGAAAATAAATTCTTATCAGATCTTGTTAAATTATAATTTGTTAAAGTGACGTATTTGGACATTTTAGTTTCTATTTTTCTTATCCCTGAAGAGATAAGAGTATAAACAGGGAATTCAGCGTCACATTTAATTGAAGTCATTTATATTATTTTATGCCAAAGTTTTGAGGAATATTTCTCAAAAACTATTTCTTTCGTAATAACTTGAGAGCAAGCATGGAGATATACATTTTTTTCATTTAAAAAGCATGGAGTACTGGATAAAAATGCAATAAAGTAAGGCAATATTGTAAAATATCTTCGGAAACGGTAATGCGATTATAATATCACAAATAAATAAATCTCTTAATGGAACAGGGCGTTTCAGTAATTAAAATAAAAACAAGTCAATTAAGATGCTTATAGTGAATGATATATCTGGTGTAACCAAAATGAAATAAAAGAATAATACATAATATTCATTATCATTAAAATCTTCCGACATAGAAAAGTTGCATTTAATTTCATTCAACTGCTAAAATTTTGGAGATTATAAAATTTCACTAATGCTATTAACCAATCTCATTTCGTTATTTTGACATTTTTACACATATGCTAAAACGATGAGAAATAACTTTCACAATGTAAGAATTTAATATAAGAAATGAGATTATTCAATAAATATAATAAATACCAAGGTTTATTATATTTATTAATCATTTTATCAAATTATCTGATATCATATTTTTCTAAGAAATATAAATCAGAAATAATAGGAAAACAGAATTAAAGTATAATTTTAGAAATAAAAAATTTTGTTTTCAGTAAGAAAAATTACATGTAACAGACGTACATTGTTATATCTCTTAAAAATATAAACTTGATAATGCTGAAACTCTGAGTAAAAACGTGTTCAGTGTGTCTGTATACGAGGTAGTATTATAACTCATTATGTTAGATTTTAATTTAATTTAATTTATTATTTCTATACAAAAATAAAAAATAAAAATAAAAAAATGAAATCCGAAGATAAAATATTTTCAGACATACTATAATGTGTATAAATTGAATAAATTCATACCTTTCGGTAGAAAAAGACAAGTGTGCTGCAATGACTCAACACAATGAAGTTTTGAACACCTTTAGTATTTTCCTGCAGCTCACTAATTGTATTTTCAACAAATACATGTGACACGTATTCTTTAAAAAATCTCTTAAATCATTTATTTTAGAATGTTTCTGAATATGCAACTTAAGACAGTACAATGCTGTGACATGTATAGAAATTAGATATCTTATAAAATTAATGACTTATAATTAATAAATTTTTCTGTCATTAACACTATTTCTAGTGGTTTAAAATAGGTGGAATTGAACTTTGTGCCGTTATAATAAAATCAATGTTCAACATAAACAGAGCACAAATAAAATTATATTAAAATAGCAAACAGCTGTTTCGGAGCTTCTAAAGCTCCATCATCAGTGTCAAATTTAAAAAGCTTAAAAAACGATTTAAAAGTTTAAGCCATGTAAATAGTTTTTCTCCTCGTCCAGTCTGGCCGAACACTTGTATTGGTCTTCTACGTCACATGTGACTCTTAACTCCACTGTTGTTTTTTAAAAAATCACCGCCATTCTTCGTTGGTCGCGTGCGGAGACTCAGGCATATTTACATGGCTTAAACTTTTAAATCAGTTTTTAATCTTTTGAAATTTGAAACTGATGATTGATCTTTAGAGGCTCGGAAACAGCTGTTTGTAATTTTTGTATATTTTTATTTGTGATATTTTTACGTTGATTATTTATTTTAATATTTCTAGTGGTATCGAATGAAAATTTGTAATGTTAGGATTTATGTCTATTTTACTTGTAATTCTTAAAGTTAGTACGTCTAGTATTAAGTCTTGGATGTAATAATTTGGTTGTTTTTATCTAAAGATTACAAATAAATCGAAAATGCATATGACGCCAGAAGCAATAGGGTTAACGATTGATTATTTTATGAAAAATTTAATAATACTGCAGCGACAAATATTTATAGGTTTCAATAATTTATATTTCTTCTATAAAGAATAATCTTCTCTGACAGTGGATTTTCACAGGTCAAAAAACATTTATAAATATTATGATACTTTTGTATTAATACTGAATAATTATCTTAAAATAAAGTATGTTTCAATTTATAATTATTTCATATGATTTGGAATGTTATTGTAATTGAGAAAATGTGATAGATAGATTTTGTTTTTCAAATATTAAGATATTGACAGATATTGTTGAATATGGCAAAATAATAAAATAATTTCAAACTTCAACTTCATTTTCGAGGTAGAGATATTGTGCCGTAGGTTAGCTTCCTGAAAAGTTTAAACGTATCACTGTTATCAATATTTCCTTCCGTCTGTAAGTCTTCTTTAACTGAAAATATATAACTCAAATAATTATAATAATTAATATCTGCTCTGCGGACACAAAAGCTGTGTACGTAGCTGAGAGTATGCACGTTTTATACGGCCTTTTAGTTTGAACATCAGCATTTCTGATTGCGAGGCTTACTACAATGAAATACTGGTAATAAAACAAAAACATGTTGAAAATTGTACGTTAAACGAGACAAATGAGATGCGTTCGCTTTATAACTAGTTTCACAATGTAAAAAAAATTATCCTTATTATTTCAGTGAAATGAATTATATCTTGTTCTATGAGCGAAATAAGCATGCCTTTTTGTTCTTTATTACGTATGCCACGTTTACAAATGAGTTTTTTTTCTACGCCAGACAGCGCTGAAAAATACACAATGGAGATCCTGCTTTGCGAAGGATTACGTCCATGGTTTAATATTTTTATGACTCATGATGAAGGAATCTCCTGTGTTTATTTACTCTAATAGATTGAGATATTCGGCTGTTAACCTAATTTCCACTGAAGTTATCTCAGAATTTATACATTTTTTAATGTAACTATACTCTCAAGCAAAGAATATTTTTTAACGATCTTTCTAAAAATGTAACTTTTATGTAGTTTTATCTTAAAATATAATTTTGAATAAAAATGGCCACCTGGCATATGAAAAAAAAGTGGTTTGCCCGTATTTGTTTTCCCCAGTCACAGGAATTGCGCTTTTATTATATAGATTACGCACGATACGATTTAATAGAATAATATTAATAAAAAAAACTTTTATTAATATATTTTAAAGTTTTTATTTGATTCTGCAACGGTAATATATATTAAATTTCAAATCATGCGTTTGGATAGTTTTTACTCTGTTATATGCGGACGGAGGGACAGACGGACGAACAGACCAGACTATAAGTAATAACTAGGCTATAACGGAAGACTATAGGTGCTACGTATTTATATAATTACGAACGCACCTAAAAAAAAAACCTGCTGCATGGTCTCGTACCCTGATTAATGGATTAATTAAAATATTTTAACCATTTCTATTACTTATATTCAGTTATCAACGGAAAAAAATATGATTTTAAATTACTTATTCCACAAAAACAAAATATCACTTTTAATATTTTAACAATTTATACAAATTGAGTATTTGTATAACAAAATCAAGCTATAGAAAATCGTTAATATGAAATAATATAAGTAAGCAGTTCAAGTACGACCATTGTATTTTCCTTCCAGCCTTGGGGAGAGGGGGAGGGGCTCTGCCCCTTAGGAGCAACCCTCAACAACCCCCGTCGAGATCTCGCAGGCTCTAAAAACACGATAATTTGCTATTATTTAAAAAAATATTACCCGACTACGCAATATTCAATGATATTGTCACGATCAGCGGTGATATTCTGCAATGCGGTTGCAATTTATTTCCTTTAGCTGGGGGACTTTTTAGTTCCCAAATACGCATCAACCGCTGTTGCGACATTCACGGCTATGACCTGTACTAGGAAAGATCAATTACACATTTGAAAATTTTTTTGTATGAAATGTTTGAGTAAAATATGTCACTGACTCCTGGATTTTAATAAGGTTTAGAAGAAAGTTTCATTTACATGATATAAAGTAACATGCGCCGCAGGCGCCCAAGAGGGAGCGCACCGCGCACAATCGACCACCGAACCCAAGTCCTAAGAGATTTTATTGCGCCAGCAGCTTGGTCTCGCTACGGCGCTTCGACCGGTCAGAGAGCCGCTCCCCAACTGCGGACCCTTTAACCTTGAACCCACATGAGACGATGTAGGTCGATGCGACACGTGGTGAAACCACTGGGAGTCACCGCGATACACTTGGAGACGGGCCGGCGTCCTCCAACAGCTTCGGAGCTGGAGTCCCAGAAGGGAAACCAGGCCGTAGGACTTAAGTCGGGATGTTCCAACCCGTACTTGCTTTCCCACAACTCGAGGGGTGTGAAAACCTACAGAGGTAGTCACGTTCCCTCTCGTAGTGGACAATTTACATGATATAAGAAAATAATTTTAAACGTGGCGTGTTTAACATCGTATTATTACTATGAGGTATATTTCGAAATTAAATGCTTTTTGAAAGTAATAATTTAATTATTTTAAAGTTTCTTTATTTTTTTAATATTCATGTGTAAATATATTTTTCATTGTAAAGTTTTTAGAAATTTTATAATTTGAGCTTTTTAAAAATGGCAAGAGTAGATAAAAAAGGCTATTTCAAATTATGAATTGATTCTTTATTCAGATGATGAAATTAAATAAAGAAATCGAAAACAAAAAAAATATATATATATATATTGGATACCGTACACAACTGTATATTTAAGTATGCACCTACAAAAGATGGTTAAATTTCTATGCATAGTGTTTGATCATATAAAATTTACTTAACTGCAATATCTTGACGAATTTCAAATTTAAATAGCACTTGAAACATTCTTCTATTTAAAAACTTCCTGCTTCATCATGTTTATCATACATTTTTCTACACATATACCGATGGTTTTAATGGTTTTATATGCTATAGGTTTTTAATTATTAGCCGATAAAGTGAAAAAATCACAATAAATCCAATTATTGTAGCATCAGTGTTTGTTATTTTGTGTAAAATATAGAGAAACATTTTAATCTAATATAGTAAAGTATAGTACATATACCTTAAGCAAAATAAACTTTAGTACATTATGTTAACTTAATGATGAACCAAATAACATAATAAAAAGTAAATAATACGTAAGAAATCCAACTAAATCAATATTTTTACTATTTCTTGATACATCACTTTCCTTTTAAAATATTAAGTTTCGGGAAAGTTTATTTTTCTTAACTCTCCTTTATTGAGTCAACATAAACTAGGAGACATCATATACAGTCCATTTAGCTCAAACGTGAACTGATTCTCAAGATAATATTTTTCTACACATAAAAACGCTGCAGTCATTTTCCTTAAAATGAAGAAGTTTATTGGTAACTGACATTTTGATTGTCAATAAAAGTTTTTATGAAATATATATATTGTTTTTGAATCATTAATAAATTCTTAAAATAATGATGATTTTTAACTGTGTTTGTGTCAACAAACATTTAAAACATTCACCAATAAATGTAAAAGATTATAATTAATCATGTATAATTTGTATGATGCTTACGTAGGATAAAATATTTGTAAATTGAATTAAAAATTTCTACTACATGTATACAAATTTTGAGATGATAAAAAAAAAAAAAAAAAAAAAAATCTAATCAGCCCGTCATTTCATTTGATAAATTTCATTAATTATAATTCGCATGCTTCAAAGAATGGTTATTTTACACAATTAAGGTTTAGTCAATAACAGTTTTTATAATATTTTGTTAAAGATTTAAAGTTTGTATCTGAGTTCAGCTACTGCACTGTCTATATTTTGAATATTAAACAGTTTTCTAGTAATTATATTCCTTTACTGACTTCTATTATGTATAGGTTTCACAAAAAAAGTAAGAGGTAAATGAAATGGAAAAAAATAGTAAACACTTTCTACAAATAATGCATCAGTACGAATGATGTGCAAAACATCATTATATCTTAATGAGATTGAGCCTAAATAGTTTTGAAATATTGAACTTTAAGGTGTTCAAATTCTCAATTTTCGATAGGATAATTTGATGCAAATCTGACGTAATGCACCAAAAATACATTTTCATTCTTTCTACTGCTGTGTTAGATTAATATGGTGGGTCCTATGAACTTAAGTAAATGTATGTAGTTAAAAGCGTAAGTCCCATTACAAGTCTGGCGTAAGATCAACAATCTGAGTCTATTGGTAAATTATTTTGCAGGGCAGTACTTAAATAAAATGTTACATTAGTAAAAATAAATTTAATGAACTGCTAATAAATTGTTTTTTTTTTCAAATTTCAAGTTCAAAATAGAAAAGTGAGATAGGGGAGGTTGATAATAACAGGATTAATAATATGATTAATTATAACCGGTTATTATTAATAATGACAGGATTAGTCATATTGACCGTAACATACATACATATATGACGTCTGGGAGGAGAAATGTTAAAGTATGGAGGAGTGGAGGTGTTGTATGGTCATTAAATGCATTGGTTAATTACAATGCAAAATAATAATAATGGAGAGTGTGATAATAGTTTATCATGCATCCTTTCATTCCACGTTATTTCTTGCTGATTCTGAACACTTCATTTTTTAACAAAATTTGTTTCATACCTTTTACTTGATGCAGTATTTTTTTTTTATTCACTTCTTTGATTTGTTGGGATAGTGTCACTTTAATCATTTCATGAATCATCATATTTTATTATATCTAACTTTTATTATTATTATTACCTCCTTATGAATTATTACTATTACTGCCTTTCTATGTAATAGCAATGCTTTTATTTCACCTTATAGGATGTTTTAATTTAAGCTACAGAATTTAAATTAACTTCTTTGTTTTATGTGGCATAATCATATCTAAATAACTTCATTAATAATATTTCTTTAATAAAATTTTATCAGATTTAAATATCTCCTTGCATCCTTTAAATTTTATTATTTGCATATATAAATAATACTATTATGCACTGTCAACGTATTAATGCATTTATTCATTTTACTTTTATTAATTATTTACATAATACTAATATAATTAATGTTTTCTCCTTCATCTTAATTTTTGTTCATTATTTATATTACATTTTGAAAAGTTTATTAATTTATCATTAGGAAATCACTTTAAATTTTAAAATTCCACTTGTAATAATTAAATTCTGATTTTGTTTCTTAAATTGGCACTAGATAGCACACATGTATGTAAATTTCGTGTTCACTTTGTTGACGATTGCTCTTTCGTGAACAGGCAGTAGTGGCAGCATGTTCTTTAATATTACTTAATTCTGGTTTTAACGTATAGTATAAAAATTAATTTTGTCATGGTTTGAATCATTTAGCTCAAATATTTATGAATCATTCACTTTTCTTGTAATTCATCTACTGAATTAGTAACTATCTTTTGGAAGCAGGTGAATATTTGTTGATCATCATGCATCTTTGCTTTGTAACCACGTTTCTTTATGGTTAATTATGGGGAAACATGCTCACTATTACATTTATAATTTCATAATTTTTAAAAATTATTGGTTTATTAATGTATGATTGCCAACATTTTGTATATATTTAGATAATTAGTTCGTACACGGATGAAGTCATGCATTTTTGTGCAATATGTCGTAACTTGGGCTTGCGAATTCAGCCATGGATCCACAATTATTTCAAATTTCATAATGCGATTTTTAATATTTTATGGAATTCATAACAGATCTGAGTTTTATATTTCATTCATGGGCATATCATTCAATTTTGTATGTGATCGTTTTTCATATTTATATTTGTTCCCCATTGTAGTATGATGTTTTTGTGTTTTAACGGTTATATATATATATATATATATATATATATATATATATATATATAATATACATCTTATCTTAAACTAATGTCGTGACACCAAAACCAGCGGTACGATTGGTTTGCACCTGTATTACATAATATAAACAAGAGAACGTTGGTAACTTATTTCACCGTTTTCGGACATTTTAAACCAAAAACAAAGAGCTTCAGTTCAATTTATTTTTCGTATTATGTAATATATTGTGACAGAATTTTTGAATTATTTTATTATAGTACGTTTGTTCTGGTAATGCATGATGAACCAATTAGGAAAACTTTAAACAATAAAAAAAATAAAAAAACTCTTTTATAAGTATTTAGTGTTTATTTTAAAAATCACGTCTAATTTCAGGACTTCAATGCATGAAGTTTCACAAGATTTCCGTTAGAATACGTTAATTTGGCGGGGTACCCGATTATTGGACATTAAATGATTTGATTTAAGATTTATGGTAAGGTTAGACGAGTTAATTAATTAAATAATCGTAATGTTTCTGTGCGTATTTTTAAATATATGACAACAGGCAAGAAAAAAAATATTCAAACAATATATTTGGGATTTGTATTCTTAGCTTAGAATAATAGATTAATAAATATTAAACTGTTAAATGAAAAACAGTGTATTACTTAAAAAATACAATAAAAAAAATTCAGAACAGAGCAAAAATCTTTCTTTTTCGGGTCCATAGTCACGATTGACTTCCAACATGAAAGATGATAGCAACAAATGATTTAAAATGAAGATGGATACGATTAAATATCTGTCATGACATAAACTATTGCTCCAAATTACACTCGCGAAAATACACTTTGGTGTTGTTGCAAGAAAATGATAAAGAGTTAGCATTATCGTCTATAACTTCATTAGAATATCAGTGAATATGATAATAATTCAAATTTAAGAAAATATTCTGTGTGTTTTTTTACTTGTACACTCTTTTATAGCAGTTAACTTCAGTTTTGTACATAAAGATGAAATTTTGTATTCGATTTTTCATTCATTTCCGGATACGCTACAGTTATAAAAATATGTACATAGGCGTGTTTCCGATGATATGCGACAAACAACTCTCGGAAAAATATCCTAACTGATTGTGAAACTATAAAAAACGAAATATTATAAACACTGAACATACTGAAGGACAGAACATATAAAAAAATAGCGATTGTATTTTTTAAGAAATACTCATTTAACAGTTTAATATTTATTAATCTATTATTTTACGTTAAGCAAACAATATAAAAATCCCGATTAGATAGTTTGAATAATGTTTTTTGTTCTTTACTGTTGCTATATATTTAAATATAAGCAGAGAAAAATTACGTATTTTTTAATAAATTCACTCGTCTGCCCTTTCCCTTTCTTAAAACAAAGCATTTAATTTCCAATAATCGGATCCCACGCGAAATTAACATATTAAAAGAGAAATGTTTTAGAATTGCATGCATTAAATTCGTGAAATTAGACAAAATTTTTAAGATAAACGCTGAATAGTTATAAAAAAGTGTTTTTAAATTAAACTAATTTTACTTTTGTTTAAAGTTTACTTTAATGGTTCAGATTGCATTACCAGAACAAAGGTACTAGAATAAAATAATTCAGCAATTTTGTCACGATATATTGCATAATACAAACAATAAACATAACAGAAACTCTCTGTTTTTTTATTCAAAATGTTCAAAACGGTGAAATAACTAAAGAAACTGAGTAAAATATTTATGTTTAAAAATATTCCTTTCGTCTTTTGTGATAGGTGATGACAGAATGTGAGGACCTCAAATGAAAACTATTAAATTTATTTCAGATGTGGTAATACAAAAGATACACTTCAACGGACTGTAAATGTTTAGCTTTTTAAACGTTATATGTTTTTTAGTTTAGTTTGATTTTTCTGAATGATTGTTACTCTAATATTTCTTCCAGTTTGGTAACTGTCTTTTTAATTAAAGTATGTATTGTATGTATGTATACTTAAAAATGTAAAACAAGATTTCTAAATATTTGTATATTTGCTTTTAATCAGAAAATTGTATTTGTCCTTTTAAAATTTATAAATATTAAAGAAACATGCCATAAATATTTTTAATTTTGTGTTACTAAAAAAAGAATTTCATCAAAATAATATACAGCATTTGACAAAACTAAATTTAAATTTAACAATAATTGTTTTTTAAAAGAAGGTTTTTTTTCTTTTAATATATATATATATATATATATATAGTTGCATGATTATATTTTATTGTATTACGTAATTTTTTTCTAAACAGTGCATTTGTAAACAATTAAAAATAAGTTTATCTAATGCACAGTAAACAGTAGCAAATTTCCAGACTTTATTGTTTCTACTAATTTTCATTAATTACGTTCATGGAGCATTTTAAACATAATTTAGCATTGTACCTTGTTTTATTTAGAACGCGGCTTTTACAAGTCTTTCCTGGTAGCATACGCGTTTTATTTGATTCTATCTTTAAAATATATGTAATTAATTTTTCGAATTTGAAATATAAATATAAGCAGTTCCTTCTAAAAACTTTTTTTTCTTTCATTATATATTTTTGCATAGATTATATATTTTTTAAATATTACGTAATACCTTGTGTATTATATATATTTACCGTTTTAAGGTCAGATATTTCCAAAAAGAATAAATACAAGTGGACTATCTTGCATTCTTGAGTATTGATTAAATATATTTAATGGATTTGCTTGGATTCAGACATATATTTTACAAATATATATTTTGTTTTGTAATAATATGTTGTTCCTTAATATGACTATATGCTATTGAATCAAAATTTTGTTTTTATATTAGTATTTGATATATTTTTGTAACTTATTTTATACAGCTGAGGAAAACATTTTATACGAATATTTTATTGAGTCAGAGCTAAAAATATTCGAATGTTAAACTAGAATAAGCATTATGTAATAGCAGTAACGACTCGAAACTGATATTTAAATGGAGAAGAGTGAAAATCAACTGTCAAAGTATATGTCAAACACCGCGGCTCACAACTTTTACGGTCTTTTCACATGTATTGGCTCGAAAATCCAATAGTTGGTGAAAATGACTGAAGTTTATTTTATAAACAATATGGACAACGATAAAAAATGTTTTAATTGCGTTGTCAACATATATCGATTGTATGTTTTTAGTGTAATAACTGTCACCATATATATATAATTTTTGTCATATTGTATGCTTTGTACTGTATCTTCTAATAATGTAAATATGGATTTGGTCAGGAAAATGCATATCCATTTATATTCTACGTGCGATAAATACACAGCAATGTGTCAGATCGTGGCAGGTATGAAGATATGGCCCACAAGATGAAATGGACATTCAAGCAATCCCCCCACCCCCATATTTTTATGAACCACTTGTGACTATGGAACTAGAGTACTGACTCAACTGTCAACCAACATAATTTACTCAAGGAAATAAATGCGCAAGTGCAAAATAATAGGTCACCAATGACAACGTCACGAGCTAAAATTCGCTTACTGCTCTAAAAGGTCGACAAATAAGCACTGGCAGAAAAGCGCAATTTATTATGTACATATTATATAATAATTAAAAATAATAATATTTATACTTTTAATTTTAACTGAAATATAAGATTTTTTGTAAGATAATAATAAATGAGTCATCGAAAAGTAATTATTCAAGTTCATTCTTTTCCTGAAAAAGAAGGATTCTAATATTCTCAAATCCGCAAAGTAAAAAAAAAAAAATAATAAGGTGCTTTAAGTGTACTTTAAGGTGCAATAAGTGTTTGCTAAAACATATTTTTCATTAGCTCATTTAATTCATTTTTATTGTAGATATGCGTCTTTCTTTAGTGACGTAAAGTGCATTGCTTTAATTGAATTTAATTAAAATTAATTAAATTTAGTCATTAACGATATTTATTTAATAATTTGAAACTGAAATCAAATGTATCGTGTATTCTAATCGTCAATGATTTTTAAAAAAATCATTTTTGTTGTATTGTATATTTTTTTAAATATTACTAAATTTAAATGTTTTGTAACTTTCAAAAGTATTCTGTGACGATCTTTATTATCACTTTCAATTTCAACTAAGTAATCTGGCAAAACATATAAAACATTAAATTCGTGTTCACATGAAACCGCTAACTCTAGAGCAAATGTAAATGCAGCAAACTCTTAAGAAACGAGAAGAAACCAGTATTTTAATCTTAGAAACATTGCTTTCGGCTTGTAACGATGTAATGAATATTGATAGGAACATGTATAGGTCTAACATATGTTTCATTCAATGTTTTTGGATTAAAAGGAAAAATAAATCTTACATACATATTTATACACACAAGTATATGAAAAATAATCATTGCAAAATCTATCTGAAAATTTTTGATAAAATAAATTGAAAACTATCCTATCATCAAAAAAATAAAATATCCTACATTATAAATACAATTATATATACAAATATTTTTTTGTTTTCAATTTTGTTCTAAGTTGAACATAATTTTTAGAAAATAGGAATTCTATTACGGGCTATATTTAAGTCAATGGCAATTACTGTCTTATAAATGTTGTCATAACATTTGTATAAAGAAAATTCAAAAATTTTTTCTATAAAGTTTCCGTACTTTACTTAAATATTAAAATGACAAGGGATGAACCAATGAATGCAAGATCAGAACCTCAGATGTATACTGTCACATATATTATATATTAATGTAAGGAAATTACATTATCCGGTCTTTTCATAAGTCACCTCAGTTGAAAGATATATGATGGCAGATTTATGACCATAGACTCGCTGTCTACAATTATAAGCCATAAAAGTGAAATAAGAAGGATTTTGATTTAAGTTGGTCTGGGAGATAAAATCAAAGATCATACACGAAGTTCCGAGAAAGACAACACGATACAAAAACAACTGATTCACAGCCATTGGTTAGGCAGGTAAAGAGAAGGTTGAACTTCTGTTATGTAAGGTTGTACTGAAGTCTGGTTGAATTTCTGAAGGTTGAACCTCTGTTATGTAAATTTCAAATAAGACGGGAGGTCAACTAGCGAATGAGAAAAAAATAAGGCTGGACGTGAGCTGGACTTGAAGTACTATCATGCAAATTTTGGGTAGAACGAAGGACTCTCCACTGTGGTGAAGAAAAGGGAGTCTTGAAAAAGTATCAGAGCTCAGGGCATATCGATCTTAGAAGTCAAAGTAAGAGGTGAACTAAAATGATGCGATGGTTTTTATTCAGTCCGAAATAAGAAAGATAGTGTGTGCGGTGATTCGATTGTAAGAAAACAACGAAGACGAAAAATATATGTGGAGTGGTGAATTTAATTTAAGTTTTATAAAATGAACAATTAATTAAGTGAAGTGCGAGTTGGCTAGACGAAAGAGTGCTCTTGTACAAAGTGACCATTAGTGACCATTAGTGACCATTAGTGACCATTAGTGTACATTAGTGACCTTCTTCAACTAATGCGAGGAGGTAACTATGAATCTTTCCAAAGTTGTTCCCAATTTTTTTTTCTCAAAGACATTAGGAAATAAGCTGATAGTTTGAGCTTAATTACAAATGGAAGTCATAATTTATATTTTAAACTAATGCTGTTGTCAAAATTCAATTTAAATGTTAAGAAATTGAATATAAGTATCCTTTGCAAGGATAAGAGTGCTAATTCCAATCTTGTTGGATAAATTATGTTAGCAAATCGAGTCAGATATGTTCTGACTATTCTTTTTTTATTTCTTTAAATTTTTGTAAATATAATGTAAATAAATATTTGTTTAATTTACGTATGAAGACTTCATCTTTCTTTAGAAATATTGTCATATTATTTTAATGACTAAATTTTCTATTTCAGCATTAGATAAGAGTGATTATTCTCAAACGGGTCAATGGTTACAACGAAATCACACAGCGCAATTGTAATAGTTAACTTAATTTTTAATTGGGTCAACATTTTTAATATTTAACTTTGCGAACTTTATGTTTGACCAACTAATCTGCCCTAGAGAATTTAAAAATTTGAATTACTACTTACTTAACTATGCAAATTTTGGGTAGAACGAAGGACTCTCCACCGTGGTGACGAAAAGGGAGTCTTGAAAAAGTATCATAGCTCAGGGCATATCGATCTTAGAAGTCAAAGTAAGAGGTGAACTAAAATGAGGTGTTGACGACTATGAATATTTTAATCGTCTTATCTATGCATAGGAATTTTGGGGGTATTGTAGATATTAACGAAGGAGTAATTAATAAGGTGGTTACATTACTGAGTCGTGCAATTATCTCTTCAACACCTGCAAAAACCCCCATTAAATTCACGGGGTAAAGATAATGTAAGGAAATTACATTATCCGGTCTTTCCATAAGTCGCCTCAGCTGAAAGATATATGATGGCAGATTTATGACCATAGACTCGCTGTCTACAATTATAAACTATAAAAGTCAAATAAGAAAGATTTTGATTTAAGTTTGTCTGGGAGATAAAATCAAATATCACACACGAAGTTCCGAGAAAGACAACACGATACAAAAACAACTGATTCATAGCCATTGGTTAGGCAGGTAAAGAGAAGGTTGAACTTAACCTCTGTGATGTAAATTTCAGATAAGACGGGCGGTCAACTAGCGAAAGAGAAAAAGAAGAAGGCTGGACGTAGGCTGAACTTGAAGTACTATCATGCAAATTTTGGGTAGAACGAAAGACTGCCCACCGTGGTGATGAAAAGGGAGTCTTGAAAAAGTATCAGAGCTGAGGGCATATCGATCTTAGAAGTCAAAGTAAGAGGTGAACTAAAATGATGCGATGACTTTTATTCAGTACGAAATAAGAAAAATAGAGTGTGTGGTGATTCGATTGTAAGAAAACAACGAAGACGAAAAATATATGTGGAGTGGTCAATTTAATTTAAGTTTTATGAAATGAACAATTAATTAAGTGAAGTGAGAGTTGGCTAGACGAAAGAGTGCTCTTGTACAAAGTGACCATTAGTGACCATTAGTGTACATTAGTGACCTTCTTCAACTAATGTGAGGAGGTAACTATGAATTTTTCCAAAGTTCTTCCCAAGTTTTTTTTTTCTCAAAGATATTAGGAAATAAGCTGGTAGTTTGACCTTAATTACAAATGGAAGTCATAATTTTTATTTTAAACTAATGCTGTTGTCAAAATTCAATTTAAATGTTAAGAAATTGAATATAAGTATCCTTTGCAAGGATAAGAGTGCTAATTCCAATATAGTTGGATAAATTATGTTAGCAAATCGAGTCAGATATGTTCTGACTATTCTTTTTTTCATTTTTTAAATTTTTGTAAATGTAATGTAAATAAATATTTGTTTAATTTACGTATGAAGACTTCATCTTTCTTTAGATATATTGTCATATTATTTTAATGACTAAATTTTCTATTTCAGAATTAGATAAGATTGATTATTCTCAAACGGGTCAATGGTTACAACGAAATGACACAACGCAATTGTAATAGTTAATTTAATTTTTAATATTTAACTTTGCGAACTTTATGTTTGACCAACTAACCTGACCTGGAGAATTTAAAAATTTGACTTACAGAAGACTATGAATATTTTAATCGTCTTATCTATGCATAAGAATTTTGGGGGTATTGTAGATATTAACGAAGGAGTAATTAATAATGTGGTTGCATTAATGAGTCGTGCAATTATCTCTTCAACATATATATTTTTCTCAAAATACGGTTTTATCATTCGAAATATATTAATGAGGACACAGCAACATTATATAATTATAACACAAAATAATTTTAATATACAGGGTTAGCCTAAATGATACATCGGGTTTCAAATAGCTCTTTATTTACAAGAATACGACGTACAAATACGGGTGATACATGAAAACGTACATACATTCATCAATTTGCTGGTACATACTACAAATGTTCAACGTGGGCGCCCTTAGTAGCTCTTAGACACACATCCCAACGGTAATCCAGTTCCGTCCATACATACAATAGCATGTTTATGTCAATGTCTGTCACAGCGATGCGTTACTGCAATGCTTGCAGAGTTTTGGCAATGGGGGAACATAAACTTTGTCCTTTACATAACCCCACGGGAAGAAATCACACGGCGTGAGATCTAGCGACCTGGTGGGCCATCGCAACTGAAGACCTGACCCAGATCAGCGCGCCCTATCCAGTGATGTGGCAGTTCTCTCTTTAGAAAGTGGACGACAATTGTGCTCCAGTGAGGTGGAGCGCCGTCCTGTTAAAAGATGAAATTAGAGGAGTATAATACCAGTAAGTGTTTTAAAACACAATGAATCATTTAGGATAATCTGTATAATAATTTATTTATAGAAATAAAACGGAGATTATACTGTAAGTCAAACGAAAATTATAAGGGGTTTACTAAAACGTAGGCCAAATATCCGATCTTTTCCTTAGATAAATGTAAATACAGTAAGACATATATATGCAGCTATATATCTACTCGTAGATATATTTAACATGTATATTGTATGTATAATATATAGAAGAACTTCGGGTATTATCGAATAGTATGGTATTATGGAATACCAAGGTTTCTGTTTGATATTGTGCTGCCACCAAGCTCCAATATCATAAACTACTTAAGAATGTTTTCAGAATGCCGCCAAGAACGCACAATTCGTCGGTCGGCGTCAGGGCACCTGTTGTGTGAATAAATATTTGTTTTTCGTCTTTGGAAAGTTTCAGAATATAATTTTTCAATATTATTTATTTATTAATAGAACCATTATTTTTTTACTTTGAAATTAAGCAGAATGCACACAGAGATACTAACAGTTTGTGATGTAATACTCGTTTTGTAGTTCGCAATTCACACCAAACCGCTGATGTCAGAGTATATGGAATACTAATATCTCATAATACTCCGTCATTATGGTGGTGCAAAGACTGATCCTTATATTTGTGATTTGTGCAAATCTGAAGTATGAACTGAAGAATATTAGCTGACTACATAGACACTATATTTTGCTTAGGATCTCTTGATACTATTACATCTGTATTTCTGCCAAATTTTGATCGTTTTCTTCATTTTTAATTCCCTTTTCCATATTTCCCGACTGTCTCATAATACCCTCAAAATACGTTAATTATTATTATTATTTATCTGTAAGTGATGCAATTTCGTAAAATAATTTTTGTTTATAATACCCATTTGCAGATAGTTAAACTTTGTAATTGTACTCGAATTTTGGGTTTTAAACAATATCGGGATGTAGTATTGCACCAAATCGAAATCGTATTCCATATTAAGTTCCTCTATGTATAACTACTTGAGCTAATGTTATTGTGTTTTTTTTCCTCTAAGGATATATTCAAGCTACTAGATAGAATTAGAATTTATAGATTCATATTTTAATACTTTCTCACGCCTTGTATTCATAAAATTAAAATTTTCGTTGCTTAATAGGCGTATAGCCAACATAGTTGGTACTTTTCGGCTTGGGTACTTTTTTCACTATGTTGGCTATACACCTATTAAGCAACTAACATTTGAATTTTGAAATTTATAGTTTAGAAAGAATAGCTTTATAAATGTTTTCATTTATTTTCTCTTGAAAACATTCAACAATTTGTAAACTTTTGAAAATGAAATATATAGAATTAGAAATAGTTATTCTATTAATGAAAACTTGCGTTACCAAGAAACCCTCTGAAATAAACCCGTGTTGAACCTGAAACCGTATTTTATAAAAAATAATAATAATAAATGTCGTTCAGTAACAAGTTACATTTTATTAAATCAATTCTGGTAATTTTTTTCTGTGTAAACTAGTGCGTGAGAGGTTCCTTCCTATTCGACAAATATCATAGAAATGAAAAGGTTTGACTCAGTTATACAGTTATAGTTCTTATATAATCAATTATTGCCTTTTCAGAGTTATAACACGTAATAATTGTAATATATACTAAATTATTTATAGAAATAAAACAGAGATTATACTTTAAGTCAAACGCAAATTACGAGGGGTTAAGTGAAACATAAGTCAAACATCCGATGATTTCCCTAGATAAATACATATACTGTAACACATACATCTATACATAAAGCTATACTAGATATATATAACATTGCATTCTAGCAAAAAAAACATTTACGAAAATCTAAACAAGTAGAAATTTAAAGAATTCAATAATAAAGGATTAAGATGTTTAATTTATTTCCAAAAAGCTTTGTAGAAGTCAAGTAACATTAATTAGAAAAGTGATAAAATCTCTTACTTACCCAGATTTGAGAACTTAATTAAAGATTTAATTAAGTTTTGGATTTAGTTAGAATTTCTTTGAAAAAAAGGTTGAATACATTCTAAGCAAATTTTTTAGAATCACGATAGATATTCTATTACAAACTCTTAAAAAATATATATATAATAAAAGTGTGTAAGATGAGTGCATCAGAAATGGAAAACCAATGCACAAAACTGCAGAATTAATAATAAAAATAATAATGCACGGATATAATAATTTTAGTTGTAAGCATTGTATAAAACATTCAATAACAGAATATTCTGATGTTCTAATTGCAACTGAAGCTGAGATAGAATGTTCAAATGGAATGATTAGAAAACTTTTCACAAATCTTTAAAATCTTCAGAAAATCTTTAATCTAATAAATAAGCTTTCACTATTAGAAAAGAAAAATCATGGTGTTTTCACATTTTCTTATATCATATTTAATTTTATTCCTCTGCATAATTAACTGAGATATGCAGTTCACTTACGCGTTTGGGATATGTAAATAAATTTATTTTTAATTCCCAAATAATAATTTATTTATGTATTAGAGGCAGTTGAATTATTGTATCCATAAAATGTCAATTGCACAACTAATTGACAAGAATAGTAAAATACTGAAATTTTCAATTATTTAAAAAAACTTAACCTTTGAGACACAAAAAAGAATAAAATATATTAGTTATATTACAATATTTATTCCTCTTTTGTTAGTGAAATGCGATTTCAATTATTTAAACAGAGTCGTTGTTTATAAAACTTACTTGGTCCGTTATTGCTTAAATGCAATTTTCCTAGCTTGGTTTGTATCAACTAAACCTTAAATATTTCTGGTGTTAAAATATATATGATTTTGCGCATGTAAGTATACATAATATTCACTGTTTTCTATATTATAAAAATTAAGTCATATTAAGAATAAATTCAAAATTTCTAAATTATATGTAATGAATAAAATTAAACAAGTTGTTAAAATTTTATTAGAATTTTTTTTTTCACTTTTAAGTCCACATAAATTTCGAATGCATCTCTAAGTAAGAATTGCTAGCAAAAATATTTAAAAACATATTCTGAAGAAAATTTGAAATATGCTATTATTGAGGTAAACGAGAAAAAATCGATAAAACTGCCAGAAGAGCAATATTCGTCATTTTGATTTACTAAATAAAATAGAAATAAAACATTTCAGGGTCACAAAAACATGGCCGTGTAAAAATCCTTACATATTAAGAAATATTACGTCCTATCCAAACAATCACATACAAATACAAATATGAATTTGCCAGAAAAATAACAATGTTTGTTGGAATTTCTGAAAAGACATTAAGTTAATGGTTATACCGCATCATTTCAGGGACATATAGCTGCTGATACTTGGTTGAGTTATTAATGAATAATCCATTCACATATTGTAAAACTAGATGCAGAAGAAGTATTACACAATGCATTTTATGCATTTACAAGTACTCACGGAATATGCATGATAATGAGACATCAATTCGCAAATGGCGCAATGATTTGTCATTAAGTTTTAAAGTGTATGTGTTCTTACTGTGCACGTTCATGACTAACATGATGTGATTTTGTTTGATATAACTATGAGAAACGGAAAATAAAAATTAATGTAAAATAAATACTAAATAATGCTTTATACACTTCCGTTATTTTTATTACAGTGTCATCATATATATTATATCCGTTGTCAACATCCCTTTTCTATGCCTTTAAAAAAAGCATAACAATGAATGAATTATCATCCATTTTTGAACCGGCTTCTGACAAAGTACACTCAAATTTTGTTAAAACATGTTTTTTTTATTTAAAATTGCAGCTAATTAAAAAGAAAATCAGCATTGTTTTCATAACTGAAATAAAAGGATTTTCTGAAATCAATGTGGACACAAAATAAAATACTGCAATATAACGTTATCCACAATGGTTGTAAAAAATAGCATAAAAAAGGTAAAGTGTGACGTCTCTGTATGATTTTATTTTATATTTATAATTAAAAAACGAAATACAAATTCAATTGTTTCGAAGAAAACATCGATCGATGCATTGATATTTCACGTGTGCTCATAAAACATGCTTTTCTATATTAAATTAAATTCTAATTTATATGCAATTTATTTATTTCTCCCCCGTGTTTTTCCCGAAGAGGATGACGTCGTCATCTAATGCAGTTGAAATATATTTGTTATTTTTTTTTCTTGCGCGTGCCTTTTACTATCTTCGACAAGTTTTAACTGTACCTTTTATGGAATAAATGATATGATATTCTTGATTGACTAATGTTGTTTGGATAAATTTTTACCGTTAATTTTTCTTTAGAATTTTAAGTCTGCACCTAAAAAATTCTAGATATTGTTAAAAACTATTAGACTGCATTACGAAATCCTCGCACGTGTTCACAGGTTTATATATATATATATATATATATATATATATTTATTTATTTATTTATATGCATGGTTTAGTAAACTATTTTTTTACCCCCTTAACTTGAAACATAGTAATAAAAATAAAGTCTAGATGTAGTAAAGGGTCCACTAGTTTTTCGATCAGAATTCTTGCACCTCCCCCAAGCGCTAAAACTTCAGGCGTTAATGTATGTATCTTGAACACTATATGAGAAACAGGAAAACAGTCCTTTACGATGTTGTAACTTGTATAGCAGAATAGATTTTGTAAGAGAAGACACTTTGTGCACACTAATCATAAAAATAATTTGCGTAGAGCTCTCATTTTTAACACTTTCCAACCTAGTTGAGAAGTGTTTATGACTTCGGTTTGTCTGCCGTCTGTCCGTACTCTAACGCTCGTAAATGTGCAAGGATTGCTCTGAAATTTTTATATGTTATTTCTTTGTGATTTCAAGACATACTTTTATGTCATGAAACGTGTCTGGAATGAGAAAGAGTCATCTTCATTAAACAAAACCACGAAATACTATTTATTGAAAAATACAGATTGAGCAATGATACTAAATACACCCAGTGACATTGTAGCTCCTTTATGACGACTTTCGTTAGGTAAATGTTTTCAAAATCACCAATAAACGAAACATCATTGAACGTGGAAAATCATCCGCAGTTATAATGCACAAAATACACTGAAAAAAAATATTTTACAGTATAATACTGGCAGCTGGGCTGCCAGTATTATACTGTAAAATAATTTTTTTTTGATAAATAATTGTTTGCAGTGAAAAATTGTAATTAACTTTTTACCAGCATTTTATATATTTTCAAATTCTATGCGTTAACTCTTTAATTTGCAGATAAAGGCACTGCAACTCAGACATCATATTGATGATTGTACTTTCAGGGGTTCCAAAGTTAAGGGTGATTGAAAAGAACTTCACTGGGCACTGTATTTTCAATTAAATATTAAAACTGGCACCTTAAAATTTCCATTTAGTTCTGAACTACTGATTTTTCAAATGTTTTTGACTTTTGAATAAAAATACAGTGTGATTATAAAAAAACTGTACCGATATATGTGTCCTTAACTATCACACCGTTCACAGAAACTGACTGAAATTTTGGTTTTAAGTCTTTTGAGGTATGCGCTCAAGAATCGTATGAAAAACAACAGTTAAACTCGAACAGTTACGGTTACAGTGACAAAATTTTGAAAGTTTCAAATGACAACACCTATTTTTTTATTGGAATGTGATCTTCATAGTGAAAAACCATAAAAAGCGTTGAAACGGTACCTGTAACACGAAAATTGCCGGCGCTAGAGAGACTAAGAAGAAAAGTGAAAACAAACAATAAAGGACAGAGAAGCAACAGAAAGTAAAACATCTTATTATTCAGTGCTATCCACCATCTGCCGCATGCAACGTTTCTTCGTGTGTGACGTGGAAAATTTGTGAAACACAATAAATTTTTTCTTTTTCTGTTGATTCCCTGTCTTTATTCGTTGTTTTCACTTTTCTTCTTAGTCTGTCTAGCGCCGGCAATTTTCGTGCTACAGGTACCGTTCCAACGCTTTTTATGGTTTTTCACTATGAAGATCACATTCCATTAAAAAAGAATAGGTGTTGCTATTTGAAATTTTTGAAATTTTGTCACTGTAACCGTAACTGTTAAAGTTTAACTGTTGTTTTTCATACTATTCTTGAGCGCATACCTCAAAATACTTAAAACCAAAATTTCAGTCAGTTTCTGTGAACGGTGTGATAGTTAAGGACTCATATATCGGGATAGTTTTTTTATAATCACCCTGTATAAGTGTGTCATTATACAGCAGTTTTAAAATGAACATTCATATTTTACTTAATACGCTGAAAATACGTAGCTAATTAATGTGCCCAGATAGCTTTTAATAAACTGAAAGGCAACTACCCCAAACTAAATTTCGGAACTTAATCTTTTAATAATTTTAATTGAAAAAAAGAAAACGATTTTTTTTTCTTGGATTAGAAATACTAGGCAATAATTCCTATTTACGTAAATTTGCAGAAAACGTTTTGAATAATTATATTTGAAAAACAAACTAAATATGCAGAATTAACACTAAATATAACATTACTGGTGCACTCTATGCATTAAAAAATATTATTAGTTCTAAGTAATGAAAAAGTTATATATCTATTTTAAGGAAAAATGTTCCCACCGCTGTCGCTGACGAAAATGAATTTTTGTGTGACCGGAGGTCTTTCTCGGCTAATATTAAGAAATCATTGCATATAAAAATATGAAATCTTGTAGTTTTATAAAGGAAATTTTTATAAACACGTTGAAGCATATAGTTTTTAAATAGAAGAATCATTTTAAGAGCTATTTAATGTTGAAATCTATCAAAATAGTTTCGTGTAAAATGTTCAATTGGAACAAAAACCTTTTTATAGCAATTTAACCATCATTACATGGACATACATAACAAGCTTGGGCTGTGAAGTACGCAATTATTTTTTTAATTTTTAATTTGAATAATTTTTTCACGCTTCAAAAATATATATTTAAATTCCATTATCTGAATAAAGGTTTATTCCATAATTTAAAAAGTCTTATTTTTACCTATTGCTAAACTGTAAATCAGCGCAAAATTAATGTTATTTCATTTCAATTAAAAAATCTCGAATCAACTGCCGTGACAGCCGTTGATTCGGCCTTAAGAGCCTAAAAATTCCTTCATCAAAAGAAATGAATCGCAACCCGATTATAGAAGATCACCATTGGCCGTTTAATTATAATTCAATCTTCCGTAATCGTTTCAAAACTAAACAAATTAGCTAGTTTTTGAAGCCCGTCTGTCGGAACGGGTGTTGGCCAGCGTAACTCGTAGGGGGCAGAATATCTTAGTTTTGAAAAAAAAAATATTTATTAAGAAATATTGCCTCTATAAAGAGGATTTTGCACTGTTAATAAGACTGCCAATTAGAACGTATATTAATGATTCTATTTCTTAATTGCAATTTTCGGGAATTTTTATTTTTAAAAACATTTTATTTATTTTAACGCAAATGTTTGAAAAAACGCATATGTGTTCTGTCGAAAACATAAATTTATATTTATAGAACATTTGTATTTTGCGTTGCGTCTAAATATTTAACTTTATGCAAATAAAAATTGTGTGTTTCCACTGACATTTTATTGATATAAATAGAGTAATAGAGTTGTGTTATTGGAGTAATGCTATGTTACTTAAAAATTTATCCAGACATCGATAAATAGTCTATTAAAAGTCTTCTTAAGGGGACAGTGGACATTAAAAACCAAATCGTAGAATTTTGAATGGATTCATTTGAAAATTGGCCGACTAGTTACTGACCAGCTCAAATAGTCATATTCAAAATTTGGTGTTAACATAATAAAAAGTTTTTAAATTATTCAATTTTTAAATTTAAAATTAACAAAAAATTATCGTATTTTAAAATGCCCCGTGCGCATTTGTTTTGCATAAAATACGACAATATTTATTTATGAGGTAGTTTTTATATATTAGAATAAAAGTTGGCATGAATTATCAATGTTCGCTCAATGTATAATCAGAAAAAATATATTTTCATAATTATACCTTGTTTTTTTCTAAAAAAGTAGCTATTTTTTTCATATGCGCACATATTTGAACATTAAAATACTCCTGAGATACTTTTTTTTTCTTCTAACATTTCTTCATTAATATATAGAGGATATACAGAGTAAATTTTAAAAGAATCTGATCATTAGGAATGCGCATGGAATGTTTCAAAAGTTAGAAAGGTGCAAAATTTTCACTTTTGATAAAACAGCATTTTAATTAAAAAAATTGTTTAAATATGTAGAGTTTTAACAAAAATAAAAGATCATATCTGTTCAAAGAAGCCTCAGAATTGAAAAGTTTTTTTTGGCATGAGATAAATTTGAGCATCTAGTTTCACAATTCTTCAAATACAAAAAATCAATTGTTTAGTCACATTTCATGATTTTGAATGTCCACTGTCCCCTTAATATCAATTCAGCTTGTTAAATCGCATCGGTGAATTTAAAATAAGTTCCATTTCACTGGAAAAATGTGTCTTTAAAATATTCTATAGCCAGATCAATTATTAACAATCAAAGTTTAGTATGATTTTAAAATTTAAATTTTGTGCATTTCTATTTGATAATAAATATGTTTTTTGGAACGGTTTTTGTAAGGGAAGGAGGCATACATGATATTTCTAAAATGATCTACATTTATGTCTGCACTTGAACAAGAATAAATTCGTCAATTAAAAATTAGTGATGACATTTTTTTATTTTTTAACATTATTTTTCTTCATTTTGACATCCAAGTTTATAAATCAGGGACCAATTTATAGATTTATCTTTGGATTCATTACAATGTTTTGTAATTTATCATAAGGTATTTTGATTATGTTCATTGTGGAATACCTCATTATAAACATTATTATTTTTTTGAATCAAAGAACTAAATTTTTATTAAAGTTATGCTAGTGCTCAGTAATCATTAAAATGTAAATTCTTAAATTAATTAAGTAATATAACTTCTTAATAATTTAGAACTCAATCATAAACTTAAAAAAATTCTCAAAAAATTTCCTTTCTCTGTCTGATAATATAATTAATTCATTATAACATATTTTATGCCATTTCAATTTATTAACCATATCGTGTTTCCAAAAGAGGAAAATGATATTAAAATTGCTTAAATAAGCAAATTTAAAAATATTAATGCAAATTTAAAATGAAACTTTATATAATATCCAATTAATTTCACTTACATGGAATTAAATTAAAATACATTTTTAAAAACATGCGAAGACTCTCTTTTAATTTAATTGAAAGCCCAGAGAGAATTAACGATCACATATACAAATTAAATTTCTTTTTTTTTTCAGCATTTCTAAAAAAGAATTTGTGACTCTTTTTCATGTAATAGTATGTTTTCAACTCCAACAGAATCTTCCAAAAATATTTTGAACTCCTGTGTGGTCTGTTTGATTAAAACTGCTATGAAATACATATTTATTTATAGAAAACTTTCAAATGTCAAGATAAAAGAAATCCGTCAATGTTTAAATATTTTTTGTGACTTAATTTTCATTTCATCTAAATATGTATTTACCTAGAGAGACAAAATGCAGAATGTTTTACAAAAACCTCCGTTGGTAATTTGTTTAACTTGGAATTGTTTTAGTTAAATGCTTAATAAAGTATTCCGTTATCATATTTTTAAATACAGTTTCTTTAACCAGATGGCAGGAATTTTTATTGTTTATTTAGAACTAGAATTAATTGATACAATTCAATTAATGTCCAGTTTTGTTAATGTCCTTTTTATGTATTCATATATTTATCATTTATTCCTTTATGCTATATTCAGAAACTGTAAGTATTCCGTGCAGTGATTGCAAGAATGTATATATAGGTGTGACTGTGATATCGATGAAAATTCGACATAAGGGCGCATTTAAGAATGGCAAAATAAATTCCAGATTAGTCCTTTAGACACGGACCACACATCATTATTTAGTAGATCCGTCAATTAAAAAAAATAAATGCAATGATTGCAATTACAGACTTTTAATTCAGTGATGGTTCACTAAGTTATACCCATATACCTTGAACGAATAAGGTTAAATTCCTAATGAACATTACTTATTTCTAAAAGAAAACTTCAACTTTAACTAAATCCAGTTGTGTTCGATGTTTTGTTGTTGTGGTTGATGTTAGTACTGAAGAGGCCATGCGATGACATAGCGAAAGGTATGCTTTGTATATCTTGGATTTGAATTTTAAATGTTTATAAATATTATTTTAATTTAATTGTTTCTAAATGTATTCAAGTCTGTCTAATATATCATAGTTTGTTTAAATATTAAAAACAATTTACGTATTTTTTTATAAGTATTATTTTAATTTTATTGTTTCTAAATGTATTCAAGTCTATCTAATGTATCATAGTTAGTTTAAATATTAAAAACAATTTACGTATCTTTTTTTTTCTCTTTTGGATACCATTTGCATAAATTCAGAATATTTCCATTTATATTTCAATCTGAAACACTGATGTAATTTCATTTTCCCCCTAATTTATTTGTTCTGTTAAATTCGTTTTCACTTGGTCATTTTTTTTTTCGGCTCTTTATCGGAAAATCCATATCACAACTATTTTTCTACGCAAAATAGTACTTCTTTTGCTTTTCCATTCGTCAGGAGTGCTTGTCGCATTGCTCTAGTGCCTCCCTACGCGTTAAGTATTTAACACGATGCACGTTTATCAGAAGAAGGATTTTGTGTTTTTGACTTGTTAACATCTTCTTACTACTGTAAGCAAGAAACTGTAAGCCTTCCGTGCAGTGATTGCAAGCTTGGATATATAGGTGAGACAGTGATATCTATGAAAATTCAACATAAGGAGCATACCAGCGCATTTAAGAATGGTAATATAAATTAGAGATTAGTCCAGATTAGTCTTTTTGAATCGGACCACACACCACCTTTAACAGATCCATCAATTTTGAAAAGTAAATGCAAAGATTGTCAATATAATAAAATATAACACCTTGTAATAGTATATTACTTTTAAATGCTAAAGGTGTAAAATTAACAACTATAATATAAATTAAAATAATTTTTATTAGTTGTTTTACATGTTTCGACTCTTTCAGAGTCATTTTCAAAAACAAAATGAGAATATTCTAAAGCTGCACGGGCTTTGAAGTTATTATTTTCATGTACTTTTTTAAAAATTACGCACGTTATCTATTATTTTTTACTTGATTGTTTATTTTCATATCTTTGACCATGGAGTAATTCTAGCCACAGTTTCGGTAAATTAAAAGATGCCGCATCGTTACATATTGTATTTTTGCGCGTGAGTATCTCTATGGTTTCTCTTATTATGGATGGATAGTATAGACTGGAGGGAAATATTATTTTACTTTCATTGAAATTTATTTGGATGGTTTCTTCTTGATATACTCTTGCCAGGGCTGTAGTTTTTCTATTGTATTTAATATCAGCTATATGCTCTTTTTTCTGCAATTAAATTTCCTGTTGGTCATGCCTATGTAGTAATTTTTGGATCCGTCTTCCTTAATAAAAGGTATTTCATATACTCTTGAATAATTCTCAAAATTAATTGGGTCAATTTTACTGCAAACGATATTCTTTAATTTCTTAGGTGGTTTGGCTATTAAGCAGATATTGAAACGTTTAAAGCTGTGTTTTAATTTTTCAAAAAAGCTTGGAGAATATTGCAGAGTATAAAGTTTGTATTTTTGTGAATCATCTTTCTTTTCTGTTTCTTATTATTGGTGATATCCATGATTAATTTATTAATATGGTGTACTTTAATATTATTATGATAAGCAATTTTACGAATACTATCTAATTCATTATTCAATTTATTTCCAGTACATATTATAAAGGCTCGTCTTATGAGAAATCTGTAGGCTGAAATTTTGTATGTAAAGGGAGAACATGCGTCATTTGGTATGGTAGATTGGTTAGCCATGTTTTTCCGAAAAACAGCTCTGTCGATAGATTTATTTGTTCTTGTTAACATTACATCAAGGAATGGAAGACTTTTATTATGTTCAATTTCAATAGTGAATTTAATGTTATTGTCGATTGAGTTTAGTTGATTTATAAATATTTTAAATTCATCAAGACTATGCTGCCAAATTATAAAAATATCGTCAACATATCTGAGCCAAGTGTGAGGTGTTAAGTGAAATGTGCCAAAAACTTTATTTTCCAATGGGCGAAGAGTGTATTCAGCTAATAAACATGAAATAGGTGACCCCATTGGAGCTCCGTGATTCTGCTTATAATATTTACTCTTGAATGTGAAATAGTTATTATGGATGATTAGATTAAGTCCTCTTTTTATTGTTATTTTCATATCATCACTAAATTCTTCTATCTGTTCAATATCATCACAAATCTTATTACATACTACATGTGTGTCAATTGATGGATACAATGAAATAATATCAAGACTAGCTATTATATAATTATCTGGTAGCTGTATATGTTTGATTTTTTGAATGAAATCTTCCGTTGATTTAATAATTAGTTTAATAGTTAGTTTGATTTAATAGTTAGTTTTAATTAACTATTAAATCAATGGAAGATTTCATTCAAAAAATCAAACATATACAGCTACCAGATAATTATATATTGGCTAGTCTTGATATTATTTCATTGTATCCATCAATTGACACACATGTAGTATGTAATAGGATTTGTGATGATATTGAACAGATAGAAGAATTTAGTGATGATATGAAAATAACAATAAAAAGAGGACTTAATCTAATCATCCATAATAACTATTTCACATTCAATAGTAAATATTATAAGCAGAATCACGGAGCTCCAATGGGGTCACCTATTTCAGGTTTATTAGCTGAATATACTCTTCGCCCATTGGAAAATAAAGTTTTTGGCACATTTCACTTAACACCTCACACTTGGCTCAGATATGTTGACGATATTTTTATAATTTGGCAGCTTAGTCTTGATGAATTTAAAATATTTATAAATCAACTAAACTCAATCGACAATAACATTAAATTCACTATTGAAATTGAACATAATAAAAGTCTTCCATTCCTTGATGTAATGTTAACAAGAACAAATAAATCTATCGACAGAGCTGTTTTCCGGAAAAACATGGCTAACCAATCTACCATACCAAATAACGCATGTTCTCCCTTTACATACAAAATTTCAGCCTACAGATTTCTCATAAGACGAGCCTTTATAATATGTACTGAAAATAAATTGAATAATGAATTAGATAATATTCGTAAAATTGCTTATAATAATGGTTTTAAAGTACACCATATTAATAAATTAATCATGGATATCATCAATAATAAGAAACCAGAAAAGAAAGATGATTCGCAAAAATACAAACTTTATACTCTGAAATATTCTCCAAGCTTTTTTGAAAAATTTAATCACAGCCTTAAACGTTTCAATATCTGCTTAATAGCCAAACCACCTAAGAAATTAAAGAATATCGTTTGCACTAAAATTGACCCAATTAATTTTGAGAATTATTCAGGAGTATATGAAATACCTTTTATTAAAAAAGACGGATCCAAAAATTACTACATAGGCATGACCAGCAGGAAATTTAATTGCAGAAAAAAAGAGCATATAGCTGATATTAAATACAATAGAAAACTACAGCCCTGGCAAGAGTATATCAAGAAAAAAACATCCAAATAAATTTCAATGAAAGTAAAATAATATTTCCCTCCAGTCTATACTATCCATCCATAATAAGAGAAACCATAGAGATACTCACGCGCAAAAATACAATATGTAACGATGCGGCATCTTTTAATTTACCGAAACTGTGGCTAGAATTACTCCATGGTCAAAGATATGAAAATAAACAATCAAGTAAAAAATAATAGATAACGTGCGTAGTTTTTTAAAAAGTACATGAAAATAATAACTTCAAAGCCCGTGCAGCTTTAGAATATTCTCATTTTGTTTTTGAAAATGTCTCGGAAAAAGTCGAAACATGTAAAACAACTAATAAAAGTTATTTTAATTTATATTATAGTTTAATTTTACACCTTTAGCATTTAAAAGTAATATGCAAAGATTGTCATTAAAGACTTTTAATTCAGAGATGGTTCACTAAGCTATACACATATACCTTGAACGAATCAGGTTCAATTCCTAATGAACATTTCTTATTTCTAAAAGAAAAGCTTCAACTTTACAAAATCAAGTTGTGTTCGATGTTTTGTTGTTGTGGTTGATGCTAGAACTGAAGAGATCATGCCCACTTTTTTTATCATACCCAGAGATCATTTCTACTTTGTATGTCTTGAATTTTAATTTTAGATGTTTATAAGTACATATTTTAATTTATTTGTTTCTAAATGTATTCAAGTCTGTCTAATGTCTCATAGTTACTTTAATTATTAAAAAACAATTTAAAATCATTATTTTTTTTTTCCTTTTGGATAGTATTTGCATAAATTCAAGATATTTCCATTTATATTTCAATCTTAAAGACTGATGTGATTTCATTTCCCTCCTAAATTCTTTGTACTGTAAATCTCGTTTTTATTTGTCATTTTCTTTTTCTAAAAGCATTCCCGCTCTTTATTGGACGAGGCGTATCACAACTATTTTCTACGAAAAATAGTACCTCTTTTGCTTTTCCATTCGCCAGGAGTGCTTGTCGCATTGCTCTGGTGTTACCCTACGCGTTGAGTATTAACACTGTGAGAGTTTGTCAGAAGAAGTATTTTGTGTTTTTGACTTGTTAAAATATTCGTACGACGCACAGTGGGGCAAAATCCCGAAAACCTGGCAAAAGATATGAAAATGTTATTCAATTTGCACGAAACTTCGTACTCAGGTGTTTTTCAGGAGGCTGATTACGATACTGTAGTTAAAATTACAAAATGAAACATAATGAGAGATTCAATATGGCGGACTAAAAATTGAAATGTTTTGAAAGTTATTCAATTTGTATGAAATTTCGTATCCAGGTGCTTTGAAGGATGCTAATTACGATTCAAAAGTTAAAATTTAAAAAATATGGCGAATTAGTATAGATACGGAAAGCATGTGGTAGAAAATTGTTAATAAAATTTTTAAATTGTTTCAAGAATTTTTTTTTTTTTAGTTTAAAAACAACTTTTTATATAGAAATGGTATTAATCCTAAACATTCCCTCATGACAACGATCTTGATTTTCATGCCCCTGACAATCGGTTTAAATTAGCAACTTTTTTAATTATCTCCAACCACTGACAGAAATCTGACATAACTCCCAATTCTTATTCTTTTACAATATCATTGTACAACTGTGAAAGAAAGACATCAGTATTTTTTCCCGGTAATTCTGGAAAAGAAGGTCGAATAAAAAGCGAAGATAGAAAAGGGATAGCCCACGGCTTCTTTCTATTAATAATATCGACGATGTAAAGGCCTAAAAATCACACAGAATATTTCTTTTTATATTCTTAGCAATTACTCAATTACAACTCATTTCAGTTTCAAATTGATTTTTAAAGGGTTGTAAAACATTTGATTACAGCCTTGTTTTTCAAAGAGCGAGCAAGTTTTTTTTTTTTTTTTTTTTTTTAATTTGTGAAATTTGAATTCACTCAGTTTTGGCAGAAGACCACAGCAACGCAGACAATAAAAATATCTTCTAATACATACACTATTCTTTTACAATTTCAAAATTTTAGAAACGACTAAAAAGGTGACATTTCTACTTGTTGTTGCAAAAACCTGCACGAAATGTAAAATGACAGTTTTCAGAAGCTGGTTTCTTTATTATTCATTAGTTCAGGACATTATCTCCTTAAATTTTGTCGCGGAACACTGTGGAACTTATAAACTTTCTGATGTTTGAAGTAATATTTAAAAAAAATATTTTTATCAAAAATAATCATGGCATTATTAATTTTTATGCGCTTAATATGATTTTTCTGACACATGCTAATAATGTACACACCGTCATCGTGTGAGTCCATTTTACAGAATTAAAATTAGATGATATGGAAAATGTAGCACGTGTTTAGAGGAACTGCTGTTTTGCTCTTTTTGTTCACCTCAGATGGTACTCCCTCAAGCGTCACGTTTGAAATGGTGCATGTTGTCAGGGAAACGCGAAAACATTTTTTCTAAATACAGATTCTGACCCTCCAAACATTATTCTAGCAACTGTATAATCAAAATTCCCGAAATAGTAACATTATTCTTCGACTTTTGGCCAGCTTTTCGGGATTTTGCCCCACTGTGCAACGCGACGCCAGGACAAAACGTTTTCTTTAATAATATGAAATACTCGTTTATTATCGTTAGATTATGTAAAATCTGATAGCTAATATTACTGCAACATGAAGCACTCTTAGTTGTAGAAATGACGATTTTTATGACGATTTTTATGTCCCGATTTTTTTTCTCACTCACCAAATTATACAAATTGACAAAATTTTCTTTTTAAATAACGAAAAAACAAATAATTTAGTATAACATTAATAAAAATATAAATAAAACGTCGAAATAAAAATAACTTGATGACGTAAACACGTGTTGTCAAGTGAATGTGACATTTTCGATCAACCATTATTGGCATTTAATCTTACAAGTACCTAGTAGACCAATCCTCGCTCGGTAATTTTTTTCAACAGGTATTTTTTTATTTTATTTTATTTTATTTTTTTGCTAGCTTGTTTTAATTACTTTTTTTTTATTCATGGAATTTTCCAATCGCTTTTTAACACAATTCCTGATAGGCAAGAATTATATAAATTATGTTGAAAAGTGTTTTGCCGATGACAATACAACATTTTTACAACTTAATTATAAATTAACCAGAGGGCCCGTGCGAGGATTTCGCACTGAAATTTAATATTTTTTAGGTACTTCTGTATTATGCTGTCGACCACTTTTCATAACAAAAAACTATCGCCAAATTGTAAGATTAAACGCCAAAAATGCAGTTCCATTTACTTGATGTCAGAAGCATTATACTTGTTTGTTAAATCATCAAGTGGTTTTTAATTCGATTTGCGTGTATTTTTCATTATGTTTTACTGGTTTATTAGTTATTTCATTCATTAAAATAACAATTGTGTCCTTAAATTGTTATATTTTATTTATTTATTTTGATATTCCAATGGCAACGTACTCCCGTTTATTTGGCGATAGTTTTTTGTTATGAAAAGTGGTCGACGGGATAAAAGAGAAGTACCATTTTTTATCAATATGTAATAGTTATTAGATGCAGGTTTAAACTTCTAATGAAAAAGCAAGGATAAAAATATCTGTAAACAACATTTAGTTGTTAGTCAATCCAGAATATCATCTAATTTATTCCATCAAAGTTAGAGTAAAAACTGATCCAAGATTGCTAAAGGCACGCGCGAGGAAAAAAAAAATAACAATCGTATTTTAACTGCATTAGAGGATGACGTCATCCGCTTCGGGAAAAACATGGGACATAGAAATATAAATCTAAACATTTCAATTTAAATTTCGCTTTTTAATCATAAATATAAAATAAACCCGTGCGGTGTTCTTTATGATAATTGCTGAGCATCATATAATGTGGTATTTTTTTTTTTTGGCAACAATGTTTTGAGGAAAACATTTCATGTCATTTAGGAAAACAATGCCAATTTAATTTTTAATTATCAGCATTTTTTAATCGAAAACATGTTTTAACGAAATGTTAAGTGTGCTATGTCAGAAGCGTTTTCAAAATCCTTTCATATGCTATCTCATTCGTCGTTCTGCGTTTCGTATTTTCAGAAAAAAGGGATGTTGACAGGAGAAATAATATATATGATACATTCACTTGAAATTGATTGTTCTTTTTCAATTAGGCGGTCACAGGTGATAAATCCCCAAATATCTCTGTAACTCGTGCAATTGTATGGAAGTTGAAAAACAACGGATTTAATTATGTGACAGTAAAATGCTCGCCAAAATAGGCCAAAGCGCTGTGAAATGGCAAAAGTCAATATTTTCAAGAGTTAAAGGTAAAAAATAAATTGTTTAAAAAAATTTAACATACAGAATACGCTTTCATCAATGAATAATTAAATATCAATAAATTTACGATTACACGATGACAAATAAATTTAAAAGAGTAAAAAGATAATTTAAATAATGTTTCATTTTTCTTTCTGATTCTCTTTTGTTGATAAATAAACAGAGCAAAAAGTATATATTTCAAATAAATTCATTATTTTGAGCTTCCTGGCAAACGTATAAAAAATAAGTGAATTTTTCATAATAGAGGTCTTTGCCCAGGCCAAATTAATGCATTGTAATAGATATTTTACGTAAAAAATATGAATTGCAGTTAAAAAAATTCGGCGGTATTTTCAAGATGACCATTGGTTGCTTATAAAAGAGTGTTTTTAAAAAACTAGTTTTGGTATTTCCGCATTATCCCGTCAACCATTTTCCATAAAATAAACTATCGCCAAAGTAATCGCTAGACCCAGACTCTAACGCCAAATAAACAAATGGGTGAATGTTGGCATTGGAATTTTAAAAAAAAATCGGAAAAGCTGCATTTACTCAAGTGTCAACTATCAATATTTTATTAAAATAAATTTTAAAATGTTTTAAGGAAAACAGAAAAAATAATAATATTGGATATTTATTTATTTGCAATATTTTTCATAATTATCCCTCTCGACAGGTGAATGTTTGTGACGTCAGTAGAAACTGATTTAATCTATGTAACTATGCATCACTAAATTTTTTCAATTTTTTTACCGCTTTTAAAATTTTGTCGATGCCGTTTAAAAACACAATTGTTAGTTAAAGAGGATACTACACTCACACAAAAATACTCGCTGGCTTACTTTAGTCCTGTGGGATATATTTGTTTTAATATCTCGTTTGCATTTCAATATTTATGAATGTTTTTTTTTCCTTTATTTCTTTTTTTGGTACATTTTGGTTCGAAAAGCACCCACTTTTTTGGCACTGGATAGCTAAAGTCGATCTGGACAAAAAACTTTCTGTACTTTTTCGATTTTGTTTCAAGACTTGTTTTTTATACCACGTCGAGTTTTAAACACAGAAAACGAGTTTTCTCGAATTAGTGACCTAGCTAGATCGATTTCTTGTGCTCGAATTAGTGTAGTCATTAATTTTTGTGAAAATCGTTAGTGCCGTTTTCGATATATAGCAGCATTCTTAGTGCTGAGTTCCTTTTAATAGATGAAAATGACCTTTCCCGAATTCGAAACCTAGCTAGATTGATTTCTCGTGCTTGAATTATTATAGGCAACACGTTTCGTGTAAATCGTTTGAGTATTTTTCCATTTATAACAAAAAACATTTTCAGGGCTGAGTTTGTTTTACCCTGTAAAAACGAATTTTCTTGTATTCAGAACCTAGCTAGATCTTTTTTTCGTGCTCGATTTAGTACAGGGGACAATTTTCGTGAAAATCTTTTACGTCGTTTACGATATCATTCATAATCAGGAAAATCTCTTGCTCGTTTAATATATATGAATAATCGGGAAAATCTCTTGCTCGTTTAATATATATGAATAATCGGGAAAATCTCTTGCTCGTTTAATATATATGAATTTGGCGACAGTAATTTGGTCTACAGGATAACTAACAAGAACCAATTGTATATATAGTGTTACGAATATTGTAAATAGCTAGTGTTTGTGCTTAAAAATAATGTAAATAGTTCAATTAAGCTCTATTCATAAGCTAATATTAATTTTTGTTGCATTGCAATATCTTAATTTGGTGATTTTTTATAAGCGAGTAAACGCTATTGGATTTCAATTTTGCAGAATTTTGTCGAGACATTTCAAATTTTATCAAAATCGAATCGAAACTTTAGAAAATATTAATAAAAATATTTATCAAGAAATTTGAAAAAAAAAAAAAAAAATCGGCGCTTTTTTGTTATAGGAGGTTCCGAGGTTTAATCGTCAAGCGACCGAGAAACTTATTTTATTACAGAAATTAATCTGCAGACGATATAATTCATTTGACAGAATTAAAAATCATTAAGATCTGTATATTTATATAACTAGCTACGTTACGAACGCACCTCGTTTGTTACGTTTGACGTACAATTTCCAACTTGTTTAGTATGGAGTAGTTAAGTGGTTTATTATCTTTATTGCACATTTGCATATCATAGTATAACCGTTTATAATCGTATAAAAATGGAAGAAGCAATGTGTAGTTCACAAGAAGATCAATCTGAATTGTCGGGACAACGATTTTTAGTATGTTTACTAGTCAATAATATATTTTAATCTCTTTTAATTATGAAAAATGTTTAATAATAGTTCAAAAATCAAAATTACTAAATTTAAATTTAAATATGTTAACATTATAATTAATGTACGATATTAAAAATTTTAAATGATATTATTAAATTATAATTACAAGTATATTTATAAAACTAAAAATGAGACAATCAATTGCAACGCGTTCCGGTCTCGAACCCGAGCCTGCTGATCAACGAGCAGACGCATAATAACTGAGCTAGGGCCAATGCAGAATTTCGTTACAAAGTAAGTATTTAACTTCTGGTAAAATATTAGACCTCCTATTTCTCGAGCACTAAGGAGCGTTGTATAAAATCCGTGGGACTTGAGACTAAGGGGCTTCTACCTTATAACATATATAAAAATATTAAAAATCTGTGATTACCAAGCTTGGCACTCTCTGAGAGTATTCGAATTTATCGCCTACAGTTTGTACTGCATTTATGTTAGTATATATGTGTTTGCTTAGAATGAAATATATTGAATGCAACGTAAACTTGAGTCATGCAGGTAATCTATCAAAATTTATACGATTACGTTGAATTTATAAGTAAATAATTACCTTTAGTTTTACCTTCTAGTATAAAATTACCTAATGGATGAAAATCATATTAATTTATTTTCAACATTTTCTAACATATATAAAGCGTGTTTATGAATTCGCTTTGCCTGATTGTCAGTCTGTCTGTCGTTTGGCTGTGCTTTAACGCTATTAAATATACTCTGATTGATATGAAATATTTGTATGCTTTTGATGTTTACTATAGATTGTTCGGTATTGAAAATAAAGTTTGTCCGTTATCGCTCCTTTACAGGGACACACAAAAATATCCGTTACATTTCGGTCTATATGGATAATCGTTTCTAATCAATTTTAATGATATTACAATACTTCAAACATAATTTAAATTTTACGCACAATGGAGTTGGACTAAAGCATGCTTTCTCTGGAGTATAGAGCAAGTAGTATTTAGAGTTCATTTTCAGGAATGCATAAAAAAATCCATTACATTATTGTCGATGACGAAAAATAGTTTCCGATGGATTTTAGTGATGTTAGCATACTTCCAGCATAATGAAATTTAAAAGGATGATTGAGCTGCATGCACTACAATTTTTATTTTATATTAAACAGTACGTAGAACTTATATTTATTTACACAGTTCATAAATACTATAATTGTTGATTAATACTGTAATTGTTGATAATTACACGAATTAATTCGGTTACAGTATGGCTTATGATGGATATCATTGTATGAAAAAGTTACATTTCTAAATAATATTCTGTTATTATTGGAAAGTGCTTTATAATCTATGCTTGTTGCATAGTTTTTTTTTCTTGATTAAAAATAAAATACATTTATTTTGAAAAACGGATTAATTATTTTGGGGATACAATATGATATTAATTTAAATTTAACGACTTGGAATTACACACTATTTCCAATTATTACATAGAAATAGTTAAAGTTAAGAGTTCAGATTTCAAATTATATTGTAGTAAGTACCCGTTAAAATAGCCCGAAAAATGTCTGCTTTGTGTGCTTCAAAACTAACCACTTGTGGGATAGTTTGTGTGTTTTAACGTTGCCGTTGTTTAGCTGTATCTCATGCCTCTGCACACAGACAAAGTGAACATTTTCTGGCTATAACTGATGAAGGGGATCTGAGAGATCCATGAAACGACCGTATGTGGTTTAAATGTTGGGTTAGTTTTGATTCTGTACATTTTACATTGTTTAGATTTATCTTAACACCCGTTAAAATATTATAAAGAAATTTGTTATTTATATAATAATTCTAACATTCAGATGAAATGATTTTCAACAGTACAAAAATTATCTACATATTAAATAAATTCTGAATTCTTTTCAGAAAACAAAATACTATGTACTTAAATAATTTTAGAATATTACAGCATCAATTCCACTGAATAATCATGAACAGCATATTTGTTATCTTAAACATTTATATATGAAGGAAAACTTCCTTTTTTACACGAAATTATGTCTGTTTAAGTTTCGATTTAACTAACTGAAATATTGTGTTAAAGAGCAGGTATACAGAAAAATTTCATGAAGGGAGGTAATGTATAACTCTATTATGTAATAGGGGTGAGTCGGACAAAACCGGGTAGGTGGAATTACTTCTAGGCGAGCGGCTTGACAGCACCCAGTAAACAGTAGTCGTATAAAACAACTCATTTCGCAGTGGTGATTTTTTAAAGTATTCACGTGAAAAAGTTAACAATTCGGCATCTGCAATATTACATTACCAATCTTTAATGCCTAAGGATTTAGTTTAGGTAAGTCAAACGTATGATAGCCCATTAGTTACTTGTTATTTTAACGTTTTGTATTGGCGTGTATGAATTGTTTGAATAACGCTACAGTAACATTTCATGAAAATGGCTTGGTCTGACAAAGCCGGGATGCTCGCCGTCGGACATAACCGGGAAGTTCCAAACAACAGATTTATTTGCGTGATTGAAATGGAATTCGCTTGTTTAGTTATTGTTTTACGATCTATAAATATTTAAAAACTATACAAAAATACGTTTCTGGTTTGGTTTAAAAGATTTGTAGAGTTCTCTCATCCTTCAAAGGATAAGCGAGTTCTGCTGCTCCTAGATGGACACGCTTCTCATGCAAAAAGTATTCGGTTGATTAATTCTGCTAGAGCAGGGGTTCTCAAACTTTTAGAACGACGTACCACTAAATCGAAGTTCATACTTCCGCGTACCACCTGGTAATAAACATAAAGCTAATATAAAAAACCTGTCTAAAGCGAAATATCTCTCCGGTCTTTTGTATTTCCGTCATAGCAGGTTTTAGTGCATTTAAAAATGAATGATTACATTACTAAATTGACTGCTTTATAATAACATTCAAGTAAAAAGTAGTATCATCATTAAATTTTAATAATGCATACAATATTAAAATACAGTATTTTGGTGTAGTAAAAAAAGCCACAATACTTAATGACATATTGGCGCACACTAATTCACATACTATTGTAGTAGGCTAATGAAAAGGATGGCTTCTTTATCAAGCCCAACTTCCTCATGTCTGTCTCAGTATTATGAAGTTTTAGTCATAAGTCAGATTCGATGTTTTGTTCATTCCTGTATTTGTTTTTCATATAACAAAGAGGGGAGAAGCACATTCACAGAGATTTGTTGTGCTAAACACAAACAGACTTAGTGTATTTTTGACGATACTCTGATATTCTCGTCAGCGAAAATTCTGTTACATTCATCCTTTTGAATGTGGACTCGATTAATCCATCACAGGAGGGAGACCTGAATAAGTTCACTTCTTACCTCTCTCATGAGATACAGTGGCAGGATGTCTCAAATGAGAAACGAATTTCCAGAGCCTGATTAAGGTTATGTCGTGCTCTAGACCCAGTACCTTTTCGGAGCCAGTCTGAAACCAAGATAATAGCTATATATTTTTTATTTATTTATTTATTTATTTATTTTTTGGGGGGGGAGTATTTGGTGGTTATCCTTAGACATTATGATAGGGTTACGAAGTTAATCAAAATCTTTTTTGGTTTTGTAAGAAGTAATTGAAAAAAAACTGCATTTTTAAAACTTTATGTAAACAATTTTATTTATTTCCCCCCCCCCCCTCATCAGTGGTGGGCCCTAGGCTATGGCCTAGTCAGCCTCTGCATTAATCAGGTCCTGCGAATTTCTTATCTAAAGCTTAGTTAGCGTATTTAACATAGGCTTAATACAAACGTATTAATAATCTGCATACCTTTAAATGCGACAGTAATGTCGCTCAGTAGACAAACATTTGCAAGTTCCTTCATACATTTATTTATATACCACATCAATACATATGTACAATGCTTTACCTTGAATCCACTCTGTATATGACCACAGTATTTGTTTGATTGGAATAATCTTACTCTCTTGACCATTTCAAATAACCTTATTCTCTTAAAAACTGATTTCCATGAAATAGGAAGAAACTATAACACTTTTTGTAAAATAGAAGAAAATATTTCATTCAACACAATGAATCAATTTATGAATTATGTTTGAAATAAGACTTTTATTTCAACAATTCCTAGAAGCTCTTCTAGTACAAAGAGAACAATGTGTAACAAAATAACATTCTAAGTGTAATTTATAAATTACAGTTGGGGACCCCACAATGTTGTTTTGTTTTAACTCCTCCTACTCACACAAGCTCCTCCTACTTCCAAGCATTCAGACTTTACCTTCAGATAATTCAATTTGTAAAGCTGTTTAAAAACAGTTCTTCCGCTAATTAAAAATACTTAATTCACACATTAATTTTAAAATTAGATCTTTATTAAAAAAAATTATTTTTATCTATATAAATCTAATAATTGTGTTTTTAATTCTTGAAAACTGATTCCATCACAAGGGTTGAGTGTGAATTTCAGCAAGTCTGCTATAAAAGAAAGTTGTGCCGCCAGACGCCAGAGGGGCGCCCGGAGCGCAAGCGACCACCGAACCTAAGTCCTGAAGGACTTTTAGCGCACCAGTAGGATCTGCTTCCCACGGCGTTTCGGCCGGCCAGAGGACCGTCACCTGCAGACCCTCCAACCTTAAACCCACGTGTAGATGACGTAAGTCGTTGCGATACGCGATGAAACCCAGTAGGGGAGTCACCACGACGACGGACACTTGGGGACGGACACACTTGGGGACGGACCGGCATCCCCCAACACCTTCGGAGCTGGACACCCAGAAGGGAACCAGGCCCTAGGCCTTAAGTCAGGATTTTCCTACCCTTACTTGCTTTACCAGAACTCGAGGGGTGTGGAAACCTACAAAGATAGTCACAATTCCCTGTCGTAGTTTACCTGAAAGAAGTTGTGTTAGTGCAAAATATGAAATAGAACTTTAAAACAACAACAACAAGGATAAAACTTTAAGCACGCACAACAATGACAACAATAACATTTGCATGACTAGAGCAATATCACATTTTAAAGTGCCGGCTTACGAAACGAGTCTCAAGCCTGCGAACTATATGCACCATTACTTCCTGCACAGCGGGTGCCGCGGGCAATTAGAATTGCGTTCAAACGCGTTCTTTGACAGCGAAGAGCTATGTGATTTCGGCCAGCTCCTCGGCGACCCAGGTTGTGATCCAATGTACGCATTAGGATTCGGTGGATTATCAACCGATCTCCCTTTCTGGCGTATCCGTCCAGGTATACATCGCGTGATGCACACGTCCGGAAGTCGCGAGGGAAGTACCTTTCCCACACAGACCTCCAGAGAACACATAGGTAAAGCACGTGGCTTATGCTACATACCCCAACCCCACAAAAACATGTAGAGTCGTGGCGGAAGAAACGAGCTTGGTGGTCACCGAAGGTGCCGTGTCCCGGGAAGACCTTATTAATGTAGCAATCGCCCTGCAGTCGGCGAGTGCCGACGCGTGGGAAGGATACACACGCCCTGCGACCGGTGCCAGATTGATCCCATCTCTCTTGCCACTTTGCCATTTGGACAAGGCGCGGCCAAAAAGATGTTTTTTGGCTTGGCGGCACGTGACTGGAATCACCACATCGACAGACTGCCGTATGGTGGCTTCTTTTACCAATATGTCCGCCCTTTCATCAAAGATGTAACCAACATGGGCCCGGACCCAGTGCATGTGAACATCGACTTCCCTAATCTCGGCAATGGCCCTATGCTGATGAGGCACAAGTTCGTGGAACGCTTGGATCGCCGATCTCAAGTCAGAGTAGACGTGGATTTCCCCGAGACCTCTTAGACGGGCATGGGTGATTGCTTCCTTGATCGCATCAACCCCGGCCGCAAAAACTTCCGCACCATCCGAGACACTATACTGGCTCTCCACTACAATCTTGTTCTCTGATACGGCAAGGAACGCACACCCGACGGTGTCATTCTCCTGCTTGGATCCATCCATGTAGTACGAAAACGTGGTTCGCGGAGTCAAATCCACGGTCCAACGGACCCGAACAAAGATCCTCAAGTCTGGGAGTGGGCCTCCAGAGGTAGACCGACTGGGAGTCTACTCCGGTACCATCAACGCTCTTCTTCCATCGGATGAGGGCCGTGTAGTCCCTGTCCAGCTCCACACACAAGTTGAAGGGGACGACCCCTGACAAGACCTGCAGAACATTCGTGAAAGTCGTTGTTTAACATTTTGTTACACAGAGGAGAAGGTTCTTCTGCATGCTGAACAACCTGTTTGCTATCACTACCTTGCTTGAGTACCAAATAGATGCCGCACAAGGAATAATTCTTTCTGCTATGATCGAGTAAAGCATCTTGCGAAAATTCGGTCTCAGACCCCAGTTATCTTCTGTGAGACGATTTATTTTGTTCAACACCTTAAAATCCTTCTCCTGAACCGGGGTTAGGTGAGGCATCCAACTTAGGTGGGAATAGATTGTGACACCCAGATACAGGATCTGCCATTTAAAGCGGATCATGTTCCCTTCCATGAGGATGGGAATAGACGGAGCATTGTGGTACCTGCTCAGGGGCTTCATAACAGTTTAACCGCACTTACCGAAATTGAACGTGAGGCTTCACTCTGTCGCCCAAGCGTGGATCTCGGAGAGAATCGGCCCAAACAACTCTGCGAACCTCATGACAGCTCGTTGCCGTGCTGCAAAGAAGACGTCATCAGGGGTCGCAAACTCATACTAAATCAGATCCACGGCTTGCAGATCGCGGGAGAATGCATCCCAAACCAAGTCCCTCTTCAGCAAGTCTGCTATGCATTTCTCATACAAGAAAATAGAAAAAGCGTTTACAGATCCTACATCGTGTTCGAAATTTTTTTGAAAATTTCCAAGTTAATAAAGACAAGCCTTTTTCGATTCCATATTAATATGCAGATTTTTGTATTTTATTCCACGTACCAGTATCGGACTTCTGCGTACCAGTGGCCAGAGCTTCACGTACCAGTACTGGTACGCGTACCATAGTTTGAGAACCCCTGTGCTAGAGAAAACAACGTGATCATCTTATGTTTTCCTCCTCATACGACTCACCTACTGCAGCCACTTGATGTGTCATTTATGGCTCCTCTTAGTGGTCCTCTTAGTGGTCCCTTAGTGGCTACCATTTATGGCTCCTCCTACCTTATTAGGAACAGGAAGTAAGAAAGTGGCTCATAAATCATCCTGGTCGTGCTGTTACAATCTACCAAATAGGAAAGTTGTTTTCATCTGCATTCTTAAGGGCAACAGTTGCACAAACTGTTATAAAAAAGTTTAAAAGATGGGTATCTACCCGTTTAACAGTGACGTAATCCCAGATCACCTCTTAACTCCCGCTGAGTCAACCGAGAGGCCCATGGAAGTGGAAAAGAATCCTTTGGATGAATGTCAAGTATTGCCTGAACAACAACAAGATCCTGATGTAGACCTGCCTGTTGGAACCTATAAACCTCAGCCTGAGAAAGGGAATGGATCTATAGAGAAGCTGTCTACGCCGACTTCGAAGGCCCCAGTTCATGTGCAAGACAACGACGTTGGCTTGCAGGTTCCTGTGCAACAGTCTACGTCTTCTCAAGGTCTGGACAGAAATATCAAGCGTCCTTTTGCAGTCTTTTTTTTAATTTTAAGATTTACGTAGTTGTTATATGTGATTCACATATTATTTATAGCCTTATTACTCAAAACAACGTACATGGTTTTATTTATGAACATTCTTTTAAATATCACTATTATATCATAAAGTTTTTCGTTAACCAAACCGCCAGCATTACCTGAAATTTATTTTTTTTCATTTTTTTTTTCAGTTTTAGATCTTCTTATTTATTTTCTAGAAACTAACCTTTTTAGAATGTAAAACATTTTTTCAGCTCTAGATTTTTCTCGTGTGTAAGTAAATTAGAATTTTGGTTGCAATGTAGGGGAAAGGGGGGAACAGTGGGAGACGGGGCACAGTGGGACAAAAGGCATTTTTCCTACCATTCAAATACTCAACAATTAGAAATGTATGCATCATTTAGTTAACCTGTATGACAACACTGTGTAAACTAGTCCCAGTCACATTTCATTTTGTAGGGAAGTTACAGCCATTTTTGTTTTTACTATCACTGTTGCAAAAATCAGGTAAATTTTACTTTCTTGAATTTGAGGAAGAAAATATCATCCAATAATGAATATCGTTGCATTAATTTAAAGCTTAAACTTTCTTCATTACATGTGTGCAATGTTCTTAACTCTATTAATAAATTTTGTGCAACTTTTGTCTTTGAATTTAAAAATACTCCTATGGGGGTACAGTGGGACATGTTGATAGGAGCACAGTGGGACACGTCCCACTGTACCCCAATGTAAATATATTAAAGGATAACAATCCAGAATATAGCCGAGCTTTTTGGCAAGGCTTATCATCTGGCCGTTTGTGCAAAGAACATACTATATGGATTTTCATCTACAGGCATTTTTCCATATAATAACAACGTTTATACTGAAGAAGACTTCATAGCTGCAAGTGTTACCGTAGTTTCATCAGCATGTGTTGCTGACACATGAACTACTGAACATGTGATTCTATCACATCAGTCAAGTGAAGCTAGTAAATCTAAACCATTCACAGAAGAGCCAAAACCACGGTGCTACAATTTAAATTTATCTCTGGTGGAAAACCAAAAAGTTGATGAACCTGTTTTGTCACCAGATCTAATAAGTCCTCTAATAAAATGATATGCACCTGATAATTCTAAGAGGAACCGAAGGAAGAGGAAATCAGAAGTATTGACTGATACCACCTGTAAAAAGTAGAATAGAGCAGGAAACTTTTGAAAGAATTGAAAAGCAAAATAAAGTTAAAAAGAAGTATTCTCCTAATGTTTCGAAAAAAAAAAGATTGTAAATAAAAATTTAAGGGAAAGCAGTTCTTCAGAAGACGAAGATTTGAAGCTCTCTTCAAGTGATAGTGTTTCAGACGATGAGGTGGAAGAAAGAGAAAGCGTTTCTATTAATATTGGAGATTTTGTATTAGTCAAAGTGAGTGGAAAAAAAGGAAAGGAGCCATATGCTATTATGTTGCAGAAATCATAAAAAAAAGTGAAATTGACTTTGAAGTGAAGTATATGAAAAGACTTTGCCAGCATACAATTTTGTCATTGATGATGAGACAAGATATTTAGGTGTTCTTGCTGACATTGAAATGAATTTACCAAAACCAATGGCTTGCGGAGGGACAAAAAGAACAATGACACAATTATCATTTCCTGTAGACTTCCAAGGTTATTCCATGATAAAATGAACTTTTGAAAACTTTTTGTTATCCTTTAATGCTTAATTTGATAACACCTTATTATTTTTAATTCATTATACATTATTTTGCAAAGAATTTTTCAACTCTTAAATGTGTTCCAATATTATAACTATTTTTAAGTCTTATCATTTGAAAATGACTTTCATATCTTCTATGTTCAATATCTAAACCTGTATTTAATAATAATAAATGTATTGTGATAATGTTGCTAATTTTTATGTGCTTTCCTCACCGTCCCACTGTGCCCACTCCCTGTCCCACTGTGCCCCGGCAGGGGGCACAATGGGACATCTTGAGGACCTTTCGAAAAAAAAATCAAATAATAAAATAAGTATAAATTATGAAAAAAATTATGATGAAAGCTAAAAGTTGCCAAAATATTACTCTGCATTTGTTTTATTTTTTTAATTAAGAGGGAAGAAATTATCATAAAACAAGTGAAAATTGTCCCACTGTACCCCCCCCCCTCCCCTATGTCTGATTTTTTCTCATCAATATCAATCGGAATACATATTGATTAAGAAGGACCATATGTTATGAAAATATATTTTTAATTGTTTTTTCGGCAGATGTTTTAATGTTTCAGAATACTTTAATACTTGTTTGGTAAATTGCTATTTTAGATATTTAAAAGTAATCCTAGTGATGCATAAAAACTAATAAAAACTAACTTTTTTATAATCTCCATTAAAAACAATGAACAAAAAATTAACATAATTACATGTTACAATGTATCAGTATGATCAGCTAAACAATCGGAAATAATACTGTTTATGTATTAATTTAATAAATAATTATAATTCAGAATAAACTTCGATAACGCATGGATATGATGCATATTATCTCTTACCTTGAATACATTTAACATGAACTAAAAAAATTTGATTGATAATTCTCATAACTCAAAGAAGATATATTGCCAGAATAAAGAGCTTAAAATGCTTTTACTGCTCATCGCGCCATTATGAAATATGTGCACTTTAAAAGTACTTTGAAAGAGATCATAAGAGAGAGTTTTTTCATGTAATTTATCCTCTCATCATTTACAAAATTGAGTTTTAAGTTTTATAATAAACATACCTAAATTTATTTGTTTTTACTTTCCAAAACACAGCACGTTATTTCAAAAATTTTATATTTCAACAAGCTGCACAGTTTTGAAAGTATAAAGTATCTTATTTGACATTACAACTTTTCTTCAATTACAAAATATATTGTTTTTATTAAATATAAGATGTATGTATAATTATTTTGTTCTTAGCGTTTATGTAGCTTGTGAATGGTTTTACACATAGTTTCATATTTTTCTATATACAATATATTTATTTATATTGTCTTAACTATTTGATCACGGGGTTGGGACATATGTCGTCCCAGCGAGAATTTGTTTATTCTACTCGCACCACTTATTGAAAGATAATCGCTGTCATATGCTTATACCACGATAGTAACACCCCTTTCATAGTGCACATGAAAAACACACAAGGATGAATGAAGTATCATTCGAAAGTTTTCAACTGGCTCTTAACATAGTGTACGTACACAAGGTAAAACACGGGACAAGAGTACACAAAAATATTAACAAATTTATTTACAATACAATGCACATGGCGTACATTTCCAACTATAAATAGGTTTAATCAGAATACATAAAAAGTGCACTTAGCACATTGTATAAAATAATTCCTTAAGATAACTCACTTCGGAACAGGTTTCACATATCTTACCTTTGGAAATCGACTGTCGCGTAAACAATCACCATTTGTATTGTACAGTGTTGGCCACAAGCAAATATGCAGTATAATAAACTAATTCCGCTTGATAGTTGTAAAATCTTGCTATTGAAACTACATTTTCATTTAAATGACATTTTTTTAAAAGACCTGTGCTCAAGGTATGAAATTTATATACTTACCCACTATAAATAGACTGGCACCCGTGTACCTTCCATTTTCGTTTATATTACATTGTACGCGTTATAAAGCATTATAAAAAATCAACAAAATGACAAATAAATATCTATATGTTTATTTTAATTTCATGGATAACCATATCTTAGAAAACCAGCAATTGCGTTATGTGAATGCTAAGAACAGACGTATATATTTATCTCTGTAAACCTCAATGATGAAGAATATGTTATTTTAAACTAAAAATGCGAGATATCTAAATGGTTTTTAGAATTATCTTATCTAATTTATTTTCCTTGATTTTTAATTCAATTTTCTTTAAAGTTTTGGACGTTTTCTTTTGTTAAAGCATTTTAGAATTTCATCACGTTTCGTCTAATACATGAAACTTCTGTAAAACTTTCGAGACACTTTCTTTTACAATAAAAACAGATATCAAATCCAAAACTTAGTTTTTATATTAGAGTTGTGTACAAAGTTTAATATATATAGGTTTTTAATTTTTTCAAAGAAGGATTAAAGTGAATCAGAATATGCTTATATTTGATTTGCATTGAAGTACAAATAAAGAGATTCAGTTTCTAGGTGCACATAAATATATTTATTTGTTAACAAAATTAAAAGTCAAACAATCCATTTTTTACATACGTCTTCGGATTGTTGTATTAAATACACTGGCCTCCAAAAGTTAAGTTTCAACCAGTCTTTTGTGTCTAATTTGAAAACAAATGAAGATAATATGAATATAAGATGGAATTTAGAAGAATTGTGCTTTCACAAGAGCCTCGGATTGTAAACCGATCTCGTTAAATGATATATCGTTCATTTTTACACTACTTCAAAGAGTTTTAATATGTCTTCGTTGCGCAAAAAAACTAATATAGAGGCATAATAAAGTGACACCAACATAAAGAGGTGGAAACGGAAATATATTGTCATGGTTTGTATAAAACAACAACACATATAGACCGGGAGGCGGCAGCACAGACAATCACCTCATCGAGTTCACGGCTGAAATTCCAGAATTAGTTAAAACTTGATGCGCATATTAAAACGCAATCGGTCTGTCAAGTCATATCTTGGTGGAAAACGCATGAAAACCCGATTTTAATGGTTGACTCGTAGGTTTACCATTGTGTTTTCCTGCAGCCAGTTCTCCATGTTTTCATACTTTTGGGTGCAGGAAAACACAATGGCAAACCTACAAGTCAACCGATAAAATCGGGTTTTCACGTGTTTTCCACCAAGATATGACTTGGCAGACCGATTGCGTTTTAATATGCGCATCGAGTTTTAACTAATTCTGGAATTTCAGCCATGAACTCGATGAGGTGATTGTCTGTGCTGCCGCCTCCCGGTCTAATATAGTAAAGTATAAAAAACAAAATAAGACACTTGAAGAAGCGTTTTCGTACAGATGCGTCTCATTGCAATTCCTAATTTGAGATATCGAACTACAATAGATGCATTAATTTTCATTTAATAAGCGAATATTTACCAATTGTTGAATGAAGATTAATACAAAATATAGCACATTTTCATCTATATTTACTACTGTCTGGATCTTTGAATTCATACCAAATACCTTAAAAAATGACAAATAAAAAAATTAAATATAAAAGTCTCCTTAAAGAAATTATTGAAAAGACATATTTATACAACATAATAGATATAAATATCTAAAATATTTATTTTTTTTAGATGTCGACAAGAACATGTTTCTAATTAGCTGATGAAATATATAATTATAATACATAATGGTATTCAAGAAACATTTTTTCTTGAATACTCATTCTATTATCTGTTGCATTCAGGAAAATTTAATTATCAGGAATAGATAATATTTGCGAAGCTATTTCTCGCTATCTTTCCCTTTGTATGCTTAACTGAAAGTAAATATTTCACTTTGAATACGTTGATCATTAAAGAATAAAAAGACCGACAAGATTTCAAAACTTGTCATGTTAAACAAAAGCAGTTCAATGTATTACAAAACTCCTTTAAGGTTTGTTCAATTATCTACACTTTAAAAGAGAAAAGTATTCAAAGAAAATATTGCTAAACAAGATTTTTATTGAAAATCTTTAAATGCTTACAGCGAAATAAGTAATTGTAGTTGCAGACATAATTATAATAATGATTCAATATTTCTCAAAGGTTAGCAGTATAGAAAGGAAAGGTAAAGAAATTGTTTTCAACATTGTTAAAAAGAAACTATAAACATGAAAAAATTATCAATTTCTATTATTGAATTCTTGTTATTGATTTCATCACATAAAGAAATTCCATGAGTGAAAATTTCTCAGTGTAATTGTATCATGTGTATAATATAATTAGAAATTTGCAGTTTAATAAAATAAAACATTTCTCAGAATTAGCAAAAATGGTACCAATTAGGGACATTTCTTCCTTGAAACGTACTTTTTAAGGCATTTTTTAAACCTTGTATCTCTGTCCCATTTTACAAATTGCAGATAAAATTTGACTGAAGTGTATATATTTGTGAAGCATTGTAACGGAGTGATCAGCATGCCTGTCTATCACGCTATAGTCCCCCTGTTCGACTCTGAGCTACGGACCGGGCAAGATTCACTCAATCTGTCATACCTTTGGCATTGATAAAAGGAGATTCAAGCTTTTTTGGAAACTAAACACTGAAGGCTGCTCTACTGAAGACACTCCCCATGTTAGACTGACCACCTCGCTGAGACATATGCCAGATAACACTGCAGGGACCACGTTCAAGAAAAGAGTTATGGGCACTGTAGACCAAAATCCTTAATGGATTGTTGCACAGCACGTTTAGATAATTTGCTGATGTTGATACCATTTACATACCTGCAAAATCACGTTACAATGGGTGTGTAATATTTTGTGAGTATCCCTTGTAAGTATGGAATAGTGTAAATCAGGGAAATATGATACCAGTATTACCGAATTAATAGATTTATCTTCCAAATACTACTGTACTGAAACACTTCTAGCCACATCCTTTGATGATTAGCAACCCTGTTCCAATGACTGTAATCGGATGATCTAGTAACGATTTATTATATGAAAACGCTGCCCTTAACAGGAAAATATTAATTTATATTAATAAAAATATACCTGCGATTATTTAATTTCCGATAAAGCTAAAGGTTAATTTAAAATATATTTTCAATAAGTATTATATTTGTAAAACTAATGTCAAGTGACACAATCGAGGAGCGAATAAAAGCCTATTATCTACACTTTTCCTTTAATTGTCGAATAATTAATCTCGTTTGAATATCATTTTAATCCATTATTAATCAAGACTCTAAGTAAGAACGCCCAGTTTAGCAAATATATTTGTATTTGATATCAGAAAACGCTTTTGCGATATCTGTAAATATTTTCTTTTAAACCTTTACACAAGTAAAATTGAAACAGACTGGCTAATATGATTATAGTGTTTAAATTATATTTAAGTTATAGTTTTAAAATGTTTCTTTTGATTAAAGCAATAAAGTTTATTCCAATTTAAAAAATCTTTAAATTATGTTTAAGTATTCATGAAAGTTAAGCATGATTTTCAGAAGAGGATTTTTAAATTGATAATTTCAATGGATATATTTTTATGTTAACAAAACAATATATAGAGATTTGTAAATTTATTTTTTTTCCTATTTGAAAATATATGAAAAGTATGTTAAAGCACTATTCTTTAATTATTTACCATTATATTTTATCACTACTTAATCGTTAACATTTACTTTACATTTTTATATTATTACTAGCTGACTAAGTATTCATGAAAGTTAAGCATGATTTTCAGAAGAGGATTTTTAAATTGATAATTTCATTGGATATATTTTTATGTTAACAAAGCAATATATAGAGATTTGTAAATTTAATTTTTTTCCTATTTGAAAATATATGAAGAGTATGTTAAAGCACTATTCTTTAATTATTTATCATTATATTTTATCACTACTTAATCGTTAACATTTACTTTATATTTTTATATTATTACTAGCTGACTAAGTATTCATGAAAGTTAAGCATGATTTTCAGAAGAGGATTTTTAAATTGATAATTTCAATGGATATATTTTTATGTTAACAAAACAATATATAGAGATTCGTAAATTTATTTTTTTCCTATTTGAAAATATATGAAGAGTATGTTAAAGCACTATTCTTTAATTATTTATCATTATATTTTATCACTACTTAATTTTTAACAGTTACTTTACATTTTTATATTATTACTAGCGTTGCCCGAGCCCTTGTAATAAACTTAAATCTCTTAAAAAACGGAACTCTGGCCACGGTCTACGATGGCTTCGGAACCGTATACCAGGCATACTCGTACGCTCTAGAAAATCTTTTATTTCCCCCTACCACCGCCAGGGGAGCTTTCTGTTCTAAACAAACCTCTTTCTGAACGAACTTCTGAGACAGGTCACCGCTGCCTACGTTACTGTATAGTAGGCGCACTACAAAACTGAGCCGGTTTCGAGAAGATTGGAACATTATTAGCCCGGTTATTGCAATAAGGCACAGTTAGAGAAAATAACCTTGAGTGAGGTGCTGAAGGGAGGAGATGTTCGAGTGTCCTTCAGAAAATGACTAATTAGGAGGCCCACTATGCATGCATAAATATTCGTTCGTTTTGTTAAGCTAGGAACTTAATTACAATGTTGACTTAAACTCTTATTTGTAAATAGTGGTAACCGCTACTCATAAATTTAATTTAATGTTATAAAGGGTGACTATTATGTTAAATATAATGTTTGGAATCACTTGCGTTGAAATCGGAAAGATAGTTGCTGATATATAGAAACAGGGCATAGTTAGAGAAAAACCTTGAATGAGAGGTCGGGGGGGGGCAGGGTTGTTCAAATACCCTTCAGCAAATGACTAATTAAGAGGAGCACTATGCATCTTTCGAAATTCGATCGTTTGCTTAAGCTAGGAACTTAATTACAAATTTGGCTTACCCAATTATTCGGAAATAGTGGTAACCACTACTCATAAATTTAGTTTAATGTTATCAAGAGTGACATTTAAGTTAATTATAATGTTTGGAATCACTTGTGTTGAAATCGGAAAGATAGTTGCTTAGATATGAAAACGGAGCATAGTTAGAGAAAAAAACCTTGAAAGGAGTGCCGGCGGGGGAGGGGTTGTTCAAGTGTCCTTCAGCAAATGACTAATTAGGAGGACCAATATGCATCTTTCAAAAATTGTTCGTTTGCTTAAGCTTTGAACTTAATTGCAAATTTGGCTTAAACTATTATTCGTAAATAGTGGTAACCGCTACTCATAATTTTAGTTTAATGTTATAAAGAGTGACAATTAAGTTAATTATTATGTTTGGAATCACTTGTGTTGAAATCGGAAAGATAGTTGCTGAGATATGGAAACGGAGCAGAGTTAGAGAAAAAACCTCGAAGGACGGGCCGAGGGGGAGGGTTTGTTCAAGTGTCCTTCGGCAAATGACTAATTAGAAGGACCACTATGCATCTTTCAAAATTCGTTCGTTTGCTTGAGCTAGGAACGTAATTACAAATTTGGCTTAAACTATTATTCGTAAATAGTGGTAACCGCTACTCATAAATTTAGTTTAATGTTATAAAGAGTGACTATTAAGTTAATTATAATGTTTGGAACCACTTGCTTTGAAATCGGAAAAATAGTTGCTGAGATATGGAAACGGAGCATAGTTAGAGAAAAAACCTTGAAGGACGGGCCGGGAGGGGGGGGGGGGTTGTTCAAGTGGCCTTCAGCAAATAACTAATTAGGAGGATCGCAATACATGTTTAATGATTGATTCATTTGGTTAAGCTAGGAACTTAATTTGAAATTTGGCTTACTACTTTTACACTACTATTCGGAAATTCTGGTAACTGCTTTCCAGAAATACACCTTGAAGCTTAAATGTAATTAGACCCTTGTCCCTCTTAATTCCCGCAAATATAAAAAAAGAATCTGTTAAATAAAGTTTTCTGTATTAACAATCTCCATCATAATAATATATGCCATGTAAAAATAAACTTAAACTCGACTAATTGTCATGAAGAAAAATATGCCTGCAAAATAATTCAATCAGTGGGACGAATGTGTAATTTGTCATGTACAGGTGGCGTGACATTCGCATGGCTCCTCTACGCTGATAACTTCAATCCATGTTGATACTATTTAGTTAGAAATCCTTATTTATGCATCGCTACTCTGGTTTATTTAATTACTTCTGTGAAGAATCGATGCAACCAACCCAAGAGAATATAAGCTTTTTTTTTAATGAGAGTTCTTTGTGCATTTTAATTAATATTTCAGAAAGTAATTAAAATATTAAAATTCTGAGGTAATGGTGCAACAGGAGAGGGTTTGGACTACCGAAATCTAAATTTGCAGCCTTCTAGGTGGGCCAGATTTTCCTAGCCACGGCCAACAGACACAAACACAGACACACAGAGCGAAACTTTCTTTTATTAGTTTAGATTTGATAGTTCGGGGAAGTTTATACATTTACTAGTAGATCCGTGCAACGCGTTCGCGCTGAAATTTTTGAGAATAGTTTCTAATACCTTCTATCAATATCTTAATCTAACTGTATTTTTTTTAAATCAAACAACTTGTTTAAACTCAATGTATGTGCACTCTGTTATGCACTATTGAAAAGGAAATGTTGACTTCATAAATAATATATATGAGAATTGCATTATTGAATTCGCATTTCTGCAGTTTTCATTTTGTACGTTCTGACTTTAGTCTCAGTATTCCTGTTATTTTATTATAACATAGATCGCAATATTAGGATTAAAAATATATTTTCAAATGAATACTATGTTTAATATATAGTAAAATAATTTCATATTTGTGAAGTAGAAAATGTGTGGATATTACGTCAATAAGTTCAGTTATCATTACTAAGTTTTATTAATTTAAATTCACTTTTTATTTTAAGATTTAACAAATGATCATTTTATAAATAAATATGACGTCACATTTGCATTTAAAACCCAAATATAAGTAATTAAAATAATAAAACATTTTTTTACTTACTTAATTTTTTCTACGATGTGACAAATTACTTTACATGAAAGCTAATTAATTATTCTGCATGGAAATAACCAAATTTGAATTGAATACGAATGGTCACACTTAAACGGGATAAGATGTAGCATGGGACTTATTTTTAGTTAGAAAGTACTTCTATTTAAAATTAATATTTATTAATTCAACCGTTTTCATAATTTTTATTGATTACGGAATTAATGATGTCATTCGAGTAAGTCAATGTTATTGGCTGTTCCTGAGCACATTTTGTCCATTACAGGTGTATTTATAAAAATGTAAACATAACTGAGATGTTTCTTCAAACAGCGTGTTTTATCGAAGTATGAGTGTACTATGTGTGATCCATGTTCAAAAATCTTCGGTAGTATAGATTATTCATCGTTTTGGAGATTTGTATGTGCATAGGAAAAACGATATTCAGAACAAAAATAATATATATGCAATTTCTTTCTTTTTTTTTTTTTTTACATGGGATAATCTTTAGAAATTGACAGACCAAAAAAATGTTTAAAGGTGCGTAGTTATGAATATAATAACTTCACATAAATACATACGCTGTTTTAAATGTAGTAATCCTTGAACCAAATTTCGGTGTTAAGTATATTCATACGACACTGAAACATTTTTTTCAGAATTTTCACAGCTGTTTTGAATTGCAAAATATTAACATACTGAGGTATTACTAAATCATATTAAAAAGTTCCGTCATCATACGGCTGCAAATAATGTAATAACAAGGAAATCCTTCAAGCTTGCAAGGAATTTTAGCCTGCAAAAAATAGCCTGCAAACTTATAGATATTTTTTTTATGTTTAAAATAAATATTTAGAATAGAGAAATTAATAAGAATAAATAGTCCATTGAGCTAATCAGTGTACTCTCTGTGCTAAATTTCGGATACTGCAACTGTATTCATACACTGCCACTTCATTCTTTCAGCGTCCGAAACAAAACTCTGTTGTATCTTACACTTCCTAAGTTAAGGAATTTAAATTTGTATGCTAAGGTAATGTTTCTGGCGGAGCATGGAATTACAAACACAGATGTCTTCATTTAAAAACATTTATCTTATTCATAAAGCTTATGAACAATCTTAGCTCTAATTTTCTTCGGGGTAATTCTTTTGAAAACTTCTACGTATTTTCTTTGGACGTATTTTGCGCGATAATACAGCTAAATAAAAGAGTGTAGAATTATTTATCTTGAACACATTTATTTATCCGCACAGTGTGGTGTTTTGATGATCTAGATGCAAAATTTATTTTTCCGATTATCTCGATATTTAACAAGACCGCGAATACTGATAATTGAATGTCCATTTTATCGAAATCCGTACTAGTTTTGTTTAAAAAATCCGACACGTGGAAAAACTACGACCGTAAAAAAGGCAGTTATTTTGAGGGAGTTTTTACGGTTGAATTTGTTATTTGTAAGTTCAAAAGCAAGTCGTGACTATTATGTTTTAGTTGTAGAAAGAGTTTACTGGTCATATGTTACATATTTGTCACAAGATTTAACCTATTGTTGTTTGAAAATAAGCTCCATCTAGTTTGCAAACTTTATCTTGACTTTTAATTAAGCATTATTAAGCAATAAGCATTTTTTAAAATCAAAGTGTAGTTCCTAAAGTATTGGAAACTTAACAAAGCTTCTTAAAAAATTTGCGAATCATTAAGTTGTATTAACTTGCAGTGTATGTATGAATGTTTAAATCGAATCATGGAAGTCAATTTTGAACCACTTTTAATTATCCGATTGAACTGAAACTTTGAATACTTGTGTAGTTTTAATGAAAATACAATATAATAATATAAATAAATACGAATATAAATAAGAATAATATAAAAAATAATAATAATATCAATAATAATAATAATATAAATAATTAAATAAAACAAATATTTATCACTGTTTGTGTATTTTATTTGTGATACATTAAAAAAAAACAGAAAAACCTAATTAAACTTCAACTCAATAATTTTATCCACCTGGATCGTCTAAACGCCCGACTGTGCCCCGCCGTATGATAGCACTTTTTTAAAAATTAAATTACTTTTCAAACTGGATCTTAAAGCGATTGACTTTGAAGTAAATTTATTGACATCCTAAATTAATTGTCCTTAAATCCAAATATCAACTGATTATACAATCTATACTACGGCATTTCTGTGCGAAATTCTAGTTTTATGTTCAGCTCCAGCTTCAAATATGTGAATAGAAGCAAAATGTCCTTTTAATGTGTAGAAAGTATATATAAACTTTGCAAAAAATATGTATTCATTTTGAAGAGTTCATAGCACATACATTTATAAATCATATCATATAAATCATAGAAAATAAATTTTATTAAAAATTCACCGATATTTTACATTATTATAAAGATAATTACCTACAATATGAATTTTATTGTATTAGTTTTTCTATATATATTCATGGCTTTAAGGTGATACAGTATATTTAGAAACCGAAAATAAGTATTTATTTAATCTAATTATTAAAATTTGAACACCATATTATTAAGCTTTATTATTATTTTTTTAATTAGAGAAAAATACAGTTTTCACTTTATGTAAAATATGCAAATAAAAAATTAAAATAAATAAAATATACCTCCTTTTTTGCAAGATAACATTTTTAAGTTACACAGTATGTCCTAAAATTAAAGGTAAATATTGTCATCATTATGTAAACTCCAAGATAAGATTTATCTAATACTTAGATATATAATAGATCTTGTATATTTTTTTATTAAACATTTTCTAATCTAGAATTTATTTTCAAATCTTCATTGTTTATCTTGTAACAAGAAAAAAGCTTTATGTCCTATTAACAAAAAAGAAGTTCAAAAAATAAAAATTCGTATTACATCTTAAATATAATATTTCGCAAGCCTTCATTCAAGGCATTTTCATTAATCATGTAAAGAAAGTGTGAATAATAAAAACTGAGAAAATCAAGAGCAAATATTTACTTTAATTTACTTTCAGAACTCTATGAAACGCTATTGTTGAGGATTTATACTTATTCTCTACCCTGTTCTTTGTATAGAATGTTTAAAAGGATTGCTAAAAAGCTGTATTTGTAAACAAAAACCTTTCTTAATATATTTATTCTCTACCAGAGTTCCGAATCAAATCTTAAAATAATGAACATGATATGTCACAGGTTGCATTTACTTTTTAATGCTGCATGTCTAATATTAGTTTGAATTTTATAAGGTTAAATTTAAAATGTTCCAAATATATCGAATTATTTATAAAAAATATTAGTAACGCATGAAAATTAATAATAATTAAAATAGAGTTACAATATAACTCAAGCAGTAACAGTTAAAAGTATGTTGTCACATATATGCTTATATCGGAGTTGAAATGTAACAGTTTTATAAAATACTGTGAGTATTTTCTCAAAAGACGTGATGCCATTTTCACTAACTGAAATATAGAGCCGTTACAGTGTAACACTTTCAGACCTGAAGAGTTTGGTTTTTATCCCTAATTAATAGGATCATATTTGATTGAAAAAAATATATTAAAAAAAAGAATTACGTTGTCAGGTTACGTCAAGGAACTTCCACGCAATTGTGTGGTGCAGGTTCGGCTTTAAATCGCAGAGAAAGAGGAAACTGTTTTTCCTTTTCCTTAAGATCACCTGCACAAATGTGTAGGTCAGGTCTTAACCAGGCAGTGGTCGCATGTTGGTCTTTTCCCCGCCAAAATTTGTTATCTCCGTTTATCTCATTTCCCCTTAAAGCTACAATAGTGAAATGCAGTGTAGCTGGCCTTGACCGTTGGTTCTTTTGTGTGCTAAATTTGCAAGGCATTCTTGCGTTTTCTCAGAAATTTATTGCATTCTAAAGTTGAAATCGGTCTAAAAGACCGCGGCGCGAACACTCCGGCTCCCATAATTTTTCCCCCTTCTAGTTCTTCATTCCTGTTTCCGCGAAATATCTCGGCAGGAAAGTTTCTGGGAAGGGTGCTATAAGGGGTGTATCTGGGAAGGGATATATGATATGTATTGCTGTTATTTTGATACGTATTGCTGGAAAAAGTATGTATAAATACATATTTATTTCAATTAACTGCAGGGATACCATCAAAAAGGAAAACTGTTTGCAGTTCTTGTCTTCAAAATAATTTATCCGTATCAGATTAAAAATCTATAATCGGAAATTTATTCAAATTAAACATTTAATTTGAATAAACTATTATTTTAATATTATTTACTTCATATATACGAAGCTTCTAACAAGAGGTGTGACTCAAGGACCCTGCCGCCATCCTAAAATAAGTAATAAATGGTCATTCATAAATTTTCATTTTAAAAAGGGCATTGAAGCATAAAGTCTCTACAGCTCACCTCCATCACACGCACAAAAACAGTTGCAGCCTTTATATTAATAATTTCTTAGGGAGTTTTATCTTCTTTTTTTATTATTTTTATATACATATATTGTAAGAAAAAATAATAAAATAGGATACTGATATCAGTTAGTCGATGCAGAGGTTTTTCCTTGGGGCCCATTTTGTGAAAAATAAAAATAAATTTTGTGAAATTTGTCATATTTTTGTGACAAATAACATTTTGTAACAAAAGGTGAAATAAAGTTACTCAAATTTTAGCCAATAACTTATTTAAGTCCTTCTGCTAAAGTTTTCCTTTCTTGTGGTCTTGTTTAGTTTACAAATTACATATTTACAAACGTAACAAAATAAAATTAATTAATGAAGAGAGTTTTTATGGAATGGAATTTTATGAAGGTACTTGTGTTAATAAAAGAAAATTTGTGAAGGGCTGATTTTATTAAGAGGTTTCAGCGATAGGACCTGTTTTATTAAGAGGAATTTTGTGAAGGAGCTAGTTTTCTTAATTTTATGAAGGATTCTGTGTTAATAACATAATTTTTGTGAAGATACCATGTTTTATTAAGAGGAATTTTGTGAAGGAGTCTGTCTTATTACATGGAATTTTATGAAGGGGTCTGTTTTATGAAGAGGAATTTTGTGAAGGGCCTCATTTTATTAATTTTATGAAGGGTTCTGTGTTAATAAAATAAATTTTGTAAAGAGGCTTGTTTTATTAAGAAGAATTTTGTGAAGGGTACTGTTTTAGTAAGTGAAATTTTGTGAAGGGCACTGTCTTATTACATGGAATTTTATAAAAGGCATGTTTTATTAAGAGGAATTTTGTAAAGAGAGCCTGTTTTATTAAGATAAATTTTGTGAAGAGACCCTTTTTAAGAGGAATTTTGTGAAGGATCTTGTTTTATTAATTTTATGAAGGGTCCTGCATTAAATAAGTAAATTTTGTAAAGGGGCATGTTTTAGTAAGAAGATTTTTGTGAAGAATATCTGTCTTATTACATGGAATTTTATTACAGGTCTGTTTTATTAAGATGAATTTCGTGAAGGATCCTATTTTATTTAGAGGAATTTCGTGAAGGGGTTTGTTTTATTACATGGATTTTTGTGAATAGTTAATAAATATTTCCCAAATTTCGCCTGGATCGACCCCTGGTTATAAATAACATCTCCGGAAATAGACAATTAAATTTTTGCTTAAATTACATAAATGAATGATGTAATTGGTCTCTTTTCAATTTCAATTGGCTCCTAGTTTCGGAACACTGTCAAAAACCAGCATACTGCGGTTCTGTCTTTAAAAATAATTTATCCCCAACACGATTTCAAATTCATAATTGAAAATTTATTCTAATTAGTAATTCATTGTATCTTCGTAAAATCATTCAAATTATTTATTAATTTTTATTCTTTTAATATATTTTGTAAAACAAAAAAAAAAATATTGAAACATTTATTTAAATTTTAACTGAATATATTCTTAAATAATAGTTCTTAAATATATTTTTAAATATATCTGAATATATTCTTAAATAATAGTTCTTAAATATATTTTTAAATATATCTGAATATATTCTTAAATAATAGTTCTTAAATATATTTTTAAATATATCTGAATATATTCTTAAATAATAGTTCTTAAATATATTTTTAAATATATCTGAATATATTCTTAAATAATAGTTCTTAAATATATTTTTAAATATATCTGAATATATTCTTAAATAATAGTTCCTGTAAAATGTATCTTTTCAAATTCAATCAGTATTTTCCCCCTATGTTCTCCGTTTTCAATCATATGGTAACACCGGCAGATTTCCCCTCTGTTTTCGGGCTATTGGTAACGGCGGCAAATGGACCGAGCGCGACTACAATCGTTTTTAAAAAAGGCGCGACTACTCTCGGGTTGGTCTTAAAGGGGTATAAGAGGCGAACTCGTTTAAGCTCTTTTGGCCAATCACTGCATATATTTCTAAACATGTGCTGTTTTGCACCAACTTCAGTAGCTGCATCTATAAGATGGTGATATCATGTTGCAACATTAATAATGTTAAATTAATCCTGTTGAACCATACCTCTATATGTTGGAACGATATTTCACCATTTAATGATGGCAGCCACAACAGCACCAATTGTTGGTTCAATACAGCGCAAACTTTTGAACAATGAAGAAGAAGTGAAAGCCAAATAATACTACATAATTTAGAAAAAAATATATTTTAAAACTTTGCCATTTTCAGAAAACAAATGAGCTTATACAGACGAATGTCTTTAAAATGACACAATTTTCATAGGTTAAGGCATTTTATTAAATTCATGATTTAAAATCTTGTAAAATGAAAAAAAATGTCAAAATTCTGACAGTTTTTGACATAATTATAAAAATTGTAGGATAACAAATATATTTCTTACATTTTAACTAATGTAAATACATTTTTTTTATTATATTGTCACACACATATGTAAACACACGTTTAATATATTAAAACAAATTATATTTTCCCCATTTAACCCTCTAGCCGAGTGCAATGTTTCCATTTTCTTATATAAAACTGCGGCCTATTTTTATTCGTCACTTATAATAGTTATATGGATTGAATGATATTGGAATTTACAAACAGATTTATTTCAAAATAAATAAATGCAATTTCTTCATGTACATTATAAAAACAAAGTTTTATTTCAAAATTCCGGTGGGAATGTTACATTTATGGATTCAAAATATTTCAAAAGCCGCAGAACTTTCAGAATGACCTAATAAATGAAATTATATATATATATTATAATTTGTAAACGAATCTCTCTATTTCTAAATAATAGAAGATAGATTCAACGAAGAAATAGAATCTCCCGATGCTTAAATGCTATAAAAAATTATAGGGAACCTCAAAATAGCGTTCCCCGCGGAATTGCATACAATAAGTGAAAGGCGATAGGAGCGTTACCTGCGGCAGGAGGGTTAAGTTACTTACTAATCGTTAAAATACTATTTTTTTTTTACTTTGAATTTCTTAGAGATTCACTATTCTACACCTGGTAAATTTGTTTTTCGGTGTCAAATTTCATTGCTTTTTAAAATATACTTCATAGGCCAATTTTTGTTTCATGGACGCGTTCTAAGAGTTTCGCGCTTTTATCACTATCATATTGCAATTTTCTTTAATATACGCGGTTAAATAATGTCGTATCGTTAGCTAACTGGGTGTCACTTGGAGCAGCATTGAGGTTTGTTTTTGTCTTTGTGTTCCGACAATTAAACAGAAAGACCTCACCAAAAAAAAAAAAAAAAAAAAAAAAAAACTTTTTCTGAGGTTTCTTCAATTAAACTATGTTCATTTAAGTACGTACATCAATGGTCTCTAGAATTAATGTTATTTTATTGGAATTCTTATTCACTTTAACGTATCTTGAAGTCGTATCCACTTTAAGATTTCTGGGAAAAATTTTTGGAATTGTATTAGAACTTATACAGTAAATAAAAGTACTTTACTTGCGTCATGTGTGATCAGTGTGTCAGTGGAAGTATGTATCTGTCATAAGTATGTAATTACTAATCGAATACATTTCTGGACATGCGACTGCCATCCTCATTGTTCGATTTCTTTTTATTACTAAGAATCTGATGGCGAGAGTTGGATGGCCACTGACATCACGCAATAATCTTGTTTATCCAACGTTTAAAAGAATACGGACTTCCTAACTCTTCGACATATGAATATCACCATTACCACAAATATATGTGTGTGATCTTAACTTATGATACATTTTCTAAACTGATCGTACATCGGTATATATATATATATATATATGTTATATAAAAATTTTATTTCCTTCGTATCCTTCCATTTTATTCGCATTAATCTTTTAAAATTAAGCTAATTTCTGTCATAGTCAGTATTTCCTTAATTCTTAATAATATCTATTCCTATTTAAAGTCCTTTTAAAAGTAGATATCCGTATATTAATAATTATTTTATTCCAAATCTTAATCTAAAATTTTAAGTTCATTCGTCGCTTTTGTCAGCTCCCCAATCTATAAAATTCCGAGACGCGTTCTCATTTCGAATGTTTTTTAAAAGCCATTTTCTTTTTATTATTATTATTATTATTGCTCTGATTTTTTCGCGCGCTTGGGATATTAACTTCAAAATTGATCCGCACCCAAGTACGGGATTCTTTACTGTTTTAGCCTCGCCCTCTAGCCTCATTCGCTGGGCTGGAAGTCGCCTCTCACTCATTGGTTTGTGCGCTCGTGACATAATTTCTGTATGTCTCCGCGGAGAGAACAAAACCAGCTCGCAGCCGTCGGAGCGGGAGATTTTTGACGTTTTTGGAAGTCTAAACAAATATGTATCTGGTGTTTTTAATTCCGTAGAATATTCATCTGGCCCAGTAACATCTTAATTTAATGAAGTGAAACATCGTGAGCCCGAGGGCTATAAGTTTTAGACCTTTGGGAATTGTCTCTGTGTTGTTCGTCTTCTAAATAAAACTATTTGTCTGGAGATTGGCTGGATTTACTGGAGAAATTCTGTGATCTCATTTCATTGCCTTACTACTTCGCCATACTCGCTAAATTCGACTGCAACTTGCTATATCGTTGAAGGACTGCCATTTTCTCATCGAATACTATTCCTCATAAGATCTCAACTTCGTCAAAATGCCACAATAAAGCCCGTCAGGATTCTATGAACTTGCGCCGAGCCATGCCAAAATTTTGATAAACAGAGGAACTGCGAACATGATGCTGAATGCTGTGCATCTTCGTTGCAGTGTGTGCGTCTGGTTCTCGCGAAGAGTGTGAAGATAATTTGTTCTTCTGATCTTCTTATTATGATGGAAGGAGGATCTGCGAACATATTGCCGGGTGCTACTGCGCATATTCACTGCGGCGTGTGTGATGTGATTTATTCTCACGGGGTGTGCATCGAGTATTTCAAAAAGTGATGGAATTATTTATCCCTGGAAACACCAGATACATGCCGGTGTGAATGTTCTACAAAACAACATCTCGATAATGACGGAATAATCTAAAATAATATTTTCTTTTACAGAAAAAAATTTATGAAAAATTATCATCCTACAAATTAATAAATAAAATGATCGGTCTTAAAATTTCAAAAAGTAAACAGGCAGACAACTTGTGAACGGAATTACGTAAGTTTGAAAAGATTCATTATTATATGTATTATTTATTATTTTATTTATTTTTATGTTATTTAAGTTTCGCTCGGATTTTCTTATTTGTTGTATTATTATTATTACTATCATTATTTATTAGAGATGGAGGTATTTACATTTGTTATTTAATTTAAATTTTATTTTACATCTCTTGTGTTAATTCTCTTTAATTTTTATGTTAATGTTATTGCGATTTGGACTTGTAAAAGTCCTTGGTGATCACAAAATGAGTGAAAACGAAATAAACATCATTCCTTTTAATTTCAAATCTGGAATGAACATTCAATCTTGGTTAAACCATTTTGACAAAACAAGCCTTTCTGAAAAGAAAGATGAAAATTGGAAGATTAAAAATATTTCAAAATATTTGAAAGGAGAGGCTCTGAAGGTATTTATCAATGAATGTTTAGAATGTAATGCTTTTGACAAAATAACTGATATTCTTACTCAAAAATTCATAACTGTGACATAGACCATGTCGACCATAATTCATAGACCGAATGTTTTTAAATAGAGTTTAAATGTCGAATGTGTTTAAATAGAGGTATACAAAATGCTTACCACTGGGAGAGGGATTGTGTATTCAATGTTAGGCCTCTGCAATCTTCTGCACCCCCTCTTAGTCAACCACAACCATCTACTGATAATATATGACAGTTCATTGTATCAGGATATGTAAATAACAAGGAACTACCTTGTGTGATTGACTCTGGCTCAACCATAAGTATTTTACCTTTTAAATTTGTTAAATTGTTAAATGCTAAAGTTATAAATATTCCACCTGTTATTATTGGCCAAGCCAAAGGAACTGTTGTAATAGATAAAACTTGTAATTTATTGTTTAAATTAGGTAATGTGCAACAAAATGTTAGATTTTTGATACGTAATACAAATTTAGATTATGCCATATTAGGTTTACAAGAATGCTGTAAGTTTGATTTAATTATTGATTGTGCTACATGTCGAGTATTACAAGGAGACCTTGTTTTAAATGAATCTAAGAGCATATACAGTGATAAATTAAGATTACTTCATTTTAATGTTAACTATGATTATCAGAGATTGCAACCCGATTATGGAAAGATCATATCTCCTCAATCCTTTGTTCCATCTAATGTTGATAATTCTAAATTAATTGGGGAAATAAATTCTATAGAAAATGAAACTTTAAGGGAAAGTATAAGGGATTATTTAGACCTATTTTCTAAAAATAAATTTGATGTCGGGAGAATTAATATTGAACCGCAACGTATTTTTCTTAATTCTGACCTACCAATATCTCTGAGGCCGTACCCCCCTTTCTTCCCCTTTAGAAGAAAAAGAGATTTCGGATCAAATTCAATCACTATTAGATGCTGGTTTAATTAAAGAGAGCAATAGTCCCTATTCTGCCCCTGTTACGTTAGTAATGAAAAGAGAAGAAGGTAAGAAAACTAGATTATGTGTTGACTATAGAAAATTAAATGCAGTAATGAAAAATGACGCCGAACCCCTACCTCGTATCGATGGAATTTTAGATAAACTGAGTAGTGCGCAGTATTTTTCAACGTTAGATTTAGCCTCTGGCTACTGGCACATACCCATACATCCATCCGATACTGAAAAATTGGCTTTTGATACCAACTTTGGGCTTTTTGAATGGTTAGTTCTGCCCTTCGGGATTAAATTAGGCCCCCCGATATTTAATAGAACCCTTAGAAGAATACTTACTAAATACAAAATAGACTTTGCTTGCCATTATTTTGATGATATCATTATTTTTTCTTCCTCATTAGAAGGACACATGCAACATTTAAACCAAATATTTGAATTATGTAGACGTGAAAACATTAAACTTAAACTATCTAAATGCAATTTTGTTCAAAATAAAATTAACTTCTTAGGATATACCATCCAGAATCGTACATTAACTCCTGCTAATGCTAATATTGAAGTAATAAAAAAACTAAACCCCCCTTCAAATGTAAAGGAACTTCAGAGATTCTTAGGATCTATCAATGTTTATCACAAGTTTATAGATAAATATGCCGAAATTCGAGTCCCTCTTAACAGATTACTCAGGAAAAATACATTATGGGAATGGAATACAGATTGTCAAAATTCTTTTCAAAAATTAAAAGATGCCTTAATAGCCAAACCTATCTTAAAAATTTATGACCCGAAGTTACCCCTCCATATGTTTGTTGATGCCTCACATGTGGCAGTAGGTGCAGTCTTAAAACAACCTGATAGTAATAATTTTTTACATACAATTGCTTATTACTCTAGAGGATTGAGAAGTTATGAGAAGAATTATTTTATTACCGAATTAGAGTGTCTTGCCGTCATTGACACCTTAGACAAATTCTATCATTATTTTCATGGTGTAAATTTTACCATTCATACTGATCATGCATCTCTTGTATGGTTAAAAATTACTAAACATTTGAGAGGCAGATTATTTAGATGGTCTTTGAAGTTGAGCATGTTTGAATTTAATATAGTTTACGAAAAGGGATCCACAAATGTCGAAGCCGACATGTTGTCGAGAAACCCAGTTTCACATTTTATTCAACCACTTACTTTTCTTCTGGACGTTAAAGAAATTATAGAGAGGCAGGAAAAAGATAATGTGTGTGGTAAAAATTATCTAAATGAAAATGGACTTATGATTATTAAAAGGAAAGGATTTCGAAAAATAGTAGTCCCCATGTCTTTAAGGAGAAAAATACTAAATGTTACTCATGAAAAATTTGGTCATCCTGGTATCCAAAAAATGTTAAATTTAATCTCCCCTAATTATTATTGGCCTGACATGACGCAAGATATAACCAATTTTGTAAAACATTGTGATATTTGTCAAAAAAATAAAAAACCCAGACAGAAAAAAATTGGCTTATTACAAGCTATGCCCACCACAGATCAACCTTTTGAATGTCTTTCTAATGATACTGTGGGAGGATTCAATTATTATAACTCCACCAAAAAATATCTACACATCATCATCGACCATGCAACCAGATATGTTTGGGCATTTCCCTCAAAAAGTGTTACCACAGAAACATACACAAATTGCTTAAAACAAGTCTTCAATATTCAATTCCCTCAACAATTATTCTGCTTCAACAAAATTTTCGATATACAGGGTACTCAAAAGGTATTAAGTGATAGGAATGCAGATTAAATTTTCACCTAGATTAAATTTTTTTTTGCGGAATCACAATATTAAGCAACGTTTAACCACATCACATCACCCTCAAACGAATGGCAAATGTGAGAGAGTGAATCAATCAATAGTTACAAGATTAAAGTGTAAAGTTAATTCTACTACCTCCAAAATTTCTTGGACCAAACTTCTGACTGAAGTAGTTAATGAATACAATAATACACCCCATTCCATAACCAAATTCCCTCGTGCTTATTTACTTTTTGGCAAATTACCCTATGATTCCCCTCTTAAGCAAAATTATTACCCTCCTGTCCAGGAAGCCCTCAACATTGCTAAAAAACGCACGGAAGAATTTTACTGGAAAAGTAAAAAATATTATGATAGAAACTATGTGGAGCAAAATTTTGAGATAGGAGATCTTGTTATCTATGAAGATTCCATTATCCCAATACCAGAAAGCTCTCACAAGTTTTTAGTGGTCCCTATCAAATCCTTAAAAAAATATATGATGTAAATGTTGAAATTAATAGATAGACTCAAAATAAATTTACGGAGTCCATGTATCAAAATTACGCCCTTATTACCCTCCTGATAAATTAAAGTTATCACATGAGCAGCAACAAACTAATGTTAAATCAATAGCTTAATATTAAACTTAGTAAAGCAAAAATTAACTAAATTTAATTAAATCAAATTATAATTGACTAATCAATTCTCTTCTGTATAACAGTATGTTCTTGAATATAGGAATTCCCAAGAATATTACTGCCCATATTTTTGCTTGAGTTAACTTTTTATGCAGGCGTAAATTAGTTGATTTGAGTTAAGAATTTTTTATATTGGATGGAATTGAATTAGAACAATAAAGTAAATTGGAATAGCAAATTAGATTAGAATACTACATTAAATTAAAATAATTGAATAAAAATTCACTGGATTAAATTAAATTATAATAATAGAATAAAACTCTCTACTAATAGTAATAATTAAACTTATTATCCACCATACACTTCAAGGTCTTATTTTCATTGAACAGCTTATGTTTCTCTTGTTTGACTAAAGACAGAATGAGCACATTATCTTACTGAATTGTTGATAATTTTCCACAGATATTTCTTAGTTTACTATATATTTATTTTGTTTCCTTTTATTAAGTATATTTTCATTCCTCACTGATATTGAAAAAGAATGAGGAATTAAATTATATACAGATGAATTAATGATTTAGTATTATTTTGAAATTGTTTGTTATTGTTGATATTATTATGTTGTTATTATAATTGTTGTTGTTATTTATTATGTGGTAAGATTATAAAAGAGAAAATTCTTGAGAATTGTGATAAAAGAGAACCACTGATAGATAGTATATTAGTTGATGATAAAAAGTCACATCTTACTAGCAAAACATCTAATACTCATATCTAATTGATGGAACATTATTAACTGACTGGACTTTACTTAATAAGTGTACTTATCAAGCTATACCTACATATCAAGGCACAAAACTTATCAAGCATCACAAACCAATACTTTAATTGTTTATTGAACTTAGTGGTGATGAAACTTTCTTATGTTTTTGAACTATTTATGATTAACTGGAATTATCCTACTACAGAATCAATACACTCTATTGCCGGAAACTATATTACTGGCTAATACTTGACATATCTGTGCCTTCAAACTATATTGGAAATGAGAGTTCTATGACTCAGACTGTTACTGATTAAGAGGACTATTTGACATTTATACTTTTCGCTGCTTAGATAAGAATGCTTTGTTTATTTCATATTCATCCTTTTCACTATTTATGTTTGAAGAGTGAAAAAATATTATTTGTTACTAACTTATTTATATTGTAATTGTACGTATTTCTGTATTTAAACAATTCCCACAGGTTCGCGTTTACAAAAATAACTATTGAATTAACTTTAATAAAATCAAAGAATTTTTGGCATTAACTAGAATACCAGATAAATATTTTGTAATCCAAATTATTGCTTGCCTTCATGAACTTGTAGATCATCGGATCTACCCGTCATTCGGATTTTTAGGGGGGGGGGGGATAATGTTATATAAAAATTTTATTTCCTTCGTATCCTTCCATTTTATTCGCATTAATCTTTTAAAATTAATCTAATTTCTGTCACAGTCAGTATTTCCTTAATTCTTAATAATATCTATTCCTATTTAAAGTCCTTTTAAAAGTAGATATCCGTATATTAATAATTATTTTATTCCAAATCTTAATCTAACATTTTAAGTTCATTCGTCACTTTTATCAGCTTCCCAATCTATAAAATTCCGAGACGCGTTCTCATTTCGAATGTTTTTAAAAAGCCATTTTCTTTTTATTATTATTATTATTATTGCTCTGATTTTTTCGCGCGCTTGGGATTTTAACTTCAAAATTGATCCGCACCCAAGTACGGGATTCCTTACTGTTTTAGCCTCGCCCTCTAGCCTCATTCGCTGGGCTGGAAGTCGCCTCTCACTCATTGGTTTGTGCGCTCGTGACATAATTTCTGTATGTCTCCGCGGAGAGAACAAAACCAGCTCGCAGCCGTCGGAGCGGGAGATTTTTGACGTTTTTGGAAGTCTAAACAAATATGTATCTGGTGTTTTTAATTCCGTAGAATATTCATCTGGCCCAGTAACATCTTAATTTAATGAAGTGAAACATCGTGAGCCCGAGGGCTATAAGTTTTAGACCTTTGGGAATTGTCTCTGTGTTGTTCGTCTTCTAAATAAAACTATTTGTCTGGAGATTGGCTGGATTTACTGGAGAAATTCTGTGATCTCATTTCATTGCCTTACTACTTCGCCATACTCGCTAAATTCGACTGCAACTTGCTATATCGTTGAAGGACTGCCATTTTCTCATCGAATATTATTCCTCATAAGATCTCAACTTCGTCAAACTGCCACACATATATATATATATATATATATATAGATATAGATATAATACATATATATAAAAAGCTAATTTACATAATCAACATAATCTACATAATACTACACATATATATAAAGCTAAGTTATTCCACATATTAATTAAATACATTATATCTTTAACTTAAAGATTTGGTAAAATTTAGTAAAAGAACATGTTCGTTGTCTTTTTAATTAAAAGTTATTATATATATATGTGAAATCAAAGAGACGATTTATAATAAAATTGAATATTGTTATTTGGTTTTTAATATTTTGAACTTTGACATGCAAAATGAATGAATGCATTAAATCGTTGATACTTGAAAAAAGTATGGTTTATTTAGATGTTTTCAACAAGATGTAAGAATATAAAAAACAAAGCATAAAACAATAAAAATGTCTTATTTATTTTTATTGTTAAAATCAATTTACCCTTTAAGCTATGCTGCGTATTAAGTTTTGCCCCGTATTTTTTCGTTTCTCAAAAACTACTTAAATCGGATCTAGACAAAAATATTTTTAACAAAATTGTAATGTAAGGTATATGTAAAATAAAGCGATATGAATTGTATTTTAGAAACAAACGGGGGAAAAATTTAATTATTTTAAGGTTTACAACTATTTTTATGAAAATAAAGGAAAGCCCTCAGAAGCTCAGAAGATTAAAAACATTAAAATTAATACTATACAATATTTATATTACAATACAAAAAGTTATTAGATGGAAAATTGTCTTACAACTTCGAACATTGATACATAATACCTACTGCCTTGAATATACTATGCATAATGTGAAAAGTTGATTAATCATCCTTCTAACTCAAAGAAGATAGATAACGGAAGAAAAAGCTTAGAGAGCTTTTACTACCGTTGCCCGTCATTCTGAAATATGTGCACTTAAAAAATACTTAGCAAAACACATAAGAGAGTTTGTAAAGGTAATTTATACTTTGAGAAATAAAGTTTATCAAAATTTCATAATAAACAGCACATACTTATTTGTTTTATCCGTGTAATTTATGCCACGTTACTTCAAAACACTTTGCATACAAACAAGACATAGTTCTTTTTGAAATATGAAGTGTTTTATTCCATTTACATTTTTTGTTTAAATTATAATATATGCAATTTTTTAATTTGTTTGTGCGTTTTTGTTTTAGTTACAAGGTAGCATTTTAATATATACTCGCTGTTTAACCCATTCTACGCACTGGAGTTCATGAATTTAATTCTAAAACAAAAATAAAAAATAAAAAATCAGTACAACCAAACTAAAGTGTATGAATATAAAAAAAAATTATGTGTATTAAAAATCAGTATTTACACAACCAATATGAAACAAGTATGTACACAAAAAATCTTCTTGCACCAGCTTCTTCCTCTGTCTCATTAGCTCGTCTTTTACGCTGCCTTATAGCCCTCCATTTTCCGGAGGAATTGAATATAATAAATATTTTTATATTCATAAAATTTAGTTTGGTTATACTTATTTTTATTTTTAATTTTGGTTTTAGAATTAAATCATAAACTCTCGTGCGTACATCGTGTTAAACATCTAGGAAATATTTTTCTACTACTGCGCTTTTTTTTTTTTTTTTTTTACTGAAATTTAATTTATCATTTTGCTATGGCAGCAGACGATAAAACGATATTTTTGGAATAAGGGAATAAATGGAATAAAAAGTTTTATTGATGTTTGTGATAAAATGTTTTTCTTTTTTTTTTAAAGAAAATGTAATAATATTCCCTAATTATTTGCATGCGAGGTAAAAAAAAATATCGTAATACAGGCTACAGCTTCTTAGTATTGCAGCGTGTCGTACGTAGTATGCATATCTCACATTACAGTAAACATTTAGAACTGGTTAGAGCTCGCGCGATTACGGGTTGAACATAATCGTCTAAAACATTACAAAAAATCTATTTAAAAATTTCGATTTTTTTGCCCGAATCTTTCATGGGCCCCGTACCAGCAACCCGTGTGCCAAATTTCGTAGTCCTGCGCCCTGTGGTTTCCGAGTTTTTGAGGTTACATACATAGATACACGCACGGATTTTAATAGGGTAGATCTCAGATATAGGTTTACAAAATATTTATTTTTAGTCCTTGAAATGTAATGACATTCATTCATTTGATTTCTTAATTAAATAAATTATCTTATAAAATAATTGTATTTAGCAGTTAAATAAAATTTTGCTATATTTGACGATTTATATAATTTTAAATATAAGAGATATAATTTTCATTATGTAAAAAACTCACATGTGTCATATTTAAAGCATATTAAATTAAAATACACAGAGAATATTCTGTAGATCTGCAGACAAATAATCTCCATGTTTGTGTTTGTATCTTTAATTAACAAACATAAATAAAAGTATTTACATTCTATTATGCATATTGTATAAATCGAAATTAAAATAAAATACTATCACTCAATATTAATTATTTTAAAGAAATGAAACATACACAGAGAAAAATGCCACTTTAAAATCTGAGTAAATCGTTGTTTAAATTTTTTTATGAAACTTTTTTGTTTCAAATAGGACGATCCAATGCTTTTTATTCTGAAATACCAGAAATACTCAGAATATTGAAACATGGACATACTCAAAACTGGGCACATTGACGTCAGTTCATACTCATTTTTGAAGCATGGACATGCTCAAAAATTATTAGAATCAGTTGAAACTCATTTTTGAAACACGGAGATAGTCCGAATTGAGCACATAGAAGTAAGTTCATACTCATTTTTGAAACATGGACATTCTCAAATATGAGCACATGATGTTTTTTGTTTAAGTGTGCGCATGTTTTCAGAAATGAGTATATACATGTTTCAAACTTGAGTCATTTTGATTCGGAGCCATTTGGACTATGCGACATACTCAGATTTGAGTATTTTTTGCTTAGTTTTAAAAATCGCGTTTTTCGAGTGTAGATAACACCTTGTTATGAGTTAGGATTATATGATTACATCAAGTTTTCAAATATTCAGTTTTATATTTGCAATACTGAATTACTGGCTCTTCGACCTTTACTGACATGAACTTTTTTATAATATTTAAAGTATTTTTTTACGCTTTTCTGTTTAATTCAACTTGGTTTTTGTATGTAAAGATGAATGTTTGTAATCGATTTTCAACGCATTTTATCATATATTATAATTATAAAAATTACATAAAAAGGTGATCTTTAGATAATAATACAACATTTTAATGATTTTCGAACTTAATTATAAATCTTTAACGTAATCCTAAGGCATTTTTCTGTTAGCTAGCCACAGATGATAAATCGTCAAACATTATGTATGGTTACAGTTGTAAATGAGTTACAACAACATTGTATTTAATTATGCGCCAAACCACAATCATCAAAAAGAGCCAATTTGTTATGAAGCTGCAACAACGAAATATTTTAAAAATTATAAAGCAGAAACTAAAACGTAAATTATGCATTTTTTTTTCTATATACTCGTTAATCAATTAATATTTTCATATTAATAAAACTATCATTATGCATTGAAAAATGAATTTAAAAATTCTAAAAAGATTATTTAAATAATGCTTTTTTATTTTTTTCCGTTTCTATAGTTTAAAAAATCGGTGAATTTTCCACATTCTGGTTCAATATCAAATTATTGTATTGTAATATATTTTTTAGATAAACCATGAATTGCAGTCTTGAAATTAGGCGTGATTTTCAAGATAATTGAATGCTTATAAAATAGCATTTAAAGAAAACAATATTTACTTTTATCAGTAGTAGTAGGTTGTGAAGAAGTTTTTTGGCGAAGTATTTTCACTTTATAAAATTGTTATTAATCTCTGCGGTCATTGTCTTTTCATCCTTTATAGTTAAATGTATCAGAATAAATTTTCAATTTATAATACTGTCGTATGTGTTCTAAGAATTATGTCTTGAGATTTTTTTTATTTTAAGAATACAGTGCTTTCTTTTGTCATCTATCATTAATATCTGACGACATAATATGGAATTTATTGCTAATTATTTGTTGTTGATTTTTCTTGACAAGACAATTTCCTGTTGAGAAACTACACCATGATATGAAGGGAAATTTCACTGAATAACGTCCAATCAAGTTAGTAGAATTTATACAGAAAAGAAAAACTATGTATAAAAATCAACAGTTATAAATGAGTGACAAATAATTGATGTTGCTTTCCTATTCTTTGTATCTGGCCTAAGTGCAAAAAACAGGATTTTTAAATTTAACATTTGAATACCACTATTTCTTTAATTGTAATTTACGTCCAATTTAATCACAAATTTCTATTATTAAGTATGTCAAATAATACGTTCAAAAATAGTGGTACTAATCCTAAATATTGTTGACAAGAAATCCTGCCATTTGAATAAAATAAGTTCGGCATAAGTGGATTTTTACTATGTATATTTAAACAATGTCCTCAGAAGACAATTTTGAGAAAATGTGCTCGATGTTTGATTTTTCGAGGATTTGGAGAGTAATATTTCTGGGCGTAAGACATAGGTACATATCGATTATCTCATCTTCTTTTTTCGTCCGATCTGACTTTCATAATAATATAGTTATATATTTATCACTGCAAATTTCTAGGTTAACCGACTGTAACGTCAAATACGAATGGCAAATAAAGTAGGATACTAACTCTTGTTATAATCGTGACATATTCTACCCATACAAATCAAACTCGCTTCTAAATATATGCTATGTAGAATTATGTTGTAGAATTCAAATAATATACATATAGAAATTTTATCATTTATTAATAATGACACTGTTACATTTAAATATACACATATGATTATGCTACATGGGAGTTACACTTTAAGGATAAAATTACTTAATAAATATTACATAGTATAAACTTAAGTTAAAATAAACCGGTATGAAGTAATAGATTGTCATTAAAAATATATATAATAAAATATAAAAAAAAATAGCTTCATTTTTTTAAATTATATATATATATTTATATATATATATATATATATATATATTAAAAAATTAGAAAATGGCAAAATAAATATAATAAATATGGATTGTTTTCTGAGTTTCTCGATACAAAATAAAGAATATAGAAATATTTGCGAAAGTTGTGAATGGAAATCAATGTTACGTTAATCGATGCCCTGTTACCTTTTTGTCAACAGTGCACCTTTCAGATAATTTTTTTTCAATTCTTAATATTTATTATTTGACTATAAATTAATTATAAAATAGGAACTATTTTTAATATGAATTTAAAATAGTTGATTATTAAGCAGGAATTCTGGGTTGATCATTACAAATATTGCTTAAAAATTATTAAGTTAAAAAACTCGAGATTTTATATATTTAAATTAAGAATTTTTAACCCAGAAAATTGAATTTGGGGCATTTTTAATATCCAACAAAATCCTTCATTCGACTCCAGAAACGAATATTCAGTATTTTCCTCCATAGGACCCAGGTAAATCTTGTGAAATGCTCAATTAATAAAACAAGTTTAATACAAACAATAGACGCTTTGTTGAAAAGTCCGATCTAGCATATGACTTACACGAAAACAATAAATCATTAAATTCTCTAGATTATTTATATTGTGTTGAAAACGACCAAAAAATGTTATTTCTAATCAAACCATTCTTTACTATTTGTCTGTATGTTATAGCATACCGGAATTGATTTTCAACTATACCGAAAGATTAAAGTATTTAAAAATCTCCTTCTATTAACTATTTGCAACAATATGTTTGAGGAATAGTAAAAAAAGAAAGCGCAGTTTCATTTTAGGTTACATAATGCGCTAGACTAACTTACTGGGTATGTTGGAATGTCTTTATAATTATAGATTGTACATTAGAAAACCAATGGTTAATCAGCATCTGTGAAAATAAAATGTTCAAACTTAAAGATTTAAAGCTGATTGTGTAGAAAATACAGCTGAAACAGTAAATAGTTATACTATACGAAGGTGCTTTACTGGCTGATTAAGAAATTGTTCTTGCTGTCATAATAACAGAAAAAGCATTATTTATTTAATTGATATTTAAAATATTGTAAATTATCCAAAATTATCCAAAATATTTAAAAATACTGATGATACAATTTTTATATATAAAAACATTAATATATCCAAGATATAAAAAATAAAAAATAAAACCGTTTTTAATATAACGAGACATACACAAATTACGAAACTTAATAGATTGCGACATCCAAACACTGAAAAAATCGAAATATATACATACTAATTTCAATTCACAAATATTTGCAGACGGAAATTTTAAAAGACAAAAATAATACATGTCGACCTTAAAAGAAAGAAATGAAATGAAATTGAAAAAACATATTAACCCATTAGGCGCCATTGCTCCCATTTTGGGAACATTGCTTTAAGATTTTTTTCTGAAGTGCGTATTTTATAAATTGTTAAAAGGTTCATGTTATTTGCATTTTGAATATAATAGATGACATCTGAAATTTTTTTGTTAAGTTTCATTAGAAATTTCTATTTTTTAAAACGTGTTAAAAAAGGCGAAAAATAGCTTTTTGGCAGTATTCGAAAAAAAAAAATTAAAAAAAAACTTTATAATAAAAATTATATTTTTTAGTTAAAATATGTTTATAACAGTGTATTATGTTAAACAACGTCAATCTGGAATTAATATGTATAATAGATCAATCACAATTACCGAAAGAATAAGATGTTCCCAAAATGGAAGCAATGGCGCCTAATGTGGGTAAGGTTTTTGAAAACTTGTACATATGCCTCCGTGCATTTGTGGTATTTATTTTTCAACTTATTAGCTATAGAAGGTATAATATCATTCTGAAACTAATATTTTTAGAAGATTTCATATAAATTAGTCCAACTTTTACATTTATAATAAAAAACAAAATGAAATTACCTGCTCCATAAGCATTTTCACTATCCATCTCTCTATTTTTCATCATTTCATAATTTTTTCTGATTATTTTACATGGAAGATGATTGAACAATTTTTTAGATTTGGATGATTTTTCGGATGTTCCGGGTTGGGTTGGGTTGATTATTGACGGCCAATTATCTACACTAGGGATATAGGCCCGGGTGGAGTGCCCTTCGTGGGGGTCTTTCTAAGGGAACCTAATCCGTATTTACGCATGGATAAATCCACGGCTCGAAGAAAACCACGAAAACTCCGAACGATTAGGCCGACGGGCGAGATTGAGATCGAACCCAGCACCTCCCGTTTACCAGCTTCGAGAGCACAACCTCTCAGCCACTGGTGGGGCGCCGGATGTTCCGGAAATCGTTTGTTTGCCACCCGATTGCAGTATTGTAACATATGAGGAAGATATCTTCCTCATATGTATGTCGCATAAATTATTTTCTATTACATATGCAATAGAAAATAATTTATGTGATGATTTATCCCATGTTATATTTGGTGGAGTAGAACTTTCTGTAAATTCTAAATCAAGAGACAATCAAGAAATATCTAATTTAGTGTTTAAAAAAGACAAAGTATTAAACACAGGCTTGATATTTTAGATGAAAGTTCAGGCGAACTTCAAATTGGAATATGGAAAAAACTAAACAAAATGAAAAAACAAAAAAAATATTGTTAAAAAACCAATTTCAGAAAACGAAAAAAATGTAATATAATGCTGCATAAAAAATGTTCAATCATTTTCATGTAAAATAGTAGGACAAAAATTATGTATTGAAGAAAAATAAAGAGGTGGATAGTGAAAATGCTTATGGAATCGGAAATTTTGTTTTTTTATTTTTATTATAAATGTAGATGTTGGACTAATTTATATGAATTAATCGTAAAATATCAGTTTCATTATGATATTATCCCTTTTATAGCGAAAAAACTGAGAAATAACAAACATAAATGCGCGGAGGCATAAGTAAAATTTGTGAAAAAATTTACCCCCATTAGGCGCCATTGCTCCCATTTTGGGAACATGCTATTTTTTCTAAATATTTGAATTTTTTTAATTTTTTTCTTCAGAAATACCTTAAAGACTTTCTATTCATAAATAAAAAACAACTGTTTCATTAAAAAATTGCTTAATATATATAGCGGCGCGTAATGGGTTAAAAAACGAAATGATAAAACGGTAATAGTGGAATAGAAAATAGAATAGAAATTAGAATAATTAAAGGCGTTTATTTGCCTTTTATGCATTAACATATAATTGCACAGCTAGAATTAGTGTAGAGGCGTCTTTTATTTATAGTTGCATTTTTAGATCTTGGCTAAATAATTGGGTGATTTCGCCCTAATAGATGATTAAAATAGTTTAAAAAATAATTGTTTTTTGTAATTTAATTTTATGAAATGCATAGACTGTTTAAAATAATTTTATTTTACAACTGAATTTGAAAAAAAAAAGAAAACATTTTGAGGATCTCGTAGTCTTTGATGATAATCTCGTTTGAATCCTGTGGGGTTCAAGATGAGTACCCTCTTGGAATTTGCAAGGCGTCTGAAAGCATTATTTAAGATTGGAAATTTTTTATTTTTTATTTAAGTAGCAAAAATTTTAATCGCACTGTCTAATCACATATTTTGTACTATATTTCAGAGATTAACCCTTTTTATCCTGACGGTACTTATAAGTACCACTTTAATAAAACACCTATATATTCGTAATATGACCGTTTTTCCTAACGGTATTCACAATGGCACAAAGAGTGTATATCTGACAGCAGGCAGGAGATGGCAAATTCAAGCACATATCATCTTTCTTTGCATTCTAAGGATTTTACATTTGCCACGCTACATTCGAAATCTATTTTTCAATAGAATTGTCATGCATGTTGTTCTTCATTTGAGTAATTTTAGTGGTTTATTACCGGTTATTTAGTACTATTATTTTCTATTGTTTTCTATACTCTACAGGTGAACATTTCCTATATTTTATTTGAAGTTTACTATTTGAAATTTACTATTTTATTTTATATCATATGGTAAAAAAAATTATGGTGGTTACAGTTGCATAATTAACCACTAAAACACTATAAAAATTATTTTCCTCTTTCCAATGTTTATTCTGCACCAAAACTTATCCAATGATGCAAAAATACAATTAAAAAGTAGCTGGAAAATTAATTCAGGATGTAAACGGTTAATGAAGGTGAAAATTTCTATAAAATATGCATATAACGGGGATTAAAAACTCGGCCGGATTATAGACTATGGTTTCATTACAAAATGACAGTGAAAATACAAAACAATATTAATTCTGTTATTTATACATAATTACATTTTTTATATTTTAGTTACATAATTGTATGTATATTCAACAAATAATTTATGATAACTTAATTTGAAACTAACATAAGTAAGATGGTTACAGTATTGGCTTACTAGTACTAGAGAGTTATATTAGTATTATATTAGTATTTTTGAATAATGACACTGTTATGCCCTATTATATTTACTAAACATCATTAAGTTAGTTGTGAATTACAATTCCTCCAAAAATACTTTACCTAGTATAATTATTCTAAACATATTTAAATGAATATATTTTAAAATGTACTAGAAATAGTATGCAATCGAAGATATTTACTTAGATGTTATAAAATATTACTACAAAAATTTGACGTAAATGTTAACTAGTAATTATTGACCTATCAAAACTGTTATATAAAAAATCTACAAAGAATACCCTACTATATTTAACATATATTAATATTCCGTTGATAATTGCAATGAATATATTTTTGTACATGAAATGAAATAAAAATTCAATTATTGTAGACCATGATAAAACCTATGAGTTGTAATTTCCCAACAGGACGAAAAATGTCACGGCCAGGATTTGAATCTGGGATCTCTATAGGCTGACGCTGCCAATGTTCTACCAACTGGGCCATCCCGGTCGAATCTGAAGGACATAATTCATCCAGTGAACCTTATTGATCAGACGATTTTTTTACCCATGTGAATAATTTTGTTAAAATTAATCTAGCATGGTAAAACCTATTAAAAAAATAAAAAAAAGCCTTCAGTTTAATTTATGATTAAATTATTATTATGTAGTCAGACGTAGATCGCGGAAATGTGAATTAATTGGAGACTGTTGGTAGGAGATGAGAGCGACTCGGCAATTTCTCTTAGCAAGAAATGTCAGCAAAATGACTAGAGAATTCATCATTGGCTTCTGTGAAACAACTGTATAAATTATATATATATATATATATATATATATATATATATATATATATATATATATATATATATGTAATAAAACTTGTGCATATAAAAAAAACAACCATATAAAACCAAATTGTACATAATAAAACTCGTATATATAATGTAACTATACATGTAATAAAACGTAAGATATATAAACTATTGACATTCATGATATTCATAATATATATCTTTATGACACATCTTCTCTTATGCCAAAAATGAAAAACAAACTAAAGGAAAAATTTAAAATTTTACTTATTCTTTAATGGGTCGCACTCCGCAAAGCGAAATGTGTAGGTTATAATAATTTGCATGAAATCTGTATGTATTTTATGCCCTTCAAATAATTTGTGGGGTGATTTCTGAAACAGAGTAATATTATCAGTTGCTAAACACCTTTACAATAAAATACTTTTAAAAAGAATGACTAATGATTATGTACAGTCGGATAAGAAAACAATTAATGGAATATTTGGCCATCTTTTCGCCCCATTTTCGTCACATAGACTAATAGAAAATAAAAGTAGACATTCTATTGGGAATTATGTCTTTCTTAATAGTGTGTTTAAAAATAAACTGGGAGGGTTGTCTTCATACGTAATTTGAAACAAACATTGATTTTTTCATTAAAATAATTTTATTTTTATGCAATATTTCGATACTTCTCTTAAAAGTTTGCTTCAAATATAAGACGTGTTCAAATGAAAGTGATTGGAAGCGTGATTGGAAAGTGATTGGTATATACCAAGCGTGCGCATGCACAAGCATAATCGTTATACCTTCATTCGTAAGGACGTGGCATTCAGTTGAAAATAGCTGGTGTGGATGCAACTGCGTCCAAAATAGTTCAGCGAGCTGTAATTAAGTTTTTAACGCTGGAAGGGTGTAAGCAGGTGAATATTTTCGCAGAATGAGTGCTAGCTGTGTCGCCAAGCAGTGCGCCGAGACTCTGGGAAGTCCGGAAACATCCACCTTACAATCCAGATCTGTACATCCATATCACATCTTTGGACCCCTGAAGAAAAGCCTAAAGGGTCAACGATTTCTCTCCGATGAGGACGTAAAGACTGCAGTTCTGAACTGGTTCCATGATCAACCGACATCGTTTTTCGCGGACGGCATTCGTAACCTTCTTAAGCAATGGGACGCCTGCCTAAACGTCATGGGGGATTTTTTTTAAACAAACTTTGTATGCATTTCACTCATTAAATATTGCTGTTTCTATCTATGTATCTCTCTCATTTCTGTCCCTACGCATCTCATGGATACATACTTCGAATCACTTTCATTTGAACACCCCTCATACATAACGGGAAATCAATCGATGACGTTGCATATAAATTATGCACATGCAAAGTTACGAACTCCTAAAGTTAAACTCTTTTTTAGAAATTAAAACAAAAAAAAAATGAATTTTGGTAGCATAAATAAATAAATAAAAAATACTTGGCGGAATAGATAAATAGAATATGCAAATCCAAAATTACAGATCATTTCGCAAAGTGGTATTGGGCTATCTATAAAAAATACCCACATTGGAATTTGTTTTGAAACTGTTAAATTACAGTTTAACACTACGTGTTTAAAATTTCCCATCACATTATTCCTAAATTACTTCAAAGAATGTCTACTCGTTTTGTATCCAAAACTAAAATTTCCCAAAGTATCTAAATATGGTGTAAAAATTGATTGTTTGTATTGAGAATTTCAATGCTAGTTAAATGTTCTATATAATGACGACCCTCCCCTTACAAGAAAAGCATTTTTAAAGCACACATTAAAATAAGACATTTTGTCAAATCTATAGGCTAATTCCTTTATTATTTGAGTCTATTTGGAGTTAAAATAGATCCGGTCTTCTTTATTGAATAATTGTGCATGTACTGAATATAAAGTCTTTGAAAAATCTATACTCTACTACTAACTCTACGGTATAAAAATGTCACTTGTGTCAATCATGTAGAAATAACGTCCAATAATTTAGGGTATGCTTAATCATTGCTTAGTGAGTAAAATATATATTTAGTAATTAATTCTCGAAAAAATTATGAATAGTAATATATACATTTTTCACATAAATCGATTTCTAGGAGCTTCAGGTTTTCGAATATAAAATTACAGCACAATTCGCTGAAAATATTTTGATCATGCATAAGAAATAACATGTTTTCAAACGAATTAGATTAAATTCAACATTAGATTATCCAAAATTTAAACCAGCATAATTTCTGAAGTTCTTCAAATGATCGTACTCCCGATTCATGTTTTGACGGTAAAATTAATTTAATGACGAATCAAATAGGATTTCAAATCTTAAAAAAAGCATTTAATATTTTAAAGTTTGTTAAAATTTCTATATGTAGATGATCTCCTTAGTATAGCATTAATATGAACACATTTTTACTAATTCACTGGTACCAGTCACATTTTTATACGAAGATTTGGGGCAGAGTTAGTGGGAGAGTAATTTTATTTCAACGAGTGTACATGAACAAATCATAAATCAAATCCTATATTTTAATATGCTACACAAAAGAAATATATGTCAATTTGTTAATTCGTTACAAAATTTTTATTAACTTAGATGTGACGTAATGGAAATTCATTTACAGCATGGGTATTTTTAGTCTTTTGAGAGACACATTAATTTGGGCTTGTCGGCCTGTTAATTCGATAATTGCGTAAGATTAATCATTAGCTTGTCAAATCCCACCAGTTTTCCTAAGGGATGATTATTGAAAATTTAATAAGTATAATAAATGAACCCTTACTATAATAAGTTAAATAGAAAATATATATATGTTATAATTAATTAATCTCATTATTTGCAGTAGAACAATATGAATAAGCATATTGTTGATTAAAATTTAAATAAAGGATTATAAGCATTTTATATCTACAAATTCTATCTTTGTAATGATCTTTTAACTTTAAACTATCGCAAATATTTCTATTTCATACATAATAAATAACTGAACTATACAGAAATTCTTTAACTCTTAAACGACATAATAAATCATGTTACAGAGGAATTGATAAAGACACAAATAAGATAAAAGAGAAGAAAATAGTCCTTTTGTACGAATGTGATATATGGCTCTCTCGGGTACATGACGAAGAATTCAAATTAATATTAATTTGTGAGAGTGATGAAAATATTTCTTGAATTATACTTTTTTTCAAAATATGCCTTTTACGACAGTTACATATCGTATTAAATTGTAATAAAAATATTTAAAAAAATTTAACTAAATAAATAAATGTGTATATATTCAAACATTTGTAAATTGCATATTTTTCATCATTGAATAAAACCATACATAATTTAAATTGAAAGTTGGAGTGATTTTCATACATATCTTATTTTTATTAAAATGTTCTATAAATAACACTCATTAAAAACATTTGCCGGAATTCCGAAGTTTAGAAAATTAAACTAGGAAATGTATGATAAATGTCAAAAATAAATCAGAATAACATATCATTTTTCTATTTATACTTATTTTTTAAAAATAACCATTTATTCTGAAAATGTACAAAGAAGTATAAATGTTTTATTATCTAGGGCTAGGCTCTAAATGATCCCTTTAGAATAATAGTGAATCAAGTCCATTTAACATTGTCCAAGAATTTATGGAGGGTAAATAACGAAATTTCACTATATTTATTATAAAAACAGTGTTTTAAACATAAAATAAAACACATTCATTAAATATGTAACTAACTTTTTATTTTAATACATTTATATTTATAATATTTAAGAAACATTTACATATGAAGCTACAAAGTGTACATTGACACATTTTATTCTCACAAATTACACACTACAGGAATGTACTCAAGACAAACGAATTTTACACAGTATGTACAGGTACACTATCATTTTCATTACCTGTTATTTTAACAGACAGTTATATGTGACACATTTTTCTCCAAACACTTTTTAGTGTTTTGGACGAATGCTCTGCAACTTTTTCTGGATGAGTGTTGTTTAATTCCATTCGCTAACATCTAGATAAATAGGGCTGCATTCTTCTCTCTTCAATTTGTTCCTCTAGAAGTTCTAGAGCCACCCTTCAAAAAGAGTCATCTTTTGCGGTACTTTTCTTTAGACATTGACATTGCGTTGTCACATATTGTTGATTCACTATTATTCTAAAGGGATCATTTAGAGCCTAGCCCTAGATAATAAAACATTTATACTTCTTTGTACATTTTCAGAATAAATGGTTATTTTTAAAAAATAACTATAAATAGAAAAATGATCTGTTATTCTGATTTATTTTTGACATTTATCATACATTTCCTAGTTTAATCGCACATAATTCATTGACATTAACGATACATGAATGTTTACATTAGCTGTATTGAGCATATTAACAAATACAACCATTGGCCATATGTTGCTAATCCTACCCGTAGAAAGCAGCTTCAAATTTCAAGTCGATATTACTTGCACATAGCATCCACTGCTCCTTTTGTTACGATATAAGAAAATATTATTACATGTTTTGTAAGTTTAGCAGATGAAAAGTCACTGGTATCATCAGTATACATAGTTGATATTAAAATGTCCTTCCGGCCTGTATCAGGAGGAAAATGTAGCTTCCATATTCCAAGTTTTTAAAAATTCTACTCATTTAACTCAAACACCCGAAGATAAAATTCGTGGAACCCGAAAACAGAAAATTCATACCCGTTTTTTATGAATAATCACTCTTCTTATGTGTACGATTTTAATAAAAAAACTTTAATCAGCATTTCTTTCATTTTCTATAAAATTGTATGTATCAACCATGCACCATCAGCATTATGAAATCATAAATTGTCTTAATAAATGCAATTATCTATACGTATATAACTTATTTTATAACAGTTACCAAAATTTGTAACAGTTAGATTAAATATTTTACTATGTGGCTTATAGAAAACTTTAATCTATGCTGGGCAGCCACTGGCGACTATTTTTATATTCTATTCGCACTATTATTTAAAAAATAAAATAAATGTTGTAGTGTATTTCGCTTGCACATGTTATCAAAGTGTACATGAAAAAAAAATTGAGAAAGTGGTGCGTGATAGAATTTAAAAATGGTCGCCAGTGGAAAATCCTGTCTATATTGCATCGCTTCAAATTTCAATTAAAATAAGTTAGGTTATGATTTGAACTCTGTCTCTCTCAAGCCCAAGATATGGGGGAAACTCAGCTACAGTTAACATTGAAATAGTATTATTTATTTATTTATATAATGTAAAAGCTTAGTTGTATTTTAAATCATTAAGTAACACATACTCTCAAGGTAATTTTTTTATATTTATAATTTTATATATTATGTTAAAATCATCCCGTTTTGTTTAGCATTTTAAAAAATATCGAGCAAACTACATTAAGAGTGTGTCTTTTTTGTTAGTGTTGAAATCAAAATGATTAATGGTATTGTTTTATAAAATATTTTATGATTGCAAGAAAAAAATTATAATTCTTTAGCTGTTTCATTGAAGATTAACGCCGCTATATTTAATGTTAATAGCTTTCTGAAGTTTTCTAACTAATGATAAAATTTATTTAAATTGAATGAAGGAATACTTCTATGTAAAAAATGTTGTACTTTTAAATTGAAAATAAAGCAATTATTTCATATGAAATTGAAATGTTTCATAAATGATCTACAATTCCAAGTCTAAATTGTACAGTTAAATGCTGACATTTTTAAATGAAAAATTTTCTAACTATTAGAAGTGTTTGTTTCAATAAAAAAAAATCAGATAAATGGGAAATGAGAATCTTTGTCTTTAAAAAAATGAAATAAAGACGGAATTCATATTCTTATTTCTCTTCTGTATAATTATTTTAGTTCTTCTCTTTCTGAAAATTTATATTTTTTGCCGTCTTGCTCGAAAATATTCATTTTGCTTTCAAATGCCTGGAGTGAAATTGTTTATGAAACTGTATGTTTTACAAGTCATTTAAATAAAAGTAAAGAAAATTCATGTTTTTCTCAAATATTGTACTACCTATTTTAGTTTTATTCTCGATAAGGCCAGTATCGTAAAATGTAATATTTGATATAAATATTTATATTAAAAAATATATAATATTTCAATTTTATATTTGAATACCATCATTGTACATAGTAAAGTGTGGTGACATTTCTAAAAATACCTAATTTCGTTTTAATACTTTTCATACTGGACATAAAGATTATTTCCAGTAACAAACCTGAAAAGATCATATTTGTTAGGGTTCCTTTCATCAAATGTTAAAAAAAGAAACATTTATACGATCATTTTGATGTCTATCTATATGTCATGACCGTGGTTTTTCTTTTTTCCTTTCGAATGTCTAAAGATAGCAAGTTAAAACTAGTCGTTGGGGGCCACCGTAATACTTACCCATCATGGATATGTGTAATATAAAATATGAAAATAAGACATATGTAAAATATTTATAAAATGCGTTGCAATTCGAATTAAATCGTGGCTTGATGACGTCATAAACTTTACATGCTCTATTACTGAAATCCGTAAAAGAAACATCCTTATAACTCCAAAAATGATAATTATATAAACTAACGGTTTATTGCGTTGGATTAAGCGTCTCATTTCCAATGAAAATATATCTTTGAATTGATATTTGGATGAAATACAGGGTCATGAAAAATCGAAGAGTGTGGAAATTGGATAACAAATATCTCGGCAACTCATTATCCGATCGACTTAATTTTAAACTAAATTTATATTTTCATTGTCTGTTATATTTACTCTTTAATATAAACAATTTCGAAAAATTTTATATACTTTTTATCAGAACGAATATTTCGAGAGTCCGAAAAAAATGGTTCCGGATAATCGAGGTTACTGAAATTAAATAAGTTGATTCGCATTATTACATTCTAAGTACATACCAAATTTCAAGTCTCTATCTCAATTTATTCGGGAGATAGAGCTTTTACAGACACACAGACATACACACAGACACACAGACATACAGATGGACGGCAAAAACTATTTTCTAAAAATATGTTTTCGGAATCTCCAGTGTCTGAAAAGGATAAATCTGTCAAAAAAAATTTCGATTTTTAAAACGATTACAAGACTTACCCTATACTACGTATAATGAGTAAGTGATTAAAGTCAATTAATAATGTTCACTGCCATATCGTTTTGTAAGCATTTCGAGCTTCTAACGTAAGGGAAAAAAGTCCTTCCGAGCTGTATAGAGAGGAAAAGGTAGCTTCCTTATTTCGTGTTTTTAAAAATTCAACTCATTTCTCTCACATACCCGAAGCTAAATTGCTTGGAACACGATTATAGAAGATTAAATACCAGTTTTCTTTAATACTGAATTTGAATGAGAGTTTCAGCATGAGTAAACATGAATACAGCGCAACAAAAATCAAATTGTTTGAAAGTATCAGACAACGTAGAATTTCAAACAGCTATATCTCAGACATTTTGTAAGATAAAGCCAAAGCAAAAAATGCTCCCGAAACACTTAACCGAAAAATCCTTTTAAATTTATAAGTTTTTATACATATTTTTAAATTAAAAATAAATTAATTAATTAATTAACTGGCCGCCACTTTGAAACGAGATGGCGCATGAAACTGACCAACGAACTCTGCCGAGTCCTTGGTATGTACTGTATTCATATTCATATCGGTTCATAAATACGAGAGTTACAGCATAACAAAAAATAGATTGTTTCAAAATGTCAGTCAACCTAGAATTTCAAACTGCCATATCTCAACCATTTTTTTAAGATAAATTAAAAGTTAAGTTTTGGAATACTTGTATCCTGATCTAACACTTAACGGAAACAACATTTCAAATTATAATTTTATATCTATCTTTTTGAATATTTAAAAAAAAAAAAAAAAAAAAAAAAAAAAAAACTGGCTGCCATTTTGAAACAAGATGGCGAATAAAGCAGGTCAGCGAACTCGGTGGAGACGTAGGTATGTTCTATACGCATTCTCAGGGTCACATCCAAATCAATTCATAAAAATTGAGTTATAGCATGACAAATGTCATACACACATATATATATATATATATATATGTTATTAATTAAAAGAAAATATCCAGTTTTATCCAGAAAATATCCAGACATTTTAAGTTTAGACATCTGAGTAATTTTGAAGATATTATTTCTACATTTCAAGAAAACAGTAAGAATACATAGGTGTAACAGAGTTTAGATAAGTTTGGAGAAATTTGACTTTGTTTAATAAATAACCATTATTATAAGCAGTGTACTTTTCAGATAATATTTTTTTCGACTTCTATCGAGGGAAACATGCGTACACGGCTGCGTACGGTCTCCACACAAGCTCACATCCAGAAAAGAAGCTGGTGAATATAGAGGGATTTATGAGTCAATCGACTACTAATAAAGACAGAAAAGTTATCTGAAATATTAGCGACAAATATGGGAATGCAATAATTCCAATAAATCAATTCAATGAAGATGATTAAACAGCTAGAATTGTACACGTATTTATCCTTATGGCGTTTCAGATCTTTGACGAGCAAAAACAGTAAAATTATGGACTGATGAATATTTCAAGTATCTGATGAAATTTTATAATGAGATGTTCGCAAAGTTCCTTCTGTCGAGATATTTTGCAATGTCCGTTAATTTGCGATGTCAAGCACTTTCCTAAATAAGATATTTTTTAAAAAGGGCTGGTTTTTACATATGGCTGTAAGGTGGATACCTACATCTTATCAGTAAATCAGGAGAATATGTTACGAATTTGCGAGGGGCAGATCAGGACATTTAAAATTTGTAATTAGGAATGTTCTATAGACTTTTTCACATTTGGAAAAGCTGGTACCAGAAAACATTGTATAAATTATCACTAATATTTCAAGTCCCAATTCTGTTATGTTTAAATCTGCTAATCGAGTTATTAATCTTAACAGAAGAACACAAATTAAGTATTTTGACTGCCAAAAATTATTAATAAGTTGTATTCAGGCTTTAATTGATTTGCAATATCATTCGAGTTTTCTATGGGAATGGAGTATTTCTCAACTATTGTACAGTAATCTTTTAACATTTACGAGCGCTAGGTTCACGGAAATTTCCGCGAATGTCAAAATCGCGTATGTTGAAACTATCCTCCCGTGCAGAAAAGGGGGTTAGGTTTTACGATTTTTTTAATGAAAAAAACAATTGAAATGTAAATAGTATATTTATTAAATATTAAAAATACATACTCTAAATAAGTTTGAACAATTATAAACATAGTATTGAAAAAATATTATTTGCTGATTGATGGCTGAAAAAAACTAGTAATATTCGATTGCTTGGCAGAAGAGATCTTTCGTTTATGGATTTCCATGTAAGGAAAAGTTGCAGCCTCAATTTCACACTATATCGCTTTATCAATAAGTTGTTGTTGTAATTAAAAAAATTTCGCGACATTTTTTGAAGAAAATATTTCACCTGCAATAAAAAAAAAAAAAAGATGCTTACTTCAGGTTTCACAAATCCTGCTCTCATCGACTGTGTCATTGTCTAGTTCTGTAATTTTTTCTCCAAGGATATTTAGAAGTTCTTTTCAATAAGTCCATCATCATGGGATAGTATCAGATCTTCTACATCCTCTCTCCTCGTGTCGTCGAAACCATCACCTCCAACCTGATGAACCAATTCAACAATTTCTTCAAGAGTTTTAGAAATTGAAGGCATTTGATTTGCTTTTTGTACCACTTGGGGTCAAATATTTTGCCAACAAGAATTGATTGAACTTTCATTAAGTTCCCTCCATGCTGCTTCAATTTCGGCAATGCAATCTGCTATGTTGAAGTTTTTCCAAGTTGATGTGACTGTAGCTGCTGAATTTACTTCAATCGATTCTAAAATTCTTTTGAAAGATGTTCTTGTGTAGTAAACATTTAACGCAGCTATGATTCCTTGGTCTAACGGTTGGATCAGTGAAATCGTTAAAAAAACCACTTCGACGTCGGGATGGGCATCTTTTAAACTAAGTGGATGCCTAGGAGCATTGTCAATGAGAAGTAGAACTTTATATGACAGATTTTTGGATGAAAGGCATTTCTTCACCTCATGAATAAACAATCATTGAACAAATCCAGAAACAAAATGCTGGTTACCCATGCTTTCGTATTTGCTCGCCCGAAAAAGGCAACTTGCTTCTATCTTTATTTTTCAAAAGCACGCGTTTTTGCGATCTATAAATTAACATATGATTTACTTTAAAATCGCCTCTAGAATTGGTACACAACAGAAGAGATACCCTATATTTTGCTGCCTTAAGACCTGCAGCTGTGCTTCTGTTTTGGCAAGAAAAATTCTCTTTGGCATTTTTTTGCCGAACAAGTCGGTCTCGTCAGTATATTACACTTGTTCTGGCCTCTTTCAATAATTTCTGAGCACTTACATGATCCACAGAAGCCGATTCGCCAATTTACTTTATGTTGTGTAAACTATGCCTATGTTTGACATTTTTAAACCACCCTTTACTTGCCTGGAATTCAAATAAAGTCTCATCCTTTACTTTTATCGCGTCAAATATTTTTATAGCCTTGGCTCGTATTAAAGATGAACTTAGCGGCACCTGCTTCTGGTTCATATCTTCTATCCAAATACTTAAGGCATTTTCAGTTTCTTCCGATGACTTATTCAGTACTTGCGATGCGGTTTTTGCCCTAGTTGGTGCACTTGCTGTGACGCTGTATCTTATAGCCTTTTCGTTTTTTTCAAATGAGAGAACTGTAAATTTATTAATATTAAAATAGCGACCGACCGCGCATGCTCTTTGTCCCACACGCAACTTATCTAAAATTTTAAATTTTAAGGAAATGTTCAGATCTTTTTTCACTCTTTTAGCTGTAGGCGACATGATGAAGTTTCTCTTTCTTAGGTTTGCTAAACAATGAAAAGAAAAAGTAGACAGGCGAATAGAAAGAATAAATGTATTTTACGGGGACTTAAGATAATTCAAACGATAAATAAAATTTAGAAGGATCATGCGCATTACGTACTTCGAGGAGAACATTTGCGTTTTGGTCTTTCAATATAAATTGTAGAAATACCAAGCTCGAACAAACAAAGGGGGATAATCTTTTTTTAGCATAAAATCATGTTTCGTTTAAAACAAAGGAAGTTTACTTTAAACAAAAATATTCTTTATAAATCGAAATCCACGAATAACCAAGTTAAGTATTCGCGAATGTTCAAATGTTCTTCATTTTATATTTCAAGAATAATCAAAACTAATGTTAAGGGGTTACTGTACGTGATTTTATTGATTAGTTTTGTTATGTTGAATGATATTGAAAAGCACTTTAAAAGGTGAATTATGTCTCCAAAAACAATTTTCTGGATTTTTCGTCTATATTCATACTGATATTTCACAGCTTCTTCCGAGTGAATACAACCCCGTTTTCACTGAGTTACAACGGTTATACCAAAGAGTTTTTCATGATGATGCAGAAAGAAACAGTCTTGAAAAATGCTTTAAGCTTGCCATAGTAATGAGACAGAGCAAATAACCTTTGAAGGTTACTTTTTGTACATACTTGAATTATAAGATCCCCAGGGATACACAACCATTGAACACTATGCCATATTAATTAGTCGTATAAAATCGACATTAAATCCCTTTGAAATGAACCAACTGAAAGACGCTGTCAGCATATCGGAGGTATATTATACACAACGAGAGCTATGGTTGACGATTATAACGATCCACAATTAGCAGAATTAAAGTTTCTTGTACTAAATATAGCGGACGAACATAGTAACAGTGTTGTAACTTTTATCTGCACACAACAAGCCTATTCTTCAAAATTATATTATGTACCCTTATAATAGAAATACTATTTCCTATGTTAAATATTATTAAATGATGTGAGGACAAATGAGGCACCTTACCCAAGAATTCATGTATCTTCGTCTCTTGATTTTATAGGTACTTCTAAATTTCACAAAAGGATGACAAACATCCCTAACCTGTGTCGCCATAAGTACCAACGCAAGCTGCCTAAGATCATCGTATGTTGTTTTTAGTCGGGTAAAGAAACTTATAAATATAATTATTAAAATTTCTTTTAATAAAAATAGACTAGGCAGGGTAGGTTGTATTATGGTCTTTCATTAAACATATCAACTATTCACAACCACCTTTTGATTTTTCCCCTTTCTATACGAAATTTCATAACATAGGTCATACAAATCGTTTAGCTACAATCCATAGATACAATGAGTGGAATGTCTGCTAGAATATAGTTTATTATTTCAGAAATTTGCATATGTCTAATTTTCAGTAGAGAACCGAATATCAAAATTTGAATTAAACAAATGTCAAAATATCACCTTGGTGTAGAATATAGTTCATTCTACGTTATAATTTGACATGTAAGTCTTTGTAATATATAAGGTAAAGCTAGGAGAGTCTGCGCAAAATTCAAAAGAACGACAATAAAAAATATAAATATTAATTTTTTACTAAACTATCCATGAATAATTTTTTCTTCATTTGTTTTTTATGCATTTCCGTTGCCCTTTTGTTGTTATGTTGCAATTTAATAGAACAGTTGTAATAAAACTAAGAAAGTTATTTTGCGCAATCTGTACTTACAGGGTTGGTGTGATTGCGCACATGGGTAGGAGATTGTTACTGATAAAAACTACAACTAAATTGTTAACAATAATAATTACACTTAAATGACATTGTTGTAAGTTTTTTGTGAACAAATATTATTGTATTAGGAGTGAATATTTCAACATAATGATTAAAGAATCAGAAAAAGGAAATAATTTAAAAAAACAATTAAAAAAATTTAATTAAAGGAAAATAGATTAAAGATTTAGAAAAAGCAAGTCCAGATAAGATTACAAAATAACATTAAGTTACTTGATAACACGTTTAACTTAAAATTAGTCCATTTTCATTTTTCATTTTTTTATGCAAATTTACCAATAAGCTGCGTAATCACTCCTAGCATGGAAACTAATGGTAACAATGCGCCATCTCTCCTAAGTAAGAGATGCGCAAACTCTCCAATTTCTGTAGGAGAGTTGCGCGGCCTTTTATTTAAACATGGCCGCTACTAAAATGAACCGTTGATGTTCACATTAGTCCAGATTAGTAGCTTATGAGAAACCGTTTATGTTAAAAATATTTTGTACTACTGACATTTTATAGAAATTCTGATCAGTAGCTATGAAAATTCAAGCACTTACTTTGGGAAAATAAAACAAAATAGCAGTGCTTTATCTTAGACGCTCAAAACAATCAACGTGCACTTTCAAGTAGACACTTCACTACTGCTATTGTACAACTACCTGGAGTCGCTGCGCGCTCACTCTACTCCTTCTCTCTGAAACTCTATGTTCGCAATCTCTCCGACTGCGCCATCTCTCCTGGCTTTACATTAGATATACACTGCTCAAAACAATTAAAGGATATTTGAAGTTTTATATAAAATAAAGATATAAACGAAATTTTTTTTGCCGAAAATAGAAGAAGAGAATCACAAATGCAAATTTTTCTGGTTTTCAAACTGTGGAGTATGCAAATTTTGAGTTCGACGTCAAAAACGTCGCTTCAGCGGCAGCGAATGAAATTTGACTTTCAACTGGATAAAAGAGAATGAAGAAAAGGATGATCGGCATTCAGTGATTGCTTTGTTTCGATGAGTACGATGTCTCAGCGAAGTCATTTGACAGATTCAGAAGCTTGGAGAATTGTTGGTAGGTTAGAAGGGGACCAAACTCAAGCCGAAGTAGCGCAAGCCATTGGAGTGTCACAAAGTGTCATTTCCAGGATCTGGAACCGTTTTTTGGAGAGTGGATGTGCAGGCCGAAGACCAGGGCAAGGTCGTAGACGGACAACAACGCCCAATGAAGATCGGTATTTAGCGTTAACAGCTCGGAGACACCGAAACATGAACGCTACTCTTCTCCAACAACAACTTCGCTCGGCTACACGCACCACGATTTCAACTCAGACTGTCCGAAACCGGCTCCATGCTGTAGGTCTGTATGCTCGCCGACCGATGGTATGTGTTAGATTAACATCAAGGTATCGTCGCGACCGCAGGGAGTGGGCAACCGAGCATGTCAACTGGAGGAGAAATGAATGGAGCAATATTCTGTTTTCTGACGAGTCCCGTTTTTCTGTGCATCCGGATAAAAGGCGTATTTTCATCTGGAGGGACCGTGGCAGTAGGAATAATCCTGCGTTCGTGCACGAAAGTGTCAGATTTGGCGGTGGAGGAGTGTTGGTGTATGGTGGCATCTCCATTGACGGGCGCACTGACCTCTACATCATTCGAGATGGAGCTCTGACTGGTCGCCGATATAGGGATGAGATCCTAAGACCTATTGTAGTCCCTTATGCTGCAGCAATCGGAGATAACTTCATTTTAATGGACGATAACTGCAGGCCACATCGTGCAAACCTGGTGGAGGATTTCCTTTTCGAGGAAGGAATCGTTCGAATGGAATGGCCAGCGTGTTCTCCAGACATGAATCCAATCGAGCACGTTTGGGACGCTCTAGGAAGACGAGTTTCTGGCCGCCAACAACCCCCACAAACTCTCCAAGAACTGGAAAGAGCTCTTCTGGAAGAGTGGGGCAGAATACCCCAACTCGTCATTAATAGCCTCATTGAGTCCATGCCTCAAAGGTGTTCAACGTTGCTGGCCGCCCGTGGAAACCATACCCCCTACTGAAAATGATTTTCTTTGAAGAAAACACCTTTTCTTATTCTTTTTTTCTCATATGCACAAATTGTGTTTTTTTCCTTTTGTACACAAATGCGCAATAAAATGCATTTTTTTCTGCCAAACATGTGTAATGTATTCTCATATAACCTACTATGTCTGTCGACCATGTATCAATCAGCTAAAAAGTTTCCCAGATACAAAATCCACCTAAAACTGCAATATCCTTTAATTGTTTTGAGCAGTATATATTTTTTAAATATTACATTATATGATAATATGAGATGTTGTAATAAAGGAATCAAAATAGCTATTTTTTTAGGTAATGCAGACCACAACATAAAATACCTATTTATATTACCTGAAATATGAGCGAGTTAAACATATAAATATTAGAAGTAAATAAAAAACATAAGATACCGTATATTAAACTAAAAAAATAAATATTGTTATTTTCTGATGTACTTTTATCTATTTTATGTCGCTTAACTTGAATTGAATTTTCTTTAATATTTTGGAAGCTTCCTCATATACAAAGTATTAAATTTGATCACGTTTCATCGAAGGAATGAGATTTTTGTAAATCTTTTCAGGCACTTTCTTTTAAAGAAAAATATATCAAAACATAATTATTTGTTTAATACAGTTTGTTAGACATTTTAAAATATTTGAAATATGCACCCTCCAAAGCGAAATATATACAGGCGAATACAAGCGAAAGTGTAAATCTCTTTGATTTATTCTGACGTAAATAATTATGCTGTTGAAATTTTAGAAAATAAACTTTCCTATTTCTCATTAAAACGTAAAGGAAAACGTCGAATTTTTTCTATCCCAATGTTGCGAATACACCGTTAAGTATCTGGAAGCTTTGTTAGTATATTTAAAATGCACATAATGTGTTAATGCAACGTGTAAATGTGTTTTTAATTCAGGTTACAATGTATTTAATTGCGGAAATGTAAAATTACTCAACTTTATTAATCTGACACTAAAGTTGAGGTACTTTTGTGAATCTGATCCATTTACATTATCACAGAACATAAATATAGTACTTTATTTAAATATTTTTTACTAACAATTTCCAATGAACAATGGCTTCTTCAGTACCCGACTTTACTTCTTTTCCGTCAGTTACTTGCCTTAAATAATAAAATTACATTAAAATATATGTACAGAAATTAAATATTAACAGAAATGTGCGAATATCCGAGATCTTTTTAAGATATTTAACATTTCATAGATTTTGCATTAAGATTAAAACAGGTTTTTTAAGTGCATATATATATATATATATATATATATATATATATATGTTTATTTATTTATTTATTAATAGTTATAACTATAGACAGAGTTTATACATTGGATATATTTAAATGTACTTATTAGGAGCACTTTGCATAACTAACTTACTTTTATACGTGAATAAAAATAGGAAACCATTCTTTTGAAATACAGTGTTATTCTAAATATGGATCCATTTTCAAAAAATTGTATTTATTAAAGTACAAATCCAAAATGAAAAATCTTTATACCAATGAAAAGAGGAAGTTTCAAAGTTTTTTTAATACATTTTTAATGTTCAATGTGTCCACCGTTTGCTGCACGGCAAACATCTTCGCGATAGCAAACTCGTCCCACACACGAGAACACACAGTAGCCCTCACACTCACAAGTGACATGCGCGACCTCTATTGGCCGCCTTTGAAAGCCGTGCACTCAGTAACAGCAGATACGCTGTCTTCTCAAAAATTTATCCCGAGCTAGCGCGGCGATGATAATTTACTGCAAGATCTTGCATATTGCCATACATCTACAAAATGTAAAAACATCTTAGTCCAAAGTGGTACAAATGTTCTTGAAAGGCCTGGTAACTCACCAGACATAAACACGATCGAAAATCTCTGGTCAATTAGTAAGCTAAACCTTGCCAAAGAAGTTTGTGAACGAAAAGTCCACGATTTCTTCACTAATCAAAATATCGTTTCACGACGATGAATTGAAAAACAAAACATGTGAAAAACTAGATGAACCAATACCTAAACGTTCAGAGTGATATTGCAGTACGTGTGCTATTTATTATAAATTGTGTATTAAGAGAAATTTGCTATTTTGCATTGAGTGATCCAATTAATTTTAGCGATACTATATATGCAAAAATGACAAACATTTGTTATACTTATACAATCTATTTGCTCTACTACTTTATGTAGTATCCCATGCCAAAAAGCAAGTATTTGTTCTCCATATATGCTGTAGCATGAAGTATTCCTAAATGCTTATTAATATTCAAAATACAAAGAAAGCTTTTTGTAAAATATTCAAAGCTTTAGGAATTTTTTATTCTATTTATACGTTAAAAATTAGTATAATAATGTAATAAGATATTTTAGTCCAGTAATTAAATGTAATAACACGAAAACTTACGGAGGTTATTTATTGCTTTGTAGATGAAACTTTTTTATTATCAATTGGATATAGAATGGAAAATACGATTTTCAAAAATACATTTTGATAGAACCAAAACATCCAGAAGTTTTATTATATGCAATACCAGCCTACTTACTAGCTAAGCCAGTTAAATAATATTCCTCAGCAAAGCAAAAAATAAATAAACCAGTTTCCATTTTTTCCATTGAAAAGGGATTTGTATTTCTAAATGTGCTAATTGTTTAATAACATGTCAGATAATATATTACTTTAATAAAATACATTTAATGTTTAATTTGAAATCTTGAAATGTATTTAAATTTGTACGAGACACTATCACTTTTTCCTATTTCATTAAATTTGATTTACCAATATATATTTTTGAGATAATCAAGTCCCATAAACTATAGTAAATAAAAACATAAGCCAAGCTCAAATACAGGCAGTAAAATATGACTTCATAAAAAGTATGTTCAGTTCAAAGTGAAGGTATATTGTTTAATAAAAAAATAAAATAAAACATGATTTTAACGAAATACAACTAACAATTACTCAGGCACCTAACATTACAGACAGCACAGCTAACATTGCACATTTATTTTTAGAATTATAGCATTGTTCTGTGCAAAATAGCTTCTCATCAGAAATAATTATTCTGGTTACACTTTTGCTTCCATGCTGCTTCAGTAATTCTTTTTTTGTATCTTTTTGTCATTTGGGCGGCAATCAATAATTAAAATTTGCAATAAGGGCGAAACCCCAGCTCTTCATTTATGATAACATCTATGTTTCCACTGCTCACATTATATTCTGTAGCCATTTTACTTGAAGATCGCTGTGGATTTCTTCGCACCATTTTATCAATTATTTTGATGCGACCTTTTGTACGAATTGAGTGTGGACTTACAGACCTATGTAGATTTTTGCAGCTATTAGTATTCATTAATCAATTTACAGTTCTACCAGTGTGGATAAAAGAAAAGATTACAAGCAGTAGCCTTTGAAAAGTAGTTTTTGTGGAGGGAATATTTTTCACAGAGTGCAGAAAGACAGCGCTTCTTCTCTTAGAGTGGTTGTGCGCGTAGATAGTATAATTTCACGTTTCTTCAGAGTTACAATTCTTACAGCCAGCACTTCATTAAACACATCGTTACTTTGGACGAAACTTGGCTTCATCATTTCGTTCGCACATCAAAAGATCCACTATGGAGTTGGAACACGCAGGATCACCTACGAAAAAGAAATTTAAGGTTACACCCATTGCCAGTAAACTTATAGAAGCCATATTCTGGGATTCATGCAGTATTTTTCTGATCGAATATCTGAATAGTGGCCATTGCGGTCCAGAAATATGTGAATAAAAACGTCAAAAATAATATCATTTATCTCTCAGATCGTGCACGACATTCCGAACGTTACTTTGAACTGTCGTTCGCTCGCCAAATAAGAATAAAATTATTTAAAATTCAATGAAATAATATTTCTATTTACAAACTGTGGGATCCTTAAATGAATGACAATGTAAAATTTTTTTTGTAAAAAATTGCAGTGTTTCACAAGCTTTCCATGATCTGAAATTTCGCAACTGTTTATTTTAACGTTGATGATTTTAAATTGAAAAAAAATTCTAACTAGAAAAAATGTTCATTTACAATAAAAAAACTTATTCGTAGATAAGTGAAATATCAGTCTGTTTTGAGAATAAAAGGCGATATTTCTTTTCTTATCTCTGTAATGGAATTTTTTTTTTATTTTTTGCTTGAAGAAAAAATGACATTTTCTGAATCTATTTTTAAAGTTTATTTTGGAATCGTTCATTTTGATTTGAAATGCCTGGAGTGAAAATAATTTTCTGACAAAATCTTTTACAGGAGTCTTTTAAATAAATGTAATATACATTCAGTATGTTCTCAAATATTGAACTACTATTTATATTTTATTCTTGTTAAGGACAGTTCCTTTAAATGTAGGATATTCTAAAAAAATATATGTATTAAAATATATAATTCTTTTCAAGATGATACTGAACGTGTTCTATAAAGTTTCTAACACAGTCCAACAAAGGCTTTTCGTACGTCGTCCTGACAAATGGGTGTTACCACCGACAACTATACACAGGTCTCTGTACCACCGCTTGCACATAACTGCCTGCAAAGTCCTATGGACGATCATAAAGGCAAACATAAATGTGTAACAACCTAGACTCTTGTATAAATGTTTTCATTACAGTCATGCATCCCGCTGCAAACACTTTTATTTTTATTTTTATTTTCTTAAGCGAATTGCTTACTTTTGTGACCGAAAATTTATGAGAAGTTTGCGATGTTTTTACGGTTGCAAATGAAAGATATATCGCCTTCAGATATCATGACAGTCTGTAGAAATATGTAAGAACATTTCTCAATATTATCTCTATATCTCCCAATATCTTATTAATTATTTCTATTGTAAACATATATTTTTCCAGCTCGTTCTATGTTAACATGATTGATGAAGAAAATCGATTCCATAGATTTATGATGGTATTACTACATTCCAGATCTTTATATTTCTATTAAATTAAAAGTCTTCCTGACATTTGCCGGTTGCAAAAGATAGATTTACTAGTTATTGGTTTTACGAATTCAACCCATATTCCTTTAAAAGCACGAAGCTAAAATGCACGAAACCCTATTATAAAAGACAACCAGTTTTCGTCAATAGTTAATTTGAACTGAAATATCACCAAATTACTCAGCTATCGTCATGTTGAATTCATTTATGGCGATTTATTCCTATCACCAAATTTTGCTATGATTCACCATGTATCACCAAACGTGGCGTTAATTTCAGGAATTGTTGACATCATTACGTACGTACGTGTGTGCGCGCTTGTGTGCGTTCAAATATTCTATGAATATTTAAGTAAGTTACCTTTATCGTCTATCTCTTCGTCATCACCAGATACAGTTATGTTATTTTAAGAATGTGTTGCAATAATTCTTATAAAAATTAAAAGTCTATTGTGAAATGTCACGTTTGCTGAAACTTACAATTAAGCAGTAAACACATTTACTAAAGAATGATGCATTATTTATCCACTGTCTTGTTTAAAATAGCAACCCCAGAATTCTAAACGCCATATCACCGACATGTTTAAATATGTAATTGAAATAAACAAAAAATAAATGTCTGGGAATCTTTTTTCTCAATATCTAACACAAAATTTTGGATTTCTAACTATTGTGCATATGTATATAAATATATATTGAATTTAAAATGTTTAAGTGGCCACAACTTTGAAACAAGGGAAAATAACCTGCCCATCAAACTCGATCTCCACTTTAGTACGTCCTATACATGGGCTCAGGCTTAATAGAATCGGTTAATAAGTATGCGTATGTCTCTGTGTGTGTAAAATCCACATTTATATGTAGAATCTTTGTGGGGCCTGTGGGACATTGCCGGTGTAAATGTACCTATATTTGATTTAATCCTTTTCCTCTGGAGAGATGCAAAAGGTACCGTAAACCGTGGTTACTTTATCACCTTGCAGACATATTTTTGTACATAACTTTTTCTTTCTTTGAATTCGGGTCTCAAAAAGGTACATGCGTATCGACCTAACGAATCCCTTCAACATCAAAGTAGATTCAAATGTATACGAGAAGTATTATAAGGAAAAAAATGGTGACAAAGTTACCCAGCATTTAGGGTAACTTTGTCACCTAACTACAAATATGCTTTAAATGCTCGCAATAAGCGATTTATAACCAAGTTACCCCAGATATCGATGTAAAATAAGAAAGTACACCGAATTAGAATACCTAGGAGTATTTGAACTTTTCTATTTTGTGATTTATTGCGAAATATATGATTTTCCAGTGTTTTGTTTTAGGTAAACCAGTAATTATTAAGACAAAGATAATTAAATAAACCTCCGTTTATTGCATAAACGAACATTATGAAATACAAAAGAAGAAAACGGTGCAAACAAGACTTAAAATATATAATGTCTAATAACAAACGATATGTTGTTTTTCTAGCTCAACTGTTCTTCTTCACGTGTGAGGATTTTCTTACGACTCACAGATTCGGTGTGTCTTACAAAGCACTTATTGCCAAGAGTACTACGTGATATTTGGACAGTAGCTATTTTGTTACTTATGCTATTATTGACAGCTGACACTGTGTTTGCCACATTCTCTTCTGTGCAATTACGATAATGCCGGGCACCTGGTGTTTTTTCGTATGTTGTCATTTTTCACTTACTGCCTAAGACCTGTAAGAAAAGCGAGAATTAATCACATGAATAAAACACGTGAATAAATATCTATAAAACAACAATAAATCCGTCAGTCCACGAGGTTTCAAAGTTACCCTGGGATGTCAAAGTAGCTCCTGGTTTACGGTATCTTCTAACTTTATATAAGTGAAGGCACCTAAAACAAAAAAACACTTTTCAGGGATGGATAAGTTAACACTTCACAACGTTGTTAGATTATTATTAAAATGTCCAACTAAACAATTTAAAATGCACATAACACTATTAAAAGTCAATTAACAGTAATCGCTGTCCATAGACGATAAACGTTTGCTGATTATTTTGTGAAAACTTGTATACGATGTACTGACTTCTGTACATACTGTATAGTGAAACTAAAATTTCATTCAGCTAGAAGACATATAAAGGAACTGAAAATGCCTTTATTTGAATTTACCATCCGTAGTTGACAGTCTATCTATAACATTTTATGCAGTTTTGTGTATGAATGTATGAATATTTTACGATATAAAACAATACAGTATACTGATATTTGAAAACGCTGATAAACTGATAACACAGTTCGAAATCCACTTTTCTAAATTTTCGTCCAAAAAATTCAGAATATTTTGGATACCCTGTATCTCTAGAATTTGTACACGAACATAATATATGGCAATTTAATACAGCTCGCAAATTTTCAACATACGTGCAAACGGGATTACAGCAATTACCAATTATATAAAGCGATGTATCTAATTATTTTTGTGAAGACCAGTATAAAAAAAATCCTATATTCTATAAGCACCTCTTAGCATACTTAAATGTTTTTCAGAGGGTAAATGCATTACACAATTAAAAAAAAAATACACTTTTAGAGGTCCACACTCTTATATGCTAACTTAATTACAGCCACCAAAATTAATATTGTTCAGCCCTGCTACTGATCTATAGAATTTATGCTCACCACTTGTAATACAGTAAAATTTAGTTAATCATAAAAATGTATACTACTGCTGGAAACACACTTCCAGAAAATGCGCCCATAGCCAGTCGTGTAATCGATTTATTCTGTGTGTATATGTAAATGAACGATAAATACTACTGACTCCATATTCAAAAGAAATAATGTTGAACTCTAACTCAGTGACACATATCGATTTCTTCACGTTTTAAGCAGTGTAACATTACCAAAATGTACCGCAAACAATTATTACTTATTGACCATAATGTTAAACGAAATTATTTTGAGTGTCCCTCTAAACGAGCTATAACAGTTACATAAATCGTCATTAATAGGAATTCCAGAATGCTAAAAGCTACATCTATAGGAAAAATTTCGTAATGCATATCAATTACGTTACGTTTGAAATAGTGTAATGTATTTGAAGTATAAATCAAGTAATTTTCCTAATATACCGTAATGTAGCAGAATTCTCGCGTGTTTCACTGTAAACAAATTATAAATTCTACTTACTCCATATTCTATAGAAAGAATGCTGTATTCTACTTTACTAACAAAAATCAATTTCCTTGTATTTTAATTAAAGTAATATTATCCAAATTCACCGGAAGAAATGTTTTCCATAGAAGGTAATGTAATTGAATCATTTAGAGTGCTCTTCTAATAGAACTATAAAAGTTACATAAATCATCTTTAATAAGAAACACGCGTTATTTACTAAAACATAACATATATCAATGTCCTGGAAAAAACCTAGTGCATTTACAAATGTTAAAGCAGGAAGATACGGTTAAACAGACAAATAGAAGTCCTAAACACATTACCAGTATGTTCGAAATTGTTAAAAATATATTAAATATAATTTTGTAAAATCTACATAATCATAATTACTAATCATCAGTTATATATACCGAGTGCTCTGAGATTTATGTCTGTTAAATTCTGAAATTATTCTAAAGATTCTATAATTCTCTACAAAAGTTCGGCAGAATATTTTGTTATGATTATTCTCTTAAAAGACTCTCCACTTCGAAATTTTCTTAATGGACCGCAGACAAAGGTGTTATCAGATAATCGGAAAATAGTGGCAAAACACAGGATATAAAATTGTTAAAATGGAAAACATGTTTATATTAATCTTATTAATCTGAAAGTTCTTTGAAAAGGTGAGAGTAATTAAGATTTTTCGGGTAGTTTACCATATGAAAAAGGAAAATGCACCCTTTGTATTTCTGCTGCAAATACTAGAGTAGAGATATAAAACTGACATTAAAAAATATTGTGAAACTGGAGCAAACGTCCTGTAATTATTTATATATTTAAGAGTTACGGCAAAGCTGTTTAATAAAGAGCACTAAATTGCAAATAAAATTTTCAATGTATAACATGGATTACGAGATTTAAAGTAATGCAAAATGTTGTTATATAAAAGTACATTTTATTAAACAAATTCATTATTCACTCAATAATTATGCTGATACATTAGTTAAGTAGTTAAAAAAATAATTTAAAAAAATCAGTTTTTAACAAAATCCCTTACTTTTCATAAGATAAAATATGCCGTATTTAAATAGAAATAAAAATTTACAGGCAAAATATTTTCAAATAAATTTCTTGTTGTTTGTATGGTAAATTTAAACATGCAACATAATGCTTTACAATGAAAGAACTAGAACACGAAATTTATAAAAGTGTCTTTTGTAAGCTATAAAATATTCAATTTAAAAAACAATGATCTCAGAATGCTTCTATAGGTATTTGTCTTATTATTAAATACTATATTTTATATCCCTGGAAGTAAATTTATAAATATTAGATAATGCATAATTAATAATCTGTGTATTTGTGTGTGTGTGTGAATATAAGTGAATAAGTAAACAGATGTATTACTTAAAACAAATGAAATCAGTAGAAAATACTTAAATACTGTTATTTGAGCCTGTATGCTGTACGATACTATATACTGTATAGAAATGACATATAAGGATAATAATATACCCAAATATTAAAAAGGCGCATAAATATATGTACTTTTGAACTTTTAATCATTTCATAAAAAGTCATGGATTTTCTCTGTACATACATGTACAAGAGAGAGGTAGAAATAGTTGACAATTAATGTCAAAAATGTCCATTGTCAGAAATATTTTTGTTAGAATATATCAAAATGTAACTTTTCAAATTGCACAAATAGTAGTGTCTTTATCTGATCAGAAATATTTCTCTTATAACTGTTTGTCAATTAAAATAAAGTTTATTATTATCTTTCAGAAATACCGTAGAAATTACTGTGTAGATAAATTCCTCTCCTTAGCTGAGAGTAGTAAGAAGATAAAGCTTTTAAGCACTAAATAACCACATTAATTTTTATTTCTACATATCTAGCTTTTACGAGATATTTGATTTTTTTTTCATAAGATAAATTCTTTTCACATATGAGGCAGTATATTTCTTCATCTTCAGTGATACATATTGCATTGTGTGTAAAGATCCGTATTCGAATAATAATAATTAAAATTGTTTATGTTTTAGACATATTCTGTGAATAACACAGAAGTTTTTATGACATAAATTCGGATGTAGAATCAACGTTTTTAAAACACATACAGTGAATGAGTATATTTTCAGTAAGGAAAAGTTCCGCCGTTAGAGTTTGTCCAAGTTCACTGAGAACCAGTAACATTTTGATTTACACTATTTTTTTTCTTTGAAGAAAGAAACGTTTTCGAGAAGTAATTACTTTATTTAGTCAGGAAATGTTTCAAATATTTATTATTTTTCAATCAGAGAGTTTGAATGAAGATGAAATCAAAATTATTTCTATAGACCACTTATAAGAATAAAGACGGGATACGCTACAGTTCCAAACAATATATATATACAGGGTGGTTATAATTAAACTTCCCCTATAAACAGCATCCTACAACGCAAACGGGTGTACGGACAGCAACGAAATTTGGTATATAGACTGTACACGAGATGTGCTCACGAAATTTCGGAAACAAAATTAGTTTCAAAATGTCCACCAGAGGGTGCCTTTTCAGGAAAAAAAACATTAATTTTAACACAATAAACGGTCAAAACAGAATCCAGAAACAATATTAACATTTATTGCATATTTTCTGGTCACCTTGTCATCGAATCACATTAAGTAAAGGTATGGAAAAAATAACAGTACGTTGTTTGAGAAAAAAAAAGTTCAGTTTGCAGAAACAAAAACAGTTTTGGACGAAATTGCACAAGATGAGCAGTTATTAATCGTGTCCAGGACAATGTAAGGAAAGATGCTCCATGTGACCACCCTCGTTGACAAGCAAAATTTCAAGCCGATGGACAGTTTGTTCAACAACAGATCGTAACTGATAAGTTGTGATGCTTCGCAAATTAAGAGTTATGGAGTTTCTTTAAGTCATTCAAGTTTGCAACACCTCCACGATACACTAGACTTTTTTAGTTTCCCCATAACCAGAAATCGCATGGATTTAGAGCCGGCGAACGTGGTGGCCATGGATTACGAAAGAAGCGAATAATAACACATCATACATTCATGTTTTTATTCGTAAATTCTGCAATGAAAAATAGAAACTAATATAACCAAGCAAAATAAGTATTTGGTCTGCACTACCAGCCTCCCCCAACACCAGCAAACAAACCACACCAGCACCACCAAACAAGAAAAAATTAAATATACAACTAAATATATACAAATTACAACATTAAAAAGCAAACTGAAACAATTAAAAAGCCTTCGGCCTCGACGATATTGGGTTAAATAAAAAAAATATATCTTGTTTTCCGAGCAGAAATTGTATTTTAAGAATAGATGGATTTGCGGTTATGTGTTTCACCCAGGACGCAGCGTTGCAAAATCAAAATATTGAAAAACATATTTAAAGCCACAATCCAGATTGAATCTCGACTATTAATAAAAGGGATTCTGGTAAGCTATTAATAATTATGTTTGTGAATATGTTTCCGAAATCATAAGAGTGAATAGAATGTATATTACTGCTTTATAATTTCTCTGTAATTTGTTAGCTGTTAGATATAATCCAGAAACAATAACTATATTTATATTTATAAATTAACATATTAAAAAGTTTCTAAAGTATATTTTCAAATTTTCTATTATAATAATTATTGACATTACAGGAAAAACCTAATATTACTGGTACGTTATATAATTCAATTATAATCGACATAATTTGAAAAGGCAAGTTTTATTTTGAGGAAAAAGCTTATAGATAGCTTAGAAAATGCTGAATGTTTATTAATAAGTGTTGGAGAGAAGATTTATATATTCTCTGTGTTAATCTATTATTTAATTATGTATGAAACTGTTCCACATAATGTGTTCTTTAAAATGACAGCTAAATTACCCGCGGCCTTTTCAGCAGTACAGAAAATAAACATTAGTTTTAGATTGATTTTATTTTATTCTCCGTACTGAAATTGTGATACACAGAAGAATAATTATTTATAAAATCAGTCTTGTTAATACGAAACTTTGTTCCAAAATGTAGTAGATGAACAAATTTTCTAAATATCAAAAAATAGAAAAAATCATTCAAACATGTTAAAAGCTGATTTAGATGCTTTTATTGTGAATTCGAGTGACAGTTATAATAAACCTATCTCCCGCTTTACAAATTGGAAATGGAACATCCTACATGACTTTAAAACTTTTCAGACATTTTATTAATATTTCTTCTTATGTGTACCATATTATTACTATAAAGATAAGTGATAAAATAACCATCTTAAAAAAATGTTTATTTTCTTTCTTGTAGATAAAGCTGCATGTAATTAGCAATATCAATAATATTGGAAATAATTTTAATAGAAAATTTTAAGATTTACAAAAAAAGTCTATGAATACATTAACGTATAAATATAAAACAAAGCAATTTTTTTTTTGATTACATCTAATAGCTATGAAATTACAGACAAATTAAAAATATAAAATTGTACATTCTATTCAAACTCCTCATTTCGAAAATTAATTCACAAACATACCTATTAATAGCTTAAAGGAAGCACTCTTAAAAACAGTCGACCTTGATTTTGATGTCGTGTATTATATTCCCCATTTGTTTTATAAATTATATTGTTTTGTCTTTTTAATAATTACCTTCTTACGGGCTCAAATATGCATTGGCAAATTAATGGTCTTAGTAGGAGTACCAGTTACACATCCATAGCAGCTAATATATTTTCACTTTTTTATGAGTTCTAGTACCGTATAAATAAAACTGCAGATCACTTCAGATCACTACAGATCACTAAAGATATATAGAACGAAATATTTGTTTAAAATTTTCATTTTGATTTTTAAGAAATGTCTCACGAAGTATGTCTAGATTCCTTAGTTTTAAGAAGGACGAATGATAGATTTTGGCTGTAAATTATCTTGATCTTAAAATTGTAATTGCAAATGCAGTTCAGATTTCAATTTACGATAGACGAAATAACTTTTCGCCGAACGTTAATCAGTTTGTTTACTGGTCCTGTAATATCCACAAACGTATCTGTATATAGTATATCAATAACAGCCAGTTATAGCTTTTTTATAATATATACGCCTAAAAATCGGCTTCATAAAGAATTGTTTTATTTTATAAGTAGTTTATTTTACAAAAACAATACTCCTCTTAAATTTATAACAAGAACAAAAAATCATGCGTCAAGCATGGATTATGAAACACTTTCCAACACAGCCAGAAAACTGTAACAAAACTTGACCGCTAAATAAGGTGAATGTAGATAAGTAAGTAAGCAGTTTAGAAAACACATAACACATTGAAAACTACAGTGTTCGAAATTACCTTCCAGTGTCAAAAAAGTAGACAAATTATTTTATCTAGCCCTGTATATGATCAATAGATGTGGATATATAGTAGGATAAAATTTAGTTCAGTTAGAATATTCACATTTAGAAATTTTTGCCAATCGATGGAAATGCACTCGAAATATTATGTACAGTCCTGTATATTATCTGAAGTCTTTTGTACAACCCACCTATTAAGGTAAAAGGCAACTTAAAACTCACTTGCAGCAATTACCAAACGTACACGACAATGTATCTTTTTTTTCGTAGCCCTGTATATGAATTTATTTATATTCCACAAACTTCTATTAGTCTATTAAATATAGTTCAGCAGGAAATTGCGTAAACACAATGAAAAAATAACCTTAAGTAATTCACTCCCATAGCCTGTAGTACTCACGAATTTCCTTTTGTATCCCTGTATATGGTCCTGTATATGGTGAGTTTATAAACACACACGTACAATGAAAAAAATCCCTGACGGCTCGGCCTACAGGCACAGGTAGATTTCGAAGACGCAGACCGTGGGGCGCCTGTTTGTCGGGAATTGCGGAAGAAATTACCTTTTTGCGATGATGCTGCAGTTGGAACCGTCTACTTCGAAACCAAACTTGTTTGCAGGCGGAGCCAGCAAGGATTTTTTTTTTTTGGTGGTAAGAGTTGGTCCTATAACAAACATGTCAATATAAAAGTTTTAGATAATATTAAGAGATTTATAATAAATTTAAGCGGATTTGAAATCTTGGGAATTGACGAAGTTATGATTTTTTTTCTTCTAAAACCCCCCTCCCCCCCCTAAGGTAATTTTTAATTATATCAAAAATCTGTCATACATAAATTTTCGGCCCTTCACCTAGAAGTAATAATAACTTCAAACAGATTCGATACGTATCATAATTAAGAAATTATGGGTTTTTTCTGTTTTCACAAAAAGTCCCCCCCCCCATCCCTCCCACATTAATTCGATTTTGCCATTAACGAACTTGACCGAGATTTTATGCCCCTTGATTTTATGTATCAGTTTCGAAAAGATGCGGGAGTTGGAATCGCCTACTTCGAAAAATAACTTGTTTGCAGGCGGAGCCGGCAGGGATTTTTTTGTTTTTAATATTTTTTTTTTTTTTTTGCTATAACGGTTGGTCCTATAAAAAACTTATCAATATAAAAGTTTTAGATAATATTAAGAGGATTTATAATAAATTTAAGCGGATTTGAAATCTTGGGAATTGACGAAGTTATGATTTTTTTTTCTTCTAAACCACCCCCTTCCCCCCCTTAAGGCAATTGTTAATTATATCAAAAATCTGTCATACATAAATTTTTGGCCCTGTTCCTAGAAGTAATAATAACTTCAAACGGATTCGATACGTATCATAATTAAGAAATTATGGGTTTTTTTCTGTTTTCACAAAAAGCCCCCCCATCCCCCCCTGGTTCGATTTTGCCCATTAACGAACCTGACCGAGATTTTATGCCCCTTGATTTTATGTATCAGTTTCGAAAAGATGCGGGAGTTGGAACCGCCTACTTCGAAAAATATCTTGTTTGCAGGCGGAGCCGGCAGAGATTTTTTTGTTTTTAATTTTTTTTTTTGCTATAACGGTTGGTCCTATAAAAAACTTGTTAATATAAAAGTTTTAGATATTACTAAGAGGATTAATAATAAATTCACGCGGATTTGATATATTGTGAATTGATGAAGCTATGATTTTTTTTTCTTCTAAAAACCCCCTCCCCCCCCCCCCTTGGGGCCATTTTTAATTATATCAAAAATCTGTCATACATAAATTTTCGGCCCTTTTCCTAGAAGTAATAATAACTTTAAACGGATTCGATACGTATAATAATAAAGAAATTATGAGGGTTTTTCTGTTTTCACAAAAAGCCCCCCCCATTTCCCCCTCTCCTTGGTTCGATTTTGCCCATTAACGAACTTGACCGAGATTTTATGACCCTTGATTTTATGTATCAGTTTGGAAGAGATTTATGAAGAATTTTTCCAGTTATCGTGGTTAGAAAAAAGTGACATAGATAGATAGATAGATAAACTTTTGAACTGGGGGTGGTTTTGGGTTCTGGGAGTCATAATCGGCGTAGATCAGCAAAAATTTTTCAAAATTTCCAACTTAGGTGAGAATGTAATAGGTAGTATTTCTTACGAAATCTACCTAAAGAGTTAAAAATGCAAACTAAAGTTCAAAACGCACTTTTCACATAGACTGTAACATGTCGCACATGTACTGAAACCAATATATTTTGTGTGTCTCTGCAAATAAACGCAATGCATACAAGAAAGCAATTTATAGTGCATCTCAGTAATGCATATAATTTTCATTATGTTTGAAATAGTGAAATATCACTAAATTGCACGGCAGACGATTTTTCCCCATATAACGATGTGTAAAAGAGTTCTTTTGTTTGACCTTGTAAATGAATAATAAATGCTTTGCACCCCATATTCTACGAAAAGTATGTTTTAATGCGCTTCATAATTATATATCAATTTCATTATGTTTTAAATGACGTAGCGTCATCAAAATGCGCTTAAACCGATTTATCCCCATTGACTGTAATGTAACGGAATACTTTTTACTATCCCTGTGAAAAACTATAAGTTTTTTATAGTAAAAAACAATACCATACAGAAATTTCAGGATAATCGAAGAATATTTACGGGAGTTAGAGCACGGACAGACGGCAGACGGTAGACAAACCGAAGTCATAAACACATTTCAACTAGGTTGGAAAGTGTTAAAAATTATATTCGTTTTTTTGCAGACTCTCTCCATTATTGATTGATTGTCTTTGATCTACAGAAGATAGTACATATTACCTGAAGCCCTTAGAATGGCCATTTTATGATCTTGTATTAAGAGAATTTGGTTGATTGCTGAAAAATAGATTATGTCTGTTTATTTTCTCTTTTCTTTCGAAGTAAGGATGTGGCTGAATTCATTTTTTGTGTTCATTCACAGGGAATTGATTTCATTTGCATATATCAGTTCATTTTTCATATATCAGTTTCATATTTTCATATATCAGTTTTTATTTTCTTGGTAGAACATTCATTAACACTTTCCAACCTAGTTGAAAAGTGTTTATGACTTCGGTTTGTCTGGCCGTCTGGCCGTCTGCCGTCTGGCCGTCTGCCGTCTGTCCGTCTGTCCGTGCTCTAACTCCCGTAAATATGCTCGGATTGCTCTGCAATTTTTATGTTATAGTCGTTATCTATAGCATGTTCCCTATTTCAACGGGAGTGTGTAGCACTTATAGTTTTTTTACAGGGACACTCAAAAGAATTCCGTTACATTGCGGTCTATGGGGAAAAATCATTGACGGTTTATTTAAATAATGTTTCACTATTTTAAAATCATTGAAATTTATATATATCACTAAGGTGCATTAGAAGAAGCTTAATATGGAATAGGGTGTGCATAGCACTTATAGTTACTTTACAGGGATAGTCAAAAGAATTCTGTTACATGACGTCTATGGAGAACAATCGTCTGCGGTTTATTTAAATAATGTTTCCCTATTTTAGACGCATTGAAATTTATATATATCACTAAGGTGTATTTCAAGAGGCTTACTACAGAACAGTGTGTGTACAGCAGTCATCGTTCATTTACAGGGACACACAAAAGAATTCTCTACTGTAAGTTAACAATAATTCCTGGAAGTGCGTTTTAAGTTACTGATCGCGATTTTAATTTTAACTCGCTTTTTGTCTATTATGTGGTGTGTATAAATTCTGTATAGCCTATACAGGGAAGCACAAAAGTTCGCGAACACATTTCCGTATTATTTAACTCCAGACGGAGAATTTTAAACTGTGCTACGCGTTTCCTAACTGAACTAAAATTTAACATCCTATGTAGTATATATACAAATCTATAGATCCTATACAGGGCTGAATAAAAGTATTCGGATTACTTAGATGATATCTTTTAGCTTATTAAACGGTATGATTTGTAAAATTATTTTGGAAGCGTTGGAAAGTGTTACATAATCTATGCTTGACGCATGATTTTTCGTTCTTGTTGTTATTTTGGGGAGAGTACGTGTCCTTTAAACATGTTTTTGAACATTCTAATTTTCCTAAGAGTGCGTTAAAACGCATCACATCCGAATTTTAGGAAGAGGATTTTATTCAACAAGATCAACAAGATCTTAACCAAAATAAACAATACACTTTAAGGTGAAGAAAACAGACATTTTAGAAGACACAAATTACACAAAAATATCTAGGAAATAATTGTATAGTCCCTTAGACCAACTAAAAACGTTGGCATTTGCCTATTTTACACCCTAATATAATGAAGAAACATTTTTGCGTTATCAGAAAAATAAACTACGTGAAGACTGGGAGTTTAGATTCAATACCTGTAATACATTGCTTAATACTCGAAGAGGAGTGAAAATGAAACTATTTCGTTGTCTCGGATTATCAAATTGGTAACTTTCTTTTGCAGCTTCAATAAAAATAGCCTTTGTCGGCGCACGCGCATAAAAATATTTTAGTTAGTCCGCCAAGGGGTGCATTCTGTTTAAAACAAATATCTAACACATGTCCCCGCTGCCTACGATACCGTGTATAGCAGTTTCAACCACCAGTTTCATCCCCCAAGTGGAGCATTCTGTTCTAAATAAATTTCCTTCCGAACAAAACTCCGGTACTCGTTCCCGCTGCTTAAGGTATAGTTTAAAAGTCATGCTGTGCACGCACCAAATATCTGTTAGTTCCACTTTCCACAGACAGGGGCTACCAAATCTATGTCTTAATTAATTACCCATATTTTAATTAGTTCATGTAAAGTTGAATGAACCGAGTCCCATTGAAATCAGGCCCATAGAACCCGAGAAAAAAATCTCGCCCCTGGATATTTATATTCATAAATAGCGGTAACCAAGGGCTGAAAAAATTATACCGAAGTTTATTAAGTACCTGGGAGACCTCGGGAGAATGTTAGAAATTATTTCATTTGAATCCGACCAAGAATAAATGCCATAGCATTTAGTTACATTTTACACCGCCAGGGGCGCACTGTGTTCTAAATAAACCTCTTTCCGAACGAAACTGCGACACGAGTCCCCGTTGCATATGGCACTGTATAGAAGGCCAGCTTTGCACGCGCTAAAAATCTTTTAGTTCCACTTTCCATCTGTAAGGGGCACGAAATCTGTCTTAATTAGTCCATGTTAAGTTGAATGAATAAATTCTCGTTGAAATAGGGTCCATTGTTAGAATCAGACTAATTATAAATGCAAAATCTTTTAGTCCCACTTCCGACCGCTAGGGGGGCACTCTGTTCTAAATAAAACTATTTCCGATCGAAACTCCGGCACCAGCCTACGACACCGTATAGCAGGCGTGCTACACATGAGCTGCAAAATCTTTTAGTTTCATTTTCTACCGTTAGGTGGCGCTGAATCTGTCTCTGAATTAGTTATCTATATCTTAATTAGTACGTATTAAGTTGAATGAACTTATTCTCAAAGAAATTGGGCTAATAGTCCCCGAGAAAATACCCCTCCCTAGTGATTAATATTCAGAAATAGTGGTAAACAAAGACTGAAAAAATGATAACGAAATTTATCTAGTACCTTGGGGACCTGAGAAAAGATCACGTTTGAATCGGACAAAAAAAAATCTCAGTTTTGAGGCAGGTGGGAAGGGGGGAGTTTAGATCAGAGCATTAACGCAATATTTAAATTACTATCGGACACTCCCCCTCCCTCCACATAATTAAATCAACGACGTTAAAAATTTGGAATTATCATTAACTTTTAAAAAAGAAAAAAATAACTTTATTTCTTTCATATAAAGACAGTAACTTATCGATGCCAATTTCTGAAATCAAATACATAAATGACGTCACATACAGGAAAAATTCGCATAAAACAAATTGCGAAAAATTCACAATTCGCTGTTCGAATTCTAATCAGCTGATGCCATTTTCATCTGCCAATCACAATTGCCCGGTTGACTTCCAGCTGTGCCTACAATCCTATTATCTATTGATCACAACTGCCCTCCAACGGTGTTTGACTTCAAGTGAGCAATTTGCGACGTCATTTGAAACAAAAAATGCTGCAAATTAAATAGATTTTTAAAAGTTTATTAATATGTAAGTCTTCTCATAGCAAATAAAATAATTATATTTGAAATCACATTTGCTTGTGAGGAAACATGAACAAAATAATCAAAAAGGATTTTTTATAAACTAAAACTTGCGTGACATAAGCATATGTCTTCAAAATTAAGACTGCAGTTTTAAATATCACGTATATTTTTACCAAACCAGTTAAAGATGTATATAAAAAAATGTGAGGAATCCAACATAATACATGTACTGTACAATATTTCTCGTTATCAAATCGTGATTTAGAAAGATACATTTTTTAGCCTTCTTTTTTTGCCTTAAAATTAACGTCGTTTATTAATTAAATCTTCTACAATTACATCTTTTAAGATGTAATTATAAAAAAACATAATTACTTTTGTGTTTGATATGCTTTCCCAAATAACAATTTTTGTAAAAACTTATATAACATCACGATTTTGCAGTATTCGCATGTCTATGACTTCCTAAGCAACTTCAATAACTTCAATTTTCATAAAACCACTTCAGGTATTTAAAGTGAAAATAAAACTGCTTTTTCACGAAGATAATAAGAAGGTATTTTTTAAGTTTTTTTTTTTCATTGTGTTTTATTGTAGTACTATTTGAACTGCCCGGTGTTGCCAAAGCCCATGATAATATCCTTAATTAAGCATCAAATTTCTAGTCTTTTATATCTTTAACTCGATTTGCCAATAATTTATATTTTCATTGCAAGAATTTATATTCTTAAATGAAAAATTCACGAAAAAGTATTGACATTTAGTCGTAAAACGCTCGTAAGAATACATTTATTTTATTTTTTTTTGCGCAGGGTCGTTCATAATTTAAAATTAAAAAAATAGTTTTTGATCTTCGGAAATTTTAAAATTTTAATTAACATATTTTTAGAAAAAAAAAATTGCCTAACGTCTGTCTGTGTGTCTGTAAACGCTCTATCTTCCTAACAAATTGAAATATAGACTTGAAATTTGATATAATGGGATGTACTAACTATTTAGTTAGCTTATTGAATTTCAGTAACCTCGATTATCCGGAACTATTTTTTCGGACTCTCGAAATATTCGTTCTGATAAAAGATACATAAAAATTTTCGAAATTGTTTATTTTAAGGAGAGAATATAAAAGACAATAAAAAACGTAAATTTTGCACAATGAATGAAGTTGATCGGATAATGAGTTGATTTTATTCGAATTGCAATGCACTTTATAAATAGTTTACACATGTTTTATTTTCATATTTTATATTATGCATATCCATGATGGGTAAGTATTACTGCGGCCCCCAACGATAAGTTTCGCGTTGGGTCCTTTAGCATAAATTAAAATAGTTCTTATCATCCAAACTTTCTGACATTTTAATCAGTTAAAAATATAACTAAATACAACCTATCTCAAATTTCGTTAAAAAATATGCCTATTTAGTTGTGAAAACATGAGCTGAAGCTGAGCAAAGCCGCGAAGAAACACATCGGTTTTAAAAGTTTTCATCGAAATTTTCTCACATTTTTTTTGGTAAATACTTCTTTTTGTCCAAACGTTTAAAAATTTGTATATTTCGTATATATACAAAAATCTCTTTATATAAACTAAAATATTGTGTCCAAATGCCGACTTTTACTTATTTTTAGCGTAGAAAAATATCGTCTTGGAGAGGCGTGAAGTTCCCAGCAGTCGCGAATGTTTACGAAAGTTTTAATATTATTTTTTTCAAAACGATGTACACCGTTAAAGAGAAAAAGCATTCAGCTTTAAATAGGTACTTTTATGAATAGGATCGTCTAAAATCAAGCCCCAGGGGAGCGTCGCTTGAAGGGAGAAAATGTAATCCGTGTAAACGCCCATTTTTGATTTTTTAAACGGTTAGCAATAATATTGTTGAGAACTAATTGCGGCGTTTAAGACGTAAAAGTACAAAATTTATGAATATATCTTCATTTTTCCCCTATCATTAACGGTTCGGTCAATAGAAGCAAATGGCCAAAAAAACATCATTTGGTTCATCCCTTCTACACGCTCTGGAAAACGCGCACGTGCCTCTACCGAATTGCAAAATGTGATCCCTTTTTGATGAGTTTTTAATTAATATCTTTTCTAGTTATCGCAAAATTAAAAATCTTAAATTTAGATGAATCAGGACTTTTTATGGAATATCATCATACAAATTTTCAGGAATCTGCACACGGTAGATTTTCCTAGCCTTCACCAACAGATATACAGACACAGACAGACAGACAAAGCAAAAATTCAAATTACTGCAGGGAGCTCGGTGTAGATGGCGGAGAGGAACAACATGGGGTCATGTGTCATGGGCCCTTTACTCCTAAAGTACACATCCTTGATAATTATAGAATACAGCATTGGAGATTAAAAGTACAGATGGAGCTAATAAAACTCAATTTTCCCTTATCAAACACGATTTCCAGTTTTTAAGAAAATTACTTCTATTCTCCAAAAAACGAGTGAAAAATGTATAATCCATATTAATTGAGCTTGGTGTATATGGCGTAGAGGAACAACATGGAGACATTTATCCTGGAACATTTATTCCTGGAGAACACATCCTAGATATTCCTAGAATAAAGCTTTGGATACATACGAAGCAAACAAAATTCAATATTTACCACCTGCTTCCCTTATCAAACATGACTTCTAGTTTTTATGAAAATTACTCTTATTCTCCAAAATACGTGTGGAAAATGCATAATAGGGTGGATCGATAAAATCTAAATGTGGATAATCGAATCGGCGCGAGGTACAAAAGTTGCCTTTTATGTATATTAGTTTACAACTGTTTTTTTATTGAAATCCATTCATATCTTCCGGTGCCCCAAAAATAGTTAAAAAATGAAATTTTTATGAAAATTTATATATTTTATTATTTTTATTATTCTTTAAAATTACTTTTAGCGCGGGGTGCAAAAGTTGTGTTTTATGCATATTAGTTCACATTTTTTTTTATTTATTTAAATCCATTCATATCTTCCGGTGCCCCAAAAGCCCCCAAAATAGCTAAAAATTTAAAGTTTTTTGAAAATGTATATACATATATATATATTTTCATTCTTTATATATTTCTTTAATTACTTTTAGCGCGGGATGCGAATGTTGCCTTTTAAGCACACTAGCACACATGAAAAACAATTTTAACTTCGATAAATGTCTTCCAGATGCCCCAAGACACTTAAATATTTGCCGAAAAATCGATTTTTATGCAAATTTTGAGCTTAACAATATAAGTAAAAATAAGAGTTAAATAATCATTTGTATAGTGTAATTATTACATCCAGGGGATGGCAAATCGTTTACCTTTGATATTAAATGTATGAAATTATTTTTTTAACTACATTGTTATATACGAAATTTGGAATAGAGCAGCTGCTTCAATTAGCCAGTGCTGTTTTACGAGATATTGGAATTGAACACAATAAAAGAGACTTCGAATTTAGTAGATTGCAACAAAATTCGTCGAGAGCGTAGAAAGGTTTGAAATTTGGTAGCAGAGACGAGCAATTTAGCCGTGTCTCCGTCTATGTTAACTGGATTATTTGCCGAAAAGAAAAAGACAATATAGTGCTAGTGATGAAGAGCACAATGTACTACACATAGATCACAAAGGAGGAACATTATACTTTTGTAAAGGAACCTGACTCTCTCCCTCTGCATATTGAACACTTACATTTGCAACAGCAGAAGCTAAAGGACTTTAAAACATTTACTACATGCTTTAGATGTGCAACAATTGGGCTTTTGTGGGCCCAATTGTTACAGCAATCGAAACCTGCGAGGAGCTACCTGTAGCTTCCTTTTTCTTCAATAAGTGTGGAGAATATGCCAGATAACATATATAGAATTGTTATCAGCAATTATCAGCAATATTTATATGATATTTACGTAGACGTATCATGTGGTGAAAGTGGTTCTGACCTGGCATCTAAAAGTTCTGTTCCAGTTGTTTACTCATGATGGCTAACGGCTGCAGATAGAACGATAAGGTTGTAGGTGGCCACAGAAAATCCATCTGGGAATCTCATTAGTCTTACAACATATTTTATGAAAGTATGGACTTATATGGTTTCATAATAAAACAAAGCCCTCCATAACAGAAGGACAGCGGTATATTTGGAAACGTATAACCTTACCAGAAAGTTTCGAAATAAAAACGAAATTGAAGTGGAATGAAAATATTCACCTTGTATTTAAAGTTTATAAAATATACATTAAAATATGCTTAAAAGGTGACAAAATACAAATATAAATATTTATTTATTTACATCCCGAGACTTTCGAACACTAACGTGATCATCTTCAGTGGGGAAATGTTGACTGAGTTGAGATGAATGTCGCTTTCACTGTGCAAATATGTAACGGGGTTTTAACGGGGCCAGTCTATTATTTTGTAGGGGTGTATCAGGAAAAGTCCATTAGCTCTGGCGCTGGGGTTCTTGATAATTTCAAAATATTAAACCAGATTTTAGGTATATTATAAGATAAGCAATCATTACAGACTCTATTTCCTTTACATAAAATCTCCAAAGACTCTCTGATTTTAGCTGTAAACTCGTTATTTGCAGGAACTATAATTTTTGCATTTTGAAAATCAATATTTATAATCTGTCGCTGATACAATCTTGATAAAGCTGTGGATGGACGGTTAAATTTAATGTCCGAAATGTGTTCTTTTAATCTTTCTTTAAATTTACGGGTGGTCATCCCTATATAGGATAAACCAGTTTGTGTTTCTGTGCTAAATGGGATAGAGTATATTCCTGAGATTTCGTTATTGGGTATGGGATCAATTTTATTATGAACTAAAACTTTCAATTTTTGCGGGGGTTTTGCAACCAAATTGATATCAAATTTCTTTAATGTATATCTTAATCTTTCGTATAACTGTGGTATGTAATCGAATTTGCATAATTTAAGAGACCTCTTGTGTGTAATATCCTTAGGTATTTTCTTCTCTGCTTCATAAATTAACTTATTTATGCAATGAGGGGGAAAACCATTTTCTGTTGCAATATATCTAATTTTATTCAACTCTTTATATAAGTACTGTTCTGTACAAATGTCGAAAGTACGCTTTATATAGAATCTGTAAGCTGCAATTTTATATTTAAACGGAGAATTGCTGTCATAAGCGATGGTATTATAGAAAGAAAAGTATACAGAAAACAATGCAGGTCAAATAATACCATCGCTTATGACACCATCGCTTATGTCAATTCACCACCCTCTTTCCTAATAGTCTAAAAATTCATTCTTTTAAATTGTTTTGCTATACAGAATCTTAATCTGTCTCAATACGCAAAAGCCGAAATTGTTCCATTAGTTTTTCCAGCGCTCGACATTCGCGAATATTATTTCCCGTCAAAAGCATCTGAGAGACGCAACACTCCAATATTAATCCATAGCAAAAATATAGTGCGAGACGAAATTGAGCATTCATTGGTTAAAATAGATCACGTGTTACAGAATTGTCCATTCACGCTCCGAGCTTGAAATGAGCAGCACGGAGGCAGACAGAGAGATTTTTCCGCCTAATTGAGTGTCTAATAAAATTATCTTGGAGTTGCAGTGAGAAATTATAGATTTTTTATGTTATAGATGTTCTAGGGTTATTTAATATGGAAATTTGAAAAGATATCCGTTATTGAGAGATATATATGAGAGCAGTGGTGTATCCAGGGCGTGGGCTGATGGGGCTACACCCCCCCCCCCGAAATTGTCAAGAGTAAAATGAAAAAAGGGTTTTTTCTTTCTTTTTTAGATAAATTTCTAATATTTTTTTCTGTTATACGGTGGATTAGACAGTCTCGTTAGTCCATATTAGTCCGCATTGACATCACAACATAAACAGGGTAAGGGGGCTGGTGGGGTTATAGCCCCCCCCCCGGTCCGAAATAGCTGAAAATCGGAATAGTCGAAAATCTCATGAAAAAAGGGTTGTTTTCTTCTTTTTTCAGATAAATTTGTAATTTTTGTGGTTATACAACAGACTACCCACTCTCTTTTTTTTAAACCCATATTAGTCCACATTGACATCAAAGCATACCTAAAAAGGAGAAGGGGGCTGATGGGGTTACAGCCCCCCTCTTCCATAAATAGTCGAACATCTCATGAAAATAGTGCTGTTTTTTTTCTTGATGGGGTTACAGCCCCCCTCTCCCCGAAATAGTCAAACATCTCATGAAAATAGTGCTGTTTTTTTTTTCTTGATGGGGTTATAGCCCCCCTCTCCCCGAAATAGTCAAACATCTCATGAAAATAGTGCTGTTTTTTTTTCTTGATGGGGTTATAGCCCCCCTCTACCCGAAATAGTGGAACATCTCATGAAAATAGTGGTTTTTTTCTTTTTTGAGATAGATTTGTATTTTTTTCTTTTTGTTATACAACAGACTATCCAGACTCTTCTTATTATTCCCATATTAGTCCACATTGACATCAGAGCATGCCAAAAAAGGGGAAGGGGGCTGCTTGTGTTACAGTCCCCCTTTTCTTAAATAGTCGACCATCTCATTAAAATAGTGCTGTTTTTTTCTTCTTTGAGATAATTTGTATTTTTTTCTGTTTGCTATTGTCAGAGATCAGACTATCCACTCTTTTCTTTTTAGTCCCATATTAGTCCACATTGCCATCAGAGCATACCTAAAAAGGAAATGGGGGACTGATGGGGTTACAACCCCCCCTCCACAAATAGTTTAACATCTCATGAAAGTAGTGCTGTTTTTTTCATCTTTCAGATAAATTTGTATTTATTTATTTATTTATTTTTGTCATAGAACACACTATCCACTCTCTTCTTTTTAGTCCCATATTAGTCCACATTTCCATCAGAGCATACCTAAAAAGGAAATGGGAGGCTGATGGGGTTACAGCCCCCCCCTCCCCAAATAGTTGAACATCTCATGAAAATAGTGCTGTTGTTTTTTCTTTGAGATAAATTTGTAATTTTTTTTTGTTGTCAGAGAACAGACTATCCACTCTCTTCTTTTTAGCCCCATATTAGTCCACATTGCCATCAGAGCATAGCTAAAAAGGAAATGGGAAGCTGATGGGGTTACAGCCCCCCCCCCTCCCCAAATAGTTGAACATCTCATGAAAATAGTGCTGTTTTTTTCTTCTTTAAGATAAATTTGTATTTTTTTTGTAATAGAACAGACTATCTACTCTCTTCTTTTTAGTCCCATATTAGTCCAAATTGACATCAGAGCATACCTAACAAGGAAAAGGTAGCTGATGGGGTTACACCCCCCCCCCCCCCTCTTGAAATATTCGAAAATCTCAGGAAAAAAGTGCTGTTTTCTTCTTCTTTGAGATGAATTTGTAATTTTTTTTGGTTATACAACATACCACCCACTCTCTTCTTTTTAGCCCCATATTAGTTCACATGGACATCAAAGCGTATCTAAAAAGGGGAAGGGGGCTGATGGGGTTACAAATGATGGGGCCCCCTCTTCCTGAAATGGTCGAACATCTCATGAAAATAATGCTGTTTTTTTCTTCTTTGAGATAAATTTGTATTTTTTTTATACAACAGACTACCCACTTTCTTTCCTTTACTCCTATATTAGTACAGAGTAACACCACAGCATATCCAAAGAGGGGAAAGGAGCTGATGGGACACAGGCCCCCCCCACCTCCCAAAATGTTTAAAAATGGAATGAAAAATGTGCTGATTTTTCTCTTTTTGTTTGAGATAAAATTAGAATTATTTTTTCTGTCATGCAACGGACAACCCACTCTATTTTCTTTAGTCCCACATTAGTACACAAGAGGTGGGGGTTATGGGGTAACAGCTCCCTTCCCCTTCCGAAGTGGTCGCAGTGAAATAAAAAACTGTCTTTGTTTCTTTTTTCCGATTTTTTGATATAAATATGTTTTATTTTCTGGCACGCAACGAATTTGTTTTCTCGTTAGCCCCATATGCCTCTAAGTGACTGCGATCAAAATTACTTAAGATCACAAAATATATTTTCAAATGACTGAAAAACAGTTCCATACATGTGTTAGTGGATAATTGAATACGTATAATGTGCACAAGAAGTAGTTCTTGCTACCCCTAAGATTTTGAATAAAACTTTTGTTGGTATTAAAAAAGAGATTTTTCAAAAAAAGTTTGTTTATCCTGAACAGACCCTGACCATCAAAATTTTGGGCCATGGCAACAGAAAATGTTTTTGGCCCTAATCGTAGATTATCACATTTTTACAAATACTGTGAATGAGAAGTGTATGAATATAACTATATAATACATCCATTTAAATGAAAGACTGAGAATAAATGTGAACTGAAGTTGGATTATTATTACTATCATTGAAACTAGCTGGCTTCGCCCGCTAGCAGGCCACTAATTTACATCGGTGCCTCGAATCTTGTAAAACCTATAATCTTGTAAAACCTCGAATAAGATAAACCTCGAACCGAACGAACCTTCGACCCGGGTCCCCTCTGCCTTCGGCACCGGATAATCCCTTAATTTCCACATTGAATAGTATAAACTTTCTAACCTGGTCCGTATAAACCGACCCTGGTCCCCGCTGCCTTCGGCCCTGTATACCGGTCGTGCTGCGCACGCACCGCGTAATCCCTTAAATTGCACACCGAATAGTATAAACCTCTAACTGAACAAACCTCCGGATCGGGCCCTCGCTGCCTGCGGCACCGTGTAGCAGTCGTGCTGCACACGCGCTGCAGTATACGTTAGTTCCACCTTCCACCACCAGGTGCCTTAATCTGTTTATACGAACGTAATTGAAATCGTAAAGGCTTTCGATGTTGAGTCGAATAAGCCATACTCCGTCGTCTTCATGTCCATAGAATTAGAGATAGGAAACGCCCCCTGGTGGTGAAAAAACGAACTAAAATAGGTAAGCTCTATCGATGTAGAGTCGAATAAGCCATATCCCGTCGGGATCCTTCCCATAGAAACAGAGATAGGAAAGCGCCCCCCCCTGGTGGTGAAGCTTGGAACTAAAATCGGTAAGCTCTATCAATGTCGAGTCGAATGAGTCAAACCGCGTCGCGATGGGACCCATACGACGGGAGATATTTTGAAAAGAAATAGCAAATTCCTTAGCCTTTTTTTTTCTATACAAAAATGACTGTTCATAATCATTGTTCTGAATTAAATGGATTTAAAGTTTTTACTCCCCATTTAAAAACAAAGAATGGCGATTGCGTTTTACTTTATATCTTCGTCAATAATTATCGCCTCTGAAAAACATTGGTACCTTTTTACTCAGAATAAAATGCACTATTTACTGACATCAAAACCTTGAAATTGAATTTTTGACCATTTTAAAGGTGATCTGTGTCCTTAACGGCTTATTTCATCATTTTAGCAAAATTAAAAGTTATCGATTTCAGTTATACACTATCTACCAATATGTATTCGGACACTTGTGATCGAAAAGAAAAACAACATTCATTCACATTCACTAGTTAGTAGAGCCTCGACGAGAAGCAATTACAGCCCAAATTCAACTGGGTATGCCTTTTACAAGTCCTTGTATGACAGATAGTAGTATTCTTTTTTCATTCGGCTTGGAGAAATGAGGTAGGTTCCTTCACAAATTTTGGACGGTTGTAGCACACATTAATTCGACGATCCAACTATTCCCAGAGGTTTTCGATTGGATTTAGGCCTTTTGGCTGGCCGGTCCAGTCGATCAACTGCATTGTCACCATACCAATCCATGGTGGACCTCGCAACATGAATATAACATGAGTCTAACCCATAGAACTGCCACAACATAGGAAGCACACTTTCATCCAAAATAGTGCAGTAGGCGTCGGTGTTGAGCTTACCATGAATTAAGACCAACGGTCCACACCAAACCAGGAAAAACATCCCCAGACCATAAATACATCTCCACGGAACTTAACTATAGGTACAATGCATTCTGGCAGGAGGCGTTCTCCAGACAGATGCCAGACATAGACCCTACCATCAGAACGGTAGAGGGGGAATCTTGATTCATCGATCCAGAGAACACGTTTCCACTGTTGTACGGTCCACTGTCGACAGTCTTTGTGCCCCCTTACCCGAGCAGCGTGGTTGGACTATGTGATCAAAGTTTTGAGGGCTGCAGAACGACCATGAAATCCTAGCATATGAACTTCCTTACGGATGTTTACTCATCTAAACAATACGACCGGGTGCATGTTGAAACTCATGGCATATGCGTGCCATTCGTTGTGTGCGGTTCTTCCGAATTTCTCTGTACAGCACCCTTCGGTCTCTATCTCCCAGTTTCTTGGGCCTGCAGACCTTGGACATATTCCGAAGTTCTCCGCTCACCTTTCACTTCTGGATCACATGTGCCACAGTCGATTTTGGGTAATTCAGCTCGCTAGATATCTCCCTTAAGAATCGACCATTTCTGTTGTACTCGATGATTGCACCTTTCTGTAAATCAGATAAGTCTGTACTTCGTGGCATCTTGCATGCGATTGATGCCAATGTTGATTCCGACAGCATATTTAACAATGGAGAGCGTGATGTGTATCAGTACCGCAGATATCGGCATTTGCATAGGTGTCCAAATAATTATTGGTAGATAGTTTATTCACTGTTCGATTCTAGAGGTGTTTCAAATGGACGTGATGGGAATTAATTGTTTGGTTTACATTTTATATTTTTTCTGTTTTATGCCAGTTTTTGCTTGTTGATTTTATGGTTTTGACAGGTGTGGGAGAACGTTGTGCACGTAAATATGGATTAACCACGCAATGCTTGTCGTTAGTCACCCCGCATGTCATCTTTTTGGTTTTGTTGTTTTTTAAATTTTTCTATCGTTAATGTTCCCTGTTTGTTCATTTGATAATCTTGTGATTTAAGTTTAATTTTAGTTATTTGTTTGGTTTCAAATTTAAATTTATAGAATTTTGGGATGTCTTAGTTTTTATAATATATATATATATATATATATATATAAATTAATGTATAAAGTTCCACGCATTAAAGACAAAAGCCAAAGAGTACACTTTCTGTTATAGACGTTTAGTTGAATATCTAGAGCAATACTTTACGAAATGATTTCGAATTTTGGAAATACAAAGAACATATTTGACCTCATATTTTTAGAGACAGTTTTAACCCCGAAAGATATGAAGGAACCAAAGACAAACTTAATAAAAAATAATATAGAAAATTGCTCGACATGATCTGCATTTGTATCGCTTGGCACTGTCTATCTTATACCAGATTTGTCTTAATTTTTGCACGAGTAACACATAAATTTATAAAGATATAGAGGTTTCATTTAAAACAAAATCATGATATTTCCGTATATGTTTTGTTTATAGCATAAGGATTTTCCAAACAAATTCAATGTCACTAGTTAGAAACGAAAAATGCAGCAGAATCAATAAACTACAATTAAATATCAATATATTAAATATTTGATGAGATATGAACATTTGCATAGAATAATTTTAAACTGTGCATACACTAAAGATTTTTGTTTTGAATAGTTTAGTTATCTACTAAATTGGTCATACAAAAAGTCCAGTCAAAAATCGTGAAAATTAAGAAGGAATATAGTGAGTTGCATTTCACTTGCTTTCTAAAGATTGCCGGATCATAAAAGATTTTCCAAAAATTGTCTTTATTTATAAAATTCAAACAAAGCATTTAGAAGTTAACGTATGTACATGCGTATATTTAGGACGGATGTTTTAATTTTGATACTTCTTTTTTGTTGGAATGGCATCGTTATGATGATCATTTCAAGATAGCACATGTGACGTTACTATAGCTTTCAACATAAATCCGATCTGTTGAAAATTAGTTTCGTTGTGTCTAATGATCCTTGAAAAATATGCTTTATTTCGCAATATTTCTGTATAAATAATTTAGAAATTTAATCAGTCATAGAAAACACTTTTAAAAGGCTCTTTATTAATCCTACTATTGATTGTTTGTCAGACCAATTTTCTGACTGATATCATCTCTATTGATCGTATAAAAATGCCAGTCGATTATCGTGAAAAGTATGAAACCATATAGTGCGCTTATTTAGCCTATTCATTACCTTTCTAAAAGTAACTGGATCATAAGGAATTTTCCAGAAATTGTCTTTATTTATAAACAGAATTCAAATAAAGTATTTTGTATTTAACGTAGTATATTTGGGAAGGATGATTTAATTTTGATAATAATTTTTTTTTGGAATAGTTAAGTTATAAGAATTTTTCAAAGATGAACTAACTGAGGTAGCACGTCACTTTATTTAGCCTTGAAAATAAGCTTGAATTACTGAAAATTGACTACGTTGTTTTATGTTCGTAGAAAATGTTGCTATATTTTTTAATATTTTTGAATAAAAATTTAGAAATTTAATCAGTCATAAAAATTCTTCAAAAAAACTTTTAATTAATCGTAATATTGCGATTTTGTCTGACTGATTTTAAACGATTTAAACACATTTTCCCACAACTAAAATTTGAACAGTTAAAAATTCCTTGGGCGCCAAAAATTGTCATATTGATTAAAAAACATACACTATTTAATAATCTGAAAATAAGCTCGTAGGCGAACTTAAATGAATGAGAAGAAGTAAGATTATTTGTAAATAAATGATAATTTAGAATGTATTTTGAAGGTTTTTCGCTCAATTCCTTTTTTATTTGAAATTTCGAATTTTTTAGAAACCGTTCTTAGCGAGTATTTACATCATAAAACCATCATACAAAACTCCAAGCTTTAATTTATTCAAATCTCTATATTATCTATATCATATAAATGCCAATTTTAGATCTTTTTTCTTCCTGCACATATCCTGCACTAAAATTTATAAATTTATAAAAAGTGTTCTATGGATGTGTTTATGTCTCAAGTGTTCTATGGATGTGTTAAGTAACACATCCATTAAGATTCTATCCCTAACAATTTCAGATAAATTATAGTTTATTCGGTTTTTAGAACGTTTTCCTTTAAAATTTGAATTGTTTTTAGAAACCGTTCTTAGCGAGCACTGAAGCCTTAAAAACAACCATCATGCCAATTTTTAAGTTTCTAGACCAGCAACATCATAATAATTGCAATTTTAGAACGTTTTTGCTTTTACACACTTTTAAATTTCGAATTTTGTAAAAAACAGTTCTGTGCAAGAATTTGCGTTTTAAAAGTAACCACGATGCCATATCTTAAGCTTCTATATAAACTGTAACGCATAAATCACTATTTTAGAACGCTTTTAGCTCCTTAACCGTTTCATATTTCGACTTTATAGAAAAGTGTTCTAGACGAGCATTTATGTCTCTAGAGTAACATTCATGCTAAACTTCAATTTGACAGCATTAACAGCTCTAAATAAATCGCAATTTAGAACGTTTACCGCTCATTTCACTCTGTTAAATTTAATTTTTTTTAAACTGCTTTTATCGAGTACGTACATCTTAAAAGTAACCGCCATGCCATATCTTAAGCTTCTATACCAACTGTATTGCATAAATCACTCTTTTAGAACGCTTTTAGCTCCTTCACCGTTTCATATTTCGACTTTATAGAAAAGTGTTCTAGACGAGCATTTATGTCTCTAGAGTAACATTCATTCATGCTAAACTTCAATTTGACAGCATTAATAGCTCTAAATAAATCGCAATTTAGAACGTTTACCGCTCGTTTCACTCTGTTAAATTTAATTTTTTTTAAACTGCTTTTATCGAGTACGTACATCTTAAAAGTAACCGCCGTGCCATATCTTAAGCTTCTATACCAACTGTATTGCATAAATCACTATTTTAGAACGCTTTTAGCTCCTTCACCGTTTCATATTTCGACTTTATAGAAAAGTGTTCTATACGAGCATTTATGTCTCTAGAGTAACATTCATGCTAAACTTCAATTTGACAGCATTAACAGCTCTAAATAAATCGCAATTTAGAACGTTTACCGCTCGTTTCACTCTGTTAAATTTAAATTTTTTTAAACTGCTTTTATCGAGTACGTACATCTTAAAAGTAACCGCCATGCCATACATTAAGCTTCTATACCAACTGTATCGCATAAATCACTATTTTAGAACGCTTTTAGCTCCTTCACCGTTTCATATTTCGACTTTATAGAAAAGTGTTCTAGACGAGCATTTATGTCTCTAGAGTAACATTCGTGCTAAACTTCAATTTGACAGCATTAACAGCTCTAAATAAATCGGTTATAACAGTTCTAAATCGCAATTTAGAACGTTTACCGCTCGTTTCACTCTGTTAAATTTAATTTTTTTTAAACTGCTTTTATCGAGTACGTACATCTTAAAAGTAACCGCCATGCCATATCTTAAGCTTCTATACCAACTGTATGGCATAAATCACTATTTTAGAACGCTTTTAGCTCCTTCACCGTTTCATATTTCGACTTTATAGAAAAGTGTTCTAGACGAGCATTTATGTCTCTAGAGTAACATTCATGCTAAACTTCAATTTGACAGCATTAACAGCTCTAAATAAATCGCAATTTAGAACGTTTACCGCTCGTTTCACTCTTTTAAATTTACAATTTTTTAAACTGCTTTTATCGAGTACGTACATCTTAAAAGTAACCGCCATCCCAAATCCTAGGCGGTATACCAACTATATCACTTAAATCGTAATTTTCGAACGTTTTTTGCTCCTGCACCCTTTTAATTTTTGATTTTTTAGAAAAGTGTTCTTTGCGACCATTTACATCTTAAAAGTAACAACCATTTCAAATTTTAAGTTTCTATCCCAAATACGTCCATAGAAATAGTAATTTAAAACGTTTTTTAAAAACTCTCCACTCATTTCACACTTTTAAATTTCGAATATTTTTAGAAACCATTCTTAGCAAATATTTGTATATTAAAAGTAAGAACCATGCCAAACTTTGCCAAACAACCATGCCAAAGTTTCTACTGCTTTCAGTATCACAGAAATCGTAATTTAGATCGTTATTTTCTCTGGCACACTTTTAAATTTCCTATTTTAAAAAAACTGTTCTGTGTGTGCATTTGCATCTTAAAAGTAGCAAATATGGCAAATTCCAAGTTTCTACCATTAACATTTCCATATAAATCGTAATTTAGAACGTTTTTAGAACTATTTTCTCAAATTTTACCCTTTTTGAATTTCGAATTTTTTTAGAAACTGTTGCATCTTATAAGCAACTATCATGCCAAATTTCAAACTTCTACACCCTTCCGTATCACAAAAATCGCAATTTTAGAAGGTTTTCACTCCTGCACACCCATGGAGGTTGTGGAATTAATTTGTCCCAATTACTTTCGAAATAGGCTCGGTAGTTCCACAGATTATCTACTGCAGACATGCAAACAAAAGATTTTTATTTAATAATTTAGTATAAATTGCATATTTAAAATATATATTCTTAGCAAATTTTCCATGTGTTTATTAATGAAAATGTACGCACACGTATTTTTTGTATGAGGCAAATATATATATTTTTTATTTTAAATTATTTATATTTTCTTGACGTCAGATTATTTTTAATTTAAAATAAATGGTAGGATGAAGCAAAAGAAACAATAATTTAAATAAAAGAATTTATTTTTGGTAATTGAAAACTAAAAGCCATTTATCAAAAATGTGAAATTTGCGAGTAATTTGCTTTTTTGTCTCGCTTTTCGCAACAGATGTAAAGACTTATGAGTATACATTTAATGTTGGAAATCCATATATTACTAACTGTAACCCTTGACTTTTTTTCACATAGCATTAAAAGAAGAATAAATGCTTTAATTAAGCAGAACATTTCACTCGTGATAATTGAAAACATATAAAAACATATAATATGACCAACTATTTATCATATTTTATAGGAGACAATACAATTTTTGTTATAAGAGCTTTGACATAACTCAGTATATCGCTAAATGAAATCAAACTATGAAATAATGGGAAGCAATGGAAGCAATGGTGAAGACGTAAAGCCTTATATAGAGCAGTTCAACGATATGTCCTCACTAGACAACCCCGTTAGCACAATCACTGTTTTTCGTGCATACTACATCCCAGCATCCTGTATTGAGGGGTGTGTTACTTAGACTTATAGTTAGATATCGTAGGTAATGCTAATACACTAATTGATTGTGCTTCATAGTTAGATTATCTTCTGTACTTTGTTGGTTGTTTATCCCTCTAAGCGTGTGGAACGTAATATTCCGTTCCCTAAGCTCCAGGTTTCGCTGCAATATATGCAATTTTTAAGATAATATAATTCTATCGATTTAATGAATTTTCAAAACATTGAAGAATGATTAATACTCTCAAGGGTTACATTCATATTTGTAATTAAGTTTTATTTAATATGCTGAAAGAATCATATTTTTTTAGCATTTAAAAAAAATGCCGAGAAAACAACATTACAATTTTACCCTTTTTCAAAACGCTCAGAGGGTTAAACGATGAGTTAGAATTGAACAGATTGCTTTTTTGATCTCAAAAGGATATATAAGAGACAATAATTATTAACTGTTGCACATGCAGAAATGAGTAGTAAGAGTGTAGAAACATGCAATTTCATGGAGGGCATGAAAAATCAGGTAGTTGATTATTATCTAATCATTATATCTATACATAGAAAAAAACGAGCATTGTTTTTATAAAATCTTAATGCTAAAAACTTATTTTATACGATTAAATTTTAAAAACAAATGCTGGGGAAGAGGGAAGAGGGAAGAAAGAGACAATTTTGGGAGAGGAGGCTGAATTCACATATTTAATTATTATTTATTCATTATAACTACAAAGAAATAGACACAGCAGAATCATAGCTGTAATTTTTTTTTTGAGATTTTAGACATTGTTAGCCGAAGAAGACGGAGGAGGGTGTACGACAGGTGGAATTTAGAAGTATTTTTTTTCTTGCAAAAATAAGTAAAAAAAAAAAAAAAACAGATTTTTTTAATTAGTGTTTGAATGATACTAAGCTTTGTGTGACAGAGAGAGGTAAGGAAGGAAGGGGGAATCGAAAATTTCAGAAATAATATATTTAATGAATTAGATGTTTCTTTATAATCCCTAGTGACTACAATGGTAATAAACATAAGAAAATTTTTAAAAAAATGTATGTTAGGCGGGAAGGTGAAAGAAGGAGACATTTCATTGCTGTGTATGCGGGGAGTTTATCTGACTGCTTATTTATTTTCCTTATTGATTAATTGTTTAATTATTTGGTACAATGTAGTAACAATAAAGACAGAAACAATAAAAATATGATTTTGAAGATTCTAAACGTTGTTTTCTAGGGGAGGAGGGAAAGGAATAAGATAATTTTACGGCAGCGTGGAAACAGATTTTTTTTAAAGAATTCAATAGATTCAAAAATTTAATACTTATTATCTGTGTAAAAAGAAATTTTATAGAAAATATAGGTATAATTTAATAATAACACTTCTCATTTTATGCCTCACCAGGCACGACATCCCCCAATTACATTTATTTTGAATTCACAATGTAATATAATTTAAAACTTATAAAATAATAAAAGCATTTAAACAAGTACGAAACCCATAAATAATTATTGGCACTATAACTGCTGATTTGAAACAACTGTGTGACGCAGAATATAAAGACTACACCGTATAACTTTTTTCTTCATGTTTCTCTCAGTTCTAAAGATAAAAATTCTGTGAAATAGATAATGGAGTAAATAAATCTATTATTTCAAATAAAAAATTAAATTTATGCAATAAAAGTCTCCGATTTTTTTTTTATATTGCTTAATTATTTTTATATGTTTTACTGATTCCGTTCAATTTACTGTTTCTAACTTTGGTAATTTTTTTTTCTAAATCTTTCTCAAATTGATATATTTTCTAGTTATTTAATTATTATTACAAATATTTCTAAGTCTCTTGCCAATAAAATGAAAACATTTCTTTAGAAAAGTCCATTGTACCTATTTCTTTATTTATTTCCTTCGGTGTAAAATATATAAATAAAAAAAATGTATTCATAAAAAAATCCCTTAGGTGTTACAGCAAAACGTTTTTTATCAGTTTGATCTCAACTCCGCATTTTTATTTCTCTTTTTCATTAATACAAAATTCGATGCCTAGTCTTATCTCTAATAACGTTTAAAAAAATCAGTCATACTGCTAATCGTGAAAAAAAAAATACTTGGTAAATATTTTTCATGTATTTTATACTTTTTCGTTTTTTTCAGATAAGCTTACAGAATGTTTGGGAACTGATAGAAAAGTTTACCGGAGAAAAATGCGATTATACACATTAAACAACATAATTCGAAATAACATTTTTCTAAAAAGTTTTACAGGACTCAACTACTTTTTTTCTTTCTAGTAAAAAAATGGGAATATATATAAGTTTGATGCAAGGCCTTTAGATTCGTATTTTCAGAAAAGGTTTACTAATATTCTTCATTGTTATATATATATAACAATGAAGAATATTAGTTAAGGATGAAGTTATTAAGGATGAAGAATATTCATTTTTCTTTTTCAAAAATACTAATCAAAAGATCTTGTATTCGACTCATATCATTTTGTTTCTAAATTAAAATTTAAAATACAATACATTTTTTTGCATAATTTCGTAAAAAACGTTAATAATATATATATATATATATTATTAACGTTTTTTACGAAATTATGCAAAAAAATGTATTGTATTTTAAATTTTAATTTAGAAACAAAATGATATGAGTCGAATACAAGATCTTTTGATTAGTATTTTTGAAAAAGAAAAATGAATATTCTTCATCCTTATGAAGAGATAATAACTTTAAATATCACGCTGTATATGTAAAAACTTAGTATACGTTCCGGAAAACAACTTATATTGCATCACACAACAGAAATAAATCTTTAGAAAATACAAAACCGTTTAATATACACACACACACACACACACACACACACACACACACACACACACACACATATATATATATATATATATATATATATTGCATTTATGGATACAAAAGTACATTAACTACTCACATTTCTTTAACGTTACAAAAGAACTGTGCATTTTATCTAAAATAATATGGCGCGAAAAATTATTCGTTCCGCTTAGAACATAATTAAAATAAAAATTAGAAAACAGAAAAAGTAATTTTTAATGAAAAGTACTTTTTTTGTCAAAACAACGAGCTAATGTTAAAAATTTCCTAAAACATTTTCTGGTGTTTTTACTTTTCACATTTATTTTTCTTTTGTATAATTCAAACATTTATCTAAGGAAATCCAGTTTATTTCAGCCTTATCTTACCACCAACGAAACGAACGACAGCTGCATCTCCAGTTAATTAAGAGAAGATTAATCGCGGTTCATGTATTTTTATTTTCATGACTAAACTAAAAGAATGTCGTGCATAAGGATATGATGAAATACTACGAATAATTCTAGACAACTCTAACTGCCAAATGCTTTTTCAACTTAAAAATAAACAATTGTTTAAAAAATTATAAATAAGATAATATCTTTTAAAAAAATATATTTGTCTCTTGTTTGTATTTATATGAATTGTTTCCAATATTCTAACCAAGTAAAATAATTCTCCATGAAACAATAATAACAAAAGAATATTTACAGTAAATGTTTAATTAAAAAAAGTTAAAAATAAAGCTTTGTAAAAGGAGCAAATATGATATGTAATTAATTTTAACGGAATTAAATTTGAAAAAGTACATTGAAGAAGATTATTTTATACTTTATAATGATAATTTGCAACCATTTTTTCCTCAAAATGTATTAAAAATCAGATGCAAATTATTGTTATATCTTAATAAAAATATTATATATAACATCTATCGTTCTTTTACTTAAGTTTCCACAACTAGTGTTCTCATGTGTTTTATATATTTGAACTATATATCATTAAACCAATATAATAAATAATTGCCAATGAAAAAAAATTACCAAAGAAATATGTAAATTTATCCTTTTTAACTACATATTCAAAAGGATTTTTATAAATAGAAGATCGATAACTCATTTGAAAATTATATAGATTGACAAAAAATTTTTACTATTTTCGACTAACTATTTTCGACCAATTTATTGCAACAATACCAGTCTATTTTCCAAACATATGTCTATTCAACATGATACTACATTTAAAACTAATACAAATTATGATTTAAAATTTTAAAAAACTAGTCGTTGGGGGCCACCGTAATACTTACCCATCATGGATATGCATAATGTAAAATATTAAAACAAAAATGTGTAAACTACTTATAAAATGCATTGCAATTCGAATAAAATCGTGGCTTGATGACGTCATAAACTTTGAAGGCTCGATTACTGAATTGCTTAAAAGAAAAATGCTTATAACACAAAAATAATAATCCTATTAACTAGCGGTTTATTGCATCTGATTAAGCGTCAAATTTCCAATTAAAATATATATTTAAAGTGAAATTAGGATGAAATACAGGGTCATGAAAAATCGAAGAGTGTGGAAATAGGATTCCAAATATCTCGCCAACACATTATCCGATCGACTCCATGCTTTATGCAAAATTTATGTTTTTTTTTTTATTGTATTTTATATTCATTTCTTAAAATAAACAATTTCGAAAATTTTTATATACCATTTATCAGAACGATTATTTCGAGAGTCCGAAAAAAATAGTTCCGGTTAATAGAGGTTATTGAAATAAAATAGGCTTCTTCCCATTATTACATACTAAGTACATACCAAATTGCACATCTCTATCTCAATTTTTTCGGGAGATAGAGCGTTTACAGACACAGAGACACACAGACGGACGGAAATTTTTTTTCTAAAAATATGTTTTTCGGAATCTCCAGTGTCTCAAACGTGTAAATCCGTCAAATTTTTTTTTTCGATTTTCAAAACGATTACAAGACTTACCTTATATTACGTATGATGGGTAAGTAAAAGTACAAGTAAAATATAAATAAATATTTTAAAAGTACAAATTCTAAAAATGCGAAATTATATTTCTGTTGTTATATATTCGTCCATAGTTATATTTTCTTCCATAATATATTCGTTATTAAGAAATTAATATACCTAGGGAAAAAAAATCAAGTACACCAAAACGTAGTAATTAAATTAACTATGTTTGATAAAACTATTCTGAACAATTCGTGAAATTCGGGATATTTCCGAAGATTATAAAGTATAATTGTGGATAAAAAGGATAAGAAGGGAATATCATCTACGGTAACAGATAAAACAATAGATATGTATATCATTAAAAAGAAGTCTGTATGATGAATATCAAACCCAATTTATATATTTTTTTAGTCCTGATGCCTAACTCATGAGGTTTATGAACAATAATATCAGCAATGTTAACTACACTGTGCAAAAAAAAGCAAATACTTCCGAAAATATTATGAAATTTGATACGGCTTGCGAAAATATAATGTAACTGTAGAGTTCTAGATTAAAGATTAAGTATTATAGAGATTTTATTACTGACTAAAATAAATAATGAATATCTACGTACCTTTGATTTGTGTCTAAGGTTCGGTTCCATCCCTAAATTTCTATCTCCATCCATTGAATAGTATATAATAATGAATTATCACATAGGGGGTGCTGAATGCCAAGTAATCGTTGAATTTATTAAGATTCATTTAGATGATATTATATGAAATTAATATTTCATTGATCAAAACTTGAATTCTTGTTCCGTAGCACGATTTAAAGAACCGAAGATTTCCTTTAAACAACTAATAGACTTTCTTACGAAGAATTGTGCATTAAATTAAAATAAGTGACTCCATTCACAATCATTACTTGAGACTTGAGTCTTTTTCACATTTTAATAAAGTAGAATGTAACTTCGAATAAGAATTATAATCTTTACAAAACTATCAGAATTTACGTTCAGAATAACACAACCGAATCAAAATAGAACTTGTTACATGACTACCCCGCAGAACAAAAGCAGGTTCGCAGACAGACAAAATCTAATAAAAAAAGAATGAAAGAAAATTAATACACATTATTACAGTAAAATAGTAACAGAATATTTTAACATAATAAGAATTAGAGTTTTTTGAATAGTTTATAGTTTTATAGGATGTCTTTTATTATAGTCAATTTATGACGTAACAATATCAGTTCGAAAAGTCTTTTAAATAGCTTTTTTTTCATAGTGCTGCCATCTAGCGGATATAGTTATTACTTAAAATCGTACAGTAACCTCTCCCGAGGTTTGCTGCCCCTAATATTTAAAACATTTCTAAGTAGTTTTTGAGATATGTTAATCAGTTTTTTCAACATGAAATCGGTTTATCGAATGCTTTCAATTCTGAAGTAAACATTTTCCTGGTAAGGAAACCTTTTCAACAGACAAACATACTAAATTTACAACGACAAACATACTAAATTAACAGCATTTAAATTAACATTAACATTAAAATGATTTTCTTTGTGTTGCATGTAAACATTTTTTACGCAGCTACAAATGTGTACTTGAGATTTGATAGCAACCGCAAAACCGATATTTCCAATTAAGGAAATTTATTAATACTCTGTAAAAATTACTCGGAAAAGGTTTTGAACATTACAGGAGTAAAAGAAAAGTTTCTGTCAGAAAAGCATCTATAAATTGCGGAAAACTATTCATTTGTGTAGTTTTCGAAAGTGGAGGGATGCATTTTAGATAAGTGAGAAACTTGGGAGAGATTGTATTATATTATCATTAAACGTACAACATTCTGTAATATTTTAGGAAACGATTGTCTGTTTTCCAGTGTATTTATGTACTAGATTTCCAGAAGAATCCACCCGTCGCTGTTCGGTATAACGTGAAACTATGATATATACTGTAGTTTAGTCCTCCCCGAGTGAGTCAGATGGGGGAGAAATTAAGATTTTTTATCTCCAAATTATCACAGAAATTTCCCCTTCTACTTGTGTTAACAGTTTTAGTTAATGATTACACTGGGTTATGCTTACACTGTTTGTTTTCCTTAAATGTAAAAAAAAAAATAGCAGACCTTAAAATATCTAACGCTTGGCCATCTTAGGGACGATTCACAAGGCTGTTGTTAGCAGAATAAATCTGGATAAGCATAGTTGAGGCAAAAACCATGCTCATTTGATGCGGGATCATGTGAGAAATACTTTAAACGAAACGATTGTTAATCGCGACCAGAAAATCCGACCACTCCCAATTCTGTATCATTGCAAGATTGCAAAATAGATGAAACAAGGTAGTACTGGAGGGAAAAAAAACGCAGAAAAAACTTGCGTGCGTTTTACATCGTCTCTAAGACATAAATGGGAATCAAGTTTCGACGAAAAATGCCACCATTGGTATAACGTAATCCATCCGGCATAATTCAGAATTGTCCAGCATGCTTTTCTGAGGTTAGTACGAGTATGATTACACAACTATCATTTCCTATAAACCTCTTGTTTCTCAATTCTGGAAACCCGTCTCCGGACTGCCAGTTTCTAATAAACAAGAACCTTGTTTTGAACAATACAGTAAGAAACAGCAGCTGGTATTTAGGCTAAGTCCTCTTGCGGACAACCTATGTCTCACGCGATTAAAATTCAGAGCATAAACCTTAAGAAAAAGAGGAGCAAGTTCCAAGGGTGGGGTGTTTTTGGGGTACATAGAGCCAGTTTATATACATATGATGTTACTCAAACGCACATATCCAAATATGATTTTCTTCTTTGTTTCGTATTTAATGTATTGGGACCGTAGACCCGTGTTTACTGCTGAATATTTATGGTCTTTATTTCAAAGTTCCCAAAGTGCTTGGAGGTGATTGGAAGTTGTGAACCTGGAGAACCTCTGATTTTGAAGTCTAGATGATTTTCCTGCTGCAACAAAGCAACGCTTTTTGAACGTGTGGTAACTGACCTTCAAATTGCACTGCATCTTCACGAGAGGAGCGCGGCTAATGTACAAGATAATAAAAAAAAACATTTTACAATCAATGAATCAAATTTGTTTCCCGAAATGTGACGAACAATTCTCTACTATCTACAACGGATATTCTGCACGCATTTATTAAAACCGCATGTAGATATATTGCGGAAATAAGGTTCTATATGTGACTTGGCTGTGCTCAGGATAATGACAATGACAACCACAAAAAAGTAAAGGCATAAAGCAACATTGCATTTGACTGGTTATTCAAGTAATTGATTGACCGTTTTGAGTTTTGGTTGATGGAGATGTGTATAATTTGACGTAAATATGTAAAATTATATATGTAAATCAGTTGATTAATGTTAAAGATTTTCATCACAGTTGGAAATTGTTGTATAATAATGAGAACAAGTAGACATACGATTTGGACGTTACGAAAGTGGTAGCAGTGACAAAAACGTAACCAAAGTGAAACTATTTAATTAAATTGACTTAAACGCCATTCCTTACAGAACAATTTGAAGGATGTATATACAAATAGGTAAAACGAAATTTCATTACGAAAATACCGGCAGACCTTCGTATAATACTGAAAATTGGAAAACCTTCAAAACATCAAGTTGTTTGCTTAATGTTTCCACTACCGTTATAGATAACAGTTGTTTATTAAAGAAATACTGAAAGCTGTCAATTTGGACGTTACGAACAGGTTGGCTTGTCTAGTTCAAAAGACAAAAAATGTAATATTTATCATGCCATTTACATAATCTTGATTTTTACGTCATCCGCTTCAAGTCATTCCCAAAGAATCTAAATGCAAAAAACAAGCTGAAATTCCACTACGAACACCCCGGCAGATGTGTGTATATTGTCGAAAACTTTGTATCGGGTTAAATCATTTGTCTCCAGAGCGTGCGTAAGTAAAGTATGGTTCCACCTCAGATTCCATTTCTTTTGGTCGTTTAAGAATTACGACGTTTTACAAAACTACGCCACTTCAGCCCTTATGTAAACAAAATGTATATTTAATTATGTAATATCACATGCTTACAAATATAATTTTAACATAATCTAAATTTTAATAATTATAAATATTTTAACCCTCTAAGCGTGTAGAACGTAATATTCCGTTCACTAAGCTCCAGGTTTCACTGCAATATATGCAATGTTTAAGATAATATAATTCTATAGATTTAATAAATTTGCAAAACATTGAAGAATGATTAATACTCTCAAGGGTTACATTCATATTTGTAACTAAGTTTTATTTATAATGCTGAAAGAATCATATTATTTTAGCATTTAAAACAAAATGCAGAGAAAACAACATTACAATTTTACACTTTTTATAAACGCTCAGAGGGTTAAAGGATATAGTAGTTTCTGCGTTATATGTGTTTATAAAGAGATGATATTCAGCTAATTGTATTTAGTAAATCTTGTTTCATTAGTTATATTTTATAAATACAAAATATAAAAGTTTACAAGTAATAAAATAAACATTGAGATCTAGTGAATCCAAACATTATAGTAGAATTTTCTTAGCAGAAATATGTTACTCACAAGATCATTCTTCAGCACAACAATTGGCACCCAAGCTTATTTTTATTATTTTTCCTTGTAAAGTATCCACTACAGCTTTATTGCAGCTGTTAGAAGTATTCACTTTAGTGTATTCACTTTACAATTCCTTATTTGAAATTTCTTACGTCTCTTTGCTTCTTTAGAAATATTTTATTGCACAGAACTACTTGGATCAATTACAAGCTTGTTTATGTCAGAAATATATTCTACTCTTAGTTCTGCCAAACGCAATAAGAAAATCTCTTCTATTTCCTCGACATCTGATCCAACACAGCTACGCCAAAGTTTGTTGAATTAATGAATTGAATTGCATAAAGAGTTTTCTTTTAATTTGATTTAAAATTAATTGATGGGTGAAGAGTTTTCAGCAAAATAACATTTTTATTTATTTTGCTTTCATGATGTGACAGTTATGTTGTCTTGTTTCATCGCATCTGAAGAAACATTTTCGTTTTGCCACATTTTAAATCAAGAATGAACGTATGTTTTTATACGATTTGTTGTTCTAACGTATGTTAATATGTTTGTTCCGGGGCATTTGACGTGTTTCCGTGATGTTAGGAAACAATTGGTTGCTATATTTCGTCTATTGTGTTTGTAAGTCCAAACGAAACGATGTTCTACATTCTCTCCAAAACTTGTATCATTTTCACTGATTTCATCTTTTAATAAATAGCGAGATCCGTCCAATAAGTATTTTTTCTATACATCCACAGTTAAGCAAACGTTTATTCTGAATTTATTTTGTTTGTTTGGCATATACTGAAAAAAACGACACTTTTTTTTGCAGGAAAGAATTGTTCGTCGATTGTAATATTTTCATCTGGCGTGTAGTAAAGCTTACTGCTTAAAGTAGTCTAAAATTGTTAGACAAAAATAGTCCAGACATGGAAAATGAGAATAAATGTATCATTCAGCAAGTTCAAAATCACTGTCACTTCAAAGCGCAGATATTCCATAATTTTCAAAACCACATAAAAATATACGCATGATATTTTGTATAGCTCGTCTACTAGAAGTATTTGGAGAATTTTTTACTTACCGCAGATTTCCATATTTAGTGATTTCTATACAAACAGCTGTTTGAATAGTATTGTTTCTCACTTCAGCGTCGATCGCCTCCTACTTTGGCGTTCCTAGAAACTTGAGAACTTCAGTTTGTATGAGCTATTACGTTTTTATTTTCAATTAATCTATAGAATGATAATGCATGATCACCAGTGACAGGGATGACAGGGATGTACAGGGATGACCACCTCGGGAACTCAGCTTACGCTCTAAAGTAACAGTACAATCCCGAGGAGCAGAGATCACAAGTGACAATAATGTAGGTCCGTTGGATGTAAAATCTGCATCTTTTTCTTTAAGATTCTTAGAGGTTTCAGAACCAGATTCGCAATCAGATAGCTCTTGCATCCATTTTATGATCTTATCATGCGTTAGCCCTCTTCTATGAGCTATTAGAATATTATAGAATGTGTGGAAACCTCATATAAATTGTGTGATACACTGTATTCGAATTTCAAATAAAACGAAAAACGAAATAAATGGTCAAAACGACTAACATATTTGCATTAGAACGAGAGATACGGTTTCGCCAAGTAAGCACATTCCGAAAACTTCAAAACTCGTGATTGGCACATTTCCTCTTGCTTTAACATTCCCCTTTTATCGCTTTCTATTATTTCATCACTATCTATCAAGCAGGTCAAAATCAAAAACATATTTCAGAAGTTACAATTGAAAACAAATGTGATAAAATGCATTTACTATATTTCAGTTCTCTGAGGGAGGTAGACCGGGAGGCGGCAGCACAAACACTCACCTCATCGAGTTCACTGCTGAAATTCTAGAATTAGTTAAAACTTGATTCGCATATTAAAACGCAATCGGTCTGCCAAGTCATATCTTGGTGGAAAACACGTGAAAACCCGATTTTATCGGTTGACTCGTAGGTTTACCATTGTGTTTTCCTGCACTCAGTTCTCCATGTTATCATACTTTTGGGTGCAGGAAAACACAATGGTAAACCTACGAGTCAACAGCTAGAATCCAGTTTTCAGGTGTTTTCCACCAAGATATGACTTGACAGACCGATTGCGTTTTAATATGCGAATCGAGTTTTAACTAATTCTAGAATTTCAGCCGTGAACTCGATGAGGTGATTGTGTGTGCTGCCGCCTCCCGGTCTAAGGTCAAGTTGTTTTCTTCGAACCTTGCTTGTAAATACTGGTTAGGATCCCTTAGAAAGACCCCCATGGAGGGCATTTCCCCGTAGGGTATATATCCGTCTTAGAGTCCGTGAGTAGAGTCATAAATCAACCAACCAACCTGAAGGAGGTCAAATGGCGTCTGGCCATAACTAGAGATATACACCATTGTTAGGGCTAAAATAAATAATTAATTGTTATATATATATATATATATATATATATGTGTGTGTGTGTGTGTGTGTGTGTGTGTGTGTGTGTGTGTGTGTGTGTGTGTGTGTGTGTATGCGTGTAGTGCACAATGACTTTGGTAAACACAAGAAAATATAAATGTATTCTATTTGAAAAAAAATAGAAGATCTGTAGAACAAACAAATTTGTTAGGAATCAAAATGGCACCTGCAATAATTCTAGTGTCACATTTTACATATATGAATCGAAGATAATTTATCCATAACTGGTTAAAAAAAAATTTGATGTTCTGCACATTTTTCTGTTTAATTCTAAAAATGCCTCTTTTGCACTTATCACTCAGTACTCTCTTTGCAAGTTTATTACTAAATGAAATTTGGAACAATTTCTTCAATATAATCACAATAGTACATTTCCTGTGTTTATTTCTGCCTATTTTCAAAATCACATTGTAAAATGTCATATTTTTGTGTTTAATACATTTAAAGTAATATCCGAATAAATGTTAAGGAAATTATTTCACTTATGGTCTACAATATTGTTTTTATACCAAAATTGAAAGTATAATATGTGTCTCATTAAATTATTTTTTAATTATTTTTATAATATAAAAATTAGACACATACAACGTAACATTTGGTTTTACACAATTAAATAAGGCGCCTACAATTGTTTCTAATTACTTTTTAAAAATTTTGCAAGCAATTTATTTATATTAATCACATAATAATTTTTGTTTATATTTCCTTTCGGGTAGGGATGTAATATTATATAATATAACGAGAATATACGGAAAATCAAATGATCATGTCTCAACTTTCAAAGATGTTTTTATTATTTTTTCGTACTTTGCGGCATACGAATTAGACGGAAAAAAGTTATGTATGCAGATGGAAAAAACTAAAATTATGGAACATTGGCGCATTTTTAAAGTTATCACATATTTCAATATTTTTTGAATTTTTGAATCTTGTATCTTTAAATATTCCCAATTTTCTTATCTATGCATTTGTTAGATACTGCTACTCAGAGATTCCCAATTAAAAAATTTTTTCACTTCTACTGGGGTTTTGCCACGCACATTTTGTCTGCTGTTTTGCATTTGCACTTTTTAGAATATCCTTAGACAAATAAATACAAAGATAATGCAAATCACTTGAGTGTGATGTATATTTTTGAGAGTATGATGGTCATTTTTGTAAGGACTAAATCTTGCTAATGAATGTCCTTTTAAAACAAATCTACTGTTGGAGAGGAATTTTGAATTTTCCTTATTTGCGGTTATTGTTAAGGTTATTGCTTAATGAACGTTAATCATCGTGAATCATTCATTCCATGAATCTTTCAAATTTTGATTGAGGAAAATCGAAAGAATATTGTTTTGTTCATTAATTTATGAAAAGAAACTTTGGTGATATATCTTTTAAAATTTCATTTATTTTGTTTCAATTTTCATCGCAGGGAGATTAGATAGAAAACGTAGATAGAGGGTAATTGACCTGTTGATAAGTTTTAAAGGATTTAGATGTAAGGTGCGTGCAATCTCTTGCAGAACAGATGTTGAATAACATAAGTTTCATTTCGCAATTGTTAAAAAAGGGACTACTGATTTACCTACTACTTACTTGATGAAAGGAAATATCTTTTTTAAATATCATGTTTTTGTTCGATAGAAGAAAAATAGTTATTCATTTTCTGAATCCGGTTAATGGAAATTATGTACATTTTATGCTACAATTCTATCGTAATAAAGGCCACAAATGAAAGTTACTATGATTAAGACTTCAAGAGCTTTTAAACAATGGAACTAATTTTTGTGTGTGCCTTTGCATGCTAATGTCTAAGAAGTTAAAATAAAATAGTACTTTAAATTTAAGCATGATGACTGAGAAATTGATGACTACCATTCATGTTTTTTTTTTCAGATTTGAAAAAAATCCGATTATATGTCTTATTAACCTTTTGCTTACAGTCTGGGACTGACGACTATTTTTATATTATCTCGTACCAGAATTTACAAGGGAAAAAATCCTTGCGGTATATTTTTCTTGAAAGTATCATAGTATAAGTTTTCGACAGATATTATTTTTCAAAGTGAAGCGAGTAGAATAAAGAAATATTTTCTGTGACGACATATCTTCCAAGTCCGTAATCAATGGGTTAACAATATTACTTGCAATATATTTTAAATCAACAGAATTGTACTACTCACATCACAATATTTATATTTTTAAATTTCAGTTATTATTATAAAACACTAACAAAAGTTAATCCTAAATTTTGGCACTGGTACATTATAGAAGTTTATTATTTTAATCCCCTATTTTATAAAGCAAGCGTTAACAGAAATAGTCAGTTATTATTTATGACTTAAGAAAAACATTAAAAATATTTTGAACTAAAGCATATTTATTAATATCAAAAATAACTTTTATCACAAGGAAATATAAAATAATGAATTAAGTTTACAATTTAAACGCAGTTGTAAAAATAATCTCTATGATAAAGAGATAAATAAAATTCCTTACCTTATTAAATTTATAGTATAAAATATTCCTTATTTAATATCCCATTTACAACCCTGATTTATTAAAATATTCTCTTTCTTAAAGATATTCCATTACGGTCTATATTTAAATTTTTTTTTATCATAATCTACTTAAATTCACTTTTCATTTCCCAACAAGTAAGGTGTAAAAATCATATTTCATAAGAATATTTCTTCTTAAAAATCATATTTTCTTAAATTCTTTATAACATTAAATATTTCTTATTTATTCTTATTTATTAAATCTCTTTTATTTCTTTTTAATCTGTGTAAATTCACCATTTTTCCCTTTCTTAATAGTCTAAAATAATCATTCTTTTAAATTGTTTTCAATACGCAAAAACCGAAACATTATTCTGTTAATTTCACGCGTTTCTTAATTTCCATGATGTTCTCGGAAACTCTTTTCCAACCAGAAGCAGATTAGGGACGTATTTCTTCAATATTAATTCACCGATAAAAAGAAGTAAGCGACTAAAGTTGAACATACATTGGTTAAAATAAGCCACGTGTTACTAAATTGTTCTTGCGCCGCGCCTCTTAGCTTAAAATCAACTGACACACAGTGAGAAAGGATGGGATTTTATCGTCGAAGTGATTGTTAAAAATTAAATGTTGCTGGCGTTCTAGTATGTTTTAACGTAGAGAATTGCTAAGAGAGAGCAATCTTCTGGAATTTAAAGACGATTTGATTTATATAAAGGAATTCGAGTGCCATCGTGTTCCTTTTTCATTCATTTTACATACTATTCGACCTTCTACTGCTTAAAGTTCATACTACGACTGCATTAATTTGAAGTTTTGCCATATTTTTTCTTCGACTGTTGTAAGGAGATAAAACAATAGCAGAATGCAATTTATATATATATATATGCGTCTGGGCGTGTTTAAATGAACACCAAGGTGCTTTTTTCAGAATGCAATTGTAGGGAACATCTTCACCTTCTGTTTACCTTGTTGTGGTAATTTGGTTGGTTAAGTCGGGTGCATGATGGATTGCTTTGAAAGAACACAGAGAGTGGTTAACGAATTTTTATTACGATACTGAAACACATTGGTAAATCTTTAACAGAACATTAAAAAAAAAACAATCGCAGTGGGAAGCTCTTTGAAGGGAACGTTTTACTCCAGAACACATGTAGGACACATGTGGTCAAAAGGACTTTCGACGTGCTGAAAGAATTTTGATGGGAAGTACTCAAAATTCCTCCTTACAGATACTATAAAAAATCATATTAATAAACTTTTTTCAATAAAACATAAAGATTAATGAATGTTTTTATTATTTAATCAGCTTATAAATATTGTCATAAGTTGCTATTTTGTTGTTAGTTTCGTTCATATTAGAATGTTTAAAATGACCGCTTCCTCCAGAAATAAATATGATACTTTGATTGATATACATGGTCATTCCTAATTCCCTCCGGGGTTTCGAAACGTATAGTAAAAAACGAAGACGAATATGAAAAAAAGAAACATATGAAATTATTCCGAAACTATTCAAGTTTTACTTACATACATTACAGGTGTTCTATGTGTGAACCCTTGGTCACACGGCATACATCCATGCGATAGTCCAGTTCCTGCCATACTCCGTTTCTTTAAATTTCCGGTACCACACATGAATTGTTTTGTCAGTTGGTCCCTGTTTTCGATATTTATTACGAAAGGCCCGTTGAACTGACACCACTGATTCAGATTTAAAGAAACGGAGTATGGCAGGAACTGGACTATCGCATGGATGTATGCCGTGTGAGCAAGGGTTCACACATAGAACACCTGTAATGTATGTAAGTAAAACTTGAATAGTTTTGGAATAATTTCATATGTTTCTTTTTTTCATATTCGTCTTCGTTTTTTTACTATAACGTTTCGAAACCCCGGAGGGAATTATGAATGACCCTGTATATATATATCTAGTTCTCAAATCAGAATTTGTTATTATTGCAAAATAATTAAATTTTCTTTTATTATTACGTCCTTATATTAATTCTTTTAAATATTTTAATAATTTGTAGTATAGATGTCTGTATTTAAAAATTAAATACACCGACCTTTAAAAAATTGAAGACGGACATTAAACTGTGAAATTACAATCATTTATACATATAAGTGGTCTTATATAAAGATTTTTGTTACAAAATTTTATTGTTGCAGTAATGTTTAAAATCTGAAAAAAGCATTCCCTTTTTATGTAATTATATATGTACGCGTTTTTAATTTTTTTATGAAACTCTCTCCATTTAAATGAAATTTGATACCAATATAATATTCATAACAATAGAATTATCATAAAACAAATATTACAACAATATTAAATCCATTTAACAATATTATTATGTAAATGTACATTTCAACAGTCAACATTTAAAGTAATTTTTTTCGTATATTTTAAGTCATCAAAGAACGTAAAATTTAATCAGATGAACGCGTTTCTACAAATTTAATTATAGATCCCTTAATTAAACAACTCATTATCTACTGAGTAATTTACTTTATTAATTTTAATCATTATTTATTGACCCAATTCAATGAAGATTCATAAGATTAATTTTAATTCAGAATAAAACAATGCATGCGATTTCAATTAAACTTCTTGTAAAGTTAATATGCGCATAAAGATTTAAAATTAAATGAAAGTGAATTGCTTAGGTCATGTTTGATGGATTCATAAAAATATTAATGATGAGTGCTTGAGTTTGTTTTCATGATATATATGTGACGTCCTCAACAAGTTTCAGCATATCTGTATTAAATTTTGATCACATTTTTATATTTTTACTCAAATGTACTAAGATCGCACCCAGAAAAAGGAATTGATTAAAACAAGAAAACATGTTTTGTTGAGTACATTTTGTTGTTCAAGCAAAATTTTTAGTTGAAGTAAAAAGTTGGTTTTGTTGCATTGAGCATTGTTAACACTCTTACAAAATTTTAACAAAATTTCATCAATTTTACTTGAATTAACAAAATCTGCTTTTTTAATTTTACCATAATTTTGTAATTTTTAATTCCAGCAAAATTTTGTTGCTTTTACAAAATTTAAATTGTTGTGTAGTAGCCATAACTCTCTCACGTAACTTGGCTTATTTGAGTTATATAGCTGTATAATTAAAATATTAACATAATTTATGGATAATTAAAACTTTTTTAATTGGGATGGACCAAGGTAGTTTTAAAAATCCCCCTATTCCATTTATTACTTTCTTCTATCTTTACCAGAAGACACTATTGGAGCCATGAAAAATTTCAACTTCTGGTTTTCGACGGATTTTAGAAGGTCCTGAACACGATTTGACTGTTTTTAGAAAATGACTGTCTATGTCTGTCTGTATGTGAAAATAAAAATTGAGGGCGCTCTATTTCAAGAACTAATGCACGGAATTTATTAAAAATTTATATTCAGTTACTTCCTGATATAAATTGGTGCTGATTACTTTTTGGCGTAAATCGTGCAACAGGTGGCGCCACTATGTTGTAATTCTTGCGATTTCTCAAGAACTAATGCACTGATTTACATCAAAATACAGATAGAGTTAGACCTTGACATAAATAGAAGCTGATTACGTTTTGGTGTAAATAGCCCGACAGGTGGCGCTGCTATGTTATTTTTTTTTCAGGATTTTCACTATAACTAAATCTCAAGAACTAATGCACGGATTAATTTTTAAATAATTTTCAGCAGTGATTTGAGCCTGTAATTCTTAAATAATAACCAGTGAATTTTTATCCTGCTTTTTTACAAGCGTAAACCGACAGAGTGAAAAATGTCCCAAGCCGGGAATCGTCCCGGGTCCTCAGAATAACGCTCTGAGGCCCCAGCATACGGCAACACAATTAATTTTTAATTAAGTGAATTACGCCTGTAATCCTTGAATCTCCCTTGAAAGCAGTGAATTTTTATCCTGCTTTTTACAGGCGTAATTCAGTGCTGAAAATGAATTAAAAATTAACTATATGTTGCCGTATGCTGGGCTTTGTATTTTCGTCTCATGTTTGCCGCAGAAATTTGCATGCTGTTGTAGGGCATGTTTACCGAATAGACCCGGGACGCCCGTGCTTACCCAAAGAGATACAAAGGTGCCCTCAATTTTACTTTTCAGAATAACTTTTTACAATATATATATATATATATATATATATATATATATATATATATATATATATATATATATATATATGTGTGTGTGTGTGTGTGTGTGTATCAGGGTAAAAATTGTATTTTCCTTACGGAATTTTTACCTAAGAAGCTCGCTCTTTCTAAATTGTTGTTTGCTCGAAATTTTGATGGTAAAATTTCAAATCGTTGCAACATACCAAAATTGAATTAGTAAATAACAAAGCAATTGGTAGAGGGGGAGCTCCAGAGTAACGTCCGGCTTTCCCTACTTTTATGTCTTAAGCGAGCCCTGTGCTCATGATGACATTTTCATCATGTGCTGCGGTTGCAGCCGTTCCGACATATATAAGAGTGAGAAATTTCGAGTTTGGATATCGTTCCTTCTGTCCCAGTGGTTAGAGTCACAGGTCGTTATTCTGAGGATCCGGTTTCGATTCCCAGCTTGGGACATTGTTCAATCTGTAAGTTTACGCTTGAAAAAAAAGCAGGATAAACATTCGCTTGTTATTATTCAAGGAATTCACAGCTGAAAATGAATTAAAAATTTCCTAAAAAAAGAGTTAAGTTTAGATTGTTTCTATTACAAAACAATAATTTTAAAGTAAATATTATAATTGTTTATGTAACAAAAACATTTGTTGCTTTTTGTTTCCGACGATCCAAAATTTTTTGTTGGAATTGCAAAAAAAAAAAAAAAAAAAAAAAAAAAAAAAAAAAAAAATCAACAATATTTTTCTTGTTGATTCAAACAAATTTTTCATTGACCCATATTTAAACGGAAAATTTTGTTTGGCCAACCAAATTTTGGTTGATTCAACAAAATTTTTCTCTGGGTGCGATGTAATGAAAAGTTAAGTTTATGTGGTTTGAATGTGAAATATCTAAACTAATCAAACATTATAAAACTGTTAATTAAATGAATATTGAACAGTTTTAAGATAACTTAAAATTAATATTTAAGAAATCATTCTTTATTTATTTTTAAATTTTTAAGAAAATACATGTAGCTTAATTTCCATTTATAAAAATGTATAATGTTTCTACTCTGCGCACATCGCATTCAGATATATCAGCATTATTTACTGATACATACCTTTCTATTCCAATTATCTGTAGCAGTTAATATCTCTTAAATCGCTGTTGGTAGGAACGTAATTAAGAATACAAAAAAAGGACAATAAAAGTATTTATATGTAGCATTTATTTCACAAGTGGTTGTAGAAATATTAATTTACAAAATTTATTTTCTTTTAATGATCTTTTTGTATAAGGTATATTTATAAACATCCCTGGTGCTAAAAAAAATCAGATAAACTTTAAAAAATATTTTTATTTTACAACAAATGTTTTACAATTTACGATACATCCAATTTTATTCAATGTTTTCTGGGTATGGTAACGAAGAGAGTTAATCATTAATTTCAATTAACCTTTCTTTATTTACCATAACAGAGACAGTTAGCAGTAATATGAAAATCATGGGTGGCGCATGAGTGGCGTCAACGCTTTGAAAGTCTAAATATCGACGATATTTTTCTGCAATGCAAGGTCTTTTAAAAGTATGAAAGTAATATACATCGATTTTATATTAAATAAAAAAATATATATATCAAATAAAATGGAAAAGTTACACAAATATACAAGCGGAGTATTCCGTACGTTAGTGACATCTAATAAAAAAAATAATGATAGAAAGCGAGAAAAAAAATCGAACATCAACTTCAATACAATCGAAACACTTGTTGAACGCTGATGGATGATTGAGAAAAAGAGAAAATGATGTACATGTTATAAATCACATATATATATTAGCATTAGCCGTTCTTATTTTTCTTGTAAGGCATACTCCGTACGTCGTCTGTGTTCATAAAGTTTAATTAGATTTTTATAATTATTGCCATTTCCTTCGGTAATGACGCATCGAGTCATACGACGATAGCTCTGAAATTTATTTTTTTCCCTACTTTATCGTATTTGGCCTTTATTTGTTTCACTGTGAAAAATTTGCAGCAATTTGTCCAGTCATTTGACCCTTTTTGTACAAAACGGTTATATAACTGTAATTTAGCTGTATTCTGACCATAATATGGACTCTAATATGGTCAGAATTGAGTTAAATTACGGTTCTTTTAACTGTTTTCTATACTGTTAAAAATTTGCAGCAAACTGTTCAGTCATACGATCGTTTTTTTTTAAAGAAAACGGGTACATAACTAGAATTTAACTCTTATTTGACTGTATTATTGCCCGTATTACAGTCAAAATAGAGTTAAATTACGATTATAAAACCGTTTTCTCCAAAAACGGTCAAATGACTGATCAGTTTGCTGCAAATTTTTAGCAGTGTTTAAAAACGGTCGAATGACTGCAAATTTATAACAGTGTTATTTAAAAATATAGATTATTAGATTTTAAATCTAAAAATCGTCAATATTTGTTTTGATTGTCTTATAATCTGAATTAATATTTTGTTTAATTATGTTTTCAGATTGCACACTAACCTGAACGAACTTTTAACATACACAGGAATAATTTAAAACGCAATTTCTTCTCCACATTAAAAAAAAATCTCATAAACAGAAGTAGTTTTTTTTCGATTAAAACAAAATGCTTATATATTGCTTTCATTTTACCGAATATTAAGTGCATATGAAAAACAATGAGGTTTCTCAAACCAGCATGAGAAAAACTGAGCTAAACTTACTATAAATAGAAAATAGAGCATCTTATTATATTTTCAAAAACATAAAAAATAAATATTTGCTGTTATTGTATCTTGTAAGATTTTGAAAGCATTACAGGAACTCCCCTGCTCGTGCTCATTAAAAGTTCTCCAGAACTTGGGTACGGTGATTGGCATGTCTAACGGGCGCCCGTAGGCGACTGGCGGCGCAGCTCAATGGTTTTATACCATAATAATATTTCACTATTCCATTCATTTATATTGGCATATCCAAAATGAGATAAAACAATATGAGTGAGACTAGATATATTTTATAAATATATAAGAAATTTGAATAATTGTCTGTGTATGTTATTTCCATGACTTCATGAATTAATTAAAATTTTAATATAAGAGAATTTTAGAAAACAAAATCTTTTCTTAGTAAATAAATAATTTTTGAACTTTCTAACGATCATATCTATATATAAATTGAAACATTTTTCTTATTGAAAGAAAAAGTCTGTTTAAAAAATCCAAGTTATAAAGAAACAATGATAATACTAGCAAACTAGTTTTGTTTAAATGTACAGTTGCACCTTCCATATTTGGTGGGGCAGCATATATATGTACATTATTAAGTAAAAAAAAATTCCAGATACATTTTAACAATCACTGTAAATTCAAACTTTTAAACGATAAATGTATTTAGAAAAAAGAACCTAATACTTGAGTAGTTTGGAAAAAAAATAATGTACCTAATATTTAGCGTTAAATTTTAACACAGTTTTCACAACGTCATTTTTTAACACAATTATTAAGTAATAATGCCACTGAGGCAATGATCCCTAAATACACACCTTAAACTGACACGCAAATTGCCTACACAGGATAGCAGTTCCTCCTTGCGTACATTTCTTCACATAGTGTTTAAAAAAAAGAGTTTCTCGTCCTATATATATATATATATATATATATATATATATATATATATATATGTATGTTTGTTTGTGTGTCTGTGTGTGTGTTTATGCAGCTGTGTAATGAATGATCCGCACTAAAACCATATAAAGAGGGTTGTTTCTACACACCAACAGGATTTATCCCCTTCGCAATGACCACCGCATATACTTGAAGCATAAAGTTATCAGATTTGATGATTATTGATACCAGTAAATTTTAATTAAACATTTTCCCCCATTAAATCAAAACATTTGTGCGGATAAATTACAAAAAAGTTCATAGTTTATGTAAACGATAAGAAGTTACGAAAAAGGCGCTCTTCGCCAAACGATTAAGATACAACCATTTATTCAGCAAAATCTAAATGCGAAGTGCTTTAACAATATATGAATCTAGATTTATATTATTGTAATATACCGCGAAGTACATTTAATACTCAGTAGTTCGATCAGTGATACCATTGGTAATGCCACGTACATCGAAATGTGAGACGTCTTTCTCATTGTTGTTTGCAGCCAGCTGTGGGCTACTTTCAGCAATTATCCTGATGTCAGCAATTATCCTGATCAGAAAGTCAGTTTATTCAAATTTCAACATTTGGACAAAAAATAAAATTGGATTGATGAGAGGTTATGAAATTCGCATTTTTCACGGAATAAGCGGATCGGAATTCGTTCCCTGTTGCTGTGCACTATCACCCTTCATTGTTTTATATATGATTAATCATTATCCATATATGATTGCAATATATAAGTATGTGTGTGTGCATATGACATATGATTAGATTTCTTACTACATGTTTTATTGTATTTACAGAATTTTAACTTTATAATTATTTGATATAGTATTTTTTTTCATAATAATGATTTTATGTGGCGAAATGAATTCAGTTAGTTTAGAAACAGAATTTATCATTTAAAAATCTTTATATGATTTAAAGTGTGAGAAAACAAATATCATCAACATATAAAACGATATTTAATATCCATACACTTCAGCAACGTTAGTGAAATTTATAATCTATTTTAAAATGTGGAATTTAATTTAGTCTAGAAACTATGACATTTATTTAATTATATTGAAGTCCATTTAAACTTTTCAGCTGAAGCGGAAATTTCTAGAGCATAGAGTTTCCCATTTAGGATGAAATATTCATTTGTTCGCTGTCATTTGAGTAAATCCTCGCAGAGCAGCGCAAATGATTAGTTCCATCAGAGGGAGACACAAGGAAACAGAATTAAATTATTCTGTCATATTTAGACTCAATGTCGGTTGAATATGATTTTCAGTTGTAGACAAAATTTGCGTTGTAGGTTTATTTGTTGATAGTAAATAGAAAGGTTTCTCAAACTTGTTAAATATCCCGGTTAAAACATTATGAGAACGAAGCTACATTCCTGTGCTAAATCATTATCTTTAATATAAAAAGTCATTAACTTAAACGGCAAGATAAATGTTCAATGCAATTTTAAAGGATCCAACATATATACAATTAGGTATCTTCTATTACAATAGTACTTTCCGAACTGTACAGAGAGTAAAAGAAAGCTTCCCTATTCGTTATTTTTAAGAATTCAGCTAATTGTACTTAAACACATGGATATAAAATTTGTGAAACTCGATTAGAGAAGCTGCATTCCCAGTTTTCGTCAATACTAAATCTGAATGAGAATTTCACCAAATTAATCAGCTATAGAGAAGTTGACTTAATTAATGGTGCTTTATTTTTGGTCGCAAAAGTTTGCCGGTATTCCGCAAGGTATCGCTAAACTAGGGCGAGAATTGGACACTAGTGGAAATGAATATTCAGATTTAAGGATATATACGATTTGAAACATTGGTTTCAAGAATGAAAGAAAATTTGCGAAAAACCACGTTCAGTCAAACTCATAATATAAATCCTTTTATGGGAAGATTCTGCTGTCTTGCTTCAAATATCAGCCACTTTTGAATTTCAAATTGCTATATCTCAACATTTTTTTAGAGATAGTATCAAAACAAAAACTGTTCCAGTATCCTTGTATCGAAGCCAAACATGTAACGAAAACACATTTTGACTTTATAATTTTGTGTACATCTTTTTTAATTTGAAATTTTTAAGTCGCCATCATTTAGAAACAAGTTGGCAGATGAAGCTTACGATCAAACTCAGTTGCTACATTGGTATGTCACATGTTTAGTCGTATACAAATGGGTTCAGTGGCGTATTTTACTAAAATCTTTATAGAAGCTCGAATCTTTTATCGATTTCCTAATTTTTTTTCGTGTACAGTAGGGTGGATCGAGAATATTTAAATTCGGAAAATCAAAATGTAATACCACGCAAATGTTAAGTATGGTCATAAGAATTAAAACTGCATTTGTTTTTATAAATAAAGTGTTATCTGCCTGTGTTCCCGGGAGCTCAAAGCATTGCAAAATTCATCGAAAATGCATTGTACAACTTACAAATCGAAATGAACATAAAATTAGAAAGTAAAAATGTTATACTGCGAAAATATTGTGTATGGCACGTAGAAATATGCTTGCATTGTTTTTTCGAAATTATATAATATCTTCCAGGGACCCGGTCATTCGAAATTTCGAAAAATATGCGCAACTCCAATTTTGCCTGATGTACTTATATAACAGAATGCTTCACACAAGATGCAAGAGTACAATACAAACATTTTATCTATTAAAAGTACACAAACAATTACAAGATGGAAATACAACATTTAAATTGTTAAAAGTGTTTTTTTCTGTTAACCCGGGAGCAGTCGCATGGGGTATGACATACCCCAGGGTGCGTATGGTTTTTACAATTGTCCCCACTATTCTTCGAAAAGTAATCTACAATTTACATTATCATAGGACTTGTAACAATTGCCTCAGACTAAATAAGGTGACGATTATTAATTGTATTTATTGGTGACAATGTAAAAACCATTCATAATCTGCGTATGCGCGACTCCTCCCGAGTTAAATCAGTTCGTGCTCTTCAAAAGAAAAATGTAAGTATTCGAAATTTTTCGGCTTGGGGTTTATTGTTGGTTCTGTTGGAGTTTTGTAACATTAAAATTTGACTTAATTTCAAAATTGTGCATAATGTGTCTTGATTGTAATTGATATCTTAAGAATCCATCCCTGTTGTATGGGCCCGGTTGTATGGGTCCGTATAGCTGTTGAAGCAAGTATCACAATGACAGTTCATTTGCATAACATACACTCGTGCAAACTGCACTTGTTCAAACTATCGGGGCACCGCGAATTCGATGAGGTTCAAACAGCAAAAATATTCAGGAATGCGTCCGCAATAGCCTACAATAAATGTGATTCAAACCATAAAATTATGATCTTTCTTCTGGGATATTTAACAAAAGTGACGGATGTAATTAAAATCAATATATTATGATCTTTCTATTCTCATATCTAACAAAAGTTACAATTATTTTAAAATAGCATAACTTAATCCAAAATAAAAGTAAATCAACGAGCATGGAGTAACTCTAACGATAACGTAACTGACTTGTAAAATTAGTTGCAACGATGCGTTACCGCACTTTGATGAAATCCAGCCAAAAAGTAACGCCATCTAGTGTTCGTGGGGGCACCGTTAGATATTATATGATTTCCAAAATACTTTACACTCACTACGTACCAAACCCATCTTTTTTCGGGATATGGCATTTTTATTTTCTAACTGGATTTATAAGTTGGTTTCGATTTACAAGGTGTATAATGCATTCTTGACGAATTTAGCAAAAATTGGGCACACCTGGGGGCAATGGAATATAACACTTTATTAGGACAAAATTGCAATTTTATTACTGAGGACCATACCCAAATTTTGCGCGGTGTTACATTTAAATTTCCCGATTTTCGGTTTTCTCATTCCAACCTAGTGTACAGCCTAAAAGTCAGAAATCCGAATCCCATCAGTACATTAGTTTTTATATGAGTTGTAATTTTCCAACTGAAAGAAACATGTCTGGGCATGGATTCAAACCTGGAATCTCTTGGCTGAAGCTACCAATGCTCAACCAACTGACCCATCCCGGTCGAATCTGGAGGAACTAATTCATCTAGTTTATCTTATTGATCATAGCATCTGGTCTGATATCTGAATCAACTTAACAGAATAAATAGCAGGTAACTTGAAACTCCAGTAAACGCTCGATATAAACACTAGATTTATTTTAACACACTATATTAAACTAGATTTATTTTAACAAAATTATTCAAATTTGTAAGGATATCATATGAGTTGTAATTTCAGTTGTACGAAAATGATAAATACTATGAGTAGATCGGGTACATGTAGGTTTAAGAAACAAAAATGTAAAAAATGTAATATAAAAAATCAATTACGTATCTTACCTGTATGTTAAAATATGCTTTGCTCCAAAAACTGCTATTAATTTTCTCCATGAGCTCTTATAATCAGTTTAACAGGGAATTGCAGTTTTTGAAGATGGATATCGTGCTCAGCTTTCGTGCAACATCCTGTTCATTCGATAGCGCTGTGAAGACATTTACAGCACTTCCTGTGGAATGTTTTCCCCTTAAACGTTCATGTAAGATCATTAATTGTTTTAATTTAGTTCTTCTGGCATATTTCCATAAAAAACAACTGTTAGGAATGCCTTTTATCGAAATACCGTGTATAAAATTTATTTTCTAGACTACAAATAAAATTTAATGTCTGCTCATTATATGTATTCACACAAACTGTCCTTTTAAGAAAAGCGTTCAAACGCTAAAAATTTTTGCAATAACACAGGAAAAAGAGGACCAAACAAAATACATATTCGTCATGGAAAATAAATCTCATTCTATTTAGACTTGGAAATAGGCTTCAAAAGAAAAATAACAATATCGTTTAAAATATAATAATGAAACTTAAACATTTTAAATAGGATACAGAAAGGAAAAATCAAGAGAAAATTGTTTTTTCGTGTTTTGGGATTTTTTATATTATAAATCGAACATCATCTATTTTATTTCCTGCGGCGTATTTCCATAAAAGCACCTTTTAGGAAAAACCTTTACCGAAATACCATGCATAAAATTATGGAATAGAAATAAAATTTAATGTCTTCTCATTATAATAAGTATTCGCACAAACTGTCCTTTTTTAAAAACGCGTGAAAACGCTAAAAAATCTTGCAATAACACAGAAAAAAGAGGACCAAACAAAATATATATTCGACATGGAAAATAAATCTCATTCTATTTAGATTTGGAAAGAAAAATAATAGTATTGTTTAAAATATAATAATGAAAGTTAAACATTTTAAAGAGTACAGAAATGAAAAAAAAATGCACCATATTATTTTTCCGTGTTTTGGCATTTTTTTTTACTAAATCGAACATCCATATAAACAACGAACATTATCGTATATACTAAAAAAAATGTAAATCGTTTCCATTGAAGAAAAACTACAAAGATATTAAATATGAAATATTAATTATGTAACTTTGTTGTCTGGCCATTTTTTTAAATATTGTTATGGTAAAATAAAACTGCTATAAACAATTAAACAGTTTTAAAAATTTCACAAAATAACTGAATAAAAAGTAAAATATTTAGAAGAAAATTAGAATGTGAATATAAACTCATAAAAGAAGCTTTCGCTGCTCTGAGATTAACGGTACTCACTAACTGAGGTTCTTCTTGTATGTGAACGAAGGGTTTACGTTATTTTAGAAAATGATCGTGACTGATCAAATCGACCTTTTATGATTCTTTTCGTGTAATTGTTCTGGGCGAAAATAAAGAATGTCTTAGGAATTGCCGAATTAATTGTAATTAAGCACTTGGCTGCTTAAATAGAAATGGAAGATTTCGCTGAGTTTATAGGATTTTTAACAACAAACTTTTCGAGGATTCCTGCAAAAATTTTCATACATAAGTTACAATCTTACGCATTCGCGCAGTTACATTTATGACAGTTATTTGTTCAATTGATAAATTCCAACAATCAGTTTATTCTTGCGTGAAACTGCGCGTGGTTATAATTCATAAAGATGAATGTGATAGTGTTATCTGTATTTGGTTCTATTTTATTTATGCAGTGCGAAAATAAAGAATATCTTAAAAATTGCCGAATTAATTGTAATTAAACATTTGGCTGCTTGAATAGAAATGGAAGATTTCGCTGAGTTTATAGGATTTTTAACAACAAACTTTTCGGGGATTCCTGAAAAATTTTCATACATAAGTTACAATCTTACGCATTCGCGCAGTTACATTTATGACAGTTCTTTCTTCAATTGATAAATTCCAACAATCGGTTTATTCTTGCGTGAACCTGCGCGTGGTTATAATTCATAAAGATGAATGTGATAGTGTTATCTGTATTTGGTTCTATTTTATTTATGCAGTGCGAAAATAAAGAATGTCTTAAAAATTGCCGAATTAATTGTAATTAAGCATTTGGCTGCTTAAATAGAAATGGAAGATTTCGCTGAGTTTATAGGATTTTTAACAACAAACTTTTCGAGGATTCCTGCAAAAAGTTTCATACATAAGTTACAATCTTACGCATTCGCGCAGTTACATTTATGACAGTTATTTCTTCAATTGATAAATTCCAACAATCAGTTTATTCTTGCGTGAACCTGCGCGTGGTTATAATTCATAAAGATGAATGTGATAGTGTTATCTGTATTTGGTTCTATTTTATATATGCAGTGCGAAAATAAAGAATGTCTTAAAAATTGCCGAATTAATTGTAATTAAACATTTGGCTGCTTGAATAGAAATGGAAGATTTCGCTGAGTTTATAGGATTTTTAACAACAAACTTTTCGGGGATTCCTGAAAAATTTTCATACATAAGTTACAATCTTACGCATTCGCGCAGTTACATTTATGACAGTTCTTTCTTCAATTGATAAATTCCAACAATCGGTTTATTCTTGCGTGAACCTGCGCGTGGTTATAATTCATAAAGATGAATGTGATAGTGTTATCTGTATTTGGTTCTATTTTATTTATGCAGTGCGAAAATAAAGAATGTCTTAAAAATTGCCGAATTAATAGTAATTAAACATTTGGCAGCTTGAATAGAAATGGAAGATTTCGCTGAGTTTATAGGATTTTTAACAACAAACTTTTCGGGGATTCCTGAAAAATTTTCATACATAAGTTACAATCTTACGCATTCGCGCAGTTACATTTATGACAGTTCTTTCTTCAATTGATAAATTCCAACAATCGGTTTATTCTTGCGTGAACCTGCGCGTGGTTATAATTCATAAAGATGAATGTGATAGTGTTATCTGTATTTGGTTCTATTTTATTTATGCAGTGCGAAAATAAAGAATGTCTTAAAAATTGCCGAATTAATTGTAATTAAGCATTTGGCTGCTTAAATAGAAATGGAAGATTTCGCTGAGTTTATAGGATTTTTAACAATAAACTTTTCGAGGATTCCTGCAAAAAGTTTCATACATAAGTTACAATCTTACGCATTCGCGCAGTTACATTTATGACAGTTATTTCTTCAATTGATAAATTCCAACAATCAGTTTATTCTTGCGTGAACCTGCGCGTGGCTATAATTCATAAAGATGAATGTGATAGTGTTATCTGTATTTGGTTCTATTTTATGTATGCAGTGCGAAAATAAAGAATGTCTTAAAAATTGCCGAATTAATTGTAATTAAACATTTGGCTGCTTGAATAGAAATGGAAGATTTCGCTGAGTTTATAGGATTTTAACAACAAACTTTTCGGGGATTCCTGAAAAAATTTCATACATAAGTTACAATCTTACGCATTCGCGCAGTTACATTTATGACAGTTCTTTCTTCAATTGATAAATTCCAACAATCGGTTTATTCTTGCGTGAACCTGCGCGTGGTTATAATTCATAAAGATGAATGTGATAATGTTACCTGTGTTTGGTTCTATTTTATTTATGTAGTGCGAAAATAAAGAATGTCTTAAACATTGCCAAATTAATTATAATTAAGCACCTGGTTGCTTAAAAAATGGAAGATTTCGCTAGGTTTATAGAATTTTCAACAGCAGGCTTTTCGGGAATTGCTGCTAAACATTTTCGTACATAAGTTTCAACCTTGCGCATTCGCGCACATACATTTATGACAATTCTTTGTCAATTGATAAATTCCAACAATCGGTTTATTCCTGCGTGAACCTGCGCGTGCTTATAATTCATAAAGGTGAATGTAATAGTATATCTGTGTTTTGTTCTATTTTATTTATACTAGGGCATCCAACCCGGGCTACCCGGGATAGAGAAAATATATGAAAACCATTTATTTTTTTTAATTGAAAACTCTAATAGTTTTTTTACATTTAGTAATTTTTTTTAAGATCCCTAACAACATCAAAGTGAATTTTTATATGAATTTTAATTATATATTCAAATAAAATCTTGAAATTTATTAAAAGCAGTCATTTCGTATTGGACTCGTGCCAGAAACTATTAGCCGAAGAAATCGCTAACAAATTCCTTATCTATAGCAGTTTTTTATATTCTGATAATTTCAGCGGTTTTAAACGTTTATTTCAATTACATGTCCCTTCTGTGTTTATACTATTTTATTTATTTCTCAATAAAGTTTTAATTTCGTTATTGAATAATAGGTGGAAACAAATGCTGAACTTTTTATATTGTGTATAAGGCAAACACGGATGAATATTTTTTTATCGTCTGCAAGCGATATAGATTTTTATTTATTTTATATCATGCTTGAAATTTAATTTAAATCGGTCAATTAAGATACAGTTTTCAAACAAATTGCATTTGAAAGTAGATTTTTTTTCCTGTATATAACGGGAAAAAAATTAAAATATGCGATGTTTAGAAAAAAAAAATCAGTAGCCAAAATCGCGAAACCGAATTTTCATCATCAAGTGTTGCAATTCGCAAAATGACGTCAGCGTTACGCACGGACACGTTTGTCCTTTATAATATAGATAGTATAGAAACATATGCACTTCTTGCAACTTTTATAACCCCGCAGTGTTGTAATGTTAGTTTCGGCCATAAGGGGTCATAGTTTTTTTATACATGAAGTAAATTAGTTTTTGTTCGTTTTGTGAATACCTTTTTTGTGTGAAATTTACATGTGTAAGCGAAATTTACTACTAAACATTGTGATCAATCACAATGTAACAAAACTGACTTTTTCAAAATAATACAACAAAATTCCTTAAAGTTAGAACATATGAATTTTTCAACCAAGTGTCACTCTCTACGTCAAATGTGTCTTCGGACGTAAATATCAGACGTTTAAGCTTGCATAGATATGATACCATGAAAAGTGACAAATTTCCAGTTGTTAACTTTACAGATTTAGTGTTCTCTAATAAAGCTCTTGTAGAAGTCCACGTGAACTCCGTTTAACTGAATATTCCTTGAGTATTAAAACGTAAGTGAGTACGACTTATCTAGTAATATTGAATTATCTTATTTTGTGCAATTTAAAATATTTTATTTGGGAAAACGTTCAGCTTTTCAACGAATTAATTTGTTGCAATAGGAGTTAGTTAGATCTAGTTAAAGATTTATTAACTATTTCAAGAAAAACATTGTTCAATAACATTTCATTGTTTTATTTTTTAAACGCTTATATGTTAAGCGATTTAAACGCTTGACTGTTCACTTATGGGAACACATGATACATCTGTCATTTGAGTTGTCGCCTTCCAATTGAACATTTCAGAGAAAGTAGCTATAAATTAGGATTCTCATTTTTTTTTATTTGTTTTATGATTACATTTCCCCCCTTTAATTAAATTATATATATATATATCTTTATCAATTTCTTTTAACTAAAAATAATAGAAAATATCCAATTATTCTTCAGTTATTATTATTTTTTTAATTAATTTTGTACTTAATATGTTTAAAGAGATTTTATATATTTCTAGTAACATTTTATGGGGGCACTAAAATAATATTCTTATTTACAAGTAAATTGCTAATAAATGTACACTCCATTTATTTTTTTATTTTCACGTAATTTCCCATGCCGTACAGACTATTAGAGTTTCTGATAAACGCTACAGCAAGACGTATTCTTAGAAGATACACTTATGATTATTAACCATAAATAGAAAGCCTTTTTGAATTATTCATGATATTTTTGGAATTATTTCCAAAGCTTAATAGATATCGTTCATACAGAAAAAATAAACAGCGATGTTTTTGTTTTAAATGTGTTATATCAAATGAAAATAAACATTCAGATACCATTAATGTTTGCAAGTTTAAGTATTAGTACCCTTTTTAATGAGTTTTAATTTTTGTTGTGAGTAATAATAAAATTGTTTACAACTGAATTCTTCAGTTGCATATAAAAAAGTAAAGGTATGCATCTTTCAACAAATTAATTGTAATATTCAAAATTAAATTGGGAAAAATATATTCACAATATAAAATAAAATATATTCACAATATTATTTCTTAGACGAAAAAAAAATAGCTGTATATTATATATTTTTTAAGACAGAAGAGAAAAATTTCAATTTATTTAAAATTTGTAAATGAGAAAAAAAAAATTCAGAAAATATCATTTCCAAATCCGCCTACTTAATATATTTATATTTAAAAAAAACAGTAAATAGATTTTAACAAAATTCCTGTTTAATAATGCACTATTTTTTTCTCTAATAACGGATATATATTCCATTTTTCCATTACATAATTTCATGAAAATGAAATAGATTTTTTTAATACTATCATTTTAAACAATGTGGTTAGATAAGCAAAATATAAAAATATATACTAAATTTATGAATCATCGATAATTCTCAATATTAGTTATTACTATAAAAATAGAATATCATTTATACTAAAGTACTTGAATCTACCTATTTCACAGAACAGTTTAAGATTTAAAAAAACTCTTAAGCATTTTTCAAAAATCATAGATCACAGATTATGTGGCATTCAATTCTGTAATGTAAAGTAATTAGGTGTTAAATACTGATTATATTAAATATACACACGTTATGTTGTGTTTTAGTAGCATATACATTTATAATAATGATTTTCCTTTTACCAAAATTAGAGTGCATAATAGTAAAGGGAATGTTACAGAAACAAGTGTAGACAGTATAAGGACGGCAAAGAAAGCTCGTAAATAGCCTACAACATCCCTACAGTATTTGTATTGACTTTTAAATGATACATAACTTAAACATGCAGGCGAAATAAAAGAAATAATTTTAAAAACATATGAAACTTAAATGATTTTGCATTTCAAAACATGAAACTTGCGCGAAATCTGTATTTTTCATGCCTGAAATATCTTCTCTATGCAGAATATGCCATTTTTTCAAAAGATAAATTTACATTGTGATGTAGGAAATGTGATATGATGCGGCGTAGGAAAAAGTTTATGTATAATTTTTACAGCTGTTAATTGATAGAAAATATTTATAAGGTGTGTGGACATCCTTATCCGAAGTGCAAGCTTTACAAGTCTCCAAGTAAACCGTCCATCTTTCATTCTCTATATTAACCTCTTAAGAACTGAAGTTAAAATAATGCTATTAAAATACATTTGTTGCTTTTGAACAAGAAAATAACACCATAGTTTAAAGAAAGAGGTCTATTTTCTGAAATTCATACTTTAAGGGACTGGTAATTTAAGTTTACAAATATGAATCTAAAATTACTAACCACGTTAAAATATCAATTTTATTTTCAACAACCTAAATTCCCAAAATAACACTGTAAACATTTGAATGATCTACAGGTGCACAAACAATTTTCTTGTGAAGGTTTAAGTTATGTAATTGTGAAAACTACTTATTGTTTAGGCCACACTGTCTTGAAGGGATTTTGCAAACTCAGATAAAGATAACATTTATATTATGGAAAAATTAGCATCTGTGCTTCTTGGCTTTCTTTCAAAGCATTCAGCCATATAGAACTAAATAAAACAGGTAAAAATATAAAACAGTTTAGTTTTATGAGGAGAAGAACATAGGTCACATTTGTATACCTGAAAACTGAAGAGTTTAAACTCCGTTTTTCCCAAACCATGACATGCCTTCTCGACAAAATATTTCATTTTCGGCCCACGGAAAATTTATCGAATTTTCATATTTCTTTGTAGCGAAGATGAATAACATATTGGACTACGCTATAACTTTGACCATGGGGCCCCTAATATACTACGTTTCATTAGACTTTATAGAATTAACATAAAGTACCTTTTTAGAAGGTATTTTAGGCCTTCTCAACGAAATATTTCACTTTGGGCATGCGAAAAGTTTATCGAATTTTCATATTTTTGTTTAGCGAAGGTGAATAGCATATTGGACTAAGCTGTAACTTAGACGAACAGCTATGATCCTACTACGTTTCATTCGACTTCACTTTATAGAATTAACTTTAAAGTACCTTTTTAGAAGGTATTTTAGGCCTTCTCAACGAAATATTTCACTTTCGGCACTCGAAAATTTTATTGAATTTTCATATTTCTGTGTAGAGAAGGTGAATATCATATTGAACTACGTTATAACACAGAGCATGAGCCACGAACCTACTGCGTTTCATTAGACATCACTTTATAGAATTAGCGTAAAGTACTTTTTAGAAGGTATTTTAGGCCTTCTCAACGAAATATTCCAGTTTCAACAAACGAAAATGTTATGGAATCTTCATATTTCAGTGTAGTGAAAGTGAATAGCATATTAGACTAAGCTATAACGTAGACCATGAGCCACGAACCTACTATGTTCCACTAGACTTCACTTCAGAAGAATTAACATAAAGTACCCTTTTAGAAGGTATTTTAGACCTTCTCAACGAAATATTTCACTTTCGGCATGCGAAAATTTTATCGAATTTTCCTATTTCTATATAGTGAAGGTGAATTGCATGTTGGACTACGCTAAAATGAAGACCTTGAGCCATGAACCTACTACGTTTCATATGACTTCATTTTATAGAATTAGCATAAAATACATTTTTAGAGTTGTTTCTTTAATTTTTCCCACCAGCTTATACAACTTACATATAAATATATTCTGTTTAAATATACAACCATACATTATAAAAGAAATAATATATCTCAATAAAATTTTAGTGCCCTGAATATTTGTAAATATTTAAAAAAAAAAAATTTACTAGCACAATGACGGTTGTACAAGGAATATAAAATTGTTATAATTTAATCAATTATTTTTAACAGAATCAACTGATTGGTAAATGATTTATATTAGTAGTAATTTTAAAATATGAACAAAAATGTGTCAAGACTGGGACCCAGAATCTTTGGTTTTAATTGCCAATGGTCTTCCAATTGTTCTGAGCGAATATTGCGGTGGCTGGAATGTCGTCCAGATAGCTCAAATAGAAGGGCATTGGCAAATAAAGCCAAATGTTCTAGGTTCGAGCCGCAGCCTTGACACATTTTCCCTCAGGTGGGGGAAATTAATACTCGTATGAGACATACTTTATATTTATGAAAAATTTTATTATTCTTTTATTGCGAGAAGTTATTAATTACTATAATTTAATTTCTGAAACCACAATAACACACATTATTACAAAGAATAATAAGATTACATTTTAGAGACTGTTTAGAGATACATAGAAAATTTTCTAAGGTATGTTGTCACGCCTAAAAGAAGTGCAAGTTTTAAAGCTTAATAAACTTACCGACCACCTTCCATTTTACCTATTAAACATCAAATCTCACAAACCATCAAATGAATTCTCAATGACATGTTCACATTCCACACGCAAAGATGTGAAAGAAGTTTCATTTTTCTGTGTAGTGAAAGCGAATAGCATTGGAATTCGCGATAACGTGGAACTTGATCCACCATTATATTTCAGTTTATATAATGAACATTAAAAAAAAAAAAATTGGAGTTGCTCCTTTCATTTTTTTCCGCCAATGTATGCAACTTAAACAACAAATACATCAGTAACTATATAGCCATATATTTTATAAAAATTCAATAACATACCTGAAAAAAATTTCCGTACCCTTAATATTTATAAATATTTAAAAAAAAATTAAATTTTATTATCTCAATGATGGTTGTATATGTATAGGCATACAAACAAGAAATACAAATTAGTTATACATTATATGTTTGAATTATTTTATTATTCTTACCGATACTTCAATTTTTTAATCCACCATAAAAAAATTATACAAAAAAAAAACATAATTATAAAAATATGTACTACATTGTTGAAGACCATTTTACGTATTATTGAATGTTAATTATTACTTCTAAAGTTTTACTGACGGGAACTTTATAAATTCTAAATAGAAGGAAATAAGGCATAGAGAGGTAAGAAATGGGGTTTGCTAAAAAGTGTGGCCATATTTAAAGAAAACATGATTGAGAGGAATTAATTTATTCAACAGATCCATTATACATATTTAAAGTCACTATTTGAATTTTTTAGACAATTTTAAGGCAGCGCCAAAATTTGGTTAAATGAAACCAAGAATTTGTTGGTTGTTACTCATAAAAATAGTTACGCCATAACACATATAGAACATGTGATTATTACTTTCGTATTTCTTCATCCAAATTGCATAAAATGATGATACTTTTATTCTACTAAAAATAAAAGTCATTACAAACTTCATAAATTCCGATCTTTCATAAATACAAGTTTTTGCGCGGATTTATGTATTTAAAGACCATGTATTAATTATTTTTTTAATATTAAATAACTTGTTCATGTGCTTTAAAAATTATGGTGTCTGCAAAAATGTTTCAATCAATTAAAGAAGCATGTCGTTGTAGAAAGTCTAACGCTATCATTGATATGAAATATTTCTCCAATATTGGGTGGTAAAAATTTATTTCCATTAATGGCAAGGAATATTATACAAAGTATAAAGTACAAAAATATCAATATCAAGATAATTGTAGTTTAACATTTGAAATATATCCCAAAACTCCAGAATATTGAGCAAATATTTGCATTGCATTAAAAATATTTCCCATATAAATCCAATAAATATACAAACAAATTAGCGTTTCATAGGAAAAATTCTTTACTTTGCAAATATTTTGAAGGAAACGCCAAACATGTACTAAAATTGGTTTATTTAATATAAATTGTCTAAATTTTTCAAGTCAATATTGACGCAATTTTGCTAAATACTTTTAATATTGGGGGAATGTATCAGGCCAATGATGCATTAATGACCAAGATTGGGTGGAGATACACCCAGCATTAGTTATTCACTAAAGGGTAAAAAAATAACAGGATATAACTGTTAATGATGTAGTTTTTAGAACGTACTTTCATTAAATAAAATGTCTATAGCAAAATATTTAGGCGGTATACAACAAGCTCATTCTTTTTATTCGAGTCATTTCTTCATTTCCAAAAGACGTGCTTTTACTTCCATGTCCATTTTATTTCCATTAACGTTTCACAAACGTTTATATTACATTCCTGGACTCTCCAGAATTTGAAATATTTGTTCAATATATAAACGCGACTCAAATTTAACTGTTCTAACATTCCTCATTATAATTAACTAGTGCGAATATGAATTTACATAATAACACGAAATTCTGTAAATATATTTTTTACCACATCTAACACGTCGAATGATTTTTGTTAAATATATGTGTAAAGTGTGTAAACTGTATAAAGTTTATGTAATTTTAATCTGTGAATAAATAGCAATTATTCCTTTAATTAAAGAAAATTTTCAATATGATGTTAAAATTTTTTTTATTTGATTACATTGTATAATTAAAAATAAATTGAGATTGAAGGTGATCGCCTTACATTTTAGTATAATAAATGTTCATAGCATGCTTATTTAAAACTGAAAGAATTAAGAATTAAGAATTAAGAAAATTTTACTATCCTAAATTATAAGATTTAAAAAAAATTAAAAAATAAAAAACATTCAAAAGTGTCAAATTGCGGAAAATATGTGTTTTGAAGTTGACAATTTTAATGTCGGACAGTTTTTCCTATAGCTATTAAATTTGGGTTGATAAGGAAAAACATCCTATTCTGTGATAAATTAGAATCCAAAATTTTCGGGAAAAAAATAATCTCGGATATTTTTTTGGCAAAAATTTTACAGACCATGTTAAGACTTCCGTAAAAACCGGCCGTAAATTAGGTATTTTATCATATTTTAAACCATTGAAAAACATTATGTGAACGATTCTATAAAGAAAATCATTAACACATTTAACAGAGTATAATTTAACTCTATTGCCTCAATGTAATCACACATTAGTAACGCAGATGTAACGTTACCAGTTTCAAGTCGCGATGTCCAGCGTTTGACTTCATTTGTGTTAGAAATTTATAAATAATAATTTTTAACACTTTTCAACATACTTAAAAAAATGTATTTACTATTTTTTATTTACTCGAATTTTCATGAAACTTTTATATGTTATCGATTTTTACTATAGATTGTTCGGTATTGAAAATGAAGTGACTAGCATTTATAGCTCATTTACAAGGAAACACAAAATAATTCCGTTACATTATGGTGTGTAAAGAAAATGTTTCAGGTGAACGTTAATGATGTTACGTTACTTCAAAAATAATCAAATAAATAATTGAGGTGTCCTAAAGCATGTTAATATAGTGTTAGATAATGAGTAGCATTAATAGTTATTTTACAGGGACGCACAGACAATTAAAAATTATTATAATGTATGGGGAAAAATCGTTTACAATGAATTTAATTGATGATATGACAATTCAAACGTAATAAATTTTTGAAAAAATATCACCGAGGAGTACTAGAATATATTTTCAACAGATTAAGGAGAGTGTATCACTTATCTCATTTACAAACACACACAAAGTATTCGGCTACAGGATGGTCTCTGATAGATTTCAGTGTATAAAAAAAAGTCCTTCCGGCCTGTACCGGGAGGAAAAGGTAGCTTTCCTATATCTTCGTTTTAAAATTTTAGCTAATGTTACACGAAAACAGCAAGTTAAAATGCAAATAAACGTTTACAAAAGATTCGTTAATACTGATTTTGAATAAGAAATTCGCCAAATTATTGAGCAATAGCCAAATTGGCTTAATTTATGCACACAATAATTATTACAACAATGAAAGAAAATAATTTGCGAGCTGTTTGTGTGTTAATGTGCTGTTTTGTTTCAAAATGTCAGCCACCCTAGAATTTCAAACTGCTCTATCTCAGCCATATTTTAAGATAGAGGTAAACCAAAAATGCTCTGGAATCCTCGTATCAAGGCCTAACACTTAATTAAAAAATAAATTTGAATTTTTAACTTTTTTGTATATTTATTTTAGTTTTAAATTTTTAAGTGGCCGCCATCTTGAAACAAAACGGCAGACCAAGCTGGCCAACGAACTTGGTCGAGACATTGGTGAACTTGATACACACAATTAGTTTCATCAAAATTGATTAATAAATACGAGCGTTATGGTATGACAGAGATCATATATATATATATATATATATATATATATATATATATGATCTATGTCATACCATAATTTTTTGTTCTTGTTAACTTTTAGGGAACATTCTCCAGCATTTGTAAATTTGAGTGTAGCCAAACCAGATTTTTTTATTTATTTATTTATTTTTTTTGATAAATGTTACCAATAAGTTCACAGGATTACATAATCATATTGTGGAAATCGTATCGTGCCATTTTCTTAATATCATTGAATTATTTTACGAACACGTTGAGTAGCATAAATAGCATATTCATGAGAGTATACATTTAAAATAATCAGATATAATTCAAGGTGCCCGAAAAAATACGTACAACTTCAAAAATTTATTTAAGAAAGAATAGAACTATAGCAGATCTAGTTTCAACAATAGATAGACTCATTCAAAAACTTTTTCCTACAGTATGTTTATGGTCATAGATGGAACTGCACAACATGTAAACATTTATTAAAGAATTCAGTTGTTCAAAATGGCGTTTCCCGGGAAGAAAGGTCAATGTGGCGAGTGGTTTATCGAAATAAAATCTGATATTGAAACACAAAGAATTCGTCGAACGAAGTACGGGGAAACGCCGCTTTCTCATTCAAGCATTCGTGAGTGGTATCACAAATTTATGACAACGGAAAGTGTGAATCATAAAAAAGGATATGGTCGTGCTATGAAAGGATCTCATGTTGAAGTTTACTAAGACAGTAAAAAAAAAGTTTTTTGAGTTATTATATATACTGTTGTAACTAGTGTTTCTGTCGGCATATTCTTTTTTATTACTAAAATTTTGAATTTGTACGCATATTTTGGGACACCCTTCATAAGTAGCATAAATGCAGATATTAAAATGGTCATCGAAGTATAGTACAGTTATTTTAATATTACATTAAACCACACACGAAGGTAGCAAAGATTTGAACAACACAGAGCGTTATGTCATGAATGTGCACATGTCAGAAGCAACTGAAATTACTGGTAAAGGAAAGCTGCAATGTATAAAATCAAAACAAATTAGACTAGCTTAAAAATTATAACATACAGAAAGAACTTTTCACAAATAAACTTTTTTTGATAGTACTTCTAGTTTCATTTCATCTTTGAGTGCTGTTTTTATGACATATTTATTAATCATCCAGTTTTATGTTATTTATTTATAAATGTGCAGCTTTTCCACATACATAGTGTACTTTTAAATTTTAAAGAAATCACCAGAACGCTAAAATAAAATATATGCATCAGACTGAAGATGACATACTGTTCCGGAACATTACTGGAAAATCATTCATTGGTAAATAAAAATACATAATTATTTTGCATCGTGGATTGTCAGCATCTACGCATACGAAAGTATGTTGTACGGAGTTAATGTTAATCCAACAGTAGCCCAAATGTTACTTGCTGTAAAATCAGTACAATTCAATGTGTCCATACAAAATTATTTTTGGTTTGTAAAACAACGCTATAAATTAGAAGGACCTCGGTTTGCTTATCGATGTCAGACCAACAACTATAATTTCTCAAATGTTTCCACATATTGCTGACGATGGGAAAACTTCCTGTGTAACTTAAGGAGAATACACAACTGTCGTGTTAGACAATTCGCAATAAAATTTAACTGTAGGCAAAAAACTGAAAACTGAAACTAAGTATTGAACCGTATATATTTACAACCAACTACGAAAAATCATGCGTCAAGCATAGATTATGTAACACTTTCCAACACTTCCAAAATAATTTTGCAAATATTTATAGTAATGTGTAAGATGATATCTTAGTAAACAATTTTGAAAACGCACAACATATTTCAAAATCCAATATAGGAATTACCAACAATATTCGGAATAATATCTGAGCTCTTTTGTGCAGCCTTGTATATGATCTATAGATTTGTATATATACTAAATATAATGCTAAATTTTAGTTCAGTTAGCGCAGTTTAAATTTCCCTTCGCAATTTCCGACAATAACCTGAACTCGAGAACTTTTATGCTGCTTTGTATACAATTTATATAATTTATACACACCAAGTAATAGACAAAAAATGAGTTAAATTTAAAAACGCGTTCAGAAAATGAAAAAGCATTCCCAGCAATTATTATTAATAAGTAGTATTTTAACCGAATTATTTTCTGTGTCAGTGTAAATGAACGATGAAAGCTATACACACAAATAGTAAGCATCTTGTAATCCACGTTAGTGATACATATCAATTTGAATATGATTGAAATAGTGAAACATTATTAAAATAAACCGCAAACGATTTTTCTTCATAGACCGTAATGTAAAGGAATTATTTTCAGTATCCCTGTAAAGGAACTATAAGTGCTATGCGCACCACATTCTATAATTAATGTCTTGTAGTGCACCTCAGTGATATATATCAATTTCAATATGTTTGAAATTGTGTAACATCATTAAAATAAACATCAAAGGATTTTTTCCATAGACCGCAATGAAACGGAATTCTTTTGAGTGTTCCTGTAAAAAAACTCTAAGTGCTACACACTTCATTTTCAATACCGAACATGCCACCGTAAGCCTCAATAACATATATCAATTGCATAACGATCCGAGCCTATTTACGCGAGTTAGAGCACAGACAGACAGACAGACGGCAGACATACGGCAGACAGACAGACAAACAGAATTCATAAACAGTTTTCAACTATGCTGGAAAGTGTTAAAAAAGACGGAGTTAGTATATTTAATGAAAAGTTTAATATCAGTGTATTTAATTATAATCAAAAATACTGCACATTAATCAAAGAAATAATATATACAAAATATTACTTTTAAAAAGTGATAAAAATAAGAAGTTAATACATAAGAATTAAAAAAATGTGTATCAGATAAGAAAATATATATTCAAATAAAAATTATTATTTCCGCATGACAACATGCTACGGTCTAATACTTACAGAATCTTTATTGGATATTTTCACTTTTCCCATTCATTTATGAATTTAATTCAGATATTCGTTTAACAAAATCTAGTTTATTTCAAAATAATCTTACAGTCGACGAAATTAACGACAGGAGCAGCTTTAGTTAATTAAGAAAAGATGAAGCACGGTTCACGTGTTTTTATTTTAATATGTAAAATATAAACAAATTTTGTATTAGTAAAAATTGCAAATTTTTCCCCTATGAAATTGAAGAATCATATAGTGCCACATCTTCACATTTTTTAAAGTAACTTTAATTCATTTCGTTGAATTTATATTTTTTTCACAAAAATATGATTAAAATATTTTTACACATGTATTTCGTATCTCTCGTTTTATTATCACAGAAAATTACTTTAAGTATTTCAAAAGAGTAAAACATTTATTTCTGACGTAACAAAGACAAAATGATATCTTTAATAATCACATACAAACTGAAAATCTTAATGATAAAAGAAGTTTAAAATTAAAGTTTTTATTATTCTCTTCTGATATAATTTTGAAATTTATACTATATATAAATGATTGTTTCACTTAAAAGAAAAAAAAACGGATATTATAAACAAATATTCTAAATACATTTTACCTCTATCTAAGTACACTGTAAAAAGATGGGAAAAATTGATGCTGATTTCACTGTAAATCACTTCAATAGCATTAAGAAAAATTATTTTTATAATAGTACCGATTTACAACAGTACCTGTAATTTCTCAGCCAAAATATAGCCTCCACCTTTACTTTGAATCATAACTAAAGATTATATCAAATATTTCACACAATCTGGTGACGTACCAAAATCGTATTCAATAATGTTTACCTGTCCCACTCAGACTACAGAAAGAATCGTAAAACGAAGTTCAGAAGCATCTTTAAACGTTTCTGGACTTGATTCAAGGGATGGTTACATTATAACAACTGTACAATCCAAATCAATCATACCTGATTTGTTACAAAAAATACACTATAATTTTTTTTCTTATAAAAAAGATACTTTAAAATAGCAAGACTGGTCGTTTGAAATGTGACAATTCTATGATTACGGAAAATTTCTTACAGGAAGTAATAATGTGTGTATTACATGTTATATATTGTACATAGATAACACGCAGTTTTCAAGTGTTCATGTCTGGTTGGGTGAGAAGGGTGTGGGTGGAATTCGACGTTCAGGCAGCTCTCTATGGTGAACTATGTGTTTGTTAGATAATACACAAAATGATTCATCATTTTTGATATTTCATGACAAGGGAAGACCTGCACGATTAAATCGAAAAATATAATGCATTTTATCTTTTAAAAATTAAAAATATGATAAAAAAGTCAGTTTGTATTATACATTTTGAAGTATATGCGCGATGGGAAGATGTTATCTTATTTGAAAAATATTTTTAAAAGGTTATTTTATGAATGTAATAAACAACTTTTCTACACTATAGCGTGTGATTATATTATGCGAGTTATTTTTCGTTTTATTACTATAAAACTTTTAAACTCGCTAATTTTAGGAAATTTTAGGCAGTATGCGGAATTTGAAGATTTTATTGAAATTCATTTTTTAAAAATTAATCATTTCCATCGACAACTTTTCCGTGGTTGACTTAACCGTGATTGATTTTCCGTGGATGAAATAACGAATCTAAAAGAGATTATTTGAATCTCATCACACTAACCTAATATATTATGTCTTTATACGCAAAATACCTGGAGTTTTCACGTGGCTAAATATAAGAAATTTATTGTAAATCTTTGCAATGTTGTAGACATACTAAAATAAAAGTAATATTACTTTTTTAAAAGAAATATTTCTGTATAATCATATTAAATATGTATTCAAGAAAATTTAATATATATTACATTATAAAAACGAATATTAAAAATAACATATTTCAATTTATTTTAAGTAAATATTACAATTATTTTATCTAATGATAAGAACATTTCATCGAATGCAATATTTTGAATAAATCTAATTAATGGAATTTTCAAGCACATCAATGGATGCGTCATCAATAATTTAGTGCTTCATTTATGATTTTAAATATTATTTAATATGTTACTTCAACGGAGATTCATTTGATTGATTTTAATTGCGAATGAAAGAACTGGAACGAGTCCAATAAGATTGTCATTAAATTAAAAATATTTAAGAAGGCATTATTATTAATTAAAGATGCATATTTATGATATATTTGATGAAATTTTTATAAAGACAGATATAAGTTTTACTATTTAATTTTAGTATTATAATTCTACCATTTGGTTTTAAATATTTTTATAAAAGCCAATAAAAGAACTGAAAGATAAATATGCTACTGGGAATTAATATAATATTTGAAAATTAATATATAACAAATGTAGAAATTGATTTTAAATGTTACTTAAATGTATCTATGCTTACAGAAAACAAACGGCCGTTTTATTGTTTAGGTTTTCTAAAAAAGCAGTATTATGCTGTATATATATATATACAGATTAAAAAATAAATATCGGAATATATGAGCGTAATTAGGGAAATTTATGAAATAGTTTAAAGTCGGAAATTTAACAAAACTCTATGACTAAGGCATTTATTTAATTGTATTTGAATCTATTTAAAGCGATCAGCGCAAGCGGAAAATTGTAAAGTTTACACTTTCCTAATTAGGATGAAATAACCATTTGTTCTTTGTCATTTTAGTAAATTGTTTCGCATCAGAATAAATGTGGAGTTTCATCATAGAAAGAACGAAAGGAATGGAGTTAAATTATACAGGCAAATGTATGCACAAACTCATTCGATGATGATTAAAAATAGAGTCAAAGTTTAATTTCGTATATTTTATTTCTTGTTATCAGACAGTTTGACCGCTAAATCCTTGACTGTTACCATTAACTTCTCTGTAAACTTCAAAAATTTAAAAATATTTCAGTTTCACTGTATACTCTACCTGAGTGTGTACGATGCTACCCAATATAGAGAATGACATGTAATATCCTGTCTACACCTATTAACCTTTATTTGTGGGATTGTGTCGGAATCTGCCACGCTTTAACATGTATTCTTGAAAGATCTCGAAAGATCTTGAAAGATCTTTTAATAAGGGGGCAGGTATATTCATGAAAGTAGTTTTAGGGTGTATCAGAAAAAAATGGCCAAATTTTAACGGGGTGCTAGAACGCAGCTATATTTGAAATTTCGTCACAGAATGTATGGCCGCGAGTGCCGCAAGCTGGCGATCTGAACTGTATAACACATTCCTAGGATAGCTGTTGCCGGAGCTGCTGCGTCCGATTCTACCCCCATCAGGTCGAGAATGTGGTTTCAACACGACGGTGCTCCTGCACACTTTGCGCAGAACACTTTAGATGCAACGTTCCCAGGGCGATGGATTGGTCGAGGCGGTCCCATAGCTGGGCCACCAAGATCGCCGGATCTCTCGTGGACTTTTTCCTGTGGGGCCATATGAAGAGCCTAATCTACGAGTGCCCCATTGAAACCGTTATGGATCTAGTCGCCAGGATTGTCGTTGTTGCCGTGAATATTCGGGAACTGCATGGTGTCTTCGCAAATTTTCCCTATCACGCAGGTGTTAAGCGTGCATTACAGCTGTCGAAAGATATTTTGAGCAATTTCTTTGAGCATGTACATTAATTACATTGCTGTTTATAGTTTAGCATAGTAAAATATTTATGTTCTGCGTGATGAAACCGCTTATATCGCCACCTAGCTGTAAACTAAGTAATTAGTGTTTCTATTTCTAAACGGTGCGGGATACGAGAAAACATTTTAATTACGAAGTTGTAATGTGCCCTTTCCTTTGCTGTACATATGTAAATAACTTTTAAAACCACTGAAATGTACATATATTATAATCAGCTTAATGTATCCACGCAGCTTTCAAACGTCATTTTCGATAAAAAATCGACATTTCTTTTTTAAATAATATTAAAATATGAGCCTTTGTCTATCGAATACTGCTTTAATTGTGTCCATATCTTAATTAGAACCCGAGTTACAGTCGTTTAAACTTTCATCTGTTACAGCTTGCCGAAGAATTTTACAACGGGAAATATCGTTCTGCAAATCGGAAAGAAGCTGAAATGTATATTTACATCCTTCTATTTCGAGATTAAGCATTTAAATTGGATTATTTATCCAAGAAAATACGTGGAGTTAATAAATAAACCTTTAAAGAATATTTATTTATATAGTAAGATTCGCGTATAAAAGTTATTTTTAGCTTTTTCTCAAAATGAAGTTTTTCAGATTTTTACTACACGCAAAACATCCTATAGCAACAAATTATGTATGGAATGCCTTGAATTTATTTGACATATATTACAAATGTTTATTGAGGGAATAGACTACAATCGTGATAATATATTAATCAGTTTTATTTTTACACTGGTATAAGTTAAAATGTTGAAAGAAATTGTATGCACTTTTCATTACATTAGTACTTCAAGTGCCATAGCCAGTGCGATAGAGATGCTATTATAATACGTCTATGTCCTAGTCTATGTCTATATCTAAGTCTATGTCCTAGAGATAGCCATTCTCGTTATTATGCAATTTACAAAATGTGAATGCATTGATTTGATTTTGAGTTATCATGTTTTGCTCAAATGTTAATTTTTCACATAATTTTAACTATTTTTCACTTAAAAAAAATTATTTCTGTGTAATTGCTAAAGCGTTATATATTTTTCAAAGTTTTAACTTAAATGTAATTAAAAAAAATTGATATAAGGAGAAAATTTAAAACCTTTTAAAAAATAACTCCGAATGGGGGTGATTACCTTCAAAACTCCAATACATGCACGCAGAAGTGTGTATTTTTAAAGAATACACACATGTAGTAAACAAACTAACACATGTAAGCAACGTACACTGATAAAAATTAGCAGCAAACCGTCCAGTCATGCAACCGTTTTTATAGAAAACGGTTACATAAATGCAAGTTAACTCTATTATGACCATAATATGGCCAATAAAATGTTTAAAATAGAGTTAAATTAAGGTTATGTAACCTTTTTCTATAAAAACGGTCGCATGACTTGCCAGTTTGCTGCAAAAATTTAACAGTGTATAGTAGGGAGGTGCGAAAAAAGTCAAGTTGATATTTCCGAGTCGTTATAGTGCGGAAAAGTTGCGATTTTTAAATAAAAGAAAAACAACAACAAAAAATATTCAAATCGGACTTCCAATCTTCCGATCCCGCAAACCACCTAAAAATTCAACAAAATTGAATTTTTTTTAATAATCACTAATATTAAGCGCGGTAAACGTCTGTGTGTGTGTGTGTGTGTGTCTGTGCACTCCGCCTTTGTACCCGCAAAGGCTCCTGGACTAATCGACGCACCGACGGCGGACGCGTACCGAAAAATTCGCAAAAAAGGCGCGACGCTCAAGTTTCGATCGGGTCGGGATTCCGACCCGGACCCGGGGAGTTATTAATGAGCGAAAGTGTTTTAATTACCGACCGAAACCGAAGTTGGAAGAGAAGTCAAAACAGCGAAAAGTTCGCCTTCCGTTTTGATAATCGCAGACATCCAAATCGTCGCTTTTTAACGCATCATCGAATAAAAAAAAAATGTACCGGAGGTATCGATCCAAAAATCGGGGTACACACGCGGCCGATTTTTGTCGTTGCAAAACGTCAAATTTTTTGAAATTCGGACCGTAATTTTTCTTTATTTCGGCCAAAAACTGACCAGACATCCAACATCGACCCCAGACGTAAAAAGAGGTTGCCGTAAAGAATGCAGGTCGACAGATCCGAGATCGAATCGCCCCAGTCCTTTTTGAAACAAGTGGAAATAATGACTCTACATTCGCGAAAATTTGTTAACACGTGTATAAAAAAATCGCGAATTCAACAAAAAAAAAATTCGTAAAAATCGACCAGTAATTTTTGAAGATATCAATTAAAACTCATTAATGACACGGCAAATGAATTTATTTCTATTCCGAAGAGACAGCTTCTTTTTTATTTCAACATTCAACGGAGACAAATCGTCTGTGGATAAGTCATTTCTGAAAGAGATAAAATAGTCAACTGCGTTTTTTCAGTGGGGGGGGGGGCAATTCCGAATCTAAGGGGCGCATTAATTTCAAACTTTGACAGGGCGACTCAAAATGGATTCTGCTTTCAGAATATCTAAAAATTATTCTCATATCTTCATTAGGAGCCGATATATTATTTTATTGTATAATTAATCATCGTTATTTGTATAATTAAAGCAAAAGAAAGATTTCCATTACAGTGCCGGCTAGATATTACGATTTTAAGAAGTAGGCCGCGTCTAAAAACTGCCATAACGAGTATCTTAAGTTTTTGTTTTAGAGTGGCAACCAGATATTATGATAGGGAAAAGCGGGCTTCGCCCATTATCGATTTTTTTTTTCAGTTTTAAGTTTTCCTACAGGTCCCTGTCTTTGAACAAGAAGTCCGGTAGTCTAAATAAGTTGTTTGACAGATTTTTTTTCCCGGCAGTCTAATTCAGTTGTTTAAGGAAAAGCAGTGTCCTCCCCCTCCCCTTCAAGTTTTTTTTATCTTAACTGTGGGCTTCTAGAGGTTCGTTCAGTTCGAGGTTTATCTTATTCGAGGTTTATTTTTTCTATTTGAGCCACCTGGTGGCGGAAGGTGGAACTAACGTATACTGCAGCGCGTGCGCAGCACGACTTCTATACGGTGCCGCAGGCAGCGGGGACCGAAATCACCCACTCGTGGACAGCCACCCGTGAGGTATAGGAACAATAAGTCCACGAGGGGAAAAATAAACGCTACCCGACACCGATAGCACCCATCCCTTCCAACCCCCACCGCATTAGGCGCCTGTTTATTAGATTTGAAACAATGAATATAATTACATAACAATAATAAAATATAAAAGGTAAAAAATAACAATTTTTTGCAAATAGAAAGTTAAATATAAAATATTTTCGAAGTACTATAAGTTCAGGCAGCCGAGCCGGAGGTTCGTTCAGTTAGAGGTTTATACTATTCTATGTGCAATTTAAGGGATTATCCGGTACGTGCGTAGCACGGCCGGTATACGGTGCCGAAGGCAGTGGGGACCAGGGTCGGAACAACTGCTATACGGTGCCGCAGGCAGCGGGGACCCGAGCCGGAGGTTCTCTCAGTGACAGGTTTATACTATTCTATGTGCAACTTAAGGGATTATCCGGTGCGTGCGTAGCACGACCGGTATACGGTGCCGAAGGCAGCGGGGACCAGGGTCGGAACGACTGGTATACGGTGCCGCAGGCAGCGGGGACCCGAGCCGGAGGTTCGTTCAGTGACAGGTTTATACTATTCTATGTGAAATTTAAGGGATTATCCGGTGCGTGCGTAGCACGACCGGTATACGGTGCCGAAGGCAGCGGGGACCAGGGTCGGAGATTAGTTCAGTTAGAGGTTTATACTATTCGATGTGCAAATTAAGGGATTATCCGGTGCGTGCGTAGCACGACCGGTGTACGGTGCCGAAGGCAGCGGGGACCCGGGTCGGAGGTTCGTTCGGTTCGAGGGGGATGCGAGCCGGAGAATAAAAATGTTTCGAGGCACCGATGTACATTAGGGGCCCGCTGGCGGGCGAAGCCAGCTAGTCACTAATATTAAGGACGGTAAACGTCTGTGTGTGCGTGTGTGTGTCTGTCTGTGCACTCCGCCTTTGTACCCGCAAAGGCTCCGGGACCAGGCGAAGTACGGACGGCGGACGCGGATCGAAAAATTCGCAAAAAAGGCGCGACGCTCAAGTTTCGATCGGGTCGGGATTCCGACCCGGACCCGGGGAGTTATTAACGAGCGAAAGTGTTTTAATTACCGACCGAAACCGAAGTTGGAAGAGAAGTCAAAACACCGAAAAGTTCGCCTCCGCCGAGTGTTGCCGGTACACGTCCGGTCCGGGAAGGAAAAGGCAGGGGGTTCCCAGGGAGCGATTTAAGCCCCAAACCGCAGCGCAGGTCCGACCCCTATCTCCGGAAGTCGGGGGGCCAGAAATTCGTAAGTCGCACGTACGCAACCGGGACGTCGTCAGGTCTCATAAATTCGAAAAATCGTTTCCGTGCGACGATTAGAACCGGAAAAATCCTTTAAAAATCGATGGATAAAAAATTATTTTTCTTTTCTTTCCGAGCTGCGATTCCCAGATCGGAGACGCACGGCCAGACGATTGTCTGGATCGGCATTTTCTTTGACGGAGGTGAGGTCACATGACGTTCAACTGGGGTTTTACAGAGGGGGGGGGGGCATCTCTGATTCTAAGAGGCGCAGAAATTCCAAACTTTGACAGGGCGACGCTAAATGGATTCTGCTTTCAGAATATCTAAAAATTATTGTCATATCTTCATTACGAGCCGATATATTATTTTTTTGTATAATTAATCATCGTTATTTGTATAATTAAAGCAAAAGAAAGATTTCCATTACAGTGCCGGCTAGATATTACGATTTTAAGAAGTAGGCCGCGTCTAAAAACTGCTTCTTTTAGAGTGGCAACCAGATATTATGATAGGAAAAAGCGGGCTTCGCCCGTTATCGATTTTTTTTTTTTTTTAGTTTTAAGTTTTTCTACAGCTCACTGTCTTTGAACTAGAACACAGGTAGTCTACATAAGTTGTTTGAGGAAAAGCAGTGTCATCGCCAACGCCCCCCCCCCGCTTTTTTCTTTTAACTGTGTTCCGTTTCTATAACTAAGAAACTATGTTACGCATGTCCACCAAACTGATTCCAAACATCATAATTAAAGTAATAAGGACCAACTATCCAGATATTATGATAGGGAAAAGCGGGCTTCGCCCGTTATCGAATTTTTTTTTTAAGTTTTATGTTTTTCTACAGGTCCCTGTCTTTGAACTAGAACTCAGGTAGTCTAAATCAATTCGACTCGACATCGATAGAGCTTACCGATTTTATTTCGTTTTTTCACCACTAGGGGGCGCTTTCCTATCTTCGGTTCTACGGGCATGAAAACGACGGGGTATGGCTCATTCGACTAGACATCGAAAGTCTTAACGATTTCAGTTATGATCATATAAACAGATTGCGCCATCTGGTGGCGGAAGGTGGAACTAACGTATACTGCAGCGCGTGCGCAGCACGACTTCTATACGATGCCGCAGGCAGCGGGGACCCGAGCCGCAGGTTCGTTCAGTTAGAGGTTTATACTATTCCATGTGCAATTTAAGGGATTATCCGGTGCATGCGTAGCACGACCGTCATACGGTGCCGAAGGCAGCGGGGACCAGGGTCGGAACGACTGCTATACGGTGCCGCAGGCAGCGGGGACCCGAGCCGGAGGTTCGTTCAGTTAGAGGTTTATACTATTCTATGTGCAATTTAAGGCATTATCCGGTGCGTGCGCAGCACGACCGGTATACGGTGCCGAAGGCAGCGGGGACCGAAATCACCCACTCGTGGACAGCCACCCGTGAGGTATAGGAAAAATAAGTCCACGAGGGGAAAAATAAACGCTACCCGACACCGATAGCACCCATCCGTTCCAACCCCCACCGCAGGAGGCGCCTGTTTATTAGATTTGAAACAATGAATATAATTACATAACAATAATAAAATATAAAAGGTAAAAAATAACAATTTTTTGCAGATTGAAAGTTAAATATAAAATATTTTCGAAGTACTATAAGTTCCTCGAGCCGGAGTTTCGTTCGGTTAGAGGTTTGTACAATTCAATGTGCTAATTAAGGGATTACCCGGTGCCGAAGGCAGCGGGGACCCTTGTCGGCGGTTCGTCCGGTTTGAGGTGTGCGCAGCACGATCGGTATACGGTGCCGAAGGCAGCGGGGACCGAAATCACCCACTCGTGGACAGCCACCCGTGAGTCGGAGGTTCGTTCGGTTAGAGGTTTGTACAATTCAATGTGCTAATTAAGGGATTACCCGGTGCGTGCGTAGCACGACCGGTATACGGTGCCGAAGGCAGCGGGGACCCGGGTCGGCGGTTCGTCCAGTTTGAGGTTTTACAAGATTCGAGATTTTCTACAATTCGAGGCACCGATGTAAATTAGGGGCCCGCTGGCGGGCGAAGCCAGCTAGTCCCTAATATTAAGCGCGGCAAACGTCTGTGTGTGTGTGTTTCTGTCTGTGCACTCCATCTTTGTACCCGCAAAGGCTCCGGGACCAGGCGACGCAAGGAAGGGGGACGCAGACCAAAAAATTCGCAAAAAAGGCTCGACGCTCAAGTTTCGATCGGGTCGGGATTCCGACCCGGACCCGGGGAGTTATTAATGAACGAAAGTGTTTTAATTACCGACCGAAACCGAACTTGAAAAAGAATCGAAAACCGCAAAGTTTCGCCTCCGAAAAGGTTTGCCGGTGGAGACGATTCTCGAAAAAGCAGGGTTGCCAGGAGCAAATTAAGCCCCAAACCGCAGTGCGGGTTTTTAAACCGACCCGGATCTACGGAATTCAGAAATTCGGAAATGGGACAGACAGATTCAGGATAGCATTTGCTTTCAGAAATTCGAAAAATCATTCCCGTACGACCATTAGAACAGAAAAAATCCTTTAAAAATCGATCGATAAAAAATATTTTTTTAATTCTTTCGGCGCGGCATGTGGAGACCGCAGACTGCCTGGAGCGCAGATGTTTGGAAGGAAGAAAGAGCAAATTCACGTGACAGCTTTCATGTAGTGCTCAAGTCCGTTTTCGAAAAACAATGAAGGAATTAATCTCTGGACCCCCAAATCGGCCATCACACGTAAAAAAAAATCCTGATTTCAACAGAAAAAATATTGTACAATTCGACCAGTGAAATCGGAAGATATCAATTAAAAACCGGTTAATGATGCAATTTATTTCTAATCATTTGTAACCAATGCAGAAAAACGACACGTGACCGGATATTTTCAGACAAGAGGAGGATTTTCAAGAGTAGAGGCGCAATTTTTTTACGGTGGTCACGTGACGTTCAATTGGGTTTTTTTTTCAGAGGGGGGCCCAATCTCTGAATCTAAGGGGCGCAGTAATTCCTAACTTTTACAGGGCGACGCAAAATTGATTCTGCTTTCAGAATATCTAAAAATTATTCTCATATCTGCATTACGAGCCGATATATTATTTTATTGTATAATTAATCATCGTTATTTGTATAATTAAAGCAAAAGAAAGATTTCCATTACAGTGCCGGCTAGATATTACGATTTTAAGAAGTAGGCCGCGTCTAAAAACTGCCATAACGAGTATCTTAAGTTTTTGTTTTAGAGTGGCAACCAGATATTATGATAGGGAAAAGCGGGCTTCGCCCATTATCGATTTTTTTTTTCAGTTTTAAGTTTTCCTACAGGTCCCTGTCTTTGAACAAGAAGTCCGGTAGTCTAAATAAGTTGTTTGACAGATTTTTTTTCCCGGCAGTCTAATTCAGTTGTTTAAGGAAAAGCAGTGTCCTCCCCCTCCCCTTCAAGTTTTTTTTATCTTAACTGTGGGCTTCTAGAGGTTCGTTCAGTTCGAGGTTTATCTTATTCGAGGTTTATTTTTTCTATTTGAGCCACCTGGTGGCGGAAGGTGGAACTAACGTATACTGCAGCGCGTGCGCAGCACGACTGCTATACGGTGCCGCAGGCAGCGGGGACCGAAATCACCCACTCGTGGACAGCCACCCGTGAGGTATAGGAACAATAAGTCCACGAGGGGAAAAATAAACGCTACCCGACACCGATAGCACCCATCCCTTCCAACCCCCACCGCATTAGGCGCCTGTTTATTAGATTTGAAACAATGAATATAATTACATAACAATAATAAAATATAAAAGGTAAAAAATAACAATTTTTTGCAAATAGAAAGTTAAATATAAAATATTTTCGAAGTACTATAAGTTCAGGCAGCCGAGCCGGAGGTTCGTTCAGTTAGAGGTTTATACTATTCTATGTGCAATTTAAGGGATTATCCGGTACGTGCGTAGCACGGCCGGTATACGGTGCCGAAGGCAGTGGGGACCAGGGTCGGAACAACTGCTATACGGTGCCGCAGGCAGCGGGGACCCGAGCCGGAGGTTCTCTCAGTGACAGGTTTATACTATTCTATGTGCAATTTAAGGGATTATCCGGTGCGTGCGTAGCACGACCGGTATACGGTGCCGAAGGCAGCGGGGACCAGGGTCGGAACGACTGGTATACGGTGCCGCAGGCAGCGGGGACCCGAGCCGGAGGTTCGTTCAGTGACAGGTTTATACTATTCTATGTGAAATTTAAGGGATTATCCGGTGCGTGCGTAGCACGACCGGTATACGGTGCCGAAGGCAGCGGGGACCAGGGTCGGAGATTAGTTCAGTTAGAGGTTTATACTATTCGATGTGCAAATTAAGGGATTATCCGGTGCGTGCGTAGCACGACCGGTGTACGGTGCCGAAGGCAGCGGGGACCCGGGTCGGAGGTTCGTTCGGTTCGAGGGGGATGCGAGCCGGAGAATAAAAATGTTTCGAGGCACCGATGTACATTAGGGGCCCGCTGGCGGGCGAAGCCAGCTAGTCACTAATATTAAGGACGGTAAACGTCTGTGTGTGCGTGTGTGTGTCTGTCTGTGCACTCCGCCTTTGTACCCGCAAAGGCTCCGGGACCAGGCGAAGTACGGACGGCGGACGCGGATCGAAAAATTCGCAAAAAAGGCGCGACGCTCAAGTTTCGATCGGGTCGGGATTCCGACCCGGACCCGGGGAGTTATTAACGAGCGAAAGTGTTTTAATTACCGACCGAAACCGAAGTTGGAAGAGAAGTCAAAACACCGAAAAGTTCGCCTCCGCCGAGTGTTGCCGGTACACGTCCGGTCCGGGAAGGAAAAGGCAGGGGGTTCCCAGGGAGCGATTTAAGCCCCAAACCGCAGCGCAGGTCCGACCCCTATCTCCGGAAGTCGGGGGGCCAGAAATTCGTAAGTCGCACGTACGCAACCGGGACGTCGTCAGGTCTCATAAATTCGAAAAATCGTTTCCGTGCGACGATTAGAACCGGAAAAATCCTTTAAAAATCGATGGATAAAAAATTATTTTTCTTTTCTTTCCGAGCTGCGATTCCCAGATCGGAGACGCACGGCCAGACGATTGTCTGGATCGGCATTTTCTTTGACGGAGGTGAGGTCACATGACGTTCAAGTGGGGTTTTACAGAGGGGGGGGGGCATCTCTGATTCTAAGAGGCGCAGAAATTCCAAACTTTGACAGGGCGACGCTAAATGGATTCTGCTTTCAGAATATCTAAAAATTATTGTCATATCTTCATTACGAGCCGATATATTATTTTTTTGTATAATTAATCATCGTTATTTGTATAATTAAAGCAAAAGAAAGATTTCCATTACAGTGCCGGCTAGATATTACGATTTTAAGAAGTAGGCCGCGTCTAAAAATTGCTTCTTTTAGAGTGGCAACCAGATATTATGATAGGAAAAAGCGGGCTTCGCCCGTTATCGATTTTTTTTTTTTTTTTTTAGTTTTAAGTTTTTCTACAGCTCACTGTCTTTGAACTAGAACACAGGTAGTCTACATAAGTTGTTTGAGGAAAAGCAGTGTCATCGCCAACGCCCCCCCCCCGCTTTTTTCTTTTAACTGTGTTCCGTTTCTATAACTAAGAAACTATGTTACGCATGTCCACCAAACTGATTCCAAACATCATAATTAAAGTAATAAGGACCCCCTATCCAGATATTATGATAGGGAATAGCGGGCTTCGCCCGTTATCGATTTTTTTTTTTTAAGTTTTATGTTTTTCTACAGGTCCCTGTCTTTGAACTAGAACTCAGGTAGTCTAAATCAATTCGACTCGACATCGATAGAGCTTACCGATTTTATTTCGTTTTTTCACCACTAGGGGGCGCTTTCCTATCTTCGGTTCTACGGGCATGAAAACGACGGGGTATGGCTCATTCGACTAGACATCGAAAGTCTTAACGATTTCAGTTATGATCATATAAACAGATTGCGCCATCTGGTGGCGGAAGGTGGAACTAACGTATACTGCAGCGCGTGCGCAGCACGACTTCTATACGATGCCGCAGGCAGCGGGGACCCGAGCCGCAGGTTCGTTCAGTTAGAGGTTTATACTATTCTATGTGCAATTTAAGGCATTATCCGGTGCGTGCGCAGCACGACCGGTATACGGTGCCGAAGGCAGCGGGGACCGAAATCACCCACTCGTGGACAGCCACCCGTGAGGTATAGGAACAATAAGTCCACGAGGGGAAAAATAAACGCTACCCGACACCGATAGCACCCATCCGTTCCAACCCCCACCGCAGGAGGCGCCTGTTTATTAGATTTGAAACAATGAATATAATTACATAACAATAATAAAATATAAAAGGTAAAAAATAACAATTTTTTGCAGATTGAAAGTTAAATATAAAATATTTTCGAAGTACTATAAGTTCCTCGAGCCGGAGTTTCGTTCGGTTAGAGGTTTGTACAATTCAATATGCTAATTAAGGGATTACCCGGTGCCGAAGGCAGCGGGGACCCTTGTCGGCGGTTCGTCCGGTTTGAGGTGTGCGCAGCACGATCGGTATACGGTGCCGAAGGCAGCGGGGACCGAAATCACCCACTCGTGGACAGCCACCCGTGAGTCGGAGGTTCGTTCGGTTAGAGGTTTGTACAATTCAATGTGCTAATTAAGGGATTACCCGGTGCGTGCGTAGCACGACCGGTATACGGTGCCGAAGGCAGCGGGGACCCGGGTCGGCGGTTCGTCCAGTTTGAGGTTTTACAAGATTCGAGATTTTCTACAATTCGAGGCACCGATGTAAATTAGGGGCCCGCTGGCGGGCGAAGCCAGCTAGTCCCTAATATTAAGCGCGGTAAACGTCTGTGTGTGTGTGTGTGTGTGTGTGTGTGTGTGTGTGTGTGTGTGTTTCTGTCTGTGCACTCCATCTTTGTACCCGCAAAGGCTCCGGGACCAGGCGACGCAAGGAAGGGGGACGCAGACCGAAAAATTCGCAAAAAAGGCGCGACGCTCAAGTTTCGATCGGGTCGGGATTCCGACCCGGACCCGGGGAGTTATTAATGAACGAAAGTGTTTTAATTACCGACCGAAACCGAACTTGAAAAAGAATCGAAAACCGCAAAGTTTCGCCTCCGAAAAGGTTTGCCGGTGGAGACGATTCTCGAAAAAGCAGGGTTGCCAGGAGCAAATTAAGCCCCAAACCGCAGTGCGGGTTTTTAAACCGACCCGGATCTACGGAATTCAGAAATTCGGAAATGGGACAGACAGATTCAGGAGAGCATTTGCTTTCAGAAATTCGAAAAATCATTCCCGTACGACCATTAGAACAGAAAAAATCCTTTAAAAATCGATCGATAAAAAATATTTTTTTAATTCTTTCGGCGCGGCATGTGGAGACCGCAGACTGCCTGGAGCGCAGATGTTTGGAAGGAAGAAAGAGCAAATTCACGTGACAGCTTTCATGTAGTGCTCAAGTCCGTTTTCGAAAAACAATGAAGGAATTAATCTCTGGACCCCCAAATCGGCCATCACACGTAAAAAAAAATCCTGATTTCAACAGAAAAAAGATTGTACAATTCGACCAGTAAAATCGGAAGATATCAATTAAAAACCGGTTAATGATGCAATTTATTTCTAATCATTTGTAACCAATGCAGAAAAACGACACGTGACCGGATATTTTCAGACAAGAGGAGGATTTTCAAGAGTAGAGGCGCAATTTTTTTACGGTGGTCACGTGACGTTCAATTGGGGTTTTTTTCAGAGGGGGGCCCAATCTCTGAATCTAAGGGGCGCAGTAATTCCTAACTTTTACAGGGCGACGCAAAATTGATTCTGCTTTCAGAATATCTAAAAATTATTCTCATATCTGCATTACGAGCCGATATATTATTTTATTGTATAATTAATCATCGCTATTTGTATAATTAAAGCAAAAGAAAGATTTCCATCACAGTGCCGGCTAGATATTACGATTTTAAGAAGTAGGCCGCGTCTAAACTTTTTTTTTTTTTTTTTTAGTTTTATGTTTTTCTACAGGTCCCTGTCTTTGAACAAGAAGTCCGGTAGTCTAAATCAGTCGTTTGAGGAAAAGCAGTGTCATCGCCCCCTCCTCCCCCCCCTCCTTCAGTTTTTTTCTCTTAACTATGAAACCGGGCTTCGCCCGTTATCGATTTTTTTTTTTCAGTTTTAAGTTTTTCCACAGGTCCCTGTCTTTGAACTAAAACTCAGGTAGTCTAAATCAGGTTCTTTTGAAGTAAAAAAGTGAGTTTGCTTTGATTGTATTTATAGGGAAAAGGGGGCTTCGCCCGTTACCGATTTTTTTTTTTTTTTTTTTTTTTCAGTTTTAAGTTTTTCTACAGGTCCCTGTTTTTTAACTAAAACTCAGGTAGTCTAAATCAGGTTCTTTTGAATTGAAAAAGTGAGTTTGCTTTGATTGTATTTATAGGGAAAAGAAGGCTTCGCCCGTTATCGATTTTTTTTTTTTTTTTCAGTTTTAAGTTTTTCTACAGGTCCCTGTCTTTGAACTAAAACTCAGGTAGTCTAAATCAGGTTCTTTTGAAGTGAAAAAGTGAGTTTGCTTTGATTGTATTTATAGGGAAAAGGGGGCTTCGCCCGTTATCGATTTTTTTTTTTTTTTTTTTTTTTTTTTAAGTTTTTCTACAGGTCCCTGTCTTTGAACTAAAACTCAGGTAGTCTAAATCGATAAGGAAAAGCGGGCTTCGCCCGTTATCGAATCGGGACGGTTGGTGAATTAAGACATATTTGTACATTTGTAGTATTTTTGAGGAAACCAATTCCATTTCAACAAATTTAATATTTTTAAACGTTTGATTGTTTATATGTATAGAAAAATTACCACTATATTCGATTAGTAAAAAGCGGGCTTCGCCCGTTACCGAATCCGGACGGTTTATGTAATTAAGACATCAGATTTTTTTTTTTTCAGTTTTAAGTTTTTCTACAGTTTACTGTCTTTGAACGAGAACTCCGGTAGTCTAAATAAGTTGTTTAAAAGCGGGCTTCGCCCGTTATCGAATCCGGACGGTTTATGTAATTAAGACATCAGATTTTTATTTTTTTTTTCAGTTTTAAGTTTTTCTACAGCTCACTGTCTTTGAACGAGAACTCCGGTAGTCTAAATAAGTTGCAACGATTTCAGTTATGATCGTATAAACAGTTTGCGCCACCTGGTGGTGGAAGATGGAACTAACGTATACTGCAGCGCGTGCGCAGCACGAATGCTATACGGTGCCGCAGTCAGCGGGGACCCGAACAGGAGGTTCGTTCAGTTAGAGGTTTATACTATTCGACTAGAGCTTATCGGTTTTAGTTCGTTTTTCACCACCAGGGGGCGTTTACTTATCTCTGTTTCTATGGCCCGGATCACGACGGGGTATGGCTCATTCGACTCAACGTCGATAGAGGATACTACAGATTATTGATTTTTGCTCCGACTCTCACCACCAGGGGGCGCTTTCCTATCTCTGTTTCTATGGGAAGGATCACGACGGGGTATGGCTCATTCGACTCGACTACGGGGCCGCAGGCAGCGGGGACCCGAGCCGGAGGTTCGTTCAGTTAGAGGTTTATACTATTCTATGTGCAATTTAAGGGATTATCCGGTGCGTGCGTAGCACGACCGGTTTACGGTGCCGAAGGCAGCGGGGCAGGGTCGGAGATTCGTTCAGTTAGAGGTTTATACTATTCGATGTGCAAATTAAGGGATTATCCGGTGCCGAAGGCAGCGGGACCCGGGTTGGAGGTTCGTTCGGTTAGAGGTTTATACTATTCTATGTGCAAGTTAAGGGATTATCCGGTGCCGAAGGCATTGGGGCAGGGTAGGAGATTCGTTCAGTTAGAGATTTATACTATTCGATGTGCAAATTAAGGGATTATCCGGTGTGTGCGTAGCACGACCGGTATACGGTACCGAAGGCAGCGGGGACACGGGTTGGAGGTTCGTTCGGTTAGAGGTTTATACTACTCAATGTGCAAATTAAGGGATTATCCGGTGTGTGCGTAGCACGACCGGTATACGGTGCCGAATGCAGCGGGGGCCCCTGTCGGAGGTTCGTCCGGTTCGAGGTTTTACAAGATTCGAGATTTTCTACAATTCGAGGCACCGATGTAAATTAGGGGCCTGCTGGCGGGCGAAGCCAGCTAGTAATAATAATAAATATGTATTTATATTCTTTTTTGCTATATTGAAAAATATTTGCAGATTGTACTGTTTAATAATAATAATAATAATTGCGTTTCGAAATATCTTCCGATTGCGCAAATCGCCTAAAAATTAAAAAAAAAAAATGAGAATTTCCGATTTTTTCAGACGTTTTAAAAAAAATACCTATATACGATGGCATTTCGAAAAGTAAAGATACATTGGCTCGCATTCCTTAAAAAAAAACATTTATTTAGAAAACGTAAGTTACATCTTATGAACTGGATTATTTATTATTTTTCGACATAATCACTTCCGTTACCCAAACATTTGTTAAGTCGGGGCACAAGCTTTTGTATCCCACAGTCATAGAAGGTTTCCGCCTGTTGTCGGAACCATATTTCAACTTTATTTTTGATCTCATCATCGTCGTGGAATTGTCATTGACACTTCCGGTATGATCTGATGCAATTCTTTTAATTTGAGACGTCTATTCGCACGAATTGCTTCCTTCGTTCTCTGAAGAAGGGCATCAGAGATCACAGATCGACGACCTGTTCTTTGTTCGCCATGAACATCGGTCCTACCTTCAGAGAAATGATGACACCATTTCGTTACATTTTGTCGATTCATAATGTTCCCATACACAGAAACAATTTCTTTGTGAATATCCGCTGGTCGCTGACATCTTGCATGAAGAAAACGTACGACGGAGCGCACTTCGTATTTGGCGGAATTCTGAATTGGCGGAACCATTTTAAACACGACCTACTCCAACCAGAATCAACGTTGAAATGTCGAACGACCGCGAGGAGAAAGCTAACGGTTCAAGGTTAACACATGTGTTGCCAACTTGCTTGCCAAAACTTTTCTTTTCCTCCGGCGTGCGGTGTATCTTTACTTTTCAAAATGCCCTCGTATATATATTTTATCGCTATAGTGAAAAATATTTGCAGATTGTACTGTTTTATAATAATAATAATAATAAATTGCTTTTAGATAATATCTACCGATCGCGAAAGCTCAATAAAAATCCGGAAAATTTTAATTTAGAGTGATTTTGATGTATTAAGAAAATAATCAACTGAAGTCATTTTGTGGTCTCAGATAAATGTAAATTGATAGTATTGAGCTGATTACTGAAAAAAAGGTTTCACCTGAATACTTAGATTTGGTAGGCGATGGTGGTACAAACACCAATACAGGATGGAATGATTGTGCTATCAGACAGCTTGAAGTCCTTCTAGGACGACCACTTCAGTGGGTTGTTTGTTTATTCAATTTTGTTGAATTACTTTTCCGACATCTTTTTCAACAGTTGGATTGTGAAACAACTGGCCCAAGATCATTTAATGGACCAATTGGGCAGAATCTCATTGGTTGTGAAAAGCTCTCAGTGATAAATTTTCAATTATTTGATTGTGCAATTCAAAAAGTGGGCAGACAACTGTTGGGCAAGCCCCAAATATATCTTTTTGACGTAAGTCAAGCAATTAAAAGTGTCATCTTTCCAAATGACTTATCAAAGCGTGACCCCGGCCCAATTTCACATGCCAGATGGCTCACTTGCGCAAACAGAGTCCTTCGACATTACGTGTACTTGAAATACCCATCGGATGCCTTAAAAGTCATAGTAACATTTATTAACTTACATGCCAGTTTGGTTTCAAATAAAATGCAATAAGTGCATTGCAAATGAGCTTATTCATCTGTACAGAGCAATATATACATCTCGATACTTGCCTGACGACCTGATGAAAGTAGTATTCCCTGTAATTGAACAAAACTCGTTTTTTGCCCACTCGAAAAACCTACTGATGTCAATGGTCTTTGATAAGAGGAGGCACATAGAGAGCTAGGGCTAAGAAGAGTGTTAAAAGCCAGGCAGACTATTTCAAAATGTAAAAGTAACAGAAACTTTATCACTCCTACTTAAAACGTAGATGCGGCAGACTATACAGAATTAATTGATTTGAATGTAGCAAAATTATCATCTCCAACTTTTTACGGAGAGTAACCAATGAAGAAATACATTCCATCGTTCAATCAGATGATATCCCAGACTGGGATGCTAAAAATTTTCCTTGCCACACGCAAGCTGTCGAGTGGTGCGTCAAATTCGTAACGGAAGCATCGCTTAAGGTATGTGGGACCCAATCAAGAGATGGAATCATCAGGACCACTCTGAAATCAAGGTCTATCATACCAATCTTTACCACCAAATCGCAGTACAAAGTTGCGTCTAAAAGTCAGACTTGAACAGATGAAATAACAAATTATGTATTTAAGTAATATAAGTAGCAAACACCCTCATTGGTTGGATGGAGAGAAGGGTGTGGGTGGGACTCGAAGTGCAGAAACCTTCCCGTGGTGAGTTCTGAGTTGTTTAAATATTATCAAATGTCTAAACAAGCAAAGAGCTGTACAATTTATGTCAAAGTGACCTCAGGTGATTATTTTCTTAATTCATCAAATCATTCAAAATTGAATATTTTCCGATTTTTATTGCGCTTGCGCGATCGGAAGATATTATCTAAACGCAATTTATTATTATTATTACTTTTAAATAGTACAATATGTTAATATTTTCACTTTAGCGATAATATATATATATATATATATATATATATATATATATATATATATATATATATATATATATATATATTAATTCTAAAAAAATCGGAAATTCTTTTTTTTAATTCTTTTTAGGCGGTTTGCGCAATCGGAAGATATTTTCTAAACGCAATGTTTAATATTATTATTATTAAGCAGTGCAACCTGAAAATATTTTTCACTATAGAGATGAAAAGTATATATACGTAATTTTTTTTTATTATTACTCTGAAGAAATCGGAAATTTTAATTTTTTTTTTGTTTTTTTTTTTGTTTTTTTTTTAGGTGGTTTGCTGGATTGGAAGATAAAAGTCCAATTTGAATATTTCTTTTGTGTTTTTCTTGCATTAACAATCGCAAATTTTCCCCACTATAGCAACTCGGAAATATCAACTTGACTTTTTTCGTACGACCCTAGTGTATATTTTATCTTCAGATAAATTCATTTCAAACAGGAGAACACGACCTTTGAGTTTGCGACAGAATCAAAAATACCATCCACTTCAAAGTACCAGAACTCAAATTATATGCGATTTTTTTTTTCATTTTTGCCTAATGTACATATGCTTATATATATTACACAGCAAATCAAATGTTGTATATACAAAAATAAAATTTTAATATTAATTAAAAAAAATCATGTTGTTAATTAGGTATGATAATCATTAAGGTCTGCGCGCATGGTGATAAAATTGGAAATTTGAGCATATAGAAAACAATTGTTGAACAAAATTTAATCATAACAAGTGTAAATACAATAAAATACAATAGAAAAATTTCGTCGTATTTATACGATTTAGAAGGTCCTGAACACGATTTGACTGTTTTTAGAAAATGTCTTTCTGTGAGTCTGTGACTATGTCTGCCTGTCTGTGTGTGACAAAGATTTTGTGGGCGAACTATCTCAAGAAATAATGCACGGAATTTAATAAAACTTTATATTCAGTTAGTCCCTGATATAAAGTGGTGCTGATTAGTTTGTGGTGTAAATCGTCCAACAGGTGGTGACACTGCTGTGCTGCATTTTTCACGATATCCGAAAAGCTCTATCTCAAAAACTAATGCTCTGATTTTCATAAAATTTCAGATTCAGTCAGGCTTTGACATTAATAGACGCAGATTATATTTCAGGTGTAGATATTCCAATAGGTGGCGCTACTATGCTATTTTTTATGATTTTCACGATAGCTATATTTCAAGAATACACATAATTTCATCACACTTCACATTATGTTAGACCTTGATATAAATAGATGATGATTACGTTTTCACGTAGATAGCCCAACACGTGGCGCTCCTATGCTATTTTTTTCATAATTTTTACGATAACTATATATCAAGAAGTAATGCACGGAATTTTATCAAACTTCATATTCTTTAGACGTTGACATAAGTTGTTGTTGATTAAGTTTTGATGTAAATCTCCTAACAGGTGGTGCTGCCATGATGCATTTTTCAGGACTTACACGGTTCTAGCGAGAGTCATATCTGAAGAACTAATATATGGATTATAATAAAACATTACATTAAGGTAGACCTTGACATAAATTGGTGCAGAGAAATTCGTTACTAGTGTATGCGAAACCTGCGTTAGATAGAAGAATGTTTTGGGATTGGATCATCCTATCATTACTTTCTTCGTTTTTTACAAGAAGAAAGTATTGGATTAATGAATATTTTCGTCGTATTAATACGTTTTTGAAGGTCCTGGACACGATTTGACTGTTTTTGGAAAATGTGTTTCTGTGAGTCTGTCTGTATGTGACAAAGATTTTGTGGGCGATCTATCTCAAACACTAATGCACGGAATTTAATAAAACTTTATATTAAGTTAGTTCCTGATATAAGTTGATGCTGATTAGGTTTTGGTGTGAATCGCCCGACAGGTGGCGTTGCTATCTTGCATTTTTCACGATTTCCGTTATAGCTCTATACCAAAAACTAATGCACTGATTTTCATCAAACTTCAGCATCATTTAAACTTTGACATAAATTGGCGCTGATTATGTTTTGGATGTAGATATTCCAACAGGTGGCGCTGCTATGCTACTTATTTCGTGAATTTCACGATAGCTATATTTCAAGAACTAATGCACAGAATTTCATCAAACTTCAGATTCTGTTAGACATCGACATAAAGAGATGATGATTACGTTTTAGTGTAGATAGCCCAACAGGTGACGCTGCTATGCTACTTTTTTCATGATTTTCCCGATAACTATATATCAAGAAGTAATGCACGGATTTTCATCAAACTTCATACTTTTTAAATGTTGACATAAGTTGTTGATTATGTTTTGGTCTAAATCTTCTAACAGGTGGTGCTGCTATGATGATTTTTTCAGGATTGACATGAATTTAGCGAGAATCATATCTCAAGAACTAATGCACGGAATTTAATAAAAATTTAGATATAGTTACACCTTGATATAAATTAGTACTGATAGATTCGTTTTTAGTGTATTCAAAACTTGCGAGAGCTATAAGGAAGTTTTGGGATTGGCACATCCGACTAGTTTTTAAATTAGTTATATAAATATAAAATTAATAGTTTGTTTGACGAAATTTTTAAAATATTTGAGTTCATTATCTATAAATTGATAAAATAGAAAATAAATGATAATTTATTTTAAATCATAAATTATTGGTATTAAAACTTGCTAAAAAAATTCAATATCGTACTGGATATTTAAGTTAAAATAAGGACAATACTATTTTGTACCTATCTGTATGTGAAAATTCCCGTCTATGTTATCCAGAAATGCTCTATGAGTTTGCCTGTTAGCCTATATTTTTACTAAAATGTATATTTAAATTACTCATTAAAAAAAAAAAAAAAAACTTACTAAGCAAAAATGGATATTTTAAGATTTTTCATTTAAAAATTTTCTACAAAATACGATATATCCTGCACGTTATTTGTATTGACTACTGCTGTTTCCTGGGTCAATGTCTATGATTTATATAGAAGATACAAAGTTCCATATCTACAATATGGAATACACACGAAAGATTTCATGCTGTGGTTTTTGTGTGGGTGTTAAGTATTTTTCGGATGTATGCAAACATATTACTTATATTTGTAACCCATTTTGTGTTAAATATTAATATGCATACTCAAAACTTTGAAGTTAACAATTTTTTGTATAAATACAAGTAGATTTAAATTATAAGCAAATATATGGTTGAAAGTACAGGTATATATATATATATATATATATATATATATATATATATTATTGCACAGGTTTTTAAAAAAAAATAAATAACAAAGAGTGATTTGTTGTGAATATCGGTACCCGTTTTATACTTCTAATAAATACAATATTATTTATTGACATTTACTGAACACCTAATGCTCATATCAAAATAAATTCAAAGAACAATAATATTCTATTAAGCAATGTTTAAACGTTTTAGGTTATGAAGAAAGACATGAATAATATTTATTTGACAATGATCAAAATTTAGAAAATTAATGTATTACATTTTTCATCATTTTTCACAATTTTATTTACACAATTAGCTTTTACTTTTCACTCACGAAAGTTACAACCATGTAAATGAATTCCCTAGGGATTCCCCTGCAATTTGCGGAAGAAAATGGTAAATTCTTTCCGCAAATCTTGTTCATAATTACTTAAATAGCCAGAATCTGTGCTATTATATCGTTTAAATCTGCAAATGAATTCTTACATTTATATTATTGTAGATTTATGAAAATTTTCTCAACAGTATAGTATAGATAAATAAGAAATTGAGTATGTATGAAATTATATAGACTTTCGCATAAACACACACACACAATTTAAGGAAATAAATATAATTCGAGTTTAAAAAGAAAAAAAAATATATCAATAAAATTAATTCGGTACTTAACATGCATTTAATATTTCAAACAGAAAAATCCGTGTAAAATGTAAATGAAATGCATGTATAAAAAATAAAATGCTGTTTTACGCTCATTATTGCATGTTTTTTTCAATATTGTTTCACATTGGCATGAAAATGTATATCTATAAGCCAAAAATTTAATTTTAAAGATTTAACTTATTCATGTTTTAAATTATAATAAAACCATCAAAAATGTTTTAAAGTTATCTAACAATAAGTAATTTAATATGCATTTCCTATATTTTCAAAATACTAGCCCGAACATAACATGATATTTAAGAAATCTTGAAACGACTCAACACATTTAGAAATAATATTCATAAAAAGTTTTAACAAATACTTATTTCATATTTTTATAGGAAATAATCCATAGATGAAATTATTCAAAATAGGAAAAACAAAATTACATTCTGATCCATCTATTGAAATATTATTCTCTTTAATTTTGTTAAGAAGCTTAATTTTTTTCAAAAAGAAATTTTTGTATTTCATGTTTAAAACATAAAGGATTAAATTATAATTTTCCACTGTAAGAAATTAGATAAAAATTGTAGAATTTCGCAAACGCCATATGTTGCATAAATGTAGAGATATGTTAATGTCCGCCTATGATATATAATGTAACTTAAATTGTAGCTTAAAATTTCGAAAACATAGTATCATTCATTTCTTCTTGTATTAATTATTACTGAAGTTACAGTCATCGCTCGGATTTTTGCCTACGTTATACAAGACGGATTCTTTTCTGTCCTAAATATTTTATTGATTTTGTAAATGGCATTTATTACTACATTTATGTTCAATTTTGCTGATATCAGCATGGTTTAATTATCCACAATCCTGACCGTTTTTTCTCCTTGGCATAAAAGCGTTATCTTCTTACGCATGTGGTGTAATTGGTTTTAAACGGTGTACTTCAATGTTAAAATAATATATTGTATACGATAAACGCATAATTTAATAGTGGGACAAATATTAAATTTTAAATCGGAACAGATGGAATAGCAATGTTCTTTGTTAAAATCTTCGTGATATTAATTTAACCTTTAAATAGATATATTGTGTCTTCAATATTTGTATCATTTAATGAATGTTAGGAAATACTCAAATTTCTCAGTTTTAGAAATATTTTAGGTTTCAAAATATATTTATATATAATAAATATAAGCTTTATATTTTACATAAAGCGTAATTACATAACACAGCGAAAACAAACAATCTCCGAGTCATTTTAACTTTTTCCAATTTATCTTCACTACTTCGAATTTAGAAATGCTATATATTTGCTCTATCACGCACATTGTTACCAAATTGTTCAAGTTTTGACTACCACTATTTATAGTAGATTTATTTTCTTAATTTAATCGAATAAATCTGAGATTATATAAAGTGAATATTTGTATACAAACATACGTGTTAGTCAAAAATCGGAAGAATTTCCAACTAAGAATTTAAGATTGTTCCACAATAAAAATAAGCTGTTCGTTATATATTATTATTTTGCTATGTTTGTCATAGCTGCAACAAATTCATTGCATTATCTATTCATTACATCGAAACATCTTTTGCACGCTCATCTTATAAAATTCTTGTGGCCGATTGCTGTGTAATTAATAGTAGTAGGCTATTCTCATATTAATTGGTACATGTTGCCTATGACTAGGGCTGGACGATAACACAAATTTAATATCGCAATATATCAACGAATTTATATTGATATTGGTGATATATCGCGATAACTACATTAAAGTGTATGGGAATAGAAAAATTGTTAATTTCCAAAGATAAATGTTATGGTAGCAGCAATTTAAATACAAACAGGTGTAGAAAGCAACGAATCAATTCTCTATACCTATTTGCTGACACAGCATCCTTTAAATATTATAGTTTCATATTTATACAAAACAGAAATATTTTAGGAAAAGGATACATTGTTCGATATCTATTTGGGCTTATACCATTACTTGTAGTGTTTTTCTTTAAAATAATATGTTGCCTATTCTTCCCATTTTATGCACTATTTTCACTATTGCCTCTTTATAACTGAGAATATTATAAAAAAGAAACTGAAATAAAATGTTTTTAAATTTCGGACGTTGCTGATTTTAATATAATTAAAATAAGTAAAAAGGAACAGCAAAAACTGAAATTGGTTTATTGCCATATGTAATGCTAAAATATATTTGTGAATAACAAGCTTTCAATGGATGACAGATGCCGCAGAAATGTTGTTTTTCCATCTTTCTCTAAGGTATCAATGCATTCTTAATAGAAAAAAAAAATTCACCTTCCTATCTATTTACTATACATAAATACAAAATTGAAATCTTTTTTGAAATATAAATATTCAAATCACATTTTGAAATAGTTTTATAGTATTTAATTTTTTTTAGTTCATTTTAAGTTGAAATAACAAGACAACATATATTAAATTCACTGGGATTCATGCTCTCACTATCGATAAAACACAGAGGCAAAAAAGGAATGAGCCTCTTGGCCGATATTCAGCGTACGCAATACTAGACGTTAATAGTTAGGAAGCTCCACCCAAAGATAACCAATCACAGTGAAACAGTGGCAAGTCTTCGCTTCACGAACGTGGCGAAATGCCAAATTTTACCCGCACTCTGATTGGTTGCTCGCGAACCGAGCTTCCCAGCTGCTAAGCTCAGAGTAATATTAATAACCCCACAATAACTCGTACATATTTGAGCGCTTATTTATTTGTCATGACTTATCAATAAGTGTGAACTATTGCAATATGTCTAGAGCTAGACCAATAGCAGCGACGGTATTGAAACACAGACGATAACAGTACTATTCAGTAAGGAACGGCGAGTGGAAAATGCGGTTGGGTGGAAATAAAAAGTAAAGCAGTGAGTGTGTCGGGATATATTGAGATAACAATGAAAAAGAGATCATCGTTGGAAGGGATAGCCGGCTTTGAATGAAGCGGACAGGGAATAAATGCGTGGGGAGACAGGATTATTGCGATATTAGTACGGAATTTTCAGCACTTTTTCTAGGATTTCGAAGCTGCGCTGCGGGGAAAAAAAAAGGTTATTGACAAATATCGGTAGTGTCAGAACTTAGCTATCGTTATCGGGATATATTGTCAGATTCGGAGCTTAGCTATCGTTATTGCGATAATTAAAAAATATCAATATTTGACCGAATTATTGATAAATAATCCAGCCCTACCTATGACGACATTTTAATTTAGCAATTCGAATTTTTAATATTCTTATGTCTAAGTAATTACTTTTTGAAATGTACAGACAATTTCGATTTGTGTCAAAAGTATATGAGATATAACTTTATTTTTACTACGAAATAAACATAAAAAATTATCCTAAACAATATTCTTTACTTTAAAGAAAAATAATGTTATCGTATGCGTGTAATAGTTTGAAATTCAAAAATGTTAGTAATAAATTACTCTTATTCATTTGAAAAGTGCTCTCCGTATATACTTCACATATCTTAATTATTCCCATATTAATGAAATTTTTAAAATGGAAGTCAAATTAATTATTTTACTTTGAGAATACGAAAAGTTAAAAGAAGTAGTGTTATAAAGTGATGTATTTGTTTTCAAGAAAGTCTCTAGTGACGTTATCTCTAATGGTCATTAATTATAAACTACTTTTTTTGGAAAATGAAACCATTTATTTCTTTATGATACCATTAATTAAAATATTTTTATACATCTTTCTGTAAACCTTTTCTTCGTTTGCCTAATTTTCAGACGTTTTCAAAAAACATTTTGTATTTTTATATTCGCATGTTATTCATTTTAATACATGTATGTCAATACTTATTTTTGAGATATATTTATTTGTACTGCATGTTTTACATTTGCCCATAAGATTTATGCATGGTATAGAAATGCTGTTTTAATTCATATTTGAAAATTTTGAAGAACATTTTCTGACATCTCCCTAATCATAATTAATTTCTTCCTAAATAATATAAATGATATAAAAATAAAATTATTCTACTCTTTGTATCACAAAATACGAATAAACTGTATATTTAAAATCTTACGTACAGTCTGGACATGGGCACAAAAATATGAACATATACTACTTTCCGTCAGCGGAAATTTCATGAAAATAATGTGCGGAGTGTAACTACACATGTCACTATATGTATATATCAACTATGTATGAAGTGTGAAAAGATTTTTATCTCATCAATAATAACTTTCAGAATGAGAGTAAAAAAAAAATTTTTATAGTTTATAATATTTTTTTTTTATTTCACTAAAATAAAAGAGATAATTTCGACCTACACATAATAGCCGATTACAAATGGTACCGCTGATTCATTTTTTTATTAATATATAACCATCAATGCACTTGTATAATAGAAAACTTTATTCAAATTAGTTAAAGCATATGACTAAGGAAACTCGTTAAACGTTTTCAGCATTAATTGTTTAAACCTGACAGTGGCATAGATCTTCTTTTGTTAAAAAGCTGAAAGGAATGAGAACATATATCCAGAATTTCAATATATATATATATTTAAAAATAGGGAAAATATTTTAAACACGTACTTAATAAAATGTTTAATACCAAATTTCTGGTGCCTATGTGTCATTTAGAGATGAAATTTAAGTGATCCAAAAATAAACCACTACCCTTCAAATGATTAACATTAGCACCCGGTAATACGTTAGGCGCCTTTCATTTTACTGATCCTAAAAAATATTAACATTTTGCTGCATTATGTATTAAATTTGTGAACAAGAAAGGTACAGATTTTATTCTTTAATTTCAGAAATCTCTTAAAATTAACTTCAAAACTCAGAGTTAGTAATTATTTAGCTGGGCACTATTAAAAACATTTAATAACAACTAACAGAAATTAAAGATCATAATTTCAACTTGACAGTGATATGAACTGTTTACGCTATTAAGTCGCTTAATGTTTATAAAGATTAATTTTAGAAACGTTTAAGCCCATCTTTCGTTTGTTTGTATTTATGATATTTTCCAATTCTTCTTATAGTATATATTTTCTATTGTTAAAATAACAAGATGTTAGAAGTATTAAAAAAATAATTTTTTATTTATTTTTGTTTTGTTTTATGTATTACTCTTACAGCACCGTTAAAATAAATAACAAAAGCTTAATATCATAAATTTATAAAAAATCGATGTGAAATATTTATTTAATTTTATTTCAAAGCATTTCTATTTATGTTTCAGCTTTCTATAGTTTAAGCTTTGGAATATGTAGAATTATTATTTATAATTATATCTCAATCTATATAACATATTTAGCTATAAGCAAATGAAGCTGCCTTATTTACATTTTCGAAGCTAGACATATTTAGCTGAAGCATTTAAAGATTTTCAATACAAATTGTGCGTACAATTATTCCTTTAAAGTATTTCTCTTTGTATTCAGAGGATAAAATAAAGCAAACCTGAAGGAAATTTGTTATGCATTGAACAGCTTTTGTTTAACACCACATGTAGCGACATCTTTACGAATTCTTTATTCGTTAACGATGTACGTAATTAAAGTAAAAGCTTTACTTTTCGCAAAACACTATCGATTAAAATTGTAAGAAAAGAGAGGAAAATTTTCGTAACTTTCATTTGTTACAGTTAATTAAGCATTTCTGAAAAATAAATCGATAAAAGGACAAACATACGATAAGCTTTCAGATAAACAAATATTTCAAGATAAAAGTATCAGTTAATAACTATCCCATTTCCTAGAAACATCTAAAGACAATAACCTTATTCATCATCTTTATAACGAAAATTTTAAATAAAAGCAGTTATATTAAGTATCTAAATAAACCTATTCTTATTTTATTGTTATGTTTTATACAATGTCTTATTTATGGGCTATGGAGTTAAACAATAAGCATGATTTATATGCCATTGAAGAACGTATGCTAAATTGAACACAGGTGGTATACATTTCTTATCTATATTATAAAGGACAAACGTGTTCGAGCGTAACGCAGACGTCATTTTTTGTGAATGGCATTACTTGAAGATGAAATTTCGGATTTGCGATTTTTGCTACTGCAATTTTTTTAAATTCTAAATATCGCACTTTTAAAATTTTTACACCGTTATATAGAAGAACAAAATCTACTTTCAAATGCAATTTGCTTGAAAACTCTATATTAAGAGACTGATTTATTATAGCATTTAAATTAAATTTAAAGCATGATCGTTTTAAATTTACCTCTATCGTTTGCAGACGATTACAAAATATTAATCCTTTTGCACTTTAAACAAGATAAAAAGGTTCAGCATTTGCTTCCAACTGATATCCAATAACGAAATTAAAACTTCCTTAAGCAATAAATAAAATAGCACAAATAAATCACAAATTTAACAGAGATGAAATCGAAATAAACACTTAAAACCACTGAAATTATCAGAATTTAAAATTAAAACTGTTGTATATAACGAAAATTTTAACGTTTTCTTCGGTTTTTAACTTCTGGCACGTTTCCAAAACGAGATCACCGCTTTTAATAAATTTCAAAAATATATTTGAAGGTATAATTGACATATTTGATATAAAAATGCACTTTGGTGTTGTTAGGGGGCAATCTAAAAAGAAATTAAATGTAAAAAAATCTATTACAGTTGTCAATAATAAAAATAAAGAAAACTGCCCAGTTAAACTGAGGGCATTGAGCTCACAGGCTATTCACACTAATTGTATATTAGGCAATTTTTTCGTAGAATAATGCCACTCGAAAAATAAAGAAATCGACAATATATTAAGAGGGGGATAAGCACCCATTCCCACCCTTTATACTTAACCAATAAACCCCCAAAATCTACTCAGGCAAGCGCCTTACCACAATGAATTTATACACAAAATTTGAAAAAAAATCGGATAATTTTGCTTGAAAAACCCATTTATCTGAATTAAGGGAGGTGACCCCCCCCCCCGTTCCCCCCTTTATACTTAACAAATGAAAACCCAAAACTAATCAGGCAAGCACCTTACCACAATGAATCTATATACAAAATTTGAAGAAAATCGGGTAATTCTGCATGGAAAACCCATTTATCTAAATTAAAGGGGATTAGCCCCCCGTTTACCCCCCTTTATACTTACCCAATGAACATCCAAAATTAATTAGGGAAGTGCCTTATCACAATGAGCCTATATACAAAGTTTAAATAAAATCGGATAATTCTGCATGAAAAACCCATTTATCTAAATTAAGGGGCGGGTAGCGCCCCGTTTCCCCCTTCATACTTATCCAATGAACCCCCAAAACAAATCAGGGAGACGCCTTATCACAATGATCCTATGTACAAAATTTCAAGAAAATCGGATAATTCTGAATGAAAAACCCATTTATCTAAATTAAGGGGGTTAGCCCGCCGTTTCCCCCTTTATACTGAACTAATGAACTCCCAAAAATAATCAGGGAAGCACCTTATCACAATGAACCTATATACGAAATTTGAAGAAAAACGGATACTTCTGCATGAAAAGCCCATTTATCTAAATTAAGTGGGATATAGCCCCCCCCCCTTTCCCCCCTTTACACTTAACCAATGAACTCCCAAAACTAATCAGGGAAGCGCCTTATTAGAATGAACCTGTAAACAAAATTTGAAGCAAAACGGATAATTCTATCACGAGTTATCGCGTTACGCACATACATACATGCATACATACGTACATACATACAGAAGGGGCGGGCACATTAGCTCTCAGGCTTTGATAGCCTGTGAGCTAAAAACTGTTTTCACATATATTCTCTATCCCGGGAAGCCCAGGTGGGATGCCCTTGCAATTATAATTAGCAATGATCTAAAAAAATACACGAGGGGTGTAACGAAAGTAATTTCAATTATCAATAATAGAAACCGCCAACTGACATATGAGTGCTGCAGTATTTTACCGTGTGTCTGTTTCCATTTACTTTTTGAAGGTTCTTAATTTTTTAATCGACACTTTATTTTACTTTCTATTTATTGAGTTTGTGAGAATATAGTATGATTTTGATACGGTATAGACGTAGGGTATAATAACTAATGATCGCAACGTTAATTTTGCTAAGTCATATATATATATACTAGGATCTCAAAAATACCCATAGATAAAGATTCATAGATTAAAATTCATAGATACGATATTTAATAAAATCAGTTATGCAACTGAAGTGCGTTGGTGATAAAGATACTTTGTCGATATATGAATCCCAAGCGGGCGCCTCGTGTCAACGAAACAAAATGAAGTATGCAATATAGTTATCTAAATGTATGTGCTCGAGACTGTGGTAAACATGCAAAATAGTTAAATAAAATAAACAGAATATATAGAATAGAATTCTATATTTCCAGAACGTCATATTCACCTTGAAACTGTATAAGATCATTTGACCATACAAAATGAAAACAAATGATTTTAATTTCCTAAATAGTGCGAAAAGTAGTTATAACACATGGGCTGATAAGTTCCTGTTCTAATATAGAAAACAAAACTTTTTAACATAACTTGATAACTTTAATAATAATAATAATAATTTAAAAATAATAATTTAATAAATAAATAAATAATAATAATTTAATAATAATAATAATAATAATAAGCATATCACACAGAGAACGCAAAATTCATATCCCACACATCGCAGTCCATATCTCCATAATCAATGAATCATTAGAAATGTTAACTAAAGGCAGAAACACGTGTAATAATGTGCTCTCTTAAAATATACCCCATATATTATGGTATAACATATTAAATACTACTGATGAATTTGGAACGTTACTGCTGAAGACCCCCCCCCCCCCCCTTATAATAAATACATTCCTCTCCAATTATAAAACCAACGAAAATCTAGAACATTTCAAGATCATCTCCCCTGAAGATGACTGTAATAAAAATCAAAAGCGCTCGGATAGTCCATTTTAACATTGATTTCGTATAGGAACAAATATCTACTTTCAAATGCAATTTGTCTGAAAACTGTATCTTAATTGACTGATTTTGCATAGCATTTAAATTAAATTTCAAGCATGATTTTTTTTATCTATCTCTATCGCTCACAGACGATTACAAAATATTAATCTGTTTGCACTTTAAACAATATAAAAAGTTCAGCATTTGTTTACAGCTAATATTCGATAACGAAATTAAAACTTTATTAAGGAATAAGAAAGTGCTATAAATTAAACACAGATTTAACAGACATATAATGGAAATAAGCGCTTAAAAGTGCTGAAATTATCAGAATAAAAAAAAAAAGGTAGATAACGAAATTTTTATCGATTTCTTCAGCTATTAATTTCTGGCTGGAGGCCAATGCGAAATGACCGCTTTTAATTAATTTCAAAATTTTATTTGAATATATAATTGACATATTTCATATAAAAATGCTCTTTGGTATATATTAAATTTGAAAAATCTGTTAGAGTTTTCAATTTAAAAAAAATGTTTTTCACATATATTCTCTATTCCGGAATCCCGGGTTGGATGCCCTAGTTTTTTTTTTTTTTTTTTTTTTTTTTTTTACTATAGATAAACAAATCCTCCTCCACATTCTTTGCAATCCCAGTTGTAGTTGAAACATCACGTTAAAAAAAATTGTAAGGTGGTCGTTGTTCGGAATTCGTTGTTCGGAGTTTAGCGTAATGTTATTTCTATGAAAGTGATTTGGTAACACTAAAACATGACGGTATTTAGAGGTTACCGATGTTCGTAGTCACCGTTGTAGGAGGTTTCACTGTAGAATTGTGATCATTGTTTATCATTCTTGCAACGTAGGAGACAGAATTGTATATAAAGTGAAATAAAATTATATAAATATTTTATCATGACTAAAGCATCTCTTACTTATTTATTATGATAAATGCTGTTTTATGTATATATAAATCAAACGATTTCATATATTCCTACAAAACCATAATTTCTAAAATTTATTTCCTCAAGCATTTCGACACATTATTAATTTATTTGGAGTGTTAAAAACGTGTTCAATAGTTTATATATATCCAAAAAAGATCCTATTAGAATTCCGGTAATTGTACCTTATTAAAAATTTATTTTCCGAGTTTCTGAATTTAATATCACTTTTCATGTGACATACATATATATCAACATACGTATATCAAAACTAATGACAGATATTTTGCGAAATACTTCTGAAAGCAAGCAAAAATTTACTATTCTGATACATGTTTTATGCGTAATTGTTAAAAGGATTTTCAATATCAAAGCACATTCTATGATGTACTCCTCGGAGATAAAATTATTGCACTTGGAGATTTTTTAAATATACGATAAATTAAAATTATACAACACAAAAAATATAGTTTGAAAGTTTATTACAACACCGGTTCATACGATCAACCACTTTATACCATCACTGGTTTATAAAAAAAATTAGTATTGAAAATTTCATTTGAACGATAAATGAGATAATTAATTTTGAAAGTCTAATTGAAACTTCAAACAACACTTAATTTTAAATATATATTTCGAATATTTCTAGGAATTTCTATATATTTATTAATAATTTTGATAATAGAGTGATTAAGAATTATCGCTAAAAGGAGAATGTGCACTTACCTGGTAAACGGAAAGTTGTGTAAAGCTATCCAGTTTCAACAGACTTTTTTACATAGTTATTTTATGTTACAGAAAATCTAACTTTACCCTATAACAGAATAGAAAATTCATTTGCTATGTATTAATATATTACAAAGTTTCACGCCTGAACATTAATTTAAAAATTCATGAAAAAAATCAGTAATTTAAGTTAAAGTTTTAAAGTAAAAAGTATTTTAAAATACAATTTTTTTTTAGTTGGATTGACTAAAATTTGGAATTATGTAATATTTAGGAGTAAAGATTCGTGTAATCAAATTGTATATCAGAACATTCTTTATTAAAGTCGAAATAAGCATTAATGATGACTATTTTTGTGCTTTATACTATAAATTCATTTTACAATATTCTTTCACATAGATATTTTATATATCTTAAATTAAAACAGTAGTTATTCTGTAAATTAATTTAGAAATCATGGAATTTGTTAAAGATAAATTTCCAAAATGGTTTTAATTTGCGCATTTTTTACATTTGTAAAACTACTCCGAAGTTAATTTGTTTGTTATCTTTTACACTAACAGCACTTTTACTTCTTCGAAATGTATTAAACAATTCAATTGTTTTATATTATACAAATACGAAATAAATGCGAATAAATTTTTAGTCATATGTTTTTCAAAAGAAGGAAATAATGTTAATAAAATTAATTAAAATAAAGAAAAAAATGTAGGATTTCGTGCTATCTTCCAAATTTTAAGGAAAAACAAATTTGCAGCTTTTTCTCGTGGTTAATATTCTTTTAGTTTACATATAAAAATAAAAACACATGAAGCATGATTAATCTTCCCTTAATTAACTGGATCTGCAGATGTCGTTCAGTTTGTAGATTGTAAGATAAGGCTAAAATAAATTAGATTTTGTTATTCGAGCTTCTGAAGAAAATAAAAGAAGAAATACAAAAAGTGAACACATCATATGGAGTATTTCTAAGTTTTAAGCTTTCGCTGGTTGTTATGGAAAAATAAACCTTTCGGATTAAACATAAAATATTCTTGCGCATTCTTTCAAATTAATACTTATTTCAAAGGATTAACTATTTTTTTTTATTATTAGTCGCTCATCATTTTTGAAGTTGTGTGGTGATATTTGTAAATTAAATAAATATTTTTGATCGATAGTTAAAAAAAATAAAAAGACAATTTTTACCTTGCTTTTAGTAATTTTGTATGATGTAACATTAATTTTATTATCGAAAATTAAGCCCATTAGGTACATACATTTAATATTGATACAGATGTATAAAGTGTAATTTGTATAAAAGTATAGTAAAATGTTTCAGGTTTATGGATCTTGGTTACGTCTTGTAAATATGTAATTGAGGTTAACTTTCAGCGATTATCAAATGCCAATAAATTCAGTGAGAAGTTAAAAATATTCGTTCCCCAATGATATTCTCAGCAAGATTTTGCGTCTCCTGGCGCATGTTGTAATTGTTTTGTATTCAATGTTTCTGCATATCAGACATAAAGCTGTTGGGAAATTTCATATCTGAATAAACTGCAAAATAACTAAACAAATGTAAGACGCACATGTGAGCATCCAAGGCAGCATTCCAAACACTGATTACAAGTATTATATCAGAGATTTACGAACATAATCCAGTGTTAAAGCATTAATTTGGATTAGTCTCAGAGTACATGGCTACAATGGCCACTATGCTTTTCACCTCCAGTTTTCAGAATGCGGTTTTTGAGACCAAAAAGGTACCATTTACAGAAAGCCTATTTTGAAATCCGATCTTAAATTGAAATTACGAATTAGCGCTTCACCTGGTTTGATTTATTCGAGCATATTCAAACACATTTGGCAAGCATTGTTAACTCATGTGGCATCTGAAGTGTACTAAATTACAGAGATATAAAACATTTGTAATAAATGTACTTTTTGTAATTTACTACCCTATAATCTTGATTACGCTCACGTTTGGCTGTTTAACAACGCGCTATAAACAATTACTTTTCCCAAAATATTTTATGTTGATATAAGGTAAAGCCAGGACAGATGTCGCGGTCGGAGAGATTGCGCACATAGAGGATCGGGGGGAAGGAGTTGAGTGAGCGCGCAGCGACTCCAGGTAGTTGCAGAACAACAGTAGTGGAGTGTCTACTTGAAATTGCACGTTGATTGTTTTAAGCGTCTAAGATAAAGTATTGCTATTTTGTTTTCTTTTCCCAAAGTAAGTGCTTGAATTTTCATAGCTATTCATCAGAAGTTCTATACAATGTTAATAGTACAAAATATTTTAAACTTAAACGATTTCTCATAAGCTACTAATCTAGACTAACAATGTGAACATCAACGGTTCGTTTAAGAAGATGTCATATTTAAAAAAAAGGCCGCGCAATCTCTCTTATCCAAATTGGAGAGTTTTCGCATCTGCTACTTAGGAGAGATGGCGCAGTCTTCCAATAAGTTTTCATGCTAGGAGAGATTACGCAGCTTATTGGTAAATTTGCATAAAAAAAGAAAAATGAAAATGGACTAAATTTAAGTTAAACGTATTATTAAGTGACATAATTTTATTTTGTAATCTTATCTGGACTTGCTTTTTCTGATTCTTTTTTTCCTTTAATTAAAATTTTTTAATCGTTTTTAAAATTATTTCCTTTTTCTGATTCTTTAATCATTAGGTTGAAATATTCACTCCTACTACAATAATACTTGTTCACAAAAACCTTACAGCAATGTCATTTAAGTGTAATAATTATTTTTAACAATTTAATTGTAGTTATTATTAGTTACAATCTCTCCTATCCATGTGCGCAATCACACCAACCCTGTAAGGACAGATTGCGCCAAATAACTTTCTTGGTTTTATTACAACTGTCCTATTAAATTGCAACATAACAACAAAATAGCAATGGAAATGCATAAAAAACAAATAAAGTAAAAATTATTCATGAATAGTTTAGCAAAAAATTAATATTTAGATTTTTTATTGCTATTCTTTTGAATTATGCGCAGACTATCCTACCTTTACCTTATTATGTCTGAGAAAATTTATAAGATTTATGAAGTTTCTCAAACATTTCATTATAAAAATTTAGGCAATGCTTGTTTTCATTATAATTATCTGCTAGATGCACGATTGGAATAAAATAAGGCAGATTTCGATAGCTGAAATTATTTTCTTAAACTTGAATTCTGTTTGTAACCTGTATTCACTTTTATATGCAAACTTTTTCTTGAATTTTCTCAAGGTTATGTAATTAATTTTTATGTGGTTTTAGTGGTTATAATATTCATGGTAAAATCAAGTGAATAAGATGCATATGATGCAAATATTTTATAAGGAAGAAGTTTTTATGGGGAAGAAGTTTTTATGGGGAAGGTTTGATGGGGAATTGGAAGGGACTACAACACTTGCGGAATCATATGTAAAACAGTTTACATTGATATACTTTTTCTTCGGAAATGTTGAAAGGATTTCAATGCTTTCGTTTTGAAATAAAAAATAAATAAAAAATGAAATAGTCTAAATCTAGGTGTTTTCTATATTGATGTAACTATTTCATATTTTATTTATTTTCTTCAGAAACGATTAAGTATAGCTGTTTTGAAAACTATTAAAATATAGCTACTAATATCCCTTTCTGTAGTTTCTAGCAAAGTGTACATCAAAGCAATCATTTAAAGTGATTTTTTTTTATTTGCGAAACGTGTATTCTATGTGTGATTGCGTGTAAAAGGCACGCAACACCAGAGAACATTCATCGACAGAAATGTGAAGTGAATGGCCGCAATGCGATGAGTAGCAGCAGAGTGCGTAAGTGAGTGAGAGTTTTGAAGAACGGACGGGAAAATGTCCATGATGAACCGCTATCAGGCTGACCATCAGTGAACACAGACGATTTAGTCAGTGCCGTAGACGAAAAGATTCGTAAAGACCGACGATTGACATTTACAACGTGGGTAGAACACAGTTTTGCGCAAAATTGGTTATCCTCACAGGCGGCAGACGTCTATGACTTAGGCATTGAAAAGCTTGTTGAACGTTATGACAAATGTTTAAAGAAATACGGAAACTATGTAGAAAAATAGAGAAACAGTACGGAATTAAATAAAAAAGTTTTTGGAAAAAATGTGTTATGGTTTATGATTTATAGGAAATCGGACCTTAGTTTCCGAATAACCCTCGTACTAAAAAAAATCCCATGGTAAATTTGTGCTGATATGTGTAAGCAAAAAGGTTTTAATTCATTGAATATTTCGGTATTTGAGAAGGATTTTATAGCAAACTGTACCTTTTTTCACTAAAATTATCCTCTGGCTTCACTTACGATATGTCACATGAATGTATGTTAGCGTTATTCGTAGTATGTAAACCTCACAATTTTAACTTTTGTAACAGAATTTTCTTCTAACAAAACAAATAGTATAAACTTTATTCCAAACTAAAATATTTATGACTATATAACTAAAATAAAATATAATAAACTAAATATAAACTAAAATATATATGATTGAGCTAAATATTGGGTCTTACGGAGCGTTCTGCAGCTTTCAAAAAGCGAAGCGCGGTTTAGACTAGTTATTTCTCAACTTCCGATCAGGAAGACTTTAAATGATCCAGATAGATCTTTTCCACTTGCACTTCATAATTCTCTCTTGTTTTTGGCATAATGTTAGTTCCAGTGCAGTGCTAAGAATGGAGAACCAAAAAATTCTGTTTCTTCATATTATGCTCTTTTATTTCAAGAAAGGTACAAATTCTCGTCAGACTGCTCGTAAACTTTGTGTTTACATTGACAAAGTGCTGCTTCACATGACACGGATCAAAAGTGGCGGGAAAAGTTTAAGCGCGGTGATATATCAGCCTCGAAGATGATGTCCGCTCTAGATTACCATCATCCATAAAGCAGTACATCTTATAAATGTAAATATCAAATGATCTTGCACTGTACTTTTTGTAATTTTTAGTAAGTTTGGTATTTTCTAAAATGTGTAACGTGGATTTTTAGCAATGGTTCTTCTCCACCCTTATAGTTCATGGTCGTCCAATGCGTGCATCATCTTCGAGGCTGAAAATTCCGTACTTAAACTTCTCAAACCACCTTCGATCTGTCTAATCTTTCTCCATATACAGCACAAATTTTACGAGCAGTCTGACTATCATATTTATCTTTCTTCAAATAAAAGAGCATAACATGACGAGACTGAACTTTTTGGTTTTACATTATTTGCACTGAACTGAAACAAATATTATGCCACAACACTTTCATGATTTATGCAGGGCTAGCAGAAAAGACTGAATGTACATATTTGGGTCATTCAAGGTCACTGCTAACCTTTACTAGAAAATAACTAGAAGAAACCACGCTTCGCTTTGAAAAACCTACAACTTCCAGGATGACAAAATCCTCTTTAATAAAAAGCTACGAAATGCTGACGACTGGCTTTTTCCCTAACCGTTGCCACAGGTTAATCTCGGAAAATGAAACATTTGAAGTTACTGAAAAAATTAATCGCTCGAAAAATATTTGTCAGAAAATTGTTAGTCAAACTGCGTTGAAATTAAAAAAAAATATATTATTATTATTATTATATAAATTTCAAATCTAATGATTAAGTCGTTTTTCAAATAATGAATATCAAAAATTACCACATTTCACAAGGGAGTACCGTAGCGAAAACTTTACGTGTAAAAAGATAATGATAACAGCAGTGTGTCCTGACGTGTGTACTGGCTATATAACATAATTATATATATATAGTTAGGTCCTCATGGTTTTAAAACACAAAGTCAAATTCTAGGTCAATATTTCGTTTGATTAGAGGTGAGTTAAGAGAAACTGACCAGCTTAGCGGGCGTAGCTTGCTAGTATTACATAATAGAAGAACAAGCGCAAAGCTACTGACAACCACAGACAGTGAACTGTAAAAATTACCATTTTAATCTATATTATAATCTTTAAGTATAGTTAGATTTCGTTAAGACATTTATTTCCGCCTTCTTACTTTCTTGATCAATTTTCGAATGTGTAATAAATAACGTAAAAGAATTTTAAAATTTCATTAATTAATAACATTTCTAATCGCTGAATACTGATTAAAGTCATTTGACATGATTTCAGTGAAAACAAGCACAGCTTATTCATAGATGCCCTAAAATATAAAAACAATTTAATCTATTAAAACTAATTTATTTTTATGCATGTCAACACAAATGCCATAAGGGATTTTTTATACATAGATAGGACATTTAAAGTAATAGCCCTGCTTCACTAACTCTCCCTGTTAAAATATTTGTCTATTTACTAAACCAGATAAGAGGGTAGAGAGATCTAAACAAAACAAATGCGAACAGGTGTTTTTGGGGAATTCTGTCAGGCCGCTATTCTCTGACATGGAAACAGAACATTTTCAAATAGAACATTCAAATGATTTATTGAAAGATCCATCAATATAGGAAATGAATTGTCATTCTAATTATATTCTGTGGTTTATAAAAACATTTTTAAATTAAATAATTGTAATTTTAAGTGTTACCTAACTATGACAGTCGATTATGATCGATTAAATCGCTTTATAATCGATTCGAGAGGGGATAATTAGTAGATTCCCATTTTGAGGCAGGACACACTATTTCGCATACAGTTCATTAATAAAAGAAACAGGATCTGCTAAGTTATGTAAGTAAACAGCCAAATTACCCCACATCTTGCCAACGGTACTTGCTTATCAGCAAGAATCACTATTTTTTATAATTTATAATTCTCACTTACATTCACGGAAACAAATTACATGCATCCACTGCATTCACTGCATTGTTAGGAACGTGCAAGTTTGTGAAAGGTTCGTATTTGTTGGGTTCAGAAACAACAATCAAGAGTCGTGTTTTCTGCATTTCCATACACAATCATTCTGGACACCAGTTAGTGTTGAGAGAAACAGATCGTTCCCATCATTGAAATTTATATATTCGAGAAGTAATTATGCAGATCGATATCAGGCACTTAGTCATAATTTTGTTTCACTTGTAAGACGGTGTATAATACCACTGCATAATGCGAAACAAGGACTCATTAAAACACTTTAAAACTATTTAGGCTTTAAAGACTGATGGAACATAGAGTGCTCCAAACGTATATTTCTGTTAGTAACAGTTGCTCGTGGTTTTGAACATTAATTGCATGCTAAGTGACATTTATCTAAATAATGACTGTCGAGTAATGAGGTAAAACAGCTACATCTTTAGACAAATATTGTTTTTATTTTTCTCTTTTTGCTTATTTTTGTAGTAATTTGTACAAGTATTTTATTTAGTTCTTTAATAGAATCATATGTCGAAAAATTAAAAAAAAATGTTTGTACATGCTTTATATTTTTGGAACTGGAAATTTTGTTACCTTGTGAATATTCCTGTCAGATGGGGAAAAACCTTGTTGATTTATGGTAAAGCCCAATTATACATTCTCAGATTTACAAATTTGTACTTTTTGAGGATCAAACGTTAAATTGAATTTTGCTAATCTGCCAAAATCCTGTTGAATAAGATATAGTAAGAAATTACTAGATCTTATTGTAGATTTAAAAAGAATTGTACATTGTTACCTACAAGATCAATAATGCATTATGTTAAAAGGAAAATACTAAGGTGATGTTCAATTTATTTGCATAAAAAAAAAGAAATCATCTCCAACAACACTGAGATTAAAGATGAACAAAGGTTTGATTACCTTGGACTGGAAATATCCCTGGACAAATGTATCATGGATGAAATCAATAGAAGAATAAGAAATGTATGAAAGATTTTATGAAGGGATTTTGTGCAGAACAATATTATTCAGAAGAGTAATATGCCTTTAACCAATGTGTTTTATCTGCACTAACGAATGGAGCAGAAACATGAACGCTGAAAAAACGAAATGTACAAAGATTACAAAAAAAACATAGAGAAGTATAGAAAGATGTATGCTAGGCATAACTAGAGGAGAGAAAAAGAAAATAACTTGGATAAGAAGTCAGAAGAAAGTTTATGACACCATTGAGAGATTTAAACAGCTAAAATGGAAATGTGCTGGGCACATTAAAAGAAGACAAGACAATAGCTGGAGCACAAACATCCTACAGTGGTATCCTAGGGATGTAAAACGACCAAGAAGAAGACCTCAAGAAAAATGGACTGACGAAATCAGAAAAGTGACCGGTGTTAATTGGATGACTAAAGCACCAGACAGGTAAAACTGAAAAAATTGCGGGAGATCTACATCCATCAGTGGACTGAAAGCGGTTGATGATCATGATGATTAAATATATATACAAACTGGAAGAATTTACATATTTTTGAAACTCTTCTTTCTTCTAAAGTTAGTCTGTTACATATTAAGTACATGTCAAAATAAGGAAAATGGGTTTTGATTTAATATTAACGTAATTGTGTCTAACCCTGTATATCCAAATACACGCATAATTTAGTTTTCATTTTTGTTATATTATCGCTTTCACCCAGGAAAACTAAATTATCTGCAATAGATAAGAACTATGAAAAACATTTTCCTCCGACTATACGATTTTATCTGATAGCTTTTCACGAAAATGAAAGTTTTACTTAAATTACACTGATCATTAAAGTATAAGGAGTTGGAAAATAAATTCACAACTTGTCAAATTAAATAAAACCAATTTATTGTATAACGGAATTCTTTGAACATTATGTTTTGGCTTCACTTCCAATGTAAACATTTCTTTAAGAAAATATTAATATGAGATGCTATTTTTCTTACGTTTTAACGTTTATAGCTAAAATGTTATCGTAAATTCAGACGTATTTATGGTAATGATTCAAAAAAAAATTTCGATTAAACTATTCAAAACGTATAGGAAAATAATATTTTGTAATCTTTTAAATAAAATTCTTGACAAAAAAAATACAATTTAAAATACTGCAGTATTGGATTCGTGTGGATACCACATATCTGTACGTAAACTAAATGGTGTTGGATTTCTACTTTTGAGGATATACACTGTTAAAAATTTTCGTTTATTGACAGGTTGTCTTCAGTGAATTTTGATCAGAAAGTTCCCGTTTTGTTAGAAAAATGGAATCCCTCCCGCATATCTGTTGCTACCCAGCTAGAAAAAGTTAGCAAAAAAAGTGCACAAAATCCGAGCGTATTTGGCACCTCTACTTATGCATAAAAACTGCAAACTGAATTGTGCACAAAAAGTGCATAAACTGTATCCCTAAATTGTACACTTTTAAGACTTTTAAGATTACAAAGTTTCAAATATGGAATTATTAATGTAAAAATCTATCATCCAATGGGATTGCAGTATTTTTGATCGCCACACATGCGCTTAAACTCCTTCACGTCTGTATCGTGCCATTTATGGAATACAAAGACGGAACATTCCTCAAAAAACGGAAATATTAAGGCAACCCTGCTGCCAGTCCTTTTTCCGTTAATTGACGGATTTTTTTTACAGTATACTGTTAGATATAATCTGAAATTCACGGGTATTATTTTCCTGAATTTCACAGAAAAAGTCCCTTTTTATGACAAAAGGGCATTTTCAGTTTAAAGCAGAAAATTTCCTCATATAAGAAAGCAGCCAACGGAGATATTCCGTTATCTGCTGCGTGTTTATTTTCAATATTTCAAAAACTGACATGTCGCTGCACAGAAAAACTAAAAATTCCATAAATTAAAATTTCAAGTTTATTTAAAACAACAACGAGAAAATAGAGGTTTCGAATTTAAAAAAGCAACAACTAATTCTTTGCATTCTTTTAATATTATTTGCAATTCATTTTTTAAAGTTATAAAAAAGTATTCGCACTTAAAATAACATATTAATTTCTAAACAAACATATTAATATATATATAAATAGCTAAATTATGTGAAAAAAAATCGATTCTATTTAAAAAAGGAACAAACAAAAATAATGGTTTCGAATTAAACTCATTCCTTTAAAATTATTCGCAATTTATTTTTTAAAGTTATAAAAAACACTCACACTGAAAATATATTCTAAACGAACGCATTGAATAAATACATAATAGTTGATAAAAAATCGATTTTCGCAAAAAAAGCAAAAAAAAAAAATTATCGAATTTAATTCAAAATATAATATTTATATTTTACAGCTAACAATCAAATTAAGAATATATATAATTCATGTTTTTATCCTCTATTAATACTATTATAGTGTTCAACCATCATCTCATTACGAAATATCCCCGCAATGAACTTCAAAATTACCAGTTTTCTAAACCCCAAATTGTTTAAGTCCCAAGCTGCGACTTGAATAAATCCCCTATCATCGTTTCCTACTCTTACTCTAGCAAGGACCCGCTGGTCTTACGGTAAAGCATTCGGCTCAAACCACTAATGTACCCAGTTCGAACCGCAGGACGGACAGAAAATGTTCTTGCATTATATCAAATAATAAATTCTCCCGTAATAATCAACAGATGGCAGCAAATAGGGATGACATTTTTTTTTAAACCGAGTTTATTTATAACGGAAACTTACAGATTCTTCAAACGTAGTTTTCCCTTCCTTTATCTTTCAAAACGGAAAATGTACTAACGGAACGGAAAAAGTCCGGCAACTTTGCTGCCCGTAGTTTTAACGTGAATTAACGGATTTATTTTTAACAGTGTAGATAGGCCATGAGAGGTACCACGTCGATAGTTTCTTTCCTACCAGTATGTATTAGAATTGCTCGGCAGAAAGGCGTGTTGTATTCAGATTCGAGATGAAGCACATTTTTCCACTATTGAATATGATATATCAATAATGCTGTTGAATGCACATTTAATTTTTTTTATTTATGCTTGCGTCACAGGCAAACTATACTGGAAAGCACAGGTTACTATTTGAGCAATGAAGTGAGAATTATGAACTTGTTTTGTACTTGGGAGATTTACCTATAAGAAATACTGTGTTGCTTAAAGCTTCTGTATGATGCTGTATATTTGCACGTAAAATCAGTGGATAAAGATGTATTTCACTCAATGTTCGGTAGATAAAAAGAAGGACCAATTGGATATATACCATCCTAGTAGTAAGGCTAAAAAATGCAGGAAATACATCAAGCCTCCTCAGTCTTCCAACTGTATTTTACCATATTAAAATGGAAGGTGTTCTCCCTTCTTTAAGTGTCTTCGTATATCTAGCTTACCACATTGCAGCATTAAAAACAACAACTGATAAAATAACTTAAATGAGCCGTTCAGCACACACATTTTATATCTGTATCACATTTGAAAGTATATGGTTTCTACATATTATAAAAAGTTTATTTTTTGTACGATGAGGCTGCATCAATTGGGGCATACAAAAAGAGAACGTGAATGAGAGTTTAAATTGTATGGACGCTTGAGATAAAAAAATTAGAACAATGTGGCAAAGTTACAGTGGCAGAATATGGCGAGGCAATCATGTGCAACCATAATCACTTCTTATTAGTTGAAAAGAAAATTAAAACCATCAAATATTCTAATATAAAATTCCTTTGTATTTATCTTATATACTATTAACTTTTCGTGGAAAAAAAAACGATTTGGAATATTCACTGCTATATTTAGTTTCCGTACTTTATTATCTCGTTTTTAAGTGACTCTTTTCAGAATTTCATAGTAATTACTTATGAAAAAATATTAATTCCCACTGAAACAATACATAACAGATAAATATTATTAGTATAATATTATTTATGTACTATATTATACACATAATTTTATAAAATTAATTAATGCATTGACTATTTTTAAATTTTTGCACAAATGATATAAGACATGAAATTTAATGCTTATTTTCATGATTGATTACGCTTTACAATATATTACATATTTTTTTTTTAACGAAAAGGCTTTCTGAATGTGTGCTAAACTCGTAGCAAACAATCATAATGCAAAGATTATTAATTGTAACAGTTTTATAAATTCTTATTTCAAAGTTTTACTCTGTAGTAAATGAAAATAAAGTAGAAACAGAAAATTCATTTTCAAAAAAATATATCCTTTATATCCTTTATATTTCTTTACATTTAAAGGGTTTTTTAGATTATTGTGCATTTTGCCAAATAGACAAATAAACACTTTCTGATTTATGTAGGTTCTTTTAAAAGTTGATATTGATTAAGGGATGTGTCCAGGGTGTTCTAGAAAGGACTCCCCAACTTTGAAATGACATAACTTCGAAACAGGGAGAGATAGAATTGTGAAACAAGTTGAATGTTAGTCAGATAGGTCTGGAATTTTTTATACATCAATTTAAAAAAAATAGTTCCAATATTGGACACGAGAGGGCGCTGCAATCACAAAGCTGTTTCTTTGAAATAGTTCCTGAAAGTGAGGTGTTTGAACTGAGATAAAAATCACATTACAATGGTTTCGATATGGTTACCTTTTTAAGCAACAACATGACGCAACGTACAGGTAAAGTTCGAAATCACTTGTTGCAATACTTCTATTGAAATGGATGCACATGCCTCACAGATGAATTGTTAGAGCTATTCCAACGTTTGGGGATTCTTAGAATAAACAGCGTCCTTCAAGTAACCCCACAAAAAGAAGTCGCATGGATTCAGATCCGGGGAATATGGTGAATACGGCATGATATTCTTGAATTCCGAATTATTCTCTAATTCTATACAACTTTTTTACACGTGTCAGCAATGAAACAGACGCACGAATGAAATTTCTGTCCTTCTGAGTATCATTTAAAGTTCCATGTGCTTGTGCTGCCCCCTATTATCCAATATTGGAACTATTTTTTCACATTCGTGTATAACAAATTCCAGACCTATCTGTTTAACATTCAACTTGTTTCACATTTCTATCTCTCACTGTTTCGAAGTTATGTCATTTAAAAGTTGGGGAGTCCTTCTAGAACACCCTTTAATATATGCCTGTACATAAAATATAAATCTTGTATTTAAAGAAATTCATTGGGAATACTTTTTAAGTTATTTCGCATAAATTTTATTTTACCTGATTAAACTCTTCATTATATATACTTTGAGCGTCAAATAATAAGGATTCCTTTTTTACAATGATAAAATCGACGATAACAATAATTGTAAAAAGGATTTTGTTTACATAATTTTATTGTTATTTGCTTTAAACATTCACTATAGGATATTTAATTTTAGTAGAGCTCTAGGCGCTTTAATGTCTGTTTTTTATAATCAAACCCCTGACTAAATGAACCTTATGTGAAAGGCTCCACTCCCTTAGGCAGCGTACACACGTACGATCTACGCACGCTCCTGCCTCGAATAAAATAAAAATTTAATAATTGTAATTTTTGCTTATTTCGACCCGTATTAAATTCAAATTTCCGTCTTGATGTTCACGTTGCTGTAAGAACCGATTTTCTGTAGAAGCCAACATTAATTTAATTGTTGCGGTAGCAAAATTTACTGGAAAGCTCTTTCCGATTGTGAAACACATTGTCAAAAATCACGCCAAAGCGCAAAAGCTCTAAAAACCCATACAAAATTCGGAAAAATTTCAAAAATTGCAGATCAAAAACAAAAATTACTATAATGGGTAAAAGATTGAAATTGAAATATTTTCGCGAATGTCCAAAACTGACCCCAAAACTCAAAAACACATTTAAAATTCCATTTGAAAAACATCTAAAAATGTAAAAATTGCTGTACTAATTCAGAATATACTGTATTAAAAATCAAGACGAAATGTACTTCATAAGGCGCAAAGATTCCAACCAAATTATTTTTATTACTGTAAAAAAAAAATTGCCGCAGAATGAAAAAAAAAAAAAAAAAAAAAAAAAAAAAAAAAAAAAAAAAAAAAACTTAAAATTGTATATAAAATTTAAGACAAAAAACTGCTTTTAAGGTGCATAAGGTCCGAAGGTGCATAAAGTCCGAAGGTGCATAAAGTCCGACATATTTGTACAGATGTCTAAAAAAAGGGGGAGGGAGAAAACTCCACCCATTGTAATAAAAAATCCCCCCCCCCCAAAAAAAAGACAGCCCTTTTACTGGAAAATATGTCTTCTTTATATGTATATTAGCAATATATACTTAGGTGTCCTCTTTGTACCAAATTCTGAAATTTTCAATACCAACACGCAATTTTGACATCATATTTGGGGTTTTCGGTAAATGTTAACTTTCCTGAAAAAAATGGGAAGTCATTCGGTTAAGTAGTTTAGGAATTATGAAGTTTTACATTTAGAACTCCTAATGTTAAATAAATTCATTTGTAATCGTTGCAAAATAGACTGTAATGCGGGTAGTGTCTTCCGCATAACTCAAAAACTACTGGACGGAAAAAATTGTAATTTACTATTCACATATTTGAAGCTTCTAAAAATCGGTTTCTGATTTAAGAAAAAAAAATGTAATTCATATTTATTTTGAAAATTAATTTGAAAATACAAATATTTTCGAGAAATATATGAAATGTAACTTATGACTTTTCTCACAGACGTTCTAAATATGTGTATCGAAAATTAAAGCTCATTCTGTCATGTTCTCATTCCGTGAGGTTGGTACAATTTCAGAAGAAGATGACGCCCTAATCCTATATTTGTAACACACACTTAAAAGAATATATAAAACATACATAGTATAAAAAATTCTGAAATTTTCAATACGAAACTCTAATTTTGACATCCTATTTGTCTGTTTCGATATTATTTTACCGTTTCAGACCATTTTTAGTTGAATGACTATTCCCGTTGTTTCAGAGCAAATATTTTGGTTAAAATATCGAATCATAAAAAAGCACTTATAAATGTTAGCATATGTTTCATTGTGGGAAAATAATCCTTTGGTACACGCAATAATACAAATAGTTTCAGAAACTATAAAAGTGTTTCTATTTAAGAATTTTTAAAATAGCAAACAGCAAAACAAAACAAAAAATTAAAATAAACAATTCAACACAGAAACAACAGAAATCCAGTGTGGATGTACTGTGATAGCCGCTTCTTCTTGAGTACAGCAAAACTTTTTTTTTGGCATGTTGCTCCTTTCTGTCAAACCTTGTATCGGTCTGCATCTTCAGATGAAAGCTTGATATATTGAAGAATGCGACACTTCTTGGTTTATGATTTTTTTTTTACTTTTTACTTTTGCTCAATTTTTACACATCAAATGCATCTCCGTGATACTTGGGATTAATATAGAACATCAGTGACTGAAATATACGTGTTAAAAGTTTTATTATTTTGTTATTTACACCTATTCAATAGTACCATCTTCATTATGATGTGGGACAGATTGGGACGCACTATTTTACATGCTATTTACCTTGTAGGAAAAACTATTATGCGTAGAAAGATTTTATCTAATAATATATATTAATAAAAGTGAGCAGTTACTGACACAAACAAACAAAAATATTAAGATGAAATTTCTTATTTACAAATTTGAGAAGACATTGGCAGGTATAATAATTAACCTACTTTACTAAGAAATGGTTATTTGTTGTCATATCATTTATTCGTAATTGCATATTATATGGTTTTTGGATACTAAAAACGAGAGTTCTAGAGTCTCCTATTAGAATTCAAGAGTGTTTTCCTATATTCTCGTGGTCAAACTTATTTAAAAATGTCTGCAAACAGATGCGAACACAAGACGCTAGTTATAGTAACTGTAATGCTAGTTTATAAATCCATTCCAGAAATAAAGTGATAATATCACGAGATTTACACGAATCATTATCGTTTCGTCACCTAGATGACAAGAGTTCTAGATGACAAGTTCTAGAGTCTCAGATTAGAATTCAAGAGTGTTTTCCTATATTCTCGTGGTCAAACTTATTTAAAAATGTCTGCAAACAGATGCGAACACAAGACGCTAGTTATAGTAACTGTAATGCTAGTTTATAAATCCATTCCAGAAATAAAGTGATAATATCACAAAATTTACACGAATCATTATCGTTTCGTCACCTAGATGACAAGAGTTCTAGATGACAAGTTCTAGAGTCTCAGATTAGAATTCAAGAGTGTTTTCCTATATTCTCGTGGTCAAACTTATTTAAAAATGTCTGCAAACAGATGCGAACACAAGACGCTAGTTATAGTAACTGTAATGCTAGTTTATAAATCCATTCCAGAAATAAAGTGATAATATCACGAAATTTACACGAATCATTATCGTTTCGTCACCTAGATGACAAGAGACTAGAAATTATCGATCATTTCGTCTATTCAGTTCAGTTGCGTACCCTATTCGCATAGCTCGGAGTACTATATTTCTAGTTTAGGGTTTGGCGCAGCATGTCATTAAAGGGACTTTGTGCCATAAAACCCCAATCAACCAACCAATCTAGTTTAGGGATTTAGAAACATTCCAACAATTCATTCTAGTTGAAGGAGGTATTTTGTTTTTCTCAGTGTGTATTTTGGCTTTACAATATCTGCTTTTTCAACTGTGGGCAACCAGGGGATTTTTATAATTTAATCGCATAATAAATGTGTGTTTTTCTTAAGGTTTTTCATTCTTAAAAATCTTTTTTTCTTTATACTAAAAGATTATATAAAAATCGGTCAAGTAACGTTAATACAACGTAGCTAAAATAAAGAAATTGGTATAAATTCTAATCTCTTTATCTAATAAATACGAAATTCGCACACAGGTGTATATTTCTCTTTCATATGTCATTTACCCATGAGTATTGCTGTCTATTTGGATGAGTAATCATTGAACATACGGTGTCCCAAAATGCCTCAAGCTCCTCCACTGGGAATATAAGCATAACCTGCATGCTTATCTAGAGATGCAATTTTTTTTCTTAGATAAGAAACAAAATTAAACATCTTAAATAGATTAAAATACATTTCCTTTAGAAATGTTCAATCGTATGGTATCTCAGTCTTTCTTCTGCTTATCGAAGCATAACATATAACAATATCTAGTCACATATTTTATTATCAATAAAGAATAATTCATATTTGCGAATATTTAAAGACAAGAGAAACATTATTCATTTAATAATGTAATAATGTTATTTGATCTTCTATTCGTACATAATGGAAAAGTATCAGCAATTTCGAAATTAATTAGCTGAATATTTTAATAAAATTTATGACTTATCATTAAAGGTTATTTAGAACTATCGATATTTATTTTAAGATATATGATAGTTTTAATGCTGTACGTTATTAATCAGAAAATTAAGCTGTCAGTATTTCAATAATTTATTCTGAATGCGGCTGTTAAATTACTTCAATAAAGTAACCTAAGCAGTATAATTTTAGAATCCCTTTTATTTATTAAACTTTTGAAACACTCTCTGAAGAATGAAAATTATTTCTTATTAATTTAAGTTGTCAAATTAAAACAAATTAATTGTACGACGTTTAAAATTTAACCCCTTCGCGACGAGCGACCTTTACGGAATTTTTAATCTTTTGCCACCGGTTTTTCAAAAAAGAAATTTTCGCCTAATTGAATCGCAGAATTGCTATCATTAAATAAGGCAAAGCTTACAATAAAAATTAACTGGTGGGAATAATCGAGGATTCTGAGCATCTTTTGCGTCACGTATACGTGTCGCTCGTCTCCAAGGGGTTAAAGACGTTTTAATGCAGGCCAAATATTGTAACAATACTATGGAATTTCAATTAGACAAAAATCATTTTTAATATTTTTGATAATTATTTAACGGGACCAAATGTTATATATATATATAAGTTAATTCGGGGGAAGTCTCCATATAATAGGATGTTTTGCTTGGTAGAGACAAAATTGATATAATAAGATAATGGAAAAAAATATAATATGTTCTTCAATATTTAATTTGTTACGTATACTTATTAATTCCTTTCCCAGTATGTATATGATTGACTCTGTTTACTATGTACATGATTGATTATGTTAAATAAACTCGTGTAATTGTGGCATGTTCAGCATGCATACTGGGAAGAAGATACCAGTTATGGGGTAAAGTGCAACACCACAGTATATAGATAAAACAAAACACGTGCAGTGATGAAAAGTATAAAAAAACCATTCAGTGATTTTAAAAACTAACCAGATCACAAGAAATGCTAACAAAAGATAGTATTTAAAAAAATTAATTTAATTGTCATTTGTCATTTGAAAAAAAAAAATTCTGTCATAAAATTAAACTAAAGGAAATCAACAACAAAAACAAAAAGAAACTGCAGTACAAGCGATCACAATGTACGCAAAACATAATGAAGTTTATTTCATTTTATTTTATCAGTTTTTATATACAAAATGCTATGTATGCCGAAAGGAATTTAGTACAAGTGAATTATTTTTTATTATTTTAGTAAACTTTTACAAAAGTAGAATCTTTTTTAATTGCTTTATATTAAATATAGTTGTATAGTTTTATTGTATACTTTTATAGTTATTTTTATAGTAAATTGTTTGAAGTTTTTAAATTATTTTCATGTGTTTGATTTTATCCCTTCATGGATACATTTGTAATTTTAATGATGTTATATAATTTTTGTGTGGATCTTTTAAAGTGGGCCGATTCTAAGGTATATGCATAATTTGGCTAATATACAGGGCGATTACAAATGAATATCCCAACTTTGAAGGGCTATATCTTCTGAGCAATATAAGGTAGTGTTCTAATTCACACATCAAAGTGAGTGGGAAGTTATAAACTTTCATAAATGTAAAGGTTCATTTTTTTGTGAGAGCTGGAGCACCGAACATCGGGTTGAAAGTGAATAGGCATTTTTCGTTGCGAGTTCATCCAACAGGATGGTGAACCACTCCATTGACACCTTTCTGTACGAGAGTTTTTGAACGAGCAACTACTGTAACGGTGGATTGGTAGTAGAACAGATTTTGACGCTACACTTCATTAGTGGCCCTCACGAAGCCCGGAATTAACTCCGTGCGATTATTTTCTTTGAGGATACATAAAATATAAAGTGTTTTTTCTGCCTCTGACACTGCTGAGCTGAAAACGAGGTTAACTGTAGCTATTGCAACTGTAACACCCGAGATGCTGAAAACAGTGTAGGACGAATTATTCCACAGAATGGATGTCGTTTCTGTTTATGCTGGCAGTCACAATGAACATTTATAAATTTTTGCAATTAATGATTTCGCAATCTTATTTTTAGGTATTTCTCACAAATGCGCGTATCTTCTATACTTTTGTTAATATAGCCCTTTAAAGTTGGGATCGTCATTCGTAATCATCCTGTATTGGTATAGGTAAGTAGATGTGGTATTCATATATTGAATTAAAAATAACTGTTTTAGGCAAATGAGATTAACTAAAAAACATTACGTTTTATATAAAATTTTAAAGACTTCATTGAATTTACAATAAGTATACTTATGTGAGGAAGTTATTTCATACCACCAATAATATTGATATAGATGAGTTGTTTAAAATGCTGAAAATAATTTGGAATTTTTACGTTTGTGTGATTTTTGTTTATTTTTAATGCTTATTTTGTTAATAATGCGCACTTTTTTCGTTGTTGAAAAAGATGTGCTTTTTATCTATAGCATTTATTACAATTAAATGTCGCTAGAAAAGTTTACAGTAACTTAATTAACATTAATATTTAGTAATTTGTAATTTTATGTTTATTACTCACGTTTTGTATAAGCAATATTATAAGACCTAATAATTTCATATTTAATTTTTTGGTTCGTTTTGGCATAGGTATGGAGTTGTTGATTTTAATGTATTATCTCTTAAATACTAGGTATGATTTAAAAAAAATACATATGTATTTTTATCAATTTAATATTAACTGATATTTTCAACCTAAGCTCTGTATGATATTTTTACCTTAGTACATTCTATACGCATGTTTCCATTTGTATTATGCTATGTCTAGCTTTACAAACATCATTGCCCGTCTATCGATATTTATGTAAATATATTTTTTTCATAATATTGCTGCGTCATTTCACACATAGTTTAGTTTAATTACAGTATTTTATTGCACAAATGTGTTCTCTCAAATCATAATTATATAGTTATTTTTTATTGAAGAAATGCTGATAATACTTTCAAGTTGTACTCTTCATCAAGCCTGTGATATCTAGATTATATGGCCATATCGTCGCTACCATGTCAAACTATCGAATATGAAAAAATGCATTTTTCATTGCATTTAAAAATGGGCCGATTGTCACCCCTAAATTTTAATAGTATTCTTCGCCAGGTTTGCCAGTTTGGCATTCCTTTATCATTCACAAATTCCGAATTCATACCAAAAACTCCAAACAGAATTTTTTCTTTATTTAATGACAGACATTTCGTGATTACTTAAAGCAAAAACTTATCTCTCAGAATTTCCGGTAGGAATTCGGCATCTCTAAATAAATAAGAAGGATAAATTAGTAACTCTGTTCTTCACAGAATTTTTTTTTTAGTATTCTTACTAGGCGAAGAATTCTAGTAAAATTTAGTGGTGACAATCGGTTCATTTATAAAAGTAATGAAAAATGCATTTTTTTCACATTCGATAGTTTGACATGGTAGCGACGATATCAGTTGCTTGCTTGTTCCAATTTCTTGCTTTGACTTCATTTTACATTTATTGTAAAAAAAAAAAATATTTCAATAATATTGTTTTTTATTTTTTCAATGACATAACATATTTTCCTATTCAATTACAATTTTTGAAATGTTATATATATATATTTTTTATATCGTCATAATTTTTCACTTAATATAAACTTCCCAGTTTATATTATACTCATAACCATTGCTCATTACTCATAATCATGTCCTTGGAAGTGAGTTTCGTAACATTGGGTAACGAATTTGATAAGGTTTCTCAGTTTCAGAATAATTCTTTATCTTTCAGAACAAGATTCCCTAGGAGGGGAACGACTCTAAACGAAGCTTGATTCGAGTGGACTGATTTTGATCCGAAAAACTGGGACATCGGCAGAAAAAACCGCCTAAAGTTGATAGGGAAGTGTTATGCCTTTCTTTTCTAGAACTATATCATAATCGAGACCAACTATGTTGATTATTTGTAAATTTCACATGCCTGCGCTGTAAAAAATACAAATTAATAGTGATCTAGCAAAAGGGTCAACAAAAATACAATAACCTTTTATGTGTGACCAACGATTACAAGAAATGTTCTTTTATTATAGATTTTCGTGATTTTTATTCTCGTGTATTTGTGAAAATAAAGTCTCTTTTGCTACACATGTTTTTCCAAGTAAGTTGCGTCTAGTTGTAAACGTGTAATAACTGGTTTTCACACATCTGTATCACCACGAAATACTTTTTCGGTTGTTGCTATCCCTCAAAATATATTTTTCATTTTCAAAACACAAACACACTTAATTAACAATTTAACATGAATATTATTTCATTACTGTTACATGTATAATTTCTGCGACGGAGTATAAAATATTCATTATGTGCTTGATATCATCCTAAAAACCGATATTTTAGATTGATATACAATCAAGAAAAATGATTAATAAATACACTGTAAACATTATTTCGCAAAGTTTCCGAATATTACGAGTAGCGAATGTGACATTTACTTCCAATTTGTTCCTTTTTATTCGCTTACATTTCTCAAACTACCTTCGAACAATGTTATCTGTAAAAACACTTTGTTGATATACAGCTCAAATTTTACGAGCAGTCTCAATAAGCATTTTTATTTTACTTGAAATAAAAGAGCATATTTGACGAAAATTAAACTCTCCATTCTTAGAGTTGTACTGAAACAAAAATTACGCCACATCCCAAAAAAAAATTATGAAAAAAAAAAAAAAAAAAAAAAAAAAAACGAATGTACATTTCTGGGTCATTCACGGTCACTCCATATCAGCAGTATAAAAATAAATAGACGAAACAACGTTTCGCTTTTTTGAAGAACTGAAATATATATATATATATATATTTACTGAGGTAGAGAGAGAGACTGCATTTTCGGTTATTTTATTTTTGTTAAAATTAATTTCCGGAATTTCCACTTTTATATAACTTTTTGTCTGGAATTGATAGTGCATATTACAAAATAATCACAAGTTTATTACGAAGCATTTTCTGAAAGCAAGTAACTCGGAAAATTAAATTTTGTTTTCGTAATTATTAAAGAATTTTCCATATAAAATGCTTTCCGAAGATGTACTTCTATATAGTTGAAATTTGTTCTAGGGTATTTTTTAAAATTATAAATTTGCGATAAATTTTATACAGTTTTATGTTAACGTTTTAGGTATCATGTTTATGTTTTAAGTGTCAATAGAATAATGGTTTTTATGTCTAATTTATAACTCTTTACTGATCAATATTTGACTCGTAGTTGTCAATTAAAATCTTGAATTAAATGTTATTCTTTGTTGAGTTATATGCAGTGAAATTTTTAATTATCTAATATTTGGAACGGAAAACATACGGAATTAAGTATAAAGCGATTGCCCATGTCATGGCAACGTGATAAGCTGTTATAATGGACACGTTTGTACTTTAGAATGAAGATAGATATTAAAATATTCTTTTTCATTTTTCGTTAATATAATTTTACTTAAAATATTACTATTTTATTAAATAAATTTATAAATCATTACATATGTTAAACATAAATTTCAAAAACTATTATTTTACATTTTATGTCTGCATAAGTATTTAGAAATTCATTTGCCTTTCATCCTTATGTTAATAGCAGTTTCAATTCATCGATATATTCACAAATTAACTTGCAACAAACGAGAAGCAAATATACAAAATTTGCGAATAATTATTTAATCCTAGTTTCATTTTCAAAGTATAAAAAAAATTTAAATCAAATTATTTTTTTTAATGAAATATGTAGGATTTCGTGTTATCTCCATTATTTTAAAGAAAAAAAAAACGAAATGCCTATTTCATTTCTGCAAGATATTCTTTTAGTTTACCATGAAAATAAAACACAGGAACCATGATTAATCTTCTCCTAATTAACTGGAGTTGCAGTTGTCGTTAACGTTGTGGTCTGTACGATAACGCGGAAATAAATTGTATTCCGTCACAGGAATGTCTGAATAAAGTAAAGGAATGATTGTCGTAAAGGAAAACATGTCTTACAATTTTGGTGATTGTCAAATATACGTTATATTATCTTTTTTTTTTCTCTTTTAAATTGTAATACTTATTGACAGGATTATTCCTTTCTTTATATTAGGATTATATTATTATAATTATTATATTAGGATATTAAATTATGATGATGTAAAGGGAATTTCGTAACACTGAAAATATTTTGGATCAATAAAGATTAACTGACAAAAAAAACTAGGACAGTTTTATGTTTTCCAGTTTTTATACACTTTTATTTAACTCGTTTTTTGTATATAATGATGGAATTTTTTAATAGATTTTAAGTAACTTCCTGATATTATAGAATTATACAATATATATGTACACAGGTGTGTTTCATACGGCAGTACAACATTGTAATATTTTTAGAACATAATTATTAATTAACAAATAAATTTTAAGACATTTTTCTGTTAGTGAACCGCAGATGATAAATAGCCTAAAAATCTTTATAATCACAAATGTTTACGAGATAAAAAACAATCAAAACGAAACAAAATGTTAATTATGTGACAAAAATTACTCTCGTCAAAATATAGCAGCTGGTGTGAAAATGCAACAACGAAATATTTTTTGACATTCGTAAAAGAAATCCTGTTTTATTGTTTTAGCCCAATATAGTAATTTTTGTCCTCTGCAATTTTTGATAATTTAGTGTTTTTTCGCGATTTGCTGCAATTTTTCCACATTAGTAAAATGAATCCGGTTTCATTCTTCTAGCCCAATATAGTAAGCTGTTGAGCTAATTAAAAAAAAATCGCGATTTTTATAAGGTTTTTCACGCTTTGTGTTATTTTTTGACGGACCAGGCCAACAGTGGGTGGGTCAGCTCTAGTATTTCCTTTAATAAAGGCGTCTGGCACAGAAACACTGCAACAACCTGTGCCATTTCCTTTAAAAGACCCAGTTGAATACAATGCATCCAATCAATTGCCTCAAGCATAATCATTTAGGTTAAATCCTTGAGGGCCAGTACACAGCAATCTATAGGTAAATTATATTTGTATGAAAATAAAATAATTTTCTCAAATAATTTCAATAAGAAGTGGGATAAAAAATATTTTCCACTAACAATGTTTTCTTTTTCTTTTTTTTTTATATATATATATTTCAAAAGTGAAGGAATATCCTTGATACAACTTTAAAATTTGACAAAAATCCTTTATAGGTGTAATATATAAGGATTTTCCTTTTATATGTTAAGATTATTCATTGAGGCAGAAGTAATGCTATTGGCACAAGATAAATAAAAACTTTGATAACATCGGCGCAACATGCTGCTCAAAAGAGACATAAAATAGTGGAGATATTGTTAAACGCATACAGATGTTTTCATTTAAGGTAATGATTAATTTTATTATATGAGAAAAAAATAAAAGCTGGTTAATTACAATTTTCATCACCTGATACAGCTTCTATAAGATTTGATGGTATGGTATGGATCTTTATTGTAGGAGTAATATCCGCTGATTTCTATATTTCTCAGCAATCAATTAAGGTTTTCGTAGTACAGGTGTATCTAATACGTTTCTAATCCCGTATTTAAAGAGTTTGTGCTGAATGAATAGTATTGTTTTTCCAACACATATATGCATATAAGTAATTAGAGGATAACACCCATAAATATATATTCATGACCAGAGGTGTAATAAGTACCAGAAAGGGAAGACATGAAATAAGATACTGTTTGACCAGTCTTAAAAGACGGGTATTGGCATCCTGCCAAAAAATAGACCATTCCGAATGTTGAGAAGGATTGTATTAGGAGGAGACGAAGTTTAGGTTTCGCTTATCCCGCATGTCCATTCTTCACTGCCTGTTCTTATACTAGTAAATAAGAAATTAGCGGAATTCTCCTATTCATCCCCCAGTAAACAAAACTAGCGGAAACTTCCCTTTTATTACCTACTTTCCTTTTATCAAGAATAGACTCATCTTATCGAGACCTGTTACTCACGTGACCAGTCTTTAAAGCTTGGCTCAGTAGTATTTCAGTGCTAAAGGCAAGCATAAAGTGGGAGATTTATTACAACACATTCACACACTAAAAACCTCTATAGCAAAGACATAGGTTTGGCGATGCTTGGCAATTATACATTCGAATATGCGAAAACTTTTTGTTTTTAATAGTCGAAAAACCCATGTACTATAAATACACTTATATGTATGCTGAAAAAAGGGAAATCGATCGTTAAGAAAAAATAAAGATTTAGCGAGTTAGGCCTTAATAATACAAAATATAATAAAATGTGGTAAGCAGATAAACGGTTACGAAAGCAAAAGACAAAACAATCTTCAGTAATGGGATGAAAAAATATACATGTTTCTGTTAAATGCGTGAGATAAATAAATGTGTTGACTTTTTATTACACAAGGATTACAGTGCCTGATATAAACGGTTAAACATCGAATGAATAATCAGAATTCCTTTTAGAATCCGGAAGGCATAAACTATTATCTTTTTTTTTATTTCTATCAGTTGAAATAAGAATATTTGATCTTATTTTGAACGGATAATACGAGGATTTAAGAATAATTTGAACGAGATTAATTTTAACTAACAAAAATTATAGATTGTATAGGGGTTGAAAATAAAAATATTATATTAGGAAATTTAATTTTGATTTTATTTCCATGAAACCAATTTATTATTTTATTATGTGAATAGGAACATGTGGTAAGGAAGTGTAATCACATTATTATTATTTTTTTTTTAATAGTCTTTTAAAAAACATATATGTGAAAATTTGTTTGTTGTACCATTTGCTAAAACTAAAATCTCGTTTTAAATTACAAAGATTATATTTGATAAACTATTATCTAACAATTATGATATTTATTATAAGATCTTTATTTCTTTACGTTTGATTTTCTAAGCACAAGTTTTTATATATATATATATACATTATTTAATGAAAGGATAAATAAAATATATTTTTAAATTTCATATAATTATATGGCTTAATCAGATTACTTTATTCTTATAATTTTATTTCGATATTCATATAATAAGTATTGATATTTTTCCTGTAATTTAATTTAATTTTTAAAAACCAGTGACATGTATGCTCAATCCGTATAATCAATTTGCACTTCGTAGTAGACTTACAACAGTTATTTTGTCAAACAAAGAAACAATTGACCATATTTGTCATTGTATATCTAAAACGTTCACATTAAAAAACAAGTTTTTTAAGGCAGTATTTGTGATGTTTGGACGATAAGTTCATTTTTTTAACTCTGGAATCATATTAATATACCAATACAATATATCGTGATTATATCAAGAAGAGTATAGCATTGAGTACAATGTGTTATATCCGCAAAAGACCACACCGACATGATATTCATTATTAAAAATGATTCGTTAAATAATTATTCATGTAAATTTGATAATTAAGAACAAGGAAAAAACAAACAAAAATATTATCTGGATTGATCTAAAACAGGAATACAAGTGGTAGATGTAATTAAAAGAACTTGCACTGATAATTGCAGCTTCAAATAAATCTTTATTTATAAAGAGATTTCTAAAAACTACAATAATAAATGGATGATCATTTTTGTAGCTCCATTTCTTTTTTAGAACAAGTAATGGATGGTTTTTGAAACTTCTCTCAGGGAGTTTGGAGGCAATTGTGTTAAAAAATATATATATATATTTTTTAAATGACTATCATCAATTAAATGTGTCCGTTGATGAAATTGCTATGGTATTTGCCGTACTTAGAAGAGAATTTATAGGCCATCAACCATCACAATTTTAAAAAGAAACTTCTTTCATTTTACAGCCTTTCGATATAAGCTCATGATTTTTTTTGCAGAAAAAAGGGATCCACCTTCCACGCCAGAAGCAAACATCCCAGTGACGAAAGCGCGCAGCTGCAGCACTGAGAGGGAAAGAGATTGCCGAAAAAATAAAAACGCAAATCGGCAGAGATAAACATCAACTTTAAAATTACGTATTAAACTCATTTGAATTTGATTGGCGAGAGGCGAGCTACAAGGAGGAAATGAGCTCACGCAAAGAATGCCGCAGAATGATGGAGAAGGTTCTCCGTGAATCCAATTCAGGAAGTACAGATTTCAAAACGATCATTATTATTTTAACATAAAGCGAAATGTTATGTAAAAAAAGAATAACTTACAGGGGAAGTTTTAACCCCTTGAAGGACTGTGGGATATAGTATATTCCACATAATTTTAATTCCCAAATGCCACAATGACACCGGAATTTTGGACTCAAATTTTACTTTTATAATATGCATGAAGAAAATCTTTTACTTATTTGGAAATAAATTTGTTGTTAAATCTTTGTGTGACTCAATGATTTCAATATTTTAGAAACATAATTGCTTTGCCCCTGAAAGGGTTAAAAAGGAAGGAATTAAAATAATTTTTGAATGCGAATTTTAATATTCAATTAATAAAGATTAATAATTTTTTTCTTAAATTAAATTTAATAAAAATATGGCAGTGGTTGTAAGAAACCACAACAGTAATAGATAATTAATACTCTTATTTCATTTCATTTCTTTTTTATTTTTATTCTTATTTATTTTTATCATATTGATGTAAATTAGTGTATATAGGCTTTTTTAAATTTGTTGAGAGCAGAAACGTGGAATCACAGGGTGCTCGTACAATTTTAAATGAATTTCTGCGTGTACAACAATTTATGTAGTGAGAGTGAAAATAAATCTATCTTTATTCACTGCATTTTTATGAATTAAAAAAAAACTATATCTTGCTTATATGAAATTTTAAAAGCTTAACAATAAAACATAAAAAATATCAACAAGAACAAATGAAAATTTAGGTTCAATGTATTTCGCCAACTATACACCATGTACCCTGAACATTTCATTAAAAAAACATATTAAACGTTTTTAGCTACCTTGCACGCAATGCCCCAAAATCACAATTTGAGAAAAATGACTTTTAAGTTTGTTCTTTGGAAATATTCAATATTAAACAACTAATAAAGTGTGTCATTTATTTTACTACAGGTTTAACAGCCCTAAATCATTTTATGTATTATTTTACCAGCTTTAAATCTATATGAATGCATAGATATAAAAACAAAGTAACTGGAAAAAAAGTGAAAAACCTTTACAAATTTTTCGTACATTTTACAGAATAGCTGGAAACCTAAAAACGTTATTGTAGATAAGGTAAGGAAAAATTTATTTTTAAACCAATTGGATAAAATTACTTAGCAAAAGTTTGCTATGGCTGAATATTTTTTCGGGCTAAATATTTTAAAGTTAATTGACACGGCGATTACTATACTGGTTGAATAAAAATCATAAATAAAAACATACTTGATTCATGCGAAACATAAATTTAACAAAAAGAAAAGACAATATCTATTTCAAAGAAAATTTAATCAAGTAGAATAAGGAAGGACTTTATCAAATAACTGTATTTACTCATCTTAAGCTTTTCATAGTTTTCTTTATTTTTTTAAAGAGAAAATATATATGTGCCCAAAAATATACAGTTTGCATACAGATTATCCTTATTTCTAGTAGGATTTTCCGGCTTTCGAAAAATACTACAAATTATTCGATTAAACGACGTGACTACGTATTCTGCGACTTAAATATTATTATTTTTTTTTAAATCAGAAATACCGATGTAAGAGAACTTTAAAATAGCAAGAAGTGTAGACACACACAGAATATAATTTCTATTTCAGTTAAAATTTTAGCCCTATTTTGTTTCTGGAGACTTATGTATCAATTTTGCTTCATTTGTTGATTACATTTGTTTTATTGTGAAAAATGCGCAGAGGTACTTCGTTTTCAGAAACAAACATTTCCGAAAGTTATTTTGTACTTTTGAATCCCATAATTTTAAAATTCAATCCAGTGAAGATTACTAATTGAGAAAAAAATGCATTCAACACCTATAAGCTACCAGACTATAATTTTTGATTTACAATTAAGGGATTAGGTAACCTTTGAACTCACAAAATACATGAAAAAGGGACCTTTATAATAATTACAGTAACTCCGTAACTAATTGACTTTGAATTATAAAATGTAAAATACACACCAATAAAGGTTTATTTTATAAATTAAAATTCTCCAAAAATGTATACACTCATATAAAGCTTTTAAATTTATTTTAAAATATAATTAAATTTTTACTAAAGAATTATTCTTGCATGTGTTATGCGCATGATTTTTCACATTTCAATTGCTAAAACCAGCCAATTTTTTTTTTATGAGAACATATATAATGCATTCTCAAAATGACCCTACGATGAAAAAAATAAAATATGTAGATCCTGAGAAAAGATTTGTTTTTTAGAGAAATTTGAAATATCATTTTTTTTTAAATGTAAAAGTAGTCGTAAATTCTAAACTTTTTTTATGATAAACATAATAGTAGGTCATTTTGTGCATCTGCATGATTACGATATTCAATCAAAATTTCATGAAATTCTAACCAACCATTTCAGAAATTCGTACGCGCAGTGAACAAAATCGCCGTTTTGAGAAAATTGACTTCAAAGATCAAATGCTATTCCTTGATCATATAAAAAAAGCTCCGACTGTTTTAGATATAACTCCTCTTCCAAAGTGAATTTTTGCATGAGGTTAATTTTAAAATGTTCCTAAAGAATCATATTTAATTATAAGCTAATAAAAAATTCAAATTTTTGACAATTTAAATGTTACTTGACTTCTTAAATAAAGCTCAGATTACTTTCGGAAATAGTGTTGTTCAATTCTAAGCATCTGTATCAACCCTGTCTGTAATCGTTGCATTTTGTTTTATGAGAATTCAACAAATATGATAAAATAATTTAAAAATTTTTAAATTATATATAAAGGCAAACTATATGGGATAGTAGATATGTAGTAGGTTGATATGCGAAACGTTAATTTGCTGATATATTTAAATAATTACACAATGCTGAAATAATAATATTAAACTAGAATTTAATCCCATTAATACACTTAATTTTACAATGCGCTATAATTCGCTTTTCAAATACACCAGCATTAATACATAAAAACAGTAGTTTATACGATATTTCTTGAACATTTGAAATTACGAGAAAGGATTAAAGAACATATGGCAGACATCAAAAGAGGTAAATTATCCATAGTTCTATCGCGTTTAAATCAAGATACAGTAATTGATATCTTATTCAATAAGGTTAAAATCGTTGCACATTTGTCACATTATAACATGTGCATAATCAGGGATATTATTAAGAGGCAGTAAAACATATAATAATGTGTTATCATATCATATACCACATATATGGTTTAATTTACTTGGCATCAACGGTGAATTGGCTTTCATCCCCCCCCCCCCCTTCTATTTTCTATAGCATCCACTTCCCTCTGTCTCATTTATTGTTTTTCGTTTCGAACCTTACAACTTAATCTGTGTACATCTAGAGCAATTGCAATTTTTCATTTTAACTCCCCTGATGGTAGCTAATGTTTAGCTGAAACCACTAGACATGTTTTGATATCTGTGTTTTTAACATCTTGATAGTTTTAATGTTTTAAATATTGTATAGTATATTTCCATCTATTTTAGTAATAAATGAATGGTGAATCAATGTGTTAACGTTGTTTATTTCGATATTAACCATATCTCCCCAACGTCGATTACTGTTGCTTACACTTGTGGCTATGCCCTGTGTTTTGGGAGGAATTTAGTTAATTTTAATGCATCCTATTCGCACTGTGCCGTTCCTTATTCTTCTAGCAATGTCTTCGACTACTTTTAGATCTAATCATCTAATCATTCGACTATATTTCTACTTATTATTAAATAATAATTCATCTTTTGAACCAAATAAAATTTATCCTGTATTTCCATGTGGTCCACGCAGACTTTATTCACGAAGAAACTCATTGCCTTAATCAATTTTCTCCTTATTCCCAATATAGATATATTGTAGCTTGTTAGCTTTGGCGAGTTTATTCCACTGTGGTTTTTAGATTGGCAATTGAAATGCCGCTTCATGTATCAATAATTATTATTTTTTCATTCCCTGTATGTATATGATTATTAGTTTCTTGCCATTTAATCTGCCTATATTAACTATTTTACTTGCTTTGCTTGTTTGGTTACAATCTTGTCATTTCGATTCTCGCAAGTTCTGAGTACGTTGCGGGTAACATTTTAGTATTATTATTGTGTTTTTTCCCAGTTGTACATTCCGCGCTGATATGGTCATCCTGTTGCATTTAAAACTGATCCCATACGGAAAATAGCGACAGTTAGACAATGGTGGTTCCGTTTCACGCGAGAAACATTTTTGCCTAATATACTCTAGGGACAGCTTATATCGCATTCAAGGGAAACAATTTACATAATAATAATCATGGATTTCGGGCTCCTTTTCTCTACTTGCTATAATAACCACGTATAGGGGCATTAGATAAATTAAATAAATTATCCACTCTTTTTGCCAATACTTGTTTGTATCATCTGTCTTTCAATCATGGCCAAATATAAACTAATGTCACTATAATTATCATATTTTGTCAACAATCTAAGTAACTCATATTGCTTACAATGATTTAGCCTTGAGTTCACATCAATATGTTCTCTTGAGGTTTCTTTTATCTGTATTTCCTTAATCTCGAACTCCCTTTCACGATCTTTTTCTTCTAATTCTACTCTCCTCTTTCTTTTTTCAATTTATAGTTTTTTTTTCTTCGATTGCAGCTTGCAATTTCTTTTCTTGTAGCTCTGCTTGTAAATTTTTCTCTTCGAGTTCCGCTTGCGTTTTTTTTTCTTTTTCTGAGTTCTCATTTCTAGCTGCAATAATTATTTTAAATGGTCATTTATGAAATCTTCCTCGCAATCTTCTGAGTCTTTAATCAGTTTTATTAGTGATGTAATCGTCGTTTTTTCTGATACCTGAATCCCGCATTCCTCACATTGATTTATGCGATAACTTCTTCTATCTGTTGTTCCTATCCAACACGCCTTTACTTTTCTTCCATGCTTTAAAAACGTAAAATAAGTATATTGAATCTTTTAAAAAACAACACCAAAATGGGATGATTCATTAAGAATTATGTAAACCAGCAGCACCAAGATATTTGTTTGCTAAGATAATATGTCAAACTGCTTCAATGTCAATGAGAATTACTCCGTTAAATGTTCAATACTTTATTATAATCCCACATTCACATCTTTGCATTAAATCTTGATTCTGGAAATACTTTCTGGTCTTGCCTTTATCAATAAGTTTTCGCAAATTTTGGAATAGTAATTTCCTGTGTAGTAAAAGATTGAATTACGCGCTGTATAGTCCCTATTGTACCTGACCTATATTTGTCTCATTTTGTATCGTAATTATTGTGGACATGTCGCTTGAGAAGGTAAACAGGAGTTAAACTGGTCACTTGTCGTATCTGACATAATTTAAATATTGCCTTTTCGCTGTTTTTTTTTTTTTTAACATTCCAATATAGTTGACTTCTGCAAAAATCATTCTACATTAAAGAAATAATAATTTTAAACATATAATAAAAATATACATATATTTAGAAAAATACCTAAAAGTACATAATATGCATTCGTGATTTTTTTTTTTTTAATCTAAAGATTATGTCAATAAAACACGTCAAAAAATCATTAAATATATCTATTAAAGAAAAACCATTAAGAATTAAATATATATATATATATATTTATAGTTGTGTAATAGAAAAAAATTTCTCAATTTATTTCTGAAGTTGTATTGGTAAAGAGTTATTAACTATTACTTTTTTTTTTACTATTTGCAGTTGAAATACCCAATGAAAATTTCATTGCTATACTCAGCAAATTCTTCAAATGTATCTGTAGCCCCTTTCATTTTCGTCATTTTTTTAGTTCACAATAAAAGCTAATGATATAAAATATAAGTACAACATTAAAATACTTTTTGTAAGTATACATCACCAGTCGTTTTATTTACTTATTCCATGTATCTTCGACTATAATATATTTGTGAATAAATATCTTCTTATGTTTAAAGCATTTCATAAATGATTTTTTTATATTGGGAACTATTTAAAGTATTTTTAACGGCCTTTTAAAAACATCGACAAGTAAAATTCCTTATTGCAATCGTTTTAGATAACATTTCAATAAAAAATGTAATTTGAAGGAACATTTTTTTTTCATTTCGTTGTTCTATGTGTCGTTTAAAATATCTTCATATGCGTTGTTTTATTCGATTACTATTTCAAAAAGCATATTAATGAAATTTTTATTACGTAGACAGCGCTCAAGTTCTATACGTTAATACCGATGGGTTAGCACAAGTAGCATTTTTATACGATGTTTTTTTTTTTTTTTCAGAATTATTTATGGGGAGTAAGTTTTTTTTCTTTCTTTTTTGCATGACTGTGCATTCTAAGAGGAGACTGGCTGAGTTAGACTACCTATTGTTACTTTTTTTATATTGTTATTTAATAGATTTAAAGCCAAGACCTGTCACTACGAGAACATTCGTTCTTGAATGAAAAGAATTCTAAATTTTCATTTTTTTCAAAGATAATAAAATTTTTATTCCTAAAATAACTCCTTATTGTTTACAATAAATAAATAAATAAACACGTGTTCAATAATAATTTGAACAGTATTATTTCGAGTTAAAAGAATGAAAAAAAATGGTATACATCAGTGATAAACGTTTCATTTCTGGTTAACTTTGTATACGCATTATTTGTAGTGCAGTATTTATTAATTATAATATTTTTTTATGTTCATTAATGGATTATACATAACTTACTTACACTACATAACATGTATACATACTTATAAAACACACAGTTGTTAAAGAAAAAAAAACAAGGCTATTTTTTTTTCTCACATGTTTTCTTTTAATTAGACTTAGTTTATTTCTATAGAAACAGCAACATCTATTTGATAAATATATATTTTTTATTTATGTATCATATCAGTATTGCGAGTTTGGGGAAGTATTTTATTCAAAATATGTTAACCTCTTTTCAATTAGTAAGCATCACGTTACCTGATATCTGCGATTAAATATTGTGAAATTTATTTTCTATTAAGTGGTACATTATTTTCTAAACAATATTCTTCTATTAAGGCACCACTGCACCAAGTATACAAAAAAATTAATACGAGTTAAAAAATGCTTGGAAATCTGATATTTATTTTAAATAATTTTGAAATCTTTGCTACTTTTTTTTTGCAAAAATATCATTTTAAATATCAAATTATTAAATAATATTATTTATGTACTCAATATTTTATAAAGCGCCATTATAACACATATAAATGATAATTGAATAATGCTATGAAAACACAATTTAAAATTTCATTCGAAATTTAAATTATATAGAAAAAAATCACCAAATATGAATAACACTTTTAAAATACTGGAACAGTGAGATTAAACTCCACGTTTCCATTATTTTGTATTGTGTCGACAGCTAAACCATTTATCTGAGAGAAAGTTAAAAAAAAATCATATAAATTATACCCACGGCTTGAAGAAATAGACGTGTAAGCTATAGCATCAGATATGTGAAAAGTGCATAAAGGAGAGGTTACTATGTTTAGGTTTTTTGTTTCATTTTACTAACACATTTTTTTTTTAATTGTAAGAGTTTATGTTAACACCGTAAATAAATATATAACAGCGTTATAACTACTTCAATAAATTCTTGAGGGATCCTGCATACTCACAGAAAATTATATAATCTTTATTTCGGTATTTAAGGTTATATCAAATATTTATTTTCAACGGATTCACTTAAATATAGTTAACATTCTTCCACAGGCTTTTTCTGTCGTTTTTTATGTTTGTCACTTTTGCCATCTGTTCAATACACCCTTCATTTCCTAGAAGAAATTAGGCAAATTAAATTATGAAACAGATACATAAGAAGAGTTAATAAAAAAGGGCTTACGTCATTGAAAGACATGTCTATGATAAATATATTTTACGAACAGCATATTTCTTGGAATGAAAAATTTCGATGTCTATGATAATGATAACAATAGCTGATGTTTGGGTGTCTATCTGTCCATGGATTTCCGAAGAAACTTTTGGATCAGAGCTAAATTATTGGCCGAGAAGGTACCAGTGTGCCTGAGGTTATGCAACTTGAAGTTAGTTTTGCGAATTTTTATTGGACTTTCTAAATTTAAATATTATGCGATTTTTAGTCTTTATTTAACATTTGCGCCGAGTTTTCAACTCTATTAAAAGGAATATGGTTTAATTCGTTTAGAAAAATATAGTAAATATTGTTAAAACACAGATTTCATCACAGTTAATTGTGAATTCGTATTGATTTTCGAAATTTTTTTATTAAATTTTCAGCATATTCCGCGTTTTACGGCGATATTTTAACATTCGTAAAATTAACTCTGTTTCAATCTTATGATAATTTTTGCTATTTTGTAATATAATTTGTTCGCTTTTAAACAAACCAACTGAGAAAATATGAAAAAAAATGGCTCTCTAAATAATGTGCAATAATCTGTTAATTTTGCATCCAAATATCTCTCTATTATGTTTTAAGACTGGTCCATTTTGATTTTGAACATTTTCAATATAGGATTGAAATCTTTTATTATCTGCTTCATATTTAGTCAATTATTCGCAACGTGCTAATCTAATCTAAATGTACTATAAGTTAGAAAAATGAATGGTATAGAATAGGTTTATCAGAGGAAGAAATTCAGCAGGATATTCTATATGGTCCTGTAAGCGGCAAACAGTTTTTTAGTAGCCACTTAATACAAGCAGATTTTAAATATATAACTGACGTCGCTTAATAAAATATTATTGTCAAGATGGCGGTGGATGTGGCCACTAGTCCTGAAACATTTCCTGGCAATGCGACATTAACAGGAGCTTGATGAACCCCTTGGAGACGAGCGACACGTATCCGTGACGCATAAGGTGCTCAGAATCCTCGATTATTCCCACCTGTAACTTTTTATTGTAAACTTTGCCTTATTTAATGACAGCATTTCTGAGATTCAATTAGGCGAAAATTTATGTTTTCAAAAACCGGTGGCAAAAGATTAAAAATTCTGTAAAGGACGCTCGTCGCGAAGGGGTTAAGGTTGTTCCGGTACCAATCATCCATAATAGGAATGTAGTTGATTTCTATAATATAATTGCATGAATTATTCGAATATCTGCATGTATAAATTTTTAACTAAAAATGTCGCTGCTTCCAGACTAATGGCATTTGTTTTCGCAAAAGTAAGTAACATGTTTGTCGATTGTCTAGAAATTGAAACAGGCTCACAAAAACTACGATAATGCCTCATGAATTAGTCAAGTTTATATTTTCTCATCTTTTGACAATCTCTGTTTATTTATTCTTTAGTTGCTTTTTTTCAGTTAAAATTAAACACCAGAGCTAAATTTGGTAGTTACATTATCGGAGCTACTTTCTCCCCAATTAAAAATTTTGCAATGTTAATTTGCGAAAAAAGATTTGATAGTTTTTTCTTGGCTGTCCCAGTCGTTAACAGTTTCTTAGAGTAGATCATACTTCATGTTTTACCACCTTTGCAAGAGTCGACACGTATAAGTGTCGTGTATTTTTTGCAAAATCATTGAATTTATACAACAATATTTATATGCTGAAAATGTTCTTAAACTAATCAAAGAATTTCTGAGATTAAATAATACAAAAGTATAAATTTATAAAAAAGGAGATCTTAGAAGATAAAGAATATCGACAAAAATAACTAAACATTTTTTAACGTCTGATATATAAAATTTAAAAATTAAAAATATCACATTTAATCAGACAATATAAGTTAAAAACACTTATATATACAATTAAAAAATCGAGCAGACTACGTTTTAGCCCCTCATCAGTGCAAAAAAATACGTTGACCAGACAATTTCAAAACATGTTTACAGCCAATAGTTTTTACAATCAAGAAAACGTCGGATAATTTACATTAAAGCAAGGCCGTACATTCAGGTGAAGCAATACACAGGTGCAGAAGGTTCGTTTACTCCTATTCAAATTCGCTGATTAATCAGTTTTGTATAGTTCCACCTTATATTGCAAAATGATTATTAATTTTTAACTCTAGGGGAAAAATATATCTGTTGAAATTACTTAAGTAAATATTACACCCATTGGCAAAAATATAAATATTAGCTAATATAAATTTTAACGCTAATGCAAACATATAAAAACAAACTAAGATTTAAAGAAATATTTCCTATCGAAAATAAAATTGAAATTGATTGTTCAATGTTTGATAGTATAGTAAAGTTGTGTTACTTTTATTTAACGGACTACTGTAAAAGATATTGTTAAAAATATATTTTAACTCCAGGCATTTCAAAAGAGAATGAATATTTCGAATGGAAAAGTAAAAAACCATGAAACAAAAAAAAGCACATATTTTCTCAGGGGAAAAGAACTAAAAACGTTTACCCTCGAGACAATAAAAACTATGCTTTTGAATTGCAAAAAAATATAAATAACGTGTTTTATTTTTAGAAAAGATAAAATTACTTGTAACGCATTTATATTGTATAAGATGTTTATTTAAAGAACAGTTTTAGAATTTAGAGAACAAATTTTTCGAATTTAAAGATGTGAAAATTAAAGTATACAACGCAGAGTTTTGAAATTTTGAAATATTAAAAATGAAATCCAATCTAATACCATAAATATTAACCCTACACTTAAAGATCATACTTTCATGCATAGAGGCATTTTTTTGTTTCAATATAAAATGATGATATACATAATAATATCATTCAAAATAATCATAACATTTATCAAACATATTACTTAAATTTAAATGCGAAAAAATATATTTGATTACACCTATAGTAAATTTCGGTCTCAAATTACTTTTGCTGATTTCGAGAAATATCTTAAAACACTTTATTTATGACATATAATTACATATAATTACGTAATATTATTTAGTAAATAAATCACTATATTATATAACAAAAGTTTCATTTACGTCAGATAATGAGTATTTAACAGACATAATACAAACTGATTTCTGTGCTGAAATATTAACATTTTAATTTTAAAATAAATATATTACGTTTATTAGATAAATTACCTTTACAAAATATTAATGATAAACGTATACTACACAGAAAAAAATAATACCTAAAACGGGTAAAAAAAAAAAAAAAAAAAACGATTTGAGTTGAAAGACATTTAGGTATGAGGTTACAAAATTAGGGTTCATGTCATGACCCATGCCTGTTTTGGTTACCACTGTGTGTTCATTTTGGGTATCTTAAGACCCATTCTGGACACTACCCAAAATAAGTATTTAACAGTGCCCGAAATGGATATACAGTGGTAATCAAAACAGGCATAGGTCATGATATGAACCCAAATTTGTTAACCTCATACCTAAGAATCTTTCAACCCAAGTCGGTATTTTTTTACCCGTTTTAGGTGTTATTTTTTTCTGTGTACGATAACAAATTTTAAATTTTACAAAACGATTTCTTGAGGAGATGTGTAAATAATAGAGGTATTTAGCCTCATATTAAGGTAATTTCTCTCATTAGGATATTTTGATAGTTTTATTATTATTTGCGGTATACTTTTACTGCCTTTATATATCATTATATATATATATATATATATATATATATATATATATATATATATATATATATATATTATTTAAAATGTGCTATACTTTTGACAAGCATCTGTTTTTTTTTTTTTTCAAAAATTTAGATATTCTTAAAATGTGCAGAGTATTTTAAAGTTATTATTTTAAAATTTTATTACTTCTTGTTATGCGTTTAAGATATTTTTCAAATTTCTATGCTTAATTAAAAGCATTCTACTATTATTTGAAATTTATATGGTTATAAAAAAAGTTAAAAGTGACAAAATATATAATTAACCTGAAAGTGACTTTAAATTCAGAATTTTTATGACAAATATTAATGAAGGTTTGGAATAAAATTGTTATTAACGAAACCAAAAACTCAGAAATTTATTGTAATCTTCATTGACACATTTACCCCAGTTAAGTTAAAAAACATAACATTTTACCCATTATGCTACAATTGAAATACGTGCATACGACTTAATATGTAATAATATTTATTTTGCAAAAATAATTCATTAAAACAATAAATTGTATAATTAAAAAGCAGGTAAAATGCTGTTTTAAAGAAATTGCCCAAATCAGAAATATTTTATCTGTTTAACAAATTAACCCGTCAACACACGCGCCCCTTTTCATTACGTTACTACACGCACGGGATAAATTTTACTCCAATGAGTTTTCTTGTGTCAATTTCCCCCCGGTTTGATTATAAAAAAAATTATATTTTGAAATAAACTGTAAATCAATAAAGAACATAATTTAACTTAAAATAAGAGGTTCTTTTATATTTAAAGATTTTTTTCTGCATACCATTACATACAAAGCTTTTACAGTCCAATTTCAGCCATAAAAATACAAAAAATAAATAAAAGTGATATATAGAAACTGTATGTGCAAAAGTTGTTAACGTTTAAAAGAAAAATTATATTATTATTTGCACACTAAATTTTTTACATAAACATTTGCATTAACATTTTCCTATCGTTATTGGTTACGTTATAACACGCGTGGGGTAAATTTCCTCCCACGTGACATTTTTATAACAAAAGAATGGAAAATCTCAAAACCGGAGGTAAATTCTTTTTGGCCACATCCTGATACCTTTCAGCTTGAAAGGTACTATAAAGCTCAGAATGATCACGAACGATTTTCGCACATTTTTAAGTAGTAGTTGTGAGCTGGGGTAGATTTTATCCAGCAAGTGTGCTGACAGGTTAAATCAAAATAAATCATTATAATTGATATTTATATTTTGTCGATAAGACTTGTTCAAAAAAAAAATTAAATTGAGTACGTAAATAGAATACTAAAAGCAAGCTCTTGCTTTTTGAGTCCCTGCTACTTTAAAATAAATTGTCTGAAAGTTTTACAGAAGTTTCATGAGTTAGCTGAAACGTGATAAAAATGTAATATTCCGTTGCAAAAAGAATCATTAAAATACTTTTTTAAAGGCATTGAATTAAAAATCAAGAAAAAAGAATATATGAAAAGGTGTTCAGAAAAATAAACATAAGTTATTTTCAGCTTAAAATATGACTACACATGATAATTTGATATATGGCATTTCTTCATATATAATTCAGATAATATGATTGTGCGATATGCAGACTTCACTGTAATAAATAAAATTTTTTATTTTTATTAATATGCTGTATTTTTGAAAAACTTTACTTGCAACAATATTGGATTTAGGATAAAACTGGCGATTGAAAAATACTCTTAAAATTTCTAAACTATCAATATCTGTATAGTAATATTACATTACATGCAGAGTATTAAAGTAATATGATATTTTATTGGCAATGATATTTAAGTGGCAATATGGTTTGAAGTGGTTCATATATAATCGCATTTCATTCAATAAATTTTAACAGATGCATTAAAAAAATATATGTACCTTTGCATCTATAATTATAATAAGATATAATATTTAGATATTATATCTTAATAATATTAATAATATTATTAAGATATTATATCTTAATAATATTAATAATATTAAGATATATAATGCAACATATCTTTGCATTAAAAAAATATATGTACCAATATATAACACAAGATTTTATATAATTTTAGTAATTTCATATTAATTTACCAATCTATTTCAAGCACACAAAAATAATATAGTTGAACTTCAAAATTTCTACAAATGCTTTCCAAATATATTTACCTTAAGCGGTATCATCAGTTTTACACAAAAAAAAAAATATTTTTGTATTTCCTATTTTAGAAAAGTTTAAACAATTTTGAATCGAACAACAACAACAAAAATGAAAACACATTATTAATTATAATTAGAACCTAGTCTATTTTAAATTATGTTTTGTAATTTAACACGATTATTCTTATTGGTAAAAAAATAATATATGAGCAGTAATTTTTCAAACTAAGTGCAAAAGTGTCCCAGCCGGGAATTGAACCCAGGACCTTGGCTCAAGAAGTAATCGCTCAACAAACTAAGCTATCCTGGACACATCCGTCTTCCCCCTTATTACTGTTTTTGTATGTTGCTCTTATCTCTCGCCATTCCTATAAAACATAATTGTACTTGTTATCTAACATTGACACTACGATGTAAACGAAATGCATTTTATTGCGGTACCTTATGATATTTTAAGGAGAAGTTAAAGGAGGTTTATGAAAGAAAAAAATAAAAAGGTCTCTGTGAAAAGAAGTCACAGTAAGCTAATATTAATCAAATTATTTCAAGTAAGAGCATTTTAAAGAAAATCATTTCATATTTTTTTTTCGAGAATTGCTTGCTAATACGTGTAAGTAAATGTTCGTATATATTAATTTGAATGGACAATTTTTAAAAATATAAGTACGCGGTAAATAAGAGAAATATTTAGTAAAGAAGGACAAAACCTTTTTTTTTAATATATCCTTTTCCGTGTCATCAACGATTCCAAAAATAGTCCGTTACCTTATCTTAAGAAACCTTAGATATGAATAGCTTCTGGAGATTTAAAGAAGCATTTCTGAAACATAGGTCTTTTTTGCTGCATGTAATTTCTGGTGAAGTTTCCGAGTATATTTTACAATGTAAAAAATAAACAGTGTTTTGATAACGCAAGACGTTTTACGAATCTATAACAAAAACTCTTCCTGGATTATCCACATGTCCGAAAAGCGGACCTTAATCTTCAGAAATCTCAAAATCTTAGAATTAAAGAAGCATTTCTAACGCAAAATATTTTTTGTTGCCACTCGTTAATTTCGAAAAAGGTTATCGAGTGATTTTAGCACTTCAAAAAGTAGAAAGTGACACAACTTGATGTTGCGAGAAACTTTACGAAAATGTAATAAACACCATTTCCACGTTTAGGAAAAGTGTTCATTTAAATTTAAAAACATAAGCGACAAATGAATTTCCAAGATTTAATGAAACAATTCTGAAACAGATGTTTATTTTGCTGGTCTTAAATTTCGGAAACGTTTTCGAGTACTTTTTAACAGTTTTTAAATAATTTTTTTCAGGCCTTTATCGACAAAAAATATCAGTATTGGGGATGCTATTAATTCTTAAGTAAACATATTCAAGCCCAACAGAAAAATAATTAACATTAATTTTAACTAACAATTAAAATTTTAATTTTAATTAACATTTTGCATGTAAAAAATGTGTTACTAGTGAGAAACTAGTGAAGGTAATTCTGTGGAAACACTGGAGGAATTCCAAAAAAGAAATTTCAAGTTCAAAAATGTTCATGGAAAGCTAGGGTCGCTAATGCATTGATTAAAATCTTCAAAGTTCCCGTTCAAATTTCACACAGTGTTCCTACGGTATTCCCGTCAGAAGGCTATTACTGTGGATATTTTCATTCGTACGGAATTCCTAGGAAGAATCTTTGGAATAAGTTGAGCTGTATCGGATCTATGAACTATATGGGATCGAGAATTTATTTATTTAATCTCAAAAACTGATAACATTTTTTAAAAAAGAAAAACATACGACAGTTTGAAATTAATAAACATTTATTATAACGAACCGGTTTGTTGTAACGAAACTCTTGTATTTCAGTACAACCAATGAAGATCTATAAATAATCATGTTTGTGGGTACTGAACGAATGATTAGTATCTCATGGATTTTGGACAATCATCTAAAATTGATTAAAAATTTTATGGCAGTAATCAGATAAATCATTTAGCGTATTACGCACTACTAGAAAAATCGCACAAAATATACATTAATTATGAGGCGGGCCATGATATGCTACTTTAGGAATGTTAATATGTATCTTTATTGTACTTGAATTGGTTTGATTTGGGAGGATTCGGGTGCAAATTTGAGACGTGGTGTGGTGCAGCTGTTTTGAATAATATACAAATATTAAATAGAATCATGTCAGAAAGCACAATTTATTAAACTTTTAGTTAACATCATGTACAAATTTTCTAACGAACAATGTTAAAAAGATTTTAAGATTAAGTTTTAATGTTTAATAATTTAACAATGTATTTTATACAAGAAGAGAAAATTATGACATCGAGAAAAAGCAATCTCATTTGATGTATAATATTTTCTAAAAATCTCTTTTATAAAGTGATTGATATTCTTAATATATTTAGTTACATTCCTTGGCAAGATTTCAATTTTCTTGAAAATAGCTACTTTATATCAAAAATACTTGAAGTATTCATAATTTAAAATAATTGATTGTCTATTTAAAATCTGTCTTGATATTTTTTCTTCAGTGTATACTTACATTTTTAAATTACGCGTTTACTTAAATGTTTGAAAAAGTAGTCATAAAATAAATTTATTTCATTAATTTTCTGCTATTAACGTTTTAAATGAAATCAGCAAAAGTTCAAATCTTAAAGCTTATTAAATACATGCTATTGCAAAAAAAAGTAATAAACTCAAATCTAACATCTTTCTATTTTGTACATTTTTTTACTTTCAGATTATCCCTAAGGTATTTTAATTAGGCTTTTATAAAATTTCGCAGTACTCATTTACTAATAACCTTAAGAGTTGATATAAAATGTAAGTCTATTTTAAAACTTTTATTAAGTGCAATTTTCCTTCAAATTAAAATAACTAAAAATGAAAAAAAAATGTGAAATTAAAATAACTTGTTCTAAACTCAAACAAGAAATTCCAATATACCTGTGACCGAAATTAAAATTAAAAATAATATTTCAAAGTGGTTGTCGTTCAGAACTAGGGAATGGAGCATTCATTCTATACACTTAATGCATTTAAAACAGTTTAAAATAGGAAATATTAAAACAAATTATAAGAAACTATTTTCCTTATTTGTGGACTTAGTTTACAGCATTCTTTTTATGCTAGCAAAAATAAAAGTAATAATATTACGAACCGATAGATTCAACTATTATTTCCATCTATTACTTTAATATTTTACATCATTAGATAAAAGCCAGTTTAAAAGGATTTTCTCAGTGATGTAAATCATGAAATAATTTAGAAATCTGTCCGCATGCAATAAACTGATCATTCTGAAGTGATTTCAAAAGAGTGATTTCAAAATAAATTAATATATATATATATTAAAATGGTATTAAAAAATAGACCTATTGCGGACCAAATATGAGTAACATTATACATATGCTTTAAATACAAATAAATCTCAAAAGCAAAATATAATATGTATAAATTACGTTTTCATACTGAATAAAATACTTCATGCTTCAAAAAACTGATGGCTTGTTTGCCAGGAAAGTGTTTTCAAAGAACGTGCTATAAATTACAAAGAAGAAGTAAATGAATTTGTTCTGTTTATTACAAAGTTTTATCCAGTTAATTTTTCAAACTGGGAGAGAATAAATTACTTTGCAAAACTATCTTATGAACACTCTCTAAGTAGTTTTAAGGTGCGCATATTTCATAAAGACAGGATGTGGCAATATAAACTTTGAAAGCTTTTTTTCTTGATAATACGTCTTCCTGGAGTTTTAAAGATTATCAATCAACTTTTCACATTTTTACTTAAATACGCAAAAGATTTGGGTGTTTTAGATCATAAACAGATTTTCTAAGTCTTAATTTTTAGAAATAAATTGTTATGAAAATAAAATGTGTAAATACAAAACTTACTCTCTTGTGTTAGTTTTAGAGATTCATTTTAGCAAATAATTTATAAAACGTTTGGAAATTAACTTTGGAGTAAAACAGAATTCCTTTCTAAGCATTTAACATACCAGATAAATGTGTAATATTTTATATTTATGCATTTATTTTCATAGTATAAATAGTTTCATAGTATAAGTTTATGCATACTTTAAAACATTACATTTTTTTCTAATTCTCATGAAAAAATCTCCTGCAATAAAAAATAAAGGGAAAAGTGCCCATTTAATTTGATAGCATTAAGCTTACAGGCTATTCACACTACTCGTATATTATACTTCTATTTCAAAGAATAATTCCTCTCGAAAAATAAAGAAATTGACAATAAATTAAGGGGAGATTAGCCCCTAGTTCTCCCCCTTTATACTTAACCAATGAACACCCAAAACTAATCAGGGAAGCGCCTTATCTGAATGAACATAAATACACATTTTGAAGCAAATCGGATAATTCTGCATAAAAAACCAATTTATCTAAATTAATGGTATTAGTCTCCCTTTCCCCCCTTTATACTTAACCAATGAATCTCCAAAACTAATCAGAGAAGCGCCTTATCCCAATGAACCTATATGAAAAATTTGAAGCAAATTTGATAATTCTGCATGAAAAACCAATTTATCTTAATTAATGGTATTAGACTCCCTTTCCCCCCTTTATACTTAACCAATGAAACCACATAACTAATCAGGGAAGTAACTTATCTGAATGAACATATATACAAATTTTGAAGCAAATCGGATAGTTCTAACAAGAATTATCACGTTACGTATATACATACGGACGCATACAGAATTTGCGGGCATATTAGCTCTCCGGCTTTGATAGCCCTGTCAGCTAAAAATTCTTTAAACATGTCCATAAAAAAGTCATTGAGTCTGAAAATTATCAGAAAAAAATTCTGTATGAAAAGTTATTTTCTTTTTCTTTTAGGCATATAAATAAATAAATAAATCTTATCAGAATAGAGCTCAATAATTGCATTTTTTTGTACAGTAGGCAAAGTCACAAACATTAAGCCTTTTTTTTAACATTAAGGACTTTCATTTCATGTATAATGATATGGTACATAGAATGCATCTAAAATTCTGGATTCCCACTGAAATGAGTAATTAAAAAATCCGTGCATTATTTCTTGAAATAGTGCTCCCACAAAAATTGTGTTACACGCGGTGTAACAGACAAACAGACATTTTCCAAAGACTGTTCCCAGGGCATCACAAAATGTGTTAATGCCTCTAAAAACGGTAGTCGAAACTTTTTTCGATTCCTATATTTTCTTCTTACTTATATATAGAAAAGTACAGATGAAAAATTTCATGAATGATTCCTAAATGTTATATTGCATCCGAAAATGTTAAAACATTTGAATATGCAGTAAATTTTAACTGTGCTGTATTAAGTGTTATAAAGATAAAGTAAATTAAAATAGAAGAAAAACAATCAGAAGTCGCTATGAAGGTCATAACCCTATCACTATGATTCTGGATACGAACACCTTACATCAGAGCCATAAATATCTCGCTGAATGATGCCATTTTTCGACTGACAAAGAGACTTGCTTTAATAACTTTAGCTGCTATGGCTGCCGTCTGCTTTATTTACATACTCTTTAAACACATACAACTCTTGACACATATTTCTTCCTTTTACTTACCCATCATACGTAGTATAGGGTAAGTCTTGTAATCGTTTTGAAAATCGAAAATTTTTTTTGACGGATTTACACGTTTCAGACACTGGAGATTCTGAAAAACATATTTTTAGAAAAAAAAATTTGCCGTCCGTCTGTGTTCTGCGTGTCTGCGTGTCTGTGTGTGTGTCTTTAAACGCTCTACCTCCCGAACAAATTGAGATAGAGACTTGCAATTTGGTATGTACTTAGTATGTAATAATGGAAAGAAGCCTATTTCATTTCAATAACCTCGATTAACCGGAACATTTTTTTCGGACTCTCGAAATATTCGTTCTGATGAAAGGTATATAAAAATTTTCGAAATTGTTTATTTTAAGGAGTAAATATAAAAGACAATAAAAAAACATAAATTTTGCATAAAACATGAAGTCGATCGGATAATGAGTTGCCGAGATATTTGTAATCCTATTTCCCACACTCTTCGATTTTTTATGACCCTGTATTTCATCCAAATTTCACTTCAAATATATATTTCAATTGCAAATTTGACGCTTCATTAGATGCAATAAACCGCTAGTTAATAGGAGTATAATTTTTGGAGATATAAGGAAAAACTTCTTTCAAGCAGTGCAGTAATCGATCCTTTTTATGACGTCATCAAGCCACGATTTTATTTGAATTGCAATGCATTTTATAAGTAGTTTACACATTTTTATTTTAATATTTTACATTATACATATCCATGATGGGTAAGTATTACGGTGGCCCCCAACGACTAGTTTTAGATGTATCTTCTTATTCATTCTTTCAAGCAGATGGTGACAGATCATCACCAGGATGACACGTATAGAGCCGGGAACTCCACACTATGTGTCAGCAAAGTAGTCACCGAGAGTTGAATCTGTTACTGACACAATGGCAATTGGGCCTCTTTATGTTCGTAGACACAGGGAGCACTGGGCGATGTAAAATATTTAGTTTTTAAAAGAAATGGAAACGATAACAAGGAAGTTGCTCCGCTTCCTTTAAAATTTCTTTTAAATGTTCCACATTGTTGAAAAATTTATTTTTCAAGTGAAATATAAATATACGGTGGATGGACCTCTTGATGTTGTATATATTTTACCAAGAAATTATTAACCTGCAAGGGGATTGTATATTAGCTGCAATTTACACTGATCGTTGTTTGTTTGCCTTCTGTAAATATCAATCCGAACATTAAACGTATATCAGAGAGAATTAAAACGTGAAGGAATGAAAGCAATCGATTTGCGCCAACAAGGAAGGTCTCCATAAGCGCATAACCAGAAAATTTTCAAAAATTACAGAATATTCTTCTCATGAGGATATATATGTTCATAAAAAAAAATTGCTGCGGAACCTCGATATAACGTTCATAAATTTTTTTGAAACTTTCATGTTTTGGGAGATTTATCGCTGGTTGGCGACACAAAGAAAAGAAAAAAATATGATAAATACTTTTTTAAGAAAAAATTTCCCCTTTTCATACGGAACTAGTTTAAGTATATTTAACTTAAACAAATACGTTTTTATAACCATGGTTTTGCCATATACATTTATATGTATGTATAAAGGAAACTTACAATTTGTATTTTACTGTTTAGAACAATGTTTAAATTGAGTAACAATGCTTTAAACTAAAAACTATTTTTTTTTTTAATTTTTGATAACATAAGACAACTTCTTTAAATATCAGGAATATTGAAAAGTTGCAATTGTAAATGAAATTATGCATTTAAAAATATTTTTACTTTGTAGTAAGAAAAACATTTTTGGAACATGATAAAGGAACATGATATCTATAACTTTTCGTAAATTGTAATACTGTCAATTACTGTGTTAATTGAATTTTACATAATGTTTTCATTACTGATACTTGAATTCATTACTGATAGTGAATTTTTCCTGCAGAATCCGATTTTCTTCAAATTTTGTACATAGGTTCATTGGGGTTAGGCGCTTCCCTGATTAGTTTGGACGTTCATTGATTAAGTATAAAGGGGAAAAGGAGGCTAATCCCCCCTTAATTTAGATAAATGGGTTTTTCATGCAGAAGTAACCGATTTGCTTCAAATTTTGTATATGTGTCCATTGTAATAAGTCGCTTCCCTGATTAGTTTCGAGTGTTTATTGGTTAATTATAAGATGGGGAACGTGGGGATTATCCCCCTTAATATATTGTCGAATTCTATATTTTTTGAGGTCTTATTTCAAATTATTTGAAATAAGAGTATAATAAACAATTAGTGTACCCTCAGTTTAACTGGCCAAGTTTCATTTTTTTATTTTTTATTTTGCTGCAAATTTAGGTTTATTCCATATCACCACTATATTAGTGCAGATCAGTCTTATGATTTGTAGGTTCTGTGGAAGTGCTAGGAATAAAGTTGGAAAACAAAAAGACGTCTCCATTGAAGAGGTGAAAATTTCTTGTGCATCGTTTTCACAGTTCCTTGAAGTGTTTTCACAAATTTATATAGACTTCTACCTTTTTTGGAGGATGAAAAAGGATGTCTAATATTTTATAGAGAATGTTGAAGTGCTCCGATTTATAACTTTACTATTTTGTTGGAAAACGAGAATATTTATACCGTTACAAGAATATTTCTATATATTTGTTATATTTCTACATTTCACGATATCTTCATTTATTTTTGTCAGACTTTAGATAAGATTAAAGAACAAATTTTTGGGCGATTTTCTTCTATACGTTTTCTCCTGCCATTTAATTACGGATCCAACCTTTTTATTCCTGTAACAAACAAAAGATGGACACGTCTGTGGATAATAAATTTTGACATGAATGTTCTGAGATCTTTAAACCATATGAGCGACTGAATAAAAATAAATACCAAAAGACACACACAAAATTCTTCAACATAAAAATTTAATAATATTATTTAGTTTATTATATGGCATTTTACTTAATACTTACAACTTTTTTCTAAATATTTTCTAATTTGATATACTTACATTACTCCCGTAGGAAATATGCGAACATATATGTTTACAAATATCGAATCTGCTCCCTTTTTAAAATAAATAAAATCCAATATGCCTATTGTTTATTAAAATACTTGCTCATACTCATGTTTACAATAATAAATAATGAACAAACGACGCAATATCGTGTTAAACATGTAATGATGATGTTTGATATATATGTACTCTTGCCCCAGCTTGAAAAAAAAAGCGTCCAAGTGTAAAAAAAATTAAATAACTCTAAACTGTACGCAATCCGATATATATATCATTACATCGGTTAAATCATTCAAGTTTAAACGTCGTAAATGGATGTCCTACATGACTTTCGAATACTGACCCTCCTTCGCAAGAGTGTCCTTAAGTACATCTACCAATAGAATTATTAAGTAATACTGCTTGACAGTTGTAAATTCTTACCAAACAAAGCATCATCCGTTCAGAGTATCACACTTTTACTGTAAACCATTGTAATATACAATGTGTAGAAACTTACCCTTTATGTAAACTAAACCCGATTTACCTTATATTATAATTTAAAGCAAGTTTGTTAGTGAATAAATTTATTCATACTTTGTAGAATTTATAAATTTTTTGCCTATAAAGTGTTTTAAAAGAACAAGGCATAAATATCAAAGTAAAAACAAACAAGTTTCTACAGTTTAATAAAAAGCGTTGATCCATTTTATTGTTCTAAAATAAGAGTACACATTACGTCGAAAAAATTTTAAAGCGATATAAGTAGTTTTAAACTACACATACTTTATAATGAGGAGATGCGACAGTAAATGCCCTCTAAGACTTTTGTTCTCGTAAAAAAATATCTACTTAAAAAAAAAAAAAAAAAAAAAAAATAAGAATCAGCTTTTCTAAACTTATTTTAACTATATTCAATATATTGAAACGTTCTAAATAATTTTAAAATACTGTAATATTTTATTTTAAAGAAAATTAAGAATTAAGTAATAATTATATATTAATTATACATTCTCAGATGCTTAATTATTTTTACCTGTCTAATTCAGTATTTATTTTCTTAAATGTTTTAAACTAATTTTTTAGAAGATTTATTTTTTAGGACTGCGTTTAACTGCACCGATGGAAAATGAATCAAATATATAAATATTTCATATGATGACTTCGTCACAATTAAATGAAACTTTCACTAAAAATACTGGACAGAAGTAACAGAGGGAAAATATCTAAAGATAAAAAAGTATCTTGAATCATCAGTGCGCTTTATATGAATAGACAGTATATATATATTTATATATATATAGAATTATTCCTGTACGTTTTCTTTATTAAGTTAGTTTATATATATATATATATATATATATATATATATATAGGATTTCAGTTTGAACACTTCATCTCCTTTATGACGTAAATGACCATCAAATTAACTGACTCTCTAGTACTATTATTATCCATGATTTAAATGCACGAGTTATAAATATTTTGGATCGCGAAATAAAGATTTGAACATCAAGAGCCAGTCTTTAATTTTTATTGTGAAGCAACCATTAAAGGAGAAATAGCCAGTAAAGGCGCTGTTAGGCCGATTTGTTTTTTTGAAAAATAAATATATTATAAATATTGGGCGAAAAGTGTATTAATTGAAGAGAAATTTTGAGTTAAGTATTGTAGAGTTATCTGTCTAGGACTGTATTAAAGTTCATATTTTGTTATTCATCGTCTATTTGTTCATATAATTCCAGTAAATGGACTATTTACATATCATCTTCTTACATTTATGGGGGCTCGGCCGGGATTTAAAAGTAAAAGCAACTAGTAGTGAAATGGCTGTTATTTAAAAATGGCAAAAAATTAACTGTTTAGGCATAAAAAACATAATAAATCAAGATGCTGATATCGAGACCCATCTCGTCAAAATGACCGATTTGTAGGATTTCAGTTTGAACACCCTTTTGAACCTTTGAACACATCTCCTTTATGACGTAAATGGCCATCAAATTAACTGACACTCTAGTACTATTATTATCCATGATTTAAATGCACGAGTTATAAATATTTTGGATCGCGAGATCAAGTTTTGAACATCTTCGAAATTGGAAAAGAGCCAGTCTTCTAATTTTTATTGTGAAGCAAGCATTAAAGGAGAAATAGCCAGTAAAGGCGCTGTTAAGCCTATTTGGTTTTTTGGAAAATAAACATATTGTAAGTATTGGGGGAAAACTGTATTAGTTGAAGAGAAATTATGAGTTAAGTATTGTAGAGTTATCTGTCTAGGACTGTATTAAAGTTCATATTTTGTTATTCATCGTCTATTTGTTCATATAATTCCAATAAATCTACTATTTACATATCATCTTCTTACATATATATATATATATATATATATATGTATATTACTATAATAATAAATGTAAAATAGTATATTTTGCCATATTTATTTGATTATACAGATTTTGTGCCTTGACGTCTTCTTGAACTAATATTCAGAAAACTACTGCATATGAAAATATGAAAAAATGTTAGTTTTATAGAAAAATGTTCGATAAACACGCTGAAGAGGACAGTCTTCATATCAAAGAATTATCTTAAGTGATATTTAATGTTAAATTTGGTCAAAATAGTTCTCTGCGGTGTGCAGACTGCAATTACATTTTTCTATTTGAGTAATTTTTTGAACATTATATTTAATTTGTTTATTCAAATTTTCATTATTTTCATGGAAATTCATTTCATATTTCAAAAAGTCCATTATTTGAATTACTGCCAATTTGAAAATAGAGCACATAATAATATTCCTTTTCAACTAAAAAATGTATTTACACGTGACTAACAAAAAGAGAGATAAAACTTTAAAAAAAAATTAAATGATCCCGTGTTAAAAGCAGTAATTGTAGAAAATGACCTAATAATTAAAAAAGTTGCACGTGAGCGTTAAAAAGAAACATAATTCAAGTATTACGGTTTCAAATAATTAAATTGGGAAACTTACGTCATATTTAAAATGCTCAAATAACAATATTTCCAAACAGTTTCAATTTAGAAATATATTTATTTATATGATAGATTAATTTATCTCGACAAAATATTTTACCTATTATTGGACCGGAGAGCATTATAATAGAACCACATAAATTTATTTTAAACCTAATTAAATTTAGTATTTTATATTTACACTGTAGATGTTTTGCACACTTCAACAGGGCTTGTTTTGCATGCACGATATATTAACATGATATACTCCTTTGCAAATTTTGAAAAATATAACTTCTTGAAAGTTATTTCGGAGTATTTTCTCTAGTTGCTCATCATGGTGGTAGATGTGAGGATTTTATGTGTCCTTACATTGTACACTTTCTTGAAAATAGAGCACATAATAATATTCATTTTCAATTAAAAGATATATTTACACGTGACTAACAAAAAGAGAGATAAAACTTTAAAACAAAATTAAATGATCCCGTGTTAAAAGCAGTAATTGCAGAAAATGACATAATAATAAAAAAAAATGCACGTGAGCGTTAAAAAGAAACATAATTCAAGTATTACGGTTTCAAATAATTCAATTGGGAAACTTACGTCATATTTAAAATGCTCAAATAACAATATTTCCAAACAGTTTCAATTTAGAAATATATTTATTTATATGATAGATTAATTTATCTCGACAAAATATTTTACCTATTATTGGACCGGAGAGCATTATAATAGAACCACATAAATTTATTTTAAACCTAATTAAATTTAGTATTTTATATTTACACTGTAGATGTTTTGCACACTTCAACAGGGCTTGTTTTGCATGCACGATATATTAACATGATATACTCCTTTGCAAATTTTGAAAAATATAACTTCTTGAAAGTTATTTCGGAGTATTTTCTCTAGTTGCTCATCATGGTGGTAGATGTGAGGATTTTATGTGTCGTTACATACTACACTTTCTTGAAAATAGAGCACATAATAATATTCCTTTTCAATTAAAAAATTTATTTACACGTGACTAACAAAAAGAGAGATAAAGCTTTAAAACAAAATTAAATGATCCCGTGTTAAAAGCAGTAATTGTAGAAAATGACCTAATAATAAAAAAAATTGCACGTGAGCGTTAAAAAGAAACATAATTCAATTATTACGGTTTCAAATAATTAAATGGGGAAACTTACGTCATATTTAAAAAGCTCAAAAAACAATATTTCCAAACAGTTTCAATTTAGAAATATATTTATTTATATGATAGATTAATTTATCTCGACAAAATATTTTACCTATTATTGGACCGAAAATTTAAAAGGGGCGGGGGGTAACATTCACGAAAAGGTATAGTGGAGAGGAAAAAATATAGAGACCTTACCTTACTGCGGCTTTGTGAGACACTGTATAAAAATGTAAGGTGGTTCAAATCATTTTTAACGATTGATGTTTGAGATGGTAGAGTTATTTAAATTAATATTAAAATAAAATCGAACAAATATTAAAAACAGTAAATAGAAACATATTCGATTACTATAATATTCTGTTTATTCATTTGTACGATAGATAAGTAAGATATATACATGAAGTTCAGCCTGCCTCATTTAATTAAAATCAATATTTTTATAAGCAGCAAATTTCAACAAATCCCAACAAAGTGGTTGGCGAGCGTAGCTTGTAGGGGGAAGAGCTCCCTAGCATTATAATAGAACCACATAAATTTATTTTAAACCTAATTAAATTTAGTATTTTATATTTACACTGTAGATGTTTTGCACACTTCAACAGGGCTGGTTTTGCATGCACGATATATTAACATGATATATTCCTTTGCAAATTCTGAAAAAATATAACTTCTTGAAAGTTATTTCGGAGTATTTTCTCTAGTTGCTCATCATGGTGGTAGATGTGAGGATTTTATGTGTCCTTACATAGTACACTTTCTAGTCAGATGATATCACACAGCAACAGAAATTTTTCGGGCGATAAATTAAACTTGAATGACTGAACTTCTACTCTTTTTGCTACTCCTGGAATTGTGCTATATAAATGGCAGTGTTAGTATACTGAATTTCGTAGTGGTCACATTCTACGTCAGTCAGAAAGTAATATAAATAAAGAATATAAATTTCAGTAAAGGCATCTGGTGCAGTTACTTGAAGGTTAAGAGAATCTGAAATTTAATTTCTGAGATATTATCTAGCCTCATCGGCTCGGCTTTTTTTTTCGGAATGCAATAGCCATTAGAATCAGACCATTAAAATCAGAATAGATCTCGGCGCATTCCAAGAAAATTAGATGATCCGATAGGGGCACAAGAGAACTATATTCTGAAGAGAACTATATTCTATAAAAAAATTTAAAATTATCTTTAAGCACTACATTTTTATGCTGCCTACTTTTTTTTAACGAGGTAACATAGTAGACTGCATAAAATAATACTAATTTTGCACTGACAGTTGGCGATTTCAGTAACAATTTTATTCGATTGCATTTTATGAGTTGAGATATCTTATCTTCAATGGGTATAGAACATAAATTGTTTTAAGTAACTATAAAATTTATACATGTGTAGAAGAAAAAAAATTGCAATTCCACATATGAGCCTCCATCAGTCATGCGAAAAAAACGCACAAGCTAATGTTAAGTCTATGGGAAGGTTCTTGGGAGATTTTTTTACTCGTAATTTAATAATTTTAAATGATGTTTTTTGCATAAGATAGCTGAGATTAATCCCTAACGTTGTTAGTTTTTACTTTTTCGATTCTGGTTCCACTTTTTTTATATAAGGGTACTTTCACGATCAGAAATGGTTCCAACCGGTTCCAAATCTGAAAATGTCCTCTTATAAAAAAACTGTAACCGAAATCAAAAAGTAAAAAACTAACAAGGTTAGATATCGACCTCAGCTATTCTATGCAAAAAAGATCATTTAAAATATTAAAATGCGAGCGGGAAATCTGCCAAGAACATTCCCATAGACTTAACATTGATCGTTTCTTAACGTGAATAGCTTGTGCGTTTCTTCGTGTGAATAGCTTGAGCGTTTCTTAACGTGAATAGCTTGAGCGTTTGTTCGCGTGAATAGCTTGAGCGTTTCTTCGCGTGAATAGCTTGAGCGTTTATTCGCGTGAATAGCTTGAGCGTTTCTTCGCGTGAATAGCTTGAGCGTTTCTTCGCGTGACTAGCGTAGGCTCTTAATTCAAACTTAACAAAATATCTAATACGGAATACATGACATAACATTTAATTATATGCATTTTTGTGTATATTGGATTATTTGTTTTGCTTTTGAATCAAAAGTAAGATTTAATTTTAATATAAATAAATCAAATGTTTTATACTCACATATTATCTACAGTATATCTACCATCACACTAAACTTTTACTCAGAAAACGAATATTGTAAAATGGAAACAAATATTTTTTATCCTTCAAGTAAACATATTATATCATCATATATCTCTGTAGGAATAAAAGATAAGAAAGTTGTAAGCTCAAAATAATTCACTATGTGTCAAGAGCGTTTTCACCCATTGGGAAAGTTCTAATACGTAAGCTTTCTTTTCCTTTTTAAAAAATATATCGTTACAGAAAACTAGTAGAGCTTTTCAGCTGATAATGCGAGTTCAAATTAAAAAAATATGTATATGTTCAAATTAAAAAATATATAAATATATTTAAAAAGGAAGAAAATGTAGAACAGGATGTTTATCAAAAATTGGAATTATTTTCAAAATCATTAATAGAAAAATAGCTTTGTAAAATTATCAAGGGATACTTGATTATTCTTTTTTTAACACTCGGACAGACACATGCTCAGTTGTCTTATGGTAAACTATATATATATCGCTGATTGATAAGATCATGTTTTGTGCAACTAAATAATCCATTTTACGTTCATGCCTTTACGAACATTTGGAAATATTTATGATATTTATAACTAAGAAGACTAATTAAAGACTAATTTTTTTGTATTTTTACTGGTAAAATACGTTATTGTGCGTTAACAAACTTTGGATTTTATGGAAATCCAAGTTTTTGGTTTACATGTTTAGCAGTTTTTGACTCTTAGAAACGCACAAGCTGCAGCGATGGCATTACTTATTTGGATTGCGCTTTACAAAATTATAGTTTTTAAGAGAGTTTCAATGCTTCAAATCTTACCTCGAAATCCTATATTCTAATACGAGGAACAATTGTGTATATAAATATATACATATATATATATATATATATATATATATATATATATATATATATATATATATATATATATATATGCAAATTTTGTCTTAAAAATGGTTCTAACGATTTTGACGAAATTTAGTATCCTACCGTTTTGGAGCACCAGAAAATCATGGGGCTAGGTCACTTTTCCGAGTAAATTAGATTAGTGGTTCATTTTTCAGTCACTGTGGGTCATGCTTATTGTATATAATAAACGGCTCAGACTATTTAGACTAAATTTTGAATCCTGTGTTTTTCGTGCACGAGAAGACTGTTGGACCAGGTCACGTGTTCGAGAAAATTCTATTAGTGAGTCATTTTGGGTCATTTTGGGTCTGGATCCAGCTAATTGTGTGTGCATATGTATAATATATTCTAATACGAGCAAATCTCGAGCGTGTGTGTGTGGTTATATATATGCAAATTTTATTTAAAAACGGCTGTAACGATTTGACGAATTTTTGTATCCTACCATTTTAGGGCACCAGAAAACCACTGGGCTAGGTCACATGGGGCTAAGACAAATGTTCGAGAAAATCTGATTAGAGGGTCATTTTGGGTTACCATGGGCCAGGGTCATGCTAATTGTATCGAAAAAATGGTTCAAACGATTTTGACTAAATTTTGTATCTTACCATTTTCGGGCACGAGAAGACTATTTGGTTGGTCCACATGATCGAGAACTTTCGATTAGTGGGTCATTTTTGGGTCAACGCCAGTCAAGTTATTTTTATCGAAAAACGGCTCCAACGATTTTGATTAGATTTTGTATTCTACGAGTTTCGGCAGGAGAAAAATCATTGGACTAGGTCACATGTCGGAGAAAATATGATTAGTGGGTCATGTTTGGGTCAATGTGGGCTAATTTTACATAAAAAATGGCTCAGACCATATAGACTAAAATATCGTTTCCTATGATTTTCGGGCACGGCAATACTGTTGGGCTAGGTCACATGTTCGAGAAAAGTCGATTAGTGGTTGATTTTGGTCATGGGTTATTATGGGTCAAGCTACTTTTATCTTAAAACGGCTCAGAGGATTTGAACTAAATTTAGCTTCCTACGTTTTAGGGAACGAGAAGACTATTTGGCTAGGTCTCATGTTCGAGAAATTTCGATTAGCGGGTCATTTTTATCATGGGTCATTATGGGTAAAGCTATTATCTATCTTAAAAACGGCTCAGACGATTTGAATTCAATTTTGTATCCTACGGTTTTTGGGGACTTGAAAATCAATGGGCTAGGTCACATGCTCGTACAAATCCGATTAGCGGATCATTTTTGGGTTACTGGTTTTTGGGGTCAATCGAATTTTATCTATAAAACGACTCAAACTATTTTGAATAAATTTTATATACTGCAGGTTTCGCACACGAGAAGACAACTGGGCTTGGTCAGATTTGATCAGTGGGTAATTTTCGTTATGGGTCATTATGGGTCAAGCTATTTCTATAAAATAAAAGGCATTATAGTAATAATTCTGAGAGATAAATATATCGAATTGAGCTACAAACTGCAATTTCTAAAACGCCTAGAATAATTCTACATAGAAAACAAACTTTTTGATATTTATCTTTTTCTTTAATTCTTGCAGTTTTTTTTTTTTTTTTTTTTTTTTTTTTACAAATTTGTTATCACAAATAAGCTTAACTAAAACTATACAATGGTTCCTTATTTAAGAATTTGTGTGGAATTTAATTATATATTAGAATATTGTGTACATTATTTCAAACCGTGATATAATTTTTTATAATTCGTTATTTAATTTTTGAAATTTCTAATAGAATTTTTTTTATTATATTAACGAGAAGAACAATATTAGTTCTTTAGAAACAAATACATTGAAAACCAGTTCACGTTTATGCTAAATGGACTGTATATGATGTTTCATAGTTTTTATTGACACAATAAAGAAGAATGAAGAAAAATAATCTCTCAAGAAACTTAAGTTTACCTTAATAGAGAGTGCTTCAAGGAATAGAAAAATATTCACTTAATTCGTTTTACGTATTACGTATTTTCGTTTTACTTATCATTCTGCGTTTAGCCTCATTACAATGTTAAAGCAAATTACTAATATCGTTTTCTTGATCGATTTGTAACCATTAAAGTAACATGTATACCTTTACGGAAAGTAAATCTACGTTTTTTTGAAAATTTTCATAAATAATATTCTTGCTACTTACCCATCATACGTAGTATAGGGTATGTCTTATAATCGCTTTGAAAATCGGAAAATTTTCTTAGACGGATTTACGCGTTTCAGACACTGGAGATTCAGAAAAACATATTTTTAGAAAAAAAAATTGCCTTCCGTCTGTCTGTGTGTCTGTAAACGCTCTATCTCCCGAACAAATTTATATCGAGACTTAAAATTTGGTATGTACTTAGTATGTAATAATGGGAAGAAGCTTATTGAATTTCCGGGACCTCGATTATCCGGAACTATTTTTTTCGGACTTTCAAAAAATCGTTCTAAAAAAGGGATATAAAAATTTTTGAAATTGTTTATTTTAGGGAGTTAATACAAAAGACAGTAAGAAAACATAAATTTAGCATTAAGAATTAGATCGATCGGTTAATGAGTTGCCCAGATATTTGGAATCCTATTCCCCACACTCTTCGATTTTTCATGACCCTGTATTTCATTCAAATTTCAATTCAAAGATATATTTTAATTCGAAATGAGACGCTTAATCCGACGCAGTTAACCGATTGTTAATAGGATTATCAATTTTGGAATTATAAGGATGTTTCTTTTACGCAATTCAGTAATAGAGCATTTAAAGCTTATGACGTCATCAAGCCACGATTTTATTCGAATTGCAATGCATTTTATAAATAGTTTACACGTGTTTTATTTTCATATTTTATATTATGCATATCCATGATTGGTTTACTATAAATTGATCATATAAGTTATTAATTGTTAATAAGATTTACTTGCGATTTGCTCGAGATTGTAGTTGGGAGTAACATTTGTAAACGAAAGAGAAAACAAAATAAGCAACACAAATTTGAAAATAAATGTATAATTTATTTTTAAATTCTGTATATGTTTTCAAAATTACAAAATGTATTGAATCATTTTAAACAATATTTATTATTTGAAAATTGGTGTAGCTGTATCAAGATTATATACAGGGTGTCCGAAAAGTCTGTAAACGGCCAAATAACTCGAGAAATATACATCGGATTGAAAATAGAAAAATATGTGTTCAATATTTTTGAAAAATCTATTTAGGGGTATCATAGTTGACCTCTCAACTCTGCCACCTGGGGATAAAGGGGGGGAAACTTTGAAATCTTAAATGATAATCCAACTTTTTTGATTGCAGATTCGGATTCTACGGGGAAAAATACGTAACTTTTATTTTTTAACATTTTTTCGGAAAATCGTAGATGGCGCTTTAATCAAGTAAATTGTTTTTATTGAAAAGTCTGTAAACGGTCAAATAACTCTAGAAATATACATCGGATTGAAAACTTTAAAGGTGCATGTACAATATTTTCGAAAAATCTAGTTAGGAATATCAAAGTTACCCCCTCTCAAACTCTGTCCCCTGCGGAGAAATGGGGCAACTCTGAAATCCTAAATGATAACCCCTCTCCTTTTTACTACAGATGCGGATTCTACGGGGAAATATACGTAATAAAGTTTTGTTATTAACATTTTCTTCTAAACATCGTAGATGTCACTGTAATCGAGTAAAATACAGTGATAACCGAATCCATTGAAAAGTCTGGATCCTGTCGAATAACTTGAGAAATATGCCTCGGATTGACAAACGAAAAAAAAAAAAATACGTGTTTAATATTTTAGAAAAATGGTAAGTTTGATATCCCAAAATAGATTTTTATAAACTATTTAACACGTATTTTTCCGTTTTTCGGACACCCTGTAGAATTTTAGAGAAATTGCATCTCAGCATATAATCAATAAATTAACAAAAGGTGAAGAACGTATTACTAAATACATTCATTTCGTGTATAATTCTGAATATTTTATTACATTGTGCGATATTTCAGGGTAATGAATTACAATAATAAAACAATAAAGAAATATCATGCGTCAAACATAGATTATGGAACACTTTCCAACACTTCCAAAATAATTTTACAAATCATTACCTTTTAATAAGTAATTTAAGTAAACAATTTGGAAAACGCATAGCATATCTAAAAACATAGTTTCAGGAATTACCAACAATATTAAGAAAACATCCGAATACATCATGTATATTTATGGAATTGTAAATAGACTACATAGAATACTAAATTTTAGTTCAGTTAGGAAACTTGTAGCACAATTTAAAATTCTCCTTCTGGAATTTCTGCCAGTAAACCGAAATGTATTTGCAAAATTCTGTGCTGCCATTTATAGGATCTAGATAATTTATATACACCAAGTAATAGTCAAAAAATCGTGTTCAGCAACTGAAAACGCACTTCCGGGAATTATTGTTAACAGACAGTTGCGAATTATTTTGTGTATCCCTGTAAATGTATGATCACTGCTATACACACAATATTCAATATTCTATAGTAAGCCTCTTGTAATGCACCTTAGTGATATATATAAATAAATTTAAATACGTTTAATTAGTGAAACATTATTAATTTAAACCACAAACGCTTTTTCTCCCTAGACGCAATGTAACGTTTTTGTATCATAAGAATTCTTGTGAGTGAAAACAGATGCTTCAAAATGATCCGAATTTCCTAAAGACTGAAACAACAGGTGATGAAACTTGGAACTACTTATTTTGATTCCCCTTACCAAGTCCGCAACAAGTGTATGTAAAGACACTGATTATCCGCCTCCGAAAAAATTCCGACAAACCAAATCTTCTGAAAAGGTCATGATTAATGTTTTCTTTTATCATAAAGGTGTAATTTGATAGCATGATGTGATGGTGAACATTATGTTTCATATTTGACAATTTAGCAAAACATATATCGAGAAAGCGTCATGAACTGGTAAGGATTTCGATATTACATCACGATAATGCTCGCACGCATGTCGCTACTTCTGTTCAGCAACATCTTAGAACATACACTATTAAAATCATGCCACATCCCCCTTACAGTACCGATATCGCACCAGGCGATTTCTGATTGTTTACGACGTTGAAGGAGAAGCTCCGTGGCAGAAAATTTAATACATATTCTGAAGATATTTCATCAGTGCAATGTTCTTTTGAAGCAGCTTCCAGAAAAAAGGCTTCTCTACTTGTTTTGAAAATTGGGTTGAACGCTGGGACCGTTGCATATAATCTGAGGGAAGGTATTTTTAAAAAGAATGATGTATTTTTTTCAGTAAATATATTTCTTGATTTTTTTATGATTTTACTCCCAATTTTTATATAACGCCCTCTGTATATATAAAGTGGCGTATTGAAATAAACCACTTTAAAAGGTATATGATATTCGCTTAAGTTAGTATTGTTCTACATTCTGTACTTTAATAAAAACTGTTATTGTGTAATTTGAAATTGTTTTTGAAAACAAAATGGAAACGATAAGTGAAAACTACATTTGAAGATTTTTTAATCCTCATAATTCATTATATATTAAAACGGAAATTTAAAACTATCGTAAAAAACATGGGATCGAGTAAGATTTTTTTTTCTTATCAGCATTATTATTTGCTAAATGATTATTGGTAATAATCAGAAAGGATTAACTTTGTAGTGACATAAAATGAAGTTTCGCGAGAGGTTTGATTTAATATTGATCGTGAAACTTAAATATCGCTTAGAACATATTTTGATTCAAGTTTTATTCAACGGAAGTCTGACTTAATCTAAAATTTAATTAAATATTTTATTGATTTTAAATTATCAGCAAAGGTTCATTGAGAGATTTTACTACTTTTCTAAATGAACTAATTTGATTTCTAAAGAAATATTTCATAAAGGGTTGCGAAATTTTTAATCATTTAGTGGATTTTGAGCATTATTTTTAATTTTTTAAGTTTAATAAAATGTGATTACTTTTATTAAGATCGTTGTTTTAGATAAGAGAAAATATTAATTTTAATTTAAATAGTACTTTATAAGTACATGTTTCTTGCTGAACTAAATATTAATGCACGCTACACAAGAAAAAATAATTATTGTGTAATTTAAAGAATATATCTGATAATTTATTAAAGGTATTAAAACCTTAAAATACAGCAATTTTCTATATAAACTATAAAAATGTAAGTCACACCTAGAAAATCACCTGGTTGACCAGTTTTAGAAGAAGAACTTTGACATGCTGCAAAAAAAAAAAAAAAAAAAATAGACTGGTCCGAAGAGAGTGAAGCATTGGATTAGCAGGAAACAAAGTTCAGATTTCGCTTAACCCGTCTGGCCGAATGTCATTTCTTCACTGGGGTTCTGCATCAATTCGTCGCGCACAATTTATCGCGGAACAATTCATCGCAATCGCAGCGTCGATTCGTCGCGGCGACAACTCATCGCAGCGTCAATTCTTCGCTGCGTCAATAAGTCGTGGTGTCAATTCGTCGCAACAAAAATGTTTTTTGACGGATATAATGATAAAAGAAAGACAAATTAGTAAAAATTTTTAATCATAATTAGTTTTTTATATAAATAGAATTATAATTAACAATTTACATTCGATTATATCTAAAAACAAATTATCATTAAATATTTTTTTCTAAATTATCTTTATTTTATCACATAACATTCAAAAACATTTTCGTTGCGATGAATTGACGTCGCGTTGATTTGACACCACGAAGAATAGACGATGCGACAAATTGACCGTGCGATGAGTTGTCGCCGTGACGAATTGACGCTGCGATGAATTGTGTGCAATGAATTGTTCTGCGATGAATTGTGCGCGACGACTTGACGCGACAGCCTTCACTGGCTGTTTCATCTTCTTGTACTAATAAATACGAAACTATCGGTATTATCCTGTTCATAACATCCCCAGCAAAAGCTAAACTAGGGAAGATTCTTTTCATTAATTACCCCCCCTTATTATCGAGAATAGACTCGTCTTACAATGACCTGTTACTCACGTGACAAGTCTTTAAAGTTTGGCTCAGCAGTAGGATAAGAATTTACGATTGTACACTCTTTTATCAAAACAGGATGGCGGGATTGAGTGTTTGCAGTTTTAAAAATAAAAACTACATTGCTTTATTGGATGGCTTATAATAATTTTTAATGGGTTTGATTCCTAGAGTTATTTTACCATTTTCGTTTTTTGCTTTCGAGTGTACACTTAGGTTAATTCTTTAAATTGTATCAAACGATAATTTAAGTAAATATTTTTGACCGAACTTTTTATTTTAACTTTTCCTTTCTGATATTATTTTGCAATTATTATTTAAACTGACTAAACGAATTTGGGATTATGAATTCATATTCTATTATTCCAAGTCACCTAAAATATTAAATAAAATTTCAAGTATATGCTACTGAATATGAGTTTAAATAGCGACATATTAAAATAATATTAAAAAGTTTTTTTAAAATTCAAAACATAACATTAATTCAAATCTCGTATGTTAATTGCATTTACTTTTAGGTTTCTTTTCCTCATCTTCTTTCTTGGGACATTCAAATAATTAGTGGATTTTTTTTATAACAGAAAAAAAAAGTTTTTGATGACTAATACTAATCTAAAACCTATTGTCTCTTAAATTTCAGAAAAGAAGAATTAGTGGGGTAAATAAAGATTGATTTTATCTAAAGTTCCTCCTCTATCTTCCGAGCAAAATATAAAGCATATGGCTGTATTTATATGGCTATAATAAAAAGTAATTTTTATAGATAGTTATAATAGTAAATCTAAAACTATTCAGTTTTCTGATTTTCAATGCGTATAATCACGTGTATATGATATACCTGCTAAAATAAAACGTTTAAACAGTGCCAATGGTATATTTGGCCGCGATATAGAAATGTGGTTCTGTTTTTAAAATCAAATTTTTAAATATATGTAATAACAAACTTGGGCTGAGTCGCTAAGTTATACAGATAAAGATGAATCTGAGTTAGGGTAGTTCTTACTGCTTGCTCAAGGTTCTCAGATATTTCTATCCAGTTTTTTCCCCTTGTGGTGGCTTTTTTTTAGCCGTATGTTTTTTTTTTCTTTTTTTGTTTTTGGATATTTTGTTTGGCTGATTTACCTGTCCATATCTCTTGTTATATTGTCTCTTTAATTTCAGAAAAGAAGAATTTGGTCGATACTGCAAAGCTAGTGATTTTATACCATCGAGTCTTCTTTAAGTTTAAATTTTTCTACCACATATGTATAGAAATGGGTAACAAAATTCTAACTGTTATTGCTTAGATGCCAAACATTTCTTTTTAAAATTATTTTCCAGTTCCATTGGCCGTTATGATAGCAATAAGGCACAAGCAATGAAAGTGGAAGATTTTGTATAAATTTTAAATTCATTGGGGCAATAATGAATTATTTATTGCCATTGATCCTTACTATTTTTTTCTTGAGAGCTGCGTGATAGTCTCTGAACGTAGTAAAACCATTTGTCTACTCAAAAGCAGGGCAGAATAAATGAATTCTTAGTACCTCAAATAATGCAACGAGGTACATTTTCTATAGTTTTCGGTGATGTACGTCGAGGAACACTTTTACTTGTAGTAAACAAATATATTCCATAGTCTCTATTTAACGTTGTGTTATCCATGTTTCATCCGTATATTTAATAATTATGTTTTAATTTATGCGTAATCGTCTATCGCATTACATACGTTTGGCTATGAAACAAGGTTCATTATATGAATAGTGTCCAGTTAGTCGCTTTACAAATATATATGCAGATTTAAACTTATTTTTAATGGTTCGAAATATGAGAAAATACATGTTACTTTTGATTTTCCTACAATATATATATTTTTAATAATACACAGCTTTACTTCATAGCTTTACGCGCTATATATATTTTTGCAAAAGAACTGAATTTGAATAGTACATGTTAAGTCTTAAATTAGTTTCGGTTTTTGAAAGTGTAGATACATTCAGAGTTCTATTTGAAAATTCCCTTGTGTCAAAAGTACATGCAATATCCATCTGCACTCATAAATTTCAAATCTTTTACAAAACATTACATTAGACGAAGTTATTTATGCTTACGTTTTACGTCCATTAGTGCCATTACGCCTAATAGAATTAATGATATAAATATAAAACTTTCACTATATTCTAGAAACAATGTACTTTGGTAAAAGACTACAATTTGATTACATAATTAAGACCTGTTACACTTCGTACAGAACTGAAATGGCAATGGAAGTTACACATTATTTACGCACGTTTAATAAAATATCAAGGTTTTATGAATAAAGTGCGTAATTCGAAACTTTTAACATAATTCTGTTAAGTTGTAAATTAATATATGCATTAATTAAAAACATAACTTTTAATGTAATACATTTTTTGAACTTATTAAGAAATAACAACGACAGTAAAATATGTGAAAACATTTTACATATTACATATAGAACAATAAATTTATTACTAACAAAGTGCGCTAGAAAAATGCATAACTTGCAGTTCTTCTCTCTTTTTACCAGCAATGCCGGTGGGAAAATGCATGTAATAAATCATTGGGATTAATAACATTCATCGAATGAATTATCTTATTCTTATTTACTCAGACGAAAGAGAAATAATTGACTTGTTTTTCATCTTGGTAAGAATGCAATCAATTTTATCCACTACGACCCGAATATATTCAGTTCTAGATTTATTTATTTATTGCCTTTTTTTTAAATCTAGATCTTTTTCCTTTGACGTATCCTATAGGTACAAATATTTTCTGGTCTCCTTTTTTAGTAAAATATTTTCTTAATCAGTTCTATACATATTTAATGTTGTTATATTTAATATATTTATTTATATCTAATATATATTTTAATATATATATATATATATATATATATATATATAGTATGTATATATAATATTATTTTAAGCATAGCATTGCATAATAACAAAATAAGTTGCAATAATTGACAATGGCGAATAAAATACCAATTAAACTTTAAGGAGATTAAAAATTCTTTAATTTCCAACGTTACGTTTTATTTTATAATGTTTTCGTTTGTAGAAGAAAATTTGATTTTATAGAATATGTTTACTTGTCATTTTACAAAGGTAAATCCATATATATCTATTAAAATAGAATATCTTAAAATTTTATGAATAATAACTTTGATGTCATGAAAAATTCTTTATGCTGATTTTCAGATTAATATATTTGGTTATGTGTCATATGCGTCTAATAGAGAATTTAAATAAAATAAGCTAGGCTGTCTATAGAATATGTTTGTTTTTCTTTTATATTGCATATCCCGCATCCTTTGAATAATCACACTGCAAATAAAGGAGTCTTAAAGTAAGACAAAAAAAAATGACTGAAAAAGCATTTAAGACACGTAAATGTCTTAATATAGAGCTTAGACATAATAGATACCTTAATTTAAGACAGTTGTGTGTCTTAATGGACTGGTGGTAAGAAATTAACTAATATAAAGTGTCTTAATATTGTAAAAGGGTCTTAAATTAAGACATTTAATGCCTGAGTGATACAGATTAGTCTGACTAACCAGACCGTGGACCTTTAAACGTCCCACCCGGGATTTTTCCCGGCACGTGGGGATTCGTTTGGGTCGGAGTCCAGTCTCCAACGGGCAGGAAAGGCCCATGCCGAGACCGCCAATGCAACGCCAATGCAGCGCGCGTACGGCCCCGGCCAACATTTATTGGTTCTTAAAAAGAAATACACACTAGGCCAATGGCCGGCGCTGCGAGGATCAAACTTAGCCCGACACTGGACAGGCAAAATGCAGAGAAATAATAATAATAAAAATAAAATATTTACAATGATACCAGATCGCTGGAGCGTGCGCTCCCGTGCGACAAACAGCGGATGGTTTGGTGGCTAATGAATTTGTATTTGCTGAGCAGTCCTTAGTACTCCTGCACCATGACGTACAGTTCATAGCTAAGGCGGCCCTTGGAGGAGAGATCTTGAAGGGTGGCTTCCTGGTAGTACTCTTGCACATGAGAGGAGTTGTATGATGCTGGTAGGACCTACGAGGAATGAAGGATGACCCTAAAATGGGTACTAATTTAATGGGGAGAGAGAGAGTGAGAGATGGAAAGCGGCCCAGGGGGAAATAGGACAGAGAAAATTAAGATAAAAAAAATTAAGTTGCTATTGAAGTGGCTTATTGCCTAGTACTATTTATTGCTAATTTAACTTTTGAACAATTTAACACAGGTGGTTATTTAATTTGTTTGTTTATTAATTAAATTTTAACGTTGAGTAATTTAGAACTGTTAATTAGTAAGATTAGTGATTTCCAATAGTAATCTGTAAATATTTTTAAGTTGCTTTAAGAGTTTGGGACGAGAGAGAATGTTTACGAGCCACGAAGAAGGGGGGTTAGCTAGCTGTCGAAGATGTCAGGCATTGGTAAGGGGGCAGTTAAAGTAGCAATGAAAGGGGGTGCCCTGTTGGCCACAAGAACACACATTGGACAACGCTCTTTTATAATGTGCAGATAATATAGGAATGGGCCATGTCCCGTGAGGAATGCTATTGTAGCAGGGAAAAGGTTTAGTAGGTTTCTCAAAACCTTCGGGACAAGTTGGTAAGTATGCTTGCCTTTTGGCGAGGCATCCCAATGCTTCTGCCACTGGACCCCATCATCCCCGTCATGATTTGAGATTTTAGGATCTTACGGATGTAGGAGGAGGGACAGGGAAGGGGTGATCTATGATGGGTGCTTCTGTAGCTTGTTTTGCCAACTTGTTCGCATGTTCGTTAACGAAGATACCGATGTGCGCCTTAACATGACCCAAGGCCACGCGTCTTGCAAGTACTTTTAGTAATTCTTTGATCTGTAGGACGATGGGGTGCTTTGTTCTGTGTGAGAGGATAGCTTGCAAGCCTGACAAGCTATCCGAGTAGATGCGTGCGTGTGGGGAGTGGAGGACTACACTATCCATTCCAACGTCCACAGAATTGCGAACAATACCGCTTGAAAAACCGTGTTTTTATCTCCGAGTCTGCAGGCCCACTCATGGGTCACGACCTCACCTTCCATGGTACAGAAGACTGCGCCCATGCCAGTCTCCTTTCGTAACCCATCAGTGTAAATGGTTGGACAGCGGGGCAGGAAGCTATGCTCGAAACCATTTTTTTTTTTTATTTGCAGCCACATATGTTCATTTTTGAAAAGTACAATATAGAGATTAATTCTGAGTAATTTTTATGTCAGTAAGTCTATTTTTTGGAAAACAGGAATTTTTTTACTGAAGCGTTCCAAAATTAGGACGCTAGGCACAAATGGGTTAAATTATTTTACTTAGTGATTGTTTTTCACTGAAGTTTCAATTTTCATATAAGCCGTTAGAATATTTTACCGAATTTCTATTTGAAATGCTAAAATCGACACTGTAAACAATTTGCAGCAAAGTAACCGGCTATTCGACCGTTTTTGTAGAAAATGGTTACATAACCGCAATTTAACAGTATTCTGACCATAATATGTGCAATATTATGGTCAAAATAGCGTTACGTGACGGTAATGTAACCGTTTTCTATAAAAACGGTCGAATAAGCGGAACTTTGCTGCATTTTTTTTTACAGTGTAACTACAGAAGTACTTTAGCTGATAATTAAACACCAAAATAAAATAGACATGATGCATAAATAAGTAAGGGACATTAAATAACATTAATATTTAGTTTTTTTAATATAATACATAAATACATAAGAAATATAAATTAACATAATTACAATTCCTCTACTGTAGAGGAGAACTCTCAGATAATAGTATTTTAAAACTCTTTAGTTTAATATTTATCAATATTTTTATAATCATTATGGTTTCAATTGTTCATCTCTTAATAATTATATATTTTAAAATATTTTTATTACGGTTAAAATTTGAGATTATCTGGATTTTTTTTATAACATACAACATTATCTCCGAAATATATATAAATTATAATAAAGAGCCGCAAAATCTTTGACAAAGTAACTCTTAAGACATAAGTTTAAAAAAATACTCATGGAAAAAATTGGGAAATACCAGCATTAAACGGAAGACAGATGCTCCCTTTTCAATTGTCTTGAAGACGTATCCTTCCTCAGTTGAATTGTGCATATCTCGGGAGATTCCTGCTCTCAAATATGGTTTATAGTTTAACAGGACCTCTACGGGTCAAACTTTGATTTGCTAAGAATTAAAATAATATTTACTTTAGGAGTATCAACACAACCTCCTTACAAAACATAAGTCTGGAGACACCACATTCTCGATTACACAAAATATGGATGAAATATGGAACTTTGGATGAAAAAACTAAGAAGTAAAGACTCAAATCACTATGTAAATTCCAGAACTGCAAATAACAACTGAATCAGATACATCTGAACACTTAAAAGTCAGATTACCATAATAATATTATAACTGCATGCAAACGAAAAACAACAATTATGATATTTATGATATTCTACATCATAATAATAATATTTTTTGTGTTATTGTATATAACACTTACTAATGGGATAGTAGTATACTGCTACATGCCATTGGCTCTCTGCATCGGGGCTTGTTAGTGTGTTCCAGTGCCCCACTTAGGAGCGGACCGCATCTCATTAAAGTACCATCTCATTGCATCATCCAATAGCAGAATCTTTGCTCCCTAGAAATGTCCTTACCTCCTCATATTGCAAAAACAAGACCTAGATAAGTGCCTATATGCATTGCACTTTAACCCCCACTTGGACACTACGTCCCGGTGCAACTGCAAAAATTACCACTGGACACAGCAGTCCCTGAAACGCTTGGAAAACCATGTCTGCTTGTCCCTACTGGTCTCCCACGGGTTCTGTGGATTTTAGACCTTATTAGAACACAGCTAAATTTTAAAATATCCCCCAAAAATGGTACTCAAGGACTTAAAAAGACATCGCCGTCACGTTGGCGAATCTGTAAAAAAATACTTTTTGTCAAAACACAGCAAGTCTGTGGTAAGCGCGAATTTAATAAAAAACATACATATACATTAAACTAAATATATGAAAGTTAGTACATTAGTAGAACTCGGTATCCTCTACAGTTATAATAAGAATTATTTTACTATCTCTAATATTTCTTGAGTTAAGATTATTTAAAACACAAATTTTCCTGGAATCTAGTCAACTACAAGAAGGATGTGAAAGGGCTGCGAATATTTATTTCCTTCCATCACTTACGACCGTAAATGTCTAAATACAGCGGACAATCGAGTGTAGTGTAACTCATTTTTAAGAAAATAAGTTGAATCTATATATAAAAGTGTTGTGTTATTTTTCAAGACATTAACAAAAAGAAAAGAAAAAAATTTAAGATTTGGAGAACATTTTTCTCAAAAAAATATTTTTGTTTTCAATTGTGAAGCATTAGAAATAAGCGTTAGATATGTTAGTGAAAAAGACACTGAAATAGTATCCATAAATTAAATTTCAAATTCTCAGAACTCTAAATTATTTTTGCCAAAATCTGTTACACCTCCTTAACTGGTCACTTTCGCATTAAATAATTTTAGTTTCAGTATTTAGTTTCATACAGTAATATATTTAGTTATTATGCAATTAGTTTAAGTGAAATATATATGCATTTTTTTTCGCATCAAAATTTAAATATGTTTCCTGGATATCAGAACAAAAGCTTTGTATTCAAAAAATAGAAAATATGTTTTGGCTCTATTACATGTTTTCTAATACATTTTTCTTGAATTTTCGTGAAATATACATTTTAATGTGGTTCTATTGTTAAAACAGAATTGCCACTTTTGTGAAAGAAACAGGATATGTTTATTTTTCGCCTATTGTTATACTTTTTTACAAATGTTTCTAAAGACGATTTTTTTCGTACAAACTACAAACACATATCTCCATTTCATTTTTTAAAATTACAAATCCTTTATAAATTGTTGCATTTTCATACAATGAAAAGTATGAAATATCAGCTACGTATGAGATGAAATTACTTTAGAAGCAAATTGCACTTCTTTTAAGTTGAGTAAAATGTCATACGTTCAATTATGATTTAAACGCATCTAAATGTATGAATAAAAAGTTGTTAATATGGAAATGTTTAGCATTGTATTCAGATAAATATGAATATAACGTATATGTACAGTATACGCATATGCACAGTACAAAACATATAAGTAAATAAATAAATAAAACTGAAAGAAGAAACTGACTTTAATTCTAATTGACGCAATGAAAAAAGCACGTTTTGTATTTGATAAATTAATTGAAGAAAATATGTAGTTTATTTTTCAAAAACAATCATACAAATTCAAATTAAATATCAATAAAAATTGAAAACATGCATAAATACACCGCAATTTTAACAATTTTCCAAATACAATGTATTAATTAATAGTCTAAATTTTAAGAATGAGAAAATATAAATATTTTTTGTGTAAGTATAAAAAACACAGAGAGAGAGCATTGTACAGAATGTACAATAACTAAATGAATTTCGTCTTTACATATATATTATCGAACTTTACATATAATATCGAACTTTACATATATATTAGAAATAGCCCAAATAAATATTATTTCCTTAAATATTTTATTAAATAAGCAAATTAAAACGAAGTCAGAAACATTAAAATCATCGAAAACCTATAAAAATGATATTGCAAACCCTTTCATTATGTTTAGCCTTATCACGCATTAAGAAATAGACAATAATCCGAAAATTTTTTCAATGTGAATTATTCATTAAGATATAAAATTCTGAAAACAAATACTTCAGCAAAGGAAAATAACATTTTTAATAAAATAATGTTAAATAAGCACTTTCATTTTCAGGTTGTGAGAATGATAGAAAATAGGATCATTTAATGTTATTTTTAAAAATAAGTTACAAGCATTATTTCCTGATAAGAGATAAACACATAAAAACACGTGTGTGCTGTAACATACATAAAAGCTCATGTGATTTATATGCAATAAATAAAATATATTTAAAAAAAATTAAATAACTATTATGAAATTAACCATTCGTAATAATGAAATTAATAATTAAAATAATTCTTAATTTTTATATCATTACGTTATTTATTGATTTTTTTAAATACTGTATATTTTGGAGGAGATGTAACATTAAACTGGGGAACAATATATTTGTTTTCTGCGGCATTACACCTCTTTGGGGATTTTGATAAGTACAAATTTTATAAAGATGGAATATAAAGTAGTTAGTTGGAATAACTCTGGTTCTTGAAAAATAGGAAGTAATATGAGCGTTAAGGTGCATTTTGTACACAGTCATTTAGACAATTTTCCTGACATTTGGGTATTTGGAAAATTTTTGAGCGGTGAGAAAGGTACCAATAAGTCATCAGAATAATAGAGCAATGGTACCAAGAACGTTGGGATTATCACCTGATGGCTGACTACTCTTGGACATTACAAAAAGATTGTCTCGAAGAGAAAAAATTTAGAAAATCACACAGAAAATGGTTTTAATATTAATGTTAAATCGACATTTCGGTTTTTCAATACCTATCTCATTCCAAATACAATGTTACAAAATATGTAAGTATTTACATATTTAATATTACTTATAGTACATGTGACGTTATCGGGGTGTTGACTTTGTTTTTGAGAAAATATGTCAAACAACATTGTACACAATACTCTTCAATCAGACTTAAAAAATAATAAATATTGGATGAAAAATGAGCAGGTTTACTAAAAAATGTTTCACTGCGCATGCGCGAATGCAATCAAAATATAATATGCATAATGTATTAGCTAAATATATAGAGCAATTTTTGTGAAAGTCTCAAAATCATAGCTTGAAAATTCTGAAAATTATCGTCCATAGAATAAGATCGAAATCCGTTGTTCCCAAAAGGAAGCAAAAAGATGAGGGGTTGTATCCAAATACAGTAGTACGTGTAATATCGAGGCTAACGTAAAAGACAGGCTACCACGGTGCATTCCACTTATATTTTTTTTACAGACCGCTAGAGTGACGTGATGCTCTTTTCGTACACCTGCATTGGTGGATTCGAGCATCACGTGACTCCCGCGGTCTGTAAAAAAAAGATACGCGTAAAGCACTGCGGTAGCCTTTCTTTTTCGTTTGCCTCGGTGCAATATTGTGTACGCTATCTTGGCATTAATCAATAGATATTTCATACAACCCCTCATCTTTTTGCTTCTTTTTGGGAATAATGGATTTCGAGCTTATTCTATCGACGATAATTTTCAGAATTTTCAAGCTATGATTTTGAAACTTTCACAAAAGTTGCTCTATATACTTAGCTAATACATTATGCATATTATATTTTGATTGCATTCGCGCATGCGCAGTGAGACATATTTTAGTAAACCTGCTAATTTTTCATCCAATTATTATTATTTTTTTAATTCTGATTGCAGAGTATTATGTACAATGTTGTTTGACATATTTTTTCAAAGTAACTTTTTTGTATATTAAGAACTCTGCAAATTATAAGCAAAAAACTAGGCGAAATTTGGGACTGCTTTTATAAAAACCTTAATTTCGCTACAAGTATACATGCTAACCTCATAAAAATAAACACAGTTTATTACAATAAGCCACTTATTAATAATCTCGAGTTTGAACGCTTTTGCTACATTATTTTTTACAGGGTAATCCAAAAGTTATTCGTTCTTTTTCAATTTGTTGACAGTCCCTATGGGGTTTCGGGAAAAAGTCTTCGCGGAAATATATAACCTATACTATGCTGTTTACACACCTTCAGTCTCAGGTTAATTCCTGATGTATTTTTCTAAATAGTTAACAAAACGTCTAAAATCGCAAGTGCCCAATCACCTTTGGCAATAAAGTGTATTTATTCCACATTTCATATTACCATATATGTAATTCACAGAAAGTTAAATATAGGTTTTTTGGTGTCGTCGTAACCAGGAAATTACCATTGCTCATTGTGAGGTAGATGGCTTCTCCGAGCAAAGAGTGGAGTTGAGTTTCAATAGAGGATCTAATAGCTTAGAACCTGTGCCAGATAACAGAACATTCATCTGGATAGGTGCACTTGAAATTCACGTTCCATAGACTTCCACTATGGTTTAACGTGCATAAGTTTTCATAGACATACAGGTCATTCTCTGTCTGACGCCGATACTCAGTCAATTTTTTTTGCGATCATGTGCTCTGTGCTTCGACAACCGTCTATCATGCTTCAGTTTAAAAATGATATAGGGGAAAGATGGGTAGTACCGGACAGCGGGTTGTATCGGAAAAATATTGTTTCAAACTTTTACCGATGGTAACAGCACCTGTCACGCTACTGTCGTGTTTACTAAGTGAGAAGGCAGGTTATTTCGCCCTTTTGAACGAAATGGTCTGTGTGTTTGCAAAATATAGTAAGTAATTAGTTTTTTGCGAGTTTTCCAGTGCACGAAGAAAACTTTGGAGCTACTTTGCTTGTGTGAAAGTAAGTGCAACAATGTTTTTAGAGTTTTCTTGTATGTATGGATTACTATGATTTATGCTGTAGCTGTAAATTTGTCTAAATCTGGCAATACTTATGGCAGGTATTCAAAGTGTCGGGGTGTGTCGTTTGTGTTGTATCGGACAAAACTTTAAAGGTTTAAAAAGGTAAATTCTTACGGTTTTTTCTCAGTTTTCATTGTAGGGTGCAGAAAACACGTCATAAGTTGGGTGAAAATCAGATGAAGGAAACTATAGAACAGTCAAACTTCACCAAATGACAACCAAGAAAGGTAGTGAAATTTATTGTATACCTAAGAGCACCTTAAGTCATAGACTCAAAGAAGTTAAATTGAAAAGGAAAATGTAAAGTTCATAGCAAATAAACAACAGAAGATGAATGTTAGACATAATTCTAAAACTGAAGAAATACCTCTCGAAGCACAAGCTGGAAAGTCTTTGAACTTCGACGAAAAATTGCGGGAAGTGGATGAATTGACACAGTGTATTATTTGAAATGACACTTTTCAAGAAGCCTTTTTCCAGTGCAATATTTGCAAAGGTTTGGCCCTTGCAAACTGTGCATATCGTGAGCTTAACAGACTTTTTTATGAGTGTGTTACTTGTTTTTGTACAAAAAAAAAAAACAAGTTTCATAATTCAAATACTAAAATGCATCTTCTTCTTTCTACATCTGATAAGTAATGTATATGTATTTATTTTATATTTTGTATTAGAATGTACACATGTAGTAATAATAAGTTGTTTCTGAATCCAAAAATGACTTTCTTTCAGACACACCTTGTCCGATACAACCCTCCAGAGATCAGGAAGGTCAAATAGTAAGGTTTATAAAAAGTCAAAGAAAACTCAATAACGAATATTCTAAGGGAAATGAGCTTTTTAAGGAATTGAAATAACATAATAAAGTTTTCGTCTGAGTAGAAAATATTCAAATTTATCCATAAATTGTTTTCTGAAAATTCGAAAAATTTTAAGCTTCCGATACCACCCGACCTTACCCTATCAAAATTCATTTAAAATACAGAATTTCAAAATATCTTTTATCTGTGATATGATATTTTATTGTATGATTTTTGTTTATACATATATTTCTGTATCCAGGCTGTTATATAAATTTTATGCAAGAAAACAGCATGCGGTATATATAATGTTTTTTTCTGAATTTAGCTTGATTTTGTATTCTATATATGTTTCAAAAACGTATTATGTATTAATCTATAGCATATCCTATAGAAATTGACAAATGTCATTTGAGTTAAAGAAAGGGTAAAATGTGCAATAAAATGAAAAAAAAATGTCTATATTGCAAATATTCATTCAAGGAATTTGTCTGTTTAAAAAATTTTTAAATATTAATTGTATTATTTTTTTTTGGTAGTAGGATAAGTAAAACTAGGTAAACTGTTAAAAATAACAAAAACATATGTATATCATCATAAATTCGGAACATTATTTAATATAAGAAACCATTTTTTATGGATGCGATTAACCCAATTAAATAAATCTTTCAGATATCTGTTTCGATAGTTACAACTTTTTCAAACAACTCTCGAAATTTCTTAAAATTTGGAATATAAGAACCTTTTTACAGATTGTGTTTCACGTTGATGGATTTTTATGTTAATAAAACACAATAATATTTTTCATGTATTTGAATTTAAAATTAAATATTTTACATAAATTTGAATTTTTTATGATTGAATAAATACATGGCTTAGTTCAGTTATTTTTTGAAGAAACAGTACGTTAAAATATTAAAAAATGTATTAGAACAAATAATGAAATTTGAAACTTTTTAAAAACTGAAGAAGGGATATAAAGAATACGGCATTTGTTGTTGTTGTTCTTCTTGCAATGATTATCGACATTCCATTGAATACACACCATGCAATTCAGTTAAAATATTCTTCAATATGTAAATCCACAAATCAGTTTAAAAAACGTAAAGAGTTTTATTTATGTAAAACATTTTTTTTTTCACATTTACAGAAAACAAAGATTACTAATACACTCTCAAAACTCTTTTCTTTAACATAATGGAATCATTAATATTAACTGAAGATTAATATTTACTTGCATTGACATTGCTTTTCTGTTTTTCTTTCTTTTCCTTTATCGTGACCGTTAAAACCTTGTAAATGCTTTAAAACTGTGCCGATCACTAACGGTTTTATGAAATATTACTGCATGATTGCGTGTCTACATGTTTCTGTCCAGTCTGCAAAGTTTGATTATAGTTTACTGTCCTATAAATGTCAAAGGTTTTGACATGCTGTTTACAAACTGTTCATTAATCTCGGTTTCAAATTTTCTCTTTGTTTACACTGTATGAATTCCTTCAGAAAAAAAATAACAACTGCTGCTATTTATTTATTTATTTTTTTTTATGTAGGAAAATACATTATACATTACACATGAAAATGTTATTTTTAAACATATTTGAATTTCTTACATTGAATTATCCATAAAGCAATACTTAGATTACTATTATTCACGCAACATAGCATTTTTATTTACAAAAAATAATCGTTTAAATATAAACATTTTGCACATACAGAAACTTTTTAAAAGAAAACAAAACAGAAAATATTACTGATTTCGATTGTGTATGCAGTAAATTTATTGTCGAACAAAATACTTTTTCTAAACATATGTTAAATTTATTGTAAAAAAAAGAAAATATTTTGGAAAATATGGTAAATATATATTTTTATGTAATCAAATTAAAAATCGAATATAGTTTTAAAACTGCATTTTATGTTATAATAAGATTTTATTTATTTATTATTTTTTTTATTTATATCTTCTACTTTTTAATGTTTAAAGATTTTCGTTGTTGCAGTTTCACTTTCAGTTGACTTATTTTGGCAAGCATCGCTTAATGCATAATTAAATACATTGTTACTCTAACTCGTATACAATTATAACTCGAAAGTAAATTTGGCAATTTATCATCTTTAGCGGTCTCAAAGGTGTATAACATCAAATTAATGAATCCATTTATAATTAAATTCTAAAAATATTCAAAGATTATATACTTATCCCAAACACGCATGTGAACATAATTTTTATTATTCTAGCACATCTAGAAGTGAGTGAAAAATCGATTACCAAATTTCATGTTTACATACAAAAACAAAGTTCAGTGCAAAAGGTTATGAATTTATGAAAATCATGTATATTTATATTTTCTACTTTTTTAATGTTTAAACTGTGTGGTTGTTTCAGTTCTCACAGACAGTTGGCCTATGTCTTCATAATATTCTAAAGAGGAACGCACTTAACAAAAAGCTACATAAAATCTATATTTTTCTGACAGAACTCTCTAACCTTACCTAGTAGTCGTCAGCTGCCACTCTCAATGCACAACTCCTATTCAGTCCCTACTAACTGAAAAGGGTCCTTCCCTAGCAGGGCCGGCTTATATATGATCTGGTCGTTGACCATAGTTTGTATTTGTACATAATACAGAGCATCCTTTTGTTCAAAACAGCAACGTAATCTCATAATACGACAGGTTTTTTAATCAGACATGCATGGAAACATGAAGTTTTAAGGTAATATCGGTTTAAACTTATTAATTGTTATAGTAATATAGTGCTTCATTTATAAATTTAATGTATTACCTAGTGTATCAGTTAAGTAATAATCCATTCCATTCATTTGAATTAAATTTGGAAAAATACGCAAAAGCTTACAAAAATGACTTTTAAAGTAAAATATTTTACGAAGCCTATATTATTAATTAAACTGCCAGATGTAAGATATGTTTGTTAGAAAAAACAGATAGAAATATCAATATTTAATTCTACATAAGTTTCAACGATTTTTTTCCATTGTTCAATAGAATAGTATTATAATGTTATCGTTTGATTTAATATATTTTAAATACAGGAAAAGGTCTGAAATTTAAATAAGTTTGAACCGACGGAATAATTACAATTTTTAAATTAATTATATAACAGCAGTATAAATGTATCTTTAGTTACGTAAAAACAAAAAAATATATATATAATATAAGTTTTTGTTTTTTCTAAACTGGAGGTACTGATAAGTTGCAATATTGACACATAATAATTTTTGTGAAATTTAACCCTTTCCGGCGCGGAGTAAGTCTGTTTGCAAAATGATGAAATAATAGACTGACACCGGAATTTGCAAACGAATTTATTTGAAAATAAAAACTTGCTTATTTTCTGGTACTGAATAAAAGAAAAAAAATAATTAAATATTCTTGGTGCCGTTTGTCAGTTTTGGAATTAAAATTAGGTGTCCTTTTTTGTGACCACCGCCCGTTAAAGGGTTAAACAAAACCAATTCTAAACCAATTCCTCAAACAACTTTACTTTAATTCTAACTTTTAAACAAATTGTACATAAGCAAGTAATTCAGCTTTTAGTTTACACTTTTAACAAATTAAAATATTGCCTTTCTTTTACATTTATCTTATGAATAATCTGAAGTTTGATATATTAAATTCAATTCATCCAAGCAATATATATTGCAAAAATATAAGAAAATACGTAATATATTGTATGTAAAATTATTTCATTCAAGGAAAATTAAGAAAACTAAGTACACAGAATTAGTATTGCTATCAAGGTACATTAGTAAAATTTGAAGACTATTTTAGTCTGAAATTTAGTTAAAGCTTGTAACTATGACATCTAATTTAATTATATTGATGTCTCTTTAAAGCTTCCTGCTGAAGCGGAAAATTCTACAGCATACAATTTCCCATTTAGGATGAAATATTCATTTGTTCGCTGTCATTTGAGTAAATCTTTACTAAACAACAGAGGGAAACCTAAGGAAATGAAATTTAATCTTGACAAATGTAAGCAGTAGCGCATGTTATTTTACTTTAAAAAATAGGCTATTTTTAATTTTATGGCTTTTTGATTGTTAATACATAAAACCATTTATCGAAAACATAATCATATTTGTAAAATTGATTTGTTCATGTATGAAGAATTTACAGTGTTACAATGTTATTAAATCCAAAAAATATATGTATAATATATTATTTCAATGTAGATACAATGATACTGGATGAAGCTAAAATAAGTTCGTGAAACATTATTTATAATTCTATGGAAAATTCTACGGTTGAAAAGATTATATTTTCGCGGATACTTTTTGGTATTATCATTTTTATATTCATAAAATTGATTTGTTTATGTATGAAGATTTTACAGTGGTACAATATTATTAAATCCAAAATAAAATAATAATAATATATTAGCTAAATGTAGATATAATAATACTGGATGAAACTAAAATAAATTCGTGATTATTTATAATTCTATGGAAATAATACAGTTGATAAGATTTTAATTTCGTGGATAGTTTTTGGTATTATTAATTTTACGTTTGAACAGAAAGCGTGCTGATTTTAGAGATAAGTAGAAGGTTTGTTGTAAAAATGCCAAAAATGAACACTAATATTCGGTAGTTGCAAAAATAAATTTTATTGCAACAACAATTGAGCATTACAAATTTAGAACTGTTTTCCCTGAATGTATTCCATAATCAATAAATAAAGAAAACACGGCGTTAAAAATTATCCATCATTACATTTTTTGTTTCAGTGAGATATTGGTTTGCAGAAAAATATACCTAAAGCAATTAGGTGCATTATAAATCTATCAAATTTTATTTTTTCGTTTTTATATTTTTCTTTCAAAGGGGCACTTCTTGGCGGTTGGCAGTTACTTACAATAATGTACGAAGGGATGCTATTTAATTTTATTAACGTTATTTCAAAAATTTTAAATGTCTATACCTCATATACCTATACTATGCACCATAACTGAATGTCATTTAAATTCAAGACTGTGAATGTAAAAGCAGAGCCACATTTATCAATGAACGAAGAAAAATATAAGAATTACTTTGATTGTATAAGTTATTGATAATAGTTGATATAAGTTAATATTAAATTTATTAAATACAAGTATAAAATATATAATACTTTATAAAATGTTCTTCAGGATGAAGTACAAAATAATATTGTCGAGCAATAAGACATTTATTTTTCTACGAAAACATATTTTTTTTTTATAAAATGATTTTTACAAAGAAAAAAAAATAATGTGATATGATATTTGGTACAACTTCTTTTCTTGAAGTAAATATTAAATTTTTAAATAATTCTCATTACAATATTATATGAAGTGCGTATATTCGTTAGTACACACTAATTACATGTTTAAATAAAAAAATATAAAAATCGAATAAATTCTAATTTCGTAGTTGTTTCAAAATAGAGAACATAAATGAAAATAATCTTTGACTGCTTTATTCTTTGGCTTCATTTATTTTTACAGAATTTCAGGAGATAACATATGCGCCTGTTATTCCTCTATGAAATCCATGTATTTGCGTCATGATGGAATTACGTTGTTTGGCAGGGGATGATGGATGTGACATAATACAAGAAAATAGAAGAAATTATGTGAAATGGGACGTTAAGACATGGAAAAGTTTTATTCTTTCTAATACAGGAAAAATGTGTATATAATAATATGCAAATTTTACCAGAATACAAAATACATTCTGATACATTCACTATAAGATTTTGAAAAGTTTTACATATCGTAATTTCTTTTTCATTTCTGAAAAGGTATAGCTTTCTCTCAGGAAAACATAATTATCTCCAACAAATTAAAGATACGAGAATACTCTCCACTTTCTTTACGTGTTTACCGATATTGATTTACAAAACAGAAAGCTTTTACTTTAATTACGCTGAAGAGTAAAAAAGATTTTACAACTTGTCATGATAAACAAAAATAATTCAATTCATAACATAATTATTTGAATTTTCATTAATTATCTTCACTTACGATAGAAACACTTTTAGGGAATTGTGTTTTGAATGATTTCTATTGAAAAACATTTACAGCTAAAATGGTATTGCATTTATTATAATAATTTAAAATTTTCCTTTCGTTAAACTTTGGAAAATAAAAAGTAAAAAATATGCTTTCGAAATGTTGAACAAACTACTTGACATAGACAATACAGCAATTTATAATATAGAATTTCGCCTATTCCTTTATTTGGAGCAGAAAAAAAATAATCTACAAAAGTACATTTACAAGCCCAATTGTCTAATTTGTTACTGGTCTCAGAAAAACGATACAGCATAAATGTAGAGATTAGAGGAAGTCTAAAATGTCTGGAAAGCAGCGTTATAGTTTGACACACAAATTATCGTCGATAATTTTGATATATATGATAGAATAGACTTTATAAATAATGAAATTGACAATCAGCTCGTGCATTAGCAATGGTCGTTGCCATAACAACATTGAAAATAATGGAAAATGGTTAGCAATCTGATTACAGATTTTACACCGACTCGGGGGCATTTTCAGTAATCGGGTTTCCATTTATTTTGCACTGCAGCAGTGTGTGCGATATTACTATGATATCACACCCCACTGGCACGTTAGCTGAAACGAAGTTAAGTAGTTAGCTGACTGGATTTTATATATATATATATATATATATATATAATAAAATCAATGGCGATCAAAGTGCCAAAATGTGACGCTGCCCCCCGAACTAGAAGAATAAAATTATTTCTGTAAGTAACGAGGTTTAAATTTTAAATTATAATTTGAAATAAAAATTTCTCCGAAATTAACACTATTTTTTTGCGTCAGATATGATGAGTATCACTTCACTAAAAATAACTCAATAACAGAAGCCACAGGCACAGTAATGTTTTTTTTTTTTTTTTTTTTTTTTTTTTTTTTTTTTTTTTTCTTAAATCGACACTTTCTATTGCGTACCGATGATTTAGGTTTTTCTTAAAACTGGCACCTGTAATTTAGAGTATGTTTTTGGCTGGTCTAGTGAGGGTTGATGAAGACAAAAGATCGCCGAAATTCGAGTTTACTGTATATGGATAACCTGCGTCATTTTTTTCGACTGGGCGTACTAATGCTTTGCATTAATTATTAGTTATGGATCTGACGGAGTAATAAAGAAAGCAGCAGAGGTTAGAAGATCTTCGAACAGGGTTTTGTTCGATAGTGATTTTGAGAAATCGAAAAATCGTCTGGAATCAGTCGAAATTCTGAAAAAATACAAAATACGAAAAGCGAAGTGGATTTAAATGATTTAGATAAAAGTGATCATATAGTGATGGATATTATATTGGTAATGATGAAACTAGGTCGACCGCAAGACCGACAGCCCCTAATTACGATCGAGACACAATGAACGATTGATAAAACATGGACGATCGACAGAATCTATTACTGTGTCACATTTATTGGGTGAAAAGTCTAATTACGAATTCTTTGCAAGTGCTTTAGAATAATTTAAAATTATATTTGATGATAATATACGCAATGCTACTATTGAATACACGGATATTTATATTTTCAATAGAAACCAAAATTAGTCAAAGAAAAAATGCGTCGTCAAACAGCAAAGCAGGAATAAAAGATCATTTAGTATTATTATTTTGTGTTAGATAATGAAAGTTGGACGTACAGATGAAAAACGGATGAAATTATTTTCGGCAATCAAATTAATCTTTAGATTTCACTTTCTTATTCGATGTGCGCGGAGCTAGGACAAAATCAGTCTTCATGAAAAATAATATTTTAAGCCCCCACAAAAAGAAACCCATTTGAAAAAATACAGGGTGTCCCACAAGGTACGCAGCGTCTAATATGTACAGATTCGGATAGAGCACGTCAATATGAGTATTTTAAATGGTAACAAGTGGGGTCCCCGAATATAGCGTGATAGTTTAATTACAGGATGAACATTATCATAGCTGCGAACTTTTAAGCTTTTTTCCTTCCACTAACATTTTATAGTAAATTTTACCTTATTAAATCTCCGAAATCACGGGATTCAATAAGGCAAAAATTTCTATAAATATTTAGTGGTTACCACAAATTTGCATGATCATCTGAGGAATCTTTCATGTTGTACACATCGTCATTTGGAATACCCACTATCGGATTTGTGAATAACGTCATAGCTGCCAACTTTTACGCTTTTTTGATACCACTAAAATTTTATAGAAATTTTTGCCTTATTGAATCCCGTGATTTCGGATATTTAATAACGTAAAATTTACTATAAAATTTTAGTGGTAGGAAAAAGCTTAAAAGTTCGCAGCTATGATAATGTTCATCCTGTAATTAGACTATCACGCTATATTCGGGGACCCCACTTGTTACCATTCAAAATACTCATATTGACGTGCTCTATCCGAATCTGTACATATTAGACGCTGCGTACACCCTGTGGGACACCCTGTAGTTAGATATTACCAAAACGTTTATTGTATGAAGGAAAACCAACAACATATGGTATATTGCTTTTTATTATGCTCCGGCTGAACTTTACATACACATAATGTAGAGGTTGATGTTGGAAAGCAACGTAGTGGATGTTTCAAAGCAATCAATACACGAAGTGATGCGGTTAAGAGATTTGTTGCACCAATTACTCAAACTGATCGCAATACAACTCTGGATAAGGTGTTTATGAGTGTCTCATTTGATTTAAAATTGCGGTAGAAAAATATGCTCGCAATTGTTTGTATAGTAAGAAAGAATAAAATAGAAGTTCTTAGAGAATTTTTACTACGAAAGTCCATGGCTTTATAAGTACATTTGTTATAATTTTGGTTTTATGAGAAGAATATTACTTGTAATTCACACGTTCTTAAAAAAATAGAAATCTGCTCTATTGTTGTCTCCATACATTTTAACCTATAAAATATATCCTACGACGGGTCATGAGCGTCCTTTTTCGAAACAGTATTGTAATCTCGTAATGGAACATCTTTTTTTCAAACATACATGCATGGAGACATGAAGATTTAATGTAAACCTGATTGACAGCTACTGATTTTTTTAGTAATATAGTACTTCATTTATAGATTTAATATATTGCATAATGTATCATTTAACCCGTTAACCGGAGAATAAACTGTTGTTCAACTGATATGCCTGATCACCAACAGGGCACACTTCCACCAGTAAAACAGAATAGAATCAGAATTGTAAGCTAATTGTAAGCGATTCCTTAATCATGACAGTAAATTTGCATGAATAGGGTGTTTTAATAAGACGAAAATTTTTATTAAATTTTTACTGGTGGAAGTAATGCTTTACAAATATTGCAGTAGTAGTTCGTGTATGACAAAATATTTCGTCATACCCAATTAACAGGTTAAGTGAAGATTCATTCAATTGATTTGAATTGAGATAGGAATAATACACAAAAGTCCATAATGCTGACATTTAAATTGGAGCATTTTTTGATGACTATATTTTTAATTGAAAGTCCAGATTTGAGATATGCTTGTTAGAAAAAGCCGATATGAATTTTAGTATTTAATTCTATATATATTTAATAAAATTTTTTAGCACTGTTCAACATATTAGTATTATAATGTTATCGCTTCATTTAATATATTTTAAATAAAGCAAAATACCTGAAAGTTAAATAAGTTTTAATCGACGGAATTAATACAACTTTTGCAATTTAGTTTATAACAGCAGTAGAAATTTATCTGTTGTTACAAAAACATATACTGTTATATAATCTCTTGTGTTTCGTAAACTAGAGGCGATAATAAGTTACAATACTCATAAATAGTATTTTTTGCGAATTTGTATTTTATTTATTTATTTATTTACTTTTTAATTCTAAACATATTCTTAAAACAATATTAATTTAATTCAAACTTTTAAACAAATTTGGCAGAAACAGGTTAATGCAGCTTTTAGTTTAACCATAAAAGATTACCTTTATTTTATATTTATCTTATCAATATTCTGAACAGATATTTTATATTCAAATCATAAAAGCAACATATATTGCAATAATATACTGTACGAAATATATTTTACGTAATATTGTTTCGTGCTGCATAAATTACACAGAGCCGGTATTAATATCAAAGTACATTAGTAAAATTTGACAAATATTTTAAAGTCTGAAATTTACTTAAAGCTTGTAACTATGACATTTCTTTAATTGCACTGATGTCTATTCAAAGTTTCCAGCTCAAGCAGAAAATTCTACAGCATACATTTCCCAAATGAGGATGAAATATTCATTTGTTCGCTGTCATTTGTGTAAATCTTTATGAAGAAACCCAAAAGCGTAGTTTCATCACAGGGAAATCTAAGGAAATGGAATTAAATTATCTTGACAAGTGTAAGCAGTAGTTCATGTTATTATGCTTTAAAAAAGTGAACATCATTAATTTTAAGGTTTTACTTGCCCATTATACGTAGTATAGAGTACGTCTCGTAATCGTTTTTAAATTCGGGAAAAAATTTGACGGATTTACACGTTTCAGACACTGGAGATTCCAAAAAACATATTTTTGGAAAATAAAAATTTGCCGTTTGTCTGTCTGTGTGTGTGTGCCTGTCTGTGTGTCTGTAAACGTTCTATCTAACCGAACAAATTTGGATAGAGACTTGAAATTTGGTATGTACTTAGTATGTAATAATGGGAATAAGCTTATTGAATTTCAGTAACCTCGATTATCCGGAACTATTTTTTTCGGACTGTCGAATTATTCGTTCTGATAAAAGGTACATAAAATTTTTAGAAATTGTTCATTCTAAGGAGTGAATATAAAAGCCAATAAAAAAACATAATTTTTTTATAAAGAAAGAGGTCGATCGGACAATTAGTTGCTGAGATAGTAGTAATCCTTTTTCCACACTCTTCGATTTTTCATAACATTGTATTTCATTCAAATTTCAATTCAAAGATATATTTTAATTGGAAATAAGACGCTTGATCCGACGCAGTAAAGCGTTAGTTAATATGATTATCAATTTTGGAGTTATAAAGATGTTTCTTTTACGCAACATAGCATTTAAATAAGTAATAGAGCATTTAAAGTTTATGACGTCATCAAGCCACGATTTTATTCGAATTGCAATGCATTTTATAAATAGTTTACACATGTTTTATTTTCATGATTTATATTATGTATATCCATGATGAGTATGTATTACGGTGGCCTCCAGCGACTAGTTTTCATTTGTACTAAATAGAACTGTTTATAGAAAACAAAATCCTTTTTGTTAAATAGATTGTTTTATATTTGAGGTTTTTACAGTGCTGCAATATTATTCAATCAAGGAAAAAAACCATGTATTAGCTTAATGCAGATATAATAACATTGGATGAATTTAAAATAAATTCAGGAAATGTTATTTACAATTATACGGAAATAGTACAGTTTATAAGATTATATTTTCCTGGATTGCTTTTGGTATTATAATTTTTACGTTTAAACAGAAATGGTACTGATTTTAGATATAAAAAGATGGTTTGTTGTAAAAATCACGAAAATGCACATTCATATTCAGCTATTGTAGAAATACATTCTATTACAACAAAAATTGAGCATTACAAGTTAGAAAACGTTTTTGCCGAATGTATTCATTCATAAATAAATAATGAAAACATAGCTTCAAAAAATTAACCATCTTTAAACAATTTTTTGTTTTACTGCGATATCATGTTGTAAAAAAATATATCTAAAGTAATTATGTAAATATAAATCTATGAATTTTTATTTTTTCTTTCTAAAGCAAACTTCTTAGCGGTTAGCAATTAATCACAAAAATGTAAGAAGTGATGTCATTTAATTATATTCAAATTATTCAAAGTTATGATAAAATTTACGAATATTAAATATATATATATATATATATATATATATAATGTTATAAAATATTCTTTAATACAAATCTCTTTAATCAGTAAAAATACTTAATTATTTCATAAAATTTAACTGTCTGTATTTCCTATACATATACACTAAAACATAACTAAACCCCATTTACATTCAAACTGTAAATATAAAAGCAGAGTCACATATATCAATGAACGAAGGAAAATATATGAATTACTTTAATGTTTATAAGATAATATTTTTATAAAATTATCCAAACCACGTATAAAACATATAATGCTTTGATAAAATGTTGTTGAGAAAGATATACAAAATAATGTTGTCGAACATTAAAAAATTACATTATTTCACGAAAACACATTTTTTCACGTTATATAAAATGATTTTTATAGCAATAAACAAAAAAATATATGGTTATGATAATATAATACTGAATAGATTTTTTGTTTTTTTTTATATAAATATAAAATTTTCGTATATATTTCGCTACACAATTATATGGATCGGATATATTCGTTAATACACACTAATTATATGTATAAATAAAAAGGAAAAACTAATATAAAAATCGAATAAATTGTATTATCCGTACCTTTTTTAAAAAATAAAAAATAAAGATGAAAATAGTGTTTGACTGTGGGTTGATTTATTTTTCCAGAAAATCATACAATAACTTAAGCGCCTGTTATTCGTCTATGGAATCCATGTATTTGCGTTATGATGGAATTAAGTTGTTTGGCAGACAATGATGGATGTGACATAATACAAGAAGAAAGAAGAAATTACATGAAATGAGAGGTTAAGACATGGGAAACTCTTATTCTTTTTAATACCTCAATTAATTTTTATATAATAATCTTCAAATTTTATCAGAAAATGAAAAGTATTCTGTTTCATTTTCTATAAGATTTTTAAAGATTTTACATATTGTAATTTATTTTTAAAGTTAGAAAATACATAGCTTTCACTCAGGAAAATATCTCCTACAAATTGAAGATACGAAAATGCACTTATTTTTCTTTACTCCTTTACTGATAGTAATTTACAAAACAGAGAGTTTTTACATTACTTTTTCTGATCGTTAAGAATATAAAGAGTAAAACCGATTTTACAACTTGTCATAATGAACAAAAGTAATCAAAAGCTTAACATAATTATTTCAAAGATTTTTAATTATCTTCCCTTATATTAAAAATATTTTGGGAGGAAGGATGTACTGAGAGATTTCTATTAAAAATAATTTGCAATAAAAATGTTATTACAATTATTAGGATGATTTAATATTACCCTAGATTAAACTATAGAAAATAAAAAAAAAATAAAAAAAAATGCTTCGTGCATTTTAAACAAGTTGACATAGACAATTTTACATTTTATAATACAGAATTTCTGCTCTGCTAGAAAAGAAATGTACATTTGTCCATTTTTTTTCAAGTCGCAGAAAACCGATACAGCAAGAATGTAGAAATTGGATTGTTTCTAAAATCTCCAGAAATCTATGTCACATTTTGACAAGCAAATTTAGCGTCGATGATTTTAGTAAGTATATATATCTACAAAAACAACGTTTCAAAAGTAAAAAAAGCCAAGCGTAAAAAAAAAAAGAAAAAGTTGTGGCTAAAAAATTGTGTGATATCAAATTTCCAAGCTATTATATTGCTTATTAAACTTTTTTCCATTAAATAAGTTATCATATATATAAGTCGAGTGCCTATGTATATGTTAATAGAAATCGTTTTCTCATGTACTAAATACATCCTAACGAGTGTCTGAAAATTCAATTTTTTTTCAAATTATGCATGATGGGCTTGGCGGCCATCTTTGCATATTATTCACAAAATTCTAACCATCCAAATCCGTAGTTAAAACCCGAAGTTCAAAATTGTTATTTAAGCAAATATTTAAGAGTTTCATTTATAGACGTGTATGCTCTGAAAATTGTGTCTTAAGATAATGATGACTTATCTTAAAAATTCAGCTTATGATTTATTTTATAGAGTAATTATTAATTTCAAACTAGTAAAAATCAATTTATCAAAATATCAGTCTTATCTAATTTATCTGTCCGTAGTTAGAATCTGAATTTTGAAATTTTTATAAACATATTACATTGCAAACATATTACGCTTTTATTTTAGAAATTTGGGTGCTTAGAAATATGGAAAGATGCCCGCCAAGCCCATCATGCATAATTTGAAAAAAATTGAATTTTCAGAAACTCGTTAGAATGTATTTAGTACAGGAGAAAACGATTTCTATTAACATATACGTAGGCACTCGACTTATATATATGATAACTTATTTAATGGAAAAAAGTTAAATAAGCAATATAATAGCTTGGAAATTTGATATCACACCATTTTTTAGCCACAACTTTTTTTTTTTTTTTTTTTTTTTTTTTTTTTTTACGCTTGGCTTTTTTTTACTTTTGAAAAGTTGTTTTTGTAGATATCATTTTTTTTTAAATATATTTAACATAATTTAAATAATCTAAACATGAGAAATAATTTAAAATTACATTTTACTTTCGGTCACTGTTTAAAGGGTTTACTAGAAATACCAGTAGATTTTTCAATTAAATTAATTACACTTTTAAAACAACATATTAAATGTGGCTTGTTATAATACTTGTTATCCTCCGTTAAAAAATATCACTGACTAATCCATTAAATGAATAAAAATGGAATACGTACATAGCGTGTCAGCGCTGCATTTGAAATCAAACGTGATATCACGCTCTTTTATTATTAGCATTAGCTGGCTTCGCCCGCTGGCGGGCCCCTAATTTACACCGGGGCTTCAAATCTTGTAAAACCTCGAATAAGATAAACCACGAACCTCCGACATGGTTCCCCGCTGCCTTCGGCACCGGATAATCCCTTAATTTGCACATCGAATTGTATAAACCTCTAAACAAACGAACTTCCGACACGAGTCTCCGCTGGCTTCGACACCGTATAGCAGTCGTGCTGCGCACACTCAAATTCTATCTTCCACCACCAGGTAGCGCAATCTGTTCTATATGAACCTCGGGCACTGAAATCGTTCAGGCTATAGATTTCGAGTCGAATGAGCTATACCACGTCGTGATCTAGCCCATAGAACCAGACATAGGAAAGTGCCTCCTGGTGGTGAAAAAACGAACTAAAATCGGAAAGCTCTATAGATGTCGAGTCGAATGACCCATACCCCGTCGTGATCCGACCCATAGAAACAGAGATAGGAAAGCGCCCACTGGTGGTGAAAACTAATCGCGTTTGGGGGGCAAAGGGGGGATGAACGCCCTAGATGCACAATAGGATTAGGCGGTCACAGACTTTTCCAACGATGTATCACATGAGGGATATGTGCAAGATTCAGAAAATACCCCCCATGCCGAAGTTGATAAAGCGTTCACAGATCTTTCCAACGATATATCACATGAGAGGTGTCGGCAAAATTTAGAAAAGTGCCCCCTTTGGGGGGGGGGGGGGGCTGAAAGTGGGAGGATGGACCCCGAAGATACATAATATGAATAAGCGGTCACAGGCCTTTCGAACAATATATCACATGATTAGTGTCGGGGGGGGGGCGCAAAATGTGGGGTTTTCACCTGTGGTGCATAACATGAATAAGTGGTCACAGCCCTTTGTAACGATATGTGACATGACGGATATCGTTAAAATTTATAAAAGTGCCCCCCCCTCCTTGTGTAGGCAAAACGCGCTCCGCCCCTCCCTATAATTTTTGACGCAGCTTTATTTTTAAAATTTATGTTATGTGTTATAAAATATCGTAAAGTTTCAAACAGATAGCCTTATTATACTTCCTAATTTTGTTCACGCTCTTCCCCATCCCCTCCCCGAACTGTGACGCGCCATTCTTTTTTATAAATTTTTTATCATGTGTTATGAACTATCTTAAAGTTTAAAACAGATCACATTGGAATTTAATATATTTGCTGAAATTACTATTATATGTAGAATAATATTGAAATAAACCCTCCTTTAGATTGTAATTAAGATATATGAACAATTTTTAGAATTTCTGAAAGCTGATTTTTATTTATTTATTTATTTATTTATCTATTTATTTATTTTTTGTTTATTTATTTATTTATTTATTTATTTATTTATTTGCATTGCCCTGTGCATGTTTGGAATTTCTTAGCAATTTCTAAGATTTACATTATTTTATTCAATTAAACATTGTAATGTTACAATAAATTTAAATGGAAACTTCACTTCTAAAACAAAAATAATTTAACAATTGGATTTCATTAATTTATAGAAAAATGACGTAAAAGGTATTCCTGCGAACGAAATGCCTCTCCTTTACCGTGTTTTTCTTTTTTCTTTCTTTTTTTTTTTTAGAAATAAATGAATCACATTTAATTCATTTCAAAAATTTTGTTTACGTTTGGAAATAAATTTTAAATGCCGATAACTCTTAATGTATACATTTTAGAAGGTACATCTTCCCTCAAAAACTAATTTATTATTAAAGATCTTTCAAAGACGTAAATTATATATATAAAATATTTTTTAAAATATAAACACTACGTCTGATTACTTTATTTTACAATATTATAAGAACACGCATTTTATCAGACAATAAAATGCACTAAACAAACACGAGTGAAAAATTGACCTGGGGCAGGACTCGAACCTGGGACCTTACGCATACCGTGCCGACTCTCTGCGACTGAGCCACACAGATCGACACACTTGATGGGAATTTCTCATACTTATTCTTGTTGGAAACAGTCATCTGCCACAGTTTGCAGTCATATTTAATCTACAAAAACAACTTTTCAAAAGTAAAAAAAAGGCCAAGCGTAAAAAAAAAAAAGTTGTGGCTAAAAAATGGTGTGATATCAAATTTCCAAGCTATTATATTGCTTATTTAACTTTTTTCCATTAAATAAGTTATCATATATATAAGTCGAGTGCATACGTATATGTTAATAGAAATCGTTTGCTCCTGTACTAAATACATCCTAATGAGTTTCTGAAAATTCAATTTTTTTCAAATTATGCATGATGGGCTTGGCGGCCATCTTACCATATTTCTAAGCACCCAAATTTCTAAAGTAAAAGCGTCATATGTTTGCAATGTAATATGTTTATAAAAATTTCGAACTTCAGATTCTAACTACGGACAGATAAATTAGATAAGACTGATATTTTGATAAATTGATTTTTACTAGTTTGAAATTAATAATTACTCTAAAAAATAAATCATAAGATGAATCTTTAAGATAAGTCATCATTATTTTAAGACACAATTTTCAAAGCATACAAGTCTATAAATGAAACTCTTAAATATTTGCTTAAATAACAATTTTGAACATGGGATTTTAACTACGGATTTGGGTGGTTAGAATTTTGTGAATAGTATGCAAAGATGGCCGCCAAGCCCATCATGCATAATTTGAAAAAAATTGAATTTTCAGAAACTCATTAGGATGTATTTAGTACAGGAAAAAACGATTTCTATTAACATATACGTAGGCACTCGACTTATGTATATGATAACTTATTTAATGGAAAAAAGTTAAATAAGCAATATAATAGCTTGGAAATTTGATATCACACCATTTTTTAGCCACAACTTTTTTTTTTTTTTTTTTTTTTTTTTTACGCTTGGCCTTTTTTTACTTTTGAAAAGTTGTTTTTGTAGATATCACTTCTTTTTTTTTAAATATATTGAACATAATTTAAATAATCTAAACATGAGAAATAATTTTAAAATACATTTTACTTTCAGTCATTGTTTAAAGGGTTAACTAGAAATACCAGTAGATTTTTCAATTAAATTAATTACACTCTTAAAAACAACATACTAAATGTGGCTTGTTATAATACTTGTTATCCTCCGTTAAAAAATATCACTGACTAATCCATTAAATGAATAAAAATGGAATATGTACATAGCGTGTCAGCGCTGCATTTGAAATCAAACGTGATATCACGCTCTTTTATTATTAGCACTAGCTGGCTTCGCCCGCTAGCGGGCCCCTAATTTACACCGGGGCCTCAATCCTTTTAAAACCTCGAATAAGATAAACCACGAACCTCCGACCTGGTTCCACGCAGCCTTCAGCACCGGATAATCCCTTAATTTGCACATCGAATTGTATAAACCTGTAAACAAACGAACTTCCGACACGGGTCCCAGCTGCCTTCGGCACCGTATAGCAGTCGTGCTGCGCACGCTCAAGTTCTATCTTCCACCACCAGGTAGCGCAATCTGTTCTATACGAACCTCGGGCACTGAAATCGTTAAGGCTATAGATGTCGAGTCGAATGAGCCATACCCCGTCGTGATCCGACCCATAGAAACAGAGATAGGAAAGCGCCCACTGGTGGTGAAAACTAATCGCGTTTGGGGGGCAAAGGGGGGATGAACGCCCTAGATGCACAATAAGATTAGGCGGTCACAGACTTTTCCAACGATGTATCACATGAGGGATATGTGCAAGATTCAGAAAATACCCCCATGCCTAATTTGATTAAGCGTTCACAGACCTTTCCAACGATATATCACATGAGAGGTGTCGGCAAAATTTAGAAAAGTGCCCCCTTTGGGGGGGGCTGAAAGTGGGAGGATGGACCCCGAAGATACATAATATGAATAAGCGGTCACAGGCATTTCGAACAATATATCACATGATTAGTGTCGGGGGGGGCGCAAAATGTGGGGTTTTCACCTGTGGTGCATAACATGAATAAGTGGTCACAGCCCTTTGTAACGATATGTGACATGACGGATATCTTTAAAATTTAGTAAAGTGTCCCCCCCGCCCCTTGTGTAGGCAAAACGCGCTCCGCCCCTCCCTATAATTTTTGACGCAGCTTTATTTTTAAAATTTATGTTATGTGTTATAAAATATCGTAAAGTTTCAAACAGATAGCCTTATTATACTTCCTAATTTTGTTCACGCTCCTCCCCATCCTCTCCCCGAACTGTGACGCGTCATTCTTTTTTATAATTTTTTTATCATGTGTTATAAACCATCTTAAAGTTTAAAACAGATCGCATTGGAATTTAATATATTTGCTGAAATTACTATTATATGTAGAATAATATAGAAATAAACCCTCCTTTAGATTGTAATTGAGATATATGAACAATTTTTAGAATTTATGAAAGCTGATTTTTATTTATTTATTTATTTATCTATTTATTTATTTTTTGTTTATTTATTTATTTTTTTTGCATTGCCCTGTGCATGTTTGGAATTTCTTAGCAATTTCTTAGATTTACATTATTTTATTCAATTAAACATTGTACTGTTACAATAAATTTAAATGGAAACTTCACTTCTAAAACAAAAATAATTTAACAACTGGATTTCATTAATTTATAGAAAAATGACGTGAAAGGTATTCCTGCGAACAAAATGCCTGTCCTTTACCGTTTTTTTTTTTTTTTTTTTTTTTTTTTTTTTTTTTTTTTAGCAATAAATGAATCACATTTAATTCATTTCAAAAATTTTGTTTACGTTTGGAAAGAAATTTTAAATGCCGATAACTCTTAATGTATACATTTTAGAAGGTACATCAACCCTCAAAAACTAATTTATTTTTAAAGATCTTTCAAAAACGTATATTATATATTTAAAATATTTTTTAAAGCATAAACACTACGTCTGATTACTTTATTTTACAATATTTTAAGAACACGCATTTTATCAGACAATTAAATGCACTGAACAAACACGAGTGAGAAATTGACCTGGGGCAGGACTCGAACCTGGGACCTTACGCATACCGTGCCGACGCTCTGCGACTGAGCCACACAGATGACACACTTGATGGGAATTTCTCATACTTATTCTTGTTGGAAACAGTCATCTGCCACAGTTTGCAGTCATATTTAATCTACAAAAACAACTTTTCAAAAGTAAAAAAAAGGCCAAGCGTAAAAAAAAAAAAAAAAAAAAAAAAAAGTTGTGGCTAAAAAATGGTGTGATATCAAATTTCCAAGCTATTATATTGCTTATTTAACTTTTTTCCATTAAATAAGTTATCATATATATAAGTCGAGTGCCTACGTATATGTTAATAGAAATCGTTTGCTCCTGTACTAAATACATCCTAATGAGTTTCTGAAAATTCAATTTTTTTCAAATTATGCATGATGGGCTTGGCGGCCATCTTTCCATATTTCTAAGCACCCAAATTTCTAAAGTAAAAGCGTCATATGTTTGCAATGTAATATGTTTATAAAAATTTCGAACTTCAGATTCTAACTACGGACAGATAAATTAGATAAGACTGATATTTTGATAAATTGATTTTTACTAGTTTGAAATTAATAATTACTCTAAAAAATAAATCATAAGATGAATCTTTAAGATAAGTCATCATTATTTTAAGACACAATTTTCAAAGCATACAAGTCTATAAATGAAACTCTTAAATATTTGCTTAAATAACAATTTTGAACATGGGATTTTAACTACGGATTTGGGTGGTTAGAATTTTGTGAATAGTATGCAAAGATGGCCGCCAAGCCCATCATGCATAATTTGAAAAAAATTGAATTTTCAGAAACTCGTTAGGATGTATTTAGTACAGGAAAAAACGATTTCTATTAACATATACGTAGGCATTCGACTTATATATATGATAACTTATTTAATGGAAAAAAGTTAAATAAGCAATATAATAGCTTGGAAATTTGATATCACACCATTTTTTAGACACAACTTTTTTTTTTTTTTTTTTTTTTTTTTTTTTTTTTTTTTTTTTTTACGCTTGGCCTTTTTTTACTTTTGAAAAGTTGTTTTTGTAGATATCACTTCTTTTTTTTTTTAAATATATTGAACATAATTTAAATAATCTAAACATGAGAAATAATTTTAAAATACATTTTACTTTCAGTCATTGTTTAAAGGGTTAACTAGAAATACCAGTAGATTTTTCAATTAAATTAATTACACTCTTAAAAACAACATACTAAATGTGGCTTGTTATAATACTTGTTATCCTCCGTTAAAAAATATCACTGACTAATCCATTAAATGAATAAAAATGGAATATGTACATAGCGTGTCAGCACTGCATTTGAAATCAAACGTGATATCACGCTCTTTTATTATTAGCACTAGCTGGCTTCGCCCGCTAGCGGGCCCCTAATTTACACCGGGGCCTCAATCCTTTTAAAACCTCGAATAAGATAAACCACGAACCTCCGACCTGGTTCCACGCTGCCTTCAGCACCGGATAATCCCTTAATTTGCACATCGAATTGTATAAACCTGTAAACAAACGAACTTCCGACACGGGTCCCAGCTGCCTTCGGCACCGTATAGCAGTCGTGCTGCGCACGCTCAAGTTCTATCTTCCACCACCATGTAGCGCAATCTGTTCTATACGAACCTCGGGCACTGAAATCGTTAATGCTATAGATGTCGAGTCGAATGAGCTATACCCCGTCGTGATCTAGCCCATAGAACCAGAGATAAGAAAGTGCCCCCTGGTGGTGAAAAACCGAACTAAAATCGGAAAGCTCTATAGATGTCTAGTCGAATGAGCCATACCCCGTTGTGATCCGACCCATAGAAACAGAGATAGGATAGTGCCCACTGGTGGTGAAAGCTAATCGCGTTTGGGGGGCAAAGTGGGGGGATGAACACCGGAGATGCATAATAAGATTAGGCGGTCACAGACTTTTCCAACGATGTATCACATGAGGGATATGTGCAAAATTCAGAAAATACCCCCCCCCCACCTGCATAATTTGATTAAGCCTTCACAGACCTTTCCAACGACATATCACATGAGAGGTGTCGGCAAAATTTAGAAAAGTGCCCCCTTTGGGGGGGGGGGGTGAAAGCGGGAGGATGGACCCCGAAGATACATAATATGAATAAGCGGCCACAGGCCTTTCGAACAATATATCACATGAGTAGTGTCTGGGGGGGGGGGGCGCAAAATGTGGGGGTTTCACCTGTGGTGCATAACATGAATAAGTGGTCACAGCCCTTTGTAACGATATGTGACATGACGGATATCTTTAAAATTTAGTAAAGTGTCCCCCCCCGCCCCTTGTGTAGGCAAAACGCGCTCCGCCCCTCCCTATAATTTTTGACGCAGCTTTATTTTTAAAATTTATGTTATGTGTTATAAAATATCGTAAAGTTTCAAACAGATAGCCTTATTATACTTCCTAATTTTGTTCACGCTCCTCCCCATCCTCTCCCCGAACTGTGACGCGTCATTCTTTTTTATAATTTTTTTATCATGTGTTATAAACCATCTGAAAGTTTAAAACAGATCGCATTGGAATTTAATATATTTGCTGAAATTACTATTATATGTAGAATAATATAGAAATAAACCCTCCTTTAGATTGTAATTGAGATATATGAACAATTTTTAGAATTTATGAAAGCTGATTTTTATTTATTTATTTATTTATTTATTTATTTTTTGTTTATTTATTTATTTTTTTTGCATTGCCCTTGCATGTTTGGAATTTCTTAGCAATTTCTTAGATTTACATTATTTTATTCAATTAAACATTGTACTGTTACAATAAATTTAAATGGAAACTTCACTTCTAAAACAAAAATAATTTAACAACTGGATTTCATTAATTTATAGAAAAATGACTTGAAAGGTATTCCTGCGAACAAAATGCCTATCCTTTACCGTTTTTTTTTTTTTTTTTTTTTTTTTTTAGCAATAAATGAGTCACCTTTAATTCATTTAAAAAATTTTGTTTACGTTTGGAAAGAAATTTTAAATGCCGATAACTCTTAATGTATACATTTTAGAAGGTACATCTTCCCTCAAAAACTAATTTATTTTTAAAGATCTTTCAAAAACGTATATTATATATTTAAAGTATTTTTTAAAGCATAAACACTACGTCTGATTACTTTATTTTACAATATTTTAAGAACACGCATTTTATCAGACAATTAAATGCACTGAACAAACACGAGTGAAAAACTGACCTGGCCCAGGACTCGAACCTAGGACCTTACGAATACCATGCCGACGCTCTGCGACTGAGCCACCCAGATCGATACGCTTGACGGGAATTTCTCATACTTATTTATGTTGGAAACAGTCATCTGCCACAGTTTGCAGTCATATTTAATTGTTTGATAAAATGTGTGTTGTTATAATTATGAAGTTTTATTTTAAAAAAAAATATCTTCAGAAGAAAATGGCTGGCTTGCAGATGAAATTTAATGTTGTTATAACTTGTAACTGATTTGTGCTATTATAATACAGACTAGCCGCCACTGGCGACCAGTTTGGTCTCCCTTAAATGTATGTTAAGCACTGTAACACGTTACTTTTATTCATAATTTATTTTTTTTCCGTAATCCTTCGCCAAACCGGAAGATTCTAATAGACAAATCAAAAACTTTTTCGATCATGGTAGCATTTCGCATATTTTTTGTTGTTATGTATTTCATCTTTCTTGACAAAAACCACTTAACCAACTTAAGCATTTATGCTTCATATCCGTTTGCTTATCAGTTGCAATATGCTTGCTAATGAGGAGATTCTTAAACATATTAAGTAGTTTTCCGTAATTGGATCCATTGCCAAATGGCGTATTTTAGTTAATACGATTTGGTGCAATGAAGTCTATTTTGTGAAAGTCTTTAATGATATCCACCATTTACACTGAACCATATTGTTGCCAATATTTTTTTGTTTGTTTGTTTGTTTCTCGCTAACTTTGGCTGTAGACTTGATCACGGGAGAATCAAGAAGAAAATCTATCATTATTCTCATTTAAAACGTCTTGAATAATGTGACATAATCTGAGTGCATATTATAACACGTAATTTTCGAGTATGGTTTGGTGAAACATTGAACTTTTGGAAGCCAGTTTTGATAATCACGTAAATATGTCACACCAACATTACCGCCTATAATTCTAATTACAGCAACCCGTTTTTTCTCTCTATATTGCAACTCTATAGTTAATATAGTGCCCCGGTGCGTCTACGACAGCTGTTCAATCAGAACATTTGATTTCAAAATAAAAGTATCGTTTCTAATTTGCACACGCGAAAAATAAAAGCTGGTTTTGGGGATTTTAAAAATTCTATTGGCGAGATTTGCGCCCAAATAACACAAAAGTACTTAATGATGTTATGTATTTTGTAAATGTATATTAAATTACTGTTTTGAAAGCGATTGGTCATTAATAATGGTAAATATGATTGGTGATTAACAATCATTTTCGGAGGTCTCTCTTCCTTTCACGTATAATACATAAATACCAAATTAACTGACAATTTGTTTCGAAATTTGATTCATTAAATATCATTACATGAGTTGTATTTGTTTACATTCAGCTTACATCAAGAAAAGATAAAGAATGAAGTTGAGTTGTATAGCACATAATTATGGTAAACTTTGATTGTGTCACTGGTACGAATTATTTTTTTGACACCAGGCAGCGCTCCAAAAAATCTTTCATGGAAAACTAACTTTACGAACGATTATCTCCATGGTTTAATGGTTTAATATTTTAAACCTTCACGACGAATGAATCTTTTTTTTTGTTGTTTACTTTCATGGATAGAGAATTTGAACTGCGAAGCTAATTTCAACTGAAGTTATTGGAGAATATATACATAATTGAACGTAAGTCATCTCTCAAATATTAATTTATTTTGAACAATCTTTCTAAAAATGTCACATTTATGAAATTTTATTCGAAAAAATAATTTTTAATAAAAATGGCCACCTGGCATATGAAAAAGTGATACGGACATTCCGGAACTGTTGATGACAGTCACATGACTTACGGTTTTATTATAGAGATGGTACATGGTCGTTGGCATGTTTTATCTCTGTTTTGGCATAATTTTTTAATCGCCAAGTTAATTAACAGTTTTTTGCTAATTAAAGATAGAAAATAATATTTTTTTACGCTGAATTTTATAAAAGCACATAGATTACGTAATTACTTGTCCAAAAATGCAATCATTTTTTTATTCTGCCGAATATTAAGGTCTGTAGGTTGTTTGAAAAAAAAAAAGTTTGACGAAGACAAAAGTGATCATTTTAAGTAACTCGATGTTTTTTTTTAAATCTATATCTCTGTTTATAAATCACTTATGAAGATGAGTTTGGTCTTAAATTGAAGAAATTCTTCATTAGATTCTTCTAGTTTTCGTTTTTTTTTCTGCGATGCTTGGTTTATTTGTTATCTGATATTTTTATCTGGCATGATTTGTCGATTTAACATTGCGAAGTTGATTTCTGTAAATAAGCAGTAGCGGTCTAGTTCAGTTGTTGGCGTTGTTTGTGTGGCGTTTTTTTTTTTTTTAAGCTTGGCTTGGCAGAGCGACCGCCCTGCTTGATTGTTTGATAAAATGTGTGTTCTTATAATTATGAAGTTTTATTAAAAAAAATATCTTCAGAAGAAAAATGGCTGACTTGCAGATGAAATTTGATGTTGTTATAACTTGTAACTGATTTGTGCTATTATAATACAGATGGTACATGGTCGTTGGCATGTTTTATCTCTGTTTTGGCATAATTTTTTAATCGCCAAGTGAATTAACAGTTTTTTGCTAATTAAAGATAGAAAATAATATTTCGTTACACTGAATTTTATAAAAGCACATAGATTACGTAATTACTTGTCCAAAAATGCAATCCTTTTTTTATTCTGCCGAATATTAAGGTCTGTAGGTTGTTTGAAAAAAAAAAGTTTGACGAAGAAAAAAGTGATCATTTTAATTAACTCGACGTTTTTTTAAAAAAAATCTATATCTCTGTTTATAAATCACTTATGAAGATGACTTTTGTCATAAATTGAAGAAATTCTTCATTAGATTCTTCTAGTTTTCGTTTTTTCTGCGACGCTTGGTTTATTTGATATCTGATATTTTAGTCTGGCATGTTTTGTCGATTTAACATTGCGAAGTTGATTTCTGTAAGTAAGCAGTAGCGGTCTAGTTCAGTTCTTGGCGTTGTTTGTGTGGCGTTTTTTTTAAAGCTTGGCTTGGCAGAGCAACCGCACTGCTTGATATATATATATCTTACGTGACGCGGAAATAGGGCATAATTTGTAGATTATCGTTTGGCAACAACCGTAGTTTCCAGAGCTCAGACCAATGAACAGACTAGATTGTGTTAGATCAGCTCCGCCTCCAATATGGCGGTTAGTGTGAGAGCAGTGAAACCATAGAATGAAACTCAAACTAGCAAGTATTAAAAATAAAATAAAATGTTCGTAATACAAAGCGTCTGAGATGATTCCTCATTTTAATTATGAGTAATATCATTTATTTCTAATGTATTCTCAACTCTTATTTAGAATTCATTTACGAATTTCAGTCACTCAAAAAGTGGAGAAAATAAAAATATCAACTCAACTGTCTAGATGCCATATGGTGACGCCATATGGTTGCAGACTTGATGAAGTAAAAAATAATTTATTTTGTAAAAATCTATAATAAATTAGAACAGGAAAATGTTGAACGAAATGTAAACAATGATTGACGATATATATAAACTACATTCCTATCACGTAGTTTTTTTTCTAATAAATTTAAGCTGTGATGTACAATATTATAGGTGCAATAAGTTTTAAACTAATTATGTTTCCAAGATCCTTTTTTCATAGTATTTAAATGATTTATATGCCCATTGGTAGCGCTAACTAAATGAATTTTTAGTTGTGTTTTCAACGGCGAATTACTTTTTTTAAAAAAGTAATTAAAAACATTAAAAAAATTGTCAATTTCATATTTTCAAATGTTTTATGGTAGAACTTATTCCGGCTAGACTTGCTGAAAAATAAAAGGGGTGGCGAGCGAAGCGTGCTGGGACCACGTAGCGGTCTCAATGTGAATTGCTTCGCAATTCACGGGAGGTTGGCGAGCGTTAGCGAGTAGCGGGCTGAGCCCCCTAGTATGATAAAATAGGTATTAGATATAACGAAGCTGCCAGTCAATTAGCGCACTAGCAAGGGTCATTGGATAGGAACATCGTATAGCTCGCTACAATGCAAAATGAATTCCAATCCGATTACTGATGTTAGACTGTCTCTCGGACATCTTCATTAATCATGTTGCCATTTATTGCCCATTCTAGCAGTGTTTACTATGTTACGATGGCATCACACTGACAGCTGACTGGCATTTTCGTAATCAGTAACATCTATTCTAAAATACATACCAAAATCAGTGCCAAAATGCGACGCAGCCTCTAGGACTAAAGAAATAAAATTATTTCTGAACGTAACAAGGCTTAATTATTAAATTTTAATTTGAAATAGAAATTTCTCTAAAATTAACACTGAATAAATTAAACTTTTTTTTTGCGTCAGATATGATGATTATATATTGACTAAAACACGATTAACTAAACGATGACAGAGACACGGGACAGGTTTTTTTTAACCCGAAGGACGCTTTATTGTGCACATATGGTTTAGAGATTTTTTAAGACCTGCACATGACATGTGAAGTATATTTCTGTGTGGTCAAGTGAAGATAGAATGTGGCAAAATAAAGTCGATACTCATATTTGCTTTGTATGGATACCTGTACTAATGATTCGCGTTTACTTTAAGTTATGATTCTAAAGATATACGAAAGAGACCAGCAGATGTTGCAAGATCATCCAGCAAATTTTTGGTCCGACAATGAAATTGAGAAATTCTCAGAATTTTCTGGAGCTAGTTGGAATTCTGAAAGTAAACACAATAAGAAAAGCGAACAAAAGCGGATTTAAATTATTCAGACATGAGTGATAAAAAATAAAGATGAATATTATTTTAGTAATGATGAAAACAGGTGGATAGCTAGACCAACAGTATCTAATGACGATCTCGACACAATGAACGGTCGACGAAAAACGGGTGATGGAAATAATCTAATATTGTGTCACACATACTGGGTGAAAAGCCTAATTACAAATTCCTTATTATTGCTTTAGAATCTATTTCAGTTTTCTTTGATGATGTTATACACGATGTTATTGTTGAATACACGCATATTTCTATTGACTCTATCAAATCGAAATTTGGAAAAATAAATTAAAGCTTTGCCTTCAAACAAAGCAGAAAAAAAACTGATTTTGAAATAATATTTTATACTAGCTTGTGAAAACCGCACATCTGAATGAGTAAAATCTTTGTTGTACGAATGGAACACGGATGCAATTATTTTCGGCAACGAAATCAATATACCGTTTTCACTTATTTACTCGATGTGTGCGGAGTGATGACAAAAACAGTCTTTGTGAGAAATAATTTGTTAAGCCCCAAAAAAGAAACGCATTTGAATAAACAGTAAGATATTACGAAAACGTTTATTGCATGAAGGGAAAGCAGTAACATGTTGTATAGAGTTTTTTTTTTCACTGTGCTCTGGCTGAACTTTTTATACATATAATGTAGAGGTTGATGTTGGACAGCAACATAGTGAATCTTTCTGAATAAGCAATACACCAAGTTGTTAGGTGATTTGTTGCATGAATTACCCACACTGGTCTTTTGATAAGTTGTTTATGAGTTTCCCTATAGTATTTAAACAGCTGGAGAATAATATGCTCACAATTGTTGGTATAGTGAGAAAGAAAATAAAAGATGTTCTTAGATAGTTTTAACCTCGTAAGTAAAGGGCAGTACATTCGTCACATTTTGGATTTCAAGGGAAGAAAATTTCTTTAACCACACACGTTCCTAAAACAGAAAAATTGTTCTAAAGTTATATCCACAAATTCTTACCTATAAAATCGATCTAACAATGGGTGACGTATGTAAACGCGATAGGAGAATCGCTTACAATTTTACTAAACGAAGGATAGAGACTGTGGTTGAAATATGTGGAGCATATTATATGTCAAGAAAGAGTGTTGACGATGGCTTTTGACAATTTTCTACAAGTTAGTTACTATCACATTCTTATTCTATTCAGTTGTTGAAGTTATATGAAGTAACTTTCTCTTGACCTCGTAAAAAAAACACTTGTTGATAGATCAATGCAAAAAAATATAAGATTTATTTTAAAAATTAATTTCAAAAGAGCCTAAATTTATCAAATGACCAATTGACGAAACATACAAATAAGCTCTAATTCTTTCATAAACACACAGTTATACAAAACTTTTATATAATTCAAAATATATTCTGTGTATATTGAAGGAAAAAATAAATATATTATCTAATTTTGATGGCTCAGTAGTAATGTTTACATTTTTTTTTACTGAAAAATTTCAAATATCGATATAATCAAACATATCGATTTTATTCCTATTTAAACACTTCTTTACAAACCAACTATCGCTAATTTGAGTAATTAAGTGTTTCAATAGGGGGAAAACTAATGAATGCCTAAAGATGATACAAAACTGAAGGTAAATTATTACATATATACATATTATATATTATATATATATATATTATATTATATATTATTATATATATATTATATTATATATATATATATATATATATATACCAATACCTGTCACTTTAAGATAATTTAAAGCAATGACTCTCTCACTGAAGTATTCCGCGAGGAACTCAAACACTGCAGTAGTACGGTGCGGTCGGGCCCCATCCTGCATAAACCATGAAATCTCTGGTGCATCCTCTAGAGCTTGAAATATTCCAATAAACTGCTGTAAAATTTCAATATATCGAGAAGCGTTAATCGTTTCCCTCCTGAAAAAGGGCTCAATGATTCCTTTACTGGACAGTCCTGCCCACACTGTGATTTTTGCTGAGTGCAGTGGTTTTGAAAGACACACAAACGGGTTTTCAGTGTCCCATATTCGCCAGTTTTGTTTGTTCACATATCCCTCTAAATGAAAATGGCCCTCATCGGTGAACCATACATGACCGACATCAATTTTATTTTCATCAATCATCTGCAGTAACTCATTTGCAAAAACTTCTCTTTGTTGTAGAGCTGTATTTGTGATCGCTTGATGGCACTGTATTTTATAGGGAAACAACTTCAGGCCTTTTCGCATTATACTGTGCGTAGTGGTGTTTGACAATCCTGCTTCAGCAGCGACTCGCCTTATGGATTTTCGAGGACAACGTCTAACAATTTCTTCGACTGCTTGCACATTTTCAGGTGTCATGACTGTTCGACTGCATCCCACATTTCCGCCTAAATCATCGGCCACATTGCCCGTCCGTTCAAACTTGTTGAATAAATTGCGAATTGTTTTCAAGTCTGGACATTTTTTTTTTTTTTTTTTTTTTTTTTTTTTTTTTTTTTTTTTTTTAACTTTGCTTTGTCATCGTCGGACTTCAATTTAATCGATGGTATTCAAGTACAATAAAAATTCCTTGTTCCAAGTTATACGGCATGATATTCTTGAATTCTGAATTATTCTCTAATAACTTTTTTACACGTGTCAGCAATGAAACAGACGCACGAATGAAATTTCTGTACTTCTGAGTACTATTTAAAGTTCCATGTGCTTGTGCTGCCACCTATTATCCAATATTGGAACTATTTTTTCAAATTCATGTATAGCAAATTCCAGACATATCTGTTTAACATTCAACTTGTTTCACATTTCTATCTCTCACTGTTTCGAAGTTATGTCATTTCAAAGTTGGGGAGTCTTTTCTAGAACACCCTGTATATATATATATATTTGAAAATTGACTTTAAAATGAATACAGAATTCTATTACGAAAGAAGTATTCAAATAACACGTGTAAATATAATGTTTAGTTTAAAATGTGGATATTTCACAGAAATGTCAGTGTAGAAGTCAGGTCAAAATGGCCCGGTGCATGTGGTAATATCAAATAAAACAGTGCTTGTGCGGAATAGTTAAAAGTTTAATTTAAGCAATTAGATTTTAATTTGATAGAAGAAAAAAAATTATAAATTTGCACAATACTTTTAGTTTTGTACGTGTCACTATTCAAAATTATATTTTATAGAATAGAAATACTTATTGGAAGTTATAATATTCCGTAAATAAAACTAATTTAAGTGTACGACAAATAATAAAATTTCAAAAATACAACTCTAAATACATGATTTAAATTTTCAGTTACATCAGAAAATGTTTTTGTATAACATATATGCAAAAAGTTTAACGTTCTCGGAGAGCCAGTTTAAATAAATATTGTAATTTTTAAATACGTATTCAGAATTACATTCTATCTCCAGTTTTAAAATGTCTATTAAAATTTAATGTAATCAAGTTCCTTACAATATAAGATATTTTAAATCTGAGAAGCACATAATTTGAATTTCTTTTTGAATATTTTAACAGTTTTATCAATTTTCAAAACTGAATTAAAAAAATAATAAGAACATTTCTAAAGCATTGTATATTCATTGAATTTGTATTTGAAGTTTAGCGAAACAATTTACTTCGGTCCCAATAGCTTTGTTTTTAACACTTTCCAACCTAGTTGAAAAGTGTTTATGACTTCGATTTGTCTGGCCGTATGACCGTCTGCCGTCTGTCCGTGCTCTAACTCCCGTAAATATGCTCGGATTGCCCTGCAGTTTTTATATGTTATTTTTGTTATCTATAGCATGTTCCCTATTTCAACGGAACTGTGTAGCACTTATAGTTTTTTTTCCAGGGACACTCAAAAGAATTTCGTTACATTACGGTCTATGGGGAAAAATCATTTGCGGTTTATTTTAATGATGTTACACAATTTAAAACACATTGTAATTGATATATATCACTAAGGTGTATTACAAGAAGCTTAATATGGAATAGGGTGTGCATAGAACTTATACTTACTTTACAGGGACAGTCAAAAGAATTCCGTTACATTACGTCTATGGAGAAAAATCGTTTTCGGTTTAATTAAATAATGTTTCACTATTTTAAACGCATTGAAATTTATATATATCACTAAGGTGCATTACAAGAGACTTACTACAGAATATTGTGCGTATAGCAGTCATCGTTAATTTACAGGGACACACAAAAGAATTATCCACTGTCTGTTAACAATAATTCCTGGAAGTGCGTTTTAAGTTGTTGAACGCAATTTTAAATTCAACTCAATTTTTGTCTATTACTTGGTGCGTATAATTTCTGTAGATCATATACAGGGCAGCACAAAAGTTTGCGAACGCTTTTCTATTTATGGACAGAAACTCCAGAAGAAGAATTTTAAACTGTGCTACGTGTTTCCTAACTAAACTAAAATTTAGCATCCTATGTAGAATAGAAACAAATCTATAGATCATATACAGGGTTTTATTGAGCTATTTCGGATATTTTTCCGAATATTGTATATGTTGGAAATTCCTGAAATTACATTTTTAAATATGTTATGCGTTTTCCAAATTGTTTACTTAGATGTTATCTTTCAGCTTATTAAACGGTAATGATTTGTAAAATTATTTTGGAAGCGTTGGAAAGTGTTACATAATCTATGCTTGACGCATGATTTTTCATTCTTGTTTTAATAGAAATGTGGGAAAATTAAAATAAAATTTGCGCATGTTTTTCTAGGATACAATTTGCTTTGAAAAAATCGATTGCCTCGTGGAAATGAAAGTTTCACTTTTTTTTTGTGCCACCTCAACTTTAAGATAAATGAAAGAACTCGAAACCCCTTCGGTCGTCTGGCATATTAAACGTCCCAGCCCTCATGAACGCGCTGGTCGATGTCTTTAGCTTGTGGAATTTTTGTTTTTAATTTCTTTCGTTTGGATTTTCCTTGTTCGAGGCTACCTCTATTCCAAGATCCATGTGGGGGGCTGCGCTTCCACCCGTTGAGCGAGTAAAGGTGACTACTTTGCTCTTTCGAGTTAGTTTTAGAAAAAAAAAAGACTTTTTATAAGTTTTTTAGAGCAAAGAAAGCAAAGAAATCTAGCACCCAATTGAAACAAGAAGCTAAGGAAATCATCAATATTATATTTCTCTATTTGTAGAGAGGGTAATGTGGTTATACTGTTAGGCTTAACCTGTCAGCACACGCAGCATTTTCCATTACGTTACTGCACGCGCGGGATAAATTTTACCCCAATGGGTTGTCTTGTGTCAATTTCTCCCCGGTTTGATTATAAACAAAATTAATATTTTGAAATAAAGTGTAAATCAATAAAGAACATAATTTAACTTAAAATAAGAAATTCTTTTGTATCTAAAGCAAAAAAACAAAACAAAATCTAGCACTAAGATTTTTTTCTGCATACTATTACATACAAAGCTTTTACAATCCAAATGAAAATACAAAAAAATATAAAACTGATTTATAGAAACTGTATGTGCAACAGTTGTTAACGTTTAAAAGAACAATTTTATTATTATTTGCATTGCATAAACATTTGCATTAACATTTTCCTATGATGATGGGTTACGTTATAACACGCGTGGAGTAAATTTCCTCCCACGTGCCATTTTTATAACAAAAAAAAATGGAAAATCCACAACCGGAGGTAAATTCTGTTTGGCCACATGTTAATATTTTTCAGCTTGAAAGGTACTATAAAGCACAGAATGACCACGAACGATTTTTGCACATTTTAAAGTAATAGTGGTGAGCTTGGGTAGATTTTATCCCAGCGCGTGTGCTGACGGGTTAAAAGGGATATATTTATACAGTATTATTCGTGCACTACTGAATAAAATTTGTGTTCGTTTCTAAACTTGAAGATGGAAGATTGGTTTAACCTTGCAACGAGGATTATATTAAGAAATGCGAAATTTATTATAAATAAAAAAGTGAGGGAGATGCATTGTTTCATATAGAAAAAATGATGTGAATAAAGAGTAAAAAAAAAATATTTCAGCTTGACAAATCATCTGTGAATTTTTCATGATGTATTTATATATTAGTGAATTTTAAATATTGTTTCCACCGACATATTTTGCCAAGGGACTATACAAACTAAAAAAACAACAACAGCAGCAACAAACACACCATTTAAACGTAAAATACAAAACACAAATTTTATATCCATAAGTATATTTTACTGAATTTCATCTATGATTTTAACGTAATATAAAATGTTTATTCATATATACGTTGAGGTTGCATGAAAAGCAACTTAAGAAATGTCCAGGTATTGTTTCAATCTTTAATCTTTGATACATTAGAAATAATTTAAATACAACCTGGCAAATGTATAGCAACTACGTTTTAAAAAAACAACAACAGCAACTACAACAATTATGGAAAACCGTGCAAATATTCAATCTGAAATTTCTCAATATTTATCTTACTTAATATTTATTTTCCGTTATTTAACAGAAAAGTTAGAAATAAAGATTACTAATATCCATTGCTATATACATTTTTTTAGATTATTTATCTTGTGCTTTGAAAGTCTCTTATCTGTGTTTGACGGTTTATTTTTATGATTATTATTATTTGGTTTTAATAAAATGTGAAATAAAAAACAATGAAGCTACAATAAAAAAAAAAAGACATACATTTCTCTGCTTCTATGTTTGTATTTAATCTTCTGTAGAGATCGCTTCACGATTTGGCACGAAAGTATGTTTGATATTATGTATTATGCACCTCAAAGATAGTTTTTAGATATTTTGATTATTTTTTTTTTGAAGGGGTGGATTTTCGGCGTTATGCTGCGACTTTCTGTGAGTTTTCCATTTTTGTAAAAGAATCCGGTTTAATATTTTAGGTCAGAATAGTAATTTTTTATTGTGCATAAGGTTTATGCGAAATTAGTACAATGGTTTTTATATTTTTTCGGATATTTTTAAAAATAGCAAACCTTTTACTGAAAATGAAGACGTAATTCAAAATAATGTCAATTATTTGTTCTTAAAATACACATATTTGAAATCATGGGGGAAACATACGCTAAAAATTGAAATATACGTAAATAAGTAATATATTTTTCTGTATAAGGTTTTTTGAACCAAAGGTGGCAAGTGTTCGTAAGGTAGCCTATCCCTCAAAAATAGAATTAATTTAATTTGTAATTACAAAATGGTGCTACTGCATTGTCAATCATTTATCTTCAGCGCACAATGTGGAATTTAAAGAGATTACCTTGATCCTCCGACATTTTATGCAGTGATTTCACTTTTGAGTAGTAGTCGTTCTAATTTCCAGTTAAGAAGATTTTTTAATTTACATGTGTTTATATTCTTAGAACTTTGAGTTATGATATGTTTTTTGAAAGCTTACAACTTTCTCTTTAACCACATTTACTTCAATTCTAAGGCATTTATCAGATTAATACTTTTACGTCGTGCAAATGACGACCATACGCATGTTCCCAAGGTGGCCACCTGAGAAAAGAAATGTAAAAATCTGCGTAGTAGGGGTGATTTTAAAATTTTTACATAAATATCTGATAAAACGTATTACCATTTCTTTTTAACACCAACGATCACTCAAAAGAAGTCAGTAACTCCGAGAAGAACATCCCTGAACTACCGTGTCAAACAGTGCTTCAATTCTTTTCGCGTCACAAGATAAGAAGATTAAAAACAAATACACGAAATATATCAAAAGAAAGAAAGGATCAGTAGAGCATAATAGGGAGCAAAATAGTTTGCCGTGTATTTTTTTGCATTTTAAAAATGATTTCAATACATGGGCCACCTTTGGAATGATATGTGCAAAAGGTGGACCAAAAGCTACAATTTTGAAATTGTATTATAAAAGTAATTAAGTTTTATTTTACAAAGAAATGTATGCCTGATATTTGTTTGAGATAAGTGTAAAATTTTACAAACAAAAATTCAGCCATACACACCTAACCGGGAAATTATGAAAAAAAAATGCAAAGCTTAACTATGGCCACTTTTGTTTCACCTACCTTACTAGTAAAATGACATTTATGGATTTATGATATGCTTATGTAACTCAATGACGATCTCAATGGAGATTTGTATTGGTTTCGTGAATTGGAAAGCTGCCAAAATCGTTTCTATAGTTACAGAACAATTTTACTTTATCAACTGAGATGTGAGCTGAGGAGGGTTGATATAGCCCACATGGCTGGAGAGAAATAAGTGATCCCGAGATGTGAATCATGACGGGTCTTTAAGGATAAAATTAATAATGATTTTAGATTGCGTGTTGCATATTTAAAAGTTAATCCCATCAAAAAACTTTCTGTAAAAAAAAGCGCCAAGTTCTCCTTAATGTTTCGGCCGTAAAAAGTACTGATATCTGATGTTCGCCCAAGTTAAAAGTCAAACATCCGAAATCTTTCATTCAAAATGGCTTCCTGTGACTTGGCCGTTAATGCATTCTAGGTTAAAAACATTAGAAGAATGTAATACTGAGAAAAATACATTAGAATACATAATACACCCTGATTGATGTTAAACATGCCATATCTTTCATTTGAAATAAATAATTACGTCGATAAATCATTTCAAAATTCATGATTGGAAATTATGCATTAAAAGTAATATCGGAATGCAAATAGGCAAATTCCTATGATGACATTGTAATTAAAAGCTTTGTGATACATACCATTGAGTTTCAAGAAACATTAGTTTTGATTAACCATCATTTAGTTTTACCATGGTTTAATGACCATTTTGTACGGTCTATTGTCATTAACACGAATTCCAATGAATAATTTTTTTATCAAATTTCGCATTGTGTTACATTATATGAGACGTTGAGAACCAGAGTGGACCATTCTTGACAGCTGTGATCTCGAAATTATGTTTTTAAAAATTTGTATTATATTTTAGTACTTTGTACAACAAAATCCGTAAAATGTTCAAAAAATGTAGTAGACATGTAGATCAATATACATTCTTTAGAATTTGAAAAACCTTCTAAAATCCATTAACGGCCAAGTCGCAGGAAGCCATTTTGAATGAAAGATTTCGGATGTTTGACTTTTAACTTGGGCGAACATCAGATATCAGCACTTTTTACGGCCGAAACATTAAGGAGAACTTGGCGCTTTTTTTTACAGAAAGTTTTTTTATGGGATATCACTGCTTTTTGTAGGTTTTATCAAATTTATAAAGGATATAAATATAATAAATGTATAAATGTCAAAGAATTTTAAAATTATTTTATTATGCTTTACAAATCTATATTTTTATCTGTAGTTTACATCAAAATACTAGCCGTCTCAGGCAAACTATATATTCTTTGTAATATGTATGCTAAGCACTTCATCATATTACTTTTATTCATAACTAGCCGAAGTACTTGGTGCTGTTGGAGATTTTAAGAATGTTTGTGTAGAAAAATCAATTTCAAAATTAAACATGTTGTATAGATAACTTCAAAATGTGAAAATATGCCAATATTTCTATAATCATGTTTTTATCATGATTCAATACGTTCCTCAAGCTAGTATGACGTTGTACTCACCTGCTGACATCTTACCTACTTGCTTTCACTATTACTCATATTGATACTCTCTTTGTATAATTTCCAAGCATTTTAAAAAGTCCGTTAAACTTCCAATGTGACGTTATATTAATTTTCTTTTTTAATTATCGAATGACGTCATATTAAACTGCTTTCTGTATTTACGCATACTCATACTCTTTGTATTATTTAGAAATGTTTGAAAATTTCCGTTATATTATCAATATGACGTCATATTAATCTTTTTTAATATTGCTGAAACTTTTTATTTTTATTTTCATTTTTCACGTGGAAATCTTTCAATAGAAAATTAATTTTTGTAGAAAGAATTTCATTGTGGATTTTTAATTGTTGGCAACTGCCATAACGAAAAATATTCAAATTTAATAGGAAAAGGCGGGAAGAGTTCAATATCTTGTGTTGGTAGGTTTGGCGAGTTGTTTTTGGCGATAAATGTTTGATTTGGTTGTTGCGATATTCAGTATTTGGAGTTTTAACTTAACAACTGGAATTGACCTTATCTACGTGACATCACACCTCTTTTGGCAGCAGTTTGGATATTTTGCCAATCGCGCGAACCAGCACAGATATGGAAGCTGATAGATTTTTGGTTTTTTATTATTTAAAAATTAACTCTGCATTATATTTCGATTCCGGATTATTTTAGTTTCCTCGGCCGTGTTTTAATACACCTACACGTAGCATTTCACAATTCTGGCTTTCAAACTTTTGATTTGTATAGAAGTGCAGACAGACAAACAGATTTTCATTTTCATGTATTAGATTTACTTGCTCAATCCTTCGCCAAATCGGAAGTTTCTGTTAGAGAAATTCAGTTGCGATCATTGGCAGCATATCTTATATTTTGTGTTGTTATCCATTTCATCTTTATTGACAATTACCACTTAATTTACATAGGAATTTACGCTTCCTGTCCGTTTGCATCGCTACACTCTCTAATACGGAGATTTTTAATCCTGTTAAGTAATCTTCTTTAATTTACACTGAAGTGAAGTGGTTCTTGTTAAACGCCTGTTAAGCTATCCATATTTACAGTAAACCACATTGATGCAAATTTTTTCCCATTTCATTCTAATATTGGAACGATTAAGGAAGATTAGAAAATCTACGGATGCACTGCCGTTCTTCCATTAGAAAATCTACCATTATTCGCATCTAATCGTCTTAGATAATATGTCAATATGTCTTGGTTGTAAGATTTTAGCTAAATTTACTCGAAAACCTGACGCTAAAATGCGATAAACCCCATTATAGAAGATTCATTCTAACGTACATATTGATAAACTGGATATATGTTATAAAATTATAATAATCTAGAACTGGCAGTTTCGATGCTTTAATTCTGAAAATTCTCTTTCTATAATAAACTTTTAAGAGAGTAAAGACTAACAATATAGTAAGAGTAAGTATAATAACAGTACAATATAATAGCAAGAGCAGAGGTCTTGTGTAGTGACGAAAGATTGAAACTTTATTAACATTCGTGCGTTATGCCATTTAATTAACCGCATAATATTAATAGATGATTACTCGCTCTGAAAATTCGCAATGAAAAGTAGCCTCTAGCGTCAAATTCTCTCCAAGCTTTGCGACACTTAACGAAATATCACCAAATTTGGCGACAAAAATACCCTGTTTATGTGGACGTCATAATGATGCATATGTATTATATATGTGATGCATATGCATATATATATATATATATATATATACTAAGAAGCTACGCCCGCTACGCTGGTCAATTTCTCTTAACGAATTTTTAATCAAACAAAATATTGACCTTTCATAGTTCACTTTTATATTTTAACAGAATAATAAGGATACTATAATTTGTGACTCGTGCTATAGCCAATATAAACGTCAGGACACGTCGCCCTTATCATTATCTTTTAGCTATGGTACTGCATTGTGAAATTTGGTAATTTTTGAAATTCAATATTTGAAAAATGGCATAATCATTAGATTTGAAATTTATATTAAGAAATATATTTTTTTTCACTTTTCAAACGCAGTTTGTTTAAAAATTTTCTGACAAATACTTTTCGAGCAATTATTTTTTTCAGTAACTTCATTCAATGTTTTTCAATGCATTTTCAATGTTTCATTTTCCGAGTTTAATCTGTGGCAAAGATTAGCGAAAAACCCAGTCGTCAGCAACGCATAGCTTTATATTAAAGAGGATGTTGGAGAAGGGATTGTCACCATCACTTTTGAAATCGGTTCTGTAGTTCCAGAGATTCCATAGAAATTGTAATTTAGAATGATTTTTGAACGCTTTTCGCTCATTTCACCCTTTTAAATTTCGATGTTTTAAAATTTATTCTTAGAGAGTAACTACCATGCCAAGTTTCTAGCTCCTTCAATACAAAAAAAGTCGCAATTTTCGAAAATTTTTCACTCCTGCACCCCCCTGGGATTAGTAGCACCGACATAAATTATAGCCTATGTTAGAGCAGGAAGTGTCACCATCAATTTGCCACCATCACTTTTGAAATCGGTTCTGTAGTTCCAGAGATTCCATAGAAATTGTTATTTAGAATGTTTTAGAACGCTTTTCGCTCATTTCACCCTTTTAAATTTCGATTTTTTTCCTTTTGTTCTTAGAGAGCATTTACATCTTATAACTAACTACAATGCCAAATTTCAAATTTCTAGCTCCTTTAGTATAAAAAAATGCAATTTTAGAACGTGTATCGCTCCTGCACCACCCTGGGATTAGTGGCACTGACGTAAAATATAGCCTATGTTGGAGCAGGGATTGCCATCAAAAATTTGTCACCATCACTTTTGAAAAGGGTTCAGTAGTTCCAGAGATTCCATAGATATTGTAATTTAGAATGTTTTAAGAACGCTTTTCGCTCATGTCACAGTTTTAAATTTCGAATTTTTTTAGAATTTGTTCTTAGAGAGCTTTAACATCTTATAAGTAACTACCATGCCAAATTTCATGTTTCTAACACATTCATTACAAAAAAATCGAAATTTTTGAACGTTTTTCGCTCATGCACTCCCCTGGGGGACAGTGGCACCGACATGAAATATAGCCTATGTTACATCAGGAACTATGACCATCAATTTGCCACAATCACTTTTGAAAACAGTTCTGTAGTTCCAGATATTCCTTTGAAATTGTAATTTAGAATGTTTTTAGAACGCTTTTCGCTTTATCTCACACCTTTTAAATTTCGAATCTTTTAGAATGTGTTCTTAGAGAGCATTTACATCTTATAAGTAACTACCATGCCAAATTTCATGTTTCTAGCTCCTTCGGTATAAAAAAAAATGAAATTTTAGAACGTTTTTTGCGCCTGCACAACCTGGGGGTACTGGCACCGACATAAAATATAGCCTATATTGGAGCAGGGACTGTCACCATCAATTTGCGACCATCAGTTTTGAAAACGGTTCTGTAGTTCCAGATATTGCATAGATTTTGTAATTTAGAATGTTTTTAGACCGCTTTTCGCTCATCTCACCCTTTTAAATTTCGAATTTTATTACAATTTGTTCTTAGAGGGTATTTACATCTTATAAGTAACTACCATGCCAAATTTCATGTTTCTAGCTCCTTCAGTATAAAAAAAATCGAAATTTTAGAACGTTTTACGCTCTCGCACCCTCCTGTCGTAGTGGCACCGACATAAAATATAGCCTATGTTACAGCAGAGACTGTTACCATCAATTTGCCACCATTACTTTTGAAAATGGTTCTGAATTTCAGTAAGTAACTACTATGCCAAAGTAGAAATTTTAGAACGTTTTACGCTCTCGCACCCCCCTATGGTAGTAGCACCGACATAAAATATAGCCTATGTTACAGCAGAGACTGTTACCATCAATTTGCCACCATTACTTTTGAAAATGGTTCTGAATTTCCAGATATTCCATTGAAATTGTAATTTAGAATGTTTTTAGAACGCTTTTCGCTCATCTCACACCTTTTAAATTTCGATTTTTTTTAGAATGTGTACTTAGAGAGCATTTACATCTTATAGGTAACTACCATGCCAAATTTCATGTTTCTAGCTCCTTCAGTATAAAAAAATCAAAATTTTAGAACGTTTTTCGCTCCTGCACCCCCGTGGGGGTAGTAACACCGAGATAAAATATAGCCTATGCTGGAGCAGGGACTGTCACCATCAATTTGCCACAATCACTTTTGAAAACGGTTCTGTAGTTACAGAGATTACCCCCTACAAACAAACAAACAAACAAACAATCTTTACTACTTTATAATATTAGTATAAATATATATATTTCAAATAAAATCCAGTGTGCATATATATATATATATATAATGTTTATTAACATCATTAAAATGCACTTAAAGAACTAACAACCCACCGGAATTTTGCCAGATTGACTGCGTGCTATTGCGATTAGAATACCGACATTTATAATAAAATTTATTTTAAGGAAGTAAAAAATAGAAAAACGCACAGATAAACTAAAAGATTTGCCTTCCCAACATTTTTGGAAAAGAATATAAAAATTTCATTCTGCTTTAAACCATGTAACACCTTTAAACTCAGGCTAATTTTCTGTAATCAGACTTTGGCAACCAACTCTGGCGTCAAATATGAGCGAGGAAATGATTGTCTAGGCAACTATTATTACTTAAATGTTTATCGTACAACAAAAAACACAAATGGTTGCAACAATGCAATTAATTTAATTTGCCAATTGAATGTGTTACAAACTGTATATAGCCAAATCAGCACCCCCTATTTGAAGGGCTTAAAGGCAGAAATTCTATGATTTCAGACTTTCCTGGTTAATTGTGTGACAAAACCTACTTACTTGTCAAATTTTATGATTCCTTATGAAGTACCTTAGTTATTTGATGATCACCAACATTTTAGTTATTTGATGATCACCAACTTTTCAGTTATTTGATGATCCCCTGCGAGTCAGTTACAAAAAAGCCCTTTTTGGAATCTCATATTTCGAAAAATATTAAATACCGAAATAAGAAATCTTGGAAACTAGTTCAGTTTCATTATACTAATGTTTGTTAAAAAGGAAAACTCTCTAACTCTCACCAAAACGCAGTTATGAGGGGATGAAAAGTAGGCCGAAATGGTCAGGGAAAAGGTAGCTTACGGCCTGTGCGAACATGGCGGACGCACTGTCGTGCTCCCAGATAATCTGAATATTATTTCTAGATATCTTTTTAATCTATTTTTTAAATTAATTTAAAGAGAGTAATGAATGATACTGGTAGATAAGGATTACTTTTTTGATTATTTATGTTATCCTCAGCAACTATTGATAAAGAGTTAAAACGTAATATATCTACATGTCAAAAATTAAATCGATAATACGGCTATCACTATAATAGTGGTTCCTTGCTTTGCTCAGCCATAAATCATTAAAACGTCGGTGGGGCCGCAAGCTTAGGTTTGTTTAATATAAAAATGTTCAATTTTGAGATTTTATTAGAAAAAATGACCGATTCGAGCGTAGCTTGTTTAGAGGTATGCCTCCGCCGAAGGTTTTGGAACTCCCAAATATTGATTAGTTTGGAAATATTTAAAATACAAACTTCCAAATAATTCGAAGTTCATTTGTTTCGTGACCGGGGCGGCCGTAGCTCTCCTGGGTATACACTGTTTAAAGCAATAGGGTCTGCAACCTAATGTTTGTTTTTTAAAAAGCTTCCTTTGAAAGCTTAAAAAGCTTCCTTTGAAAGCTTAAAAAGCTTCCTTAAAAAGCTTCCTTTTCCTTGGTTCGTTTGGAAAAACCTACCAGTGAAGATAGTAAATACATTAAATTTTGTTAACAATCTATGCATACTGAAATAAAATAAATTTATCAATAGACTGTTTTCATGTTTAGCAAAGATATACAATGGAGACTATTGAATGTGGAAAATATTGCTATTTTAATAATTTGTTTACACAAAAATAATTATTCATTTATTTTCTTAAAAAAAGCCTTTACGGAGAAAAATAGTATAGTCTTAGAACACCATCACTTAGCACTAGAGATTGATAGTAATGTATTTGTATCCTCTTTTACTACAAAAAATTATCATTAACTAAAACTATAATTAGAGCGATAATAATAGAAATTCTAACAATCCCTCACATTCTATTCTGAACGGACTTGAAATATTTCCAAAAGTTTTTTTTTTGCATTTTTCTCCAGTTAATTTAACTTTAACTAAACATAATATTTGGTTTCCAAGAAATACGTATTTTTCATCCTTTATCATTTCTTTAAGATTGTACATTTTAGATTATTGTTCATTTTGAGGAATTACCAAGTTATATATTCTTCAATTTGTGTTAGTTATTTTATATGAAATAAGAATGACTTAAACTAGAAAATATATTTTTTATTAAGTATTTTAAGAGGTATGTATGGTTTAAGAGAAATTTGCCTAAAATTTTTAATATTGTGTTTAAAGAGGTTAATTGAGAATAATTTAAGTCATGTTATAAAAAATGTACCTCAATTCCTAAACTGTAGGAAAGTTTATACAATAGAAAAATCATACAAAAGTGGTATAAAAGTAATATATAATAATATTGAACAAGGAATGTAAAAGTTACTGTATAACTCCCCATAAAAAGTAACATGGCATAATTCCAGCAAAATTTCGAATCGTAAATGAATAGACCGGCGTATTAAGGCCATTAAAATGTATCCAGAAATATAACTCGATTGTGTGTGGGCCCTTTAACTATCCTAAACTGTGTTATGTCTCTAGTAAATAGATTTTTTTAACTGCACCTGCCATTCTTAGAAACCACACAAATCATATGCTATTCACACATGACACGCAAAATTCTCTTGAAATAAAAAAAGTTACATGACAACTAAACTCAACTAAACTCAATTAAACTCAACTAAACTCAACCACACTCAACTAAATTTTGAAAACAATAAAATAAAAGTACTTAAAAAATTAGTGATTGAATTAGGACCAGTTATAACATTAATATGTTTATAAGCTTATTGATTATTATCCTTTTACTCGAAGAACATTTAAAAATACTCTACTTTTGATAAAAGTAAGATTATAAATATTAAATTATTTCAAATATGAAAAGATTTGTCCTTTATAAAAAGGAGTCCACTATCACTGCCATATCAGCAATCTCCTGTCCTTCCAAATTTATTATATATTTTCCCATATATTTAAAGGCTTCATTATGTGAAAGGTTTTGATAATTTTCATAACATCGTTTTCATTTACCTCAATTTCTTTTTCATCTTCAATAAACGATATAATCTCATCATCATTTAAAATCTGATATCCAGATTCATCTGCTTCCCTATTTAACCACTCGTAAATTTCATTTTCTTCGTAACTTAGAATTCTTTCCATCATCTTCATTATTTTACATTCCTGATTTGCAATTTCAGATAATTTGAATGCATTATCATTTTACAATTATTTTCTGCTTAGAATTTGATTCATTCTTTAATATTTATAATTTTACTATATTCCTGAAATCTACAGCCACCATAGAACAATCTTTTTTACATCAACTTTTTGGGGATATTGAGAATCACACTCTTCCTCTTCTGATAAAATGAGTTTACTTAATATTTGACACCTATAAAGTCAATTTAATGTCGTTATCGCACTTTGGGCTGTGTTAAAGGTGTACCTTTAGGTGACATGTTCTATACCCGAAACTTTCCATTTTCACGTTCAATAAACACACTGGTGTCAAGGGGAATTATCTAAAATCAATAACATTCTAACAGATTTTTCATTTCTTTGATGCTCTTAAACAATAGGAATGAAAGTTGTATCGTACCAATCAATGAAAGCGTCTCTAGTCACCCATGTCGCTCTTTGAGATGTGTAAACAACTGACATTTTTTTTACATTTTTAAAGCTTGATGATTTTTTGATTTTTCTATCATCCACAACGGCAATTGATAGTTTCCTGTTTTATTTGCACTCACTTGAATTGTTATTATTTCCTTACTTATGTTAGTACTTGAAAAAAAAGTAATTCCGGAAGTTAATGTTTTTTGTCTTAGAGATCTCCAAAATGCCCACTCTGATCTACATTGTAAATTAATTATTCTTCGTACTTTTTCCGATTTAATAATTTCTTCAAATTCTTTTGCAAAATTGATAGCGAGCCCTATAGATGCAGATAAGTTTTCCCCGTGTTATCAATGTTCTCGTATGCAGTTACATAACTTAAACTATCAAAGCCATCCGGGACTTGATTAAAAATTATTCTCTCGATTTAGTTTTACATTTAAGAGCAGCGTTTTTACACACAAAGGGGGGTTCAGAAATTGGTTGACCAGATGAACGTTTTTGTAAGATCGCCATTTAATATCTTTATCAACTTTATCTTCGAAAGGTTTTTTCATAGACTTTCGTTCTAAACCATGTCCACGTTCAAGTACCATAACGAAATTTATAATGTCACCACAATTATTTATGATTTTCGATATGGTAGACTTTCCTACACCACACACCATTACTAATTTGATTTCTGCTTCACCATTGTTTAGCCTCTTCAATATCAATCTTCTTAAACTAACAAAACAATAATAATTTTTTGCTTCCCAGACATCGTTTTTTCACCTTATGTCTAGTTCTAAATGAAAAGAATTAGACTGGAACAGACAATGCATTGTATCGATTATCAACTTTTCCTAGACACTTCCAATGTGTGTGACGGAATGTCACACCGTGAGAATTTGAATAGAAGTTTTCACGGCAAAGGGATGATGATGTAAACGGCAATTATGTTGCTTAGACCTTGATTTTAACCAATTTTCACCCCTGAATTCGTTATTTGTGAGTATTTTTGGAGCGACGTTTCTCTTCGACCAGAAGAACCGTCTTCCAGATCAATGCATTTATCAAACGTCCTATCTTTCGCTTGGAGCTTATTTGACACATAAATTCTTATGTAGGTGGAGGTGGATGGAGGGGAGTCCTGATTGGTTGAAATCTGGCGCCATTCTAAATTGCTTGAAAATCGCCAGGTGTTTTAAGAGCCAAACATTCGGGAATAAAGTTGCATTAATTAGACATTGGTCCTACCGTTCTGGAAAATATTTTCTATTTCAAGAGCCTTACTGTAAAAGCAAATCAGAAAAAAATAAGTGTCTTTGGATAATGGGACAGTTTGGTTAATTGGAGTTCGGATAATCGGCGTTCAATTGTATATGAATCTTTATTTATTTTGATATATACTAAGTATATTAAGGTAGGTAAGCAAAAGGTGGCCAGTGTTGCTTAGTTTACATCGTCAAATACGTTTAATAGGTTTCAAGGTGGTCTCATACGTGGACGATATTCCGATAATTCTCTCGGCAAAAACAAGAAGAGAACTGGAATCGCTGGGTAAACAAGTAATAAATCTTATCAGAAACTGGATCAAAGAACATAAAGTGAAAAATTCTTATAATAAATGTAAGGCATTCAATTTACGTAGACCATGCTTTTTGCGCCCTAAAAAGAAACATAGTTCAACATATAAACAAAATGAGGATCAACAACAAAAACCCAGTTTATCTAGCGGATTTATTGGAATTACAAGACTCAATCAACTGGACAAGTTTAACAACCTACAATAGTTTTACAATCTACACAGATAGTCTTTCTAGTATAATGGTGATAGAAGACATAAATTCAAAGAACCAAATCATAACTAAAATTATTCATCAAATACAACAAACTCAAATTTATTTACTTCCAATGGGTGAAATGTCATGCCGGAATAAGAGTCAACGAATTAACCAATAGTTTAGCGAAAGAAGCAACTGGTTTAAGCGACATAAAATTCCATCCATTTCTTTATATAGAGAGATTCACCGTCTCACTGTCCAGCTAGAGGGCAAAACTGCAACGTTGTTTTCTCTGTATTTTAACTTAAATACTAAAAAAAGATTTTTTCAATATTGTGTAAAAAAAATAATTAAGAATATGAGTGTAAAACTTGGGAGTATTAAACAAAACTCAATATAATAAAATTGCATTATAGTCATAGAATTATGTTAATTTAAATAATACTTATATTGCAGTGAGACCTGGAGCTTAGTGCACGTATTAACACGGGAATGTCAAAAAGAGGGTTAATGAAACAAGAAATCCTCACAAAATGGCAAAGTGAATGGAGCATTGCAAAGACTGGTCGGTATACGTATCAACTATATTTCCAAAAATAAAAGAAGACATAATTCTGCCTCACAGAAATTTATACTTATTCGCAACAAATCACGGTCTTTTTACATCCTACTTTCATAATTTTGAAAAATCGCCTTCCAGTCTCTGCCTATGTGGCATCAGTTTCACATCTCGTCACTATATATTAGAGTACACTCCATACCATACCATATAAAGAAACCTGTCTCCATATCTCTATCCAATTGGTTTAGCTATGTTCTAAAGAGAGCACATTTATAACAGAACATAATACAGTGTATTAAGATTTTGGAAAAAACAACTTATTTTACAAAACATGGCAGTTGCAGACCAATTAGAAGATTAGTAGCATTTTGGATTGCTGAAAACTATGATATATCAAACGGTCATAACAATGATTTTTGCTGTAATTATGTAAAAGCCTACTGGCATCAATTGCATTTTTAAATAAACTTGTATAGCACGGCTTGTAGAACTTAATCCATATATTAAGCCTACTTGTAAGATATATCCCCACATATTTACCCTATATATATAAAATCCTAAGGAAACGAATTTGTGAAACGATTTTATGAAACGAATTTATGAAACTATTTTATGAAACGACTGATTAAACGACTGATTATGTTTCAAGGCTATTTTTAATAAAATATTAAACGCTTGATGGTGAAATTAATACCAATTGTTCATATAAATCCGCGGATGTCAAAACTGGTAATAGAATTTTGAAATTGGAATTAGTTTTCGAGATATTAATTTTTTTCTAATTTTAATGACATTTCTGTAATGATGGCAACTAATTACTCAGTTTTTTTGTGACAAAAAAGGGAAAAAAATTTAAAAGGATCCCGATAGGGATTATTGATTTCTTTTTATTCGTCATTTTCAAATTGAAATTGAATTTATCTTCTATTTCAATCGATAATGAAGACGAGATTGTGATTAAATTATGTTTTTCAGGAAAATTTGAAAAAAAAATCACATTTCTATCGTCAGGATTCAATCGTCTGTCAGCATTTAATTTAATTTATAAACTGAAAATATTTTGAATAAATTCGTCCAAATGACGTCATTTAGGTAAACGCAAAAGAAAGGGAGGAAAAGGAATTAATAGTAATTATTATTTATTGATATCATTTTGTTATTTTTTTGTAAAATTTAACTAAACGAATTTATAAAATCATTAATTCGGATATTTGAAACTAATATATAAAATAATAATTGCCCAACTGAACGGAAGAATAAAATATCCTGCTTGGTTTTCTACCCTGCTTGGTTTTTTCCGCCAAGCTTTTTAAAAAAGCGTCAAGACTCCTATAATAGAAAAGCACCAAAAGTTCATTGGGTTTATTTTCATAACTTTTGGCAACAAATCTATGTATATTAACGAATCTATCCCTTTTTGAAGCTCGAATTACGCCAAACCTAAAAGCAAAGGATCCTATAATGGAAAAGCACCCGATTTTCTTATGGACAATATTCAAGTGACATAACATGGTGTAAAATTACCGCGGATAGCAAATTTGTTTAAATATCTAATCAATTGATGCCGAATACATGCAGGCATGCATGCACAAAATATTTAATTAATTTTGTATGATAAATAATTATTAGAAAATTCGTATATACATATTAATTAAAAAATAATAATTTACATATTTAAAATAACATGAAAATATGCATGATGGTGCACTGTTACTGAAAATGTCTATAACATAGTACTTTTCAATACCGTGGTTCTTAATGTTATTCACAAGCAGATGGAATTTTTCTCATCCTTAAACGCAAAGGAAGAATAGAATAGAGATTGTTGTTATAAAAGTCCGAGAGGTAGTCACAATTTAAACCTAACCCTTTTATACAAGCTGGTTTTCAAGTAGTAATTGATTTTACTTATCAATCCCGAAAACAGTCGTCAGTTGTCGCAACAGCTGTGTATGAGGCCATGATAATTGAAAAATGTCCCATTAAAATGTTAAAAGCATGGCAACCCAATTACAGATTTACCAATATTTTTAAAATAAAGCACGCTGTCATGTTTTTAGAGGCCTCGAAGTCTGAGCGGGGGTTGGCGAGCGTAGCTCGCAGGGGGTAGGCCCCCTAGTATATATATATTATTTCATTTTTAATCTCAATATAACGCTACTGAATTGTAAATGATGTATCTGTGGTTCACGTGGCTAAATTTGATCACATTAATCGCTCGTCATTGTATATAGTGATTTCACTTTTGAGGTGTAATCGTCCTAATGTCCATGTAAGAAGTTATTTCAATTTACATGTGTTTAAATTGTTAGAACTCAAATTGAATGAATCATTTTCTGAAACCTTATTTGTTTCTCTTTAACCAAACTTACTTCAATTCTAATAAATTTATCACAATAGTAGCTTTAAACAGTGGAAATGGCGCCCATATTGCGACACATGCATGTTCCCAAGGTGGCCCCGCGGGTCGGGCTACATTAAGAAACAAATATGACGAATAGTGATTATTCTTTGCAAGATTCTGATTAATCCGGCAACCTCAATTTTAGGGATTCTGAAACTTTTCCAACAATTTCCACACTAATGAGAACACCAGAGATCCCACAAAACAATTCAGTAACTACCAGAAAAAACGCCCTGAAGTACCTTCCACAAAAAGTTATTCAAAGTCTTTTCGTGTCAGAAGATCACAAGATTAAGAAAAAAAAACTCATAAGCTATCAAAAGATAAAAAGAATCATCAGAGCATAATAGTAAGCATATATGGGCCACGTTAGGACACTATGCGCTAAAGGTGTACGACAAGTTACAATTTTGAAATTGTATTATAAGAATTCTTATTCTTTTCTACAAGGGATATTAAACTTGATATGTGTTAGTGATAGGTTTAAAATTGGTATAAAAAATCCTCAATGTTTAACTATGGCCACCTATGGTTTACATACCTTAGTACATCTATACTAATATTATAAAGGAGTAAAGATTGTTTTTTTGTTTGTTTGTTTGTTTGTTTGTAGGGGGGGTAATCTCTGGAACTACCGAAACGATTTCAAAAGTAATGGTGGGAAATTGATGGTGACAACCCCTGCTCCAACATAGGCTATATTTTATGTCGGTGTCGCTAACCCCAGGGGGGTGCAAGAGCGAAAAACGTTCTAAAATTGCGATCTTTTCTATACTGAAGGAGCTAGAAATTTGAAATTTGGCGTTGTAGTTACTTATAAGATGTAAATGCTCTCTAAGAACAAAATAAAAAAAATTCGAAATTTAAAAAGGTGAAATGAGCGAAAAGCGTTCTAAAAACATTCTAAATTACAATTTCTATGGCATCTCTAGAACTACCGAACCGATTTGAAATTTGGCGTTGTAGTTACTTACAACATGTAAATGCTCTCTAAGAACAAAATAAATAAAAATTCGAAAATTAAAAGGGTGAAATGAGCGAAAAGCGTTCTAAAAACATTCTAAATTACAATTTCTATGGCATCTCTAGAACTACCGAACCGATTTGAAATTTGGCGTTGTAGTTACTTATAAGATGTAAATGCTCTCTAAGAACAAAATAAATAAAAATTCGAAAATTAAAAGGGTGAAATGAGCGAAAACCGTTCTAAAAACATTCTAAATTACAATTTGTATGGAATCTCTAGAACTACCGAACCGATTTGAAATTCGGCGTTGTAGTTACTTATAAGAAGTAAATGCTCTCTAAGAACAAAAAAAAAAATCGAAATTTAAAAGCGTGAAATGTGCGAAAAGCGTTCTAAAAACTTTCTAAATTACAATTTCTATGGAATCTCTAGAACTACCGAACCGATTTCAAAAGCTGTGTCGGCAAATTGATGGTGACAACCCCTGCTCCAACATAGGCTATATTTTATGTCGGTGTCACTAAACCCAGGGGTGTGCAGGAGCGAAAAACTTTCTAAAATTGCGATTTTTTTTATACTGAAGGAGCTAGAATTTTGAAATTTGGCATTATAGTTACTTATAAGATGTAAATGCTCTCTAAGAATAAAATTTCAAAAAAATTCGAAATTTAAAAGGGTGAAATAAGCGAAAAGCGTTCTAAAAACATTCTAAATTACAATTTCTATGGAATCTCTGGAACTACCGAACCAATTTCAAAAGTGATGGTGGCAAATTGATAGTGACAACCCCTGCTTCAACATAGGCTATATTTTATGTCGGTGTCACTAACCCCAGGGGGGTGTGCAGGAGCGAAAAACGTTCTAAAATTGCGATTTTTTTATACTGAAGGAGCTAGAAATATGAAATTTGGCATTGTAGTTACTTATAAGATGTAAATGCTCTCTAAAAACAAAATAAAAAAAAATCGAAATTTAAAAGGTTGAAATGAGCGAAAACCGTTCTAAAAACATTCTAAATTACAATTTCTATGGAATCTCTAGAACTACCGAACCGATTTGAAATTCGGCGTTGTAGTTACTTATAAGAAGTAAATGCTCTCTAAGAACAAAAAAAAAATCGAAATTTAAAAGCGTGAAATGTGCGAAAAGCGTTCTAAAAACTTTCTAAATTACAATTTCTATGGAATCTCTAGAACTACCGAACCGATTTCAAAAGCTGTGTTGGCAAATTGATGGTGACAACCCCTGCTCCAACATAGGCTATATTTTATGTCGGTGTCACTAAACCCAGGGGTGTGCAGGAGCGAAAAACTTTCTAAAATTGCGATTTTTTTTATACTGAAGGAGCTAGAATTTTGAAATTTGGCATTATAGTTACTTATAAGATGTAAATGCTCTCTAAGAATAAAATTTCAAAAAAATTCGAAATTTAAAAGGGTGAAATAAGCGAAAAGCGTTCTAAAAACATTCTAAATTACAATTTCTATGGAATCTCTGGAACTACCGAACCAATTTCAAAAGTGATGGTGGCAAATTGATAGTGACAACCCCTGCTTCAACATAGGCTATATTTTATGTCGGTGTCACTAACCCCAGGGGGGTGTGCAGGAGCGAAAAACGTTCTAAAATTGCGATTTTTTTATACTGAAGGAGCTAGAAATATGAAATTTGGCATTGTAGTTACTTATAAGATGTAAATGCTCTCTAAAAACAAAATAAAAAAAAAATCGAAATTTAAAAGGTTGAAATGAGCGAAAAGCGTTCTAAAAACTTTCTAAATTACAATTTCTATGGAATCTCTAGAACTACCTAACCGATTTCAAAAGTTATGGTGGCAAATTGGTGGTGACAATCCCTGCTCCAACAGCCTCTTTAATAAAAAACTATGTGTTTCTGACGACTGGGTTTTTCGCTAATTGTTGCCACAGATTAATCTCTGAAAATGAAACATTTGAAGTTACTGAAAAAAAAATAGTAGCTCGAAAAGTATTTGTCAGAAAATTTTAGGCAAACTGCGTTTGAAAGGTAAAAAAATTTATTTTTCTTGACATAAATTTCAAATCTAATGATTATGCCATTTTTCAAATATTGAATTTGAAAAATTACCAAATTTCACAGTGGAGTACCCTAGCTAAACCTTCATGCTTAAAAAGATAAAGATAAGGGCGACGTGTCCTGGCGTGTATATTGGCTATAGCACGAGTCACAAATTACAGTAGCCTTATTATTCTGTTAAAATATAAAAGTGAATTATGAAATGTCAATATTTTGTTGGATTAAAAGTTCGTTATAAGAAATTGACCAGCGTAGCGGGCGTAGCTTGCTAGTTACCTATAAAGTGATATTGAATGAAACATTCTTTACTTATATTAAAATTTATAATCCCGATGATTGTCATTTGATGTATAAAATAATGATTTCAACGTATTGTTTGTCTTCTTTTCTCTTTTGTAGCGCACCGTTTTATGCAAGTCTCTACAGGTTTCTCATTTTGTCTGCCTTTAAGTCTATGCTTTATTATATTTTGTGTTTAAATTATTTCTTCTTAAATGTTAAACAAATATTTTATTTAAAGTAATTATTACCGGAAAATTATGCCCGTTAATTATTAGACATTAGATAATGGAATAAATGTCTAATAATTTTATGATAAAAATTTCCGATGCGAATTATTTTTCCCAACCGGCACGAACTTCAAAATACGACCCAAAAACTGTCTGTTTCATTTTAGTAATTATTTAGGTTTTTCATAGCCATCAACAATCTATTATAATGTTCTCACAAATCTCGTTTTTAACGTTAATCTAACATTCTGTTTGCGGCAGCTTCCTATATAACAAACTAGCCGGTCTTCACCCGTCTAGTCGGTCGTTTCCGAGTGGGGCCCAGATACATAGTGCAGCGTACCACCCTGATTTCGCTTGGGGACCAAAAAGTGCATTTTATATGCAACCAGAAAAATATAAATAAAACACTTTAAATTAAAAGTATACGAAAATAACTAATTAGAATATAAAAAAGCACTTAAATAAAGATTTCGCGACATATTTTTTTTTTCACGCGCCTTCTGACAAAATACTATTGGGCCCTAACCGTGACTATCTAGGGGTGGAGATCAAGTAGTACTTTGTATCTGCGCTCCACTCGGAAGCGACTGGCTAGTATATAATACAATATCAGCAATAATTCTGTTTTTCGTCTAATCTTCCGCAATCGGGTAAATAGCCGATGTTGCCCACAAACTCGCTAGCTCTAAAATCGCTGAAACACATGATTAAATACTTTTTTGTAGACTTGTAAAGCGGAGTTTCACATTTTTACTTACAACTGCTGCTGAGATATGGCACAATTACCTAAAATTTTCAACACACAGTGTGACCACCTTGATGGATTATTATCTAAAATTGCTGAAATACATAGTTACCTATTTTCTAGTACATTTGTTACCCTAAATTTCACGCATCTGCCTATTACTGAGATATCGCAAAATAATATAGGAAATACGACTCCCAAATAACCTTTATTAGTGGCTGAATTCCTAAAATCGCGGAAATACATGTTTAACTATTTCTTAGTAGATTTGTTACCCTGAATCTGTGATTTCAAGCTCCTAAAAATGCTGCGAACATTCGAAATGACCTAAAATTTTCGACCCCCATTTCGACCCTTCTCCTTAATGGGTGAATTTCTAAAATCGCTGAAATATGTGTTTAATTATTTTTATAGCAGATTTGTTAACCTGAATTTCACGCTCTTATCCAAAACTACTGATGATATATGGTGAAAAGGTGAAATCATCGAAAATTATCGCCCCCCCCCCCATTTAACTCCCTTAGTTGTTGAATTTCTAAAATCGATTAAAATGCATGTTTAACTATTCTTTAGTAGATTTGTTATCCCGAAATTCGCGCTACTAACTATAACTTCTACTGAGATATGGCGAAATGGCGTAAAACATTCGACTCCCATTTAGTGTCTGAATTTCTAAAATCGCTGAAATACGTGTTTAACTATTTTTTTCAGTAGATTTTCAGTAGATATTTAGAATCCTGAGTTTCATGATTATACCTATAATTTCTACTGAGATGTGGCAAAATGACCTAAAATATTTTAACTCCTATTTAACCCCCCTTAGTTGCTGAATTTCTAAAATTGCTGAAATATATGTTTATCTATATATTTTGTAGATTTACTATCTCGAATTCCGTGCTCCTAAATAAAAATGCTGCTGAGATATAGCGAACAGGTAAAATGACCTAAAACATTCGACCCCCTATTTAATCCCCTTAATTTATGAATTTCTAAAATCGCTGAAATATGTGTTTAATTATTTTTAGTAGATTTGTTTTCCTGAATTTCACGTTCCTATCTAAAACTGCTGCTGAGATATGGCGAAAACGCGAAATGACTAAAAAGTTTCAACCCCTATTTAACCCCCTTAGTGGTTGAATTTTTAAAATCTCTGAAATATGTGTGTAACTAACTTTTAGTACATTTGTTATCTTGAATTTCGCGTTTTTAACTAAAACTGTTGTTGAGATGTGAAAAGGCAAAATGACCTCAAACTTTACATCCCCCATTTAACCACCTTAGTGGTTGAATTTCTAAAATCGTTGAAATACGTGTTTAATTATTATTTTAGTAGATTTGTTATGTTGAATCTCACGCTCTTACCTAAAACTGCTGATGAGATAAGGTGAAAATGTGAAATCACCAAAATTTTCGACCCCCCATTTAACCCACTTAATTGTTGAATTTCTAAAATCGCCTGAAATACATGTTTAATTATTCTTTAGTAGAATTGTTATCCAAAATTTCAGGCTCCTACTTAAAACTCCTGCTGAAATATGCCGGAAAGACGAAATTATCTAAAATTTTCGACCCCCCATCTGACCCCCTTATGCTGTGAATTTTCAAAAATCCTTTCTTAGCACGCGCCTACATTGTTTAAAGAACATGTCTTATTGTTCTAGGACAAACAGTTGAGGCTCGGCGTTGATTATGTGAAAATCAAGCTACTCCTTTATATAAGTATAGACAGATAGATAGATAGATAGAAGCTACCTGCTATCATTTTAATTAGTGTCTGGCGTCTAAGACTAAATTTCTAATTTACCAAAATGGATTTCTAATATCTTTATGACTAAATTATTGCTTTTCCAATCATAACTAAAAATCTCAATTTTTGCAGAAGCTGTACATTATAGAAAGTTTTGTTTATCGTTTTCCAGAAATCAACATAACAAATGTGTAACAACCAGCCTTTAATTTGAAGATAATGCATTTACCGCAAGCGTTTATTATGGAAAAAAATTGCAAACTTAAAATCTTAAAAAGTTTAAAATAGTATTCGTATCCCCTACTATATCTTAATTAATTTCATATTAATTACATTTTTCAGATGCAAGTTTAATTATTTATTTTACATTTACAGTCCAAAATGATAAGAGTAATTAGGTTTTAAGATAACACATATATTTATTTTCTTTCAGCATAAACTGTTCAGTTAAACTGTTCATTTTAATGTCCATTAGCTGTACAGTAATGCTGGAAATTAAAACTACTTATTTTTTTATGATATCATTAATGAAAATAATTACAAATTCTCTTAAAAAGGATCTTCGTTTCACTTTTTTATATATGCTTGAAACAATTTTCTTTTGTATTTAAATATTCGTATGCTCTGCTTGTTAAAATTAATTAATTGACTATATATTTTGTTTTTTTATGAGTAGCTGCATTTGTGTTCTTAAAGTTTTTTATTGCAAGGGATATGATTAATATATACTATGTAAGTACTTTTAATAAATTACATTCGAATATAACTATTTATCGTTTTTTTAGCATTTTCTATTTTTTCTCTACTGATAAATAAATATTTAATGGAATGTTAATATGATGAAAGATGCAATGGAGAAAAATGTTCATTATAGTTTTTGGTTAAAGAAAGTTTGAGTAAAATGACATATCTGTATGATACATTGGTGTCCAAAAATTAAGGGTCAGGGGAAAAATAATTATAATGGCAGATCGAGACAGTCTTGCTTTATTGGTGGAATTTTTGTGATGATTTTGAGTGACGTACTAAAACGTTAGATCCGAATGGTTGGCAAATATGCAAATGTCTTAAATCACGTGACCACGGGAGTATTTGGAAGACTGATAAAACTTTCAGCCTTGAGTGTAGACTATGGCAAATTTTACAAGAGTTAAACTGCACATTTGTGGTTATTGTGTTTATGTGACGTTACGTGATAGCACGAAGAACATATGTGAATAAGTTTACAGTGGAAGAATTGTGCGTAAATTGGAAGAAGGCCATTCCACACGGGATGTCGGCAATGAGTTCGAAGGCCCACAAAGCGTAGTACCACGTTTGTGAAAACATTTTGTTCCAAAAATGGATCAACTACCATGAGGTACAGAAGTGATAGACCACACAAAACAACGACACAAGAAAAACGGTTTATGCCTTTAATCTCAAAATATAATCGCAGCTTAAGTGATTGCCAGGTGACAAAAGAGTTTCACGCAGGCACTGGGATGTCTATTTTATAATAAGCTTGATTTATTTTATAATCCTGGTGCTTGAATAACGTTGACATCTGTGTCCGCAAACCTCTGAAATGTATTCCATTGACCCCAGAAAGCAAACTCAATCGATATTGATGGTGTCGGGAATATGCAAACTGGACTGACCACCAAAGGAGCAATATTCTCTTTACGGACGAAAGCATATTTATTTTCTCGCCTGATTATAGATGCCAATACATCTGATATAAACCTACATTTCTTTAACGTTAAAAATATTTTTGAAATTCACCATTACAGACCTGGAATAATAATGTGTGCTGTGCTAGGACCATGAGTAATACCGTACAGTTCTGGTGGTTTTGGAAAGAGTGCGATTTACAGTTAAGCGTTGTTGTCAGGAAGTTTGGGTACCTCATGCAAGGAAATTCCGTGGCGCTGTTGGAAATGGTTTCATAATTAAGGATGTCAACGCGCGCCTTAATCGTGCATCCTTATGCAACCTTATGCAAAGTGAAAGGACAGAACGTATGGTGTGGTCTGCGTACCCTGCATGAATGGGATTGCATGGGAGGTGCATTATAGCGTGTAATACCCCACCGTGTTCAAAAAATAACATCAATAGGATGCCGAAACAAGAATGGAGGAATATCAATCAGAAACTTTCGGGCACTGTTATTAAAAGCATGCACAACAGATTCCAATCATGCATTGCAGTCAGGAGTGGACATACATTGTATTCAAATTTTCCTTTACACGTGTTATCTACTTTCTCTGTCCATTCTCATACCTGTCTACAAATGACGAAATTAGGTATGTTTTGTATTTTTATCATTAATTTAAAGTAACATATAATATGTGTGCCTATGTATGCGTTGTGCATCACAAAAACATTCTTAACAATATACTTTCACTCAAAAAAGTTTAATGCGAAAATGTTAGAGCCCCTTAATTGATGTACATATGTGTATACAATGTGCATGAGCTATATATATATATATATATATATATATGTTACATTATTAAACCTTCCTTCGCGATGTTTCTCTGTTTTATAAATTATTACCAGTTTCACTATTTCCTTATTCTTTAATAATATCTATCATTAATTCTATTTAATTCTGTTAAATTCCCCTTAAATTCATTATTATTTTGCCCAATTTACTTAAATATAAAGCTCTCAGTTACCCCTAAATTATATCATACATTCTGTTCATTTCTGTGAATTCGAATGTTTTATCGAAAGCAATGTTATTTTATTTTTCCTTTTCTTATTTCCGAGTGTCCCGCACTCGTCCTGTTCACTGTAAAATGCGTCTGCTTAGAATATGTTAGAACTATTTACTTTATCATCCTAATTGGTCATGACGTAGATTGTACACGTATTCCAAATTATCGCATTGGTTAGAACACGCGTTACGCCATGATCTGGTACCTTTCCGCTTATTCACAAAAAGCGAGTGTAACCGTGCTTCCCTCAGTTTTTTTGGCCGTTTTGCAGTTGTTAACAGTCCCCTGGCTGCGTCTTTTAGTCATCCTGTATTCTAAATAATTCTAATTGTAGTAGTATTCCAATAGTTGTCGAGAAGTATGATCATATTCGATGTTTTTTAACAGTAGATTGTGACAACTATTTCAGTGAGAGACGGCACTGCACATTTGAATCATGTGAGAACTGCTTCATGTCGTTTTTGAAATAAAACATGGAACTCTGAATCGAATGTCTTTTTCTTCATACTGGAGAAACACCCACGATTGCCTGGATCCGCTACGACGACTGCCACTATATTTATTCTTCGGATAATCGACAACTGCGTCCAGTTTTATTCATCGAAAGAACAACCCACTTCACTTACATAATTAAACTGCAATTTCGTACACCTTATCGCCAATCTTTTTCAACGATTTCAACGAATTTTAACACAAGCCGGCAGGACATAAGGAAAAATCTACGCATCAACAAAGTACGATTGCAGATAATGTACTATAAGAAAGGTGATGAAACTAAACCAAGACGGAAGCTGAAATATCTATCAACAAAAATGAGCTTGTGAAACAACAGTCTACCCCCAACGACGCCAGCCCGGATGAATTATTTGGAATACAGCCACAACAAAAAAATGACAAAAAGTAATGTAAAAATAACAACAAAAGTTGTTAACAAATGCATTTCAATTGCGTAAGTTCTTTTTTATTTATTTAATTGTTTTATACGAAAGAATGCAAAGTTTGATTATTTATTTCTATTTCGACTTAATATTTACATTTAATATTTGTTGAAACTTATTTCTTGTTAATATCTTAAAGTTAATTTTTATTATTTTATTTATTCTTACATAAGCGAAATCAGTTGTGTTTATTTTTTCTGCAATTCTACAAAAAGTTACGATAATTGAAAATGTATTTATTTACTGGAAATGCTAGTAATTCGAAAATAGAGACTTAGAATTAAAAAAAAAAAGAAAAAAAAAGAAAGAAATTTATGTTGAATAATGGAAAAGTTATTATGGTGTAAATTAACTATGTCATTAAGCAATTTTTTTTTTATTTTAAATATATTTTAAAGAAAGTATATTACCATTTGAGAAAAATATTTTGTGTTATCTTAAAATTTTGAAAGTAATTAAAATATTATCTTCAAATATCCCCCCCCCCACCAAAAAAAAAATAAAATCTTGAATAAAGAACGGATTACAATTGAAGGGTGACAGTGTGTTTTTATATTATGATATTCATTATTAAAGTATTCTTTGTATATTATTTTTATATTTTTATTCTATTTGAAGTAATATGTTAAAGATTTAAGAATATGTTGTGTTATGCTTTTAAGGTCGGGAAATAAAATTAGGTATCCCAGTTTTATCTCGTTAAAATTGAAAGACAAAATGTCTAAAAGTAGTATTATACCTTTAGACCCCGATTTGGGAATGGACATACAAAGTTGGTTAACATATTTCGATAAATCTTGCAGTTCCAATAAGAAAGATGCTGATTGGAAATTTGAAAATATTTGAAAATATCTGAAATCAATCTATATTAATGAATGTCAAAATTGTGAAGATTATATTCAAATTTCAGAAATTCTAATTGAAAAATTTATTAAAGTTGAGATTCCTAGATTTTCTGATTTTTCCTCTCTCAAATTAAATGACTTAAAAGATTTGGAAAATTATTTCCATAAAAAGGTTGAAATTGGCCGAAAGTTGAAACTTGGTGAAACTATCATTGTACAAGGCTTTACCGACGGATTAGACCCACAATATCAGAATGTTTTGATTGTAAGCTCCCCAAATAACACCACCGATTGGTATAAGTTGGTAAGACAATTTGTAGTCACCTCAGATTCTAATGTAAATACTACAAGAAATAACTCCTCAAATAACAGATCTTTTCAGCAAAATGCTAGATCTTTTCAGCCAAATGTTAGGTCTTTTCAGCAACATACTAGACCTTTTCAACCACATTATTATTCACCCAGAAATTGGATTCGCCAACCAAATTTCAACCCACCTAATTCTAACTTCAATGCACATGGTTCTAGATTTGAGAATCCTAGAACGCAAAATAATCATTTTCAGAGACGTTATATCATCTCCTAGAATGCAAAATAATCATTTTCAGAGACGTTATATCATCTAGACCTTGCAGGATTTGCTTAAATCAAGGAATACTTAATTCTTTTCATTGGGAGAGTAATTGTGTGTTTAATGTTAACCCTTTACAGTCTGCTGCTCCTCCCACTCCCCCACAACAACCTAATAATAACATTTGACAACTAATTGTTCCTGGTTATACAAATCAACATAAAATTCCTTATGTTATAGACTCTGGATCGACCATCTCAATTTTACCTCTTCATTTTGTAAATTTATTAAATGTTAAAGTTAAGAATATTCATCCTGTTAATATTGGTCAAGCCAAGGGCTTTGTACAGGTTAACCAATCTTGTGATTTATTTCTTAAAATTGGTAAAATTGAATAATATGTTAATTTTCTTGTCTGTGATACAGATTTAGAATATGCAATTTTAGGATTGCCAGACTGTGCTCTTTTTGATCTAAAAATTGATTTTGTTAGGGCAGTGTTACACAAGGGGATACTGTTTTAAATCCATGTATAACCAGAAGTAAATTAAGATCTCTTCATTTCAATTAAAAAAATGAATATCAATGTGTGCAACCTGATTATGGAAGGGTCATGACTCCTCAATCTTTCGCGCAACCTAATGATAATAATTCTAAATTACTTGGGGAAATAAATTCAATAGATAATGAAACTTTAAGGGATATTTTGAGGGATTATTTAGATATTTTTTCTAAAAAAAATATGATGTCGGAAAGATAAACATTGAACCTCAACGAATTTTTTTTTAACTCTGACCTACCTGTATCTATGAGGCCTTATCGTACTTCCATGGTAGATGGAAAGGAAATCTCAAACCAAATTCAATCCTTGTTAAATGCTGGTCTAATTAAGGAAAGTAATAGTCCTTACTCTTCCCCTGTCACTTTGGTAATGAAACGGGATGAGGGTAAAAATACAAGTTTATGTATAGATTACCGTAAATTAAATTCAATAATGAAAAACGATGCAGAACCTCTACCCCGTATTGATGATATTCTAGATAAATTGTGTAATGCCCAGCATTTTTCCACCTTGGACTTAGCCTCTGGCTACTGGCATATACCCATACATCCTGCAGATAAAGAAAAACTTGCTTTTACTACCAATTCTGGTTTATTTGAGTGGAATGTACTCCCCTTTGGTGTAAAAGTTGGACCATCTATATTTAATAGAACTCTTAGAAAAATCCTCACAAAATATAAAATTGATTTTGCATGCTATTATTATGATGATATAATCATTTTTTCTTCCTCCTTAACAGAACATATCCAACATCTAATCAAAATTTTTGATTTATGTAGACTTGAGAACATTAAACTTAAATTATCTAAATGCAATTTTGCTCACAATAAAATTAAATTTTTAGGGTATGAAATTAAAAATGGTACTCTCACCCCTGCTAATGCTAATATTGATGTCATTAAAAAATTAAAACCCCTTCAAATGTTAAGGAACTTCAAAGATTTTTAGGATCCGTTAATGTGTACCATAAATTTATTGATAAATATGCAGAAATTAGGTATCCTCTCAATAGACTTCTTAAGAAAAATGTTTTTTGGGAATAGAATAAAGAGTGTCAAAATTCCTTCCAAAAATTGAAAGATGCACTAATTGCTAAACCTATCTTAAAAATTTATGACCCTAACCTACCCCTCCATATGTTTGTTGATGCCTCACATGTAGCGGTAGGTGCAGTCATTAACCAGCCAGATAATAACAATTTCTTACATCCAATTGCTTTTTTCACTAGAGGATTGAGAAGTTATGAACGAAACTACTTTATTACTGAGCTAGAGTGTCTTGCGATCATTGAAACATTAGATAAATTGTATCACTATTTTCATGGTGTGAAATTTACTATTCACAAAAACCATGCATCGCTTATGTGGCTTAAGAATGTAAAACATTTAAGAGGTAGACTCTTTAGATGGTCTTTGAAACTGAGTATGTTTGAGTATAAGATAGAATATTTAAAAGGATCTACAAATGTCAAAGCCGACATGTTGTCAAGAAACCCTACTTCTCATTTTACTCAACCACTCACGTTTCTTCTGGATGTTAAAGAGATACTTGATATGCAGGAAAGGGATAATGTATGTGGAAAAAATTAATTAAATGACAATGGACTGATGATCATTAAAAGAAAGGGTTTTCGAAAAATAGTAGTTCCCATGTCCTTAAGAAGGAAATTGCTTGGCATTGCTCATGAAAAACTTGGTCACCTTGGAATTCAAAAAATGCAAAATTTAATTTCTCCTAATTATTATTGGCCTGATATGACTCAGGATATAACTAATTTTGTTAAGCATTGTGATACTTGACAGAAAAACAAAAAACCCAGACAGAAAAAATTTGGCTTATTACAAGCTATGCCAACCACAGATCAACCTTTTGAATGTCTTTCTGTTGATACTGTGGGAGGATTTAACTATTATAATTCAACCAAAAAATATCTTCATATAGTCATAGATCATGCAACCAGATATGTGTGGGCATTTCCCTCAAAGAGTGTCACCACAGAAACATATACCAATTGTTTGAAACAGATCTTCAATATTCAAACCCCTCGACAACTATACTGTTTTAACAAAATTTCCAGTATTCAGACCCCCCCAAAAATACTAAGCGATAGAAATGCTGCATTTACTTCTGCTAGATTTAAAAAAATTCTGCGGAACCATAGTATTAAACAGCGTTTAACCACAGCACACCATCCACAAACGAATGGAAAATGTGAACGAGCGAACCAGACAATAGTTACTAGATTAAAGTGTAAGGTTAATTCTACCAGCTCCAAAGTCCGTTGGACAAAAATTTTGACGGAAGTAGTTAATGAGTACAATAATACACCCCACTCCATAACTAAATCCCCCCCTGCTTATTTACTCTTTGGCCAATTACCCTATGATTCCCCCCTTAAACAAGACTATTACCCCCCTGTAAATGAAGCCCTTAAAAATGCGAAAGCGCGTACTGATGAATTCCATTTGAAAAGTAAGAAATACTATGATCAAAATTATGTCAAACCAAATTTTGAAGTTGGTGATCTCGTCCTTTATGAAGAGTTTCATTACCCTAATACTAGAAAATTATCCCAAGTATTTTCAGGACCCTACCGAATACTTAGAAAAGTCTCTGAGGTAAATTTTGAAATTGATAGAAAAGCCCAATTAAAAGATATTGAAAATGTTCATGTTTCAAAATTACGTCTATATTTCCCTCCTGATAAATTAAGATTAGCACATGAGCAATTACCACCGGTACAGAAGCAAGGAACTCAAGTTAAGTCAATAGCTTAATCTTAAATTTCCTATAAATAGAATTTTAGTAATCAAATATTCAAATTAAAGATAAAAATGATTAATTTCAACGTTACGGGTATAATATTGGGTGCGCAACAAGAAGATATTTGTTTGAGGTTTTTAATTAAATTTAGCTGGTTTATGTGGGATAAATTAGTTATTTTTAATCTAAGACTTCTAATTAATGTTGAAATATCAACTGTAACTAAAATCTTAATTTTAATTGATATATTTTAGTTATTATTATGTAAATGGAACTAACTTAAAATTAAATTATATAAAAACAATATAAAAAAAAATATGATTGAATTCTATCAACCTTTTATTTAAAAAAAAATAATAATAATCCAGTCTTGATTTTTTCCTTATCGAATTGAAATAAGATTGTGCAACACTACTGAAATGATGCATATCTATTTTCTTTCATTTTATTTTCCTTTTCCAAACAACATTTTAATTTTTTTAGTTGTTTGTTTTTCTTATTGAGCATATTTAATTCAGGTGTATGATCAGAAACTTATTTCAAAGCTTTTCTGATTGCATGATTGTGAATTAAATTAAATAACTCAGATAAGATATAATTTATAATGAGATGTTTATTATTGTTAGATTATTATAATTATTGTTATTATTGATATTATTATGTGATAAAAGATTAATATATTTATTGAAATATTGTGATAAAGAGAGAAACTTATGATGAATTGGTTAACCAATGATTAAGAAACACGATTATTACGATAAGATTGACTTGATTGTTATTAAATAAATTAAGTATTGGTATTAAATAAATTAAATTGCTGGATCAGTGGTGAATAATTCTAATCCTGGAATGACCTATGAGGAGAATTACACCCCATATTGTCTAAATTCAAGGTGATATTTGTTCATTACTTTTTCTAATGCAAACTTAATATTGAAATGGTAAGAGTTGTGTACATTTAATAACAGTTACGAGTTATTATGATTTGATTTTACAAGATGACATTTTAAAAGAAAGATTAATTATTTCGATGTTAAAAGAAATACTCATGAAGAAATGAAGTATTGTTTTTATTAACTAGTGTTTGATTGTTATTTTATTATTATTATTAGATATATTATTTATATTCATTGTTATTTTATTGTTGAAACTTTATTATTGCAACTTTATATTATTATCACAACAGTAGGACTGAATTACTAAATTAGAACTCTAAATAGATATTCACATAGTGGACTTTCAGTAAGACTGAATCACTTATGGACATTAATAAGTGAATATTACTGAATTACTTGAATTCATCGATAAAAAGTTAAAGTTGCATATTATTGTTATATTTTATTATTATATTTTATATTGTTCTCCTATACTCATACCTTATCAATTTGATTTTGCATTAAGAAGCTAATAATTAGCAACAATTATTGTAACTCGTTATTCTTAAAAGTGTAAATATTTAAAGCAGTTCCCACATAGTCGCGTTTTTAAAATTAATTAATTATTTTTTTTTGCTTAATTGTATTCAGAGGTATTGAACATTTGGACATGTCGGGTCGGCCAGGTGACTGTATTGTAATTCGAGTGTCTTATTTTCCTCCCAATGAATTGTAGGTCAGTTAGACCTACCTGTTCATACATTTTAGGGGGGGATATTGTTACATTATTAAATCTTCCTTCGCGATGTTTCTCTGTTTTATAAATTATCACCAATTTCACTATTTCCTTATTCCTTAATAATATCTATCATTAATTCTATTTAATTTTATTAAATTCCCCTTAAATTCATTATTATTTTGCCCAATTTACTTAAATATAAAGCTCTCAGTTACTCTTAAATTATATCATAAATTCTGATCATTTCTGTGAATTCGAATGTTTTATCGAAAGCCATTTTATTTTATTTTTCCTTTTCTTATTTCCGAGTTTCCCGCGCTCGTCCTGTTCACTGTAAAATGCTTCCGCTTAGAATATGTTAGAACTATTTACTTTATCATCCTCATTGGTCATGACGTAGATTGTACACGTATTCCAAATTATCTCATTGGTTAGAACACGCGTTACGTCATGATCTGGTACCTTTCCGCTTATTCACAAAAAGCGAGTGTAACCGCGCTTCCCTCAGTTTTTTTGTCCGTTTTGCAGTTGTTAACAGTCCCCTGGCTGCGTCTTTTAGTCATCCTGTATTCTAAATAATTCTAATTGTAGTAGTATTCTAATAGTTGTCGAGAAGTATGATCATATTCGATGTTTTTTAACAACAGATTGTGACAACTATTTCAGTGAGAGACGGCACTGCACATTTGAATCATGTGAGAACTGCTTCCATGTCGATTTGTGAAATAAAACATGGAACTCTGAATCGAATGTCTTTTTCTTCATACTGGAGAAACACCCACGATTGCCTGGATCCGCTACGACGACTGCCACTATATTTATTCTTCGGATAATCGATAACTGCGTCCAGTTTTATTCATCGAAAGAACAACCCACTTCACTTACGTAATTAAACTGCAATTTCGTACATCTTATCGCCAATTTTCTTCAACGATTTCGTCGAATTATAACACACACACACACACAAACACACACACACACACACACTTATATATATATATATATATATATTAAAGTACGATTTAAGGATTTTAAGTACGTAGTGGCCGTCACAAATTTATGAAAATATGCTGCATTCAGCCAGTTAAAATGTGCACAAAATAGTGTGTGTTATACAACAATACATACATGTAGCTATATGTATTAATCTATGCCTGAATTGTCTCATCTATGGTGGATGCAGAAACCTATAGAGTGATGTTTAAATGCATTTAATTTTTGCTTTTAATTATAATTTTAAAAAATACCTTTGGCCTTCATTGTTATAATACAAAAATATTCGATCGGCGCATGAATCTCTATTCATGCGCCGATGTCATTGTTTATTAAAAAGCCTAAAAACTTTATTAATATATGAGATGGACATTTAATGAAATCGGTTTGGAGATTCTGACTAAGGAAACATATGTAATCATATTCCTTATTAAACATTTACCAACACAATTAATGATATGTGAGATTATTATTTTACTAATCCTTAAAGTGTAAATAATTTGATACATAAATTATTCACTATATATACAAAGTGTCTTTTCTTATGTCTGGGCAAAAGATGTTAATTTTAGAGATATATTTACAGTTACAGAAAGGTTTTAAAGTTCTTCTTCGTCATGTGAATTTTATTTACGTTAAAAAAAGAATATTTTTTAATTTTCCTTTTTACGAAAAATATATATATATATGCATATATACATATATGCATATGCAATCCATCGTTCCTATAAGTTACATAAAAAAAAGAAAGAAAAGTGAAAAAGTAGAAATTCCTTTCTTCTATGACTAAATGTTTTGTATTTTTTTTTTTTTTTTTTTTTTTTTTTTTTTTTGGTTTTGCAAAAGAATTCTTAGTTACGAAATATAGAAAAGTCATAAATATAAAAAAAATTACATCGGTAATTTTTTATCACCGAATAATGCAATTTTACTGTTGCACAGCATGGAGACTATTAATTACAATACATATATATTAATTTTTATTATTAAATTAATTGTTAATTTTTCTACTTATAAATTAGAGAACCCAAATACCATAGAATTGTTTGAATTTCGTAAATAATAAACAAATATTTTAACGTAAAATAGCTTTTTATAATGAAGACGTGTAACTTTTGAAACATTTTTGCCATATGAACTCTGATTCTAAATTTGACTGTTTGGGAATTATTTATAGTTCAGTCATAAAAATTTGAATATTGCTTAAAAATATATAAATTTTATTCAATAAATTGAGAAAAAGCAAATATTTAAACTCAAAGATTGAAATTATTCAGCAGAGTTTTATTAAGTCATCTGTTTTGAACAATGAGGAATTAAATATAATACTTGTAACTTGCCTTAAATATCACCTCATTTCACTGCATTATTATTTGTTTAATATTGATAAATTTTAATTTTACAAACGTTACAACATATCTGTAATTCTTTTTTTATTTACAGTGGTTTTTGTATTTTTCTTATATCTATTATCTATGGTTACAGGTAAAATAATTAAATTTCGAAAAATAGGTCTTAAATGTCTTTTGTTTCTGCATTGGATTTGACATCGATGAAATCGATAAAAAAAATAATATTAGGAATGTTAAATTTTCTATGCCAAATTATTTTATTTTTAATTTTCAAGACATTTTCATCTTTATACTTTGTATTGTTTATCCTTTTAAAAATACAAAACCATCAATGAAATTTTATCTCAATTTACTATTTCAGATTAATATTTTCACTAAAATACTTGCATAGAAATAATCCTTCAAAGTGCTTCTCTTTATTGCATGTGAATTCCGTTAATCAAACCTGAAAGAATTTTGTTACGCATTGAACAGATTTTGTTTAACATCTCAAGTTGTGAAATCTTTCTGAACTCTAATCTTTAAAGATTACCGTAATTATAGGGAAAGTTTTACTTTTCACGAAACTCTATCGATTAAAAACGTAAGGAAAGTTGGGAAACAAGCAAAACAAAAGGGGATTTAATCTGTTGCGGATAATTAACATTTCCTGGAAAAAATTGATTATAGAACTGTTATGAAAAAAATACAGTGCGTTTTAAAATAAATGCATATTTAAGGATAATATTATTATTTAATTGTCATATTTTTGTAAAAAAAAAACTGAGGAGTATAAATCTTTTAGATCACCTTTATAATGAAAATCTATATTAATAAAAGAAAGTTTTTGTCTCAATGTGTGTATCGGTTTGTCGCACGTACATGTGTTAAAATTTGGCTCCGTATAGACGAAGAAACGTTTGAATGAATACTTTAGATTTTTTCTTAGATATCTAGTAACTTTATGTTGAACTAAACGATTTGCGTATTTCCTCGATGTTCCAAGTTTTGCCGTCGTATTTGGCTCACTCACAAAAGTAATCCAAATTCAACCTTTTTGCCAGATATAGTAAATTTTTGCTTCTTTTGAATAACATTTATTTGAAATTTGGAATTGTTTTCTTGCATTTTTCCAGTTTAAAAAAATAAAAACCATCATTTCGACGAAAATGGAAAAAAAAATCAATCATTTTCTCTTTGATAAATTACCCTTTCAATTCTAGTATAGAACAAACTTTTGGGAATCGATTTGAAAGAAAAATAAAAAATATGAAATAGTTTTTTTAATGAAATATTAAAGAAAGTGGGGGAATAATTTTGTGTGTGAAAAAAATCCAAAACATACTTTGAAAAAAGTATCGTTAGTTTCCTAGGCATCCCTATTTATCTTCAAAAACTATTGATATGACGACGCTACTGATTTAACCCTTTATAAGGCAGTGGTATGTATTTTATCACCTAATTTTAATCCCAGAATTCCAAATTTGTACCAGATTTTTTATTGAAATGAGGACATCTAGTTAAAATATTTGAAATTAATTTGTTCCCTAATTCTGGTGGCATTCCTATATTTCAACATCCTATCAACATAAATAATTTGCCTTATAAAGGGATAAGGGTCGGGAACATTCTTTATCATTCGGGGAGTGGAAAGAGGTGTGGCACGTTTAGAAAAAGTCTAGCACTGCAAGTATTTAAAGTAATAACGGAAAATGTTAAAACTATTTTTAAGGCGCGGCCATTATGGTCTTCATTTTTATTCGTCGTGAGTAAAGTGGTGAATTGAGATTTTATACTTACAGATGGTCTAGAAGTGCACTCCCCCTGCCTTCGGAATTCTACAGTGTCCCACAGGAGCTACACAATGTTCCTTCCGAAAAAAAAATCAGAATTCAACGCTCATTTTGCAATATTTAAGGTTATTATCTATGGAACAGGTAACGGCGGTCGAATCAGGTGGTATTAAAACAATAACTATTTTAAATATTTGAACTTATATATTTTTAATTTTAAGATTCTTTATCCTTTATACAATTTTGTATGTATGTGTTGTGAAATTTAATGATAAATATATTATTTATGTCGTCTGTGTATGTCTTCAAAAATTAATTATAAATGGCGCATTGATTTTTTTTTGTGTGTAATACACTTCATCCGTATTGGTCTAAAAAATCCATAATGAATCTAACCAATGTAGTTTGAAAAATTATTAATAGAAACCTATGTGTAGATAACGAATATTATAATGTATCTCTCTGTGTCTTATTTTACATCTTAAAAATAAAAATAAGTATGAATTTTTTCTAATACTTAAATATTGTCATATATACAATATGACATTGGCATAATATCACACATCCCATATTTTAGTATTAATTAAATTTTTATGTATATTTTTTGATACGAGAAAGCGTTTTATAATTCTGAGATACTTCATTTAACAAGATCTGTTAATTAACGGACGAACATAATATATATATACTACATATGAACATACATATACTATAGCTCTTTGAAGGGTCCCATTGGTATACGTAAAAGAAAAAAATACGAATCCGACAAATTTTACTGTTATTGCCTCTAACACAGAAAGTCCCAAATTGAATAATGTGGATGTTCAGATAGATATTAGTATATATGCACTGGGATAGCTATTAGTATACATTTTACACCAACCAGTTTGTAAAGATTAAAGTAGAACAATAAGAAATGCGATGCTAATATCATATTTGGAACGTTTATTTAGAGTCTATTTTTGAAATTCATTACATATATAACTGATATACATGCATCTAGAGATTTATGCCAAATAAATCAAAATTACATTATTTTTTCAGGTAAGTAAGAATGATTTTATTGTTTGATGCATTTGATCTCATATGGTTGCAATGCAAATTTTATTTTCTATATACGCAACAATGGAGATATGTTTTTAATTAAAAAAATAAGCAAAATTATGCATCAAGCATAATTTATGAAAAACTTCCCAACCCTTCCACAATGCTTTTAAGAAAAATTCGCTCTTTAATAAGGAAAATAAGATACCTAGGTGAACGTAATAGAAAACGCATAACACATTTGAAATTAGATTTCAACAATTACCCCGTACATAACCGGAAAATTACTTGTATTTTATGTTCAGCCCTGTATTTGATCTATAGATTTGTATATATTCTACATAGTATGCTTAAATTAATTTTAGCAAGAAAACACATGGTAGAATAAGAATTCCCTTTCATCAATTTGTATCAATAATCGGAAATATACTTGGATTATGTTATGCAGCTCTGTACTTTATCTACGGATTTTTATACACGTCACATATTAAGCTAAAATTAAATTCATACTAAACAAGTTGGAAATTGTACGTCAAACGTCACAAACGAGGTGCGTTCGTACGCAAGTTTTAGAATTAAATTCATGATATCCCGTGCGTAGAACGGGTTAAACAGCTAGTTAAGTATATATTTTATGACACTGTTCATACAAATATCTTAACTAGTTATATAAATATTCAGATCTTGATGATTTTTAATTCTGTGAAATGAATTATATCGTCTGCAGATTAATTTCTGTCATAAAATAAGTATCTCGGTCGCTTTGACGATTAAACTTCGGAAGCTCCTATAACAAAAAAGCACCGATTTAAAAAAAAATCAAATTTCTTAATAAATATTTTTATTAATATCTCCTAAAGTTTTGATTCGATTTTAATAAAATTTGAAATATCTCTACAAAATTCTGCAAAGATAATATATTTTATATTGCATACCATTTGGTTGGGTAGTTTTTGCGTTGTTATATGCGGACAGACAGACAGACGGACAGACAGACAGACGGACGGACAGACGGACAGACAGACAGACGGACGGACAGACGGACGGACCAAACGACGACTATAGGTGCTACGTATTTATATAATTACGAACGCACCTAAAAACGATAAAACTGCTGAAATCACACTTCTAGAAATTATTATTAATAGACGGTTATATATCTAGTTCCTAGCGCGGTCCTGTATATGATTTTATTTATATTCCGCAATTGCACTAAATTTATATTCAATAATTATTTATATTCAATTAAAAACCATATTTAAGCAATCTACGCACGTAATCAGGAAAGCTTACTAATTCTTTCTTTAGTGTAACCTATATTTAATCTATACAATTTAAACACTCCACACAGTATGCAAATTTTATTTAAACTTAAAAATGCATACAATAACTTAAAATTCACTTTCACCAATTATCCTTAATAGACAGTATTTCGATATAATACTGTATAGGAAATATTTTGTGTGTCCCGGTAAATCAGAGATAAATGCTGTGCACATCATATTCTACAAGAAGCGTCTTGTAGAAAAACTCAGCAATGTAAATCATATTCATTATATTTGAAATACAGTCACGTAATTAAAATATGCTTCGAATCATTATATAATGGACTTTCGTGTAAAGGAATAATAAGTTATTTGCACCTCATATTCTAAACAATGCATGCTTTATTACATAAACTACGTAAATACATGCATTTACTACATAAATACATATATACTTTATTAGGGTTGAAATTTGTAACATTATTTAAAGGCATTTTCCCATTGACCGTGACCCTAGTAGCAAAATGTCATCGGCCTTTGAATGGCCTCTCATCGAAATCCGATGAAGTGATGAGCGGCCGGTCATCGGATTCTCATCGGATAACGATGAATTGTCATCGGAAATTGCTCAGAAATGTCTCATCGGCCTTGGATCCATCGATCATCGAAATCCGATGAATTTTAGAAAATAATATGATGAAAACCCGATGAGTAAGATTTTATCATGATGAATTTACGATGAGTTTTTGATGAGTACACAAGCAAATTCCGATGAAAAAACGGCGAATTATTGGTTGGTTGGTTGGGATGTAAATTTAATAAGCAATTTTTGAAACATGTCATTCATGAGTATATTAAATATACACATTAGATTTAAATTCAGCTGATGGAAATTTATATTTAGTTTTTACTGTTATCACTCTTTGAAAAATGAATTATACTTAAGTTTTCTTTTTGGTGGGGGGAGAAGAGAACAAAATTAATTATAAAAACATCAAATGTTCCAATTTTCTGCTACTCCTTCAGCTAAATAATCTTTTAAAATTCTAAAAATTAATGTCTTATTATAAAGTCTGTTTTTTCTGATAATCAAAATTTTTGTTTGCTACAACTTTTTCTTTTTTTTAAAGAAAAAATATTTAATACATTTTGCTTTGTATAGTTTAATAATTAAAAAATTCTTGCTGTTATATTTTACATGTGTTTAAACATTTGTTAATTTTTTTTTTATTAATTCCATAAATTGCATACCTAGGTTTCGTCTCTGAAATCTTTTTTTAAACATAATTATGGATGTAATTTAGCTCATTTAACCCTCACGAGTCTCATAGTCCTTGCTCAGCCCCCTCGCCACACAGAGCACACTGAATTCCATGTTATGCTTCAGTCAATTTTCTTTACCATAAAAGTTCAAAAGCTTTTCTCTATTTAGTCTTCTGAAAATAACGAACACCTTGGAAGGGAAACAAATTTGTTCTTTATTTGGAGGTGTCTGCTATTCAGAGGTAAAAATGTGCAAATATTTGTATAAACTTTTCTCTGGTCTTCCGAAAATAACAGGCACCTCGGGGGAGCCAAATTGTCCTTTGTTCAGAGGTGTCTGCTATTCAGAGGTAAAAATGTGCAAATATTTGTATAAACTTTTCTCTTTATGGTCTTCTGAAAATAACAGGCACCTCGGGGGAGCCAAATTGTCCTTTATTTGGAGATGTCTGCTATTCAGAGGTAAAAATGTGTAAATATTTGTATAAACTTTTCTCTTTATGGTCTTCTGAAAATAACAGGCACCTCGGGGGAGCCAAATTGTCCTTTATTTGGAGATGTCTGCTATTCAGAGGTAAAAATGTGCAAATATTTCTATAAACTTTTCTCTTTATGGTCTTCTGAAAATAACAGGCACATCGGGAGAGCCAAATTTGTCCTTTGTTCAGAGGTAAAAATGTGCAGACATTTCTATCAGCTTTTTTTTCTTTTTGGTCTTCTGAAAATAATAGACACCCCAGGGGAGCCAATTTGTCCTTTATTTGAAAGTGTCTGCTATTAAAGTAAAAATGTGAAATATTTCTGTTTTGAATTACAAAAGTATTCATTAGAAGTAGGTGTAAGTTCTGAAACCCCCATAAAGGTGTTTCAGAAATTTTACTCTATATGCACATATTCATTAACTTTTTACTTTAATCAAATAAATTTCACTTATTTTTTAAGTGGAGAGGTGGTTAAATAAATCACAATATATACCAGTGTTGAATTCAGGGGGTGGCCCAGGAGGGGGGAGGGGATTCTGCCAGGAAGATTTTATGCTTTCAATGGTCAAAAAGTGGAACTCCCTTCCCCAGAACTCTGTACTGCCCCCCCCCCCCCGGGAGCCATATAAATCCCTCCCGGAGAAAAGTGTCTGAATTCAACACTGATATATAGACAGTAGTCCTGGCTCTCTTATCAGAGCCCAATTTATGTCATCAGAGTTAGAGCCCAAAAGTAAGCAGTAGAAAAATGTTAACACTAAAATTGTTCTAAGAATAATATTCTCGTTTTAATCTTTTTTAATTAGTATGAATCCTACAATCATTGTTTGACAAAAAAAAAATGTATATTTAAGTAAATATTTTTTTTAGAAGGGGGGGGGGAGCTGAATTAGAAGAGTTCCATATTTTCCTACTTATTAGTTTATTTCTACTACTATCCTACTTAGTTTATTTCTGAAAAAATACCCCTTTCATTTAAATAATCTTATTACTTATCATATTGTCTCATCGTTAACGCCTCTCTTTTAATCATTTCTTACTTTCAAAAAACTAATTTACATAAAAACTAATATCAAATGCATTTTTTGTGTTAATATTCGACTTGCAGTTGTAATAACTCATACTTTCATATGTTGTATATGTTTGATAGAAATATTTTAAAATCATTTTATTATCAATTCTAAATTATTGCATGTTCTATTTCGATAAGATTTTACACTTTAAATTTTTCATCATAAAATTTGCAAAGCTTATTTCTTTCATTCTATTTGATTTTAAAATAACATATATATACATTTGTACCTTGGTACAGAAAGGCCTAATGAAAGCTTTTGTCAATTTGAGAAAAAGTGTTTAAATGCATATTTTAAAAATTCTTTTAATTACTGAATAAAAAAAAACAGTTATAACTACAGTTACTGAAAAAAATAGTTATAACTACAAAGTTATAACTATTTCTGTGAAGTGTTTGGTGCATACAGACCACAAATGAAGTTTTTAAGCATTGGCTGTTTTTCTACCAAGGTACAGATGAATAAGAGTAAGTTATACTATTGTATAAACAATCATAACTTACTCGACTATTATTTTTTTAATTAATGCAATTTTTTATTGGGGGGGGGGTCTAAGTAGGTAGAATTTTAGTCTGTTTACAGACCCTTGACAAGAGGCATACCAAAGGAAAGGGCTCATGCTCTCCCCTTGTTTTAAATCACATGAGCTGTCCCAAATACATATCTTTTCTCATATTTGTCAATTTCCTGCCTTTTCTATATAAATAGATTATGCAAAAAAACCCTTTGAACCAGAAAATTTAATTAAATGTCTCTTTCTTCTATGTGTTAGTCATTTAAAGTCTACTTTGTTTATTTCATTAAATAAAATTTCTGTTTCAAAGTATTTCTTTTTTTCTTTCTTTAAGCTGGAGGTTGATATGCTTATCATATTTTCTTTGTTTAATATTTGATAATTCATCTCTGTAAAGTGCAAAAAATAAACTCTTGAAGAAGGACATCTTAATTAGATATTTCTAAAACAAATGAATCAGGTGCAGCATTGCAAATCACATTTTTACTTCAAACTAGTGCTCGTGAATATACATTTAAACGTATACGTAGTTAAGCCTTTTTCCCATACTATACCTATCCAAAATCGTTACCGGTTACAATATGTTTTATACGTATATTCGCGAGCACTACTTCAAACCCATTTTATGTAATATTCAAAACGTTCAAGTCTATGGCTAATTTCTTTATATTAGTTTTACCTAGCTATGTTTAACGAAACAAAATCCTATGTCATACTCCAAGATTGCATTCACTGTGAAAATTTCTGTTAGGGAGGCAGGGGCTCTCTCCCTCTGAAATCCACATCTCATTAATATGATTTAAGAACAATAGACAGAATTATTTAAATTAATATTTTATTAATTATTGATCAATCTAATTGGCCAATTTATTTGAAAATAACTTTTTGAGCCTTATATGTTATTTAATTCCACATCAGTGCTGTCACAATTTTCTTTTTAAAAAATGGCCTAATTTATATAAATTTATGCAACTTTATATTATTTATTATGGAATTAGGCTTCATTAAGTAGCACAGGATTACACAATATTTTTAAGAATCCCATTTAAAACAACCCACTTCTCAGACATCCCACATATTTTTGTTAGGATAGTAATGATTAAGTTAATAATTAACATATCCCATTCTTTGGGATTGGGTACAGGGTCATTCCATGGTAACTTACGTTACATTTAGAATAATTGACTTCAGTAATTTTAGTGATATAACATGAAAAACTATTCAAAACATAAAGTTGATGTGATTTGATAACTAAACTTATCCAAACTGAAATTTGGATGAAAATTACCCAAATTTAGTGCAATTTCTTGAACAGTGGCAATTAAATTTCTTATGGTAACTTACGTTCTTTTTTCAGTAACGTAAGTTACACAGTAAATATAATTTCTAGATTTCAAGAAATCTTACTAAATTGAAGTAATTTTCATGCAATTTTTTTTTATATGTTTAATTAACAAATCACATCAACTTTACATTAGGAATATTTTTTTGGTGTTATATTATTAAAATCACTGAAGTCAATTATTCTAAATGTAATGCAAGTTACCATGGAATGACCCTACAACTTATACATTATAAAAACTTCTCTTCAAAAAATAAGCATGGAAATGAAGATCAGGCACAAATCTGAAACAAATGTAACAATTTATTGCAAATTTTACAGAAATATTAAAAAGCAGTCTGCAATATGTGAACAGAATAAAGTTTTCAATGTGCGAGTACAAAATAAATAATGCTTATCAAAGTTATATTTTCAGTTAATATTATGACAAACTTTAAAAAGACTCGCAACAAATCTGCATTTCAAGAAAGTACAAGAGCAAATTTTAAAGCAAGTTTTCCTCACCATTATAGTTTCATACTGTTCTATGCCAGAAATAATTTTTTATATGTATGCTTCAACTTCTGTAACATTATTGAATTCCATTCATACTGATTTTTTCTTTTGATATCTTAACTGAAACAAAAAAAAAAAAAAAAAAAAAAAAAAAAAAAAAAAAAAAAAAACAGATTTTTGTTAGGTTTCACTTTTTGTGAATTTCTTGCAGCTCAAATTCTTTAATATTAAATTACGTTGAATTCTGAAAGTCCACTGTTTCAATAGTTTATTTGAACAACATACAACAATGTTTATTTGATTACATTATTGAAAAGTTATTCTATTTGGGGGGGATGACTCAAGAAAATGACATTAATTTTTGATGAAGTCATTAAGCTGAGAAGTTTTTGAACACTAAAAACATTCTTTGGAAGTGCAAAAAAAAAAATATTTTCAACATCTGTCCCAAACGATCTGTGTGAACAATTCCACATAAAGTGGAATAGGTAAAAGCTTTAGTTAGCTTGTGTTATTTAAAATATTTAACATTTAACTGAAGTTGTTCAATTAAGAAAATTTAATTTCATAATTGAAACAAATTTTAAATTACTACTATAGTAAGTATACAGTCAAACCTCATTAACGTAAATCTCAAGGTGAATATATTTTTTCTCATGTTATCAATAGTTTATATTATTAGTAACTAAATCTTGGTATTCATTTTGACATACATTGTAGGAACAGTCCATATTCAAAGTATTTCAGGTTAATTCTGTAAATGTTCATGAGGTTTGAATGTATTTTTGTGGTTTAATAGCAACATCGGTCTCAAATTATCTTTTATTTTCTGTTAAAATACACATTAGGCCAGCTTACTGATCCAATACACATTATCTTAATTTAATAGTTTTTCCAGTTTTAAATCTCTATATTTATAGAAAATATCACATTGATGTTAACTATTTTATCTTATTCTTTAAATCTTGAAGTGGAATTCTAAGAATCATATACTGTCTGCATTTTTTAATTACTATATCAATAAAATACCCTAATATCTGGCATATAATCTGCTGATCAAACAAACATGTTTAAACCCAGAAATTTTAACTAATAAATTTATCATATTTCTATGCACTGCAGATTAGGCAACATTTTTTAAGTAAACTTCCCGACATAAAACTTATTTAATTTGCTGCGAACTATACATTGAAAATTAGAGTACATTAACTTATCATTTAATTATTCATCAACTAAAGTTATGAGGCATTTGAAAGTTGTATACAAGTTTAACAATAACAAAAAAACAGGGAGAAAAAGGAAAATTTTTTTTTTCCTTTTTTACTTTACCTTGTTGTCCCTCCCCCCCAACCCTTTTAATATAAAAACCAAACAAAATATTTTACAAAACACAAATCTTTTAAATTAAATAAGTTTCTAAAATTATTTATTGTCAAATTATTAAACTGAAACTTAATAGCATACAAATCAAATATAGCTAATAATTTCAATATGAAACTTGAATTAACTCATTCGCTAAAAATTTATTTTTTAAATAACATAAATATAACATATGCGTCAAAAATAATTTCAAGGTAAGTTTTAATATATTAAGTGCATCAATTACACTTTTTACATTTATAAATAATGTTCCAACTTCAGTGCAGGTAACAAAACTGCTACCAATATTCCATTTTCTGCTTTGTAGAGGGTGATCTCATGAATGTCATCAGATTTAAAATACTTGTTCACAAAGCTAAACAAAAAGAGAAAAAAAATTGTAAATTTTTATGCATAACTGTGTGTTATGTATATACATATAAAAGTATGGTTTATTTCAGTTAGCTTTAATAAGCACGCTTGTATTTTATTTCAATGGGAGAGATATAGGGTCATTCTAAAAACAAAGGTCCATTTGAAGATTTTTAAGATTGTTAAAAGAAAAGAAAAATATCTTTTGAGATGGTTGAATACTTATTCAAAAAAATAAACTAAAGATGAAATTATGATTTTGGCCCCAGCTTAGTTTTTTCATTTTCCTAGGATATTTCCTGAAAATTTTGGTCTGCACAGACCTCTAATTTCTGCTTTATTTAATATTTGTTAATTTTTCTTACATGACTATATATCGAGTAGTTCGAAAAACTCCTTTTGTTTGGGAAAACCAATTCATGCCGAAAAATTCTGCTATGAATTATCAGACATCAGAAATAATGTCTAATAATTAAATGATAGAATTTTCCAGTCTTTATGATGTCAAATCATTTGTTAGAAAATATAACATAAATTCATTAATGAATCTCTATGCAAATTTTCTGACTGATTGAAGAGATTCGTGATCTATTAAAATTTCATATTGTTCAACTCAAGATTTTTCAGCAATTGATTGACAAAATTTTAAATTTTTTCCATGATCGTTTAACAAATATATATTTTTTTTTTTTTCCTGAATGACGAAATTCTCTATTTCTGCAATTGTTTGACATTCACAATTCTTTTTTTCTGTGACTATAAACGAAATTAGCGATTTTTTCTGCAACTATTTTATGAACCTCACGATCATTTGACTAAATTCACGATTGTGACGATAGACAAATTAGTAAATCCCCCCCCCTCCTTCCCCAATCGGTTTACGAAATTCTCATTTTTTCACAATTGTTTTATAAAAATTGCACTGAAATTGCGATTTCCTCCACAATTGTCTGACAAATTTCACAATTTTTCGCATGACCAATTTACAAAATTCTCTATTTGCATGATATTTTGACAAAAACGTGATTTTTTTCTGCCTAATCGTTTGACGAAATTCTCGATTTTTATTCATGGCAGTTTGACAAAATGTGTGCTTGGGGGGGGGGGGGGTGCCCAGATTTTTTTTTTAAACAGATAACAAAACTGAAAACAGACACACCATACATGTGTGTGTGTGTGTGTATACATGAATGCACAAGCCAGCAGTATATTAATTATGAACACAATAATAATAATGCAATAATAAATGTCACAATAAATAAAAAAGTTAAAGTATTATAGTCAGGTTTTATGGTAAAACCTCACTATAAACTCAGACTCAGTGCCGTAATAAAGTTATTGCTGCTAGTGTTTCTTAACCAGGTACCACATCGGATAGGCATACTATTGATGGTTTAAGTTACAACTATTTAAGGCAGGTGTTATTCAGAAATGTTGTAATCGAAAGGCATTTTCCATTGATTGGTAATTGCAACTTTCAGAAAATACTGTCAAAGTTGGTGTTTTGAACCAAATTTCCGGACGTGACAGCGAGAGAAACGAGACAAACCTGCCATCACATGACTAAAGTCACTTATAACTCGATAAGTATTTTATTTATCAAAAAATTAAAAATGTAATTAGATTCAAAATCACTTCAATAGACAGGTCTGCCAATTTTGTGCCTTTACATTTAAAAATAAGTCATAAAATATGTCAGAAAGTTTCGCATTTGTTGAGCAGGGAATTTGAAAACAGCTTTATAGGAGTATAAATTATTCTTACTTTCTTTGGTGACTGTGCCTTCTAAAGATTTGACGCCGCCATGTTGTACAATTATTTTCTGTTTTAAAACATCCTCAATTGTCTTGCACTTTTTGCAGATTTTTCTAAAGTTTGTTTTCTCTTTTTAGGCTGTTCCATGTTTTTTAAATACACATGATAAAGTGTGAAGTATATTTATAAATTAAACATAATTTTCATTTGGCACAAGAGAATGAAAAACAAACTGAACAAAACAACATAATTTTCTCTTCTCAAAAACCCTCAAATGATTGGCTTTATAATTTACCACTTTGTTGAGTCTTTTTTTCTTTACTTAAAAGATAAAATAATTAACAGGGGTAGTACTAGCCCTAGATGATATTTCAGGACACATTTGCTTGGCATACTAACGAAAAAAAAACGTAACTCCCTCTTCAACTTAAATACATTTTATTATCATAAATAGTACACTATATACACAAATTTTTTGTTTTAAAAGTATAGGTACAATTAAAAGAAAATTAATTTTATCAGAACCCTTTGACCAAGCTGCTAAAAATTTGCAATTTTTCCATTGCTAAAGGACAAAAATCTATTTTTTCTTTGCTGATCAACGAAAATTGCATTTTTTTTTTTTTTTTTTTTTGACTGACAGACAAAAATAGCAAGCTTTTTTTTAAATGACTAATTGATAAAAATTGTGATTTTTGGTAACTGATCATCACTAAAAATTAATTTTTCTTGTGCAAATCGATGAAAATCAATATTTTTAACAATAAATTGAAGAAAATTGTGAATTTCATGATCATTTTGCATCAGTAATAAGGTACACTTACCCCCTATTTGATATCAAATACCGATCTAGCATAAAACTTCAGGAATTTTAGGACCGACTACCATATTTTAGGACATTTCAGGACCAGGGTTGGAAAAAAACGGTTTTTTAAGGGGGAAAAAAAACGGGTTTTTTTAAATTATTATATAAACAGCATTTTTAAGAAAAAGATTTAGATTTTAGTAAGTCATGATGATTTTTTATAATTAACAGTTAATAAATGTTAAACATTCAGATTAGTACTTAATTTTTTTAAATAATTAATAAATACAAAAAATTATAATTAAATTACCTCATAAGTATAGATTTCTACAGGGAAAGTTTTTTTGTTTGAAAAATTTAGCTATTATTTTATTACTATACAAAGAATATAAAACTTTTGGAAAATAATTAAAGAAATTATGAGTATTGATACAAAACATAATAAGGTGCAAAGAAAAAAAAACATTTTACTAAATCAACAAAAAATAAGCTAAAATATAAAGTATTTTCATAAGCATAATTTGTGTTCATAACCAAAAAATTATTTACAGTATCAATAATATGAACATCAACAAATGATAACAAGTCTCTTAATATATATAGATAGTACTTTAAAAATCAAAAAATTATTTTTTTCTAATTAAAAGGAAAAACACACATGTATTGACTTACCTGATTTATCTGTGAGTAACACTTATAGAAATTGAGACATAGACTTAAAATCATTTATAATTTTAAAAATAACTTTATTTTTCTTAGTTAAACATATTTAGGAAAACAATTTCTTTTATAAAAGCAACTTCATGCATTTAATTTTAATTAAAAGCTCTAAATAAAAAGACAAGTTTTGAAGCATTTTCCAATCCTAACTTATTTCGTATTTTTGATTGAACCAATCCAATTGTTGAAAATATACTTTCAACACTTGCTAAGGATACTTCAGCTGTTATAAGTTGTTCAATTTTAGTAAAGACTTTGCTGTTAAATTTATTTACTTGAATTTACAGACTCTTCCACCATTCATATGGGGCGACTTCTTTTACTATATTCTGCTAGAAAAAATGTTCTTCAAAAGGTGGAGATTTTGCGTTAAATTTTATAATTAGTGCAAGCATAGAGTTAGATGAATATTTTTGTTTTGCTTAGTGCTATGTTTACATTCCAGCAAACTGAGAAAAATGCAAAATATGGCCAATGATTTGAAAATTAGGAATGTTTATGGCAAATTTTTATACAATGCAATTTTTTAATACACTGTTTGAAAACTTACTCGCCCAATTAGATAATTTACAAGCCACTGGCAGGTAATGTGATGTAATTCCCCACCTCTGGTTGGATTGATTAAAAATGTTTGTCGTTTTACAAATTTCATCATTTTTTTTTAAAGATTTGCTTCGCTTCTAGCTTGTGCATAACTTGGATTTTGCATTTTTCACTAAAGTGTAAAATAAATGAAAACATTAGGGAATATGAAAAAAAAAAAACAGCATGGTTTTTTTTTTAAAACCACTTGGTTAACCAAACAACCCTGTTCAGGACGTTTTTATTTTTTTCAGGAATTTTAGGACAAGTACTACCCCTGAATTAAGCAAAGCTTCCATATGTAAATGGTTCTGTTTTCCGCAAATACTCTCAGTAAAGAAAAAAAAAAAAAAAGAGTATTGTCAGTGTGAACATCTAATGCGACTGACGCCTTGCAAACATTATCAAAAGCACGCATCAGTAGTGTCTGGGCCTGTATATGGAATATTTCGCATCCTAAAATATTTTACTTTATAAAATATTGCTGCATGAGCACAAATGTAATGCGAAAAATATTAATTATCAGTTATTGTATCATAATACTTGGGAAATGATTGTGTTCTACAGGAGTGATAATATATGAAAAATAAAATCTATTTTTTTCCTGTAACCTTGCTTTCATTATTTTTTTTTAATGAATTTTGATTATTTAAATTAGATTTTAAAATCATGCGTGTATCTGCGTAAGAAGGGGGAGGGGGGCACCAGGGTACCACTCCCCCTGGTTATGCACATGTTATGTTTTTCTTTTGAAGGAAATTAAAAAATATTTTGTGTGGCTATCAGTCTCACATATGTCATACTTTTTAAGTATGCTGAAGTTAGAGAAAAAAAACACGGACAAGATGACACTTTTCTAATTTTCAATTCCACTAAAAACAGGTTCATATCATGCACTCCTCCCCCCCAAATTTTCAAATATCAATGGGTTTCTGTAAAATTTGTAAAACGTTTACGTTGTTTTATGTCATGCAAACCTGAAAAATTCGAGAAAAATGCTTCATATTTTCCAAAATTAGCAATTTTTTAACAAGCATTCACATCTCTACAAATTAAAATGGAAATTTGAGAGGGGGGGGGGGACAGAATTTTCCTGTTTTGCCATTATTTATGTTCCTGCAGACTCAAGGAAGAAAAAAAAAAAGAGGGGGAAATTCGCAGTACATTTCCATTATTTTGGAACGTTTAGAATTATGGCATTACTTCAGTAATACAGATTTTAGGTCCTGCATACTTGTAAAACAAGTCAAAAATTTTAGCTTTAGTTCCAAAGACTCCAAAAATGCAACAAAAACACAAAATTTTACAATTTTAGCTTTATTTCAAGATCAGCAGACTCAAAGAAAAAAAAAGGGGGGGTGAACAGAGTTTTCCCCAGACAGTTTCAGAAAGATGCTGCACCCTGCCTGCCCTTTGGTTTACAAAATAGCACCCTTCTTGACCTTTTCAGTAAATTAATTAGCACCCTTCTTACCCGTCAGTAAAAAAAGTACTCTTTCTTCTTTTTGCATTAAAAATTTTGCTTTCATAGTAAAAACAGACTCAATGTTGTCTTAAAAAGAGTGCCCTGATTTTTTCAACTTTAAAAACCAAAAGAATACCTTTAACAATTAAAAAAAGTGCCCTTAAGAATCTGAAAAGTGTCCTCAAGAATTCAAAAAAATCCCTGACGGCTCGGCCTACAGGCACAGGTAGATTTCGAAGACACAGACCGTGGGGCGCCTGTTTGTCGGGAATTGCGGAAGAAATTACCTTTTAGCGATGATGCGGCAGTTGGAACCGCCTACTTCAAAACCTAACTTGTTTGCAGGCAGAGCCAGCAGAGATTTTTTTTAAAAATTTTTTTTCGCTATAAGAGTTGGTCCTATAAAAAACTTGTCAATATAAAAGTTTTAGATAATATTAAGAGGATTTATAATAAATTTAAGCGGATTTGAAATCTTGGGAATTGACGAAGTTATGAATTTTTTTCTTCTAAAACCCCCCTCCCCCCCCCCTTTAGGCAATTTTTAATTATATCAAAAATCTGTCATACATAAATTTTCGGCCCTTCTCCTAGAAACAATAATAACTTCAAACGGTTTCGATACGTATCATAATTAAGAAATTATGGGTTTTTTTCTGTTTTCACAAAAAGCCCCCCATCCCCCCCCCCTGGTTCAATTTTGCCCATTAACGAACTTGACCGATATTTTCTGCCCCTTGATTTTATGTATCAGTTTCGAAAAGATGCGGGAGTTGGAACCGCCTACTTTGAAAAATAACTTGTTTGCAGGCGGAGCCGGCAGGGATTTTTTTTGTTTTTAATTTTTTTTTTGCTATAACGGTTGGTCCTATAAAAAACTTGTCAATATAAAAATTTTAGATAATACTAAGATGATTAATAATAAATTTACGCGGATTTGATATATTGGGAATTGACGAAGCTATGATTTTTTTTCTTCTAAAACCCCCCCCCTTGGGGCCATTTTTAATTATATAAAAAATCTGTCATACATACATTTTCGGCCCTTTTCCTGGAAGTAATAATAACTTTAAACGGATTCAATACAATAATTAAGAAATTATGGGTTTTTTTCCGTTTTCACAAAAAGCCCCCCCCCCCCATTTCCCCCCCCTTGGTTCGATTTTGCCCATTAACGAACTTGACCGAGATTTTATGCCCCTTGATTTTATGTATCAGTTTGGAAGAGATTTATGGAGAATTTTTTCAGTTATCGTGTCCATAAAAAAGTGACATAGACAGATAGATAGATAGATAGATATATATAAAGTTTTGAACTGGGGTGGTTTTGGGTTCTGGGAGTCATGATCGGCGTAGATATGCAAAAATTTTTCAAAATTTCCAACTTAGGTGAGAATGTAATAGGTAGTATTTCTTACGAAATCTACCTAAAAGTGCCCTTAAGAATAAAAATGTACCCTTTTCTCACCACCACCAGCCTGCACTTTTTTAAACCTGGAGGAAACTCTGGGTGAACATTTTAGAATTTCAGTGTTACTTCAGCTCACAAGAATGACAGATCTGAAGAAGGGGGGGGGGGGGGGGGCAAAATAAAAGTAACAATAGTTTAAAACAAAACAAGTATTTAATGTTTATTTTCATTATACCTTTCATGACTGCATCAATTTATTATTCAATGTATTGTTTTATAGAAAAGGTAATAAAAGTAATAATAGTTTAAAAAAAAAAAAAAACTTTTATAAGTATTCAATGCTTATCTTTAAAATCATCAATCTGCATCAATTTATGTAGTTTCAAAAAATTTTCATTGCAATATGTTAATTTGGCATGGACTCTGATTATTGAAAATTCGCCACTTTGATTTAAACTTGATAGAAAGCGCAAAACTATTAAATTTATTACAAAAATAATATTTGCTCCGTTTCTTTTTTAAGATTATTTTTTTTAGCAACAGGGGAAAAAAAAGCATCTGAGTAAAAGCCAAAATTTTGCAATTTAAGAGGAAGAAATGCTCAAGCTAATGTTAAGTCTCAATAGGAAAGTTATTTTCAAATTTCTCGCTAGCATTTTAATTTTTTTTTTACATAGGATGGCTGAGGTTGATCTCTAACATTGTGCGTTTTTACTTTATTGCATTTTCAATTTTGGAACCAGTTCTGAAAGTGAAAGTACTCTTATATGAAAAAACTGGAACCAAAATTGGAAAAGTAAAAACACACATTAGAAATAACCTCAGCTATCCTAAGCAAAAAAAAAAAAAAATTCAATATTAAAATGAGAGTGAGAAATTTGAAAATAACCTTCCCATAGACTTAACATCAGTTTGTGTGTTTTATTTGCATGACTAGTGTAGGCCCTTAAGCCTTATTTGAAGTCTCGCAGACTTAGGGTAAAATAAAAGGGCAAAAAAGTTGGAATTTCAGTGTTACTTCATCTCACAAACATGAAACACCCGAGGAAGAGGGGGGGGGGGGAAGAAAAAAAAGTCACAATAGTTAAAAGAGTTATAGTTGATCAGATTATACACATTAATATTCAAAAATATAGTGTCTTTAGCATTAAACAGAATTATAATTACCGCTAAACAGATCTCGCATAAAAATTATGCTGCATCTAAACATTGTCAGAGCGAACTCAGGAATTTTAAGGACATCCTAAGGATAAAAAATCAAAATATAAGTGTAATGAAATGAAAGCAAACTTTTTAAAAAAGTACTGACACACAAACACACACACACACAAAAAAAAAAAAAAAATCAAACTTCTGGATTTCCTAAGGTTTTTCAAGTGCAATGCTAAAAGTTAAATCATAAGATAGAAATTCTTTTTTAAAGATAAGTATTTTTAATATAAAAACATCTATAAATACAAAACATGTACTTTCCTGTTATGGGGGTGGTCTTGGCGGTTTTCAAGTTTGGCACAATTCAGGCTTTAGAAAGTGAGATTTGTTGTCAACTGATATGAAAGCAAACCTGATAAATTTTAATGTTTGTTTATATATGTATTTATAAACATTTTAGGTACTTCTATGTTAGCCAGGTGCATCTGATAAATTACCAAATATTGTTCCCATTGCCATCACTTTTATACATTAATTTAATTTAAAATTTAAACCCTTCACTTAGTGATAGGCGAAGCTAAATTATACATGCACCACATAATCTATAAAATTTAAGCTAAAAATGTTTCTAGAAACAATCGTTCTCAAATTGTAATGATTCAAATTTCTTTTGATCAAATCACTAGAAGCATTGTGAATTTTGCACTTATCACATAGTTTGATTTAATTTGTTTAGGAAGAAAGAATTCAACAAAATTAAAAATGCACTTAGTGATGGGCAATGTGACAATGGGCAATGCAAGTAGTGATGGGCAATTCTGGAAAAATCGAGTATCAATAAACATTGATATCATAAAACAGCATCAATCACAATTGGAATCAATTCCCAAATTTAAAAAAAGACTGATACTATCTATATGGAGGCATCGACTGCAGTGACGATTTGAACAAGAAAAAGAGCGACTTTTACCCATATCAAATCACCATTGCCCATTTTAAAGTAAATAAAACTGAACGACTTTTACCTATATCAAATCGCCATTGCCCATTTTAAAGGAAATAAAAATTAACGATTTTTATTGAGAGGATCTCTATTCTCTAGTGTGCATTTATTCTTTATTCAGTTTCTCGAGTTCTATGCGGCTGATCCTCACACTACTTGAAACATTCGTCTTGGTTTGTTTACCACCATTGAAGTTCTTGTTCTCTCCTCCAGGCGCACTGCAATTTCCTATATTGTCTGCAGCATAGTTTTCATTTCTTCTGTATTAGATATCTCAGGTTTTATGGGTCCGATCCTCACACAACTTTCAGAATTCATCTTGGTTCCCTTCCCCCACCACACTATTCTAGTTCTTTCTGTCAGGGATGCTGCAATTTTCTGTATTGGTTTTTATATTGTCTTCAGCTTTTATTTTTGATGGGCTTTCAGTGAATGAAGCTTCAATTAAGCTTTTTGGCTACTCTAGGCTCTTCTTGAATCCTTAAACAAGATCCCTAATGTTTCAAGAGCTGATGTGAAACAGTTTATGCAAAATTAGTCATATTACAGCGAAAGTTGTCTGACAGTAAAACTAATCTTAATTTTGTGATTCTTCAAACAATTGAATCTGATGTCAGTTAAGAATAATAATTTATGGACTATAGACATCAATAAAAAATATCGACCTTCCCTAATTTAATTTGAAATACATAACATTAACTTAAAATACTTGCTTTTCATAATTATTTCTTATTTAAAATGTAATCAATCTATAATAATAAAGTATTAAATACCAAAAAATTTTATTTCAACATCAAAGCATTATTTTGAATTTACACATGAGAAAAATAAAAACCGCTATTGACCAAAAAAAAAAAAAAAAAAAAAAAAATCTACCAATCATTCTGGCAGCCAAAAAGCTCTGCCATTCAGTCAGAATTTAAGAAAAACATTTTTGTAAGTTTTTTTTAATAGGTTAACACCCCCCCCCCCCCCAAAAAAAAAAAAAAACAGTTGTGATTTTAAAAAACCCTAAACTTAGGGAGATTGGGAAAAAAAAAAAAAAAACGTGGAAGGGAAGGTGTTAATAAAATCCAGAAAACATGTTCATAAATAAATTTTTATCACTAATAATATAATATTTTTTGTCAAGGTTCGCAATTATCAAAATAGTATACTTACGGCTGATTATAAATATTTTCAGACTTAATATAAATTAGAAACTAAAAAATATATTGCGTTTAACAAGAACACATGTAAATACTAAATATCTTTTTCTTTTCCACTTGCATCAAAATTGAAGGTCAACTAATTGAAAACAGAAGCAATTTCCTTTTCATACTCATTAAAAACAAAAAATAGGATTCACTATCAAGGGAATTTTATGTTTTAAACTACAAATTTTTAAACACAAATGTCAGCTTGTCTGCCTATTCCTTTACTAACGTGTTTACACTAAATTAAAGGAAAACCAGACGATATTCTTTTTAATGGGAGCTGTAACTCATTATTTAAATTAGGCAGTTTATATAAGTTAAACATTTATTTATGAAACAAAGTAATAACATGAGAAAGAATGAAATAGGTACTTACTTATTTCCGACAATACAAACACGAGGTACCACGTAAAGCAATGGCGTCCCTTCACTTCTCGCCGACCGTCAACAACAACAAATATCATCCGGGTCTTTCGTCGCCCTCGGGTTTCAACCAATCAGATTTCGCCGTTGAGAAAAAGCAGTGATTTCTCCCAATTTTCACCGTGTTTCGATATCGGATCGTTATCTATTTCCCGTGAATATCCGATCAGCAAGTTTTCATCAGTGAAACTGCTCGTAACGATATTTTTTCCCGGTGAGAATTAGCTCATCGAAAACCTGTTCTCAGATACTGCTCGAAACGATATGTCCGTGTTATTGCTGGAGCAAATTTCGAGGAAAAGATGAAAGGCCGAGCAAAATTCGATCGAGCAATGCTACTAGGGATGTAACGGATTACTTTTGACTGTCGATGTCGATGTGAATAAGCTATAAATGTTACAGACTTCATTTTCAAAAGCAATTGTGATATAATAAAAATAAAGTCTCAAATTGATTAATCTGGTTGTTCCGATAAATATATATGTACTGGATAGTATATATGTACACATGGTATGTACAGATGGTATGTACAGATATGTACACATGGTATGTACAGATGGTATGTACAGATATGTACAGATAGTACATATGTATGATAGTATATATGTATATATGTAGTATATATGTACTGGAATATCTAAGGAACGATAAGTAACATATAAAATTCACAGACAAATTAAAGTACATTTGCGATAGTCCACGGAGAGATGGTTAGACGGGCAGCCAAACGGAAGGCATAAATACTTTTTAATTTTGTTGGAAATTGTTAAAAACAAAGTTAAATATATATATATATAATATAACCACTTTATATCCGTGATTCGGAATAGCGTTCCTTAATCTTCAGCATACAATATACATACAATATTTAAAGAAGCACTTCAGAAACAACAGCCTCTTTTGCTGTTCAGAATTATCGGAAACGTTGCAGTGCGTTAGTTTTTGCAGTGTTTTAATCACTTTTCTCAACCAGATATCGAAATATCGTTTTTTACTTACATATCATACGTAGTATAGGGTCTTGTAATCGTTTTGAAAATAGAAAAAAAATTGACGGATTTACACGTGTCAGATACTGGAGATTCCGAAAAACATATTTTTAGAATAAAATTGTCGTCCGTCTGTGTGTGTGTGTCTGTGTGTCTCTAAACGCTCTATCTCCCGAACAAATTGAGATAGGGACTTGGAATTTGGTATGTAGTTAGTATGTAATAATGGGAAAAAGCTTATTGAATTTCAGTAACTTCGATTAAAGGGAACTAATTTTTTCAGACTCTCGAAGTATTCGTTTTGATAAAAGGTATATAAAAATTTTCGAAATTATTTACTTTAAGAGTGAATATAAAAGACAATAAAAAACCGAAATTTTTCATAAAGAATAAAGTCGATCAGATAACTTTGTTAATGAGATTTTTGTAATCCTATTTTTCCACACTCTTCGATTTTCCATGACCCTGTATTTCATTCAAATTTCAACTCAAAAATACACTTTAATTGGAAATGAGACGCTTGATTCGACGCAGTAAATCGTTAGTTAATAGGAAGATTATCAATTTTGGAGTTATAAGGATGTTTCTTTTACGCAATGCAGTAATAGAGTATTTAGAGTTTATGACGTCATCAAGCCAGGACGTTATATCGAATTGCAATGCATTTTATAAATAGTTTACACACGTTTTATTTTCATATTTTATATTATGCATATCCATAATGTTTAAGTATAACCGTGGCCCCCAACGACTAGTTTGGATTGTATGAATTATAAAATAAACAACTTCAACAGTGTACCTGAATTTGCTCATGCTCAGTATGCGCTGCTATTTTATTGTGTCTGTCTGTTGAATATGAAAATGATTGTTTGAGAATTGACAGCTTATAAATGTTTGAAAATTAAGTATGTTTCTGCGGAAAAAAATGACTCCGTGAAAATATCTTGTAAATTCTCAATATTGCGTAGGGATATTTGTTTTCATTTTCTTTCTTTCTTTTTTTTAAACAATAATTTAAAAAACTTTTTTTTTTAAATTTAATTTAAAACTTTGAATAAACCTGTATTTTTAAATGATCTGAAAAACATGTAGAAAAAATAAGTTCGAAATTTATAGAGAAAATTTTCTATTCAAAATATATTTTTTAACATAAGTTTCATGTTTTCTGCAATGCATAAAATTAATATAAAAAAGCTTTTCGTCATCTAGACACACGGCAGTGTGTCAGCCAAGTTCCCAAAGCAAAAAAGTCGATACACCGGCAGTGGGTATATTTACACGAACCATTTCGAGCTGTTTTCGTCAAATTTCGACACACTACTACTAAAAATCTATTTGACCTACTTGCTTGTAATTTTAAATGTGTAGTAAGGCTCCCTTAATTATCCAGGATCCAAAATTTTATAAATAACGCATAATTAGTTTCCGAGATAATGATATTTTAAAATGTCTGATAATCGATAATTTTATCAGTGACTCACTCACTTATCAAAAAGATTTCATAAATCTACTGCACTTACAGACAAAAAATTTAGTAGTTCGTTTACACTATAAAAAATCGAAAAAAATCAAAATATTCTGAAAATCGATTAATTACCCACTTGGGGGGTGTCCATTTGTACTTTAACGTTACGTCTATTAGGCGAAATTCTAATTTGTCAAAAAAAAAAAAAAAAAAAAAAAAAAAAAGCGCCAAATGTTGAATCCGGACGGACCTTGCAGTAAAATATTTGATTATCAGCCATTTTGGGATACTTTCAGATAATTAATTTTTTGAATAATGGTGCATAAAATTTACCTTTTTAGACACATTGTGAAAAAACAAAAACATCTTGAGAGAATACATATATAGAAATATGCATATATTTCGAATCATCCGCAGTTGAAATTCATGTAATCCCAGAATTAAAAATGTAAACAAAAGAGAGTCATTCCTATCATTCAAATAAATATTGATCATGGATGTGTAGCTACCATGGGTCTAAGCAGTGTAGCTGTGACAAAATATCAGCTCATTTATTCCATCAAACTTACAAAAAGGCACGCGTGATAAAAAAACAAAACAATTCTATATATTTAAAACGCTACACGTTTTCTTTCGACAATCCGTGAGAACAAACTACTGCATCAAATTACATAATTCTTTTTTTAAAAGAAAGATATTTGGACACAGATTTGTTATCGTGCATTCGTTTGTTCGAATATTTTATTAATTAGCCGTAATTTTAAATTAAACTTTTACATCTGCTTATGACGTCATAAAGTCGGCAATCGGAATACGCCCACTGTTGCGAGGCACATAGTTTATTCTCTGAACTCTTTTCGTTGCGAGGATAAAAAAGAGATAATAAATATAACAAGTAATATAAAAACTTTTTTTTTAAGTCAATTCCTACTTAGGTCAAATAGATTTTTTTTTCAGCGATCTGCACGCTTCGCCATTGACGATATTTATTCTTAAATTTATATCCTGCTAAATATCTTACATAAGAGAAATTTTTTAAATGTATTAAAAATTAAATAAAACAATAAATAGTCAAAATACCAAAAATTAATAGCTCGAAAAGTATTTCTCACAAAATTGTTAGACAAACTGCGTTAGAAAGGTAAAAAAATTGTATTTTTCTTGATATAAATTTAAAATCTAATGACTATGCCGTTTTTCAAATATTGAATTTCAAAAATTACCAAACTTCACAATAAAGTGCCATAGTGATGTTACAGTTAGCGATAATACAGTTTTTTTCAAATATTAATTAATTAATTAAATTTTATTATTTAATTTTAGTTTTATATTTCTTTTCTGTTCAAAAGTATAGACTCACTCCACATTTATAGTCTCCTACGCCCACGAGCCGCCTGATCTTCGTCCGTGAACAGCCCCATTATCTTTTTACGTGTGAAGGTGAGACTATAAATATGGAGTGAGTCTATACTTTTGAAGAGAAATGAAATATAAAATTAAAATTAATTAATAAATTTAATTAATGAATTAATATTTGAAAAAACTGTATTAACATCAATTGTCATCCAGTACAAGTTTAAAAATTTTTATTTTAACTTGAATGGATGAATAGAAAATATGTTATTAACGATTGAAAATTCCATCAAGTTATATATAGAGAGAGTGTGAGTTAATAGAAGGAATTTAAAAAGCAAGTGGCTTTTAGGCCGAATTTTTTAATTTGCAAGTTAAATTTCGGTAAAAATATTTATCCGCTTGTTTAATATTAATTTTTTGCTAAACTATCCGGGGATAACTTTGACTTCATTTGTCTTTCATGCATTTCCATTGCTATTTTGCTGTTATGCTTTAATTTAATAGAGCAGTTGTAATAAAACCAAAAAAACTATTTTGCGCAATCTGTCCTTATAGGGTTGGTGTGATTGCGCACATGGGTAGGAGAGATTGTTACTAATAATAACTACAATTAAATTGTTAACAATAATAATTACACTTAAATGACATTGCTGAAAGGTTTTTTTTGAAGAAATTTTATTGTATTGGCAGTGAATATTTCAACCTAATGCTTAAAGATTCAGAAAAAGGAAATAATTTAAAAAACGATTAAAAAATTTTAATTAAAGGAAAAAAATTAAAGAATCAGAAAAAGCAAGTCCAGATAAGATTACAAAATAAAATTATGTAACTTAATAACACGTTTAACTTAAAATTAGTCCCTTTTCATTTTTAATTTTTTTATGGAAATTTACCAATAAGCTGCGTAATCTCTCCTAGCATAGAAACTAAAGGGGAAAAATGCGCCATCTCTCCTAAGTAGCAGATGCGCAAACTCTCCAATTTTGGTAGGAGAGTTTGCGCGGCCTTTTATTTAAACATGGCCGCTACTACAACGAACCGTTGATGTTCACATTGTTAGTCTATATCAGTAGCTTATGAGAAATCGTTTAAGTTAAAAATATTTTGTACTATTGACATTGTATAGAAATTCTGATGAATAGCTTTGAAAATTCAGGTACTTACTTTGGGGAAACAAAACAAACTAGCAATACTTTATCTTAGACGCTTAAAGCAATCAACGTGCACTTTCAAGTAGACACTCCACTACTGTTGTTGCACAACTACCTGGAGTCACTGCGCTCTCACTCTACTCTTTCCCCCCGAACCTCTATGTGCGCAATCTCTCCGACCGCGCCATCTCTCTTGGCTTTACCTTACATGTGAAAGAAGGCCAAGTTCGTTAACGGTTTCGCTAATAAAATATTTGAAATCTAACTGGAAACCACGTTCTTTCAAAACTCCTTAAATCATAGCTCCTGTCATAAATAACGTTCTTCAATTGCATAAAATGATTTGTTATGTTATTTGCTACTCAATAGAGCGACTTGGCAAGTTTTTTCTTATTCATATTTCTCTACTGGATTGATCTGAACTTAAAGTTAATCACTTCCTTAACTTATCAATACATTAACTTCGACATACATATTTGAATACTTGATTGACTAGATCTTTGCCAATGACATACTAGACTAAATTGTACTCCGACTCAAAGATTAAAGTTGGTGGGTGAAAACTTGCCAAGTCGCTCTATTGAGTAACAAATAACATATCAAATCATTTTAAGCAATTGAAGAACATTATGCATGACAGGAGCTATGATTTAAAGAGCTTCGAAAGAACTTGGTTTCCAGTTAGATCTCACTATTTTTATTAGCGAAACCGTTAACGAACTTGGCCTTCTTTCACATGTATGTTTTTGATGGGATTTTATTTTCTTTGTTGTATAGAAAATTGTTAAATATAAGTAAGCTTTTTATAAATTCAGATTGCTTCCGAGAAGAAATTCAGAGATTCTAGGCTTTCCACATTTTTAACGTTTTGACAAAGTAAAAGGCATTCAGTCTTTGTATCTCTGGGGTTCTCACATTCGCGCTCTATCAGAAAGGTTATTTCTGACCTCATCAACGCTATTTCTTTCTACTCAATAAATCTTACTTTTAAAATATACAAATATGTATATTTTGAATATTCTGAATTTATTATGTAGTCTTTTTTTTCTTTATTCCTTTAAATCACCAAAAAATCTAGTCTTCAAATATAACATTTTTATTTATTTTGTTCTGTTCAATGCAGCATGTTATTAAGTATGAATAAGTATTCGCATTTCCATAGAAAAATATACATATTTGAATATTTTTCAAATATTGAATATTATTTATTATTTATTATTATTATTAGTAGTAATTATGAAAACTAAATACGTACCGACGACACTAAATAAATAGACAACTATGTCTTCATTTTTTTTTTTTTTTGTAATGTATAGGCCTTTTCCCGTAGCACCCATGGTCATGTCAGAATTTTAAGAAAACAAAAACTTGTGAAATATAAAACAGAAATTTATTATTATTAGTGATTATTTATTTTGTTCTGTTCAATGCAGCATGTTATTAAGTATGAATAAGTATTCGCATTTCCATAGAAAAAGTTGGCATAAATTCCTACCAATTTCTTTCAATAATTAACGAATAACCGTTAATTTTTAAGAGATGAAAAATTACTAATTGTAAATAAAATAGCTAAGAAATTTAAATACGCACCAAACATAATATCTTTGTACATGCTTGTTCCTCTATTGACTATCTGTAAAATGACCTTGCTTGGTACATAAATATTTTGACATGTTAGATCAGACGGAGTAAAAAGTCTTTGAGTGGGCGAGTGTAGTCACGTGTTCAGGAATATATTGAAACTTCGGGGGGTATTAGGGTGAAATAAATTGTCGGGTATTAGTCGCCTTATGATGTCGACCGATATTGTTTTTTGAATAAATATCTACTAGTCAAATACCTCGGTTCCTGCCGATATCATCACAACTACGAAATTGTTCTATTGAATGAAGACGATCTATAAAAGAATGTCATCATGTAATGTTAGCGTGCGTTTAGCAATATTCAGCCGACAATTCGGATAAATGACCAAACAGATGGCGATATATTTTACTGTCTGAAAAGTAAGTCGACGGTTGTCCAAAAACGGCCCGTTGAAATTATTTTATGTTGGTCGATCAACGTTCCAAATTAATTTTGTTATTCATTTGCTTATTGTTGGCGCACCAACCCACCATGTCCAAACAGTTTCCACAAACTACCAACTGTGGGCCAACTATCTGTGCTCATTTGATTTTTTTAGCCATTTTTTTCCTCTTCTGAGAGAAAGACTCTTAGTAGTAATTATGAAAACTAAATACGTACCGACGACACTAAATAAATAGACAACTATGTCTTCATTTTTTTTTTGTAATGTATAGGCCTCTTCCCGTAGCACCCATGGTCATGTCAGAATTTTAAGAAAACAAAAACTTGTGAAATATAAAACAGAAAACTTAACCAATAATATAAGGTTATTTATTCAGCATAAATAAAAACATCCATGAAGTTTTTAAGATTAGATTTATTATTATCTTTAGATTTTTATTTAGATATAAATTTTAAAATATGTACAGTCTTTTTTGCATTTATATTCTCTTAACAGAGTTGACAAATGTAAGATTTAAGGATGTACAAGACGAACTATGTATTTATGTCTAAAATTAATAAAGACATTGATGTTTTTTTTTAATCATGCATTAAATTAATATTAATTAAAAGCATATTATATTCATAATATTTTATTCCACTTTCATTCAGAGAATAATTAATGCATGTTTTAATATGAAAAATACGAAATAAAACACATAACTTATTATCCACAAAAAATCGCATCTCACAAGTTTAAAAATAATCATTTATGATCGAACATATTTAGAATGAGTCTTTGAAGGACTTATATTTCTCACATTTTCTCTATTTTAACAGACTAATTTGCATTTGCTTGTTATTGGCAAAAATTGTATCCTCACAAATTTGTACCTTTGTGTTATTCTGAATCTTACACGAAATAATAGGCAATTGTGTTCAACTTTTCAGTAAAATATTCAGAGCATTGTTATGTAAATATCAAAAACCTGTATTATTTTACATCTGAATGCGCACACATATTTCAATGTTTTCAGGTTTATAAACTTATTGTTCGCTGTTAGAAACAATTTTTTCAGAATAGTTGAAATTCTGCATGCAGTTTATGGAAGAATATAAATGAAGAAGAACACTGCTTAAGCATTATTAAAATATGTGTGAAAGAATTACGTTTTAAAATTATTTTGGAAATTTGAAAACATTATACATAAAATAAAGTTTATAACAAAAATAAAAATAAAAATAGACTGAGAGTATTTTTAAGATATATTTAAGAAAAACTTTCAGCAATGCCACAAAAAGTCAATATATGCCGATGAATGAATAACAATTTACAACAAGATAAATTTTCGAAAAATTCGATATATTTCCATTGCCTATCACAATAATTAGTTACTAAAACTTTCACTCATTGTCCGACATGATCGTAACTATAGCACGTTTAAATATACATATAAATGAATCAATTTACTTAATGTTCGAAAGTGACCCTTTATCGATAATAACTTTTTGTTGTTAAATATAAATTCATGAATATTTTTCACATATTTAAGAACGCATACAGCTATTTTTCCCCAGCATCATGATCAACAACTGTAATCATTCAACCGTTGGATTTAGGTATCTCCTAGATTTTCCCATTGTTTTCCCATTATAGTGCTTTGGTGTAGAGGTCCTTAGGTGTAATAACTGCTGCCACATTTCTGATTTCGCCATTCCATCTTACCTGAGATGGTTTTCTCGGTCGTTTTGAATGTGTGGGATACCACTGTAGGATGTTTGTTCTCCATTGTTTTCTTCTCATTTTGCATGTGTCCAACGCATTTCCATTTAGCCATATAATTTTGTCGATGATGACAAAAAATTTAGTTTGACTGACTTATCCAGGTCATTGGTTTTTGATATCTTCTATTTATTCCTAGCATACAGCTTTCTACTTTTCTTTGTGTTGCTAGTAAACTTTGTACCATCCGTCTGTTTATATCCATGTTTCCTCTTCATAAGTTATTACAATTTAAACCCATTAGTCAGCAAATAAGAGAGGGGCGTTGATATTCAGTATAATACTTTTCTTCTAAGATTTTGTTTTGAAAACAAAGGGATTATAATTAGCCTTTTGATTATGGGTCAAGACTGGCGAGTATTTTTGTATTCAATTATACCATAATTTCTAAAAATACAATTACTTCTGATAGATATATCTTCAATATATCAGAGTATAAGTGTATAACAGAAAATAATTTTCAAAAAGTTGTAAAAATAGAATAAAAATTTATCGCTTATCGTACGGTATCCTAACCCCGAAAACATATACAGGGTGATTTTTTTTAAAGTTGTGAAAGTAAAACCCTATAACAAAAGAACCACTGATCCAAATGATCTGAAATTTCATCAGTATGCTCCCAAAGCAATGGGTATTTTTTAGGCGTGGTTTAAAAAAACTTAGTATCGCACCGACAGATGGCGCTGTATATGCAGTAAAGTCGGGAGACGAGCTTGCACACGACACACGCACAGTGGCGATAAAAAAGGTGAAGCACGCACACACTCCGATTTCTGACTCTGGGGGTACCTAAAGAATACTGTGTACTGTGGTGATGTTACGAACTTAGCTGACCTGAAGGCACATATTGTGCACCAAATCCACAGCATCCAGCAGGATACTCTTTGCTCTGTTGTGGAACATGCGGCTTCACGTTTCGAACTCGTAGCTGAAAACGGAGGACAGCACACTGAAAATTGCTTGCGTTAGTTTCGCAGTTGACTTTCGCGCGAACAAATGCTTTACTCCATATTTTTTTATTTTGTTCTGTTTCTGCGAAAGTGTTCGCAGTTCCTTTTCGCAATTACTGCATTCTGCATGTTCTTGATATGCGTAATAAAGTTTCCTTTTTCCCAAAGTACCGTCCATTGTTTTCCTCCCACTGATGATATTCTTTGTTTCTGTTAGCTTACAGCGCCATCTGTCGGTCCAATTTAAAGTTTTTTTTAACAACGCCTAAAAAATACCCATTGCTTTGGGAGCATACTGATGAAATTTCAGGTCATTTGGATCACTGGTTCTTTTGTTATAGGGTTTTACTTTCACAACTTTAAAAAAAATCCCCCTGTATATTACCTTATTAAACGTTAAGGGTTTGATACAGTATTCAGGAAATGTCGAATATTTTTTTGCTATCTACGCATGATGGGGACGAGTTATCTACGTTTCTTGTTCAATTGAGTAAAACATATGATGTCATTTATTAGAATTTTATCCATAAGAGCTCTCCAAGCAGAAATAAGCAGATTAAAATTATTCGAGGATTCTTCACACACATTAATTAGAAATAATCGTTATTTTTCTTAAAATTGCAAGTTTGCTTTTGTCTTGAAAATACAAACTTCAAACAAATTTGGCTAAATATACACTGAATGGCCAAAAAAGTTAGAGACACCTCTTATTTGTAAGTAAAGTAGTCCGACGGTGACGTAGAATGACATAGCAATGCAAAGTTGCTTATATAAGGAACTCTCAGCTTTGTACGTCGCAATTAGAACGGAAGTTAATGAAAAAATGTGTAAGAAGAAAAATTTAAGTGACTTTGAAAGAGGAATGATCGTCGCTGCAACAAGAGCTGGTGTCAGCGTCTCTGAAACGACGACACATTTAGGATTTTCTCGCCCAGTAGTATCTCGGGTGTTTTGAAAGTGTCGGTTGAGACAAAAATTTTCAAGCGATAAGGACCATTCTGGACGAAAAAGGCTGGTGAACAAGAGATGTGTAAGACGATTAGCACGCATCAGAAGGGCAACAACACGACAAATTACAGCTGAAATAAATGCAAGTGCATCAAAAAGCATATCCCAACGCACAACAAGACTGACATTGCAAAGGATGGTTTTTAGCAGCAGAAAAACATGAAGAGTGCCTTTGGTATTGGATAAAAATAGGAAAAAGCGCCTGTTGTGTGCAAAGAAACGACGAAATTGGTCACTTGAGCACTGGGAAAAAAATATCCTTTGTCCTACAAGTCTCGTTTCTTGCTCCATCATACAGAGGTCAGGACAGAATATGGCGCAAGCAGCACGAATTCATGCACCAATACTGTCAAATGACAACTCTTCATGTTGGTGGCGGTGGAATTATTGTTTGGGGATGTTTTTCAGGAGTACACTGGATCCCTTAATATCTGTGGATACAACTCCGATCAGCCTAGCATACCTCAACATCGTTGCCGATCACGTGCACTCATTTATGGATCTAATGTTCCTCTATGGAGAGGGTCGCTTTCAGCAGGACAATGCCCCTTGCCATCGTGCTCAATCTGCCTTAAATTGATCTGAAAACATCAGAGTTTAAGCTGCTTCCATGGCCACTCAGTCTTCTGACCTCAATTCTATTGAGCATTTCTGGGACGAAGTCGAAAGAGCACTTCAAAGCTTGGAAACGCCACCATCCAATGTGACCCAACTTGCAGCTGCCATTATCTTAGCATGGACCAACTTTCCTCATCAACGGTATAAGCAAATTGTTGAGACCATGCTGAGAAGAGGATCGGTTGTGATCAGAGTTAAGTGTACACCGACTCATTATTAGAGGGTGTCTAATTTTTTGGCCACTCAGTGTATAAACATGGTTATTGTCACATTCAGAGAAAGGTAACCATTTTAAAAATTCATTGCAGATAATGTAAGAAAATTATATTTATTTAAAAAGGTAAAATATATGTATTTGTTCTGTTGTGTTCCAGTAGATATAAAACGCCAGTGCTGCGCCAGTGCAGTACGCGCAGTCGGCTCAATGTCGAATGAAGGTCATTGCGTGGAGGGAGAAACCGGAAGTACGCCACAGAGATAAGATCGTACGCTAAGAGGTAGGGGAGATAAGCAAGTGGAGATATAAGGGAGTGGGGTGATAACCGTCTAAGAAGGGGCTCTTCCTTTGACACATGAACAGAAGTATTTGCAGATTATAAAGGCAGATGTTCAAAGTGTCCGCCGGGCATATCGAGGCAGGCTTGAGCGCGCAATGGAATGGATGAGTGCACACGTCGCAGCAGCGTGGTGTCAATCGAAGTAGAAGCAACATCCAGACGAACAACTAAGACCGTTTGTGTAGTCACTACGTCGCGATATACCCATTTCTTGAGATGGTCCCATAGAAAAAAATCCAACGGTGTGAGATCTTGGCCCCATAGAACCGAGCTCCCACGTCCGATGCAGTGGCCGGCGTATGCTATATCCAGCCAATCACGCACAGGAGTACAGAACTAAGGGTTTGTCATCGATGTACTCGGTTAAGACATCTCAGAGAAATACTAAGTCTGACTCTCCCGAGAGCCGTTCAGGCAACAGATATTGTCCAAGTAGGCGATCCCCGCCCACACATTTACATACAAGCGTTCCTGATGTTTCTGTGGCCAGATTGCATGCGGATTGACCGGGGACCAGATATGTCTGTTGTGATGGTTGAATACCCCATCACGAGTGTAACATGCTTCATTAGTCCACAAGATATGTGCAATGAAACCATTATTTGTGTTATGTTGCGTAAAAGTCCATGGGTTCCTGAAAGTCATCTGGTTTTAGAGCTTGCACGGTTTGGTACCGAAATGGGTATAGCCCCTCTGACCGTAAGAGCCTGTGCACATTACTTTTACTCGAATTCATCTCACTGGTTAGTGCGCACGTGCTATCCTCGGGCGTATTTTCTACCCGCATACTATTGCATCCTCCTGTCTTACCTTCAGGATGTTCTGCAGTTTTCCAGTATCGTGGCGACCGTCTCCCGGGGAGACGCTTTCCGTATTTCGCAGTCTGTCGTACAGCCTGCAGATGACTCTGGCATCGGGACGACGGCGAGACGGATATCGTCGGGCATACTCCCTAACAGTTCGTAAGGCATTTCCGTTACATCAAATACATGTCACAATATTCACTAACTGAATACATGATAACCATGCGAAGAATACTGGTAGCTGCAAAATGCAGTCTTTTAAATACGAGTTCAATGGCGGCTTAACTCCACTCCACAGAGCGCGCATGCATGACGTGATCTGCCCAGTGAACGTTTTAAACGTTATCGGCTGGAAAGTTATGCAAATACTGCTGTTGATGTGTCCAATACAGTGTTTTTTAATTGCACCGGCTGTCACGTCATACTTTCTTTTTCGCATTTTTCTCGTAAATTATGGATCGTTCAGGTACATTTCTTTGGGCATTTTTTATGTACTCCCAATGAGGAATCTGGCTGTGCAGAGATTGGGCAGTATTTATGGGACACTCTGTTTATACAAATCTATAGATCATATACAAGGCTGCACAAAATAATTCGACAACAAATTTGACTGTGAAAGATAATTGCAAAAACTGGACTTTCAATTGTGTTATATGTTTCTTTTACTGTTTACTTACATATCTTTTTTCACCTGATTTAACGGTGAAGTTTCGTTTTAGTTTCCTGGATGTGTTGGAACGTGTTTCATAATATATGCTTGATGCATGCTTTTTTGCTCTTGTTTTCTTTTTACAGTGACATTTTTAACAGTTACCTATTTACCGTTTGCTTCTTATTAAAAATTGTACGTTCTTTCTTTTAGTAAAGACGTACGTATCTTTCTGATTAAAGTTGGAATATATATGGAAAATACATATTTATAATGCTATAGAAAGAAAACTACAAATAAAAAAATGAGCTTTCGTTTGAAAAGTGCATAACGAAAAAAGTCTTTGAATTTATTTTCTTTTGCGAGTTTTTAAAACAAAGGTTTTAAAGCAGAATATTAAAAATATGTTTCAAATAAATGTTTAATGCTTCAAGAGACATAAATAATTAAGGATAATATAATTTATATATCATGTTTTCAAAAGATACGTCTTAATAATACACGTATATAACGACTCCTGGAAATAATATCGACTATTTCTTTAGCCTAGGGTATTATATTATAAAAATACCCTATTTGAACATTCTTCGCTCTGACAAAAAGCAATTGTATTAAAAGTAAAAACATAATGTTCAGAAAAGTAAATTCATTGATTAATGTTTAAAAAATTGAACTGTTGAATAAAATAAAGAACGTTTTGCATGACGTCAAATGCGTAATTAATGAATAAATAGTCATATATTGTATCGATAATAAAAGTAAAAAACAGAATTACTTAAAGAAAAAATATATTTCATATCAACATAAAAATAACAGGGATAATGTTGTGTTACTAAGATAAAATGAATGATATTATACGCTTTATTTATCATGAATAATAGAATAATAAACAACTGTATTTAAGACAAAACATATAAAAATATTTAGAAGATATTCGTAAGAAACTTGATCTGTCAAAGTCCTTATTCTTATTTCTTTCTGGAGATAAAAGGTTAATTAATCTTAGTTTCGACTGTCAAACGAAATAATTGTAAAACACAATAAATTGCTTTCTCATTAGAGTTGATCACAAGAAAGTTTCAGTTTTTTTTAATTTTTGCCATGATCATCTGCTCTAAAGGGATGCTATTTAGAATGGCATTAATTAACTTTAATAGATTAGCCTAAAAATATAAACGGACAACATATTTGAATCATTATTTTGAAAAATAAATTTTCATGTACATTTCAATATTGCGTCAACTTGCATTGGATCCGAAGACAATGTGTTTGTGAGCTCAAAAGACGAAATAATATATATATATTTTTCAAAATTTGAAAAATAATTCAATTTATGAAAAGGAAAGGAATAGTCATGTATTAAACAGGTTTCCTGTATACTTATATGCAACATATTTTGACCTTTTATAAATATTTCCCCGTTTCATGTGCTATTTTTTGTCTTAAAATTATTTTTCTTTCTACTTTCTATTACAATTTTCCATGGCTTCAATGCTTCGTACTTTTCCTTCCCATCTAAATTTATTCGATTTCAAAAACATTCTATTTGATTAAAAAAAAAAAAAAAATACTATATTATTTCCTTTCAGAAAACGCTAAGTATTTTACGCATGTAAAAATTCAGGACCCATTTACAGCGTAAGGACCTTTCCCTCGATAATGTTTGCAGTGAGGATTCTCGTTGGAGAAGTTTCTTTGTGACAATGCATTTTGTTATCATTTCTGCCTACGCGATAGTTACAAAACTGTCTTCTCAGAAACTACTTTTCTGATCTTTATGACTGTCTAAACACTTATACGACATCATCAAGGAAATTACCCGCTGATTTTAATGGGATTTTGTCATGGAATGTTTTACAGAATATATAACTGTATCACTTATGAAATTTATGAAATTTTCTCATCATCGCTAAAATGTTCTAAGAATTTGTATTAGCTTAGTTTTTCATCAGTTAATGAAAGCTATTGTTATTAAATGTAATGAGTTCCATTTTACCTGAATATTTCTCCGAAAAACATTACGCAAATCTTTGATTTTCTTTCACACCTTTAATGCGCGCTAGTATGTTTCTCTCCAACGGCACTAAGATTATGAAAGTCCAGAGTGTCCTATTAGGGCGGGCCGAAAAAGATCTAATTTAGGATTAGGGAATTCTAATAGTGCAGGAAAGTTGCATAGATTAAATGCGCAAATTTTCACATTCAGTATTTAATATCTTTGCCTCTTTCAGAACGACGAAAGTTCCGAAAAACTACAAAAACCGAACATTTTTTACTAAAATTATTAAAAAGTAGAAAATAAGGCAATCGCTTTCTAATAGCGGAAAAATTGTTTATAAATCCACAATAATTAACTGTAACAAAATTTAACCAGATCGATTAATAACTTTAGATGCCTCAAGACAGCCAAAATTTCAAAAACTGAAAAAACAGCCATTTTTTACTAAAATTAATAAAAGTAAGAAAAATATGCAAGTGGTTTCTAAAAACAGTCAAATGAACTACCATTCCATAATAATTAACTTAAAAAAATAACCAGATCGGTTAATAGCTATTGCCTCCTCAAGATGACCAAATTGAAAAATAAAATGCTTTTTGCGTGTTATTTATTTATTAAATAATTAAATCGCGGTGACATATTTTATTGGTCAAATATTTAAAAATATTGCTTTAAAATGAACTGCGAGCTACACTGGACCACGTTTCCTTTGCACGATGCAACTATTGCATCATTCGTGACAATTAATAACTTTGGGATTTACAATGCATGACGCAACTGTTGCATCATTCGCTGCAATAATCTTCTCTTGCAAAACTCAGTCAGTGTCAGAACATAAACTGTTGTATAAGACAAGATATTTTTGTCAAATTGCCAAATAAAGGAAGGAATTTTACAGTAAATAAAGTGTAGAGGAACATCTATCAATTACACTGATAAACAAAAATTGACTTTTTATTTTTTTCTTAAATTTAAAGGTAATATTCGAATTATATACACTCTTGAGTAAATCAAAATGATATTAGAAATTTTTAGTTGGTTCTTTTTTTTTTAAACGAAGGATATGTATTTATAGGTTATTACGATATATTACAATTTAAGAGATCGTACAATAATACATAATAATAATACATAAATTTTAAATTTACCAGCAGTATACTTGTTCACTGTTTATACACATTTTCCACATATTTTCCACACATTTTACGCAGCTGAACACAATTTGAGTGTATTAATTTGATTACATTAGTACCTATTTTTGCGTTTATACTTATGTTCAGTATCTTCTCACTTGATGAACCAACAGTTATCGACAAGCATTGCTACATTCCATTGCGATCAATAATGAGACTCCATAGCAGAAATTTGTTGGTGAAATGGTTCACCATGCTCGTCGCTAATTGCTCCCATATTATCTGGGAAAAAGTCAATGTGAGAGTGCAAGAAATGAAGTTTTAATGACCTGTGACAATTTAGCTTTTTAAAATTGTTTACCATATTTTGAACTATACACTTGTAATTTGTAGCTTTGTTGTTTCCTAAGAAATTATGCACAACGTCCTTGAATGAAAGCCAAGCGTCTTTATCTACTATCGTAAGAATACTTTCAAACTGTTCATTTTTCATAATTTTCCAAATGTCTGGACCTACAAATACGCCTTCATTTATTTTGGCATCCGATATTGATGGGAACAAGTTTTGGGTTCGGTTGGGTTGATTATTGACGGCCAATTATCTACACTAGGGATATAGGCCCGGGGGGAGTGCCCTTCGTGGGGGTCTTTCTAAGGGAACCTAATCCGTATTTACGCATGGATAAATCCACGGCTCGAAGAAAACCACGAAAACTCCGAACGATTAGGCCGACGGGCGCGATTGGGATCGAACCCAGCACCTCCCGTCTACCAGCTTCGAGAGCACAACCTCTCAGCCACTGGTGGGGCGGAACAAGTTTTGGATAAACACAAATGTTTTTCCATCCCTATTAAGAACTTTTACGAAAATTCTTATCCATCCCAACTTGATATGAAGTGGTGGGAGTAATATGTCCACTGATGCTGCATGAGGTTGGTTAGTTATATTTTTATCACCAGATTCTACAGACTTCCGAAAAGGCCACGTTGTGCACAATAATGTTTATCTTTTGCACAACTGCCCCATTCGCAGATAAAGCATGAATATTTTGTGTAACCTTGTTGCATTCCCAGTATCCCATTCCTGTAATCTCGATCCCAGAAATTTGGTTTTATTCTTGCTTAACCCCAAATCACGCACAAGGTCATTGAACTCTACTTGCGTTATCATATGAGGCTTCAAATATTTCTGTGGTGGAATGTAATCTACTTCTGTTTCACTTTCATGACCACAAGATGGCATGCATTCTTCATCAACTGAAAGAATGTAGTTTACAGACGGCTGTGGCCCAGGACGCACGTCACTGTAAGGTACTGGCCTCATAGCAGAATCGATGTTGGGAAACTTAATACGCTTCTGCTTCTTAAAATCAATTCCTTTTGCTGTCATACAAAAATTGCAATCGTCTAAATAATCTCTAGGTTCACTCCAGATCATTGGTATGGCAAAAGTCATTGAAGTCCCCTTTCCCTTAATCCACTCTCGAAGTCGGTAGAACAGTGCAAACAACAAAAATCTGGTTCCCATGGCTTATCCTTATCGCCAATTTCGCATCCAAAATAATGTTTCTAGGAAATTTTAATTAAAGAAGTAATGTTTCTTCTGCAAATGGTGTTCATAAATTCGCCACAAATATAGCAAAAACTATTATTGGAATTAACACACTTACGAGACATTTTAAAAGCACCCGTTCGTCAGTTAATTAAATGATACAATGATCAATTTTTTACAAATGACAAAGAAAAATCTTCATGGCACCACAATGTCTGACGAAACACATCTTATTGGCACCTAGATGTATTATAAGTAGCAGATATTTGTTCACTTTCAGTGTCATTAGACTGTAGAAACAAAGTACTTTAAAATGCAATAAAATAACATAATGACATATATTTAAACATAGATATCTCAGAAACAGAAACCAACTTCACTTTTTTGTGAATATTTCCTAAATTCCCAAGGGTATGGTTACTTAAATCTGTTAAAATTTGCCAAGAAAAAATTTCTTGTTTATCAGTGTTATAACAGAACCAGTATCATAATAGTTGGTCCAGGTAACACACACACATAAGGTTCGGCGCGGCGGTTTGTATAAGCAAAAATATCATAAACGTTTTCATGAAAAAGAAATTTGGTAAACATATTGCAGCAGTAGGATGTCATGGAGCCATAGTAAATAAGAGACACAAATCCTGTGCCATTGTGCTTCTGGAGGAAGAATTAAAAAAACCTTATAGTGTTTAGTGGATATTTAACATTTCAAGGAGCTCCTTCTAAGTATTTGAACACCTCCAGGTATTTGAATACCTGGGGAGTGAAACAATCAGTCCCCGCACATTTTCTGGACCGATAGGAAAAAGTTTGGTGAACTGTGGAAACTTGCCAGTAGAAAACTCTAAGCCGGTTTATTGTGACCTGCCGGTAGTAGCGGCCAACGATTCGAGCAAATATCAGAAGCATCTATTAGATATATCCTATGCATATTGAACTGGCGTTTGTTCTAGTCATTTGTACCGACGTGATCTAGGGCCCACTTTTGCCGCAAGATGATTAACGACTGCTAACAGAATCCTAAGACTGTACGTTGGGATAGAATAACCGTCTTCCGAGCTGACTCAAGCACTGCACTGTATTATGCAGGTTTACTGTATCGCATGATTCAGTATCAAAATAAATAACGCCTGTACAAGTGGATAAAAACATTTGTGGAACGTAATCTAAAACTCTGACAATCTGAAAAAGGTGACGTATCCTGTAAATCTTAAACACAATTTTTATTATAAAACAATTAGTTCATATTCAGGGAACGGAAACATATGACATAAATTTCGTAAAAATAATTATTAGGAAATATAAATTAACATATTCTACATTGATTTTGATAATAAAACTTAATAATCTAACTAATATATTTCACTGATAAAAAAAAAAAAAAGTTTAGTTGTTATTTTCGCCATGAATATCACAGAATGTCTATTATCGAAATAAATTTCTAGAGGCCATCCTTATGTTTTCATATATCATTACACAATTGAGCCTTCAGATAACGCATTTCGTATTTTGACCTAACTATCTTCGATTGTTGGATCAATATTTTCTCATTGATTTTGCATGACGTCTAGTTTATTCAATAAACTTTATCGGTAAAATTAAAACGTTGACATTGTGAAATAATATTTGTTTTCTTTATTTTCTATCTGAGTTTTAATGTTTTTTAAAGTGAGTAAAAATTTAAATCAAGCATTTCTTTTATTGTAATATTTCCAATCAACTAACACGTAGGTTAACTAAATTTAATTTATTAAACGTATATGCTAATGTTTTAAAAATATATATATAATAATAGATTTTATATAAAGTTGTTTAATAATAATGGTATTAACTTTCGTTGAAATGTGATTTCTCTAAAATATAAAAAAAAATATTGAAATCAACCAATCAATTTTAATTTATTTTTTAAATATTTCAGTACGTTCTAAAATGTGTATAAATCCGGTTAAAGGATCAATATTTAAAGGCTTTTAAGCAACATTTAAAACAGGTTTTTGAACAATTAAAATTAGCATACAACATATTTTTATGTTTTTGGAGATATTGATATTCTGCAATAAATATTAACCATCATAAAAATAATTGTAAGAATCTGTAAATTCAAGTGTGATGTAAAAAAATGTAATTTCATTAATTTATTTAGTGTATATGAATCCTCAATATTCATATACAAAATTTATAAAATCTTGCTGTGTATGGGACAACTGCAATTCTATCTACTGACTCCCATATGTATATAAAGACCATCTAGAAATTTGAATCAAAATCCCGCTCTGGGAGAAATAATGGAAAAAAAAGATATTTATGTTTAACAGACAGTTGGTTTTAAAGTCATATTCCATTGACACTGGCCGATGATGGCGATAATTCGGAAGAAATTATTTTGTGAAATGCCAAGGACTAGAATGTAAAATATGGGTTTAGCGCGCACATTATTTTAAAATCCCCCTAATCATCTTCCCTGCTATTATAAATGAGCATGTCTAACATGCGATGTTTAAAGGTGGGTAACTTGTTTGTTGTTAAGTGGATGCTTATGAAAATGGCAGAGAGAGGAAATTCCAGCGCCAAGTTTATCTGCCGTTTCTTAAACTATTTTAGATAATAGAAAACTGTCATTTATGTTCGAATGACTGCGGTAAGGTCATACCTTATTTACCTTCGTGGATTAGAGTTTCAACTATAATAATGCGAATGTTTTATGTGTGGAAAATGATTTTCTCAGAAGAAGTGAAGGTAAATTCTAGTTAATTGCGCAAGGTGCTTCGGAATGCGTCTCGAAATATGGTCTTTAATAAGTGTACAGACACACAAATGATTTTTTAAAGCTATAGTTACATTTTATTGGCATATTAATTATCTTTGCCATCAACAAGATTTTTTTTTCAGCTTTGTCAGCAGTTTGTAAAGCAAATCATTTCACATCGCAAATAGAACTTCAAATATTCAATTTACTGAATGGAATTAGTGAAAGTGACAGCCTTATGTTAAAGTGATATCGAACATCAATCTTAATTTAATTTTAATTACAAAGAGAAAAACATTTAAAACGAGAATGATTCGCCTTATATGTGGGAAATGATTTTTTCAAGACACAAAAGGATACGTAGGGCGGACGTGGACACAATGCTACAAAAAGAATCTGATAAGTATCAAAATTGATGTTTCGTTTTCATCAAATCATTTGTTGCATTTTATGCCGAGTTGTGAAAAGGCCAAAAAAATACAAATTATGTAATTCAAGTAGTAATGACAACATCAGTACAGACAATAGCAGTATGCAGTTTAAAGAAATGTACAGATAGACACATGATTTTTTAAAAATATAGTTACATTTTATTGGCAGATTTATTATATTTTCCATATACCAGATTTTTTTCAGTTGTGTCCGCAGTTTGTAAAACAGCACATTTCACAACCATACTACAATTACAAATATTCAATTTACTGAATGAAATTAGTGAAAGTTACGGCCTTACGTAGAGAGATACTCTGCAGCGAACGTCTGTCATATATTTGCTTAAATAGCGATGGGAAATAGCTTCGGAACTACTATTGTACTAACTCATGCGACAAACTCGAACTATTATTGCATCAAATCTTTTCTACAGAAATAGTCAAACGTATTTTTGTATATGTTTCTAAAAGCCTCACCATGCTGCCTTGCATGTTTTTCGAAGTATTGAATTGTTATGCTTTATGACTTTTGGGTCACACTATAAATGTTAATAATTATATATTTTTTGCAGAATTGGCATTCCCTTTTAGATATACTATATGAATTTATAATCGCTGATTTTTTGCTAAATAAGACGTGAAACCAAACAGAGTTAAAATGTGTCTAAGCCTGCATTCGAACTAGGATCATTGGCATTTTGGCATTGAGCGCCAATGCTCCACATTTTAGATACTTGGGCGATATTCAGCCTGACACTTTTCCCTCATATAGTTGGCAAGGCTACAATCCTGCAGCACAAGATGGAATGTCTTCATGAGCCATAACTCCTGTGGCATGCATGAGAAACAAAGAACTGCTATTTAATCCAGCATCGATATATATATATATATATATATATCGATGCTGGATTAAATAGCAGTTCTTTGTATATATATATATATATGTGTGTAAGGATTCGTAGAATCACTCGTTCTCGTTACGTTAACTATTCAGTTCTTTTAGGTTTCTCTTAACGTGGCATATATTGAATTTCCTTGGACGGGTGTGAAGTCGTGTCCAAGTAAAAATAGTATTATTTTCTTATATGACTTTATTTCTTTTTTAGCAAACAGGCTAGCAAAGCCTAAGAGCTAATGTCCCGCCCGTTCTGTATGTACGTATGTATGTATGTACGTATGTATGTACATAACGCGATAACTAGTGATAGAAATATCCGTTTTGCTTCAAATTTTGTTTTTAGGTTCATTCTAATAAGACGCTTCCTTGATTAGTTTTGGGAGTTCATTGGTTAAGTATAAAGGGGGAAAAGGGGGAGTAACTCCTCTTAATTTAGATAAATGGGTTTTTCATGCAGAATTATCCGATTTTCTTCAAATTTTGTATATAGATTCATTGGGGTAAGGCGCTTACCTGATTAGTTTTGGGGGTTCCTTGGTTAAGTATAAAAGGGGTAACGGCGGTCTTATCCGCCCTTAATTTAGATAAATGGGTTTTTCATGCAGAATTATCCGATTTGCTGCAAATTGTAATAACAAGTTTCCCTGATTAGTTTTGGGTGTTCATTGGTTAATTATAAGTGCGACGGGTGAATGATCCCCCTTAATATATTGCCGATTTCTTTATTTTTCGATTGGCATTGTTCTGTGAAATAAGAGTATAATATACAATTAGTGTGAATGGCCTGTGAGCTCAATGCCCTCAGTTTAACTGGGCAGTTTTCTTTTTCATTAGCTCACAGGCTATCAAAGCCTGAGAGCTTATGTGCCCGCCGGTTCTGTATGTACGTACGTACGTATGTATGTATGTATGTGTGTACGTAACGCGATAACTCTTGATAGAACTAACCGTTTTACTTTAAATTTTGTTTATAGGTTCCTTGTGATAAGGTGCTTCCCTGATTAGTTTTGGAGGTTCATTGGTTAAGCATAAAGGGGGAAAACGGGGGGCTAACCCCCCATAATTTAGATAAATGGGTTTTTCATGCAGAATTATCCCATTTTCTTCAAATTTTGTATATAGGTTCATTTTGATAATGCGCTTCTGTCAATAGTTTTGGGGGTTCATTGGTTAAGTATAAAGGGGAAAAGGGGGAATAACCCCCCCCCCCTAATTTAGATAAATGAGTTTTTCATTCATGCAGAATTATCCGATTTTCTTCAAATTTTGTATATAGGTTCATTTTGATAATGTGCTTCTGTCAATAGTTTTGGGTTTTCATTGGTTAAGTATAAAGGGGGAAAGAGGGGATAACCCCCCTTCCTAATTTAGATAAATGAGTTTTTCATGCAGAGTTATCCGATTTTCTTCAAATTTTGTATATAGGTTCATTGTGATAATGCGCTTCTCTGAATAGTTTTGGGGGTTCATTGGTTAAGTATAAAGGGGGAAAGGGGGGCTAATCCTCCTTAATTAGATAAATGGGTTTTTCATGCAGAATTATCCCATTTTCTTCAAATTTTGCATGTAGGTTCATTTTGATAATGCGCTTCTGTCAATAGTTTTGGGGGTTCATTGGTTAAGTATAAAGGGGGAAAGGGGGGCTAATCCTCCTTAATTAGATAAATGGGTTTTTCATGCAGAATTATCTGATTTTCTTCAAATTTTGTATATATATTCATTGTAATTAGAGACTTCCCTGATTAGTTTAAGGGGTTCATTAGTTAACTATGTGGGGGGTAACGGGGGATGACTCCCTCCCCCCTTAATATATTGTTGATTTCTTTATTTTTCGAGGGGCATATTTCAAATTCTTTGAAATAAGAGTATAATATACAATTAGTGTAAATAGCCTGTGAGCTCAATGCCCTCAGTTTAACTGGGCAGTTTTCTTTTTATTATTAGTTATATACTCCTTTTCAGTCTTACCCAAGGGTAGTGAGAGCCGATGTTATGGGCTCATCGTCTAGAATAATGAACCTAGCCCATTGAAAACGGTATTTTAAGAACAAGGCTGAACGGGGCGCCGGCCATAATAATTTTTAGCAGTTAAAACCGAGAAAAAGGCCCATTAAAAGTCGCATTCCCGCTTTTTGTTAGAACTTAACTTAAATATTTTCTGCTAGAATGCGCTACTGATAATGGGAGGAGAAAGACAGTTAACTGGTTAGTTAGCCTATGACCGATGTCTGGGGCATGGAGATATAAATAGGGATTCTCTTACCATGGACGACAACAAGGCCAGACCTGGCCATACGGTGCCGCAAACCACTGACTGCCGCATGAAATGCAAACTCCGCACTTTTTATCTTAAAGAGAGATCGAAATTGAAGAATGAAATTAACAATTGCACGGTTGGAAAACCAAGATAACAGGGGCAAATACGGATTTATAAAGTTAGAAAAAAATGTTTTGGGGTATTTTAAATTTTAATTTAAAAATGGTTTCACTCTTTATCCTTTCATTTCATTTTTATGTTTTTCTAAAATATATATACATATATATGTATATTAGAATTTTCATACGCATGTACTAAATGAATTTATAATGCCTGAATTTCCTAAATCAGGCGTGAAGCGAACAGAGTGAAAAGTGATCGCAATCGAGCGGAAAATGCCAAATTCAGGGTCAATTAGGTAGTTCAGGAATCACGGCAAAAATACCAGTACACATACACTTCAATGTAAAATCTATGTGTGATTTTTAAAAACGTTCACGGAATAATAATACAAAAAAATACAAATTGTACTTTTATAAGAGTTGCAAAATTGAGACTCTTTTTATATTACCAAGGAATATTTAAATGTATTCTTTTTTTGGTTGCTCAGATATAAGAAGAATTAATTTTAACCACTTGCATACTGTCTTTTATATGATTAATGACTTCTAAAATTGACATTCAGGCAATTTTTAGAATTACATCAATATTCAAAATTTGGAATATTGCTTATGTGGATGATATTGTGAGAACTTACCTTATTAAATAATATTTGGAACACTCTGAAGCGAACATACTTTTACCTGTTTTACCTGTATATGTAAAATTGTAGATTTTCATATGAAAAACTGGTATCACTCCTTATAACTTAAGGGCACATCTATTCTTCAGCAGTAATACATTAAAAAGTCTGGTACTTTATGAAAACTTTGATACATTTTAATTATATGCGTGTTTGTAAACTGGGTTAAGAATTAATTAGGAATAAATTAACCGATTCATTCGTGAATTATAGTAACTTATAAAAACACCCCTTCATTTTTTATTTGGAAACAACATTCTATATTCAATAAGTGCTGGTGACTTAAAACAGACAAATAACAAAAACAGAAAATATGGATATTTTATTTGTGTATAACTTTCAAACTATTATATGCATAACAAAAAACATATAATAATATATTAAATACAAACTTGTCTACTAGTATATTGATTGCAAACTTCAAATTACTGACATATTAGTCATCACATTATATTACATAACTATGTTTTCTATAGATAAAATATAGACATTTGTAAAGTATACAGGAATTAGTTCTTCTTAGAAATACCATTTTCTCTACATCACTTTATAAGTGTTTTATAGTTTATTTTAAATAAATTAAATACAATTAAAATGAAATAATGTGCCTTTAAAAATTATGTATTTTTGAATTCCGATGTCTACACTTTCGTTTTAGTATTTTCTAAAATGTAAAATAAATATAATTTCCCAATCTTGCATTTTCCAGAAATATACATATTTGTTTTGTATAATGTGATATATAGTTATAAGAATTTTGATAAAATACAAAAGAATGTTCAAAAGTTAAAATGTATTGATAAGAAATAGTCATTAGGGATAATTTTTTCTTATCAGCGTTTGATATACTGATGGCTGTATATTACAAAGACAATATACTACAAAGAGTTCTCATACATTATGCAATTGTCTTTCTCTGTGAAGAAAGATGATCTCTGAAAACAAATTAATTGAAATATATGTAGCATTTTTCTTCAGATAGCAACGATATTATAACATATTTGCACTTTCATTATTTATGTTGTATAACGGCATAATTTGTAAATATTTCCTTATATATTTGTTGATATTATTTATATGGCTTTGTCAAAAGTAACATAACTACAACTCTAGTAATAAATATGCAAAAATGAATAAATGAACCCTGATATTTTGGGTTTCCTCCTGAAAGAATTCAGGGAAATAGAAATTTAAACCTCCGGTACCCGTGAAATTTATAACAGACCTAATCGCAAAGAGTTTAATAAAACTTTTTCATTTTCTTCTTCTTTAAAAGTACATTTAAACAGATTAAAATGAAGATGCATTTATAAAGTATATATAAACCTTTCCTAAAAATACATATTGACAATTAGAGATTAGATTAATGTTCTAAATGTTCTTACACTGACGCTAATTAATAAAATGTTAATTATCAAATTGCAATAGTTACAAGTAAAATACATACACATTACAGACTGTTTTACGTAATACTCTACGTAGTCGAATCACAAATGAAATTTGTTTGATTCTCTTTGTTCAAAACAATCATTGTAAAATATAATACGTCTATTTAAATTCAGATAAAAATGTTTTACAAATACATTTTTTTAATACAAAATATTTTGATTTGTCAAAATATACATTACATTTTCACTACATTCATCAACAATTCCTAAATCCCTCCATATCTCAAAATTATCTTCATTTTCTGACACATTTCTTTCATATAACAGTTTATTACTGAAAAATCTACATCATCCACCATCAGGAAGTTCATCACTTCATCTTAATTTTCGGTTTTCAAAAATATTTTTTTTCCCTTTATGCACATATTTAAAGATTTGATAAATTTATGTTCTATGAACTGATAACATAGATAAAATAGAAAGAACAAGCACAAAATCGGCATTAAATAAACATTCCTAAAAATATTTCTATGCACGAAAAATTCATATATTTTTATTTCTTTAGGTCTAGAAATCCCAATTTTAGAAGATTTCCTACGTAAATATCCCTATACAGCTGATTTTTTGAGGTAAATTAAGTTTACACATTTAGTCAGTATCTGATACCCATTGATGGAATACCTAGGAGAATGAAGATGTACCACCATTTATTGACGTTGATATGAACGAAATAAATAAATGGGGTTCTGATGTACCCATATGCTGGTAATAAACTGTTAGATTTTTTTTTATTAGCATTAATTTCAGAAGAAAATTTTTAAATTGTGTTTTGCAATATTTTTCATTTTTGTAAAGAACATATGATGAACGGATAGTTTTGTACGCTTCTGGTAAACTACACATAAAATTTGATAAAAGTTTTTTGTTTAAAATATTTTCTTTTATACCTCATATTGTTAACTATCATTTATACTCTAAATTTTAGGAGAGTAAGATGTTTTGTAAAAATGACATATATGTGTATTTAAATGTGGAAAATTTCAAAATGCATGAAAATAATTTTCTCGACATATAAACAACTTTATTTTTATGTGTTGTTCATTTAATATTTCGCATCAAACAACTTGAAGAATTTACTGGAATATTAAACATTTGCTTTGCTTTGAATCTAAAGTGTTCATCAAGTTACGTTTTTGCTTCTTTTTTTAATGAATTTTATAGCTGGTCTCAAATTATATGTGTGTGCTGCATTACATTAAAACTGAACTGATATAGGGTACTGTTTGCACAAAGTTGTATTTTGTCATTGAATATTGTAGATTACAAAAGGCTTCTAATTATATCTGTAATAAATTTTAATGTTCTGTTTTTATAAGCAAAAATACAACAGTTACACAATGTTTACAGAAAGTGTTTCTATATTAGTCTCATCATATGTCAAACAAAAATCATTTTTAACATAAAAAAAAGTTTGGCGTTGTTGAAATTGATTAATACATTTATATATTTCTCTTTTTTATGCAGCTAAATGTTTATTCTTGCAGAGTGCTGAAACAAACTCTTGGTAGCAGATTGCTGAAAACCGCAATATTTTTATACACACGCACGCACACACACACACACACACACACACACATATATATATATATATATATATATATATATATATTATTATTATTTCAAAACTGTTATTAGGTGGTAATTTCGTGAAGTGATATAAAGTTTTTGAGATAATCGATGTGAGTAAAATATTTTATATATTCTTAATGGTTTTTTATTTCCAATTTAAATATTTCCAATTTTAATATTTCCAATTGTTGTCTGGTAATAGTTCAGTATACCTGGATGATTGTACTGTTCTTAGCATTATGCCAGTAGAATTATGAAATACTGAACTATTTTTTAAAACACATGTGGGTGCATCCAGGCTGATGAGTACAACTACATGTGTTTTTTCATATCCAATTCATATTTAATATCCAATTCATATTTAATTCTCTTGTGGTCCAATTTTAAATTGTATAGGGTTCATATTTAATTTATTAATCTATTTGTATTTACTTAATAGCAACTCAAATTTATAATTTTTTTTTCACCTTTCTCTCTTTTTCTTTTTAAATATTATTCAGGTATGTGTAAATTTGGAAATATTACCAATAAAGCACGAGCTATGGTAATATTATGATTGCACATGTTAAATATTTGATATGTGGTATTCTGTCTATACAATATCATTAATTATCTCTTTGGAGATTTACGTAGAATGATCATAGAACTTGATATGTTTTTGAAATTCATAGATATTATAATTATATATATATATATATATATACATATATATATATATATATATATTATAGCTATTTAATGTGTTATTTATAACGGAACATTTAATGTCTTTGAAGAAATTGACTTCTGGAGTAAGATCTTTGAAATTAATGATAATACCTTAAGTACCGGGTGAACTGAAAGTTCGTTAAGACTTTAAAAATTCATAACTAAGGAAGACATTATGATAAAGAAGTGCGGTTTGCAATAAAAGGCCACAGGATAGTCGGATGTTTTTAGCAGCAACAAAAAAAAAGTCCGCTGTAGATGGCGCTAACATGCGAGAGATTCAGCAGAATTACGCAAATTAATCCTGAAATAAAATACAGGGGTACACGAGGATTTCTCATTCGCTTTCAGAAGTCATTACCCATTCGAGCGTTGTTGGTGAAGTTGTTCTATTTGAACGGAGAGTTTCTGCAATTCATTCTGACATGTTGCATTCAGCTGTAACGGGCGTTGTGAGTCGCCTTAGTTGTGTTGTACAATGTTTTACAGGTCATGTTGAACAATTGTTATTGCAAGAATAAATGGATGGAGCGTACTCTTGTCCTGTTCACTGTGTTTCGAGAAATCAGCGCCCTCTACTAGTGACATTTTAACTTTTTTTTTCTGCTAAAAACAATGCGATTACCTTGTGAGCATTTTCTTGCAAAACTCAATCCTGAATCATAATTTCTTCCTTTTTTTATGAATTTTTAAAATTTTAACGAACTTTTAGTTCACCCGGTATATAACTATTATACTTAAAACCTTAATTCCCATCTTCAGATGAAATCCTCTAAACTCTAAATTTACACTTTTATCCTTACTTTTAAGAAACACTTTTATCCTTACTATCAAAATATAACATATTTATGTGTAGATCATTAATATTACTCGTCGTATCTTTAACGATTCAAACAGCAAAGCTATTACAGCATTGTGTATTTAATTGATAATATTTATAATCGGGAAAAACAAGAGTATAATTGTCTATCTACTGCCAGTTTTAATCTGATATTTACAAAATATGCATGTTTTACAGATTGATACGTGTAATTTCACAAGTTTATTTCTGTGAAAACAAAATATACTTCAAATCAATGTTTCTTTACAGTTTTAGATTATATATTTTTCAGTCATTTTTGTCAATTAAAAAAAACCCTCCAAAATATTGGATTTTTTTTCTTACTCTTTATAATATAGCGTTTATTCATATTTGTGGCACGTTCTACTTTAGAATAATTCTATTTTGAAATCCTCTATTCAGAAATAATCCTGATGTTTCTTTGTTACATTATTCAATGACTTTTTAGATTGTTATAAGTATAATAAATGAAGTCCAAGAAATTTATATTTTATTGGAAGTATCTTCATCTCCAACTTTTGAACATGTTCATGTTCATGTTCATTGACTTTTTAATGATGAAAACAAATAATCCGAGTTTAGTATGTTGGATTAGTAGCATAGATATAAATTCTGCATGATTTGTGTGAAACATACGGTTTTCAATTTACGATAAACGTGTATTTCACACGTGTTTTACAGCGCTTAAATCGATTATTTATATATATCTATTTTTCTACCATCTGTATGAGCGGCGATATATTTTCTAAAGGAAAAAAAGCGTTAAAACAAAATTTAAGAAAACATAGCATATAGATTATCGTACTTCCACACCAATCGCAAGTGCATCTGAATCTGAACTTTTCTGATATCAACTCTGTTCCTTTGAATCTTAAGGTTTGGAAACATATCATTTTATGAAACATTCAGGCATAATGGGAGGGCGCACTTCAGGCATAATGGGGAGAGCAACGTTGGGTAAAAAAGGAGTCCAATGATAAAATATTTCAAATTCCTAATAACCTTTCTATTCAACTGTAATTTTTTGTAGATATTTATTCATACATTATATAGAGGGTGGTAAAAAATGGTGTTCAATATGTCTTTCCCTGATTACAATACTTTATTGCAGAAAAACACTAATATAATTAGGTATATGCTTGTTTCAATATATTGTAAAGGCAATTATGAAGTTTTTAATACAAGTACTTATGTGAGTAAATTTTGATGTGAGCACCCTTGGTAGCTCGAAGACTGTAAGGGCGGTATTCCATTTATCGCAACATATTGCAAAAGATTTGGGCTGTCACACTAGACACAACCTCTGTGATCCTGACCTTGAGTGTTTCAATATCTTTTACTGGTGTAGAAAACTCTCTGTCCTTTATGTAATCCAATAAGAAAAAATCTAGAAGAGTAATATCGGGCAAGGAGTATAATGAGCATGGAGGCCATGGTGTTGGTCCATCTCGTCCGATCCATCTTCCAGAAAATTTGTCATTAAAAAAATAAATAAAACTTAAGAACATGAATTTTCTATAATAAAAAATTTTGAATATTACATTCAATGGTTATTTCGTAATATATATTTTTTAGTAATCAGGGAAAGACTTTATAACCATCCTGTATATTACATTTTACTTTTCATTTATAGTGATAAAATGCATTGTGTTGTGTCCGGATTTCAATTTTTGTTAACATAATTGTATAAAAAACGAGTTAAAATTTCGTTTTTTCATACGCAACAGCATTGTCGGGAAACTTTGGTGTGCCTTATATCTGGATATATTTTGATGAATATGGTGTACAATATCTTAAAATGTAGACAATAAGAATGACCCTTCGAAAGCGATGTTGAATTTTACCTGTGTTTGGCAATTAGAACTTTGTTTTTCTGAGACAATGTTGTCTCAGAACAATGTCAAAATGCAGTTTGGAACTGCAATCAAACTGATACATATATCAGTTTGGTTTAATCTTTCCCCCCAAAAAACCTTCAATTATATAAATAAATAAATGCATTTAAATAATATTTATCTTCAGATAATTTATTATCAATAGAGAAAAGCCAAGATCACTGTTTCAAAGAAAAGAAGATACAAATTTCTAAAAAAAGTCAACCATTTTTATCATTATTTTTTTTTACTTTATTAATCGCGAAAATGCTTTCATTTATTAAAAAAACAAAATCTTAAATTTAAAATAATATGCCTTTGGTTTGAATAGCATTTATGCATTAATATCAATACTTGCTTAATCAATATCAGTAAACATCTGAAAGGATTAACTTTCTTTTGACATAAATTGAAGTTCTCGAAAACCTTGATTAAATATTGATTGCAAATCTTAAATATCGCTTGGAATCCATATATATTAAAATTTCTATTCAAAGAAAATCTGACTGAATCTAAAATTTAATTAAATCTTTAATTGAATTTCTGATTATCAGCGAGAATTTGTCGAAAGATTTTTCTGCGATCCTTAATAAGCTGATTTGGTTCTAATATGTAGTGTTAAAAGTGGTATTTTTTCTATTAACTTACTGAATTTATAAAAATACTTTTAATCTATTTACAATTAAAATAAAGCCCTTCAATAAAAACTATATATATATATATATATATATATATTCGTAACGTTGTATTTTTGACAAGTAAAAAATATCAAATTGTTATAAATAAATGCATCTAAAAGTATATAGATATTTGTCTCTCTAAGTATTGATATATGCTTTATAGTTCTTAATCATTTTTTAATTTATAATAATAGATGTGAAAGTAATAAAATTTAGCATTTGCTATAAAAACTATAAATTTTTTTAATTTAGCTACGTATAAACTGCATTTAAATTATTATATTGTTTTTTTTATATATATAAACCGTTAGCGCTTTTTATTATATAATCATTATTTTGTTGGATGTTTTTAAATAACGTTGCTGATATTTGATTATCGGATACTAAATGTGATTTAAGTGTAAACATTAATTATTTTGTGCAACAAATTTTATACGATATTTGAATGACCCAGAATATGCTACAAATTTGGTATGGTCTATTGTATAATTACATATCCATAATGTAGGGGAATAGAAAACCAATAGACACAATAGATGGTTAGTTACTTGGTTGATTTATGACGGCCGATTATCTACACTAGGGATATAGGTCCGAGAAGGAGTGCCCTTCTTGGTGGTTTTTCTTAGGGATCCTAGCCCGTATTTACGGCAAGGATAGACGTAAACCACGGAAGCCTCCGAACTGTTAGGTCGACTAGCACGACAGGGGCTTAAACCAAGCACATCCTGTCTACCAGATTTAGAGCAGAACCTCTCAGCCACTGGTGACATAATAGAGGGAAAAATTATACCGAGTACCGAATTTAAAATTATACCGAATTACTGTATTTATAGAATTCATTGTTACATTTGTTGACAGAAAGTGTTTAAATATAATGCAATTTTAAAATGTGAGCTAAGTATGTGTGTACTTTCAATAATAGTGCATATCACAGAATGGGTGGATATTGAAAATGAATTAAAAATATGTATTAGATATATACCGAACATACACAAATAAACGTACGAATACACTCAGCTACTCCTTTTGTTAATAAGTATTGCTTCCTCTGAATAAGCTTTTGCCACAGTCATATTTATGTTTGATTAAAATTTTCAAGCCATAGTTCCTTTACGCTGGTTGTGCCTTTGGTGGGAAAATGTATAACTAAAATTTTAAAATGGATTTTTGGTAAGTTTTCTAATATGACAACCATACTTAATGTTAAAATTAGACAGGACAGACTAAATTCAACATTGCTTTATACTACTAATATACCTAGCAAGAATTTGATTAGTCAATTTTTTTTTAAACATGTTTTTTTTTTATGTTTCATTTTACGTGCTAAACCGTGCTAAAAATATTATCAGGTTCATAAATTTTTTTGTGAGTTTATAGCGCTCCCTGTCGGGGAATATGTTAATAGAATTTAAATAAGGTATTTTTTGAAAACTGTATTAATCCTTTTTAAGTTAAAACTACGTTGGGAAGTTTCAATACAATTTTATTTTTGTTTATAGAGCTTAGCGGCGGAAATTAGGATAACTGAATTTAAATAATAATATTTCATATTTTTATATTGTGATATCTACTTTAAGATAAATCTTTACAATAAACTTCCGTCATAATTAATTTTATGCTTTGATAAGTGTTTTTACATGATAGATTTTTTACGTTTCTAACACTTGAAGTAGAAAAAAATGCATAACTAAAATTTTAAAACGGAATTTTCATGTTTTCCCATATGGCATCCACACACTGTTTTAAAATTAGATAAGATAGATTAAACTCAACAAGTCTCAACTTTGCATATCTCTGGGCATTTTTTTCAGAATAGAGACTGTGATTACCATGAATTTTAATTCATTTCTAATGCAAACAATATTTTAAATTTTGAATATAGAAATAACTACAAATTAAAAGTTTATTATTTAAATTAAAAAGACAAGAAAGTTGTTATATAAAATATACAAAAGTATATGTAATTAATACGTCTACAAAATTTGTCCCCCATATAAAATTTAAATGTTTAAAATTGTTCTTAAAGATATGAATTTTATATTTGTTATTGGAGTAGATTACAGTGTGTTGTGCGTTTCTACCGAATGACTATTTAATAAAAAGCTTGCAAATTCTTGAAAGTCCGAGGTTTGGCGCTCGAAGTGTGCAAGTGTCAGAGCCTCCTAGTATTAGTGTATTTTATTTAATTACACGACTATTTTAAGTATGAAAGTGTATTGGAATATGTAAATTATTATTATATCAGTGGAACTCTGCAATATTTTATGTAGCTTTCAATACAAAAAAGTATAAAGCTACCTATTGAAGCCGTTCGGAGGAAAACAGTTCCGGAAAATTTCGATGTATTTTCATCGATCATGACCCCCAGACCCCAAAACCACCCTCCGTTCAAATGTTGATTTATATATATCTGACATATGTCATACGATAACGCTCGTATTTATAAATCAATTTTGATGAAATGAATCGTGTGTATTCAGCTCACCAATGTCTCGACCGAGTTCGTTGGCCAGCTTGGTCCGCCATTTTGTTTCAAGATGGCGGCCATTTAAAAATTTAAAACTAAAATAAATATACAAAAAAAAAAATATTCAAATTAATTTTTTAATTACGTGTTAGGCCTTTATACAAGGATTCCAGAGCATTTTTTGGTTTACCTCTATCTTAAAAAATGGCTGAGATAGAGCAGTTTGAAATTCTAGGGTGGCTGACATTTTGAAACAAAACAGCACATTAACGCGATTACTCGCAAATTATTATCTTTCATTGTTGTAATCATTTTCCCAATCATACGCATAAAACTATATATTCATATCCGTTAGCGCCAAATTCTCTCCAAACTTGGCGACATTTGGCGAAATATCGCCAAACTTGGCGACCAAAATAAGTTTTCATAAATGAAGCCAATTTGGCTATAGCTCAATAATTTGGCGAATTTCTTATTCAAATTCAGTATTAACGAGTCTTTAGTAAATGTTTTTTTTGCATTTTAGCTTGCTGTTTACGAGTAACATTAGCTAAAATTTTAAAACGAAGATATAGGAAAGCTACCTGTTCCTCCCGGTACAGGCCGGAAGGACTTTTTTATTTAATTACACGACTATTTATTATGACTATTAAATTGGTGATATTAATAAATATTTCATATTTACCCTTAAGTATGAAAGTGTATTGGAATATGTAAATTATTATTATATCAGTGGAACTCTGCAATATTTTTTATGATCAGCTGAAACTTTTATTTTTTAATATTTAATAACTGCATTTTTAATCAAAGAGCGTGTTAAAAAAATTGGGTTTATTAAGACAAACGCCCATTAAAACACATATTGTATGATACCGCATTCATTTTTGTGCATTTCATATGTGCATATAAAATTGCATATTTGTATCAGAATGTATTATGTATGATATAGTGTACAATTTCAAAATACCAAGTTATTTTCTTAATACTGCGAATCTTTCATAAGAAGACTTTTTATGTAAACTTTTGAAATAGTCATAGTTGTCATTAGGAGACCTTATGTCTTATCATAGTTTATCATTATTATTAAAAAGAATTATTACGTTAATACTGCATTTTAATATTAATAAATTATTAGAATAATTAAAAAATATATTTTATAAAAAGAAAAAAGTAAGATCGTATGGATTAAGGCACTTTCAACAACGCTACTATAGTAAATAATAATACTCTTAGATTTTGAACCTGATTGTGAAAAAAAACTTTCTTCAAAATATGTTATATATAATGTTCTTCAAGATCACCTTAAGTTACATATAATGCTCTCCTTTTCTTTAATTGTTTTATTTTTTAAATTATTTTCAAATACTTTATTTTAAAATAAAATCATGTTTAAATTCCTATCTTCAGAGAAAATTCAAGTAATGCAGGTAATGCAAATAGAAAATGCAGAGAAAATGCAGGTAAATATATTAATTGAGAGGTGTTTATAGTAATTTTATGTTGTAATTAAAAAAATTACCTTTTTGAAAAACATATTGTAATTACTTAAAATTTACTTATGAAACTGTAGATGTATGTGCATATTTTCTTAACCTATATAGATTCAGATTTGAAGTACCCATATATTTCAAACAATGTTAGATATATTTTTTTTAATATGCACAATGCTTGTGATTTATTATGACAATATTTTAATATTTTGTGTATTTTTGTTTTTCAGAATTATATGTACTCAGTCGAGTCTAAAATATATCATAATTACGTTATCACGAAACACCCAGAGTATACTGCGAATATTTCATAAGAAGACTTTTTATGTAAACTTTTGAAATAGTCATAGTTACCAAGCTACAAATTTTAAGAAGTATTACAGCAAACTATGATAAATATTTTTTGCGCAAGAAACCAGGGTTTCAAAACATTTATTCCATGAACAATATACAGGCGTCAAATTCAATTCTGAACAATTATTTTTTCCCCCATGTCATTACCACAAGTTAAACTTTTTTTTTATAGACGTTTTTACAGATTTACCTTATCTTGTTTACGGTGAAAATATATTTTAAGATATTGTGGGAACGGCCATGCCTATTACAGCAATCTATGGTAAATATTTTTTGCGCAAGAAACCAAGGTTTCGAAACATGTATTCTATGAAAAATAAAACACATGATGTCAAATCGAATTCTGAAAAAGCATTTTTTTCCATGTGATTAACAAAAGTGAAACAGATTTTATAGAAGTTTTTACAGACTTATCTTTCCTTATTTACAATGAAAACATATTTTAATACACTGTGAAAGCTGTCATTCTCCTCATTAAACAGCCATAAATTTAAAACTCAGTATTTTATAATTGATTTGTCATTATACAATATTGCTCTGATCAAATTTTTATACTCTTTAATTACTTATCTGGATTCTATCACATTTCACCCTATACTTTATATTTTTTCTAAAGTACAGCCTTGGCCAAAAGTATTAGGCACCCTGACTTTTAATTGAATTTTGGTTTTAAGGTAAAAAATAAAAGTCTTATTGTTTTATAAAGTATAATATTAACGTAAAATTACAAACAAATATCAATATTTAGTGGGTCTACCTTTGGCTTTAATAACATCAGCAATCCTTTGGGGCATACTGCGTACGAGGCTTGCACATTTTTCTGTTCTCATGGCACCCCACTCTTGAATAAGAGCATTTTTCAAATTTGGTTTTGATGTTATACTATGTTCTCAGATTTCACGTTTTAATATTCCCCAAAGGTGATCGAATGGATTAAGATCTCTGGACTGCGCTGGCCAGTCCAGTTACAGTTCTACTGTATTTAAAGCCAGCGCATCGTAGTGGCTGATTTATGACATGGAGCATTGTCTTGTTAGAACTCGACGCCACGTAAATTATTGTCACCAAAAATGCGATTTAACGAAGGCTTCAGCTCAGTTTCCAGCACATTAATGTATTTTTTGGCTGACCATTCGGCCAGCGCAAACGAATATTTCACCAAAGCCATCAGCATCCATGCAGCCCCAGATCATTATGACTCCGCCTCTGTGTTTTACAATAACCTCCACGCAATCTGGATAATATTCTTCGCCGATACGTCGCCTCACGAAGGTCACGCCGGGTGTTCCAAATACCTGGAATTAAAATTAAAATGACATATCTTTAAATATTCACATTATTATTACAAAAGCCGACTCTGACTGAATGATGGTTATTTTTCATTATAAAAATGTTTAAAATGTTTACCTCAATGCTAGATTCATTGGACCACAGAACATTTGACCAATCCTCATCCCTATAATGTTGATGTCGAGCGATTCTTCTTGTTGTTTTCTGAAAGCCAGGGCTTCTTCCTGGCTTTGCATCTTTTTAACCCAGCTTCTACCAGTCTTATTGTTACCGTTCGAGCACATATAATCTGTCCAGTGTATTCAGGTAGAGCTACAGCGAGCTCAGAATAAGTTTGTTTGCGATCTCTAATGGACTCTCGTATTAGTTTTCTTTCCTGGCGTTCCGTTGTCACGCGTTTTCTGTCAGTTCTTCTCTTGTTTACGAGAGACCGTGTCTCCGTGAACCTTTTAATAGAATATTGCACTGCACACCGCTAACATTTCACAAACTTGCTTATCTCTACTTGAGATTTGCCTTGTTCATGCATGACCTGAATGCTCACTCTTTTTTTAATACAGAGCTTACATTTTTTAGGCATTTTAGAATTAAATTGCGTAAAACTCGAAACGAGATCACATACGAAAGTTACTTTGCGCTGCAAATGTCAAATAAAGACTGGCAAAACATTCGAAGTTTTTTTTTTTAATTGCATTTCCTTTGTTTTAGTCGCCAGATGTCGCCAGTCCTTCTAAAGAGATTATATATGGTTTGATTGACGTTTAACAACACCGCTTATGCCTTTGTATAAAGCTTTTGTAATTGTTTCTAATACTTTTTAAGATTCATGTGTTTTGTAGGGGGTGCCTAATATTTTTGCCCAAGGCTGTATTTGTCAAATAATCTTTATTATTATCAAAGTTTGAATAAAACACTGTCTTCGGATAAAAGTGAGACCCACAAATTGATTGGCTGAAATAATGGAATCAGACCTTCGTGTACCCCATAAAATTTATTTTTTCAAGTGTGATTTAACTTCTTTTGAAGCTTCTAACCTGATGAATGTATGCATTTGTATATTTTTTGAATATGAATTTGTATATTTATTTTGTCAATATCTTAATTATAAAAATGTTTCATCATAAGATTTTTTTTTTACGTTAGGGAAACAATATTTTACGCATAATCTAAAACTTATTTTACCTTTTTTTATGCAATAAGAAAACGAAAACATTGGTGAAGGAAATAAAAGTTCATTTTATTGATATTTTCTACTTTTTTCGTCATGTGTAAAAGTATATGCCTATAGCAAATTGATACTCTTTCTTATTCGATCTCTAGATAAACATCTATCATAAAACTAAAGGATAATTTATCAGTACTAAACTAATCACTCGGTATCCAGAGTTATTAGACCTTTTAGAAAAGTCATAAGAAATATATCAATATATTCTTGTATCATTTATTTTCTTTATTAAATGACTTTGGCTGTCATAAAACATTCGGTAGTTTTCTTTCTAACATATTGCAAACAAAATATATAGCAGTTTTTTATAGCATATTGGTCATAATGCATATGTACATTATGCACGGTAAACACATATTTATTTTGAATGAATGTAACTACCTAACATGCGAAATATTAATTGCAATGTAATAGTTCAATTGCAGGTCCTTCTTATTTCAAAACATTACGAGTATCGTATACTTAAGCATTCTCCAGGTTTACATTATGTCAATACAAAAAATATTTCCACTGATTTTCCTTTTTGTATATAAATTGAGTAGATTTCCACTTCCACAGGGATGTCAGTTTTTTCCTCGTTTCTAAAACACAAGGTTGGATTGGTAGCGGAGGTGTAATACCCCATGAACCCTGATTACTAGATCTTTCTCCCTTAGATTTACATGTATATAATTTTTATGAAGACCTGGTACTAGTCTGCCACTTCTTAAATTATCCCTGGAATAAAACCACAAATCAACACTGCAATTTATTTGATCGACGTGAACTTGCCCTCAAACAAATAACAAGAACTCATTTACTGAGAGTACACATTCAAAATAATGAAATACAGTATTGTTACGCATTTTTAAAAAGATAAGCTTTGTACGTTTAATTATATTTTACTCATGTGTACGCCCATTTTTGGTTTTATAACGACCCATAGCATTCCATTGTAGTGGCTCAAGTTTTTTAGGTATTCCTAGTGTCTACATATCAATACAAGCTGGGAGATTTCACGTAGCTGTCGGAAAATTTTAAGAACGTAATATAGCACATATAACTAAGTTAATCTACATAAAAATATTGAATAAACTGGTGTGATACTATAAAAGCATAAAAACAAATCGTAAAATCACCATAAAAATAAAGAATGTGGTAGAACTTTCGAAAGAACTTTGTCGTTCTTTGCCAGTCGCAAAAGTCGTTGGATGGATGGATCCTTCACACGTCTTCTTTGCGCCTGACGAAGAAAGACAAAGTTCTTTCAAAAGGGCTAGCGTATTCCTTATTTTTATTGTGTTATTAAGAAGTTTTTTTATGTTTTTAAGTTAATCTATTTTTTATTTTTTTGCAAAGACATTAAAAATATGTTTTATATTATATGTATTATTGGCGCACAATTTAGAAACTTGCTACGCAACAGGGAGCAAAAACTTGGATAATAATATAGTAAATACCTTTCTTTTAGGAAAATTGAACCAATTATAATAATTAATGTAACAACAAACAAATAAAATTGCAAGCATTAAATTGTATACAATAAGTATTTTAAAATAAGCGAAACACTTATTTTATGTACCATAAAATAATGTGCTATGTATGTAATTGTTACTGTGGAGACGCAGAAAATATATAGCTAGAAATTCTTCATTTTTTTTTCTTTCAATGCTTATGGGAAAAGGCATGCAATAAATCATACGGATTAATAACATTCGCCAAATGAATTATGTTATTCTTATTTGATCGCATGTAAGGAAAATAATTGACTTGTTTTTCGTCGTCGTAACTATGCAATTCATTTTCTCTACTACGAATAAGAAACATTCAGTCCTAGATTTATTTTCTATCGCAAATATAATTTCTTCAATATATCCTATAGGTACAGATTTTTTTCTGTTTTTTTTTTCATTCATAATTTTCTCTTGGATAATATAATTTTTTATCAAAAGTATAGATACACAGTATAGTAGCAGGGAGATTGACTGACATATAAATATAAGTAACAATGTTAGGCAAGAATTCATTTTTTGTAAAATAGCTTACATTATTTTATTTAATAAAGCCTAAATTACTAAACTTGTAATTGTTTATTCTTTTATCTTTTTACCGTTTCGGGAAATACACTCTTGTAATCGTCCTCCCAGACCAATGAAAAATGCCCCCCAATGTTAATGAATACATGTAGATCAACAAATCGTTAACAATGAAATTGCATTCCATAATACTGGTATAGTCCTTTTTAGAAAGCGATTGTTTTACTAAAAACACGCTAACATTTACTGTAATGGAATTCTGGGAAATTTAGATGCAATTAAATTTTTAAGTTCCATGATTGACAAGAAATTTTAATTTTAGGTAAATTTTGATGGACACAATTAAAATAACCAGCATCTTTAAAAATTTTACCAATGCTCAACTTACAGAATAAAAAGCCATACATTTCCATGTAATTTTGATGAAAAACTGCAAGTTTCTCCAAAAGCAGCTGATGATTAACGGGCCTGATTTTCCGTGATGATCTAGCCTTTGGCTAAATGTATTTACATTAACTTTTTTTAACTGTTTTATTAATCTTATATTAACTGTTCTAACTTTTTATCATACCATTAAATTTTCTAAAGCATTTAAACTGTCTCTTTTCTTAGACAATCCATTCATTCCGCTCTGTGACCAGTCGAATGCCATGTTTTCGTAGAAATTGGTGTTTGTTTCGGAAATTTTTGTGCATTACTTATATAATAGTGCAATTATTCCATATGACAAAATTTCTACTTTTAAGAAACTAAGATTACTGTACGCTATCAATATGTTTCCTCATGTAGTTTGTTACAAAAAAATATGTAATATCAATATACAAAGGGCATTCCATAAAAAACTGAGAGTTATTTTTTTACGTAGTGGCAACACCGCAAAACTTAAAAAAATAAAACTACAGGTGATTTTTTTCAAACTGTTATCTGTAACTTTATAAATCGTCTAAACGAAGCAGTCGATTTTATTTTTCTAGTTTCGTGCTTGTTTAAAGAACTGTTTTCATTTGCTCTACAGAAATGAAGGTGCGTTATTCACAGATACAAAACGAAATGTGTTGTGCCATAAAATTTTGCTATCGTTTGGGCAAAACAGCTCGAGAAACAGTTAAGTTAATTAAATAAGCTTAAAAAACAAATGTTTTTGTGTGTTTACGATTTTTAGATGGCATGGTGATATAAAAAGGGACGTTTGTCTGCAGACTAAGTTCCTAAGCCTGGCCGACCAGAAATTGCTGTGAATGATCGAAATATTTACACTATGTGGGCTAAGCAACGGATAAATTAAAAGGAAAATAATATAAATACATTTTTAAATTCGTAAAAAATATGAAAATAAAATGTTTTATATTTCTCGAACAGTTTCAAAAAAATTTCCCAATAATTTTATATTACATTTTTATTTTTATATTACATACATATTTATAGGCATGTAAACTACTTCCGGGGGTTTCAGAAATAAGAAGCATTAAATTAAACACGATTTATGCAATAACATTCTAAAATTCTTATAAATTTCTTATTTTTGTAATTTTTAGATAAAAAAATGCATTTCTTATTTTGATATTCTTTGAGATATGGTTGCTAAGCAACGAATAAAATAAAGAGGAAAGAAAAAGAAATGCATTTTGAAATTTGTAAAAAATAGGAAAATAAAATGTTTTTTAGTTCCCGAACAGATGCAAAAAAATTTCCAATAATTTAAACAATTAATTTCTAAATTCTAATAGATGTAACGACAAAATTTCGAAGCTATTGGCCACATTTAAGACCACCAGATCGAAAATTTAGCATCTATAAGTTTACGTTTAAAACCATTATTCAAATATGGCATTTTAATTAACAATGAAATTTAAAAATTGTCTCCAATTCCATAGGAAAGCAATATAACAAAGAAATGCAATATATCAAAAGAAATGCTCTATATTTTTGAACGAATTAACCAAATTTAACCAAAAACTATACAGCTACATCCGTACACCTCACCGACATACCTAACAAAAAGCAACCTAATCGGACGTTTTGTACAGCAGTTATCGTGAAGCAGACAAACAGACAGACAAAAACAAAAAAAAAATCTCTTCTCTCCACAGTGAGTCTTCACTGACGTTTCGGCAAATATACTAGTAAATCTGCAAATCAGGAGCATTAACGTCATCTCTGAAAGTCATTGTTTTTAATGTCACTTTTTGTATTATTTAACATCTTACAATCCGTAATTAGATTTATTTATATTACATACATATTTATAGCATATAAAATACTTTGGAGGGTTTCAGAAATTAGAAACGGCCTATGCAATATTAAACACGGTCTATGCAATGATATTCTGAAATTCTTATGAACTTCTTATTCTTGTAATTTTTTAATTAAAAATACATTTCATCAGGAGGTCAGACCCCCCTGAACCCCCCGTAATCTTATTACATTTATTTTCGTAATTCCCTATTGATTGTGTGAATGATTCTAGTATATATTTGATTTCTTTCTACAGAGTGATTTTATTAGTATAAGCAACAATTTCGAAAATCATTTCATGTTATTGTTATACACAAATAGCAATATTTACTTACCGGCCAACCACGAAACACCTGAATCTGATGGATAAGTTGAATAATATCTCATGTACAAAAGCAACTTATGTAAATGTAAATTGAATCTACTATATTTCATTTATATCTGTTTTAGGAATCTAGTGTTATTACAATTTTTGTTTCGGAAAAACAGTTTTGATGGTCATTCTATAATATTTATCTTATCTAAATACATCCTGATCTAACTCGATGGCAATAACCTACTAAAATCTCCTCAAAATAGAAATATTTGAAAACTTTTTAATCTATTGAGTAATCATTCATAATCGTGCCCACTGCCAGCTCACTTAATAGCAAACGTGATTTGGCGCTATAAAGTATTTTTTGTGATAGTTTTTTTCTTCTGAATTTCCAGTAATTGTAATATTTCACGATTTGACGATATGTATGGATGCATGTTACTACTCTAATTTGTTTAGTTTAACCACTTCGTTCACGAGTGATTTTATCCAATTTTTAAAAGAATATTAACTTTTTAACAACGAAACATCCACATCTGTTACAGTAAATGAATAATAATATATCATGTAAGAAATATACAAACGTAAACTACGAGACTTGAATCCAAATTACATGTTTCATATTTTTGTAATTTTCGTTTGAAAAAAATATGTCGGTTATCATTCATTCTATAGCAGTTAAAAAGTAACTTGTATCAAATTAATTTTTCATTTATCTTCATAGACTACAAATCACCCGAAAAGAAATTATTTTGCTAATAAAATATTGCAGCATATTAGTGCGAGTTACTTGAATTTTATTATTTTGATATTCTTTGAAATAGGGTTGCTAAGCAACTAATAATTTAAAAAGGGAAGAAAATATAAATGTATTTTAATTTTTTTTTTAATTATGAAAACTAAAATGTTTTATATTTCCGGAATAGACGCAAAATTTTTCCAATAATTTAAACAATTAATTTCTAAATTCTAATAAATGTATCGGTGAACTTTCAAAGCTAGTGAATATATTCAAGACCGCCATACATAAAATTTAGCATCAATCATTTTACATTTAAATCCATTATTCAAATATGCGATTTTCATTTCAGTTAAAAATGAAATTTGAAAATCATATGCATTCCCATAGGAAAGCATTATGACATAAAACGAAATGTTCTATATTTTTCGAACTATTGAACCAAATTAAACCAAAACCTATACAGTTAATTCCGTGTACCTCACCAACATACCTACCAAAATTCAACCAAATCGGATCATTTTTGCGGCAGTTCGCGAAACAGACAAACAGACAAACAAACAGACGGAAACCAAACAATTTTCACGCCTTCACTGACGTTTCGACAAAACTAGTAAATCTGCAGATCAGGAGCCTCAACGTCAGCTCTAAAAGTCATTGTTTTTTAATCTCACTTTTCATATTATTTGGCATTTTACAATTCGCAATTTATTTCTTTTTATAATACATACATATTTATAGGCATATAAAATACTTCGGCGATTTCAGAAATTAGAAGAGTTAAATTAAACACGGTTTATGCAATGATATTCTGAAATTCTTATAAACTCCTTATTCATGAATTTTTTAGATAAAAAAATAAACTTGTATCAAAATAAATTCTCATTTATGTCAATAAAATACTAAAAACTCCCGAAAATAATTTATTTTGCTAAAAAAATATTGCAGCAAAATAGAGCGAGTTACTTGAGTTTTAGTATTTTGATGTTCATTGAAATAGGGTTGCTAAGCAACTAATTTATTAAAGTGCAAAGTAGAAAGAAATTCATTTTAAAATTTGTAAAAAAAATATGAAACTAAATTGTTTTATATTTTCCGAAAAGATGCAAAATATATTCCAATAATTTAAACAATTAATTTCTAAATTCTAATAAATGTATCGGCAATTTTTTAAAACTATTGTGTATATTTCAAACCTCCATATTGAAAATTTATTATCAGTAATTTACGTTTAAATCCATTATTCAAATATGTGATTTTCATTTTAGTTAAAAATGAAAATTTTAAAAATCGTCTGCATTCCCATAGGAAAGCATTATGACATAAAATGAAATGTTCTATATTTTTCGAACGAATGAACGAAATGTAACTAAAAACTATACAGCTAATTTCGGGTACTTCGCCAACATACCTACCAAAAATCAACCGATTCGAATCATTTTTGCCGCAGTTATCGCGGAACAGACAGACAGACAAACACACAAACAAACAGACGGAAACCAAAAACTTGTCGCGTCTCCACAGTGAGACTTCACTGACGTTTCGGTAAAACTAGTAAATCTGCAGATCAGGTGTCGTCAGCTCTAAAAGTCATTGTTTTTTAATCTCACTTTTTATATTATTTAGCATTTTACAATGCGCAATTTAATTTATTTTTATATTACAAACATATTTATAGGCATGTAAAATACTTCGGGGGTTTCAGAAAAAAGAAGCGTTAATTAAAAAAACGATTTATGCAATAATATTCTAAAATTCTTATAAACTTCATATTTTTGTAATTTTTTAGAAAAAAAAAATGAATTTCTTATTTTGATATTCTTTGAGAAATGGTTGCTAAGCAACGAATAAAATAAAGAGGAAATAAAACGAAATGCATTTTGAAATTTCTAAAAAATAGGAAAATAAAATGTTTTCTATTTCTCAAACAGATGCAAAAATTTTTCCAATAATTTAAACAATTAATTTGTAAATTCTAATAGATTTATCGGCAAATTTTCAAAGCTATTCCATATATTTAAGACCTCCATATCGAAAATTTACTATTCGTAATTTTACGTTTAAATCCAAAATTCAAATATGCGATTTCCTTTCAGTTAAAAATGAAATTTGAAAATCGTCTGCATTCCCATAGGAAACCATTATGATCTAAAAAGGAATGTTCTATATTTTTCGAACGAATGAACCAACTGTAACCAAAAACTATACAGCTAATTCTGGGTACCTGACCAGCATACCCACTAAAAATCAATGTAATTGGATATTTTGTACGGCAGTCATCGCAGAACAGACAGACAGACAAACAGACAAACAGACGGAAACCAAAAACTTTTCGCGTCTCCACAGTGAGCCTCAACTGACGTTTCGGCAATAAATCTGCAGATCAGAAACCTCAACGCCACCTCTGAAATTCATTGTTTCTTAATCTAACTTTCATAATATTTAGCATCTTAGAATCCGCAAATTATGTTTTTTTAATTACTAACTATATATTTACAGAGGCTGTTCGCACATTTTTAGACAAATTTGATAAATACTTTTAAAAAATGGAATTATTTTAGAGGAAAACTTTCTTTCTACAACTTATTACTTGTAATTCATATTATTGTCTGATGCTTTCAAATGTATTCTTCTATCAAGATGGCGCATTCAAGCAAGCTGTGAATCAGAGGATACTTTTTTTTTTGTTTTCCGAAAAGAAATATTCTTATTCGGAAGTTTACAATGATTGTAAAGCGCATAGTATAAAAATTTCTACGTGAAAATAAACATCAGTATTAATTGGAAAGAGCTATCCCGAAAACCCGTACTTATTATTAGTAAAAAGACTCAAAATGAAAAAAAAATACATTAAAAAAAGAGCCCATTTCAAGACTGAAAACGAAGTTTCAGGTAAGGATTTATGACTGTCGCAAATTTATCTTACATTGGGGAAATAAAAATAAGAATATTGGACAAAAATGTTACAATCAATTCATTATATTATTAAGGGAATGTGTTACATCCGATATTTACAGAAAAAAATGCTATTTTCTTTATTTCAACGACTTTTAAAGGGTGAAACTGCATCAAAGCAAAGCTACCGCCCATACTTCAAAAACTAACGCTGTATTCGTTGAAAACATTAAAAACTCACACAGATATTGCAATTATACCTTTCAACATATTCCTAAGAAATCACCTGATTTATTGTGCATTTGGTCAGCTAAAAAAAGCTCTTTTAAAGCGCAAAACCACCACGATTGATCGAATCTGGAATGTTTCTAAAGAGGCATGGGAAGCAATAACCCTGTAAATTTTACAAAAAACCTTCTACCCTCGAAAGCATTAATTAGAATCAAGAAACAAGATTATCATATAGATTATTTCAGAAAGCAATATTCATATATTAAACGTTAAAAAAACAACGCCGAAATCGTCTAAAAAATGTGCGAAAACCCTCTGTATATGCATATAAAATAATTCCAAGGTTCCAGAAATTAGAGACGTTAAATTAAACACAGTTTATGCAATAATATTCTGATATTCTTATGACCTTCCTATTCTTGTAATTTTTTAGAAAAAAAAATACATTTCTTCAGGGGAGCTCAGCCTCCCCTGAACCCCCCGTAATCGTATTACATTTATATTCGTGATATACTATTAATTGTGTGAATGACTAGTATATTTTGGATAATTAATGATTGAAAGTTTGTTATTTAAATAATATACTTATAGTTACAAATGTTATAAATATAGTTATAAGAATTTACAAAAAAATAAACATTTATTAATTATACTGAGTTACAACCATTTTTCAAAGCATTTTACAAAACAATATGAAAGTTTTTATTTTGAAAAATCAAAACATTTTCCACTGCACATTAACACATTATTATATATGATGACTGAATGCAATATGATTAATTATTCAAGTTATTTGCTTTATACAAAGCAGCACACAATTTATGTACTATAATTAGCTCGCAATTCAAGTGCAAAAATAAAGTACGTGATATGGATATAATAGTTATTCTGAAACACGGATAATTTTTAATGAGCTTTAAGAGAATTTGTGATAAGTTTCAAGAGTGAAAATTAAATTTCTGAAATCATGAAATATATAATTGATATTCGTGAAATATATATTCATAGAGTAGTGAAAACATTTGAATTGAAAATTTAAATTGAAAAATGAATTGAATTAAAACGAGATAACAAATTTAAAACGAACATAGTTTTTAAACAAACAAAAAATTGTTAAAATTATTGATATTTTCGCATGCTGGATAATGAAAGTAACTCTTATATAATAATAATCAATATGTTAAAAATAATGTATAACATATCAATTAAAAAATATATAATAATAAAAAAAATATGTGTAAGGTTACCAACGGATATAAATTTTCTGTGAATTTGGGCCATAAAATTGTTTGGTGGTTTTTTTTTTCTGAAGGAAATCAGATGTCATTCGTTAATTTGCAGAATTAAAAGCATTCATACAGAAGTACCAAAATCTTACTTACACCTACATTTATATGCCATTTTTGAATAAGAATATCAATTTTAAATATGTTAACTAATATTAATTATTATGCACCATTTCAAATGTTTTCTAATTTGTTTCGCCTGCAAAGCATCGCCATTAGGCCAGCGTAAACTGAGCGTAATGGAAACTTACAGACTTATATCTCAAAAATTAAATTATTTAAAAACATAAAATTTACAGATTCTTGAAGGTCACTATGAAATATATTTGTGATTTTAATTTAATTTAATTTCATGAATAAAAAGTGCATGATTTGTATTTTTTTTTTCATATGACATTTAAGACTAATGCGAATTTTTTTTTTTTCCGCCGCGGTATACCAATATCTGGATTTGAAACTTAAAGAAGAATATAATTGACAGCTAGATAGGATTAATATTTACAAATCATAAAATAATTACATGCTTCGCCAGTGCGGGTCCGAAGGGTGAAAAATGCGTCCTAAGTTTAAGAGGTTTTAACTGTCTTAAATCAGAATTCCCGGTGCTGCCTAATAGGTTTCCGGGGTTTGAATAGGCAGCTAAGAATAACCTTTAAGAAGAAAAGACTAAATGCATTGGGAGTCTAAGGCTACTTTTACCCTAAATAAAATATAGATATATGCGAAAAAATAGACTATGACCGAACGTTCGGGCAGTTGTCTCAGAGAGAAGTTAGCTTCTTTGGTTGGCATTTCAGGTACTGTCAAAACCCTTCTTAATTTTTTTTTTACAAATGACTTCAACTGTCCATTTCTTAAGAGGAAACTAAAAAACATATATGTCCTCTAAACCAACCTCTCAAATTTAACTTACGGAGCCCGTCTGTCGGTCCACTGCCCCCTGTCGCGCGAGAAGAGATCCGCACGCTTTTCGCGAGGGCGTTTATCTGGCGAACCCAAAATCTTCCATCACCTACTGATGTTCCTTGCTGCCCAGTGTCGAGCAGGAAAATTTGTTTCCCGACAGTGGTGGATCACTCCTGTAAAAGACTTAATCAGATTCTGTTACTTGCTCGCGATAGAAGTACACCTGGCAAGTTCGGCAGTAGGCAGATTTTCTTTCATTCTTATATTTATGGAATTGCCGCCCATTTTCGTGTTTTTCCAGAGGCTTCAGCTACTGCCAAGCAATTTATTTTAAGATCTTAATAAAGGTACCGAGAGGGATTTCATGCTCAACAGACTTGGTTTCCTTTTCTGAACAGTCCCTCTTAGGCAATCAAATCAAATCAAATCTCTATTTGGTTCTTGTCAGATGACTCTCTATTTTTGACTCGGTCTGGAAGTTTGACTGCGTTCTCTAATGAGGGGGGGGGGCATCGTTTGAATGGACATGTTTGTCTCTAATACATTTACGGGATCGCAGTGTGCAAAATGATCTCATTTGCTATTCTTTAAAATGAGATACTTTAAATATATTTGAAAATTGGTTCAATATTTGGCCTTAAAGTCTGTAATGGAACATTATTATTTTGTGTGTGTTTAATCATGGCAATTCCTAAATCACCGGATGTGGCGAACCTATAGCCTGTCCCAGGCCTCTTTAATTCATGTACCACACTAAAGGGCTGTTGTTTTTTATAGTTCAAGTACTATGTAAAATATAATAATGTGGCGTGTTACCTCTGTATGACTTCAGGTTTATCAAAATTGTATCTAAATTAATTAATTCAAATTAGTTAATATTAGAATTATTGAAACGTAATATTTTGATATTGAATAATATAAAGGTAAAGTAACGGATGTGTTGCTGAGATATAATTAATTAATTAGAATATATGTAGAAAGTTATGGGTGAATAATTGTAGTGAGTAACTAAATGCTTTGCTAATAAGTATGGATTCTGTGGTCCTATTTTTTCACTACGTGGTAGTGTAATTAATTTTCAATGCTTTTTCAATTCCTTTGATTTTATAAATATTTACTATGTTCTAAATAAATATATTTGTTTATTGTTAACTAAGTATTAACTTTCCTTTTAAATATTGATTTTTTTTTGTAGATTAGTGTTATAGTTGTTTTGGGGTTAAGGGAATTTTATTTGTTATTTAAATCCTTAACTACTTTTTTATAAGTGGGCAGTTGCTTATAAAATTTCACTAAGCTAGGTTTTATTAATTTAACTAGTTTAATCATCTATTTTAGAATTTTGTTAATATACTGTCTCACCTTCGGCAAAAACATCACGATCACACTTTTAATCATTTTGTAACTGGCTACCTAGCGTAGCCGACAATGGTAATAAGTCCTAGCATGTCTGGAGGGAAATTTTTAGTTAAAAATCGTAACCATTTCTAAGATTATATAGATCTTCCCATCAATAACAGATGAAGATAAATAAGAAAATAAACGTAAAATTATTTAATGTTGCGTGATTTCATTTTCCAAAGTGTTAATACCAAAATAATAAACGATATAGTGTTTCATAAGTTTAATATACAAATTATGCAATAATATACTATGCTAGATATACAAAGTATATAATTAAATACTGTGTTTAATATATAAATTTAAACTGCAATAGATTCAAGAATTACAAATAATATCTACACATTGAAATTTTAGGAAAAAATGGTAATATTTAACAGATCTATACATACGATCCCATATCATATGCGTTTAAGTCAATTCTAGTTTATCCAATTTGTGCCTGTTGTTAAAATTGGTTTAGGAAATATTTTAATCATGAACAACAAAAAGATTAATTTTTAATATTAAACACTAGGACGTATTGGTCTTGTTAATTCATAACACTATTTTCACACGTCAATATTTAAGAAAAAAAGCGATGGAATAATGTATGTTTACACAAGCTTTTAAGACGCTTACATTACTGATTGTTACTTCTATTTTTACTTGTACGTGTTACTTGAAGAAAACCTCTTACTTTCTCTTTTAGTCAGTACAAGGGATAAAACAATAGTGTATAGATGATATGAGATATGGTTTTAACGTGCAACTTTGAATAAAGACCAACCCGAAAATGAAAATCCAGTCTTATCGTGGCATTCGTTCAACGTGTTGAAATCTGAGATCATCAAAAGCTGTTTATAAGTTGATTTCAATGAAAATTAGTAAAAGTATTAAATTAACACAGATAATTAATTATGCTAACAATTATTATACAACTTAATAACAACACTTTAAAAAAATATTTCAATAATCCTGCTTGTTGCTTTTATCTTTTATGCTTCAGTAATTAGCTTAAGATTTTGTCAAATATTTAATTAATATTTTTGTCTTCCTTTTCTGATAATTGCTGCTGATAATGTGACAATCGGGATTGTGACATTCTTTTAAGTCTGTTATTTTTTTTAACTGAAAATTCGGAATCCTTATTATTTTTACACAATGCTTATGACAACCATTCCTACAAATTGTAAATGAGATATTATGAAATAACCTTTATGAACAGCTTCGCAAATATAGTAATCCAAATGTTAAATTAAAAAAAAATGTTATGTGACGAAAGTTGTAATGTTAATAATGATAAAATAATAATAAATACTAAATAATTAAAATCACTATATGACTAATAGCAATAGAAATATAGTTAGTAAAGTATTCATATCTGTACGTATAAATATTTTAGAACTCCAGGTTAAATATTTAAAATAATTGTTTTTATTCCAACAACACATGCGTTATTTAAGTACTAGTAAATTCTGAACATTTTGTGACTTGTGCGTGAAGTTATTTCAGAAATGTTTTAAAACATGTCATAAGCATCTTCTAAAATTTCGCATTTAATTACCTTCAAAATAGAAATGCGTGATATATATTTATAAACTGTATAATTTTACATTTTAATAGATTACTTAAAATAGAATAATTATGACTTCTTGTCAAAACAAACATGTAAAATTCAGTTCTCCATTTTATATGCAGGGAAATTCAGAATGACTCTTCAATGATATGCAGAGAGGTAGATTACTTTAGAAAAATCGTATAGGGAACTTGCAATTAATTTCTTCATTAAAAGTACATTATGTTATATTTCTTTATAACTTTAAAAATAGTGAAGTTGTTGTAAAAATAAATGTAACACAGTTGTGTTACTATAAGTGAAATGCGACGATTTTGTCTAAACTGCTGAAAGAACAAAGAGTATTTGTCTGCTATTTGTACCTTGGCGAGATAGAGAAAATGACCTTGGAAAAAGAAGGGAATTTTTCATACATTATTTCTGGCAACCTATTTACTGTTTTATATACTCAAGCATTTTTTTCAATATTTTAAAAATTCATTTATTATAAAGAAACTATTTATAATTTTTTTGCAATCTTAAGTAATTTGCATATAAAAGTAATAATAAGACTGTTATGTATAAATACAGAAGGTGGTTCAAAATTTATGCAAACAATTTTCAAAGTTAATTTCTAAGAATAAAGTAAATATTATTTAAATGGCACAACAAAGGATGTGCATTTTATTTTCACTTTGCTAAACAGCGTACAACCAACAAAGTGCAAAATGTGTCCAGACCGGGGATCGAATCCAGAATCCTTGGTAAAGCGCACCAAATGCTTTACCATTTAAGCCATCTGGAAGACATCCTGTCTAGCATGTTTGGCGTAGTTTCCGTCCTGCTGAAAATCCAATTGGAAATTTAGATACATTATCCGATGCTGGGAACTTATTCGTCTCATGTACGCCACTGAATAGTGTGCTCATGTATGACATTCCATCTTGCGCTGCGCAATTTCAGCCTTGCCAACGTATATGTAAGTGAAAAATGCCAGGCTGAATGTCGTCCAGATGGCTTAAATGTTAAAGCTCTTGGTGCGCTTTACTAAGGTATCCGGGTTCGATCCCCGGTCTGGACACACTTTTCACTTTGTTGGATGTACGCTGTTTAGCAAAGTGAAAAGAAAATTTACAACCTTTGTCGTGCCATTTAAAGATTTTTGGCGTAGTTTCTAACCTGCTGAAAATTTATTTGAAATATTATTTGCAACAATTTGATTTTGTTCAATAGGATAGAATTTTGGCTATTGCTTTGGCTCGAAATTTCTGTGATAAAAGCATTTTCTTGTTACTGTCATGTCATTTTTCCCCGAAAAGTCCTTTGAATGTTCGTTCATTTAAAGAATCCAAATGCAGGAAAAGGCCATTCAGGAGGAGAGAGGGGGTCGTGCGTTAGGTAATTTCACACGCATTTCTCCCATTTCGAATTAATTTATTTCCGTTTGTTTCCGTTTGGGATTCTTTATTTTTTAAATATACGTAAGTTGGGGTATGGATGAGCGACTTGGAGACTTTGTTCATATGAAACTCAATTAATGTATTTTTCATATAAAGCTGGAATCATATCTTCAAAAATCAGTTATAAAATATATTACTGATAATAAAGTGAAATCATATTAGCTTTACTGCATTTTTTACCTTTAATTTAATTTCATAACAAAATCCTCTACCAATCATAAATTCTTTTGGAAAATCTCCTTTTCACAAATCCGTTTCTTTTTTTTTCTATGCATTGATAAAAATTGCTCTTTTTTTGTACACTTACTTAATTAAAGCCGTGATTCATCCAATGTTGCGATAAATATTTATTTATCACCAACTATGAGTTTATTAACGTTAGCGTTAGAAAGCGCTTTCCAGAACACACTGGAAGACTTTGAAAAGTTTTCCAAGAGGTGTGGGAGAAAATTGATATGATTATACTAAGAAAAAAAATCGACGATCACGAAAATTTCGATCCAGAGTTATAATTAAGACGCAGGGCTATACAGTAGATTAAAATTGTCGAAAAAAATGTGGCATATAAGTTCATAAATTAATTGTGAAAATGTTTTCCATAAAGTGTGAACGACCTTCTGTATATAATCTTTATACATGTATATATACAATATTATAATATATATGTACATATATAATGTACATATTTAACTCTCTAAGCGTGTGGAACGTAATACTCCGTTCACTAAGCTCCAGGTTTCACTGCGATATATGCAATGTTTAAGATAATATAATTCTATAGATTTAATGAATTTTCCAAACATTGAAGAATGATTAATACTCTGAAGGGTTACATTCATATTTGTAATTAAGTTTTATTTATAATGCTGAAAGAATCATATTTTTTTAGCATTTAAAACAAAATGCAGAGAAAACAACATTACAATTTTACCCTGTCTCAAAACGCTCAGAGGGATAAACAAGCATAAGAATACATCGGTTTTGTTTTCATAGCTTTTATATCATTTGGCAACAAATCCCATTTTCTTAAGTCCAAATAGTGCCACCACCCTAAGTACCTATAACAAACAGGCACTCGATAAATAAGAGCGTGTGCATCATATTAAAGCATTGAATAAACTTGTGTGATACTATAAAAGCATAAAAATACTTCTTAATAACACCATAAAAGTAAGGAATACGCTAGGCCTTTTGAAAAAAACGTTGTCTTTCTTCTTCAGTCGCAAAGAAGACGTGCAACCACTTTGAAGATAGGACCGAGACTGAAAGAAAATGTGAGGGAAAGAGCGACAAGTTAAGGGAACAGACAATAGGAAAGAAGAAAACATCAGCCAATCACATAACATAAATTGCCTAGAATGCAGAAGATATGGCAAATTATGAAAATAAATAAAAATTCATAACTATTCTTTATGATCAGTCTACTGCACTTTATGACTTTTACATATTTATATCGATACACAAAGTGTCACCGCATCCATCTTTTCCGACATCTTCGCTTCCGTTTCTAAGAACGACACAAACGAACACATTAAAATAATATTGAGAAAATTAATAAAAATTATGAGAAGATCTAACGCACATATACATGCGTATATAAAATTTTCAGAGTCACACAGAAGAAAAAAAAAATATTATTGTGAAAATCATGTATTGCTTTAATGGACATTATTAATATCATTATACCCCATAAGAGCTCAACATATATATTTCATGTCAATTATAAAACTTATAAGCATCTTAAACTCTTTCGTTTTTCAGATTAACTTATTTAAATTTATAGAATATTTAGTACAAACATTAAAGAGCTGTAAAAATATATTTAGAAAAAATTAACTTTTCTGGATATTATTAAATATGAAAATGTATTTTTTATTACATTGCTTTGACAGAAAAAAATAAATATAATAATTTAAGGGAGAAGATGCTTTAATTTTAATAAATTATGCAATAATTGTTTTCATATTTTTGAAAAACGAAATATATTATTAATGTTTGTCCTCTCCTCAAAATCCATTAGCAGCTCTGATATTTTTCTAACTATATTTAAAAAAAAAAAAAACTTTATTATATATCAGGAAGGAGAAATCTTATTTGTCTTTTAACACGCAAGTAATTAAATAGCTATCTTGTTACTTTGTTGCAGATTTTGTTTTATAAAACATAAAAAAATAATATAATTACGTTCAAGTTCACCATTTTCTGAAATAATAGACGAGTTAAGTAAATTATCATTGTTATTTTTAGATTTTAGATTTTTTTTCTTTTTAGATCCTTCATTTCTTTTCTGAACGTTCTTAAAATCTTCATATTAAAGCAGTTTCTCAATTTGATTTTTTTTATTGAATTATTTTCTGAATGTTTAGTATTTTCATTTAAATTTAATCCAATAAATCATGATATATATTTCAATTTTAAGATATATAATATTAATAAAATAAGCTTTCATATTCGTCGCTCTATAAGCATATGTAATATAAATATAACATGGAATACTCTAAAAACACCAAAGGCACTTGCAATACAAATTTAAACAAAGAAGAACACAGATTAAAATTATAAGTGAAATAAAAGAAATATGAATAACATTATTTATTGATAATAATAAATAATTATTTATTGATAATAATAAATAATTATTTATTGATAATAATAAATAATAATTTATTGATATAATTGTTACAGCACATTTAATACGATACGACGAATTATAATAATTACAGGGCGTACTAGAAAAAAAAAAAAACAAATTTTTAGTTCCTAATTATATAGTTCCTGACTATATTAATCTCTAAGATTTAAAAAGTAAAGATAAATAACGATACCAGTGGAGGGTATTTTATTCTTTAAGAAAATTGAATAATTTGCGTTCTGTGAAAATCGTTATGCAATAAAGTGTCACTTGACTCTATACCCCTAATTAGTAAGCATTTGTTGCTCTCCTGGCCTTGTAACAACTGCTACATAATGATATATAAATTTAGTAAGTCTGCAAAAGTTTGTTTGGATATTTTGTATTCCAAATGTTTGTATAATGTAAAAAATACAATGAAGTGCTTGCATTCCATTCTGCAGTGTATCACAATGTTTTCGAATAGAAATTGAGTTCAGGCTTCTCCATGGTGGCTTCAGCAAGGAACCTTCAGTCGTATTCTCACTGATCCAGTTGTCTGACACTAGGGAATTAACAGGAATAATTATTCTAATTCAAACTTCATTTCTATCTAGATGGAAAATATGAAAATTATATCCCAGATTAATCTACGTACCCAGAAATAAAGAGGAAGTTTGTAGAAATTTTAAAGGTTCCAAGCATTACCAAGACAATACACCTCCTGCAAATGGTGAACTGGCATAACTTTGTAAATTCCAACATGATATGTTAGATCTACGGTTATGTGAACTCAATTCCTATACGGCCATCAGCGTGATAAAGTCGAAATCGAAACTCACCACTGCATGCTCCTCGATTCTAATTTCCTCATGTGATGAAATAGCTCAAATGGTACCTTAACAGGTACCATATTGTACAGATACCTTCTGAATTACCCAGTAATGCAGCAGAACAAATCTTGACAGCAGCAACACATTTTTCCAGAAGAGTATTGCCTCTACTTCAGCCTGTAGATTTAAAGAAATATTTAAAAACACTAATCAGGGGATATTACCAATTATTTTACATTATAATGCCTTGAATTTCTAGTTATAGTAGTAGGAAATTAAAAACATTTCACTTCGTCATTTTCAGCGATGGCTGACATTAGGGAGAATGTTATAGGCAAAATTCAAGGAAAAGAAAACGACAAATATAAGTCAGCAACATATGATGAAGTGGATACAGGTGCTGTGAAACTTGAGATAATGAATGTAAAAGGTTTCTGCATTAAATTGGTAATAAATATCGTGACAAGTTGACGTTTTCCGGTTAGCAGTGTATGAAATCACATATCACAATTTAAAATTTTAATAAACAGAAAATTAAATCAAGATTAGCACATTGCTAATGCGATTAGCTAAATTGATTTTTTTGTAATTTTTAGAATTTTTCTATTTAAAAAGTACATGAACCATGTCAGTTTAGCTGAGGATTCTATGTACTAATCAATTGAAATTTGTACTTGAATTCTGATACTAAGCAAATAAGGCACGTGACCCAAAGGTGACCATAGGGTTTTGAGGATTTTAGGCTCTGAGGATTTATTTTTTATTTCCTGGTTGGGTGTGTGTGGCTGAATTTTGTTGGTAAAATTTTACACTTATCTCTAACACATATCAAATACTTGCTATGTGTTCTACATGTAAAATTAAATTAAATTACTTTTATAATACAATTTTAAAATTGTAGCTTGCGGGCCAGTTTTGTCGTATAGTGGCATTCCAAAGGTGGTCCACGTATTAAAATCAATAATAAAATAATACAAAAATACTCAGCAAAATTTTTTTCTTACTATTATGCTCTGCTGTTCCTTTCTTTCTTTTGATGTCTCTCGAGTTTTTCTTCTTAATATTCTTATCTTGCACTATTAAAAATTTGCTGTAAACTATCCAGTTACTTGCACGTTTTTATTGAAAATGATTACATTACCATAATTTAACTCTATACCGACCATAATATGGACAGTAATACGGTCAGAATATAGTTAATTTACTGTTATGCAACCGTTTTCTATAAAAACGGTCAAATGCCCGGACAATTTACTGAAAAAAATTAACAGTGTGTGACACAAAAAAACCCTGATGTTCTTTTTGAGCACGGTAGTTCAGGGGTTTCCTTTTCAGATTTACTGACTTCGTTTGAGTGATCTTTGTTGTTAACAATAAATGGTAATATTTTTTTTCAGATATTTATGTACTGATTTTGAAAATCACTCTTACTTCATTGATTTCCATATTTGTTTCTTAAGGTGGCCACACCTTGGTGCCACATGATAGCAATTTGCACGACTTAAAAGTATTAATCTGATACATTTCTTAGAATTGAAGTGAATGTAGTTAAATAAAAAGGAATAAGCTTTCACAAAACGTATCATAACTGAAAGTTCCAAGAATTTAAACATGTGTAAATTAAAATAACGTCTTACCTGGAAATTATAACGACTACTCCTCAAAAGTGAAATCACAGCATAAAATTTCGGAGGATCAAGGTGATGTCTTTAAATTCAGCCACATGCACTGCAAATACATGATTGACAATGGAGTAACACGATTTGGTGATTAAAGATTAAATAAATTCTACTTTTGATGGTGGGCTACCTTAGGAACACTGGCCCACCTTTGGTTTACCCACCTTAATATTTCGCGTGTATCTGGATGGGCTTATCAATAGCTGAAAGTCATACTGTCGGGGTAAATTTAAGGCAATTGTTATTATCGTTCCATATTTGTTCTAAAAAATTTAAAAACTGATAATCTAAATATAAAAATATTTTAACAGCGCACCGCTAATCATGATCATTTATAGCCGTGTCCAGTAACATATGACTAAAACATCGATATTCTGCAAATTACTAATATGAAAATATTGTAAGGATAAGTGAATTTTATTACATATCTATTTCTTTCACAATCATTACATGTACTGTTCTTTTAGAATGAAATAAACCTCAGTTGTATGTAAAATAACGGCAATCTCCCTACCAGAATGTTTAGAATTGTTTTTGGAAAGAATCCATTTTTTAAATATTATTTTTTAGCTCTTATTAAGTTATGTTTGAAATAGTATTTTTTTCTTTCACAGTACATATAAAATAAGTCTTTTCATCTTTGAAATTACTTTATTAAAATTCCGAAAGCGTCCGTTTAAGATGAAAGGAAAAGGGCTGAATTTTTAAACTTGTTACGTTGCGTTTTTTCCGAAAACATTTAGTATTTCCTAAAGTTAAAAATACTACTTTCAGCTCATCAAGATTGAAATTTTTAACCAATGAAAAAAATAAAAAATATATATATATACCAGAGTATGTATGTAATTACCGTTAGTACAGTTTTAAACATGAAAAACATGCAGATATTTAAAAAAGAGCTAAACACGCCAACTATTTTGCAAACGAAAACAAAACAATGCGACATATCTGTAACAATTAGTTTAATTTAAATGACTTTTCCAAATCTTCCTATGTTAAATTTGAATCATACTTTGTTTAAGATTTTCTATTATAATATTGTTAATTATGTTTATTGAAACAAAATGGGTGTTTCCAAATCAGTACATTCCTGCTGAACTAGATTTCTGTGTCGTGTCAAACTTTTGAACTCTTTCAGATTATAAGAAATCTTATAGGTTTCACTTTTTTTTTTTTTTTTTTTTTTTTTTTTTTTTTACAATTTTTTAAGTGTTTTATCATATAGAATCCATACTTATGTTGATTCCTAAGTCATATATTTTTTATAAAAATATTTTTTTATAAGATATTCGTTATACTTTTTTTTGGGGTGGGGGGAGAAACTTAAAGTAAAAATATACTTAAAGTAAAAATATAGTTTCATCACATCTTTCTTAACATATTTATCATATGTTTCTCTCAATTTTAAAATTTTGGTGTAATATATTTATTGAATACTTATTTTGTCAAATTCATACTTCTCATACTTGAATATTTTTAATATCAAACTAAATTTATTTGCAACTTAACCGGTTAATATTAATGGAATATCATAATATGAAATATTATGATTTATTTAAATAATAATAATAAAAATTTATAAGCGTTCCATAATGTTCTCCGAACTCATTTTATAAGTTCTCATTTGCATAAAATATCCGTAAATAGAAGAAATTCCGTAAATAGAATCTTTCACTCTATAAAATGGAGCTTCATTTACACTCATAAATGATATATGTTAAATAATATATGTTAATATATATTAATATATATTATATGTTAAATAAAATATGTTAATATATATTAAATATATTATATGAAAAATAATATATGTTAAATTGTTTAGAAACTGACACATTTAATCATCAAATTCATCATGGAGAAATGCACATATGATGGCAAATTTCTGAAATGATTTAGAAAAAAAATAATTAAGTCTTAAATTCGATACCGAAAATTGTAAGTAATATTAGCGCACTTTACAAATCATTATAATAAAATTATTTATGTACAGTTTTACACTTTTATTAATGCCGTTATTTTAGATTATGAAAATTTTCATAAGATTGTGATTTTCTGGGGTTTTTTAACAATATTTCATGTATGTGTTCAACAGAGAAATGTCCTAATGGCTGCATCATATACATTTGTACTGTTAAAATTAAATATTTTACATAAAAACCAGATTTTTTTAAAGGATTGTAATTACTATAATAATAAATTTTACTTTTTAGCCGTTTTTGTCAACTTTAATTAATTTTGTTTGAAAATGCCCAGTTAATACGTATATATGTACGAATGGATATTTCTCCTATTTAAAAATATATATATATATATATATTTCACGAAATCTAAAAAGATTTTCTTTACTGCTATTAAACGTGAACGTTAGAGCGCCGGTTATTCGATTCTGTAATGCTCGGTACAATTCGGATATTTCAGAAAAATATGTCAGATTATATAAGGGGTGTTAAAATGAAAGTGATTCGAGGTGTGTATCCATGGGATGCGTAGGGACAGAAATGAGACAGATACATAGATAGAAACAACAATATTTAATGAGTGAAATGCATACAAAGTTTGTTATAAAAAATCACCCATGACGTTTAGGCAGGCATCCCATTGCTTAGGAAGGTTACGAATTCCGTCCGCGAAGAACGACGTCGGTTGATCATGGAAACGTTTAACTCAGTTGTGACGTCCCGAATGTTTCGACGTCGATTTCCCTTGATTGCACTATCAATGTCCGTCAGTTTCTCTGTCACAACTTTGTGCGCCTGACCGGGCCGCGGCACATCCGTTGTCTCCTGTCGACCGTTTCTAAACATCCTCGCCCACCTCGCCACCGTGGTATTCGACACACACGTGTCACCGTACACAGCTAGCATTCTGCGATGAATATTCACCGGCTTACACACTTCCAGTGATAAAAACTTAATTACTGCGTGATGATCCGTTTTGGACGCAGTTGCATCCACACCAGCCATTTTTAACTGAATGCCACGTCCTTACGAATGAAGTTATCACAAATCTGTTTGCGCATGCGCACGCGTGATACACACACTTTCATTATCGCGATTGTTTCAGGAAATTACATTGAAAACAGTTCACATGCGACGCTTCGAATCACTTTCATTTGAACACGCCTTATACTTTGGTATACAGGGTGAATCTAAACTCTTGGGCAAAACTTTAGGGGCTGATAGTACACATTAAGACAAACAATATAAAATGGGAAACTAAGGGTCCCAAACGTCTTCCGAAGGAGATAGGCGCCATTAAAGTTTAGGGTCCAATATTTCAAATGATTATAAAAAACGGAAAAATTGGTCGATTCGCTTGCGGTTTTCGCTAAAACTATTCCTTATGTCAGTATTTTCTTGAAAATAAATTTTAAAGATAAAGTTTATAAAACGCCGATAGAGGGCGCATTAAACTTTGGAGTAACGAACAACTATTTTTTACCGTTATTTTTTGTATCTTATTAAATTCTTTCAAAAGTTTAGACTTAAATTTTGAGCTCAAAATCTGAATCGTTGGGAGTGGTTAAGTAGCGCAAACAGAACTGTGTTTAGGAGTTGAAATTTGAAACACTCTTCCCCTTCCCCTCTAACACATTTCAGTTATTCCCAATCTTGCTGTCGTAGACCAGGCAGAAACTACTACCCCCTACACGTAAAATAAACGATAGAGGGATGACAAAATTAAATAAAAACATTATTCATAACAGACATGAGCAATTTATCCGCGCAAAATAAAAAGAAACAATTTGATGTACGCTCGTAGTGCGTAATATTAATGAAGGTTGACCCTCGCCAAACCGTTATCTGGCTCCCATTTGCGGCGTTCGATACAGCCCGCATGCTCGTCTCTGGTTGCTCCTCGAATTCACGCAACACATGCTCTTCAAGTTCCGGTGTTCTCGCACTCCTGGTACGCCTAGTGTGGTACATCCCGCTGACAAACTGGCGAGTTTCTCTGAGACGCCGATGTCGAAAATTTATCGGACCCGCAAGTGTCCGGCAAGGGAATCGTTCCCCGTGCAATCGCCGAGTCCCCAGGGCATTTCCATCCGCAGCGCATTAAATGAAATGCATATCGGCCATTTACTGATTAGTGTAGCTGGTCATCCCTACAGCCGTGAAAGACGAAAACACGTTGAATGCGAACAACCAGCACTTTTACAGCACTTTCGATCACTGCGCCATCTGGAGGTTACATCCTTCTGTACTACATTTTGCCGGCCAATCGGGTGACATGGACCGTTACTATGTAATGACTACTTAACTGTAAATTACTTCTTGTTATTTTGCGCAGAGAAATTGCTCATGTCTGTTATGAATAAATTTTTTATTTAATTTTGTCATCCCTCTATCGTTTATTTTACATGTACGGGGTAGTAGTTTCTGCCTGGTCTACGACACCAAGATTGAGAATAAATGAACTGTGTTCAGCTGGGGGGGGGGGGGGGGTTTCAAATTTCAACTCCAGAACACAGTTCAGTTTGCGCTACTTAATCCCTCCCAACGATTCAGATTTTGAGCTCAAAATTTAAGTTTAAGTCTAAGCTTCTGAAGGCATTTAATTAGATACAAAAAATAACGGTAAAAAATAGTTGTTCGTTACTACAAAGTCTAAAGTGCCCTCTATCGGAATTTTTTGAAACTTATCTTTAAAATTTATTTTCAAGAAAATACTAACAAAAAGAATAGTTTTAGCGAAAACAGCAAACGAATCGACTAATTTTTCCGTTTTTTATAATCATTTGAAATTTTGGACCCTAAACTTTAATTGAGTCTACCTCCTTCGGAAGACGATTGGGACCCTTAGTATTCCATTTAATATTGTTCGTCTTGATGTGTACTATCACCCCTTAAAGTTTTGCCCAAGAGTTTAGATTCACCCTGTATATTCAATAACTATTTAATTTGTATGTATGTGCATTCGCAATTATCAGTATCTCTCTTTACATTTTAACTTGGCTTAGGACTGACAGCTGAAAAATTCTGTACATAATAAGCACATAATAACATATTAAAATTATTGATTTTCTGTCATAAGTCAAGTATACCTGTTATTTTTAATTTAATTGTTTTTGAAGCGGCATTTCCAGTGTCCTCTTTATTTATGCATCACCATGAAACCCTTAAAACTTTTAACCGATTTTAAAGAGTGTCGTTTTGAAGGGTTTATTGAGTTCGTTTGATTTATTTGTTATTTTTTTAAAAACTTAAAAAATAATATATATCGTAAGTTTATATATATCCTAACTGCTTTTTGCTAGTATGATGTCATGAAGATCAATTAATTAAAATAACTAAATACTTAAATGAGATGCACGAGTTAGGTCTAGTAACTAGGACTTCCCTCAAAGGGATTAGTCTGAGTGATATTTCTGAGAACATAGGGTTAAAAATTACAATATAAAGAAAAAGAGCAAATTAAATGATAGAATTACAAAATATCATATATAAATTCATATACACTGTTAATAAAATAGAAAAGAAGTACCGTTCATCAGATGTGTTGTCATAATTTTTTTTTAACGTGTGGCAAAGAATCTCATTTTCTTAAGCGCGTATTGCGCAAAACTTGAAAAAAAAAAAAAAAAAAAAAAAAAAACGCCGGATCTTTTAAAACGCCAAGCTTTTAAAAGTTACGTAATTAGATTTGCAGCCAATAGATTATTCTATCAAGCGTGGCTTAACGCAAATTTAATTTCATTGTTGCACCCTTTTTTGTGTGTGAATTTAAAATTTTTCTTCCTTGATTATATATCTATTATTTGTATAACTGTTTATAGAAACTCTTACACGTCAAACCACATTGATAAAATGCTTTGCTACAAACCAGATTACAAAACTGTAGTCTAAATTACTATTAAAGTATACAAAAATTTTTTCGATGACTTCTGTAAAATAACTTTTAGATTAAATCTCCATATCGGCAAAATTGAAAAATTATATATATTTCAAAGTTAAGCTTAACAGATACTTCTTGATTATTCTCTAGGAGGTTTCGCCTTCTGCGCCTTTACTGCGCCAATCCGCAGACTTTTCTTTTGCACGTCTGTCTTTCTCTCCACAATCTGTCTGTTTCCCTATCCGTTCTTCTGCCCATCTCTCTAACCGATTGTCTATCTCTCTACACGTCTCGCAACTTGTCTCTATATTTCTCTACCTGTCTCGCTACCCGCCAATCTATTTATCTAACCGTCTGTCTATCCGTCTAACTACTTGTATGTCTAGCCGTGTCGCTATCCACTTCGCTACCCATTTGTCTATCTGTCTCACAATTTGTCTATCTGTCTCTCTACCCGTCTGGCTATACGCCTCGCTACCCATCTTCTTACCCATCAACGTACCTATCTACTGTCTCACTACTCGTCTGTATACCCGTCTCACTATCCGTCTGTTTTTGTACCCGATTCTTTACCCGTCTCGCTACCAATCTCATTACCCGTCAGTCAACTCGTTTCTGTACCCATCTCTCTACTCGTCTCTTTATCTACCACGCTACGCGTCTCGCAACCTTTCTCGCTACATTCCTGTCTTCCGGTGTCGCTTCCCGTCTCGTGACCCATCTCGCTACCCCTCTGTCAACCCTCTTTTTAGCTTTCTCTCTAGCCGTCTGTCTATTCGTTTCGCTACCCGTCAGCCTACCTATGTCGCTACTCGTCTCTCTACCCATCTCACTTCCCGTCATGTTTGTTTACTCGTCTTTCTATCTCTCGCCACCTCTTCCCAATATTTAAACAATACATTTAATATACAGAAGCCGTTTATCAATTATTAAATGCAAACAGAAGTAATTTATGTAATAAGTGTAATCAGATGCAATTTTTTTTTAAACACATACATAAACCTGAATAATAATTCATCAGTTTTGTGTTTTTAGTTGTTTATATCATTTGACAGTAAATCTCAACTTCTTAAACCTGAATTTTCTCAAGCTTTTAAAAAACAACAAGGTCTGTATAACTGCAAAGTACCCCGAGGGCTATATTAGCTACATGTTATTAAGTTAAGTGAAAGTTTCGTTATCGCGTTTGCAGCCAATTGCTTATGTCAGAAAGCGTGGCTTAACGCCATTTTAAATTCATTACTTTCTTTTCTTTTCTTTTCCTTTTCTTTTTTTTTTTTTTTAGGGGGGGGGGGCTGAGAGGGTTTCAAATATATACATTTAAATTAAAACTTTTGCCTCCATGCCATTAGTGTTGTTTGTATTATTAACTAATACCTTGTAGACCGAGCTTCATTTGAAACAAATGTAAAAGACTTCTTCTACAGTTTTTTTAAGAGAAACTTTCGTAATTGGGCCCAAAGCCAATCGGAGCATTTAATATCATTATTGTAACTCTTATAGAGTTAAAACAATATTGTTGCTAGCTTTACTCTTGTATGAGACAAGCCTTGCCTGTGTATCTGAATGGTGTAAAGTTTCGTATCCAATGTCGGTTGGCGAAAAAAAATTTAAATGGTGCCAAAAGATAGTTTTAGCATCTTACAAAATTTTTCAAGAGAGCGGTAAAACATGTTTTCAAATATTTACAAACATACGTTTATTAAAGCATGTTTTTGCACCATCTTAAAAATTTAAGCACGATGCTAAAATAAAATTTTATCGCCATATTCGATATTTTGATAAGTAATGAAAATATATAAACAAACTTATTTAACAAACCTAAGAGGCATTTTTGTGATAAATAATTGTTATTGTCAGGGGGGTAAATTGTAAACAATTATTAAACGGCTAGTAAATAATAAATAGCATTTAAAATCTAAAAATGGAGAAGTGGTCCGTATAAAAATGCAAAAAATAACATTATACGCTTGATATATGTAAATCTTTTTTTTTATTTTTTAATATTTCCGAGGGCACAGATAAAAAGGTAATTTTTTTTTCCAAATGCCATTACAACATATATATATATATATATATATATATATATATATATATATATATATATATATATAACCATAAATGAAACATTATCATAACACCAACTTAAACAATGAAATAATTAGTTGACAATGAAAGATTCCCCAACACACTTAATATGGAATCAAAAACATTGAAAGAATAAGAAATTAAATAAAAATTGAATAAATGGAATTAAATGAAATGAAATTTGTGGAATTTAGACAGAATTATCAAGTCCCAATTGCCTAAATACCACAAATAAAATGAAATGAGATGTTTCATCATCATATTAGCCATAAATTGCTAAAAAATATGATATTGGGACTACATCTCAAATACAATGATTCAAATCAGTGATAAAAAAAAAATATAATATTAAAAAGGAAAGAAGCCATACTTATAAATTACAGAGAGAACATTTAATAGAGACATTAAGTATAAAATTCATAAAGATGAAAAGAGATATAAATAAGATACCTTGCAGTTCACGAACCATCATGAAAACTCCAACATGACTGGGGAATGAATTGCATAAAAAATCATAACATGTTGCCAATTTTAGAAACATAAATTGCTTAGAAATATAAATTGCTTTGCAGTGATGCCAGAAATAATGTTAAAATATAATGGATTATAAAATAAACAGGAACATTAGTGCTGCCATCTATTAGTAAAAGTGAATATAATCTGAATCGAAGGAATTGGATGGAAATAAATGTTTCATAATTCAACCAAATTACAATTTTAATTGATACCAATTAGTTAAATAATAAATAAATGAAATTAATTAATAAATAGAAAATCGAATTACATTAAAGGATGTATTAATGAATAATACTATGTTATAAATAAGTATTAAGATGGAAAAATTAATAATAAAAAACAACTTAAAATAGTGCTGCCCTCTAGTGGTAAAAGTAAATATAAAGGAATGGATGGAAATTAGTGTTTAATAATTAAACCAAATTACTATCTTAATGATAGCCATTAGTTAAATAATAAATAAATGAAATTAATTAATAAATAGAATGTTGAATAATATCTAAGTAATGGATGTATAAATTAATAATACTATGTTATAAATAAGTAGTAATATGGAAAAAATTAATAATTAATGCAACATTAAAAATGTACCATTAAATGACAACAACGATTAAATAACTGTACTAAAAATGCAACATGAATTAAAATAAATTAAAATAAAATACTAAAGATTTGAATTAAGAAACAAAGAATTTAAAATTAATATTGATTAAATATTGAAATTAATTAGTCACAAATAATGTGGCTTCAAACAAAGTTAAATTAAATAAAAACACTTAATAAAATTAAAACATATTATATTAACACTGTATAAAAGTAAACATTATCTTAGAAGTAAATATGATATTGTCCACCAAAGGTATTAATCCAAATCATTAGATCAAATACATTCTTAATATTAATGAATATAAATTCATTTAAAATAATTAAATAATGAATAAGTAAATCTAACTAAATTAATATACATATAAAAATAAAACATCGCAGTCCATTATAAAATGTGTATGATCAAACAATTGTGTAAATCAAAATGCCCCATTTTTTTTTTAATATAAATTAACCATGCGTATTTTTCCATACAACGCCGCCACACACCTCCTCAATCCATATATATATATATATATATATATATACAAAACAGAGAAGTATCTGCAAAAAAATATATTTACATAATACTACATCTGCAAAAAAATAAGATTTAGAAAAAGTAAGCCAAATCCCAACCAAGACTCCCTTATCATAATATCTATATCCCCTATCATAATACCATACGTTGGGATAAGGGGGCCTTGATCCCAACAATCACATCGAAAAACTTATCACCAAAAAAGAACTCGCCAAATCTTACGGCACAGGAGATGGATTTTTCCCTCTGAATGTAGAATATTGGTTTATTTTCTTGTACGAAGGGTGATTATAATATAATTGTTTCATTTTACATACTACATACCGTTTGATATATTGGTACTTTTATGTTATCCTGGCGCAGTTGATAAATCGCCAAATATTATTCCTATAACATTTTCATATTGAATTCATTTAAATTAAATATAAACCTTTCACTCATTTAATTTAAAATACATGCCTTTCATTAATCCCATTTAAAATGCTAAAAAGAGAAAAAAAAAGAAATAATGCCATAAATCGAAACCTTTTATTTAAACACCAAAGAATTTTTTTTTTTTTTTTTTTTTTTTTTTTTTAATTTACACACGCGAAATAAAAAAATCTGCTATTGCTGAGATTTGCGCCAAATCTCTAATACCAAGTCTACCAAGTTATTGCGGGGTTTTTCTTTCAAACAGAAAAAAATCCAGACTAATTTTCGATTTCTACTAAATTGAAATATATTCTATTGTGTTGAATATCAGTGCGTGCATATTTTTTTGCTCCATGTACTCCATGAACTTTTCAATTCCGATTGTCTACGAAAATCTCCCGCCGGTGAAAATGACGTACGCACAAAATTTTCCTGACGTATGTACTTTAATTGTGCTTTTTTATCTATTTTCTTAATACAATTTCCAAACGGTTTGACATTTATACTTGGTAATAAATAGACGTCGTTGTCACCTTTATAGGTACCCGCTGTAAAAATTTGAACGAAATCCGTTAAATATTTTTTGAGTTATGCTTGACGAAAGGTTTTAGTATCCATCGTAGCTATATATGGGGCAAAGTAATACTGCGCTGTGTATGAGTCTTCGTTGCACTCAGACAACTAGAGGTTTAATATGCAAACAACAAGACTTAACGTCACAGCACATACATTACATTACTATAAAAAATGCAGTGGCTACTTAAAGTACAAAAAAACTGATGAAATAGATGGCGATACCGTACAGACAGACAGAGCTTCGTAAATTTTAGTGCTGTATTCAGATAATAAAACTTTAAATGAAAAAAAAAAAAAAACACCTGAAAAATATTAAAAATTTTTAAACAAATGATTGGACACAGCGCAGCATAATCTAATTAAGTATGCGCCTGCAAAAATTTGTTAAATTGCATGCATACTTTTTGATTCTATAAAACTTACGTAACTGAAATACTATTATGCTGAATAAATACAATTATACTGAAATATTAAGTACATATTTCAACAATAAATAGCTCTTAAAATAATTATTTTATGTATAAAGACTTTCAAAATCTCTTACGAAAGACCATCTCATATACACAGCTCATAATCTGTCTTTACCTTGAGATGTATCGGCTTTCCTTGATATATATCGTTCAACAGAAAATTTGGAAAAGGAACTTCAAATAAGTTTATCTCTCTAGATAAGACAGGTTCGTGTTACATGTGCGGCCGAATTTTTTTCTTTACTCTACAATGAAGTGCAACAAATACGTAAATGCGTGAGGTTTATCTGTAAACAGCATTCAAAAAAGCAAATCTTATGCCTGTTATGTGAAGCGAATAATGTAGATGAAATATATGACTGATTCTGTAAGTCCGAAATTACTTAATTATTGTTTCGTAATTCATTATTAGTTTTTACACTTTGTGTTTGTAGTAGTAAATTGCTTTTTATACATTTAAATTTCTGCTTTAATACATTCATACAAAATAAATCTAAGTGTATTGTGGAATACTTCATAAATTGTGATCAGAGATAACTTATATGATATTTGTATGTTAATTTTTTTAATTATAAAAAAGCAGCAATAATTGAATGTTTTTCCCCTGTTGTACAATTTACAACGCACGCCCGCTCATGTGATGAAAATTTGCGCTCCCGGCGAAACGTTAAACGAAAATCTTTCTGAAGGAGCTTGAGTTACTGGACCCACTGCCTTTAACAACATAGACTGGATCCGATTAAAGCCATACACGTGATTCAGGCATGAGGTGTATAGCAAACAGTGTACATCACTAAGGTACCTCGTTATAGGGATTGCCGATTTAAATTATGGGACATATATATATATAAATATTTGCATATTAATTTTGTTTAATATTTTTAACACATATCTTCCTGTCTTCATATAATGGAAAAATATATGAAATCTTCCACCCGAAAAAGGACGAAAAACTCTGGGGAAGTCCCTTAAAACGCGAAATGATATCACCGAAGGCAATAAAAAAACTGCAATTGCAATCTGGATTGTAGAAAGTAACAAAAATCATGAAATTGACTAAAAGAATAATATATATTTTAATAAATAGTAAAAATCATACGTTGTAAACCAAATGTAGAATTGAAAGTAGAAAATTATTCCCTCAAAGTGGGTATGATTTATTTTTAACTCTCTTGCCATCCTGGCGACGAAGCGACGTGTATGGCAACTTCCAACTGAAGAAAAATCGAAAATATGAAAAAAAAAAAAAAACTATTTTTTTTTTCTTTAAATAGCAAATGTTTATATTTTTTAAAATGCAATTAACCAATGATAGCAGAAAACCATTTACCATGTATTTTATTTATTTATTTATTATTTTTATTGTTATTTATCCAGGCCACCGGGATGGTAATTTAAAATTGCAGGAGAACACGGAAAATGTGTAAAAGCTCAGTAAATAATATGTTTTTTTTTTTTTTTTTTTTTTTTTTTTTAATTTATTAATATATTCTAAACAAACGATGCAGTTACAAGTTGGAAGGTACCACCTAAAATGAGGACTGTTGAAAATTTGTTTATAACTCCATCAATGTCCCAGGTGTTTTTTATGAATGGCGCACGTTTTGAGTACCTTTAGCGTGGGAATAACCCTTAGCACGATGCTGAATCCAGTGCTATGTACAAAATATCCGCTTCATTTTGTTAGTATTTTTGCTTGTACACATACGTACAGCAAACAGCAATCACATAATGATGCTACAAATATCAGTTAAAATAAATTAAAAATTAATTGTTTGAATTGTTGAATTAAAATCAGGTAACATTACATTTTAATGGTCTTACCCCTTTATCATCATCATCAAAGTTTTTTTCGAGTAAAAATTCCAACAAACAGACACACAGAAAATCATCTTTTTTTGATTAATATAGATTAAGTATTAAAATAAGAGACGAACATTATTATTAATTAACATTAATAACATTATTGATGTTATTAATATGAATGTGAATTTCATGTTATTATGATTATTAATAATATTAAGTATTACGAACATTAAGCTCGAAACAGCAAGGATCCTGCAATAGCCTCAAGACATCAATGCAACCCTTTCGGCTTTGCCATGTATTTCATTTCACCATTTTCCCTTTTAAATTTTTCCAGTTACAATTTTCAGAATTTTTTTTCTTTCTTCCTGGCTTCTGCTACTGTCTCGGAATAAGGGATACAGTAAGGACCGCGCCAAACGATGCGCTCCGCGAATTCTAATTCGTTATAGTAAGAAAAAAAAACTGTGTATGTTTATTTCACATCAAAAGTTAAATATGTTTTGTGCAGGCAAGAACAAATGTTTTGTATAAAAAAGGGAAAAGCATGTTTTGGCACTATTACAAATTAACTAATACATTTTATTTGATTCAAAGGAAACAGAATCTCCCACTCAAACTAAAAATGCGTTTAATGTGATGATATTTTTAAAACATAATTTGCATTCTTTTGTGAATAAAAGAGAATTTTTATGCTCATCGTATATTTGTCCACAAATTTTTAAAATGATTCTTAAGACGAGATTTGCTGTGTATAACACAGAAAAAAAAAATCCGGTTCAAATTTTAAAGTACAAAAAAATACATATCACGCTGTTTTGTCACCCAAAAGATGAAATGAAATGCTAGCCATAAAAGTTGTGTTATTGTTAATATGAAACTTAAATTTCAGTTGAAATAAATAAAATGGCATACTTTCAAGTTTCTTTGACGCATTTATAACAATATGTCTGAAATGTTTTTTTTTTTGTTTACGGAGCATATGACATTTTATAATTATAAAAATGAATGCATTACGTTTGATGCCTATACACATGCGGACGGTGGAAAATAAAAGTAATGAACTAATATGTGTATCCAAATGTAACCCCTATATGTTGAGTTCTAATTAATGCTAGAATTTTTCTTTTGAAACGCATAAGATTTTTTTAATAATACATGTCTTTTATTTTGTCATGTTTTTCATAAACTATAGATTAATTATAGATTAAGTAATTATAGATTTAAGTAATTATAAATTAACATGCTAAAGATCATTTCAATACAGTTAGAATAATTATTTAACGGCTAAAATTAGATATTTTATTCTTGTAAGGTTAATTTAAAAGTTACAGCACAATGTAAAAATAGACAAACAAAAATATATTACACAGATATTTTGAATTTTGAATTATATTTATATCTATCATCTATCAGATTAACTCTATAAAAATATTTGAGATACACATTCCAAAAGAAACTACATATACATGATTGCCTTGAAAATTTTATCTTCTACCAGTAAAAAGACCATTAAACCGTATTAGACAGACACTCTGAATTAATCTTTGATTTTATTCTAAACATACAATCGTAATACATACATACATAATTCAATGTCCATGATTTTTTTTCCCAATATGCATAAAAACGAGTTTGAGATTTATTGCATAAGTCTATTAAAATGTTATCAGAATAATTAAGTAAAAAAATAGAATAAGAATAATTTCCGATATCAATTCCATATGTTCAATCTCTCTACCACTAAAAAGACCATTAAAAACATGTCAGACAGACACTCTAACTTAAAATTTGATTTTATTCCAAACATACATTCATAATATATACATACATAATTCAACGTCTATGAATGTTTTTCTCCCAATAGGCATAAACAACGAGATTGGGATTTATTGCATAAGTCTATTAAAATGTCTATTAAAATGTTAATCTCTCATCCGTAAATATGCTCAAAATCAATTTAATTCAATTTATTAATTAAGCCATAAAATCTTTAAAAAGAGATTGCAAGCAGAAAATTTTTCTAGTATTTATAAAATTACATATTTAGTATTTTTATTTGCATTTAAGAATAAATTTTTCAAGATGCTATCATGTAACTATATTTAATGATCATTTTATTCCTAATCCAATTTTCAAAATTACCGTACATTCAGAAGTTAAATAGATATAAAATTTTTAAAAAAAGTCTTTTTTGGGTATACAAATATCAAGGGAAACTCCATTTGCTAATTCCTTTGTGTTTTTCCTTTTTTGCTGTGAAATTAATACATAAGAAATAATGCATGCTCTTTTGTAGAATCCGATTCAAATATTGTTTTTCGTAAGAGACAAAGACAAGCAAATTCCGTCAAAAATTTAAAAATCATAAAACACAACCATATTTCTGATATAAATGAAATGTACATAAAATGATATTAAAATTAATGCTCAGAAAATGATTTTAATATAAGAAATATATTTTTTAATTATATTCCGTGCGAAGTGCTAATTAGTTTTACTTATCAAATATCATTAGGATAACAAAAAATGCATTCCGATTTTGCATGTTAAAGATACGGGTGGATTTATTTTTTTTTATTTTTATTTACCTTATCCAAACAAAAGATCTTTACAATGAACTCGATTAATAAATATATATATATATATTTTTACTGATAATGAAAAAAAGTAAAAATAAATAATATTCTTAAAATATTCAAATGTTCCATGGGGGTTTCGACTTTAAAAATACTTTGTATATTTTTATAATTTTATTTCTTAATATTAATATATTTTTTTGATTCAAACAAATGCACTATTTAAAAATAAAAATTCTAAAAAAATATATTAGAAACTTTGAAAGAAATTGATACTTTCTTGAAACAGTATTAATAGTTTCTCTCATTTAAAGGAATTGAACAATTAAATAAATAATGAGGAAACATTTTCAGTATACTTATAGATGATTCTATATTTATATTTAATATTTCTTCAAAGACATAAAGGGTGTCCACAAATTATAGTCGGGGTTTCTTTACCTCATAGCTTTTGAGTTGAGAACTTGACGACAAATATTATTAAATTTCGTAAATAACAACTCAAAAAGTTTTTTTAATGACACAATCGTATTTAATCATTTCCGCCAATGTGTGCGGCATCGCATTGTGGAATGCTGTGATGTAATAATTAAAAATAACAGTCGCACAAGAGAAATCAATGTGTAAATTGTAGTTCATCTAAACAAAACAAACAATCTAATTTTGTGTTTATAATTCATTAATAACATTTTGATAAATTTAGTGAAATTCCAATATTCATTAACTTTTGATTATAATCATAATTTGATTAATAACGTTTTGCGCTGCAACTTTACGCATATATAACTGTGTTTGTGTTATTAAATAACTTTTTTAATTGTATTTTACGAATTTGTAATAAAATTTTCTTCATCTTCTTAAATTACATGTTATGAAGTAGGAAAACCTGACAATAATTTAACAACACTAATTTATGGACACACTGTATTTATTGTCATTTTTATGAAACTGGAACTAAACTTTGAATCAAAATACAAAAATATTTCTTCTAACATAAATCGATGTAAGTCACATCTTTATTTCACCCGTAGTCTATAATTCAATTACGAAAGAAAAATTATAACAGAATAGTATTATGGATAAAAGAATATATTAATCCACTCGTCGTAAATAATAATTTTCTCAGATATATAGTATTTAATGTGTTTTTACTTTCGTCGGGTGCTTTAGTTATTTGGAAATCAGAAAATTAATGTTTTTTCTGACTAACATAATACGATCGCAAAATATCGTTCATTATTGATTTAATCAAGAATTAATTATTTCTGTTTATTATTTCTTTCTCTAATAAAATACCTTTTTTATTATGTAATGTATTTAACGGAATGCTAAATGCTAGATTGTATATTTGAAATAATTTTTGTATCTATCTCTTTTATTTATTTATTTGTTTATTTATTTATTTATTTACATTTTGTAATAAATAAATTTCTTTGATTACATCCAATTTAAACTTGTATCATGATTACTTGTTTAATAAAATATTTCTTGAAAGAAAAAAAGTGCTCAAATGTATATTTTTGCGCGCATTAGAAATCTGAATTAAATAGTTTTTCTCTTCAAGATTTTTTAAATGTTTAATTCCTTTATAAATTGTTACATGAATATTTCCATAAAATTAGAGACAAATTTCATTTTTATAGAATGAAAGAAATGGTCATAGTGAGGCTTCAGATTTTGATAATATTTTATTAACTTGAAAATTTTAGTGATGTCCTGTATATGATTTATAATCTATAATAATATTAGTTAAATTGAATTCATTTTCAGCAGTTGATTACGCCTGTAATCATAGAATAATAACCAGTGAATTGTTATCCTGCTTTTCAAAGCGTAATCCGGCATATTGAAAAATGTCCAAACCGGGGATCAAACCCGAACCGTTGGAGTGGCGGTCCAATGCTCTACCTCTTCCTCGTAGATGAAAGGTAGAGCATTCCATCTTTGTAGCCAACAGAGTATCTGAAATCCAATCCATTTTACCAGTTGTGAAATGGAACCAAGTGGACGGAAAACAAAATTCTGGTGATTGTGTATCACGTGGGTTACTTCCTGCAGAACTACTGTCTATAAGAGCTATATATTATAAGAAGCAGTGAGGTTTCCGTGCATGAACCTACTCCGATAAATGAAGAAGAATTATCAGAAGCATATAAAACATTATCATTTGTAGTTTCTGAAACTATAAAAAAATGACATTATATTAAAAATATCTTCGTTTTCCATGTTACATCGCATATTTGCTTGAATATTGAGATTCAGCTCCAATTCAAATGTAACACGTGTAGAAATAAGTACATCCTTTTTATCAAGCAATGAAATTCAAGCCGAAACACGCTGTATTATTCGAATAGTTTAACAAGTGAACTTCAATAAAGAAATTCAGTGTTGAGTAGCTAGAGAAGAGCCACATTCAAATAGCAGTCGCATTTGTTTCTGTCTAAATTTAGATGATAACAAAGTATTAAGTGTAGGAGGAAGACTGAAAAACGCACATGTGTAGGATAATGTAAAGCCCCAATCATATTACCACCAAAGCACCATGTGTCAAAGATCATAATTAAACAGATATTTACATGCAGGTCCAGTACGTCTTCTTACTTTAATTAGACAGCAATTTTGGATCATTACTGCAACGTCTGTTATTCGTAAAATAGTAAGAGCTACATTACGTGTTGCAGATATAAAGTTGAAAATGCAAAACAAAAAATGGCTAATCTTTCAGCATCCAGAGTACCACAATCATGACCATTTCATTGAGTTGGAACAGATTTTTCAGTACCATTTATGATTCAATATCGTGAAGTACGTGGAATAAAATCATTTAAATCACATGTGTATGTATGTGTCTGCTTCGTCTCCAAAGCAGTCCATCTTGAAGTCGTAGAAGATCTTTCAACAAAAGCATTCTTAAGTGCATTGAAAAGTTTTATTGGAAGAAAAGAGGAACATCTTGATATTTTTAGAGACTTTGGAACCAACTTCAAAGGTGCAGAAACAGATATCAACAAATATATTTTCCAGTGCAAGCAGAATGAAGAAATTCACAAATTTTTGTCATCAGAAGAAATAACTTGGATATGTAATCCGCCTTCTGCTCCACACTTTGATGGACTGTGGTAATCTGCAGTAAAATCAAAGATATTACATCTGAAGAAAACCGTTGGTGACACTGTGTTAATCTTTACTGTGTTCCAAACCTTTGTTACACAAGTTGAAGCTTGTCTCAATTCTAAGCTACTGTGTCCCATATCATCTGTCCCAACAGACTTAACTGCTCTAATGTCAGAATACTTTTTTGTTGGATCGTCTTTAACAGCCATACCTGAACAAGATCTAAGTTACAGTCCCTTGAGTCACTAAGATAGATGGCATGTGGAGACAGTTCATCCGACAGCAATTTTGGAAAACATGGAGTCTGCACTATCTGTCTCAACTTCAGCAAAGACCTAAATGGCAAAAAAAGTCAACAAGATTTAGAAGTCAATGACTTCGTCCTCCTCAATGATGACAACCTTACACCACTTAGATGGAAATTAAGGAGTGTAATAGCTGTTCATCCAGGTTCAGACAAAAGGTCAGAGTTGTTATGATCAAGACTAGTAGTGGTGTTATCAATCGCCTAGTAGTGAAACTGTGTCCTCTTCCTAAAGAAATTAAAAACTTTGAACTGAGAACTGTCTAACAATTTTATATTTTTGGATTATTTTCGTTTGTGTTATTAATTGTTTTTCATTATAGTATAAAATTGTAAGAAACTAACCACTTGTTGAAATCCAAGGGGATTTCAACGGGGAGAACAGAATGTTTATGTAAGTATCGTCTACAGCGAGCAAAAGCAGCATGTTCCTTGGTTTCATGTTCTCCGAATTCATATAATTTTCTTTTTCTTACTTTTCGTGTTTGGAAACAATCTGTGTTCTTCTGTTTTGATTTTTATTTTTTTTGTAATGTGAAAAAATGGTGCAATATAAAAAGCCGTGTGATGGAATGCTTCTCTTTATTGTGAAATACAATGCATCTAATGTCCGCTATGTTGTGATTAATTGTTAGTACTGTCTAATATTTTTCTATTTTTTGCATTAATTTTGTTTGTGTTATTAATTGTTTTTCATTATAGGAAGAAATTGTAAGAAACTAACCACTTGTTGAAATCTAAAGGGATTTCAACGGGTGGACAGAATGTTTATGTATGTATCGTCTACAGCGAGCTAAAGCTGAATGTTCCTTGGTTTCATGTGCTCCGAATTCATGCAATTTTCTGTTTCTTACTTTTCGTGTTTGGCAACAATCTGTGTTCTTCTGTTTTGATTCTTGTTTTTTTTTTTGTAATGTGAAAAAATGGTGTAATATAATAAGCCGTGTGATGGAATGCTTCTCTTTATTGTGAAATAAAACGCATCTAATGTCCGCTATGTTGTGATTAATTGTTAGTACCAGCAGTGTGTGTGAGTTGTGAAAAACGCAAAAACAGAGATAATTTTACATTTTGTTTCTTGAATTCATTATACATACGAATATGATGAAATATCAAGTCATCTATATTTTGTTTATCAATGTATTCCTATCTATATATTTCTCTTTGCAAGGTTTAAGACGAGAGGTAAATATATAAATAAAAAAACGTGTAATTAAATTAATTTCGTTTAAAAACTTAACCATTATGAACATTAGCTGAGTGAAACAATTAAATAGTAAAACAGAATTTTTAAAAAGAAAAGCACTTGAAATCAGTTAAATGCACTCATTTTGTGGAGATAATGTTATACAGGGTAATTCTTAATGATGGACCCATTTAAAAAAATGTATTTATTAAAGTACAAATCCAAAATGAACAATCTTTATACCAATGAAAAGAGGAAGCTTCAAAGTTTTTTCAAGACATTATAAATGTTCAATATGTCCACCGTTTGCTGCACGGCAAACATCTACGTGATAGCCAAGCTCATCCCACACACGAGTAAGCGTATCTGCTGTTACTGAGTGCACGGCAGCAGTGCACTCAGCTCGCAGTGGCCTATTTCTGGGCGACCTCTACCGGCCGCCTCTGGAACGATCACCGCTTTGAAAACTGTGCACTCAGTAACAGCAGATACGCTTTCTCTTGTGTGGGACGCACTATCTAGTAGCAAAATCTTGTATCGAATCATTTTCATTTTGATAAGAATTGCGAAACTTTATTCTTTGACAAAATATTATTCGGGGCGGAGCTTAAGTGCTTTAACATAATAACAACAATTTCCTCATAGTTCTAAGATTCAGCAAATTTAGGAAAAAATAATTCGCAAAACAAATTATATAATTTTGGAACCATACATGATATAAGTGCAGGAACCTTCTTTTCCTGTTTAACATCATGAAGTATAAATTTCTGTCCCACTCTATTAACATACGCCTGGAACATCTCGATTGACTCATTAAATTCTGTAAGGGGTCCCAGGAATGTTATTTTTGCACTGAATGTGAAATTTAACATCACATCATATTTAATTTTATTTCTCATTCCTCTATAATACACAAATACATAAAATTTTTATAATTGATAGCTTAATATATCTTCTATACAGTATAATTATTTCAACATATTTTACCTTCTTTCTAAATCGTTAATTTTGATACAAATATTACAAATATTTTCTGCCTTGCATCTACTCCAGACAAGACAGTAGCAAATCTATTGGTTCTAGATCCCTAAAAATTATTGATTATGATATAAACCTAACGTACATTGAACGTATACTTCATTTTTGAGCAATTAAAAGCATAATTGTTTTTAAATTTAAATTTAAATTATAAAATTTTGAAAAAAAATCACATTTTTGTTGAAAAAATGCTAATTTTAAATAACCAATGCAATTATGAAAGTAAATTTGAAGTATAAGTTATTCCCTGCATTAAAATGAATGCATCTTCCAAGTTTCATACAAATTTCCAACTAAGTTTTAGCAAAATGTTGCGCGAAAATAAAAAACCCCTTAAAACTTCTAAACATGATTGCACTTTATTTACATGAAAAAAGAAAAAAAATCTATAGCCTTACCACTCCCGTAAATGACGAACTTTTTGCATAAAATCAATTTATTTCATAACTTTAGCAGGATGAAACATCAGGTACTTGCATAGCGAAAGCAGAAGTAAAGCCATTTTGCTTTCGACTCGGTGTTTCTTCTTAATTTTTTTTCAGTGAAAACATTTTCGTTCGTCACCAATTTTTGTTATTTTGGAAATTAATTAATTAAGTAAGCAGTTGAGGTGGAAGAATAAATTACTTTCACACGTTTACTGAGCATCACATCACAAGCACGTACATCCGGACGCATAACAGAACTACATATATATTGACTAATCGCTGTAGAAACAGAACATAGGAACATATATGTTACTAGTGAGTGGAGACTTACAAGTCTTATTTTTGTGGTGCTGCCATCTACATCTTACTTTCTGAAGTAAAACACCACATCAGGGAATGCCTTTTTTATATGCATAACTTTTTAGGTGAATTGTTTTACAACAATCAAAAATATGCATGTACTTTTTCAAAACAATCCACATTTATGTGTGAATTTTAATTTATAAAATGGAAATATATACGTATTAATAAATATAGAGGTTTGTGTGCTTTGTTTTGAAAACACCGTTGCATGTAGAGTTACATTTATTGGCAGGAAGGTACCTGTGTATTTGAAGTTATGCACTTCGAAAGCATTTTTCGATTTTTAAGTCTAAGTTTTGTAATTTAATTTTTTATGCGATTATTTACGTTTTTTTTCGAATTTGGTTTTTCGATGATTATAAAAGGAATCTGGTTTTACTCTTTTGGTTTACTCTTTTGTAAATGTATTTAACTTCTCTATAAAGTTTATTCGCAATTCGTCAACAATTTATAAAAATATTTCGAAAATTTGTTTGGGATTTTTAGAGTGTTTTCGCATTTTGCAGCAATTTTCCGATTTTTTTTAAATGAATCATTATCATACAATAGTAAATTTTGTCGTCTGCGATATTTGAAATGTTAGCGATTGTTAATGGGATCTTTAGAAATTTTATTTTGTTTCGCTCAAATTTTTCCACATTAGTAAAAGGAATCTAGTTATTATATTTTAAATCAACTTATTAAATAATCACTGTAAAGGTGGGCCCTTAGTTCTTTTAGAAAGGCTTTCATTTTATAAATATATGATTATACAAATCCGAGATTCATTTACAAAAAGGTCCGTTTTTCAGAGCGGTGCTTACACTACCGAAAGATTTGAGGTCCCAACACTTGCTTTGTTTGGATAAATTTCGTTTAAATATATTAAGGTATCTGATATAATAAATTATAACACCTTGTAATAATATATTACTTTTAAATGCTAAAGGTGTAAAATTAATAACATAATATAAATTAAAATAACATTTATTAGTTGTTTTACATGTTTCGATTCTTTCCGAGTCATTTTCAAAAACAAAATGAGAATATTCTAAAGCTGCACAAGCGTGCAGCTTTAGAATATTCTCATTTTGATTTTGAAAATGACTCGGAAAGAGTTGTTAATTTTACACCTTTAGCATTTAAAAGTAAGGTATCTGATGGCAATATGGTCAATGCTGTTAATATGGCCCATTCGTAATATTGTTACTAGTTTGAGTGAAAAAAAATCACTTTAATTCAGTCGCTGGAAGTCAGAAGAGTTGCTTTAGCCCCGCTTTGGCCGTATTCTCAAACCACGTGCACGAGAGAGCAGACATCGTCGTTTTACTGTTAGTTATGTTGGCATGTTATAAATTTGTCTCTGGTACGTTTTTTATTTATCTAATTTAAACAAACAAAATATTCATGATTATTTGTATACATTATATTTCAGATTGTAGAATGCTGTTATTAATTGCACAAACGAATTTCAATATCGGAGTGTATCGTCAGAATAAGGAGAACTTTTATAAAATCGGTTTTTGAAAGCAATATGGACAGGCAGGTGGAAAATGTTATGGATATGAGATTATCTGTCGTTTGTCGTAATTATGTGCACGAAAAAAGTGTTTGAAGTACCAGTAAAAATTAAAAATAAAATATATTTGCCCTACATCTGCGGTTAAAATAAAATTTAAAACATTTTTACCGTAAAATTTCATTTTATTAAAACTTTTTTTCATGGTTATTTTATTTTTATTTTTATAAATTTTCAAATAATAAATTTGTTTTTGTAATAATTGTTTATTTTTAAAAGTTTAATATAAATATTTTCATTTTATTTCTCCTATGGGCACATTACCTACATGTGACCATATTACATTCATCAACTCGCTTTCTTTAAAACAAACTGCTACAGGTACAAATTTTGACAAGTTTATATTTTTAATATATTTTCCCAGTGCTAAAAAATGTCTGCTTTGTTATTCAATTGAAATATATATTTTTAAACCAGTTACTATTACCGTTTTAAGATTATTAACTTTAGGGTGGCCATATTACCTGCAGATACCTTATGTCATACAAATAAGAGGGTGTACTCTATCGCACGCAGTGATGTTCCCCAACATTAGGTTTCTTTGTAAAGATTCTGATAAATAAATATAAAATGATACATATTCCGTTGTATGCAAAAATAGCTAGGAGACGCTGGTGCTGTTGGGCACCCAACACTAAATCCCTCTAGATGAAAAATGTCTGAATTCAAGAACAGTTTTTAGGTATATAATAAGGTTTATATACCGTGCCCTGGTACCGCCGCGTGGGTCAGTTTTAGTACCTATCTATCTATCTATATGTATATATATATATTCATGATTGCGTCAAAATGATGTCATTTTTATACATTTTATACCCAGTAGTTCCAAAATTAATACAAAAAAAGCTAGTTTTAATATCGCGAAATTCAAAATCAATGAAACATTACTTCATATCTATGAGTATAGTGTTTTTTAAACTTTAATGACACAATATAAATTTGTGAAATTATTTGTTATTGATGGAAGCTACTACTGATGGAATGTTATTGTTTCTGTACTAATTCAAAATTAAGATAGCATTTTTGCTAATTTTATCATGTAAAAGCATGTCTAAGAGTGGGTTAAACATAAATTGTCCAATCTAGCACGGAAAATATCCAGGTGATAATTAAAAATGCGTTGTATAAAAGAAATTAAAAACAAAGAAAATTATATTTTGTTTCAGTGAAAATTCTATTTTGATTCAAAGAAAAAGGCCCATTTGTATAAATTAAATATTCACATTTTAATTCGATTGTGCAAAATGAACTAATTTACAATATGCTTATTCAGCCGGTAGTGAGATTGGTACTTTAATCTAACAAATGTGATATATTTCCATCCGGGAAAATTGTCGTACATATAAAGCAAATACACATATATGAAACTTAATCAACAAAATTAGATTTTCGTCTTTTCATGCAAACAGTACTGAATTAATTATTTTCAGTCGTAAAATCATATATTATTATCAATTTTTTTTTTTTACTTCCTATTATAATTGCGTACATTTCTAAAGTCAATGAATTGTCTTAGAATATCAGTCTTTTATGACACTAAGACGGGCCAATTTTATATTAATTTTGATTTTCAGGGTGAGCCTTTCATTTCAAGTACCCTGAAAAATCAAAGTTGGTCTTATGTCCCTATTTGTTCTTATATTCTTGTAAAAAACTGTAGTTCTTGCGATCTACAGCATCTTTAATGGGGATTCACTTTTTTATTCTGTTTCAGGAATAAATAAGTAAATATTTAGAGAAAATTCAATTTTTTATTGAGAAATATGTTGTCACTTAGACTGAAATTTTGACTTCTATAGGGTTGTTTTGGCAAAATGTCTAACTTGGCAAAAGTGCTTTAATGAGTTTGAGCTCAAAAATTTGCTTTTAGTCTTTCCTAAATTAATTTATATCTAATTGTGTTTGAGATAAAAAACTATATTGTTATTTTCTCAGAAAAAATTTGGATTTAGAGTACTCAATCAAAAACAAAATTAAATAATTAAAAAAAAAAGTTTTATTAAAATACCTTACCGGGGTGCAAACAAACTAAATAGAAGTTTCTTAAATACATTTAACTGGTAGTTGTAAAACAGAAGTTAATATCCGAAACCAGATTCTCTTTTCCCATAAGTTGAAATAGAACTGTTTAATATTATTGTTTAACATTTAGAATTTATTATTTTTCTTAGTGATGGCTAAAGAGAACAATAGTGATTCAGTGGCATACTTATATTAGTTTTAACTATAAATAATTGATACATAATAGTGTTTTCTGAATTGTGATCTGAACAGATGAAATGTGTATATTGCAATAAATATATAGTTAAACTAAACGAAATGCATAAATATTTAAAATACTTATAGTTATTAAAAATACACAAATTCGCCTTTAGCTGTACTATAAATTTAAATGATAAATGTTATATTCGTTTAACATTTCAGTAAAGCATTCGTCAAATATATGCCAACAGATTTTGTGATATTTTGAAAGGACATGCATAGTTCATAAACATCAAAATCGTTCACAATGAAAGGAATTATTATATTTAGGTATATTTAAAGATTATTTAAATATTTTATAATCATTCCAGAAATTTTGTTCGGGATTGAATAGATAAATTCTATTGAATATGTTTAATAATGTTATGTTTACGTAACTTTTGTTAATGTAGATATCACTGAATTAAATTTCCCAACAAATTAATGCTGAATAATAAGCTTTGTTTCAGAATTTTTGAGCAAGATAGTTTTAAAAATGTATGCATTTATCATGAATGCACATTCGGAATTATTCATTATTTCTTTATTAAAAACATTTTATTATCTTATAGATATTTTCTAGATGTTTTTGTTTTATTATTAAACAAGGTTGTTCCGCCCATAGCGATGCTATGGGCATGTAAAAAAAAATAAATAAAAAATCCCAAAAATTTAAAAATAACTGGACAAATTCCGAATAAACTTTATAGAAAAGAGAAAAAAAATATCATATTAGGCAAGACGATTGAAACCGGATTATTTTTACTAATGTGGAAAAATCGCAACGAATCGCAAAAAAAACACTACAATATCAACAATCGCAGAACACAAAATTTACGATATTGGTCTAAAAGATTTAAAGAGGATTTCTTTTAAGAAATTCGGAAAATCTCCTCAGATCGAGAAAAAACTCCAAAAATCACATAAAAAATTCTCAAAAAGTTCAAAACTCACTGTGCAAAATCCAAACTTTCTTGAAAATAGGACAAAATTCACTATAATAGTCTAAAATATTAAAAATGCATTCTATTACTAACTTGGAAAATTCGGCACGAATTTCAAAACACTCAGAAAAACTCGCATAAATAATCGCAAAAAATTCCAATATCGCAGAGGGCAGATTTTACTGCAGTGGGCTAAAACAATGTAACCTAAATTGTTTCACGAATGTCAAAAAATCAATCATTTTTTTTATTTATATAAACGATGAAAACAGTAAAAGTTATAGTTTTCTAAGTCTCAATAAATATAATGAAAGTTGTCTTCTCACAGTTGAGAATTTATAAATATTTTTTTGTTAAATGAAAATTTTAGTATTTTCTGAATGAGTCGTACTTTTTATTTAAGAAAATATTTCAAATAAAATATTAAGGAATAGTAATTTAAATAATTTTATTCCAAATGTCTTGTTATATTAGCAGTGGTACGTGATATAAAATATAGGATCTATCAATAAGTATGAAGCAATTATTTTTTGAAATATATATTATATTAAGCAATAGTATTTTCTTTATTACATTTACAAAACTAAAATTTACAATACTAACGACAATGATTATGATTATGTTTAACTATGGAAGTATAAAGGTAATTTTATTTATATTCTGTATTAGGTTAAATATTAACGGCTAAAATAAACTGTTTCAAAATACTATTATGTTTTACATGTAATTAAATTTACGAATTCTCAGAATAATTTGATTTACCTATTAAATTGAATATTCATGTCTTCTGAAAGACTTATTCTGACCACATTTCCCATAAACGCATTTACATTAAATTTCAGTAAAAGATTTATAGATTCTTAGTTATTAAGTAGAACTTTATGTAATATTAAAATATGTAATATTAAATATATATAAATTAAAATATGTAATATTATATATATGTAATATTATGTAATATTAAACGCTTAACATGTAAAAAAAATATTGAGAATTTATCAAATTTTATGTCAAAGACAATAATAGCAACCAAATAAAAAACTTACAAAAGGCATTTATAAAAGTTTGGAAATGTTTAATAAATTAGTGTTAATTTACACTTTTTAAACGGTGAATTACTTACTACATATGCTTATTATAAAGAGAAAGTTCAGCTCATATTTATTAAAATATAAGTAATAAAATTATTATTTTGAATACGCAAAGCAATTTTGGATCCTTTATTTTTCTGTATTTTTGTATTTCGAAAGATAATTATAATTTTCTTAATTTTTACATTTATGTTGATAAATTTTAAATAACAGTAAGTAAATTTCTAAACACCTATGTAAAAAATTGATACTTTAGATTTCAAATAGAGGATAGAATGTCGATATCAATAGTAGCTATAAACAAAACAAGAAAGAAAAATCCTGCTCCGAGAATACATTGACAAAAAGTAGAATTGCGTGCGTTATTTTTACAAGGGCTGAATAACTGACGTGTTCCTTTTATTAGGTGCGTTCGTAATTATATAAATATGTAGCACCTATAGTCGTCGTCTGATCCGCCGTTCGTCTGTCCGTCTGTCCGCATATAACACCGCAAAAACCGCATATAACAGCGCAAAAACTACCCAACCGAATGGTTTGAAATTTAATATATATAATCGTTGCAGAATTTTGTCGAGTCATTTCAAATTTTATGAAAATTGAATCAAAACTTAAAAAGATAATAAACGTTTCCTTTACTCTATTAAATCATATCATACATAACCTGTATAGTAAAAGCGCAAGTCATGTGACTGGTGGAAACAAATACTGGCTAATCACATCTTTTTCTATATGCCAAGTGGTCATTTTTATTCAAAATAATTTTTTTGAATAAAATTGCAGAAAAATTACATTGTTTGCTTCAGAGATGAGTCTCATTTAGAAATGTATAGTTTCTGAGATAACTTCTGTAAAAATTACGTGAACAGTCTAATATCTCCATCCATTAAAGTAAATAAACAAAATATTTATTCATCGGTCATAGAAATATTAAGCCATGGAGGTAATCATTCGCAAAGCAAAATCTCAATGGTGATTTTTACAGCGCTGTCTGGCGTCGATGAAACAAATTCGCATCTGTAAACATGGCATACGCAATAAGAAAAAAAAGCATCCGCATTTCGCTCATAGCAGACGATACAATTTATTTTACTGAAATAATAACGATGATTTTTTACATTGTAAAACTAGTTATAGCACGAAACGAACGCACCTCATTTGTCACGTTTAATGTACAATTTCCAACTTATTATTTCTCTTCAGAATAATTAATAGATCTTAAACATGCATATTTACTTTCTGCTCCATGTATGCAGCTAATTTTAGATGTTTTATAGAGTTTAAAAAAGAACTAAACATTTCTACATATTATTGAAGTTCAATGGAGTTAAAGAAACAGAAGGGAGGATGTTTGTAAAGTTAACGACACGAAAGGGCCACCACACCGCGGGAATACGCTTCTGTGTGTGAATTTGAATGAGATTCACGAGGATGCATTTACTTTATATTGAAACATCTCTAGAAAACAGTTTATAAATTTGATTAACTTTGAGTCTGAACGCCTGAAATACGTATGTATTTTTAAAATAAAATATATATTAAAATTAAGTAGTATATGTATTGTATACCATACAGAAGTTAGTTTTAGAACAAAATATAGAGAATAAATTAAACGTATTTAAAAGTTTAAATCGACATTATATAATTTCACGAGTAAATCTGTACATCATGGGCTACAATGCGAGTATTTTTCATTTCGATCTCACTTAGCATAATATCAAATATCCTTCAATCTGCAATTACCTTTCTTTAGGTTAAATATATTGTAACACTTTTTATCATTGATTAAGAAGTATTAAGAAGATTGATTATATCATTGATTAAGAAGCAAATTCCTAACAGCTAATTTTAGAGGTATAAGTTCAATTACAAAATGTTTCAAATGTTGTTCTTCATAATATAAAAATCCATTTACATTAAATTAGTGTAGCTTTTACTTTTAATATTTGTGGAATTTAAATTTTATATTATCCTACTAACAAATCGTACCTGCAATGAACTTTTTGAACATTCTCGGCTTTCTGGCACTAAAACGCTTTTTTCAAATTTTAACTACCATAAAATACAAAAATTAAAAATTTCAAAATACTATAACTCGGTAATTTTTTTCTCGTAGAAAAATGTAATATTTATATACCTACTGGAGGAGTTTAGAGTTTATGAAGTTTGTCTCGAAAAACATAGTATTGTTCTGTCACAGAGACTTCATGCATGTTGAAATCTGCTTCTTTTACATAACTATTAAAATTGATAATATAATTTTTAAAATGATTTAAATAAGATTAATTTTAATAAAACATATTTAAGATTTTTTTTAAAATGAAACAGAGATTTTTTGGAGCCAAATAACGCCGGTATTTTTTTTTTCTATTTGTGTTCATGTGAATTTTTGTCTATGTCTATAGCAATTAAATAACACTTTTAATATTGAATTTGATTCAAATTATGTTTATTATTTTAGCATAAAAATAATGTTTTAATATTGTAATACATTCTAGATAATTTTGAAACAATTATTCTAATTGGTAAAGAAATCATATAAGATGTAATCTTGCCACCGGACGAAAATATCCCGGCCAGGATTCAAACCCGGTATCCCTTGTCTGAAGTTATCAATGCTCTACCAACTGAGCAATCCCGGTCAAATATGGCTGAGCTAATTCATCTATTTAACCTTAATGGTCTGAGCATCTGGTCTGATATCTGAATCAGCACAACAGATTAAATCACACGTAATGGGACCTCCAGTAAACGCTGAAAATGTGATTGCAATAGATTAATTTTGACACAATTAGTTTAGCTATATTCTTCTGGGATTGCTCAGTTGGTAGAGCATTGGCAGCTTCATCCAAGGGAGCCCGGCTTCGAATCCAGGTCACGACTTTTTTTTTTTTTTTTTTTAAATCTCGGTTGGGAATATTACATCTCATGTGATTTCTTTACCAATTAGAATAATTGTGTCAAAATTAATCTAGTGTACTCACGTTTCCAGCGTTTACTGGAGGTCCCGTTACCTGTGATTTATTCTGTTGTGCTGATTCAGTAATCAGACCAGACGCTATGATCATTAAGTTGAACTGGGTGAATTAGTTCAGAAATATTCGTTCGGGATTGCTCAGTTGGTAGAGCATTGGCAGCTTCAGCCAAGGGATCGCAGGTTCGAATCCTGGCCCGGACATTTTTGCCCGGTTGTGAAGATTACATCTCATTGTAATATATTGTTTTGTATAGTATAAGAACAAAAGGAAATAAAATTTTGAATTCTGATCAACACAATGTTTCAGTGCAGTAGAAAAAATAACACTGCTTGATATGTATTAAATAGCTATAAAAGCTGTCATTCCATATGTTCTCGTATAACGGCTAATCTGTTTACGCTTCAATAATCGGTAATCGTTTGAACTTCAACAACATTTTTTTATATTCTGTTACCCATCATAATCAAATATTATTTGGCCTATCGACGGCTTGTATAACTTCCTCAAGCTACACAGATATTTATATACAAATATTGCAGATAATTCTTTACTCAGTATAAATATTTACAATGTGCAGAATCTTTTCTCGTGTCACCACTAGTTAGTGGCAGTCACAAATCGGAAAGTCAATTCCCCATTTTAACAGATAAACAAAAAAAAAAAAAAAATATTACACGGCCATCAAAGTAACCGTTTTTAAAAATTCGTGGCTATGTTCTTTTCATCTGACGTAAGCTAATCACGCCAAAATATCAATCCTTTTAGGTGCGATTTATACCATTATTCCTTTAGCATTCGAGATGCTAGAACGACATAGGTTAAAAACATGGATAATCCATCTCTGGCTTCTTATTATGATTTCATCTGTAACATTTCTAGTATGACAAAGAAATTCAATCAATTTCCTGATATACGTTGGTTATGTCATCTATATGTTTAATGCTAAAAGAGAGTTTTTCAGAATTCACATGAAATTGGCCTCAGTGCGCATGCTTCATCTTTTTTTAAAAACAGGAATAGAAGGGGAAATACCAGGGGGACACTCCTCTTCTATAGTTCGTGAGTGGGATGGGTCTGCATAAAAGGGAACAAGGAGCAGTTCAAACGCACACAATGAGAAACCCATTTATTATTCTCCCCCACTTCCAACGAGAAGAGAAACTTTATTTTTCTTTGAAATGGCAGATTTTCATTCAGAATTTTACAAGCAGTCACTTTGTTGCCTGGAGGCTGGATCAATTTCCGTTGAAGAGAAACGCTTCACCCATCGGACAAAAGATACATCAACAATCACATTTTTTAAAAGTACGTTGATGCAGTTTCTGCTGTTGTTGTTTTTTTATTTAAATCCGAGTTGACAATGGGGCGCCCAATCCTAATTTTGTTTATTTCGAGGACCGTTTGGAATAAACCGACCAGCGTTAAGGGCGAAGCTCCGCTAGTTTACATTATATCATTTTTAAAACATTATACAAGATATATAAAGAGCCTGGCCATCCCAAACGTATTATCTTCATATCTAAGAAAAAAATATGCAACTCCTAAAATTTCATGCACCAGAATATTTCTCGTAGATCACCAACTGCAATTTATGTGCTATACAATTTAATGAAATTATTTATTTTTGCTACACACTTCAATTACCATTTATTTTATTAAACATAAAAACGTTATATATTTTTTAAGTTCAAAACAGTCATATATATATATATATATATTTATAGATACAATTTATTTCAACGTTTTTATAACATGTGGAAATGTATTAACTTATGTTATGTAATTGAAAAAATTCCTACATGAAATAGCGCCAGTATTTTTCAGATAAGATAAAAAAAAAAAAAAAAAAAAAAAAAAAAAAAAAAAAAAACTTCCGCAGTTCACCGAAGAAAAACATTTGTCTTTTTATGAACTACCCTTAGTAATATTACAGTGTGACATACCCTTGGGGTTATTTTGGAGATATATTTTCGCAATAAGAAAAACATTTATTTTAATACATGTCTGATAGTATTCTAGCAGAGTGCAAAAAATAACATTCAATTTTCTTTTCGTTTCAGTATCACATCTGATATAACTTTCCTTTAAATTATAATATAAAAAACAGCTGTTTTAGAGTAAAGCATCAGTTTTTTTTTAACCCATTTCTCTTTTTAAAAAAAAACTTTTTTTCTATGAATAACAATTACATACAAAAAGCATTTTATATATTTTAACAATCTATTCTTTATTAAATATGTATTTTGTAATAACATTTAAAAAAAAGAGGTTTTCTTTCGTAAATTTTTAACACTAAAGCATTCCGTAAGAATGTATTCAAATAACGCATTCACAGAAAATTTTCATCATCACGAGTTTGCCCGCTGGTTCATACTTAGTTTATTTACTTAATTCAAATCGCCTATGTAATCATATTTTAGTGGAAACCGATATTTGCAAGATTTTAAGAGTCAATTGCTTGTCAATCAGACTCACATAAATTCCTCTTTTCGTTATTTTTACCCAAAACTTGTCGTTTGGAACCAACGTAATACTTACCCATCATGGATATGCATAATATAAAATATGAAAAAAACCATGTGTAAACTATTTATAAAATGCATGGAAATTCGAATGAACTCCTGGCTTCATGATGTCATAAACTTTAAATTCTCTATTACTAAATTGCGTAAAAGAAACATGCCTATTACTCCAAAATTGATAATCCTATTAACAAACAGTTTACTGCGTCGGATTAAGCGTCTCATTTCAAATTAAAATATATCTTTGAATTGAAAATTGAATGAATTACAGGGTCATGAAAAATTGAAGAGTGTGGGAAATAGGATTACAAATATCTCGGCAACTCATTGTCCGATCAACTTTCTTCTTTATGCAAAATTTGTTTTTTTATTGATTTTTATATTCATTCCTTAAAATAGACAATTTTAAAGATTTTTATATACCTTTTATCAGAACGAATACTTCGAGAGTCCAACAAAAATAGTTCCGGATAATCGAGGATACTGAAATTCAATAATCTTCTTTCCATTATTACATACTAATTGCATACCCAATTTCAAGTCTCTATCTTAATTTGTTCGGGAGATAGAGCGTTTACAGACACACAAACAGACGGATGGCAATTTTTTTTCTAAAAATATGTTTTTCGGAATCTCCGGTGTCTAAAGCGTGTAAACTCCTGTTTTTTTTTCTTTTTCTTTTTCTTTTTTTTTTAACGATTACAAGATTTACCCTATACTACTTATGATGGGTAAGTAATAATGAATATATTAGCACATACAATAATACAAAGCACATTATAGACAAATTATAGACAAATTATAATATGTTCGAACAAAATATTTCTGATTCCTCAAAAAGATATAAAATGCAACATGAACCATAAACTATAAACTAGCACCTATTTTTGACATTTGATATCGCAAAAAAAAAAAAACAAAAAAAAAAACGCTCTTTAATTCCAGAGTTCTCAAAGCTATTTTCTTTAATAATTTCACATTCGACTTTATAATATCTTGTTCCTCTAAAATATTTTCTGTATAGTTATATGAGATTTATATGAGAGTTATATGAGAAATTAAATGAACGTTAATAGAAATGAAAATGAATTCATTCCATCTCATCTCATTTACCGGCTATTCTGTTTGCGATTAAATAATCGCTAATCGTTTGCGTTTCGACAAACTTTTATCTTTTCTAAAATGTAATATTCAAAATATAATGCAGGCGCTATATATCCAATTATTGCAGATAGTCTCCACTAAGTATAAACATATTTACAATGTACATACATTTTTCACGTCTCTCTACTGACTTGCGGTCGCAATTCGGTAAGTCATTTATCCACTTTAAAAAGAAGCAAAAATTAATTTTTCATTGCAATCAAAGTTGCCATTAATAAAAAAATCCTGTATTTGTTCTTTTCATCTGACGTACGTTAATCACGCTAAAAAATGGCTAGCAGTTTCTACGTGCGAATTATATCACTATTCCTTTAGCGTTCGTGCTGCTAGAACAACATATGTAAAAAGACATGGATGAACTCCCTTTATGATTTCACCAGTAAATTTTCTAGAGTAAACGAAAGAAACGCAATCATCGTTGTGATATATTTTGGTTATTTCATTTATTTTATACCATTTTTAGAAAATCATCCAATATATCTAAAAAGCCTGGACATCAAATGCGTCGTCACATATAATCAAACAAATGTAAAACTGTTTTCAAATTTCATGCCCCAGAACATCTCATGGATGTCAACAACAACTCAAATGCTATAAAATGTAATTTAATAATAATTTTTCTTATAAAGTTAAATAAACCTTTATTTTATTAAACGCAAAAAAAACAAAAACATTCTGATATATTTTCTAACCTCGAAATATTCATAGAAAAATAAATTAAATTTATCATTTATCTCGACGTTTTTTATAACATGGCAAATAGAATTAACTTATGCCATGTAATTGAAAAAATTGTTCGACGTAATAGCACAAGAATTTTACAGATGAAATAAAAAAAACACTTTTCAGCCGTTCACCGAAGAAAAATATTTCGCTTTTTATGAATTACCTTCAATAGTATTATGGTATGAAATACCCTTGGGGTTACTTTGGAGAGATATATTCGCAATGATATATATATATATTTTTTTACATGATAACATTAACACAGCGTGCACAAAAACTACTTTCAATTTTATTTTATTTCTAATTAGAGAACAGAGCTATTTTGTTTCTTTTAATTTATAATAAAAAAAAGTGTTTAGGGGCAAAACTTATAATATTTTATTTTTAACACATCTGTCTTATAAAAAATATTTTTTTCTATTAATAACACTATACATGAAGAGTATTTATGTATTTTTCACAATCTTTTCTTTATTCAACATGTGTTTTGTAATAAATTTTACATCAAAGGATGTATTATTTTTTTCCGTTAATTGTTAACCCTAATGTGTTCCTTAAGAAATGCATGTAACCAATTCACAGGAAATATTCATTATCACGCATCTATGCACTTGTTCATATTTAGTGTTTTACTTATTTAAAAATGCAGATGTAATTGTACTATAATAAATGAACTGTTGTCTGGAAGGATTGGGCCTATGTTGCAAATTTTGAAAAATTGAGTTTTCGTTCAAAGTTTTTCGTTCGTATGTGCAGTGATTGGTGTTTAGCTAGTGTTGAAAATTGCAATTTGATAATATACTATGGTGGACTGATAAGTCCTTGGCCACACATTGAAAGCACAAGATATTTGACAAAATTTCCTATTATTTTTCAATGTAGTCCCCTTGCAACTTAATGCATTTAAGACACACTCTTGTGTGCGAATTCTTTAGTGCAGCCCTGTACGAGAATGGTTCGAAATGTTCTCGACCTGACAAAGAAAATACAAGATTTTTTTAAATATTTCATTTTATTTTTCAATTTGCAACATAATACATTTCAAAAGACTATTGAGATATGTCGATTCTTTTCGTTTTTGGTCGACGTTCAACAAACGCGGTACGCATCAAGCAGGAAACTTTTTCCTACCGCAAACATCGTGTAAATTGTAGTGGACACAGTATATCGAGATGTTTGCAATATCAGTGAGTTCAAATATCTCAATCGACGATCAGCGGTTTTTGGGCATCCTGAACATCCATCATCGTGAAATGATTTCCTACCATGTTTAAATTCAGAATACCACTTATTTAATGTGGAATATGAAAGACAAGAATCCTTTAAAGGGGAATGTAACTCCTTTTGTATGTCCGTGGCGGTTGAACCGCTTTTAACAAAGTATTTTATTACAACTCGAACTTATTTTTTTTTCCATTTTTAGAAAATGTCAAAACTTATTTATTTTTCTTTATCGCCAAGCAATATCCAATAAACTCACGTGTAGGAAACTCAGCAACATATCATCTAAATGATCATACTTTACAAACATCATTGTCATTTCGTTATACTTGTTTCACCTCTGTGTCAGGCCGAGAACGTACCAGTCCACCCTCGTACAAGTTTGTTTATTTCAAATAAAATATGAAAACAATAAAATAAAAATAATATTATTACTTTCCTTACCCACCTGACTAGATTTTTTTTAATTGTCAATGCTCATCATGAATAAAAAAGGGGAGGTTATTAAGATCGGAAGATGGGACTATGTTGCACTAGGTCCACAAGACAAAGCTAATCAATGAAATTAATAGTTTTTCTTTATTTCCGACATATTTTTAATTTATGTCATAGGCCCTTCTACCAGACATTAAATGAACAATTTTTATATAAAAATATTTTTTGACAACTCTACAGTGACAGGAGTGGATAACACCTTTACCCACGGAAAGCGCCAATGATAAGCTGGGGAAACTCCAAGAGTTCTTACAAGGACATTAATTTGACTCATTAGCTGATAGAATTCTGAAACCCTCAACAACCAGTAGAAAAGCGTGAAACGAGTTGACGTCACCCAATTTGAGACAGGTTGTCAGTAAGAAGATGATTTATTTTAGTTCCCTAAACCAGGATAACACTAGATACCGGGCTTGCTCATTCATTAACATGACGTCACAAATAGTGGCTGACCGAGACCAGTGATTGGTACAAAGCGACGTGCCCATCTTTTTGTGCCAATCGCTGTATGTCTTTCGTCGCGGCCAACCACCATTTGTGACGTCATGATAATGAATGAGCAGGCCCGGTATCTAATGTAGCCGATGAATTAAGTAGGAATACGAGATAATACAGATGCGAGTTTTAATAGATACAAAATGGTATTGACAGGGATTCTCAGAAGCTGTTCACAGGAATTAATTTAGTGGATAACGGGTAGAGTTGATCTCAAATGGCTGCGATTCCCGCTAGTCGATGGAGCATGATCGGCGGGAGAAGACCGACTACCGACGTCGGTATTCTGTAACTCATTCCGCGTAGTTTAATAAAAAGTATTGTGCAGAGATGTGAACGCCAGGAACTCCAGGTTCGTTTTTCAAAGAATATACCACATTTAGATGATTTTGAGAACATTACAAAGAGACAACCTTGTTTGTCTAACCTCCTACTTATTACATTTTGAACTTTAAAGACCCTAGTGCTCAAGCCTAGATTAATTTCTTCCATAGGCATTGCATAGTGTTTGTTAATTGCAGAATCCTAAGTACCATATTTTATTATGTTGCAGCAGTTATAAGTTGAATTTTCCATCTTTTCGGAATTTCTCTTATTATCGTTGTTTTCTGTAAATAAAGTTAATTGTTGATTTTAATTGCTAAAGTTGTTTTCTCTGAGACTGAGTTTTTCTTTCTCACAAAAGAGGAAATGTTGCATATAATTTGTTTTTATGTAAAAACGTAACAAGATATTGTATTATCCGAATAAAATGTAACATATAAATCAGATGCAAGATGAAATAACGTAAGACATAAAGATATACATTTTTATGAATACATTAAAAATTAATTAATCCTTATTTTACTTATTATTATTTGAATAGAATCATACTACACAAAAAAGGAAATTTTCGAAAAAAGAGTATTCGCATGTTTTAAAGATACAAAATAGTAAATATAAAAATGTTCTATCGATTATTGTACTATCAAACTATAACACTTAAAGCGCCTGTCTAAATCTCAATGTATAAAAAAAAATTCTAAGAAATAGAGAAGAAACCTTCTACAAATTAAATGATTGTAAGTGCAATCAATTATCTTGTCATCAGAACTAATCAAAGAACATGTCTTTCGTAGGCTTGTTTTTCTTAGTGTTGAATGTCGGCTTCTGATCAATACTAATTACATAAAACTCTGCTCTCAAATTCGGTGCAAAAAACATCTGATTTTTTCTTCAAACTGATGTTATGAAACTGCATATAAAATAAATGAAAATATCGTTTGCTTCAGTTATTCAGTGCGCTGAACAGTCTGTGTATTAAAAGAAATATGTTTAAAATTGACATGCATTAATTCGCGTTTTAAAGATGAATGCAATAATAAATGAAGCAGCAATAAGATTTTTAAAATAATATTTATAAATATGGGCAAATTATTTTGATCCTATATATATATTTTTTAATATTTCTTATAATATCTTTTAAAATATCAGACATGATGTAGTATTATATACTGCACGTTACAATTTACTTTAACATGCAAAAATAAGAAATATGTTGTATGTAACGGATAAAAATCCTTTTTTTTTTTCGTTTTAATTATTATCCTAAAATGTACATCAATTTAAAAAGTTGTAAATTTAGAAAAAGTATAGGAAACATTTTAAAATAAATTTAGAAAACTACTTTAATTGTTCCAAAACATTTGTTGTATTGTTGTTTATTTGTTTATTTTATTTATTATCCATATAAAACTAAACAAACTGAGGTATTTCCATTATAAATGATCTTTAGAATGTTTCATGCGGATTTTAAACAATTTTCGTATGTCATGACAATCTATCTGCTCTTATGACATTACAAACAAAGTACAAACTAAACAACTTTTACATTAAATTATAACGAATTTTCAGAATTTCGCGACTAATTGTAAATGTGGCAAGAGACAAAAAGCCAAAGGATTGTGTTCTAGAGATCATGGAATCCATTTTGAATATACAATCTTAAAAGAGTGCTTATGTCAACAGTGCATATATCAAACATTCATTGATCTTTTTAGCACTTTCCAACCTAGTTGAAAAGTGCTTATGACTTCGGTTTGTCTGCCGTCTGTCCGTGCTCTAACTCCCGTAAATATGCTCGGATTGCTCTGCAATTTTTATATCTTATTATCTTTATCTATAGCATTTTCCCTATGTCAACGGAAGTGTGTAGCACTGATAGTTATTTTACAGGGATACTCAAAAGAATTCCGTTACATTGCGGTCTATGGGGAAAAATCATTTGCGGTTTATTTAAATAATGTTTCACTATTTTAAACGCATTGAAATTTATATATATCACTAAGGTGCATTAGAAGAAGCTTAATATGGAATAGGGTGTGCATAGCACTTATAGTTACTTTACAGGGACAGTCAAAATAATTCCGTTACATTACGTCTATGGAGAAAAATCGTCTGCGGTTTATTTAAATAATGTTTCACTATTTTAAACGCATTGAAATTTATATATATTACTAAGGTGCATTACAAGAGGCTTACTACAGAATAGTGTGTGTATAGCAGTCATCGTTCATTTACAGGGACTCACAAAAGAATTCTCTACTGCCTGTTAACAATAAATCCTGGAAGTACGTTTTAAGCTACTGAACGCGATTTTAATTTTAACTCGATTTTTGTCTATTATGTGGTGTGTATAAATTCTGTAGATCCTATACAGGGCAGCGCAAAAGTTCGCGAACACATTTCCGTTTACTGACAGAAACTCCAGAAGGATAATTTTAAACTGTGCTACGCGTTTCCTAACTAAACTAAAAATTAGCATCCTATGTAGTATATATACAAATCTATAGATCCTATACAGGGCTGAATAAAAGTATTCGGATATTTTTCCGAATATTGTATCTGTTGGAAATTCCTGAAATTATGTTTTTAAATATGTTATGCGTTTTCCAAATTGTTTACTTAGATGTTATCTGTTAGCTTATTAAACGGTATGTTTTGTAAAATTATTTTGGAAGCGTTGGAAAGTGCTACATAATATATGCTTGAAGCATGATTTTTCGTTCTTGTTTGTTATTGCCTTCTGTCGCTGTTTTAAGTGCGTTTAATGAGATTTGCAGTTTTTCACTGAGTTTTTGATGGTGTGAATACAGGTGTTGGAATGAGAGATTTATAAACGTTTGCCGCTGTAACCTTAATTGGTAGAGCTTTACCGTTACTATTCACTTAATTATCAAACGCATACTCAAATTATCAAACGCATACTCAAATTTCATTAAAATTGTTTGGCCGCTTTTGTCGCTTAAGATTCACATATGGATAAACTTTTTATGTGACCCGTGCATATTAACAATGAGTGAAAAGTTTTTAATATCTTATTAGATGATATGTTTAATTATGGGTGCACATTCTTTATATTTCGGGATTAATTTTCAACATAATTATATTTTAATACTAATTATTATTTATTAATTCGAAAACATATAAATATTTTGGCATAGATGGCATATACACAAATGCATAACTAGCATTTGTGACAAAAAATGTCACAGCTTTGCATATTTATTAGTCATGTATAATCGAAGCATTCGATTCTACATGACTGATCAATAATGCCAATTGATCAGTCATTGGCGCGATTGCAAAAATATGGCAATTTTATACTAAACATGGTAACCCGGTTGTTTTGTTTATGTGTTAATAAATGTTAGTATTTATGATTTATTGTGATATTTATATTTATTATTATATTATTATTATGTTTATTACTTATAACTGTTTATTTATTATTGCATGCTATTTGTAACTAATATTCAAAATTAAAGTTTTCGCCAAATTGACAGGAGAAAAAATCGCGCCAATGACGTGTATGCCCAACGTATATGACATCTGTGCCAACATTTTAAAGTAAATAAGATTTTTAATTTATAATTTAAATTTTATTTATTTAGTATGTATAATATGTGTATTTAGAATTCAACTAAAGCAAACAATTAATAATTCATGCTTAAAATTTTGTAAAACTTTATTTTGAAATTATTTCCTTGTATTAAAAATGTTATCAAACATATTTATCCGAAAATATAAAATTACATAATAAATATTAAATTAGTACCATGCTATGTAATCACACAAATGCCCATGATTCACTTAATATTTAAAATAAAGCAAATAAATTTTCATTCACTTCGTACAACTGCGGGATATTTGAACACAATCTAATTAGTATCTTCACATTTATGACAAATATTTCAACGTATGATAAATTATTTAGTTTATTTATACTCAAACTTTATATCTAGAATGTCCAGAGAAATTTCATTAAAATTATAACTACAATCTACTGCCAGAATATTTCACACTTAAAACAGTTGAATATACTAAAAATAATGGTAATTTTGTTACGGCCAAATCAAAATTCCACACTTAACTTATCGGAAATAGTATATTTTCTATTCTCTATTGAAATTTATTATATGTATTCCACTTTAATAAAAAGTGTTTGACGTTTTAAAATTAAAATTTTTTTGACTAATTTCATTAATAATAATAATAATAAATGTTCCATTGATAAAAAAAAAATTAATTTTTACTATTCAAAAAATAAAATTCCGAATAATATGTAAAATTAAAAAAAAAAAAAAAAACTTTTGTTTTTTTGAAAAAGAGTGAAATTATAAAAAAATTAATATAATATATATATATATAATGATAAAGAGTATTTTTTAATTCATTCCTTTCAATTTATTGTGTTATTTTAATAGTCATAGTAATAAATACAACTTTACTAATAAATAAATTAATATTTAATATTTTTTTGAAAATAAATGTAAAAAATTAAAATGCATAAAACAAAATTCAGGTAATTATTATTGAGATTATTTTGAAAATATATATAAATGAAGGAAAATGTCATTCTACAGCACAATACAGTGAAAACAATCGGACATGTATCTTGCTTTATTTTTTTTTTAAATAAATTTTCACGCAAATGACTTTGTTGATTATTCCTCTAACAAACACATGTTTTAAATATGTTGCATTTTAAATTTCCATTTAAGGAATATCTCCAAATTCGGATGTCATTAAATGTTTTAATGAACATTCTGGTGTGTTCAAAAACAAATTTATTTAGAAAGAATAAATAGTTCTTTGTTTTAGTTGTAATTAAAAGTACACTCCATAATAAAAGGTCTTTGCATCTGATCGTTACAGCACAATACAGTGAAAACAATCGGACATGTATCTTGCTTTATTTATTTATTTATTTATTATTTATTTTTTTTTAATGAATTTTAATGCAAATGACTTTGTTGATTATTCCTCTAACAAACCCATGTTTTAAAGATGTTGCATTTTAAATTTCAATTTAAGGAATATCTCCAAATTCAGATGTCATTAAATGTTTTAATGAACATTCTGGTGTGTTCAAAAACAAATTTATTTAGAAAGAATAAATAGTTTTTTGAGTTGTATTAGTTGTAATTAAAAGTACACTCCATAATAAAAGGTCTTTGCATCTGCCCCTTGTGAGTGGTATTCTATACCACTAGTACACTAAATTTTATAACTAAACCTTGTACACTTTTCTTTTCAAATCAAATCGTAATTACCCTACACAAAATTTACCTTTTCTTTCTTTAGAGCGTATGTTTTTATTTCTACCGGTGCAAAATTACATCATTTAAATTATTTCTATTTATGCCTATTTTATTTGTAAATTTTATATTAAAATAATCACAAATCCGTTTTTTGCATTTCAGAATTATTGTTATACTTATTATTTTTTTTAATTACAAATTAAATAAACATAAATAAAAATTTTAAAAGTTGTCATTTGGCACCGGTAGAAATAGCGCTAATAAGAACGAAAGTAAATTTCAGGAAATAAAATTATCAGTCTTTAAAACTCGTATATAACTGAATTAATTCCCTTTCTTGATAAGGTACTGTTAAGAGACATGTTCCTATGAAAGTTATCTGGCCCTTACCTTTAAAACCTTATCAAATTAGGATATACAGAATTTAAGAAATTTTGAACTCAAATTTTGAATTTCTTTCAAAATTTGAGTTAATGTTGTGTTAATATTTGTTAGTTAATTTTAACTTATCATTAAAAATTATTTTTAACTAATTTTTATTTTTATTACAAGTTATTATTATTTTTTTTAATTTATAAAACTTGGTGTAGTACAAAGCTGTTTATATATTTGTATTTATTTTGGACGTCATTAAGCGTGCATTAAAATAACTTTATACGGAATACATTTACTTCGGGGAATATGAAATAACCATTACTTTGACGCATGTTATTTCATTTCCTATAAGTTATGTATACCTATAAGATATGCTAATATCTTTATATATTACAAGTAAATTGCAAACATGTTCATGATGATATAAATTCGATGTCTTGTATCTAAAAACAGTCCTTACATACGACAGTCCAGATAGATGCCATCAGTGTTGAATTAAAAAGTTATTGATCGTGAAATGTTATTTCAATAATTCCTGATTGCTAATCATAATTTCAAGTGATCGTTCTTCAGATGTGTATATGAGAGTGTGATGTGATTCTTTCTATTTATTTGAGCGTTGATGAAATTTGAAGTGGTGTCGTATATTGTTAGATATGACTTTAAAGGAAATATAAGCAAGACTTAATTACTGAGTACTTCAGTTCGATTTTAAATGCAGTAAAATACTACTGAAGAAATTTTACATATTTTCTACTTTCTAAGGAATATGCTGCACTCTTTTAAGATTTTCTAAATTCATTATGTTACAGTAAACAAATACTATGAAACCAGAAAAAAAAAACTAATTTAACTCCTTTATGTATAATTTTGATTTTTCTGAGCCTAGAGAAGGATTCAAGAAGATTTGCTGATGTCACGTATCCTTCATATAATTTCGCATTTTTGAAATGTTTGATTGTTGGAAAATTTAAACACAAAATTGTTTAAATTGTTAGACAATTTAAGGAACATAATGCATATATCACTTATGAATTTTAAACATTCATCAATATCGTGCATATAATGTCGATTACAGTTAACCACATTAATAAAATAATCTTAATGTTAAGAAAATAAAAACAGTTTTCAAGTTTTTGAGCAAAATTTTCCCCACTGTGTACTTTTGTTAATAAATTTTAAAACTGAAAAAATGTCTGAGGCTTTTGGATTCGCTATTTAATTGTCAAGCACTAAAAATCAAATTTAAAACTGTTAAATACATTTTATCTGTTTTCCGAGAAAAGGTGATTGATATAGAAATACTTTGACAGCACATTACGTATAGTTTAGTTCAAGACTATAATCATTGTATATTAGTATACACAAATGTAGTATAAGACTATCTCAAAAGCACTCTAAGATGTAAGTTTCTATGCGCTAAATAGTCTTCTAAGATAGTTGCGCGTTAAAATACGCCTTCATTCATAAAAAGGAGTATTGTTTGTTTCACTTCTACCCTCCTTCACGTTTTGAAATCGCCACTCGCGCAAGAGAATAGAATTGATAATTTGGTAGAATGGTTTCACTGCCACCACCGGTATTAAACCGTAATACCGAACAGTCCGTTAATTGAGTTCATCAGTTGAATAACCAAATACTATTTTATTGATTAAATATGTATAGTAAAAACAGATATTTACAGGAACAGATGTACTAGAATTCTCTGGATAAAGGGCAGTCTATAGTTCTTTCAGGAAGAAAGTACAGTTCTTGCTCATCTAACTAAACATTGTTAACATTGTTGACTATGCGATTGATCAATGTAAATTAATAAGATGATCTCCCTGATCACACGCTACACTTTATCCCATTATTCGTTTCTATCATAAACAATTCCGGCTATACTGTATGACAATCAATTCTTATCGTCTTCTACTGACTCACTCAGCCTATATTCAGCTGTATCTATCACACGGCTACCTCCAGTGTTTGTTACCGTACTGCTTTGTGTCCCCTGGAAGCGTCTCGACAACTCTTCGTTCTGCGTTGTTCTCGCCTCTACAGCGCTCACCGCTGTTCTATACTACTCCGTATGCTACACTCCATGAACTACCCTCTCGTCATCCTGGTCTCCTCCTTTACAAAAAATACGGGGCTTTCCTTTTTAGGGTCACGGGCACCCCCACCTGTGCATCTCTTTCTCTAGAACGTTTCTCCCTTCTTCTTCCAACTGCCTATCTCCACTCGTCAGGAATTCCACGGTGATAGTATCCGCATTCCAAGGTGTTATAATCCCTTCTCGATGTCAATGTGAACGCCCTAAAATATAACTGTGCAGATCAGGGCAGATTCTTTTCATCAACTACGTCGAGAAATAAAAAATAAATAAAACACATAAATGAACAAAATAATATGTGATAATAATTAAATATATTAATTGAATTAGCAAGTTATACAAGACGCAGGTCCTATTACAGTCAGAAACCTGACAGTAAATATTGCTTATAGCCTCTTTTTTAACAATTTGTACACTTCATTTGTACTCATTTTTACATAATTTTAAATTTATTTTATATTTTCAAGACTTAATCATATAATTTTCAATATTTATTTTAAGATAAATTAACCGACTTTTATTGGATAATTTATTTGAAAGAAAAAAGCATTACCTTGTTCGAGTTATAACAAATTTCCATTACAGAAATTATAAACCATCAAATATACACTTGATACTTAGCGTTGAATTATTTGTCTGAATGAAAAATTTAGGTTATTCAAACATAGATTGCCTAAAATTTTATATTCGCGGAGAAACATTAAAACATATATCTGAGCAATTATAAACTTCCACTTCTTGAAACACTCATGTGTTAAAAATATATTTGTTGTTATAAATTTTCTTTTAAATTAATAAAAATTCTTTTATTGATAGACAACAAATTCAAAGTTTTCATTTTACTATGCGTCAAGAACACATCAGGTTTTTGTTTATTTCTTTTGTCTTTTCCTTTCTTTTCCTTTCCTTTTTTTTGTTTTCAAAAACACATTATTTTATAGTTCATCGATTTTATTTAACTTTACGCAAAGTGCACATGAATTTGTTTTGTTTATATTTAAATAAACAAATTTGTTTTGGATTATTTATATATATATATATATATATATATATATTGTATACTGCTATTCTTAGAAACTAATTACAATTCGGCGATTAGTTTTATTGTAAAATATCTCACGAATCTACCACCATTCAAATATATGAAATATAATCCATTCTGGATAGTTACATAAAAGTATTTTTCGAAATATATAGACATTGTAACACTGTCTTTAGTATATTTACCAAATGTTATTAAATGTTACATGTTACATATTTCTTTCTTTCTTAGTTGATAAAAATAATATTTTCCCCTTTTCCCCTGGTTATTAAGACTTTTTTCTCGCAATATATACTGAATTACTGTTTTTGAAATAATAACACATGAATGATTACGAGAAAAAAATATTTTTATTAATGAAAAAAAAAAAATATTTATATATATATATATTTAAAACGAAAAATGCATTCTGTCAAATCCACATGAAAATCGTCTGTTTGCGCATGAGTCAACGTTTTTTTTTTTTTTTTTTTTTTTTTTTTAAGGATTTTACCGTCAAAAACGGGAAACCTTATTGATTAACCCAACCCTCACCTGTTTAGCCTAGAGGCATTGAAAAGGGTTGATTGAAAACAGATAAAGCCGTACCATTGCATTGAAAACATACACCTTCTAATATGCTTTTGCTCTGAGGTTGAAAGCTAAAGCTTTTTTTTAAAGAACTGGTGTTTTCACTACTAAATATGCATATTTTTTTTACAAATTTTAAAGAGAATTTGGATGCAGTTATATTTATAATCGATTGAAATGTCAGAGTGTTCGGAAGATGAGAACTATTTTTTTATTGCTATGTTAAAAGAGTCGACGCGAATACAAAGAAAGAAACAAAACAGCGAGAAGAAAACATTTCTTTTACAACTAGATAACAATATTTTTTCACAAAATTTTTACACGAGCTGTAAACTCCGTTTTATTTTTTACCAATAAAGATTTCAAACATTTCGGACAAAAAGAACTTTATTTTAAAATTATAAAACGACCCTAGATAAAAAATAATAATAATAATAAATTAATTAATTAATAAAAAAAAAAGAAAATGAGCGCTTTTATCACTAAATATCAATATTTTTTCATTTTAAAATTTTATTTCATACAAAATCGGGTTAGAGAAACAAAATGGAAAAACTTTTTTTATTTTTTATTTATTTATTATCACGGGCCCGTGCAACGCCGGGCGGGGGGTCAACAAGTTATTTATTATTAACAAATTACATGTAAGAAATGCCTAGCCCACATTCACAAATAAAACACTCCATGTTTTAAAGCATATCTTATTCACTCTTATTAGTTAAAGATGAAATAACATTTTAAAATTTAAAAAATAATGAAATATATTACTTAAAGGGGGAAAAAGGTACGTTCCGCTTATTATAGAAAATTATGTAACATATTGAATTAACTTTTGTTAAAATAAGTATTTTCAATACAATCTGCATATGATTTCATGCACACACACACACAAAAAAAGATGCACGCGCACGGTGACCAAATTTCACCCATAACACTGGTATACCCGATTTTCAAAATATAGATACGTGAATCCGGGTTCTATAAACTATTAATTATATACTGAAACTGGAAATGCAATCTAAAATTCTCTTTCACGTAATGTTTTCTTCTTACATAACTTTAAATATATAAATAATGAAAAAAAAAACTAATTAAATAGAAATATATTTTAATGAATACAAATTTTAATAGAATTTTGTTTCTAGAAAATTTAAATGAGCTAATAAAAAATTAAAGTGCATTCCCAAGTGCATTCTCAAGTGCATTCTCAAGTAGATTTTGAGTTATGCTTCAAAACCTACTTGCATTCTTGTTTGTTTTGCTATTATTGAAAAGGAATTGAACATTAGAAGTTCAAAATTTTACATCAGCATAAATTCTGATCTACTTTACTGAATGAATTCCTATCTCATGTGTAAAGGTAAAAAGATAGCAAATAATCTAAATATGATGTCAAAATTGGCTGTTTTTATTCAAAATTTCAATGTTTGTGCCAATTGCAATAAAGTGACAATCCCTTAAACTATTTTTTATAACACAAATTGAAAGAAGAAATAATTTACAATTGGATGATTGATTTTGTTTTTCCACTCTACAATTTTGTGACTAAAATAATTTGGTGTTCTTTCTATCACTCACTCTCACTATCTACCTCTCACGCTTTTCCCTTTTGATCTATAAAATTTATCTCTTACTAACTGTTACCCGTGACTTCGTTCACGTAACATTAAAAGAAGAATAAGTGCATTAATTAAGCAAAATATTTCACTCCCGATAAATAAATTCGTACATTATTTATTATTAACAAACTTATTACATTTCATAGAGGACAAAACGGTATTTTTTGGGGTCTTTGATATGACTCATGTTTTAACCCTAGAATGGTAACCATTCGTCTCCTGGACGAAGCCCATAACAAGTAATTTTGACCTGCCTCGACCAAATAAGGAAATGTGTCGTGCCACTCAGTACCTTAATTTGACCTTGGATACTACACTTAAGGATAATCCTTTTACCCTAAATATTTGTGCACAAGGTGCTTTCAGAACAATATTCGTCTCGCAGACGAATGGTTAGCAGTAGCGTTTGCATTTGTGAATCTGACATCGTTTTTTTTCCTGTGCTTCCGTGACATATCACATACGTTTTCTTGGATAAAATGTTTGGAGTTGACTTCGGGCTATCTGGAAACTATTAAAATAACTAAGTGATCAAGAAAACTCTATTTCTGGGAATAAATCAGAAAATGAATATTTAATTGAAGTTGAAAGTGACGAAATCACAGATAGCAGTATGGATGAAAATTATGAATTATCCCTTGACAATAAAGATGAAAAAAAAAAAAAAACAATGCTTGAAAAAGAAACCCACGATGATGGAAATATGAAGTCAAATTACGAAGCTAAAATTTAAAACCACACTGTATCAAATAAAATGAATGGGTTTGAAAAATTTCGAAAATGTTTTGAGTCTTATGACGTCTAAAATTTATCCTGGCAAAATGCAGCTCAGTGGTAAGTCAAAATGGTAATCTGTTCCTCAATTAAGCAAGACAAGGTCAGCAGCTCGAAATATAATCATAGAATTTTATAACTCCACAAAAACGGCCACAGGCACATTGGATCAGATATGTAATAACATGTAATGTAGTAGGAAAACACGCCGATGGACTCTTTGTGTGTTTTATGGTATTATAAATATCAATTTAGTTAAATCACATGTTATATACGTGCATAATATGGCTCAAAAATCCGAAAAAGCATTATCCAGAAAAAAGTTCGTGATAAAGCTAAGTGAAGATCTTCTTGCTCCATGGATGAAGAAGTACTTCAACGTATCAACTTTGCCCCGATCAACAAGGACAATTATAAGTGAACTCTTGAAATTGGATATGGACATTCAAAAACTCGAACAATCTGAATGTATAAAAAAAGAGAAAATTCTGCATTTTGCCCTTTCAATTTGCGAAGAATGACGCGCAATTTTTGTCTAACGTGTTACAGAGCTACGTGTGGTGAACATCACATAATATGTGTAACAATTTCTTTGAAAATAAATAAATCATGCTTTCTTGGTTACTTGTAGACCGAGAGTGATAAAGAAACCTGCAGGAGTAGCTAATTAGCTTTTAAAATTGATTTTAAGCAAGCCTACCCACATTTCGTCAGGGAGACAAATGGTTATCACTCCCGTAAGTCTATCAAAGGGTAGCATTCTAGGGTTAAAAAGTTACATTTTGTGCCAAATAATCGCGAAGAATTAAACTGCAACCATTGAGAAAAGGAGGACCTTAAAATCGTGGAAATCGACGAATTATGAAAAAAATTATGTCAATTTTACCTGTTAAACCATTTTATTTTCAATACATTTGTTAAACGTTTAAACAGCCATCCTTCAAAAATAATTAATTTGAAATAGTATATGCTATATCTTTAAATTGAATTATTGTGAATAGGGAGCTATAATTTCACAGCTAAATGCAAGGAGCTTAAATTTGTCTCATTGGTTCTTTCTCTTGATTTCTAAATGACAATATGTTGACAGAGATTTTTGTTCTCCAGAATAAATTCATTCATGATGTTTGAATATGTGAAAATATGTTTTTCTTTTTCGGAAATTTTACTGAAATCAAGATTTTTTTTTTCACCTTCTATTCAAATAGAAATAAATAGTTTTTTCAGTTTTAATGAGAAAATGACCTAAAAAATATATTAATACGTTTGATTTCTCCTTTTTTATCCACAAAAATGGAATAATTTAGTTGCCCTTTTTAGAGAAACGTCAGTACAATTTACCAATAAAAAATAAATATCACAAAATCTAATTCAAATTTTTAAATTCTGAGAGTTTATATGACATCCTCGGAATAATGATAACCGGTGCTAAGTAAATCACGTTGTGTTCGATAATCTAAGAGGAGTAATTGCGAAATACAAACAGACGATCACATTTTAATATAATCAGGGCTGTCACTGTCGACTATTTTTTAATTCTATCTCGAACCACTTTCTCAAAACAAATTTTTTCACACACACTTTTACAACGTGTGCAAAAGAAATAAACTACAAAATTTATGTATTTAAAATGGTGATGCAAATAGAATATAAAACTAGTCACCAGTGGTAGCCGTTTATAATAGATTCGTATTCAGTTTCCTTTTCCTAATAACCATGGTGTTAATTTTGGCAGAAAACTCTCATCTATATGGTAACTGATATTCATGCTTATATTTCAATTTTTTACTTACCCATCATACGTAGTATAGGGTAAGTCTTGTAATCGTTTTGAAAATCGAAAAAAAATTTTTGTCGGATTTACACGTTTCAGACACTGGAGAGTCCGAAAAACATATTTTTAGAAAAAAAAAATGCCGTCCGTCTGTGTGTCTGTGTGTCTGTAAACTCTCCAGCTTCCGAAAAAATTGAGATAGAGACTTGCAATTTGGTATTTAATTAGTATGTAATAATGGGAAGAAGCCTATTTCATTTCAATAACCTCGATTAACCGGAACTATTTTTTCGGACTCTCGAAATATTCGTTCTGATAAAAATAAAAATTTTCGAAATTGGTTTTTTTAAGAAATGAATATAAAAGACAATAAAAAAACATAAATTTTGCATAAAGCATGAAGTCGACCGGATAATGAGTTGCCGAGATATTTGGAATCCTATTTTCCACACTCTTCGATTTTTCATGACCCTGTATTTCATCCAAATTTCACTTCAAAGATATATTTTAATTGGAAATTTTACGCTTAATCAGATGCAGTAAACCGCTAGTTAATAGGATTATTATTTTTGGAGTTATAAGGATGTTTCTTTCAAGCAATTCAGTAATCGAGCCTTTAAAATTTGTGACGTCATCAAGCCTCGATTTTATTTGAATTGCAATGCATTTTATAAGTAGTTTACAACTTTTTCATTTTAATATTTTACATTATGCATATCCACGATGGGTAAGTATTACGGTGGCCCCCAACGACTAGTCGTTTTAAATACGGCGTAAAACTCATCTACTTACTGATGCGTGAATTATTAGTGTATGAAATTGATTGACGCTTCTTTTAAAACATACTTGAAAATTCCCGTTTTATTTCAAATATGACGTCATTTTTTCCCTCAGAGAAATCTCTTTTTAATGATATAATTCTTGTTAATTTTCTTTTTCTGGCAATCATGACGTGAATTTTAGCAGTAAACTCACATCAGTATGTAACTGATATTCGAACTTATTATTAATGAGTATCAATAAAAAATATTCCAATATTTCATCTTAAATATGACGTCCATTATCTACTTTCATTATCTACTGATATTCATGCTCCTTGTATTATTAAGTATATTTGAAAATACATATTTTATTTATGACGTCATATTTGTCCAATACAAGGAGAATCCTTTTCATAGTTTCATGGCGAAAGCGAATTCTTTTCTTAATAATACAATTATTGTTATTTTTTGTTTCTGATTATAACGCAGTTTTTGACAGAAAATCTCTTCTCAACGTAACCGATATTCATATTTCATGTATAATAACAAATACTCCGTATTTTTGTTTCAATTATTATGGAAAATCACCTTCTTTTGAATTATTTTTAATTTTGATTTTTCTCATGAAAATCGTTCAATTGAAAATTAATTGTTGATGAAAAATTATTTTTTCGCGTTTTTATTTATTCGCAACGATCAAAGCCCTAGCAATAGCACAGTAAAAATATTAAATTTTATGGAAAAAATGTTTACTGGTTCTATATGAAAGTAATGAAATTTTTAATTATTAAGAAAAATATTTGTTTCAAATAAATAAAATACAACCTATGTTCATTTCTGGGTTATAGTTTATCTATATGCAAAGATACAGGGAAATTAAATCATCTGTTTTCACGTTTACTTCAGCCAAACATTCACACACGCAATGACATTTATAATATTATTAGGATAGGATAATCTTACGTTTTATCGCTTATGGAAAATCTAATGGATATTTTAATGCAATCAACTAAATAACGAATGGGATTTCCCAATATATTTAACATTTTGTATAATTATTTATTCCTCTAAATATGCCCGCTTTGAAAATGTTACACTTTTTCCCGCAATTTTCCCCGCAATTTGCTACAAAACGGAATTCATTTTCAGATTCAACGTCCATAAAAGCTTAATTTCATTTACTGCGCTTCTGTTTCGAAAATTCTTTTTCAGTTTGTATGCTGTTGTAATCGAAAATATCCTGTGATGTTTGCTATAAGGAGCATACAGTTAAAGAGGTTATCGCTTTTTATCAATGACCAATTTATTATTCCCAATACATTACCTTTCGTGGTACGTTATTAAATATTTTCAGGAAACTCTACAATATTTCAAAGTTCTGAAATTTAAATTTTTATACTCTCTCTACGACATGTAAAATAAAGTTAGTAAAACATTATGCATGCTTAGTATACTAGGGTTGTTTGATAAGTTCTCGGCCTGACAGTGAAAACACAAGATGTTTGACATAATTTCATATTATTTTTCAATGTAGGCTCCTTGCAACTCAATGCATTTAAGATACACTCTTGTGTGCGAATTCTTTACTGCAGCCCTGTACGAGGGTGGTTCGAAAAGTTCCCGGCCTTAAAAAGAAAATACCAGATTTTTGACAATATTTTATTTTATTTTTCAACTTGCAACACAATACATTTCAGAAGACTTGAGAAATGTTCATTCTTTGGCGTGTTTTGTCGACGTTCAACAAGCGCGGTACGCATCGAGCAGAAAGCTTTTTAATACCGAAAGCATCGTGTAAAATGTGGTGGCCATGGTCTATCGAGATGCGTATCTTCAATCGGCGGTCATTCAATATGACATTGTGAAGTTTTGAGACGATTTCATCGATCGTAACGTTGTTTTTTTTTTGTGTCCTGGGCGTTTATCATCGTGAATTGATTTCCTACCATGTTTAAACTCAGCAGCCCACTTTTTTATCGTCGGATATGAAGAACAAGAATCCTTTAATATAGACTGTAACTTTTTTTGTATGTTCGTGGGGGTTAAATATTTTTGAACAAAGTATTATTTGACAGATCGAACTTCAATGTTTTACATTTTTCGAAAATGTCAAAACTTGTTTATTTTATCGCCCAGCAATAACCAATAAACTCACGCGTCTGAAATTCGACGGCATGTCATCTAAAGGATCATACTTTAGAAACAACATTGTCATTTGATCAGACTTGTTAAATTTCTGTGTTTGGCCGAGAACTTATCAAACTGCCATGTAATACATTAAAAGGTCCATTTTTGTAGGACCAAATTTTATCTACTTATGATACTTTGAAAATTTATAATTTTTCATTGTTTCTATTAGAAACGGAAATACGCTTTTTTAGTTGCCAATGAATCGTACAGTTCAAGATATGATAACTCTTAAATTTTGTTCGCGCAAAAGTGATTTTTTTTTATTATTTTATTTATTAGAGCGTAAATTGTCTTTTAAATATAACTGTGTCGAAAAATTAAGAGCTGTAAAACTGTGAGAAAAGAAACGCTATATTCTGAATACCTAGGTTGAAACAAAATAAACAATAATTAAATTACAACTTCATTTTGAAAGTAGACTTTATTATTATTATTATTGCGATGTAAAAATTGGCAATTTAACCGTGACTGAGGGAACTTGGATACAGGAGAAACAATTCAGTTAGTTAGATCAATACATCGAAGAGGAGAGTAATGATATTTCTCACACATAATGTTTGGCAATTTACACTAAAGAAAAGTAGCTAAAATATCATTTTGGCTTATAGATAGGAGCAATAGATAGCGGAGTAAATGAAGCGAAACTTATTTACTTTTAAAAAGAACTAAAAAAATGCGAATTTTAAAACTAAAAAGATCAAAATGCAGACATTTTACCCTGAAATTTGGTGAGACATACATCTGGAATTCACAGAGTAGCAGTGTGAAATGTGTTCATGCAGATGGCTCTCATGCTGTGTCAAAAACCAGAGAGGATACAGTTTTCCAACTTAAATAAATCAAATGGCTAATTGTGATCGAAGGTCGCACAATTCAAAACACTTTATGCTTTAAGAAATCCAAATTAATTTTCCAAATTTTCCAAAATAATCCAAATATTTCATTAAAATAAAAATTTCGCTGTCTATTTTTTCAAGTTTTCGAATATCTGAACCGAAATAAAAATGCGTCCCCTGGTGGTGGAATGTAGAACTAAAATCTATTGGCGATCAAAATCAAGTCGAATGAGCCAAACGCCGTCATGATCGGTCCCATAGAAACAGAAATATGATTTGCGCCCCTTGGCGGTAGAGAGTGAAACTAAAATATGTAAGGCTATCAATATCAAGCCGAATAGTGTAATCGGACCCATAGAACCCCAGATAGAAATTCAACCACTGACAGTAGAAAGGAAACTAAAATATATAAAGCTATCCCTATCAAGTTGAATTAGCCAAACCCCGTCTTAATTAGGCCCATAAACATACTTTGAAATAATAAAAAAACATATTTGAAATTATTATTCGGAATTATTGATACATACAACTAATAAGTTTACTTCAGTGTTATAGAGGGTGATTATTAAGTTTATTATAATGTTTGGAATCAGTTCCTTGAAATTATAAAGTTAGTTGCTGAGATACGGAAATGTGGCACGGTTAGAAGAAAAACATCAGGAAGGGACCGGGGGGAGCGGATGTTCAACTGCCCTTCTTTAAATGACTAATTAGGAGGACCACTTTGCATCTTTAAAGATTGACTCATTTCGTTAAGCTAAGAACTTAATTTCAAAATCGTTTAGATTCATATTCGAAAATTCTGGTATATCTTTCCAGAAATACACCCAGAAGCTGTGAATGCTAATTGTTATGTTAATTAGGCTTAATTATCTCGTTCGGAGAAGATCGGAACATTATTAGCTCGTGAGGTCAAGTGCTCAACAACTAATAACTAACCTTGACTTTAGTTATGCATCAACTGAATACGGGTTGTTACTTTTATTAGGAACGTAAATTTAAGTTTTACGGAAATGTTTTTTTTAAAAATCCGGTATTCTCTCTATATAACAGTAACTTGTTTCCCCCCTCCCCATATAACAAATACAAACGTTTGTTCATTAATTACATCCCTTAAAGCGATAGCGGGTGAAGCCCGCAAGCATCTATTGTAAATATATGTTAACTAAAGACCATATTTACTAAAAAGTCGCTCCCCCTCCGAATAATAAAAATACAAACATTTCTTTAATTATTATTAAAGCCATTGTCGATTAAATTTTTATTTCTTTGTTTCTGGCAACCCTGTACTTGCTTCATCATTGAATGACAGTTGTGCTCTTGACTTAAAAAAAAAATATTTCATTACAGAAAAATAAATTTATAATTCCGGTTCTTATTATACGATCTTTATGAAATTAGATTTCTCGGTTATCCAAAAAAAAAAAAAAAAAAAAAAAAAAAAAACGCTTAGATGCATAATTTTCAATTTTATAAATACATTATTTAAAAAAAAATTATAGAGCCCGAATTTTCCCAATATAAATATCTGCGGTTGTGTCCCTTCTTTTCAAGCACAGATTGGATGTCTGGATAAAACACCCATGACTGTCATTAAGAAATATTTTTATCCTTTTCAATTAATAAAATAATAATTAAAATCTCGAGTTCTAATTATCGGATCTGGTTAAATTTTTAAAACTGTTAATCCTTAAATTTTGACGAATTTCGCGTTGTTAATTTAGCGAGTGTATCTTAATTAGATCTAATAATTTACATTCCCTTTACAAACTACAGTTAAATTATTTTACCCAGACGAATGTCTGGAATTCATATTTATCAGAGATATGCGGTAGTCACTAAATAAAAACTGATAGTTTTTTTAAATAAAAATTAAAAACATTTTATTGATATTTTGAAATGTTCGGGTTCGTTTTTTTCGAAATTTCATTTTTTTGAAATTGCGAATTTTTTTCAACCCGAAATATAAATTTTCCTGCCGATAGACACGATTATTCGATGTGTTTCAGAAAAAGGGACTTCCCTGATAATTTGAAAGAGCAACTCTTTACGGCAATCCTGAAATACCGTGGAAATCGAAACAGGTGTGTTATCAGTTTGCACTTTTTAATTAATTTTTAGAATTTTTTATTAATATCTCCGATAAGCTGCACCGTATTCATAATTTGATTATTTGTGGTGTGACAGGGAATATTCAGCTATAAGTACAAGCATTTTCAAGTCTCTAAGTTACACAGTTTCTGAGAACAGACTCTGTGACTGCCAGACTGACACATATACAGACAAACCGACAGATAAAAAAGTGAGACAGATAGGGTTTCGTGAGATGAACGAAACAATAAATTAAACATTTTATACATAAGCTACTGGAATTTAAATATTTTTTCTTTTGTATAGGCTACTGCACTCAGACAAAAACACCCGCTCTCTAATGTTTATTCTATGGGGGAAATATTTTAAGATACCTCGTTCGCATTTCAATATTTTTAAATGATTTTTTTTTTGCATCCGATAGCTGAGGTCAATCTCTTTGCACGCTCCTTTGTACTTTTTCGATTTTTGTGGCAGTTTTTTTTTTATTATTATTGAGGATACTTTCACTTTGAAAACCGGTTCCGAAAGTGAAAGTATCTTATTAAAAAAAACTTGTAATCAAAATCGAAAAAGTACAAAGGAGCGAGCATAGAGATTGACCTCAGCTATCTGATGCAAAAAAAAATCATTTAAAAATATTGAAATGCGAACGAGATATCTTAAAATATTTCCTCTATAGGATTAATATTAGCAAGCGGGTGTTTTCGCCTGAGTGAAGTATCCTCTTAAGTTCTTTAGAAATGTGATTCAATAAAAATAATGTTTTTTTTTTTTTTTACATTATTAAAATTAGAGAAGTGAACCCGGGTTTTCCGGATTAGAGAACATTTTTTTCTGATTCTAATCTATTTTCCATATTTAATATATATATATTGCACTGTTTCGTTAACAGCACCAAAAAGAATGTTTATAAGAAAATATCAATAATATATTCAAATCAAATTTTGAAATTTAACAAAGCATTTGTGTTAGCCGCATGCCAGGATTTAATGGCCAAAGAAATCGTGCAAGATTTCTCTGCTTACTGCAGGTTTTTTTACTCTGAAAATTTCAACTGTTTAAGCGCGTAGTTTGAGAATTTATCTGTTAAATTTGCATTTTATTTATATTAAATTAATATTTATCTTTATATTCTGAAGAATTGTTAATTTCGTTCTGGAATATTAGCCGGCAATAAATGCGGTTGTTTTGAATGCACACGGATTAATCTTTCGCAATCGGGCTGCAAGTGACAGCGATAGATTTCAAAATAATTCATGCTTAGAAATTATTTTTAAAACCATAAAATATCAGTGAATTCAAATACTGTTTTTCAAAAAATTCCATTTTTTTCCTAGTCGACGTGTAAACATTGAAATTGTGCGACGTTTAGTGGTTTAAAAAGATGCAGTATAAAGAAAAATTATTCATCAATTCGCTGCTAAATTCAAAATAACTTAATATAGATTATTATTAACATTAAATCACATTATTCACAACATCATTTATGTGTGACATCGTCCCTTTAAATGGAACCCATTACGTAAGATTAGTATCAACATTTATTAATCAATTTAATTTCTAACCAATCAGAATAATTTATATTCAGCAGATAATCTAAATAGTTCATAAACATCCTATTATTGTGCTTATAATATCCCGGGATTAAAAGAAACACATAACATACTTTTAATAAACACAACTCCAAAAATAACATCAGTATAAACTATTAAAAGACTATGTTTCACACATCAAAAATATTACGCTCATAGCAAAATGGAAAAGTAAACAATTCAGCACGTGACTTATTTAAAGAAAGTTAATTTCAAAGTTAACTTCATGGTAAATATAAAATTTACGTTTTTTTAAATTAAAATACATGTACTTTTTAGGTGCGTTCGTAATTATATAAATACGTAGAACCTATAGTCGTCGTCTGATCAGTCCGTCCTTCCGTCTGTCCGCATATAACAGCTCAAAAGCTACCCAACCAAATGGTTTGAAATTTAAGATATAATATCTTGGCAGAATTTTGTCGAGACATTTAAAATTTTAAGAAAATCGAATCAAAACTTTAGAAGATAATAATTAACATATTTATTAAGAAATTTGAATAAAAAAAAATGGGCTTTCTTGTCATAGGAGCTCCCGAGGTTTAATCGTCAAGCGTCCGAAATAATTACTTATTTTATTACAGAAATTAATCTGCAGACGATATAATTCATTTCACAGAATTAAAAATCATCAATATCTGAATATTAGCTATCGTTTGACACGTTTGACATACAATATCCAACTTGTTATATTTTATAAAAGAGTGTTTTTAAAAAATATATATTTTTTTACTTTTATACTTATTACTTTTGGCAAAATATACTTCCTGACTAAAAATGGTGTTAAAAATCAGGTACCAAAGAAAATTACATAAATAAATATGGTCATAACGAAAACGAGAAAGAGTTAAAGGTTTTTGTTTTGCATGTTTCTGCTGTATGGGTGATAGGCAACAAAAAAGAAATTAAAAAATCGTCTGTTCTGACGAATGTACTGAAAATTACTTAAATAAATAACTGCCATTTTCTTTGTTTAATATTCACTTGTACATGCTCAGAATTCATAAAAGAAAAAAAGAAGGAAAACAAAATAAACATCACATTACAGTCTCGTTATAAAATTATTAGGTACTACTCTATTATCCCGTCGACCACTTTTCATAACAAAAGAATTTGGCCAAACTGTAAGATTAAACGCCAAAATTGCAGTCCCATTTACTTGATTTCAGAAGCATTATACGTGTTTGTTACGTCATCAAGTGGCTCGACATTTGCGTGTATTTTTCATTATGTTTTACTGATTTATTAGTTATTTCATTAATTAAAATAGCAATTGTGTCCTTAAATTCTTATATTTTATTTATTTATTTATTTTGATATTCGAATGGCAACGTTCTCCCGTTTATTTGGCGTTACAATTTGGCGACAATTTTTTGTTATGGAAAGTGGTCGACGGGATAATAGAGTAGTGCCAATTATTATGTGTATGACAGTTCGTTATACTTTCATCCCGGGTTTATAAGAAATTCACAGGGCTGAAAGGTACGAAAGTAAGGCAGAAAATGTAAAGGTAAACACAAAATGTATTTTACCAAAGCATCAGATTCTCTTTTTTAGGTGCGTTCGTAATTACATAAATACGTAGCACTTATAGTCGTCGCTTGGTCCGTCCGTCTGACCGTCCGTCTGTCTGTCTGTCTGTCCGTCCGTCTGTCTGTCCGCCCGTCTGTCTGTCTGTCTGTCCGCATATAAAAACGCAAAAACTACCCAACCAAATAGGTTGGAATTTAAGATATATTATCTTTGCAGAATTTTGTCGAGACATTTCAAATTTTATTAAAATCGAATCAAAACTTTAGGAGATATTAATAAAAATATTTATTAAGAAATTTGATTTTTTTTAAAAATCGGTGCTTTTTTGTTATAGGAGCTTCCGATGGATGTTAAATCGTCAAGCGACCGAGATACTTATTTTATGACAGAAATTAATCTGCAGACGATATAATTAATTTCACAGAATTAAAAATCATCAAGATCTGAATATTTATATAACTAGCTGATACATATATATCTGAATATTTATATAACTAGTTAAGATATTTGTATGAAGAGTGTCATAAAATATATACTTAACTAGCTGTTTAACCCGTTCTACGCACGGGATATCATGAATTTAATTCTAAAACGTGCGTACGAACGCACCTCGTTTGTAACGTTTGACGTACAATTTCCAACTTGTTTCGATTTGGGTTATAGCTTTTATCATTCAATACGCCTCATCATTCATATACGCCTTTATCATTCAATTAAGAAGTATTAAACTTCCAAGTCATTAAAATGAGATACAGTTTTCAAACAAATTATATTTAAATATACATATTTTCCCTAATTCAGCTGTATAAAAATTAAAATTTTTCGATTGCAAACATGTTTAATATGTGTTTTCTTACATTATTATTCTTTTATTTATTTATTGACGGAGTTTTAATTTCGTTAGAGAAAATTCGCCGGAGACAAAAGCTAAACTATTAATTGCAAATTGCTTATTATTATTTTGCAATGAGTCTGCACGCAATTGAAATACATAAATTGATGCTCAAAAATTATTTAAAAGCCATTATAAATAAATCAATTATGATTCAGTTTTCAAACAAATTGCATTTGAAAGTAGTCTGTTTCTTCCAGTAAAACGCTGTAAAAATTAAAATGTGGGATGTTTAGAAATTAAACAGATTGGAATAGCAAACATCGCAAAACCGAAATTTCATCGTCAAGTGCTGCCATTCGAAAAATGATGCCAGCGCTACACACGGACACGTTTTCCTTAAACATTAATTTTATCATCGGACAGGATTGAAAATAATCATTTTATAAAAACTTTAAAAATTAAGATGATATGAAATTCGGTTTGAGTTTCTTATTTTTAATTTGTGAATTTCAAGAGCTTTTTACGATAAACGTAAAAAAAAGGACATTATTCCTTTCCCTCAAGCTAACTTCATTTTTAGTTGAAAAATTTCTTTTCTTTTAGAAAGTTCATCATTTTTATAGTCATTGCCTAGCCTGAAGCATAGCGTGTCGTTCAAAGCGTATCATTTGTCCTAAGGTTGAGACATAATGAAACTTGTTTTTCGAATACATTTCTAAAAATAAATATTAATCCTGAATGAAGGCGAATACGATTTTATCCAAAGTTTTCTTTAAATTAATTTGAAATGTTTCCGTTCATGGTAATAATACGAAATAAAATAAGTGATGTAATCAAAATATTTTAAAAATATCTAATTAATAAATTGGAATATATAACTGAATAAAACGAATTTAATTTATTAAATGAATCAACAACACATAAATGTATAGAGGGTGCCCTTTTTTTTGTTGAATAATAGCTATGTCCTAAACCATTATATCTGTATGTATAGTATTAATTGAGAAAATGTTTTAGATGTTGTTTTTTATCATATGAAAATGCGCATAGGTAAAAATAATTAATTTTCAAAAGTTACAAAATAAAATTTTTATACTGTCTATGGTTTTCATACGTTATTGTGACGGAGATTCTACACGTCTCATATTATATTTCAATTAATTAATGAATATATCTATATTATAAACGATTGATACGTTATTACATGTATCTGTGCTTTAGAAAGATACTGTAAAAATGCGCACACACATACATAGATATCGATACATCTGTAGGCATGCATTCATTAAAGGTTTAATTTATCTATTAATGTATAGTTGTACAACGAAATTAAATCGAGATTGTTAAAATGTATTTCTAAATATAGACACACACACCCACGCGCGCACACACACACACACACACACACATACACACACATATATATATATATATATATATATATACATAAAGGGTGAATGAAATGTATTTATAAAACTTTTAAGTGGTTGTATAAGCGTATTAAAAAACAATTTCTGTACCAGAAACAAGGGTCAAAATACATTTTTTAAAAATAAAAACCTAGGGTTTCCAAATCGGCTCTAAGCCCAACCCTTCTTCATAAATGTATTCAAAATAAACATTGTGACTTTTTTCAATTTATTCTTTTTTAAGGGTACTTATGTGGTGGAATTAATATTGGAATATTTTGTTGTTTTATGCTGCTAAGATTTGTTTCTGAATACACGGTATATTTCTATATATAGAGCTATCGTATATTACAATTGTAATTAGTATTTTGAAAAGATGGGAAATCATTATTATGTAATGTCCATATATAGAGTGGTTTTAGCAAGAAACTTAGAATTTTAAACGTATCTTGCTACAGAAGTTAATTTCCTTCTAATTCATTTTGAGAGCTATCGCTTCTGTGAGCTGCAATCATTATGGTAAAAATTTAAGAGTTATTCTTCAAATAAAAGATATATGAGATTCAGGATACTTTATTTAAAAATTATGTTTCATCTAAGTGAAATTGTCTTTCTAATCAAATGAACATTTTAGTGTGCCGGCAATCCAGGAGTACAAAAATTTTTTGAATAATGATCCACTAAGTTGGGTTGTTATTTTGTAATTGGAAAATAGAGTTCGTTTGTTCTTTATTTCACGGTACGAATTTGATTAAATACATCTCTGTAATTCATCCTGCTCACCGCTTAAAACGTTTTATCATTAAAACGTTTTTGTTACATAAACATTTTTGCTGTTTAGCTGTGTTATGGATTCGATTAGTAGACATTATAGATCCACATGGATGCATTAACAATGTATCGGATAAAACTATACTATTTTTTTAAATGTCGTTGCAAGGGGAATGCGCTACTCTGGTTACAGAAAATAGTGGAATTATTTATCACTCATCAATCAAAACGGTATTAAACAAACTGTTGTGAAGTTGAATGAGGCATTTCCTTGTCTCTCAGATAAATTTCCCTGCATAAGCAGATGTATTGTTGTCGACAAATTGTGTTTCAAAATATATCAATGTTTTTCATGTAGAAACTTAAGAGGAAAGTCTAGCTTGTTCTTGATTTAATTTTTGATGATCAATTAGACAATTTCAAGTGGCAATAAAAAATCATATCAAACTCGTCAACCCTACAACACTACTAAACTTTAACTTTTAAAATATGAAATGAGACACGAAGTCGTGTAGTACCGCGACCTACATTATAAACAGACGGTGTATGACGTTTAAAACGTCACTTTGAATGGATCATTTTTACACGGCGATAGTCGCAAAACGGTGAGTACGCCGTTTTGCACTAATCGACGTGTAAAAATGATCAACATCATGTGACGTTTTAAACGTCATGCACCGGCCGTGTGTAACGTAAGTAACGGTAGTATCAAGTAACCGGAGAAACTGAAGGACTCTCAATAATGAATTTAGTTCTTCACTCACAAATTCTTTTAGGAATGATTGTAAGAGAATTATTTTCGATGAGCCAATAGAAAATTTAGAAATGTCAACAGAAATTGGTATTAGAGAGGTCCAAAAATATATGAGTCTATTTTGTCATTGCTATTCCACGGTAAAAATGCGGATTTTAGATACAATAGAAAATACAAACTCGGCAATAAATATTACGAATACCTAAGTATAAGTAGTATGTTATCACTAAACACTTTAAGAAAGACTTTACGAACACCATCGGTAATAAACTAAAACTGTAACTCGCAAACTGACATAATTGGAATAAAACGGCCATCAATAAATTTATATGACTGTGACAGTCTTTCGAAATGCATTCAAATTATGAATTTCACCTGGTTGCTTCAAATAATGATATGGACCACCTGGCCATTCCAGGTTCAAATCCTGGCCCGGATATTTTTCATCCATTTGGAAAATTACAACTCATGATTTCATTACCAATTTGTATAATTGTGTTAAAATTAATCTACTGTAATCACGTATCCAGCGTTTACTAGAGTTCCAAATTACCTTCGATTTATTCTGTTGAGCTGATTCAGATATCAGGCCAGATACTCTGATCAATAAGGTTAACTGGATGAATTAGGTCCTCCAAATTTGACTGGGATGTCTCAGTTGGTAGAGCACTGGCAGCTTCATCCGAGAGATCCCAGGTTCGAATCCTGGCTAGAACAATTTTCTTCCAGTTGGAAAATTACAACTCATATGATTTTTTTACCAATTTTTATAATTGTGTTAAAATTATTCTAGTGTAAATCAACTATGTTGAAGATACCGCAAAAATGTTTATGTATATTTATGACTAAGCCAGTTTAATGTTATATAAAGAAAATTATTTCCTTCGCAAATCCTTCACATTTATTTCGCATTAGTCCTTTAAATTAATCTAACTTCTGACATAGTCAGTATTTCCTTAATTCTTGATAATATTTATTCTTATTTAATGTCCTTTTAAAAGTATTAACCCTATATTAATAATTATCTTATTCCAAATCTTAATCTAAAATTTTAAGTTCATTCGTAACATTTATCAACTCCCCAATCTATAAAATTCCGAGAGACGCTTTCTCATTTCGAATGTTTTTAAAAGCCATTTTTTTATTATTATTATTCCATGCTCAGCTTTCGCGCACTGGGTATTTTTCACTTCAAAATTAATCCGCGGCTCGAGAGGAACTCTTTCGTGTTAGAGCTTCTCCCTATCGCCTCATTCGCTGGGCTGGAGCTCGCCTCTCACTCATTGGTTTGTGCGCACGTGACGTCGTATTTCGGTATCTATACGCTCAGTGGACAAAACTTGCTTGCTTGCTTTGGAGGGTGGATTTTTGACGTGTTTGGAAGTGTAACCAAATGGGTATCTGGTGTTGTAGTCTCGTAGAATTTTCATACAGTTCTTTAACATCTATTAAACGATGTAGTGAGCAATCGTGAAGCCTCAGGGCTATAAGTTTATACCTGTGGGAACTGTTACTGCATCGCTCTAATTCATAAATAAACTATTTGTCTGGAAATTGGCTGGTCTTTACTGGAGAAACTGTTCTGGTGTCTTTTCATTGCCTCACCTCTTCGCTATGATTATTGATATCGACTGCAACCTTCTATATCTTTAACAAACTGCCATTTTCGCGTGGAATATTACATCTAGTGGTATCTCATCGTAAAAACGCCACACACACACACACACACACACACACACACACACACACACACACACACACACACACACACACACACACACACATATATATATATACTGACACAGAGAGAGAAATGTATATACGAGGACAAATCATTAAGTAAGTCCCAAAAGATAATTAAATAATAACTTACAATGATATACACTTCTAAACTATTTTTATTTCTCAACATATTCTCCAGCAAAATTTTTGCACTTATATCATCGTTTTATTAGTTCCCGAAGACCAGTTGCATAACATTCTTTGGGTTGATGTCTCAGCCCCATTAGGACTTCAGGTTGAACATTTTCATCATATGTGAACATCATCTTGCTTCCAAGATGGTTTTAATGGACTAAACAGATAAAAATCGCTTGGGCCTAAGTCAAATCTGTATGGTGGATGTTAAAGAAGTTGCAACATGATGTTCATAGATGATGAAAATGTTTAACCTGAAGCGCTAATGTGGCTGAGACAGCAACCCAAAGAACGTTATACAACTGGTGTTGGGGCACTGATAAAACGGTGATATAAGTGCATAAATATTGGTACAGAATATGTTGAGAAATAAAAATAGTTTTAAAATGAATATCATTGTAAGTTTCTATTTAATTATCTTTTGTGACTTACTTAATGACTTTCCCTCGTATATAGGTTGATAGATAGTCAGAGAGAGAGAGAAAGAGAAATATATATTTATAGATAGATAGATATAGATAGATAAAAGAATTACCTAATAATAATTATTTTCATGAGGTAATTCGAAGTTTATTATATTTTATTACTTGTGTTTGTGTTTTTCCTTTATTTTAAAACAAGAGCCACAAAAGAAGTGAAGCATTTGAAAAATAATGCCAGATCAGATAAAACAACTATTGTTAAACGTTATTAAGACAAGACATTAATTGTAAAATAATCAATATGTATAAAAAAATTAAGTGAATGGTTGAAACCATCTAAATCTACAATAAATATCATTCAGAAATTGGAGAATCTCTTCAAGAAAAGCTCTTCAATTTCCACCTGTATCTTTGATAAAAGAATTAACGCAATCAACTTTAATGCATATTAAACGAAAAAAATGAAGATTTAGAATTAGCAAAAATACTGCTCCAAAATACATAAAGAATCTGAGCAAATGAAAAGAATTAGAGTGCCAGCACGCCCTCAGAAAAGCTCTTCGGAAAATTCTAATTGATGATATATATTTTTTTTTTGCCTAATGATCAAGCAAATGTATCAATACATATGGATGGGAATCATACAGATAGGAATTTAAAATATTCCCATCTTTCGTATCCAAATAAGTGGATTATATCAAGGCAACACTAGATATCGGGCTTGCTCATTCATTCTCATAACGTCACAAATAAGGGCTAACCACGATCAGCGATTGGTACAAAGGGACGTGCCCATCGTTTTGTGCCAATCGCTGTACGTCTTTCGTCGTGGCCAGCCACCTTTTGTGACGTCAGGATAATGAATGAGCAAGCCCGGTATCTAGTGTAGCCCTGATTATATCCATAAATTGAAACGCAATCAATCATTTTTCAATTAATTGTTTAGTACGGCAGTTGTCTTATGAGGCTGGGAATGTAACAAATCTGATTGTTTGAGAAGTCTCTTTGAATTCTTAAGTTTATGATAGTTTATCATTAACAGCGTGTCAAAAAGTACCTAAATACTTTTACTATAAAATATTTTAGAAATTTTGAAATTAGTTTTTGTTGAAATATGCTCGGTTTTCATTATGCTAAGAAGGTGACTGGTTATCTAACATATCAAAACATAGAATTCATAGACATATATAATAATGTTCATCATGCTTGAGGGAAGGGAAAAAATGTGGGGGTTATGTAAAAAGGAGTATAGCAAAGAAAAAAATGTTGCAGAAACTGTTAAGAGATTTTGTAGAATATGGAATAAAAAGGATTAAATGATCGGTTAAAAAGTGAAAGCATAAAAACGCTGATAGATCCTTCTTGTAAACTTCTACGTTCAATACACTATAAAGGAATAGAAATCTCGAGTTTCATTTAGATAGAGGTTGTAATAGGTTATATGTTAATAAACATTGTGTTTCACTTTATAAAAGTAAGTCGATTTTATCTCTAGAAGCAATTTATTTAGTAACTGTACTTATTATTCAATCGTTTTGCAGTACAATTCCTCACATATTCAAAGCAATGTGTCTGAGTGCCTATTTTAATACACTTTTATGTAAAATAATAATAATAATAATAATAATAATAATAATAGATTTCTTTAGCAAAATATTTTACAACTTCTGATATTTTATTATTTTGATTTAGTTTTGTGCTTTGTGAAACCTTTGAAAATATATGTAGTGTTTACTTACGTACATAGAAAAATTAAATTCTGAATAACTAATTAATGCGAAAATAAAAAAAAAATAATTCCATATTTTTTTACTAAAATTTAACTAGTAATTTAAAACAACTACTAATCCTAAAACAAAAACTTCACGATGAATTTAAAACCATACCCCTCAAGAAATATGCGTAATTTAAAACTACTTAGCAAGAATGCATAGGAGTATTTTTAGAAGAAATTTATTCTTCTTTCTTTTAAAACTTCCTTTTTTTAAACGTGGATTAATGCTATATTATAAAGCGAAGAAATTTTTTACTTGGTAATTAATAACATATTATCTTTTAAATATTTTAGCATATATCTCACAAAAAATTATACATCTTACACTATGCAATATATTTTAAATGTAAAAGATTATTATTTATAAAAATACTTAATAAAATAAAAAGAAACGGTTAGTTCTTATGCAGTTAAATATATTTTTAAAAATTATATTCGTTTTTTAATGTTTAAAATGTACTGCTTCACCAGTATTTAAATTATGAATATTTGAGTAACGTAATATTATCAAACATATTTTTTTTCATATGTTAAGCAAGGACTTTTTAGCTGATCATAACATCCAGATGCTATGGTCAATAAGGTTAACTGGATGAATTATGCCCTCCAGATTCGACCGGGATAGCTCAGTTGGTAGAGCATGGGAGCTTAAGCCAAGAGATCTCGGGTTCGAACCCTGGCCCGGATATTTTTCGTCCAGTTCGAAAATTACAACTCCTATGATTTCTTTACCAATTTGAATAATTGTGTTAAAATTAATCTAGTATTTCTTTTAAAATTTTTGCTGTATGATTTTCTGGAATGTTTGTCTTCAGGACATTTTCTTTCTAAAGTCCAACAGTAGTCAGTCATCATATGGCCATACCAATGTCCTCAATCAACGCCCCCTAGACAAGAAAGCCGTGACACGCGTCACGAAAACGTCATACCAAGCAGGCAAAAAAAAAAAATGCAGGTTGTTCGATTTTTTTTCTTTGTTTTGCCTGCTTGGTATGAAGTTTTCGTGACGCGTGTCACGGCTTTCTTGTCTAGGGGGCGTTGCCTCGGTTGATTGGTTTATTTGTGACGGCCAATTATCAACACGAGGGATATAGGCCCAGGGGGAGTGCCCTCCGTGGGGCCTTTCTAAGGGATCCTAACCCGTATTTACGGCAAGGTTCGAAGAAAAACCACGGAAAACTCCGAACGGTTAGGTCGACGAGTGCGACAGGGGTTTGAACCCAGCACCTCCCTTCTACCAGCTTTCAGAGCAGAACCTCTCAGAAACTGGTGGGGAGCGTTGCCTCGGTACCTTTGCTCCTTTATTCTGTTATCTTGGTGAAACCGTTCCCCCTGCTCTTTACTATAACAACCAAAGTTTCGAGAAATCTGTCTAAATTACTGTTAAAAAAAAAAAAAAAAACGTTAACGCTTTTAAAACCTTCTAAGCGTTCTGCCCGTATTTTTACGCTACACAAAAACAACTTAAATCTGCTCTAGACAAAAATATTTTTAACAAAATTGTATTTTAAGAAATAGGTAAAATAAAGAGATATGAAATGTACTTCAGAAACAAACAAGGAAAAAATTAAATAATTTTAAGTTTTACAAATATTTTTATGAAAATGCAGGAAAGCCCTTAGACGCTCAGAGACTTAATCATTCAAAATTTTGGAAGTACCAGAGCCATTCCAACTAACTACGTTATATACCATACTTATAAATTTTTGTATCAGCATTACCAAAGAAATGTAATGTAACAGGAAAAATAATTTTTATTACACTGTGTAATTTATTGGGATTTTCGGAATGGCAGTAATGTCAACGACATCGAAAAATGATAATCCTTTATGAAGATAAATAATTTTGAGTTTTGTGTATGTAACTTTCGGTAATAATTCTTTAAAAATCTAAGTTACATATGAGTTAATTTAAGTAGGTTTTAATTTATTATCTAAAAACCTAAAATTTACATTTTTTATTATTAATGATTGTTTTAGAAAATATTTATATCAAATTTGGATGTTTAAGGAAATAACAGTTTTACTGAAGATTTTAATTTACTTTAAGCTTTGTTGAAAGTTTTGAAAATTTGCTTTGTTGAAAAAATAATTAAAACGGAGTGAGGAGTAATTGAAGTACTTGTCCGATAACAGAATGAAACTAAAGAGGAAAATTAATTAAAGTATGTAAGCAAAATTAATAAAAATGTCAGAGTAGTTTGTCTGTCAAAATTTTGGAATAAAAGTAAAACTTAATTTTATGAAAATTTTGAAATTACCGTTAAGAATACAATATAAATAAGTCGAATATTTTTCACATTGCTTTCTTTTCACGCAACAAAATGACAAAAACGAGCAAAAATATACAGTTTAACGAGAAATTTATTTAGCACTTGTAGAAAATGTATAATTGCTACCTAATTATATAATTATTTAGCTATTACATAATTCTTATAAATTTATTTAATAAAGATACAAAAGCCTACACTGTTAAAAAAGTTCAGCAAACTGCCCAGTCATTTGACCACTTTTGTAGAAAACGGTTACATAACCTTAATTGAAGTATATTCTGACCATAAAATGAGTATTAATACGGTCAGAATAGAGCAAAATTACGGTTACGTAATCGTTTTCTACAAAACTGGTCAAATGACTGGACAGTTTGCTGCATTGACAGTGTACCATGACGCTTGCGCCATTCTGATGGCAGCAACGTAACCAAAACATTTTGCTTTCCTACAATTTCTTATATAACATTTCTTTCTAACATAGCACTATTTCGTGTTTTAAAATGTCGGATGGAAAAAAAAAGTCTAAATTTACTGGCATTTTAGGGTTTAAAAAATAATTTTTAAGTGTATTAATTTTCTTTTTTACATCTGCGTGCAATCCAATTAGGGAATAGGCATTTGCACTTAAAGTAATTTAATAAAAAAAATCATTTATTTCTTCTCGTGTATTGAATTACCAAGCAAAATTAATCTTCAGAAATAAATAAATAAAAACGAAACTAACATTCATAGTAAATATGTAATCAAATTTCGAGTTTAATTTCTGAAAAAAAGTAAGGATTACAATGCTTATAAATAACTACCTATAAATAAGTAATTATTTCACGTTTGACCTTTTGCAAGCGGCTAAAACAAAAGTCAATAAATGCTTTTCGGTGTATTTACTGGGTAATCTAAGAAATATACTTAATGTAAAGATAATCTAATAGAGTTTTCTATTAAAAAGTATTCTCATGTGCGTTCTGTGCAACATGTACTCGGTATCGGACATCTTTAAACATTTAGGACGGGCTGGATAAACTGTTTTTTTTAATAGTCATTTAATAGTCATTAATTAGTTTTTAATAGTCATTACTATAAGAGTGTTTTAAAATGATCTGACTAATGAAATGTATTTAAAAAATTGTTACTTAACGGAAAAGTTTTGCTGTTCTGTGTTTAACAATTTGAAAAATACTCTAATTTTTTTAAATAAATCTTTTTAAAAAATAAAAATAATAAAAAAATATCCATTTGAAAATTGCAGACTATTGGATGTTTAGAATTAAATTAATAAAATTTTCCATAAAGCTTTTATTATAATTTTTATAAATGTTCGTTTTTTTATTTATTATTATTTTATTTTACATTTTTTTACTTAAAGAATACCGAAACATTTAATTGTGTTAAGGGGAGTCGATTCCTTTTGAACTGTTTCTTACTTAATCTTTTAAACCCAGTTTTGGTTTTAGGGCGAAAATCGTTTTTATCAGGAAAAAAAAATATATTTATTGTTCTAAAATTTGATAAATTAAAAAAAGGACAATTTTACACTTACATTTATCTTAAAATTTTTACATTCTAAAAAATTCTTCTGCATACTTTTCTAGAAAGTAGTCTCTATAAATAATTTAACTTTAAAAAATTTAAAATGTCATTATATCCAGGGTGGTTCAGAACTATGTGTCAAAAATGTAAAGGCAGGTAGCTGGGACCTAAATAAGCAGATTTCGTATAGGAATGTGCGTGCGGTAATACAGTGTAGAAGGCGCTGTTGAGTTCAAAATCCCGGCGGGAAGTGACGATTCAAGCCAGCGAAATGTTTTCATCCGCCGAACTCAAAAGCGCCCTCTACTGCCTGAACGCTGGATTTCCGCACCCACATTCCTATACATAATCTGCTCATTTAGGTCCCTTCTACCTGCCTTTACAGTTTTGACATATAGTTTTGAACCACCCGGTATGTAACAAATTGGAAATTGTACATCAAACTTGACAAATGAGGTACGTTCGTACTGTAACTAGTTTTATAAATATTCATATCTTGGTACAATAACTGTTGCACTCTAAAAAAAATGCAAAAATACAAAATTTATGTTATGTTGAGATTTTCTTATTACAGATATAAATATTTTTGTGAAATTCAGTTTTATTACAATTATACAAAAAATCAATTACAATTCTGTCACATTAAAATCATACTATCCGCAAATATCCAATACAGGACTATGTTAGAATAAATAATCGTTATTATTTTACTGAAAAAATTAATTATATCGTCTGTTATTTTGATATGAATAATTTCCATAATAAAATAAGTACATTTTAAGTAAGTCAAATTTTATCTTTTGCTGATATTTACTGAAAATTCCAGCTTTGAAAATTCAAATTATTTAATACATATTTTTATTAATATCTTCGCTGGGTAATTTTTGCGCTGTTACATGTGGACAGACGGACGGACCAGACGGCGACTATAGCTGCTATATATTTATATAATTACGAACGCACCTAAAAATTTGTCGTTGGGGGCCAACGTAATACATACAATAATATGCATATAAAAAATATGAAAATAAAACATTTGTAAACTACATATAAAATGCATTGCTATTCGAATAAAAGCTTGATGACGTCATAAACTTTAAATGTTCTATCACTGAATTGCGTAATAGAAACATTCTTATCGCAAGCGTCGGATTAAGCGTCCCATTTCCAATTAAAATATATCTTTGAATTGAAATTTGGATAAAATACAAGGTCATGAAAAATCTAAGAGTTTTGAAAATAGGATTACACATATCTCGACAACTCATTATCCGATCGACTTCATTCTTTATGCAAAATGTATGTTTTTTGTCTTTTATATTCACTCCTTAAACTAAATGATTTCAAAAAATTTTATATACCTTTTATTAGAAGGAATATTTAGAGAGTCCGAAAAAAAATTCCGGATAATCGAGATTACTGAAATTCAATAATCTTCTTCCCATTATTACATACTAAGTACATACCAAATTTCAAGTCTCTATCTCAATTAGTTTGGGAGATAGAGCGTTTACAAACACACAGACAGACGGACGGCAGATTTTTTTTTCTACAAATATGTTTTTCGGAATCTCCAGTATCTGAAACGTGTAAATCCGTAATTTTTTTTTCTATTTTCAAAACGATAACAAAACTAACCCTATACTACGTATGATGGGTAAGTAATAAGGTAAAGCTAGGAGAGTCTGCGCACAATTCAATATAATAATAATAAAAAATCTAAATATTATTTTTTTGGTAAACTATCCATGAATAATTATGACTTAATTTGTTTTTTATGCACTTCCATTGCTATTTTGTTGTTATACTGTAATTTAACAGAACAGTTATAATAAAACCAAAAAAGCTATTTTGCGCAATCTGTTCTTACAGGGTTGGTGTGATTGCGCACATGGGCAGGAAAGATTGTTATTAATAATAACTACAATTAAATTGTTAAAAATAATAATTACACTTATATGACATTGTTGTAAGGTTTATATGAAGATATATTGTTGTATTAGGACTGAATATTTCAACCGAATTATTAAAGAAACAGAAAAAAGAAAGCCTAGCAAATATGCGTGTTCTAGAATCACTTCAATATTTAAAAGGTAAATTTTAGGTTTCGATAATTATGTGTTTTTCGAAAACTATTTGAAAATTTATTCATTCATATGTTTTACATGTAATTCGTAATTTATGCAAATTTACCAATGAGGTGCGTAATCTGTCCTAGCATGGAAACTAATGGGATCTATGCGCCATCTCTCCAAAGTGGCAGATGCGCAAACTCTCCAATTTAGGTATGAGAGATTGCTTTGTCTTTTATTTACATATGGCAACTTCTAAAACTAATCATTGGTGTTCGCACCATTAGTCTAGGTAAGTAGCTTATGAGAAATCGTGTATGATTAAAATATTTTGTACTACAGACATTCTATAGAAATTCTGACGAATAGTTATGAAAATTCAAGCACTTACATTGGGAAAATAAAACAAATAGTAATGATTTATCCTAGACGCTTGAAACAATCAACATGAACATTCAAGTAGACACTCCAGTACTGCTTTTATACAACTACCTTGAGTCGCTGCGCGCGCACTCTACCCTTTCCCACTTAACCGCTTTGTGTGCAATCTCCCCGACCGCGTCATCTCTCCTGGCTTTACCTTATAGTAAAAATTTATCTATTTATATTAGTACAAATCCGGCTCATAATTTAATGAAATGTAACTTTTAGGATAATCCATAAAAATAAAGATACAATTGAAAGGAATAAGTGGAAGTTTTAGCATTTTGAACATACTAATATACTCAAAAATCTTAAACTTGGACAAAATTAATTTAAAGATCGCAATTGTAAATATTTTTCAGGGTATTGGATGCCGTGACAGGGACAGCTACAGAACAAAATCCAAGATGGGGCAAGATTTTGAAACAGGTATGCTTGTGGCAGTTCCACTGACAAGGGCGCATTTTTATCTTTGATTGGATAATATAAACATGAAAAAACCTGAGTGAGGATTTTGATTTAGATGTTGTCCTGCAAGTCTGTTTTTAAACATATAAGCATAAAATATAGAGATATGGAAGGAATAAGACATAGTAAAGATCAAACAGTTCTTCTATTGCTTTCATTTAAAATGAAGAATTCCTATTTTTTGCAGAAAGGAGGGGCGGGACCCACATTTAAAATAATTTTTAACGCATGAATGTAAATTAAAAATATAACTAAAAATTTCTACAAGCTAGGCAGAGCCCTACTTAGGAGAATCTCGTACTTAATTTTGCACTTAATGTTTAATTATTTTAAATCATTTTGAAATAACAAATTTTACCATTTCTTTCCAAATAATGAGAGAAAAATAAATTTTCTTAATTAAATATTAAGCTGTAGGAAGATGCGATTGCTTCATCTTATTTCTACTTTTGGGCGTTCATGTGCGGTTGAAAGACATGTTCAAGTATTTTTAATTATAGGATCGTTATGACATTTTACCAGACTATACTAAGAATGTTTAAATTTATTTTATGCAAAAAGTTTGAAAATTTACATTATCGTAATTTTTCACAAAAGGAAAGGTAGCGAATCCTCTTAAAGGATACATTTGAAATAAGAAATTAAGCTAGAAGAATTTTTATATTCAAATCTTTATTATATTGTAGGAGAGAGCAATATTTTAAAGCGGTTTCTTATGTTTGATTTTTTTCGATTGCATTCTTTTAATTAAAACATACTGTTATTTCTTCTTTTGAAGCAGCGAACGTTTAGAACACGTTAACACGTTCTTTGAAATTAAAACAATATTTCGCTTTATTTTACGCGTTTTAAAAAACTTGACATAGACGTTCCAACTTAATACATAAATTTAAACTCAAAGAGAAAATCGACATTTTGTTAGCTGAAAACATATTTTATAAATATATTTTGCAATTTGAATAATTACAATTATAAAAAGTAGTTCATTTCCAGTAGATGAAAGATATGCTCCAGGCTGTGACGTCGATCGAATTAGTTGTCATTCAAAGATTAAAAACGAAATGGTAATCTTTTCGGAATTTTCCCACGTATTAACAAACATTGTCAGAATTATTTTTTTATGATATGTATTATAATGGAAAATGTTCTTAGAAAAAAACTTTAAATTTCACAACATGTTTCGCGTATGGTTCTGGAAATGCGATTATGTTGCATTATATAGGTACAAGATTACAATTTCAGTTGCTATTTGTCGCATTTATGGGTCATCACATTTAGGCAAATTGATCATATTTTTAAATGATACTGCTTTTATTAAACATTAAATCTACTTTAAAATTTATGCGATTCTGACATTAAGTAAAATAAGGAGCTTCAAATATAAAATAAAACACATAAATGTGTTGAAGTGAACAATTAACTAAAATTAAATAATCGTAAAATGAAAAAAATATATATCTATACCACATGAAAAGAAATCTTTACTTGGAAACTCATATTTTTTCAAGTTTACCTAACAAGGAAAATGTTAAAATCATTTGGAAATAAGTTAAGTTCACTGCAGTTCAGAAAAGAATGTGAGTGATTACTATGGTAAACAAACTCTTTTCTAACTATTTACATTCTAAACTTGTTTCTGCATTATCTTCCTTTTCTCCTATTAATTTTTTTTAAACTTAGGCAGTGCGAAATCAAAAATCTGTACCAACATGACAAAGTTTTCGGATAGTTTCCCACATTTAATGAAAATGTTATTTTTATGAAAGAACATGTTATATATTTACGACTACCAGGAATGATGTATATATTATAGAAATAAAATAGTATACATTTTCAGTAATTTAATATAAGTTCATTTTTACTATAAAATATTGTTGTTTAATGTTTTTATATAGAAATGATTATTGATAATTATGTTTCTCACCTTTGAGTCCAATAATGAAAATAATAGTGATATATAGTTATGACAGCTTCGATTGAATGTGTTTTGTTTTTACCACATTTTCAATACATATGGTTTAATTAATGATTGATATGATTTTCTTCTCACTGACCGATAGCTAATTTTCAATCTATTCGTTTATAGGTGTAATTCCACTTACAAAAATATGTTCAGTATTTTTGTTATGATGTGAAAATAAATTTACATCAAATTGGTTATATTTTAAAATTACGAAATTATAATTTTAAGTATATCCCTGTGTCCTGTAAATAATATGTGGAACAAAATGATCTAAAAAGTAACAAAAAAGAAATCCTATACATTGAATATCAAAATATACAAAGTTGTAACACTTCGATTTTTTTTTTTTTTGGATTTTTAGCGATTTCCGATTTTCGGTTGTCTCTTTACTACATTGTAATAAAATATTTTCTAATATAAGCAAAAGTTTTCGAGATTGAATTTATGAAATTTTATTTCTTATGTTGGATACTATGCAACTATATCTTATAGTTGATAAAATTTCTTTAAGACTTAGAAAACGTATACCTTAAATATAATTAGGTAAAATGTGATACAGAAAACATTTTTAACAGAATATTATGCATAAAATATGCAAATGGATGAAATATACATTAATCTTTTACCAATATACCTATGTCATATTCAGTATTCAAAAGAATACTTGCGTTCAGGAGAAAAAAATATATATTCCTTTTAACTTAGATTTATCATAGTAATAATAGTAATAAACTTCATAGTTTGGCAGCTTCACTGGACTCACTTCGACTCTTAAATAACATTTTGATCTGACTGTAACGATAATATCAGTCATCGTAGGAGTGAACGCACAGCCCTCTGTTTTAAAAAAGGGTTGTTTCAAAGTCACACAAGCACCTACAATGACATGACTACATCTTCGTATAAGCCGATGTATACAATTTGTGCTAACTGAAAATCATACAATCATAATCTCATAAATATACTCTTGTTACATTAACACCTTTGCTGGATGAAAATGTCACGTGGAAAACATGATTTACTGTAGTTGACAAAATCAAAACCCGATTCGTGTTTCATATAGTTCTTCATTTGCTATGAATAGTTCTTGACATTCGTTTTAAAACTTGTATGTCATGTTCTGACAATAGTTAGAATTTTAAAAAGCATTTTAACAAATCGTTTAACTTTTTAATTAATAATTCTTTTAAAATATAGTTTTTTCTGAAAATATTTTATTAGTGTTTTCTTTGAATAAATATTTTAAATTAAAAGTCAATGGAATTGTTCTGAGATGAATAAAATGTTTGATAGGAATTCTAATTAGGGTATTTTAAAGGGTTATATATACTTATATCAATCCAGAAAATTATATTTGAAATGCCTAAATATATTTTTTTCTTTATATTGTGTAATTACTTAAGATATTAATATACAATCTGCCACTCTTTCACATTTTGTGTTCAAAAGAAAAATATTATAAGTTGTAATAAATAATTATTTACATTAATCTATCTTCAATGCTAAATGCACTTGCTACCCAATATATAGGGAGTGCAAGTATCTCTCATCAGTCATTGTCATTGAAACGAAAATTAATAAATCAGAAACGTTAATTGCCTACAGATGAGAATTCCTTAAAATCTTTAACTATAGAACATATGCAATAATTATCGGATAAAAAATTTGTTTTATCCTATCCGCAAGAAGATACTCAGAATTTTTGAAAAAATGCTAATGGAACTACTCATGTACGTAATAAGGATCAGTCTAATTTAGCTGCAGAATTCCAGTAGAAAATCTCAAAAAGAATTAATTACTTTCGACTGTTTGACGCAAGAAGACGTTTCTATAATATTCTATACGTTTCTATAATATATATACAAGTTAAATATTGCTAAGTTATTTAATTTTGCACGGTTTTGCCGGCTGGATAAGTTTTAATTGTATTTTAACAGTAATTGTCCGAATAAGAACGCTCTCATTATGCATTTCGATTTTGAATAAGTCATTGTTTCCGCGCAACAAGAATTTTCTCGTGTTGTCTCCGGCACTAACAATATCGAGTTCAAATCGACAGTGCTCATGTTCAAACAATTAATTTTTATTTTTATGGATTTTTAATAAATTGAAATTTTGTTCGAAACCGTAGAATACGACCGTTAATTTTCTTTAGATTCCCATATAAATGAATATTACAAAACCGTAGTTATAAAAGGGAATGTATTTAAGTTAAACTTTCTTAAATTCTACGCTTTTCTTAAAAGAGCATTTATCGTAAATTCGTATTTTCTTTTATTCCTTGTGTTGCCAACCCAGCTATAAATCGCCAAAACACGAAATTTTCATATTCTTTTACGGGACTTATATCGAGGTTTCGCATCAATTTTTTTATAAACGTATACATTCTCCGGAGAAGAATATTCTGTAATTTAAAAAAAAAAAAATCTGAGTATGCGCTTATGCAGACCTTTATTGTTAGTGAAACAAGAGATTGCTTTTCATACAAACTATTTTAGTTCCATTTTCTTTCATGTAAATCAAATAGTTGTAGACTTAAAATTAAATTATAACTTTAAAATAATTGTTACGCACCATTTATTTTTTATATCTAAAAACTATGTTTATACAGGGTGATTTTTTTTAAAAGTTGTGAAAGTAAAACCCTATAACAAAAGAACCACTGATCCAAATACCATGAAATTTTACCAGTATGCTCCCAAAGCAATGGGATTATTTTAGGTGTGGTTAAAAAAAACGTAATATCGCACGGACAGATGGCGCTGTAAGTTAACAGAAACAAAGATTATCGTCAGTGGGAAAAAAATAATGGACGGAGCTTTGAGAAACCCTCTTCCGCAGGCCTTCTGTCGTCATTGGACCTTTTCTTAAATTCTCAATTGTCCTAAATCTCCTAAGAGCAGTTGCTGCGCTGTCATTATTCTGATAATGCAGTCTCATTAACAACGCACGGTCCGTCAATGGCACAGTCATTGCGAGGATATCCGTAGAATAATGACCACGAGGTGTGCGTCCTTCACGTTTTTATTGTCACTGTGCGTGTGTCGTGCGCAAGCTCGTCTTCCGGCTTTACTGCATATACAGCGCCATCTGTCGGTGCGATTTTAAGTTTTTTTAACCATGCCTAAAAAATTCCCATTGTTTTGGGAGCACACTGATGAAATTTCAGGTCATTTGGATCAGTGGTTCTTTTGTTATAGGGTTTTACTTTCACAACTTTAAAAAAAATCAACCTGTAAATCAAACAAATCAATTCACATTTTTATTTTAATTAAACGTCACATATCAGATTCATATTGAAAATATCTCATTACTTTATGATTTTGAAGGGAAAAAACAAACACAAAATGTAAATTTAATAAAAAATAGATTACCAGAATACGAAAACTGCTGCTTTTATATTTATTTTGTATTTAATAATATATAAGATATTTTTAAAGTAAGAAAGAAACTATTTTTTTAATATACCGTTATTTTCCGAAAATGTGAAGCAACATATATAATTCGAATATACATCATAATAAATTCAATTATCCAAATCTATCACATCGCCGAAAAGCAGCATATCACAATAGCTGAAAATATTGCATTTTTTATGTCTAGCTGTAAAATAATGATGTTGGAAGGGCAAGATATAGGTTGTTCTTCAGATTTTATATTGCGATAAAGTATATATGTATATATATTTCACATTATATGAAAATATTATACAATAATGGATTTTAACTATTAAAATATAAAGAATTTGTGGATTGTATTTGTAGTAATTGTTAAAGTATGGTGATTTTAATATATTTCTATAGTTTTCATTGTTGCTGAGATGGTTTTGTTAATATACGCAACATTGAAAAAAAAATGTGCTTTAAATAATTTCACTTTCAGCTTTTTTTCATATTAACAGAGAACGCAACATTATATTTGTTTAATTTGCAAACGTATAAGAAAAAAAGGCATTATATGAAATTGAAAGATATTAATATAAAAAAAAAGATTTTTTTTTCCAAATGCACATAGTTATAAAAAATAATAATTATCAGAATTATGTTTTTTCTATCACGTACAAATAGAATAAGAGCAATCGAAAGTAGGCACAATTAAAAACCACATAAGTTTGGATAGGGAAATTGGATTGTTTTTTATGATTGTCTTGCTAATTTGTAATATCTGCAGCTTGTTCAAAAGAATGGATTCTTCCATATGAGAAAGAGGACGTGTACAAATGTGCACTTTTTAAGGAAATTTTAGCGGTTTTACTATACAGCACTGTGCATTTACTTTTGTACGTTACTTTTAATAATAAGTGAGTATAACTTTTGCGTTGTCTTTTATAATATTTTTGATTGTCATTTTTGTAGGTAAAACATTTGAAACCATTGTCCACTTTTGTGTGTGCGAAGAAAATCCTTTATCCATATTTGAATTTAAAACGTAATATTTTCAACATACACTGTTAAAAATAAATCCGTTAATTCACGGTAAAACTACTGGCAGCAAAGTTGCCGGACTTTTTCCGTTCCGTTAATCCATTTTCCGTTTTGAAAGATAAAAGAATGGAAAACTCCGTTTGAAGAATCGGTAAGTTTCCGTTATAAATAAACTCGGTTTTAAAAAATGTCATCTTTATTTGTGCTGCCATTTGTTGATTATTACGGGAGTATTTAACATTTGATATAATGCAAAAACATTTTCTGCCCGACCTGAGACTCGAACTGGGGACGTTAGTGGCTTGAGCCGAGTGCTTTACCCTAAGACCAGCGGGTCCTTGCTATAGTAGTAGTAGGAAACGATGATACGGAATTTCTTCAAATTGCAGCTTGGGACTTAAACAAGTTGGGGTTTAGAAAACTGGTAATTTTGAAGTTAATTTCGGGGATATTTCGTAATGAGATGATGGTTGAAAACTATAGTAGGGGATACTAATAGAGGATACAAACATGAATTATATATATTCTTAATTTGATTGTTAGGTGTAAAATATAAATATTATATTTTGAATTAAATTCGATAATTTTCTTTGTTTTTTGCGAAAATCTATTTTTAATCAACTATTATGTATTTTTAAATGTGTCCGCTTAGAATATATTTTCAGTGTGAGTGTTTTTTATAATTTTAAAAAATAAATTGCGAATAATTTTAAAGGAATGAGTTTAATTCGAAAACATTATTTTTGTTTGTTGCTTTTTTAAATAGAATCGATTTTTTTTCACTTATTTTAGCTATTTTATATATATATTAATCTGTTTGTTTAGAATATATTTTAAGTGCGAATACTTTTTTATAACTATAAAAAATGAATTGCAAATAATATTAAAAGAATGGAAAAAAATATTTTTGCTTTTTTAAATTCAAAAGCACTATTTTCTTGCTGTTGTTTTAAATAAACTTGAAATTTTAATTTATTGAATTTTTAGTTTTTCTATACAGCAACATGTCAGTTTTTGAAACATTGAGAATAAACATGTAGCAGATAACGGAATATCTCCGTTGGCTGCTTTGTTCTCCGTCCGTTCCGTTGTTTTCAGGAAATATGAGGAAATTTTCTGCTTATTTTAACTGAAAATGCCCTTTTGTCATGAAAAGGGACTTTTTCTGTGAAATTCATGAAAAAAATCCACTTGAATTTCAGATTATTTTTAACAGTATACTGTAAAAAAAATCCGTCAATTTACGGAAAAAGGATTGGCAGCAGAGTTGCCGGAATGTTTCCGTTTTTTTGAGGAATGTTCCGTCTTTGTAGTCCATAAATGGTGCGATACAGACGCGAAGGAGTTGAAGCGCATGTGTGGCGATCAAAAATACTGCAATCCCATTGGATGATAGATTTTTACATTAATAATTCCGTATTTGAAACTCGTAATCTTAAAAGTCTAAAAAGTGTACAATTTAGGGATACAGTTTATGCACTTTTAGTGCACAATTCAGTTTGCAGTTTTTATGCATAAGTAGAGGGGTCAAATACGCTCGGAGTTTGTGCACTTTTTTGCAAACTTTTTCTAGCTGGGTAGCAACAGATATAGGGGAGAGATTACATTTTTCTAACAAAACGTAAACTTTCTGATCAAAATTCACGGAAGACAACCTGTCAATAAACGAAAATTTTTAACAGTGTACGTCTATCATTATCCTACAGCTGGGATAATTGTCGTTCCATTGTAACTTAATGTAAATCTTCTTGTAGAAAGAAAAAAAAAAGAAACTTGTTTTTGAATGCATCCTGGTAATCCTTAGTTTACAACCAATTTTTAACTGCGGTTTTTAATAATTATGTGGATTAATTATCAGAAAAGGAAAAAATCTTAGCCCCAGGTGTATTTGGACCTGCTCGTGGAATAACCTCATCGAAATTTCCAGATCTCTACACATAGTACATTTTCCTGACCCTCACCGACACATATACACACAACACACACAGAACATACACATACAACACGCACACACACATAAAGAAAATCTGTATCATATTAGTAGTAAACTGTCTTGAACACCACTCCAAAAAAGAATAAGAGCGTCATTTTTCGAGCACAACGCGTTATGATAAATGTATTAGCAACAGTCAAACAAAATCGGATATTATATTTGATTACAATTATATTAAAAAGCAGATTGAAGTGATTGAAGTTTAATTGCTTACACTTGTAAAAGGAAAATAATTCGTTTGTTTATGATTACATGTTACAATATGATGGATAGTTCTGACTTATAACCGTTTTATTTGATGAACGTCATTAAATAGTGAATTGAATGAAAGGAAGTTAGCGAAAAGAGATTATTTTAGAAGTAGGTAAATTATTAATTACTTCATATATTCAAGTTAGACATCATAACCGTCAAAAATGAAAAAATGTGTAATCGAACTGAGTGTCATGAGCAACAACAAAAATTTTTACAAAATTGATCAAATCTGGTAGCCAACAAAAAAAATCTATTCGCCAAAATAATATATTTCCCTGTTACTGATATTCAAAAAAGCACAAAAGTTTTTTTAATAATAATAAAAAACAAAATATTTTTAAATAATAATAAGCGTAGTTTAGAATTATTAGTTACATGATAGCTTACAATAGTACACTATTTAAAAAGATATTATAAACTAAATTTATTGAAAATTACCAAAATTATATATCTCGGAAAAAAAAGAAATACTGTAAAGGCTGAAATACCCGACCAGTTCGGGAAATGCTTATTTCAGAATGCCTCAACCTTCAGAGTAGTTGAATGCTACAAAAAATCTATATCTGATTAGGTGCATTTTTTGCAGTGTATTCCACTGTAGGTGCCACAAGGGCTGGGTTATCATTATTTATTACTGTTTTATTGAAACCTGCCACATTCTAATTATATGATAGTCTAGCTTATAAGACCAGAAAAGAATGGCGTTTTCTCTGCTTGAAACAGAAAATGACTTTTAAACGTGGCTCTGCCATTAAAAGTACAAGAGAAGAGGAGTATCACTGAATGCCGAGCGCAAGTAGGGGTGGGAGAAAGAAAAAATGCCGTTTTGCTCATTTCTTAGTTAGAATTTTGTATAAAAAACAAAAACCAATATTTATTCGCAAAACCACCCCGCCAGATTAAATGATTTGGTCGCCAGATAAAGAAAACTTGGTAGCCAGTGGCGACCTGCCGACAGCATTTGTCAAGCACTGTTCATGAGAAAATGATTGCAAAGTCTGCTTCAGTAAATGTATAAAATAGTACAGAAAAAAATCAATTAATATAAGCAGAACCATCTTGTGAAAAAAAGTACATAATGAATGAAAACCACAATATATATATATTTTAAAGCACTCGTTAAAGTTTGGGAATTTTGCACTCTCCAGGGAACGGGTGTGATATTAAAAAAAAAATTATAATCTCAAGATTATTTTGTATTTATTGTAAAATATGTACTTAAATCTAAATACTTGATTAAATATTGAAATTTTATTTTTTTATTTTAATGATAATATATACTGTTGTTTTGGAAACAAAATGTTTTTTTTTTTTTTTTTTTTTTTTTTTTTTTTTTTTTTTTTGTGCGTTGTGTACATTAAGGATAAAGTTTTTTAAAATGATCTTAGGTAATAGAAATTAACAAATGAATAAATAAAAAGTCGTCAGAAGAAAGAAAAAGATAAATATTGATATCAATCGTCCTTAGGTTGACAATTTAAGATGACATTGGCAAACAACCAAAAAAGAAAAAAAACATTCATATAGGAAAAGTAGTCACATGTGCTTCATCCTATTTTGTTTCTGTAGAGAGTGTTTAATATATTAGGTGGTATCAAAAGTATTTTCATTATTTGAATGCTTTTATACCATAGCATGTAGTTGGCACTTTATCACCCCTATTACTGAGCATAAAATGTTATTTAAGAGGATACATGTACTCTATATTCTATAATCATACAGGCTTCTAACTTTCATTTTTACGTTATGTAAAGAGTGATAGAATGTTGAGATTTTATGCATCTTAAGGCATGATTTTAAACTTGGTCTTAAAACCAATGAAACTCTCATGAAAACTCGTGCAGTTGGGAGCCAAGACAAGAATAGTGTCCGGACAAAGTTCCGGTCAAAACAAATAGTGTCCGGTCAAAAAATTCAAAAATTTTAAAACCTGTAGCTTACGGGAAATGAATACTTTAAATATCCTCCGATTACGGGAAAAACTTGACCGTTTCATCCCCCTTTCTTCAGAAGCATCACACCCCAGGTGATGGTAGAACATCTGGATATCATTAGGCGCGTCCGCTAACGACTTTCAATCGTGAGAAATTTCGGGATTTACTTTTCCCTAAAGGAAACCTTTTTATCTGTCTAAAGTAATAGCTTATCGTTATAAATAAGGCTTAAATGTTATACGGACATGAAAATTGCACTTTTTTTCTGTGAAGTCATTAAATTCAAGAGATTAGGTTTTGAAACAATTGAGTGATGTCTCTTAAAAATAAGCAGAAAAACACTTACACTTTAAATAGTGATTTATATTTTGAAAAGGAGAATATAAAAGAAAATGGTTTAAAAAGAGAAGAATTTTTTATGCTAATATAAAAATACTTTATTTAAAAATAGCTTTAAACTTTCAGATACTTTAAAATATTAAATAAGCAAATAAAAATAATTTCCTTAAATAAACATTAATTTTCTTTTCATCATGATTCAGATTATAAGAAAAAATAAATTCCACGAGAAAGAAAAATGTAAAAATAAATATATGGGTATCGCAACAAAGAACAGTAAGGAAAAATAAAGGTTTATCCAACGGAATTAGTGTTTCCAGTAAGGCATTTACTTTTTTCATTGAGAAATAAACTTACATTTCCAGTGTTTTATAATTTATTTTGTACTTAAATTAGGCGAAAATTCGGAAATAGTGACAGAAATCTGAATAAAAACAATTAAGCTAATGTGATAAGCAAAACATTTACATACTCATTTTATAACACAAACAACTAGGCACAATACTATTTAAAAATAGCTGTAAACTTTCAGATACACTTAAAAATTAAATAAGTAATACAAAAATAATTTATTTAAATAAACGTTTTTTTTTTTTTTTTCCCCGCCACAATTCAGATTATAACTATAAAAAAAAAAAAAAAAAAAAAAAAAAAAAAAATCAGGAGAAGAAAAAGGTAGAAATAAATACATAGAAATCGGTATAAACAGTAAAGAAGAATAAAGTTATATCCAACGGGTTTGGTGTTAACAGTTGGCCATTTACTTTTTAAATTAAAAAATAAACCGCTATTTCCAAATTGTATTATAATTTATGCTGTACTTAAATTAGCCGAATATTGCTATACGGAAATAGTAGTAGAAATCTGAATAAAAATATTAAGCAAATGTTATAAGTAAAATAAGAAAAAAACTGTATGCTAATACAAAAATACTTCATTTAATAATAGCTCCAAGCATTCAGATACATTTACAAATTAAATAAGTTAAAAAAAATAATTTCCTTAAATAAGCATTTTGTTTTCAATGTGCAAAAAATGAGAGAAGATAACTAAAAAATACCTAGCTCCTCTAAACTGATGGTAGGTTGGTTAGTTGATTTATGACGGCCGATTATTTACACAAGGGATATAGGCCCTAAGGGGGATGGCATCAGTGGGGGTCTTTCTAAGGGATCATAACCCGTATTTACGGCAAGGTTCGAAGAAAACCACGGAAAACACCGAACGGTTAGGTCGACGAGCGTGACAGGGTTTGGGTTTGAACCCAGGACCTCCCGTCTACCAGCTTTGAGAGCAGAACCTCTCAGCCACAAGTGGGACCTCCTCTAAACTAAATGTTAATACACACACACACACATATATATATATAACTTTTATGGATAAATTAAAAAATAAATAAAACTAAACATGTACATTTTACAACGTGTGTGCTGTGTATTTTCTAACAACTCAATACTATATTTCCCGTACGTGGAATTTAAAACCGCTGTGTTGAAATTACATTATGCCTTGCTAATATTCGAAATGTGCTTTTTTGATTTTGAGAGTCTCTAATTTTAATGCCCCCCCTCCCCCCCCAGCCTACCTTAGAATAATAATACTAAAGCAAGCAATAACACTACAGAAATCATATAGAAAATAGCTGGGAGTAAAGTTCATTTTTCTCGAGAATTACTGAAACGATTTAAAAGAAATTCCTTTTAATATTTTTGACGTTTATTAAACAATAAATGGTCATTCGGCAATAAATGAAATTAAAAAGTGCAATAGGTGTACGATTTCACAAACTAAACATTCTACTTTATTTTGACTTTATGTGGTTCTCAAATTGATCTGCTGAACAACGCAAAACTTTCTGACGCATTTTTAAACGCAAAATAATAAAATTTGCAGGCCTGACTATTGAAGCAATTTGAAATCGAAATGAGTTTTCATGTTTTTGATAAATAAATTATTTATCAAGTTATAAGCTATTCGTGTCACGTGACAACAGGTTTTTCTCCTTTCGTGCGATGAAGAATCAGGAATTCGGTTCAAAACGCGGACTTTGACAGTGTTTTCTAAAAGATCTTCTGCCTTTACCAAAAAATGGAAAACGCGTTTCGATTGCAAAGTTTCTGAATAACAACAAATGCCTGTTTCATGCATTTCTGAACAAAAATGAATTTAAAAATGTGTCTGATAGTAGGCCCTTTGTAATTGAGAACAGCGTTAATTAACTTTGTTGAAAATTAATGAATTTTAAGAGACAATCCTTATTTATATATAAGTATAATACAAAGTTTAATAAACATAATATTAATTATATAATAAGTATAATACCTAAGTATAATACCTAAGTATAATACAAAATAAAAATAAAATAAAGTATTGAATTCACTTCAGAAGTTTCAGAGAAAAAAGTACGGCAATAACAATTGTTTTCCGAAACGATTTTGGAACAGCTATTGCCTCTTTGTACATAGCAGAAAAATGCTTAGGACTTACATTCGTACGTCATTTATATTTGTTTATAATCATATGTTTAAAAAATATATAAAGAACAATTAATATAACTTGTATTATTTTCTGCATAACTGCAATTACTTTTTTTTCGAATCAGCTGATTGCGGAGTAAATTAATTGTAAATATCGTTAGAATTTCATTACTTATTTATATCATTCTGAAACAGACAAAGTTCAATTCCAAGCAAAGAATATAAAACATGGTTATTAAGTTGTGTGTGAGCATAAAACTAACTATTTTCTACTGTGTAAAAGTAATTAAATTTACTTAAAAATTTATACATAAAAATTTTACAAAACTAACAGTATTTTTATTAGATAGTAATATATATATAATAATTTCATTTTTGTTGAGTTCAATAAACAAAGTTACGTATATTATTTTAAGATATCTAGTGTACTATTGTCGAAAGAATAAAACCCCCGCAATATTTAACATTCTAAGAACGAAAACTTAATCAAAATCAGCGATACTAAAATACTAAAACAATTTACTGAAAATAATCTATTCTCTTCATATTCATATCACAAACAAAAATTATCTTCCACTAATTTGGAGGAAGTGAGGTAGAAACAGCTTCAAATCGTGCGCTTGAACAATGTTTATTTTCTTTGCTGCATAAGTTTTCCCTGTATTTCCCTATGATAACTAATATCTTCCCTATAGAATTTCCCTTCTCCGATACCCAATAAGACCCCCGTTGAGCCAAACGCTATTAAGAATTTCCTGCACTCCATCTTTGAGGGGTGGAAATTTTCGGGATGACGATAATCCCAACCCCGTATTTTTCAACAGTCTTTTTCTTGGGACTACGGTAATCCCACCGTAAGCAAAAGGTTAAGGGGATACCAGCTTTACAAGCAAACCCATAAGTGAACGGTGAATTTTGACCAGTTGAAGAGAAAAAAGAGGAAATTTCATTCTTCAGAATTAATTTTGATGTTAAAAATTAACAAAACTACCATTAATAACTGAACCATTAATAATTGTTGAATTCCTCAAAATAATTTCTAAATTCAACACAGGAGTCATGGTACGTGGTTGAAGATTCTTTTGTATTTGAAATATACTTTTGCCTAAACTCTTGTGGAGTGATATCGTTTCAGTAATAGGTTTTTCCCGTTAGGGCAGTTATTCATCTCAGGAATTGTTTTTCTGGAAAGCGTTGACGATTTATAATGTAAGCTTGCTTAAAAGATATGTTTCTCAATATCCCTTCACAATATTCGTTATAGTAATTTGTTTCTCCCATACCCCATAATAAATGCTTACATCAATCGCATCATCAAAATGTGTCATTACTATAAGAAATCATGTTGCTTACCTGGTCCTGACATAAAAAAGTGAGGTTTGAATTGGAGCTGTAACTTTTTAGTTGAAATTCCCTTTCTATTTCAGGTTGTAGCTTCTTTTCCTCAATCAGGAATTTTCTTTCTTCAATTTGCAATATTCCGTTTATCTTTTAGCATAGAATTTCAAGTCGATCTTTAGCCAAACCGTCATCGTAACATTCGGATTATTTAATTAACATGATTACGTCTGCAATTTTCGAATTTTCAGGAACAACTAATCCTAGATCATCATATAAGGCTAGCACAGCCGATTTTCTTGCTCGATTTGATATCGATATCCTTTGTCTTGATTATTTTATAATCAGCTGCAAATTATAAAAGTTGGTTAATCACGCCTATAGACTCTATTATAAATGTTTACATTACAAACTTTCAAATATAATTGAAAATTTTATTTCTGATACAAAATGTTATTTTTTTTAACTTTCGGCATGTAATATTGTTTTTTCACATCCCGACCAAGCGCACAAAATTTTTGTTGTATTAAAATTGCTAACTAGGAAATTTTAACATAAAAAAGCTCATCTATATAATAAAACCGTATGTCATGTGACTGTCCTCAACAGTTCCGGGATGCCGCTTCACTTTTTCATATGCCAGGCAGCCATTTTTATTCAAAATTATTTTTTCTAATAAAACTGCATAAAAGTTACATTTTTAGAAAGATCGTTCAAAATAAATTAATATTTGAGAGATGACTTACGTTCAATTATGTATACATTCTGCAATAACTTCAGTTTCAATTAGGTTCGCTGTTCAAATTCTCTATCCATGAAAGTAAACAACAACAACAAAAAAAAAAGATTCATTCGTTGTGAACGTTTAAAATATTAAACCATGAATTTTTGGACCGCTGCCTGGTGTAAAAAAAATAATCAGCACCAGTGAGACAGTCAAAGTTTACCTTAATTCTGTTCCATACAACTCAACTTCCGGATCTTTTTTGACGTAAGTTGAACTCATGTAATAATATTTAATGGATCAAATTTCGAAAATAATTGTCAGCTTTTATTTTTTGCGCGTGCAAATTAGAAACGATACTTTAATTTGAAATCAAATGTTTTGATTTATGATAATTATTATTTTTCTATTTTCTATTTTAAATGAAAAATGTGAACGTCATGTATTTTAAATTGAAACAGCTGTCACGGACGCACCGGAACTGGCGCGATTTTTGTTTTGCGCCAAATATGTTTAAGAATCTCCGCATTAGCGAACATATTGCAAGTGATAAGCAAACGGACATGAAGCATAAATTCTTAAGTGGGTTAAGCGGTTTTTGTCAAGAAAGATGAAATACATAACAACAAAAAATATGCGAAATGCTACCGCGATCGCAAAAGTTCTTGATTTATCTATTAGATTTTTCCAGTTATGCGAGGGATTAAGGAAAAAAATAAATTATGAATAAAAATAATTTGTTACAATGCTTAACATACATTTAAGGGCGACCAAACTGGTCGCCAGTGGCGGCTAGTTCTTGAATATGAATGAAAGTACAAACATTTAAGTGCACGTGAAACTCCCGAAAACAAGAGTTGAATACATAAACAGAATATTACAAAAAATAGGAATGGCGTTTTGCGTATTCAATAAATCTCATATAAAAAAATAAATTACTGTAAATATCATACACTTATGCTTCGCTCTTCTGAAGCTAATCGTTGATGATTTTTAAGCATTGTTTTCAACACTTTTCCGACCGATCACCTTCCAGATCATTCTACTACATCTCTCATTCCACTCTCTTGAATTGTGAATTTATACAGATTCTTGAATATTGTTTTTTCACACACCGGCCAACTCCCCAAACTTTTTGTGGTATTAAGACTGTTAACTAGAAAATTTTAACATAACGAAGCTCATTTTTGAGTATGAATGCAAGCACAATCGTTTAAGTCCACACGAAACTCGCAAAAATAAGAGTTGAATAGATAAACAGATGATTACTAAAAATAGGAATGACCTTTTGCCTATTTTATAAATCTCACATAAAAAAATGAATTACAGTAAATATCATACACGTATGCTTTTTCCTTCTGAAGCTAAAAGTTGCTTGGTTTTAAGCCGTGCCTTCAAAACTTTTCAAAACGATCGCCGTCCAGAGAATTCTACTACCGCTCTCATTCCACTCTCTTCAATTGCGAATTTATACAGATTCTTGAATATATTTTTTTCACACCCCGGCCAACTCCTCACACTTTTTGTAATAGTTACTAAAATTGTTAACTATCAATAAAATTGCTTTTTGAATAATGAGATTTTATTTCATTTCCATAATCATGATTAATCATAATTAAGATTAATAAATATTGTGGTATTAAAATTGTTTATCAATAAAATTGCTTTTTGAATAATGATATTTTATTTCATTTCCATAATAATAATTAAGCTTCATAAATATTTCGCAATATCTTTTTTCATTTTCAATACTTTTCTCAACGTTACATTCTTCTGTCGTGTTTCTTGATCTGTAACATGTTTCAACTTTTATTTTTTTTATGTTTTTTTAATCGTGTAACGTGGATGAATTTTATCAACTTTTAGAATACGTGCTTGTTACGTAACATACGTAACAATACGTAAAATGTTTAATTATTTTCTCATTTCGATATTTGTTTCTTGTACTCGTGAATTATTTTTTCTTTCTGATATTTTATTTTACCATGCGAATTGGCAACACAATGTTATTTTTCAACGGAATTTTCTACAATTCTAATATAATCTATTTAAACATCGTTAACGCTCTACAACCATTTTAATGCTTCATTTATCGCCAAATTTAGCTTACTAACATAATTTTCGAACAATGTACCCTAATCCAGAAATTCTAATAAGAATTTTACCACAAAGAAGATCCTTTTTTAATATGATGTGAGCACAAACGTTTATGTGTACATGAAAATCTTAAAATAAGATTTGAATGCATAAACGAATAATTTCAACAAATAGGAATGGTCTTTTATCTATTCAATAAATCTCATATAAAAAATAAATTACAATAAATATCATACACTTATGCTTTTCTCTTCTGAAGCTAATCGTTGCAAGATTTTAAGCCTTGCGTTCAACCGATCGCCGTCCAAATCATTCTACAGTTTCTCTCATTCCATTCTCTTGAATTGTGAATTTATACAGATTCTTGAATTTATTACAGCCCGTAGACTATTGTATTTCATTGAGTTCGTACTCTTTGTTTAAGCGTTGCTCTTAGGTTATAGTTTCTAACCTTATTTAACATTTTATAATTTTGTCAGTATCATTGAACCGATGCTAATTAGATATTTAACAAAATATATTAATCACACATACATAAATACATAATCAAATTTGTATGTTATAGTTTCTAACCTTATTTAAAATTTTAAAATTTTATCCGTATTATTGAACCGATACTAATTACATATTTAACAAAATATATTAATACTTAATTTATAGTCAAACTATATAATACATCTGTTTATTTTTTTAATTATAAATTGTTTCCATTGAAGATTTAATTTAAATAAGAATATATTGAATTTGTATATAATATTAATAATTAGTTTGATGTACGAAAATTATAAAACAATTGTTTTATTGTTGCAAATAAAATCATTCTACATGAATCGGAAAGGTTTATAAAATAGAAAAGAAATACTTCTTAACCTAGTCGAAGAAAACACTATTGTTTCTATAGTTTATTTATATATCTTGTAAAGAAGAATCCAAACAATTGTCTCTTGACAAAACACAGAAAACTTTTAAAGCAAATACACACTAAAAAGAATAAATATTTTCTTTCTAAACCATGTTTCCATGTTACTTTTTCTACACATAATTCAAGGGGTTTACTGATATACCATGTTTTATGTTTTCATCAATATTTCGTAATTTGAATAGATGTAAATTTAATGTTTTGATTATGATGCATAGAAATATAAAATGTTATACAAGTTAATAGAATTAATGCGAAATAATTATACAAGCGTATTAATGCGTTTTCCGGTGAACAAATAAATTTTGAATTTACAAATTATTTATACATGTGCTATTCTATACAGGGTTATCGAAAAAGAATGCCGGGATTTTGCAACCTTATAAAACATTACTTCTTAAACGCACGGTAATAATCCTTGTGTTGGAATGTAAGTTTTTCTTCCGCTCACTAGATGACATTGCTAGTTCCTCAACCCATGGATTGGACGAGGTAACCGATTTCCGTGGCCTCTAGGAAGCCCCGACCTTACGCCTCTGGACTTCTTCATCTGGGCGTACATTAAGAACATAGTGTACAGCAAAAGAATTACTGATATTAGCCATTTAAAACGTCAAATCATATTCGTAACTGAAACTGTAACTCCAGAGGTACGCAGAGAGATTAAGAGATTTAATACGTCTGGACTTCTGTCTAGCGACTAATGGTATGCACATCGAAACGTATTGAAATGGTTATAAAACTTGGTACATTTCTTAATATTTTAATACTAAGTTTATGTTCCTGTGTGTTTCATTATTTGCGTAATACAAATTTGTAATCCTGGCATTCTTTTTCGATGACCCTGTATTTCTAACACTTCACCTTATAATGTCAATTTTCTTAACGGTCAAATTCGGTAAAAATTAGATGAAATCATCTACTAAGTTATCTTCGTACTGTCTACAACATGAGCAATGGATTTTTTTTTTTTTTTATTTAGGCTTTCTAAATAAAAAAATTCAAAGGTCGAATGTACAAAAGTAGATGTTTCGCTAAATATGCTTTTTTCGAATTTATGAAAAAGTAATATTCATTTTGTGTTAAAAATAGAAAATAACACACAAACGAACAAAATTACTTCATAATTAGTATATAACAATATTAATATATGTATTCGGCTAAAAATTTATTAATAGGTTTTTTTATATTTTATTATATATAATATTTATATTTATATTTTATATAATATTTTATGCTTATCTAATTCGTTCAATTTGATAGACAAGTTTCAAACAGGAAAATACGGGTAGTATGAAATGATAGTACTTGCTGAGTGTCGTTTCGTTTGTTCACAGCAGACATGTAACGCATATTGTCGAGTAAACCCTAGAATTAGCTAGTTTCAAAATTTTTTAAATGCTGATTTCCTTATGGAGGAATGAAACCGTTTTATGATACGTTTTATCAAAATGTTTCTCGCAGCACTTCAAACTTTATCATTTTAAGTAAACTTTTTCTCATTTCAGGTCCCAACTCTAAATGCATGTGGCATTTCAACTACATTTTTAGTAATACTAGGGCATCCAACCCGGGTTTCTACCATTTTAACTAGTGAAAACTATTTATTTTTTAATGGAAACTGTAATAGATTTTTTACATTTAATATTTTTTTAGTTTGCCCCATAACACCAAAGAGCATTTTATATGAAATATGTCAAACATATATTCAAATAAAAATTTGAAATTTATTAAAGCCGTAATTTTGTATTGGACTCCTGCCAGAAGTTAATAGCAGAAGAAATTATTAAAATTTCGTTATCAACAGCAATTTTTTTAAAATTATTATTCTGATAATTTCAGTTTTTTTAAGCGCTTATTACTATTAAATGTATGTTAAATTTGTGTTTTATTTATACTATTTTATTTATTGCTTAATGAAGGTTTAATTTCGTTATTGAATATTAGCTGGAATCAAATACCGAACTTTATATATTGTTTAAAGTGCAAATAGATTAATATTTTGTAATGGTCTGCAAACGATATAGATTTTAAAAAATCATGCTTGAAATTTAATTTAAATGTTGTAATAAATTAGTAATTTGTGATACGATTTTCAAGCAAAATGCATTTGAAAGTAGATTTCTTTCCCTATATAAAGATGTAAAAATTAAAAATGTGCGACGTTTAGAAATTAAAAAAATAGCAGTAGCAAAACTCGCAAAACCTAAATTTTATCGTCAAATGTTGCCATTCGTAAATTGACGTCAGATTTACGCACGGACATGTTTTACCTTTATAATATAGATATCATTTATTAAATACACTAGATATTTGCTATGTATATATATATATTTCTAAAACCAGCACTTCTAAATGATCACAGCACATACATATTCAAGAATGATCTTCTTTGTGGTAAAATTATTTAGTTAACGGTCTTAATGCCACGAAAAGTTTAGGGGTTGACCAGGATGTGCAAAAATAATATTTCATGCCGAAAAGTAAAAGAAATAATATATGGTGTCTAAAAATTTCAAATATAATTGAAAGTTTGGAATATAATCATTTATAATCGAGTCTACTGGCATGAGTAATCAAATTTTGTAATTTTCATCTTATTGTAAAATAATCAATAGCAAGAATGTCGATATTAAATAGATCGAGAACATAGGATATGCTACACTGAGAAATATGACACGATCAAATCTGAGTAAATCGATGTGTTAATTTTGTTATGAACATCTTTGTTTCAAATATGATGACCCGATGCTTTCAATTTTGAAATAGCAGAAATACTCTGAATATTGAAACAAGGACATACTCAAAACTAAGCATAGTTCATAGTCATTTTTGAAACATGGAAATACTCAAAACAGAAGACAGTTCATACTAATTATTTAACCATGGACATACTCAAAAATGATTAGAATCAGTTCCAACTCAATTTTGAGACATGGGCATACTCAAAACTGATTAGAAGCAGTTCCAACTCACTTTTGAAACATGGACATACTCAAAAATGAACACATAGAAGTCAGTTCATACTAATTTTTGAAACATGGAAATACTCAAAACTCAGCACAGTTCATACTCAATTTTGAAACAGGGAAATACCCAAAAATGATTAGAATCAGTTCAAACTCATTTTTTAAACATGGACATACTCAAAAATGAAGACATAGAAGTCAGTTCATACTCATTTTTGTTAAAAGGACACATTATGTTTTATTCTTGAGTGGGTGCATGTTTTAATAAGGAGTATATACATGCATGTTTCAAACTTGAGTGATTTTTGTTTGTTCTGCTTTTATACTGAGTGTATGACGAGTTTGCATTCATGTTTTTGACAAATTTCATAAGAGTCACATTCAATAGTGCCTTAAGATAATATATTTTATTAAAGTGAATAAAACTGATATTTAAATAAATATTTAGCAATAGTTTACCTATGTAAATCCAAAGAAAATGTTATGTAATCAATCTCGGAATGTGTGTATGCTTTAGAAAACTAAATCTCTTTTGAATTAATAAACTTGTGCAAAGAACATAACAATGAAAATAATAAGTTTCGTAGAACATCTCTTAACTTTCTCTCAGTTTCATTGTTGTTGCTGTTTTTTTTGTTTTTCTTTTAAGCAGAAGATTTTTAAATGAGTTAAATATCGCAATTTTCGTTATATTTTCATTTAATGTAGCAGTAAGAAGTATATCCGTAAATTTATTTATTTTAAGAAAATGCCTTTATAAACATTTGCAATACTTTTAACAGTTTATTGCAAGACAAATAGGATTTTAATAAATATTTATTGAAATAAAATGTAATCTAGGATTTTTTTTTACACATTACCTTCACATGAAATTATAAAAAGGAAAACATCACTTTTTTTTTATATTCATTTTCTTTCTTTCTCGATGTTACGTGTAGAGACACACTTGTGACTTTGGGAATCGAAGTTAAATTTGAATTTGTATCGACGATACAATACATGGTCTGCTGCCTTTGTTCAGCACACGGGAAACAGGCCATAATCCCCCAAGTGTATGTGTAAAAGCCAAGCGCCAAAATATGAAGTGCTGTAGTGTAAAACCAGCAATAAGTGGAATTCCAAATGCCATTCAAACCCTCCTTGTTTCAACAAGTAAGTTTATCTTTATATCTTATTTCATTCGAATGGGATGTTCTGTACTTTATTTGATATATTTTCCCTTACATATTTTTACGAAGTTTTTTTTGTGGCTCCATGATATCTTTTTAATAAGAGAAACAATTAAATGCTATTTAAAGTAAATTTTATTAATTTATTTTTGCCACAATTAGTTCTAATTACTCTTGTTTTCCCCAGTAAAAATATTCTGTACACATTTTTATTTATTTTTTTCATTTTTATATACGTCTTTTTAATAAATGCATTTTCAGAACTATATTTTATTACTTTATCTGTATATATTACTCCTTGTACAGTATGTAAGCACTTTCAGTAAAATATTTTTTATGATTCCCTTTAATGTTTTTACCTGAAAAATTATTTTTCATTCTATAAAATGTTTATGTACTTCATACAATGACACAATGCATAAGCAATATTTAATTTACTAATACAATTCATATATTCTATACTTTGCTAAAAAAATTATTTCCTTGGGATTCTTTACAATATCTGCTTTTAATTACACTGCCTGTAATATATAAGTATTTCCATTTGTGCAGTATAATATATATAAGATTAAGTTTTTTTATCTAATAATTTTCATCCTCGATCTAATACGGTTTTAAGATGAATCAGTTATTAATTAAAATCATCTTAGTAATATGTATATATATATATATATATGTAGCATTTTGACGAGGTTGAGATATTACGATGAATACTATTCGATGAAAAGATGGCAGTCCTTCAACGATATAGCAAGTTGCAGTCGAATTTAGCGAGTATGGCGAAGTAGTAAGGCAATGAAATGAGATCACAGAATTTCTCCAGTAAATCCAGCCAATCTCCAGACAAATAATTTTATTAGAAGACGAACAACACATAAACGATTCCCAAAGGTCTAAAACTTATAGCCCTCGGGCTAACGTTGCTTCACTTCATTGAATTAAGATGTTACTGGGCCAGTTGAATATTCTACGGTCATACAATACCAGACACATATTTGTTTAGCTTCCGAAAACGTCAAAAATCTGCCGCTCCGACCGGCGCAGGCGAGTTTTGAACTCTCCACGGAAACATACACAGAATTACGTCACGAGCGCTCAACCCAATGAGTGAGAAGCTAGCTCCAGCCAACGAATGAGGCTAGAGGGCGAGGCTAAAACAGTAAAGAATCCCCTTACTTGGGTGCGGACCAATTTAGAAGTTAAAATCCCAAGCGCGCGAAAAAATCAGAGCAATAATAATAATAATAATAAAAAGAAAATGGCTTTTAAAAAAAATTCGAAATGAGAACGCGTCTCAGAATTTTATAGATTGGGGAACTGATAAAAGTTACGAATGATCTTAAATTTTAGATTAAGATTTGGAATAAAATAATTAGTAATATACGGATATTTACTTTTAAAAGGACTTTAAATAGGAATAGATATTATTAAGAATTAAGGAAATACTGACTATAACAGAAGTTAGATTAATTTTAAAAGATTAATGCGAATAAAATGGAAGGATACGAAGGAAATAAATTTGTTATATAACATATATATATATATATATATGTTTTAATAAATACGGTTTTTAATTTTTTTTAAATGTATCATTTTTTCTTCATTATTTATTTTTGTAATTTTCTTCTTGAAATACCTCAGTGAATTAAATGTAATTGCATAATAATCTCTCTTTTTTACAAGTTTGTCAAAATTAAACTAACACAAAGTGTTTATTGAAATGATAATATATTAGCTTCTATAAATGAAATTTTATTTTTTTCATATTAAGTTTTTATTACCAGTTTCAATAGATCTCTAAGAATAAATTTATTTTTAATGTTATCAGTAGTACAAATATATATTTTAATTAAAAAAATAAATATTGTAATATACTAGAAGTATGTATATTATTCGTTTGAGTAAAATTTTAACTTGATAAGTTAAGAAAAGGGATGTTAAACTGCATAATAATAATGATCTTTATCTACTGTTTACAAGCTTCTCTTAATTAAATGAACACAAGTTCCGCTCCTGGAATGTGTAATCTCAGGTAATAACATTCAATTTCCGCCTAACGTTCATTAATTTAACAGGAAACACATTCAGTTACATACACTTATTAACAACAGACATGATCACACACTTGTTCTAAATAAATTAGAGATATTTGTTACTATTTCTAATCCATACATCATATTACCATACATAGATATTGAAATAAATTATATGATGTTAACTTTTTTAAGAAATATAATAAATTTTTAATAAGACATTTAAAAAAAAGTAATTTATTACAAATAATTAAAATTATTTAGAATATTCTTCATCTAAAAACACTTGTCTTTCTTGAATAATTTTTTTCAAAATAAAATATGTTAAGTTTGTCTATATGGACTACGGAATGAACCGGGTATAAAAAAGGAATGACACATTTTTATTGCCAGAAAAAAAACATTGAAATTTCATAAAATACAATGTTCACTATCATAATAAATTTGGTCTCAAAGAGAAAGATTTCTTTTTTTAATTTTATTAGACGCAGTGTAACATTTTTCTAAATATAAGTTGCTGAAAGCAAATCATGTATAAAAACTAAACTTATTTAAACATAAAGGTCCCCAAATGAAAGAGGCATTGCTGTAATAACTCCATCATTTGAAGAGAAATATGACTGCGCTTCCGCCTATAGAAGGCACAGTGTGCTAGGAATGCATGCGATTACGTCAGATCTCGGCAGGTACGTGTGTAATAGCGCGTGAGCAGCACGTTAAAAGGTATGTTTGCATCATGGATGCCTCCAAACGGTCTCAAAGCGCGGTCGTTCAATTTTTAACAGCGGAAAATATGAGTGCTAGTGAAATCTTTCGTCGAATGCAAAATGTGTATGGCACGGAGTGTATGTCACGATGGTATGTCGATGGTTTAGGGATTTTCGTATTGGAAGAACCAGTACTGCCGACAGGTTACGAACATCCCTCTTACAGCCCAGACCTCTCGCCTTGTGACTACCACATCTTCGGTCCACTCACGAAAGCTCTTAAGAGCCTACGCTAGCCACGCGAAGGAACGCTCAGGCTAATGTTAAATCTATGGGAGGGTTCTTGGCAGATTTCTAGCTCGCATTTTATTTTATTTTTTTTTGTTTTATTTTTTTGTTGCAAAGGATAGCTGAGGTCGATCTCTAGCGTTGTTAGTTTTTACTTTTTTGATTTTGGTTACAGTTTTTTAGTAAGCGAACATTTTCAATTTTGCAACCAGTTTGCACCGGTTCTGAAAGTAAAAGTATCCATATATATAAAAAAATGGAAACAAAATCGAAAAAGCAAAAACTAACAACGTTAGAGATCAACTTGAGCTATCCTATGCAAAAAACATCATTTTAAAATATTAAAATGAGAGCGATTAATTTTCCAAGAACCTTTCCATAGACTTAACATTAGCTTGCGCGTTTTTCCGAATGACTGATGTAGGCTCTTAAGGGACGGCGATTTGCCGACGATAATTAGGTCCACGCTGCCGCTGAAAATTGGTTCCACAACCGACCCTGGAACTTTTTCTCCCAGGGTATCCATCGTATCGTTGACCTCTGGGAGAATTATTTCAACCTACAAGGTGACTTTGTCTACCCTATCTGTTACGTCTCTATTAATTCTTTCTTTTGTATACTAATTTATATTAATGCCATTAAACCATTTCTCAAACTGACTGTAGTGCCATTTTCATTTGGGTGAACCATATATGCAAAAAACCTCTTTTAAAATACGCATTAAATAAAATTTTACTGTATTTCTTAAATTTTTGTTATGGTAATTATTTTATAATTACTGGAATGTATCTATTATTAGAGGTTTATGAAATATTCGCTGTAACTTGTACTTTAAATCAGATGGTACATTTCTTTATATTCACTTAATATTCCCAATTGTTACGTTACAGGAAATACATGCTAAAGTAAATAAATACAAAACGCAGAGTTTACTTTCCATTGATAAAAAATATATATAATTAGTTTCCATAAAAACAAAATTAAATGGAATATCTTTAAAAGATGTAATAAATAATAATGCATTTATTATATACATATGTAACACATATGAAAAGAAAAAGACAACTATATTCATATTACATGCCATAAATCTGTTTATGTGATGTTTACTAAGGAGGCATGAAAAAATCGAAATTTCAATTTCCGATTCGTTATAGCGGGGAAAAGTTGTCTATGGCATTGATAATAAAGATTACAAAATACTGAACCAATTTAACATACCGAGGATTTTTGGTTCTACCAATTGTTCATAGTAAACCTATAGCGTGGGTTTGAAAATAAAATATTTTCAATAAATGTCTAGCTATATTTTAGATTAAAAGCTCCAAAATGCGCTATTCATTAGTGTGCTAAATGTTCTTACGTCATACCTACCCTTTAACTGAATACTTCCATCCAACTGAATATTTTATGCACGATCTAAAGGGTTTTCCTTATTCTAAATTAACTATTATTCTGCTCACGGAGCGGTCTAATGCGCCGTTGTTCTGAAATTGGAACATGTTTAGAAGTTACTTTTTCATATCATTTTCGGTGTATTTACATCCTTAAAAAATATATATCATTACGTAAAATATAGAATACTATATTACCTATATATTAGAAGTAATTAAAAATACTGAACGCTGTAATTAAGTTTAGATTTGTAGTATGCTGATTTATTAAAGGCAAAGTGATCGTTGCAATATTTATCTAAGAATTTAGATTTTTATGTGAAAATATCTTTCCAAATGTTTTTGCTCCTGAATATTAACATTATTTTAATGATAATAAAAATATCAGTTTTCAACTTTCATACAAAATGGGTGACGAATATTCATAAAATATGAATTCGAATAAGATTCTTAAAAATATACAATATTTTAAATAAAAAATGTATTTTTCTTTGTGGATTAAATTAAAAATATATTTAAAAATCGTTGATAACTTTAACTATAGCAGTATTGTAATTAAATTACAATGGAAGTACAATGAAAAAAGAAATAGAAATTTTATTTTAACTTGGATTGTCGTCACATAAGAGGACAAATGGGATAGATGTGTCGCAGACACACTGGGGATTCTTTTTGGCTACAAAATAGCAAATGTTTGCCTCGTGCAGCAATTTGGCGATTTTGGTGAGATTTTGCCTCGTATTTCAAAATAGCTGGGTAATGCCAAAAATGGTGAAATTTGGCTGGCGTGGTAACCTATTGATTTTGGCGAGACTTTGCTTCATTCAGCAAAATAGCTGAATCCGTTGTATTTCTTTGCATTGTAGGTTATTATTATAATAATATATTATGTCTGTGTTTATAATAAAACTTTTGACTGTCTTAATAAACGGTTTCATAAAAAATAAAACTAACATTCTCTTTTCGCATGCTAGGCCTAGCATTTATTAGAAAACGGGGGTTTCTTGCCAAAATGATACACCAAAAAAAAAAAATTCATCAAACCTGGTGTGTCTGCAACATTTGTCCCGAAGATGAATAATATCCACGCAACACTCTTTGTGGTTTAAATTAAAAATATATTTAAAAATCGTTGATAACTTTAACTATAGCAGTATTGTAACTAAATTACAATGGAAGTACAATGAAAAAAGAAATAGAAATTTTATTTTAACTTGGATTGTCGTCACATAAGAGGACAAATGGGATAGAGGTGTCGCAGACACACTGGGGATTCTTTTTGGCTACAAAATAGCAAATGTTTGCCTCGTGCAGCAATTTGGCGATTTTGGTGAGATTTTCCCTCGTATTTCAAAATAGCTGCGTAATGCCAAAAATGGTGAAATTTGGCTGCCGTGGTAACCTATTGATTTTGGCGAGACTTTGCTTCATTCAGCAAAATAGCTGAATCCGTTGTATTTCTTTGCATTGTAGGTTATTATTATAATAATATATTATGTCTGTGTTTATAATAAAACTTTTGTGTGTCTTAATAAACGGTTTCATAAAAAATAAAACTAACATTCTCTTTTCGCATGCTAGGCCTAGCATTTATTAGAAAACGGGGGTTTCTTGCCAAAATGATACACCAAAAAAAAAATTCATCAAACCTGGTGTGTCTGCAACATTTGTCCCGAAGATGAATAATATCCACGCAACACTCTTTGTGGTTTAAATTAAAAATATATTTAAAAATCGTTGATAACTTTAACTATAGCAGTATTGTAACTAAATTACAATGGAAGTACAATGAAAAAAGAAATAGAAATTTTATTTTAACTTGGATTGTCGTCACATAAGAGGGCAAATGGGATAGAGGTGTCGCAGACACACTGGGGATTCTTTTTGGCTACAAAATAGCAAATGTTTGCCTCGTGCAGCAATTTGGCGATTTTGGTGAGATTTTCCCTCGTATTTCAAAATAGCTGGGTAATGCCAAAAATGGTGAAATTTGGCTGCCGTGGTAACCTATTGATTTTGGCGAGACTTTGCTTCATTCAGCAAAATAGCTGAATCCGTTGTATTTCTTTGCATTGTAGGTTATTATTATAATAATATATTATGTCTGTGTTTATAATAAAACTTTTGACTGTCTTAATAAACGGTTTCATAAAAAATAAAACTAACATTCTCTTTTCGCATGCTAGGCCTAGCATTTATTAGAAAACGGGGGTTTCTTGCCAAAATGATACACCAAAAAAAAAATTCATCAAACCTGGTGTGTCTGCAAAATTTGTCCCGAAGATGAATAATATCCACGCAACACTCTTTGTGGTTTAAATTAAAAATATATTTAAAAATCGTTGATAACTTTAACTATAGCAGTATTGTAACTAAATTACAATGGAAGTACAATGAAAAAAGAAATAGAAATTTTATTTTAACTTGGATTGTCGTCACATAAGAGGACAAATGGGATAGAGGTGTCGCAGACACACTGGGGATTCTTTTTGGCTACAAAATAGCAAATGTTTGCCTCGTGCAGCAATTTGGCGATTTTGGTGAGATTTTGCCTCGTATTTCAAAATAGCTGCGTAATGCCAAAAATGGTGAAATTTGGCTGCCGTGGTAACCTATTGATTTTGGCGAGACTTTGCTTCATTCAGCAAAATAGCTGAATCCGTTGTATTTCTTTGCATTGTAGGTTATTATTATAATAATATATTATGTCTGTGTTTATAATAAAACTTTTGTGTGTCTTAATAAACGGTTTCATAAAAAATAAAACTAACATTCTCTTTTCGCATGCTAGGCCTAGCATTTATTAGAAAACGGGGGTTTCTTGCCAAAATGATACACCAAAAAAAAAATTCATCAAACCTGGTGTGTCTGCAACATTTGTCCCGAAGATGAATAATATCCACGCAACACTCTTTGTGGTTTAAATTAAAAATATATTTAAAAATCGTTGATAACTTTAACTATAGCAGTATTGTAACTAAATTACAATGGAAGTACAATGAAAAAGAAATAGAAATTTTATTTTAACTTGGATTGTCGTCACATAAGAGGGCAAATGGGATAGAGGTGTCGCAGACACACTGGGGATTCTTTTTGGCTACAAAATAGCAAATGTTTGCCTCGTGCAGCAATTTGGCGATTTTGGTGAGATTTTCCCTCGTATTTCAAAATAGCTGGGTAATGCCAAAAATGGTGAAATTTGGCTGCCGTGGTAACCTATTGATTTTGGCGAGACTTTGCTTCATTCAGCAAAATAGCTGAATCCGTTGTATTTCTTTGCATTGTAGGTTATTATTATAATAATATATTATGTCTGTGTTTATAATAAAACTTTTGACTGTCTTAATAAACGGTTTCATAAAAAATAAAACTAACATTCTCTTTTCGCATGCTAGGCCTAGCATTTATTAGAAAACGGGGGTTTCTTGCCAAAATGATACACCAAAAAAAAAATTCATCAAACCTGGAGTGTCTGCAAAATTTGTCCCGAAGATGAATAATATCCACGCAACACTCTTTGTGGTTTAAATTAAAAATATATTTAAAAATCGTTGATAACTTTAACTATAGCAGTATTGTAACTAAATTACAATGGGAGTACAATGAAAAAAGAAATAGAAATTTTATTTTAACTTGGATTGTCGTCACATAAGAGGACAAATGGGATAGAGGTGTCGCAGACACACTGGGGATTCTTTTTGGCTACAAAATAGCAAATGTTTGCCTCGTGCAGCAATTTGGCGATTTTGGTGAGATTTTGCCTCGTATTTCAAAATAGCTGCGTAATGCCAAAAATGGTGAAATTTGGCTGGCGTGGTAACCTATTGATTTTGGCGAGACTTTGCTTCATTCAGCAAAATAGCTGAATCCGTTGTATTTCTTTGCATTGTAGGTTATTATTATAATCATATATTATGTCTGTGTTTATAATAAAACTTTTGACTGTCTTAATAAACGGTTTCATAAAAAATAAAACTAACATTCTCTTTTCGCATGCTAGGCCTAGCATTTATTAGAAAACGGGGTTTTCTTGCCAAAATGATACACCAAAAAAAAAAAAAAGATCTCATAAAATCTGGTGTTTCTGCAACATTTGTCCCGAAGATGATTAATATCCACGCAACAGTGATGACTGACGGATCCAGCAAAAAAGACATATACTTCCGCACTTCTTTACTGTCACGTGAACATGTTAAGTTTCTCTGTCACTAATTACCAATCTAAAATTTTATAAAGAGTAGGCTGGAACTCAGATGGGTAGTGTGCTGAGGCTTGTCTCTTTTGTTTCCTGTTAAACGCCATATTCCAATTTTATCTGAAGTTTAAAATGGGTAAGTGAAAAAACTGTGAAGATCCACAGTGGAGAAACTTAATGAATTTCGCCTGAGTTATACGTTTAGCGAAATAAATAAGTATAAAATTTCAGTCACCGTCGTCACTCTGAGGATTTGAGACACTTGTAATGTCACAATGACGTCATATTGTATGATTTTCTATTAGGGAATTCTTAAATGCATCATCCCGATTAAATATATAATTTTTAAGAGTTTCATATCCTTGAACGAACTAAACAAATTTTCTAAGAATGTGAAATAAAATTTTATACAATAAATAAAATTAATTCAATTTAAGAATTATTTTTAAATGTATATTTTCTTGATCAGTATTATTCAAAAAATTTTTAAACAGATTTTCTACTCTGTAAGAATTAAGCATCAATTAACTTTCATTATTTTAATTTTTTCGCGAAAATTTGATTTTATTCGTATATAAAAATAAGAAGGTAATTTTTCTCCGAATTATACTGTCCATTATCATATTTCTTCTGTTTCTAATTACGCTTGAAAACAAATAAATTATGAAAACAATAAAAACAAATAAGCAAAATATTCTATCATGAGATTGTATTTATTTTTATTGCATCACTGTTGATTTTCTTTTAATTTACTAATGACATTCCAATTACTGCATATAAAAAATAACTGATTTAGCAGATAAATAAAATGAAACAAAAGTGTTGTTTTTCAATATGTTAAAAGAAAAAATATTTTCCATTAAGCGGAAGTTTTTGTTTTGTTCATTTTGTTACGTGATTGATTTTCGTTTAATTATATAAATGTCACGAAATAAATTTTAACAATTCCTTTTGCGAAGAATTTTAAATGTGTAGACTATTTTTATATACCGTTTTGAAGAGTAATTTCTATTAAACAAAGCGTTGTCATTTATTATTTCTTTGAGTCTCATAAGTAAGCGACACACAGAATTGTTAAATAAATGATAAATTGTATTGATTATTTTTTCTTTCCTTTTCTTTTTTTTTTAGTTATAAATTAAATTTATCTATTAAAGTCCTTTGTTTTATTTTGGAAGTAATTATTTTTAGTTATTGTGTCATTTGTTTACGTGTTAAACACAGAAAAATGATTAATAAAAAAGCAGAAAATATTCAAAATATGTATTAATTTTTGCTATATTAAAAGTCAACAAACATTGAAGTAGAACCATTTACTGTAAATCCTAATAATTGTTTGATTTAAAAGTAAAAGTTTTTTCCGTATGTAAAATATTTATTATCTGAATTTATAAGTAATTATAAATGTAATTATAAATGTAAATCTATATTTACATTAATTTTCAGAAAAAAATATTTTATTTTTGGAAGTAAACTTACGTTTGAAAATTGTTCAATTAACGCTAACTTTGTTCTGTATATTTTAACTTTTTTTTTCTATCAAAAGACTCGCCTTTGTATATTTTTATCAAAATAGATACAAGCAATTTTGAGAAATCCTCAAAATTATTGCAAATTAAATAATATTTCATGATGCTAAATTCTGAAAAGCATACGTTTATCAATATTTTATATTTATCTATATACCGCTTATCGTAAAATGCAATAACTTGCAAATGGTGACAGATATTAAAACAATTATTGCAGGAGAGTAGTGTACGATGTAGGGAGTTTTTTTTTTTTTTTACTCCGATTCCTGGTTTTATATTCAAATAGCAGTGAAAGCATTAGACGCTCAATCGAGGCCAAAATTTAAATCACCCAGCATTGATGCGAAAGAAGGAGGTTAAATATATGGAGTGAGTTTTATTCACCAATAAAATCTTGTTATTACGGACTGATTATTGAACAAGATTTTGTTAGTGAATGATTCTAACTCCACATATTTAATACCCTTCCTTCGCACCTTTGTTGGTTTATTTCTACTTCTGCCTCGATTGGATTCGTCGCAGCGTCATCTATTCCTGGTATTTTGAACTTAAATCAAGAATTACGGTAAAAAACACCTGACATCTTGCATAACCCTCCTGTAAGATTTTTTTCACCGTTTGAAAGTTACTTCAATCAGTCAGTTAGCAATCAGTCAGTTCATTTTAGGACAAACGGTATGTTTTCAAAACATTTTCTACAAAGGCCAAACAAATAACTACTACTATTACAAAATTAGTAGTTATTAGCAAATATTAGTATAAGGTAAAGCCAAGAGAGATGGAGCGTTCGAAGAGATTGCGCACAAAGAGGGACAGGGGAAAGGGATAGATTGCGCGCGCAGCGACTCAAAGTACTTGTACAACAGTAGTACTGGAGTGAACCTTCTGCACTGAAGGCTTTCTGAATGTGCACGTTGATTGTTTCGAGCGTCTAGGATAAATCACTCTTATTAGTTTTATTTTCCCAAGGTAAGGGCTTGAATTTTCATAATTATTCGTCAGAATTTTTATAGAATGTCAGTAGTACAATATATTTTAAACTTAAACTATTTCTTAAAAGCTACTAACCTAGACTAATGATCGGAACACGAATGATTAATTTTAAAAGCGGCCATGTGTAAATAAAAGGCCACGCAATCTCTCCTACCGATTTCGGGAAGTTTGCGCATGTGCTAATTTGGAGAGATGGCGCGTTTCTATTGGTTTCCATGCTAGGAGAGATTACGCAACTTATTTGTAAATTTGCATAAATTGTAAATTACATGTAAAACACTATGAATGAATTATTTTTAAAACAATTTTCAAAAAACACATAATTATCGAAACCTGTAATTTACTCTTTAAATATTGATGTGATTCCAGACCACGCGTATTTGCTAGGCTGTGATTAAGGCATGAATCAAACTGTCCATGAAACCGTTGTGTTACCATAATAATCCACAACAATCCATTTCAAAAACAGTACTCGTTATAACCACTGAAACCCAAACTTCTCATATTCTACGCCCTTTCTTTCATCTCATTGCATTAGGTACATGCATTTGTTAAACATTAACTTCTGGGGAGTCTAATGTTACTCTTAGAAATACACCTACGAAAGTTTTGTAAAAGATTTTGGCCATTCCAAGTAGTTTAATGTCATCGAAATCACAAACGAAATAGAGTGCAAAGAATGTTGCCAGTCCACAAAATATACATGAAAAAATACTTAAGATGGAAGCAGCTACAAAAAAAAGAAAACAGCTGTAGAGTGCTTCCAGAAAAGTGCGATTAAAAAAAATGAAGGAAAGAAAACGAAGGGCAATGCAGATGAGTGCACTGTATGTCGAGAACTATACCAGGTTACTTCGATCAGTGATTGGACTGAATGTATTACTTGTGACATGTGGTTGAACGAAAGCTTCACCCTTTACATCAATAAGTGTATTGAATGTGGACGACAACTTCGGTCAACAAACAAGAAAATATGGAAACTATGGCTATGAAAATGGACTAATTTTAAGTTAAACGTGTGATACATAATGAGTAACATAATGTTATTTTGTAACCTTTTCTAGGCTTGCTTTTTCTGATTCTTTAATTTTTTTCGTTAATTAAAATTCTTTAATTGTTATTAAAAGTATTTCCTTCTTCTGATTCATTAATCATTAGGTTGAAATATTCATTCCTATGACAACAATATTTGTTCACAAAAAACTTACAACAATTTCAAAATCAGTGTGATTATTATTGTAAACAATTTAATTGTACTTATTATTAATAACAATCTCTGATATCCATGTGCGCATTTTCACCAACCCTTTAAGGACAGATTGTGCAAAATAGCTTTGTTGGTTTGATTACAGCTGTTCTATTAAATTACAGCATAACAACAACAAAAAAAAAAACAACAATGGAAATGCATAAAAGACAAATGAAGTTAAAATTTTTCATGGATTGTTTAACAAAAAAATAATATTTAGATTTTTTATTATTATTTTATTGAATTGTGCGCAGACTCTCCTAACATTACTTTATTAGTAAATTTGGTAGTTATTTACAAAAATAATTACCAAACTAATAATTACTAAGACCAATCCAAAACAACGGCGCACTGCTTTTGTTTTGGGTTAGAATTGAACCCTGTCATATTTTATTTCGCTTGAAGACTTCTGTGTGAGTGTCCGTCTTTGAGATAATATAAGTTATTAAACTTTTTAGCGTATTTAATGCTAGGAAAAAAAAACTCATGAAGAAATTTCTTTACATTTAGAAAACGAGAATGGTGAACATGAAATAAAATTTGCATGTAAATTGAAAATGTTTTTAGAGAAAATTAGTGGAATTCTGTAACGGTTTTTTGTATATCAATATGTGTTAACGAGCTTTAAGGATGCCGTTTTATGTGATAGTACACTACTGTGCAAAACTAAAGCAACAAACGCAAAATGCTAATTTCTGAACACGTGAGTACTCAAACGGAAATTCTATGAAGAGCATGTGTAAAAATGAGGTACTACCCTAACAGTATGGCCAGTGGATGTGAAGCCCCTTTGACGTCACACATGGTTACAAGTGTTACAAGTTCTACGGTGAATCAAAATATGGGATCTTTCACTCGCCTCATTATTACTCACATATGATTTTTATCACTGAAAAGTCACTGTGACTGTTGCTTTGTGATGGGTCACCAGGTGACTTTAGAATGAAGTCTCCTTGTGATTCCCAAGTCACTGTCATTTGAAGACTGAACTTTGAAGTCAATGTGAGCATTGTATTGTGATGAGTCGCCAAATAATGTCACAATGAAGTCGCATGGTGACTTTCCGGTGACCTAGGCTCTATTGTGAAGTCATCATTGCCCTCCTTTGGGAAAATTCACCAGATGATTTCATTTTCTGTCATTTGGGAACTCGTCACAGAACAGCTATTAAGATGACTTTACAATGGAGTTTCAAAATAACAGTCACATGAGAGTCACAAGGTGACTTCATTGTAAAGTCACCTGGTGACTCGTAAAAAAGCAGCAGTCATGGTGACTGTCCAGGGGAGTGACCAAATGAGAGTAAAAATGAGACGAATGAAATATGTCACATTGCTGTTCATTGTAGTGACTGTGACAATTGTGACCATTTGTGATGTCAAGAAGACTTCACATCGACTGGCTTTGCTGCTATGGTAGTACTTATTGCCTACACTTGTTGTTTATGGAATATCCTTTTGCGTACTCACATGTTCAGAAATTAGCATTTTGTGTTTGTTGCTTAAGTTTAGTACACTAGTGTACATTACATGCATATTTAATATCGAAATTTTCATTTACACATTTTAATTCTAAAAAAAAATTAAATATTAATTCTTTTTCACCAAAATGATTTAATTCTATTGCTATTTCTATGGCATAACAATATAAATCATGTTCATGTTAATGCATAAAAATATTCTGGTCCTGTTAAAATTTGTATATATATTAGTTTCTCTTGTCTGAACAGTGACAATACATTGGAGTTTATCAGTTTAATAAATAAAAAAATTCTAATGCGATGTCTAGACATACAGAAACTAAACTGAATGCAATAGTTTAGTAACTATTATAATACTTTATCCCAAAACAACATATCCTGAATACATATATGAGAATTAGTAAAGTACAGAATTTTTTATCTGGAAAATAAATTTCTGCATAATCCCTAACGATATCTGAATTAAAAATTTCACATAAATGCCAAATATTTCAATAAAATACTTATTTCGGTTGTTAAACATAATAATTACGAAACTTTTATAAAATTAAGAACTGTGTGTAGTATTTCGCGGTTTAAGAATATTTCGTTGCTAATCTTATAAAATATATTATATAATGTATTTTGAAAATCTATTTTTCATATAATACTGAATATATTATCATTACTTATAAAAAGATATTTTACTCATCGAATATAATAAAAACAAAAACGTCTTTGGAATATATTTATCCTATTTATTTATATAATCACTGTATTAAAAAAATTGTTTGTTGTTTTAACTTTAAACACATCTTTTCTACGTAGATTACAAAAAAAAAATTATATACTAAATCCCAACAATTTATTACGCATACAACAGTGGACACAAGTGGACTTGATATTTCTAATAAGCCCACTACTAATCTACACTGTAAACAAAAACAGATGTTTATAATTTAAGAACATATTAATTCAGACAATTAGATACACTAACCCAACATGAGTGAAAAATTGTCCGGGGACAGGATACAAACCTCGGAACTTAAGCGTAACATGTTGATGCTCTGCCTCGAATCTCATATCGTACACTTTGGTGGTCGCACGTCGGTAGCTGTGGTGATGTGGGAGATATGGTGTTTGAAAGTGGTAATAGGGCACTAGTGTCATAGGGCATTTTTCTGTTTCGAACAAATTGTTCTAAAATATGACAACGTCTTCAACGTGAAATGGTTCATTAAACTTAATATGAACTAATTAATATATAGATAACTAAGTAAGATTATTTTGCATCCCTTAGTGGTGGAAATGGAAACTAAACATTCTGGCAGCAAGTGCGTAGCACTCCTTCTATATAATGCCGAAAGCCGCGGGGGCGAGTGCCGGAGTTTCGTTCGGAAAGAAGTTTGTTTAGAACAGATGTCCCGACAGAAATCCGGACAAAGCCGGACGGATCAGCTAGTTCATAATAATAGTATCCTAAAATCTCCAGATTTTCCAGTTTGAGAAAACTGATTAACACACTGTAAAATCTCTGTCGAAACGTTTCCGAAAACAGCTGGATCAATCGAAAGGAACTCTTATTTTATAAATGACACTTTAATACTCGAAAATATAGTGGATTGTGAAGTTTCTAATGATAAAGAACGGTTTTCGGACTCTTGGGTAATTCGGAAGACCTTGTTGCATATTTTAGTTCGTAATTATATTATATTTTCGTAGATTAGCATTCGTTAGTCTTATTTTTACCGAGTAATACATAACTGTTAACAGACATAGACTATTTTAAATAATAATACTTCATACCAATTTAATTTAAAACTTTAACATATTACATGACATACTACCTGTCTATAAGAAATATTAATCACTATTGAGAAGTGTCCTACTAAAACCTGATACATTAGTACAAATATTTTAAGTGTTAGAGATCATTCTGTTGCCAACCTTTGTTAAGTTTTTACCTCATTTGTAAAAATCATTTATTTCACTACAAGTATTTTTTTATACGTGCTAAAGCATCTAATAATGAAGCACATTTCAATAAGGAAATAAAATTATTATAAAAAACTTCTAAAAGAATCACATATAAGTTTTAATTTTATTTTCCAGACATAACATATATGTTGGTTGAAATGTGACATGTGAATTATTTGGAATTATCTGGCAGTAACAAACACGTAGAAAAAAATGAAGCATTATTATGTATGAAAATTTAAGTCTCAAAATTACCTGTATTCTAGCAGTAAGTTGACGTCTATTATTTATCCAGAGTGGGTATTTCTCTATGACATATTCTATATATATATATATATATATATATATATATATATATACATATATATATATATATATATATATATATATATATATATATATATATATTTTTTTTTTTTTTTTTTTTCGGAAACGCATGAAATTTGCAAGTGTTCTTAATTCAGAAATTTTGTAATCGCAAGGCCACAAATTTTTTGATAAAGACAGAAAATCTTTCAGAAAATACAGTCAAAGTCGGCACTTTGAACCAAATTTCTAACGCCACAGCACAAGAAAGAGGGAAAACGTGTCGTCACGTGACACGAATCGCTTATAACTCGATAATTAATTAATTTATAAAATAATAATAATAAAATGAGAAACTCATTTCGGTTCCCAATCGCTTCAATAGTCAGGCCTGCCAATTTTATGCCTTTCCGTTTAAAATTGAGTCAGAAAACTTTCGCGTTGTTGAACATGTCACTTGTGGAATATCATTGATTACGAAATAAATAAACAAATGTTCTAAATATGTTTGTACAATTATATTTTATACATAATATATTTCATATATCTTTTTAGTCCACATGAAATTCATTATGGTTTTTACTAACACTACAAAAAGCTGCCTTGTTTAGTTATATTTCAGTTGAAAACTTTATATGCAGAATAATTTTTTTTACTGACCTGTTCTATGAAAACAGTACAGGATGTCGAATTTGTGTACAAAGAGGAACAGACCATGACTCTGAATAATAAAAAACAGGGAAGGGATGTGATACAGATGTCTAATGAGCAAAAATGTTTTTTCGTTTTATCTCATTTCAGGGCTCGTGTATCAAAGATATTCTGAAGGTCGTCTACAGATTTCTAGATAAATAAGGACGTTCACGGGAACAATAAAACTATACGTAAAAGGAGACATATATACAGGGGTCGGATATCCAACTCCCGACGAGCGTAAAAATGTTCTAGTACTGGATATGTGTCTTCTTGCTATAACGTCAAAATAACGTATGGAGGCAGATATACAGGGGACGGATATCCAACGCTCTCCTCAAAAGTAAAATGTGATAGCATTGGATATGTTCCCCCTTGATATGTGTCTTTGTCTACTGCGACGTCAAAATGACGTATGGGGATATATATACAGGGGTGGTCGAATATCCAACTCTCGACTAAAGTAAAATGCTCTGGCACTGGAAATATGGCCCTTTCAATTGTGACGTCAAAATTACGTATGGGGGCACATATATACAGGGGACGGATATCCAGATCTCGACGAAAGTAACATTATCTGACATTGGATATGTGCCCCCTTCTGGTATGGGGCAGACATACAGGGGTTGGATATCCAACTCTCGACAAAAGTGAAATGCTCTAGTACTGGATATGTGTCCCCTTCTGCTGTGACGTCAAAATGACGTATGGGGGCAGATATACAGGGAACAGATATCAAGTGACTCGTTTTATACAGACCTTCAAAATGTTAGACGTCAGATTAATTTTCTTTTTAATTCTCTATTGACGTAATATTAAGCTGCTTTCAGTATTTACACATACTAATACTCCTTGTATTATTGAAAAATGTTTAAAAATTTTCGTTTTTTACCACTATGTTTTCATATTAATCTTTTTTTTTTCAATTGGTGAAACTTTTTATTTCATTTTCATTTTCCAAGTGGAAATCTATCAATAGAAAATTAATTATTGTAAAAAGAATTTTATTGTGGATTTTTAATTGTTGGCAATTGCTATAAGGAAAAATGTTTAAATTTAATAGGAAAAGGCTGTTAGATTTTTGGTTTTTTATCTCTATATATTAAAATAATACGCTTTTTTCAAATTTTATGATTTTGAGCTTCATAGTAGGTACACAAGAACGGAAAATTTAATGACTGTAAGCTATATAGTTTCTGAGAACTGGCTCTGTGACAGACAGACAACCAAGCGGGACTAATAGGGTTTCGTGAGATGAACGAAACCCTAAAAACGAGTTTTCCTGAATAAACGCAAGTCTGTCTCTCGGTTCATCTAAAACCAATTAACATCATATATTAATTTTTTTTAAAATCGTTTGGGTCATTTTGGGGATATAGATTTGCACTTTAACACCACCACAACATTACAGAGCCATTTTCAAGTTAAAATGCATTTTCATATCTAAAAATATACTGTAAGTAGAAATGCATAAATTTCAGAATAGGATTAGACAGCAAATATAAAACTGTTTTGAAAAAAATCAGAACAATATGTCATGCATTTGCTGAGCTATTAAAAAGCAGTTTTTTGCGTTTCTTTTGATGTGAAATTTGCTGTATCTATGAGTGCCGCGGTGTTCTACAATTTTGGTCTTATGCTGCGTCACCGGACATACTATCGTCTGTGATGATTGCTTTCAATAATAAGGGTACAAAAACATGTGTTTAGCACGTGCTGCACTTGAAGCATAGAATTGATTTTCTATAATTGAGCATATATGTTCCGTAATAACTAATATATCTCAAAGTATTTATTATAATAATTATTATTTATACAGCTGCCTTTTTTACCGATGATCTTTTAACCTAAATTCGTTAAGACAGAATCATAAAAGACCAAAAAAAGTTATTTTATTTGAGTAGGTTTCCGTTTTAGGAGGTATAGACATTGTATTCCATTCTTTGTTTTCGGGAAGAAGAAGAATCATTTCTCTATCTTAATTAGAAATGGACAAAAGGTTTAAAATGTATTTGGTTATCTCTAAAACTACATATTTTTTTAAGGAGTCATTTTTTGGAAACTTAAAAATAACTACACCTTAACAAGATGGCAGACGGAACATATCGTGACTCTCAATTAAAAGGCGCCCAATTTCCGATATAATGAAATTATTTAAATTGTGCAACAATCATAAAATTTCAAAACTGTATTTGTATGTTTACAAATTTAAGAATGTTTACAGGTTTACGGATTTTAAGCATAAACACAGAAGCAATAAATTTGTTTATATTTATAGCTTATTGCTGGAAGAAATTTAAAATAAAATGTTATAATACTGAAAAAGGATGTGAATTAATTTTCACTTTGCTAAACAATGCATAAACAACAGAGTGAAAAACGTGTCTAGACTGGTTATCGAACCCAAATTCCCTGGTATAGCGCAACAAGAGCTTTACAATTTAAGCCATCTGAACGACGTCCAGTCTGGCATTTTTCACTTATACGTTGGAAAGGCTGCAACATCGCCGCGCAAGATGGAATGTCATACATGAGCACACTACCTACTGCTGTCCATGAGACGAATAAATTCCCAGCGTCGGATAATATTTAAATTTCCAATTAAGATTTCAGCAGGACTGAAACTGTGCGTAAATTTAATAACACTAACAAAGGATGTGGAATTAATTTTCACTCTGCTAAACAACGCATAACCAGCATAGTGAAAAATGTGTCCAGACCGGGGATCGAACCCTGATACCTTGGTATAGCGCACCAAGTGCTTTACCATTTAAGCCATCTGGATAACGAGGTTGCACCCTTGCATGTGTTATAAGTGAAAAATGCCAGACTGGGTGGCTATACGTTGTTGAGCAAAGTGAAAATTAATTCACACCCTTTGTCAATGTTATTAAATTTACGCGCAATTTCAGTCCTGCTGAAAATTTAATTGGAAATGTAGATATTATTCGATGCTGGGAAGTTATTCGTCTCATGTACGCTACTGGGTAATGTGCTCATGTTTGATATTCCATCTTGTGTTGCAAGGTTGCAGCCAAGCCAACGTATAAGTGAAAAATGCCAGACTGGATATCGTCCAGATAGCTTAAATGGTAAAGCCCTTGGTACGCTATACCTGAGTATCTGCGTTCGATCCCCAGTCTGGACATATTTTTCACTCTACTGCTTATGCGTTGTTTAGCAAAGTGAAAATTAATTCACATCCTTTACCAGTTTTATTAAATTTACGCGTAGTTTCAGTCCTGCTGAAAATTTAATTGGAAATTTACTTATTAATGTTTAATATCTCTTATAAAAAATAAGAAGTTTTGCTAAAAAATAGAGAAATACTTATAAATGGCATTTTTTAATGAGAACAAAGACCCTAAACATAGAACACTTTATTTTAAAGCATTTAGGGGGGGGGGGACGGTAATGCAGAACACTTTATTTTAAAGGTGACAGAGGACTAATACACATAATACTTAATTTTTATGTATTCTGAGGACTCATACACATAAAACTTTATTTTAAAGTATTCTGAGGACCCATACACAGAGCACTAAATTTTAAAGGATTCAGGGGACTCATACACACAGCACTTAATTTTAAAGTATTCTGAGGACCCATACACAGAGCACTAAATTTTAAAGGAATCAGAGGACTCATACACACAGTACTTAAGTTTAAAGTATTCTGAGGACCCATACACAGAACATATAATGTTAAAGGATTCAGAGGACTTATACTCAAAACACTTAATTTTAAGGTAATCTGAGGACACACATTTAGTAAGTTTTATTACCATGGTTCAGTGGACCATCTTTTCTCCCTCATACACAATTATACACTGATACATAACCAGAAAACAGCAAAACCCTCCAACTGAGGACAAATTTTATAAACCAATAAAAATTTGTACAATTCATAAAAATGCTTAAAGACGACGGAAAATGACTTTTTTCTATCCGAGGACGTCCTCGGATCCCTGTGCGTCCTCAGTCAGCGGGTGTGTAAACCTGTTTTCGTCCGCGCTTCCCCTGAAACACGAACCCACACACACACACACACACACACACACACACACACACACACACACACACACACACACACACATATATATATATATATATATATATATATATATAACAACATTTTAATTTCCATACCCTATTAAATTTATTGTATAAAAGATTACTTTTATTAATGTTCAATTTACAACCCTAGTTTATTAAAATATTTCATTTCTAAAAAATATTCTATTACTGTCCATATTTAAAGCATTTTTTATCCTAATCTACTTAAATTTATTTACTTTTATTTTCCGACAAATAAGATGCAAAATTCACATTTCATCAGAATACATCTTAAAATATTGTTTTGTTAAATTCTTTACTGTATTAAATATTTCCTATTTATTCCCGCGTATTATATTGCGTTTAATACTCTTTTATTTCTTTTAGTCTGTGTAAATTCATCATTTTCCCTCTCCTAACAGTCTAAAATAATCATTCTTTTAAATTGTTTTTGATACGCAAAAACTGAAACTTATTCTTTCAGGTTTCCACGTTTTGTAATTTCCACGATGTCCTAGAAAACTCTTTTTCCGCCAGAAGCACGGAGAGACTTATTTCTTCAATATTAATTTCCCGATAAAAATGAGTGCGAGCAAAATTTTAACATACATTGGGTAAAGTAGGTCACGTGTTACGAATTTCTTCTTGCTCATCTTCGCTTAAAACGAACTGACACAGAGAGAGAGGAGGATTTTGTCGTCGAAGTGATTGTTAAAATAAAATGTTGCCGGCGTTCTAGTATGTTTTAACATAGATAATTGCTAAGAGAGAGCAATCCCCTGGAATTTAAATATGATTAGATTTAAATAAATCAATTCGACTGTCATCGTGTTCTACTTTCCGTCATTCTACATACTACTCCGGACTACATATGCGTAAAGTTCATAATACGACTGCATTAATTTGGAGATGCCATGTTTTTTTTGGACTGTTGTATCGAGCTAAAACAATAGCAGAATGCAACATATATATATATATATATATATATATATATATATACAGTGGCGGACAAAAAAACTGCATCACCTGCGAAAAAGAGGAAAACGCGGCAAGTAATGTTTTTCAAGTACAAGTTTTATGGAAGAGTGATACTTTTACGATAAAATACAGTTGTAGGATTAATCTCAATTAAATTTTATTGGGATTTATAAATTATTTACGCATAATTATTTGGAAAAATGGAAAAAAGTGAAAAACGCAATATTTAAAAAAACTTGGAACAAAGTAATAGATGCACAAATTCTGTAGTTGATGTAAATTCTACATAACTGCAGTCATATTATATATACTTAGATGTGTATACATGCATAAGGATCACTTCAGTATTTAGTAGATCCTCCACGAGCTGCGATGTCAGCCTTGCACCGGTCCAGCATAGAATATATCAACTTCTAAATGTAATCCTGGCCAATTTCATGCAATGAGATCCTAATAATGCTTTCCTGCAGTTTTATCTTAGTAGCAGGCTTCTGAGCAGAAATTTTTGAACTATTATATGCCAACAATTTTCAATGGGATTCAGGTCAGGACTATTCCCAGGCCATTCCAAAACTCTAATGCCACAATTTATCAGTTAGGTTGTCACCTAAAGGGAGAAAATTGGGTGAAAATTATTTTTCCAATATCCTTAATGTTATGGAGATTAAAACTTGTAAATTAGGCAACAAAATAATGTATGAATAAGTTAGATTGTACTTACTGATTTCGCTGTATGGCAGGGTGCAGAGTTCTGTTGAAAAATACAATTTCTAGCACCTTTAAAATGATCCTTAATAACTGGTTTTAAACACTGCTCCAAAATCTCGGTATAAACGGATGCATTCACAGTTCCAGTAATAAGTTTCAGACGTGCAAATCCTTTGCTGGATATACATACCCAGACCATTTGGCTGATTGGGAATTTTACAGTAGGCGATATGCAGTCTGGATGATAAGCCCCACTTTTACGTCTCCGAATATACCGCTTACCATCAGATTCATGTAGGTTAAACTTAGATTCGTCCGAAAAAATTACTGAACCCCACAGAGCCTTTGTCCATGATTTGTCCTCTTTCGCCCAAAAAGGTCGTTTCTGCATCTTTTTTTTTTTTTTTTTTTTTTGTAAGTAAAGGTTTTTTCTGTGGGCGATACGCATGCAAACCGCATTCCACAAGGCGTCATTGGATAGTTCTTGCGCTTCAATTAACACCACAGACTTTCTCAAATTCGACTTTTAAGTTAGGATCACTTGCATGACGATTACTTATCGTTAGAGACATCCGCTTCAGATATCGATCATCAGAATTTGTGTTCTCCCTCTTTCAGCCCGATCCAGCCTTTCTCTCAACATTACTAGTTTCACGTTCTAATTTAATCGTCCTCCAAACTATCGATTGATTGCAACCGATTTTTTTGGCGATCACACATGTCGAATATCCTTCTTTAACTAAAGCAAGTATCGCACTTTTTTTTCTTGCGTCGATTGAACATACGAAGCCGTCATTTGACCACTTAAAGAACAAGACAAATGGCCGTTTTTACCTTTTTCCGCACTATTTTTAAAAATTTGATGACGCAATACTTCGTAAGGTGTATATTATTCAATAGGAATGTAGAATGATATCTTATCTTGCTTTGCAGCAACTAAGATTAATTTATTTGAACGAAATAATTCATTAGCATTACAAAATGTTAATCTTTCTAGGTGATGCAGTTTTTTTGTCCGCCACTGTATATATATATATATGTAATATCCTAAAATATTCTAAATATATAAATCAGTTTAAATAGTTTTTTCTTATTTATAAAATGTACCGTTTAAAAATATTTTGTACTTGTTATTAATACATGAAACTGTGCAATAATTGAATCCAACGTCTCTTATTGTTAACTAATGTTAATTCAATGAAAAAAGGTGTCCATTATTTTTTTAAAGCAAGATTTTTCAATTCAATCTTCAGTTATACTTATTATTTAATGTTTAATTTTACTTAGATGTCTCGGGTATTTTTAGTGTGGGATGACTTCATTTGTAAACAGAATCGTAAATGTATAGAAAACAAGCTACTTCAGAAAAGCTGCAAATCATTAATTATTCATGAAGTGTAAAAGCTAGATATTTGATAGTGGCTAATAAGCTTTTTGTTCACATAGTAAAATCCAATTTAAATGAAAGTTCATGCATTGCTTCTGTTATTTGTGATCTAAATGCATTAAAGTTTGTTTACAGACATTTAAAATGCTGCTTTTACAATAACATTCTCAATACATAGTAAAAAAAACGTATTATAGTTTTTTTATTATACAAATGTGAAAAGAAACAATTTAGATACATAAGAAATAGTATGCTTTTTGAATAAAAATTTTAATTGTATTTTTAAAAGTTTAACATTCCCTAAAATGCTTTAAATATCATGCTCGTAATTAGGTTATATGACGTATAAAAATATTTTATAATTAAAAATTAAGATATTTTAGTTAAAATGTACATATTTAATAAAATAAATAGAAATGAAAAGATACGTAAATGTAGTTTAACTATTTTTTTTATTTGATTTTGATTTTTTATAATAATAGATTAAATTATATGTGTGTGATATATAATACAGAAAGATACACAGCAATGAACCTTGACGTGTAACATAATTGACGATATATTCAAGTGATATTTCAATTCCAGTAATAATTACTAAATGGGTTAGTAACTTAACTTCAAATACGGACATATAAATTTATAATAATTCAAAATGTATAAAAATAGAATAATTAAGTATATACAAAATTGTTCCGGTTTAAATTTGTTATTTAAGTTTATTTTAGCAATTAGTTGTGTTAGTATAATGAAATGTTTTATAAACATAATTTGAAACAGATAACATTAATGCATAACATAAATATCTCCACACTAAGAATTTAAATTTAAAACTATGTCTTATAAATTACCCTTTTTTTTCTATCGAAATGATAATGGTTAGCAATTCGATTAAAAGAATCACTCAATGTGATCACTCAAATTTTCAAATGTTATGCTGGATTTTTTTTTCCGTTCGTTAATTAAATTTGTGACTCATATTCAGTCAGTTCATGATTTTTACGAAACGGTGTGCGTAAAATATGGTATTTTAAACTAAAAGATATCTGTAAAACGCAGTGTGGAAATAAAGTAGCGATTATTGAAAATAATAAATGAAAGGAATTTTATTTTTATAAAATATCACTGTTTATTTTCTCTTTTGAAGGACTTAGTAGATTATTGGGATATTCAATTCCAATAGAGGATCACATTAATATTAATCCCCATAATATTTTATAAAACAGGCCTTTGATGTAGAAACAAAATACCTGCGAAGTAACAAAGTAACCTTTCTTAAAAATATTGAAATAAATTGTTTGCTTTCTATATGTGACCTGATAATTTTAAAGATTATGTTTGAATTTATCAAAAATATACGGAAAAGATAAAGCTATTTTAAAAATATACAGATAGATTCATATCAAACACGAATATAAGTTTTATTTCTTCTTATTTTTCACCAAAAACATTTTTATTAGCGCTGTAAAATTAAGGAAACTTTTCTGATATTATTGTTGTCAGTGAAACTTCCGCATTTTTCACAATTCTTTTCATTTAGTGAAAAACAGAAATTTACTAGACATTCATCACACTTATCTGTCAAAGATCTACTGAAATACATATTCGAAAATTGTTAACACATTTACAAATTCATCTACATACGAATTACATAAGAAATGAAAATACGATAATAGTACTAGCATCGTAATTGCCAGCATAACTTTGCTAATTTTACAAATATTATTACAATGATGGATAAAATGTCGTAAGGAAGATTTTACAACATATCTTACGCATGTAAATAAAAGTAGTTGTAAATCCTGAAAACAAATCTTAGTTCGAATGTTGTAATATTTTCAGTATTATATAGTAAAATAACTGTACAACAAATTAAACAGAGATTAAACTGAGAAAAAAGAGAATGGCTGCTTGAGAGGTTAAAACAAAAATTGTAAAAACTTAGAAATTCTCTTATTTAAAGGACTTAAACTTATATAACTCAAATTTTTTAAATTCATTTTATATTATAAAACTAAGAAAAATACAAAGATAATTTAGATTATTCTTAAAGATTTTGGATAGCTACTGCTTTTGATTTGCAAAACATAAATATCGTATATTTTTAATGCTAATTGGTATTAAAATAGACTAATTCTTTTAATTAAAATTTTTGTAATTGTTCATTTGTTAAATTTTATGATCATAAAGTATTTTTAATACAGTCGAACCTCGTTAACACGAAATCGCCTAAAGCGAAATTTCGCTTAACACGAAATAATACTGAGGTCCCGTCAGATAAGTCTGCAAATGAATGTTAATTAATTCGTTTAACACGAATTAGAATTTCGCAAAATCCCGCTTTAGACGAAAACTTTTTTTACTCTAAAGTCAAAACACGATTCCTTACGCAAAGTTTTGGATATTTCAAACTTACATGTCACATCCTTTTGTTAAAATGGATTTTTTCCCATGGTTTGAAAAATATCTAAAGTTGAAAAGGGTTTCAGAAAATAGTGAAATTCTGAATTCCTTTCTAATCCCTGCTTTTCTTTGTCTGTGATATGCAGAAGTGTCCCCACTCTAACTATATGAGCTATAGATCGGTCACAATGAAAGTTTGGGTGAAGGAATTTCTTTTTTAAAAGTGATTGTTCCATTACTCATTTGACTGTATTCACAGAGGCATAAAACATAAAAGGGGTTTCCGAAATCCCCTATCTTCAAGTGAAAGAAGTGACAATCCTTAATGCACTACCTGACTAACATAATTGAAACTCTGTTCGCACTGTTCGCAGTTACTCCGTAGAATTCGATGAAAGATGTGTCGAAAACTGTAAACTGTATCTTTAAAAACTAAGCAAAAAATTTTAAACGAATTCAGCGATAAAGTACTGAAAGAATAAAAAATTGCAGCAAAGTACGGGGTACTCAATAACACACTCTCCACGATTTTAAAGATTCGTGAGAGGATTGAAGCGACTTGTAGTGTGAGTCAATTCGAACCATTAAGAAAACCAATGTGTACAGTAAAGAATGAAAAAAATTAAATTTCTCTCTTGCGTTGGATAAAAGAGGCAAAAAGCCAGGATATTATTTTATCTGTAGCAGTTTGCAAGGAAAAGCAAAGGCTTTTGCTGATGCTCTCGGTGAGAGTGATTTCACATGATTTTCTAACGTATGACTGACTACATTCAAAGAGTGTCTTAGAATTGTCTGCAAAAATATATGTGGCCGAAAAACTGGGAAATTTTCAGAGTACATTTGCATAGATGAAGATGTACTGATCTCGGATGTGACAACAGACGAAGAGATAATTGCTGCTCTAGCTAAAAAAAAAAAAAAAAAGACAACATCGAAGTGTCAGACGAGGATGAAGAAATCGACATAGAACGGAAAAGTTTTGTGTTATTAAATTAATCTACTGCAGTATTGAAAATTGTCTAAAGTTTCCTTATGGAACAAGAAAGTGCTTACCGAGCTTTTACAAATTAGATTAAGTCGATACATTCTTAAAATATATACTCTACAAATATTCTAGCAAAAGTCAATAACAGAAAAAAAAAATGATTAGCAAGTCAATAAATTTATTATCGCCTAAAATGATGATCAAATTGTTTTATTTCTTAGTTATATTTTCTATTTCTTATTAATTTATGCTTTTAAGAGCAGGGTTATATTTGTAGGTTAATTTATTTAGTTTTTATATCTAAGATAAAACCACTATTTTGACGGTTAACACGAACTTTCGGATAACATGAAAAAAATTCGCAGTCCCTTCAATTTCGTGTTAACGAGGTTCGACTAGTTAGTGATTTCGTATTTTTAACAATTATAAATAAGGTTATATATCATCGTTTTATTACATATTAATACTTATTTCAAATAATGTGAAGGGAATTATTTTTGCCCTCATATTGAATGCCTTTAATGTATGATTGTTTATTTTAAAGAAATATAAAATATTTGGAATATTGATATGCTTTTCTCAATATCTTCAAAGCTTATTTATGCTTTAAGACAACACAAATATTTGCTATTGGCATAATTTTAACGATAATTTCTTATTGTTCAATATCTTTAAATATTTTAGGCATATTTTGATAATATGTACTAATTGTATGGAACTTGAAACCAAACTCAATGTAAACTATATTTTGAATATAAAAAAACAATAGAGTAAAATATTCTTAATACAAACACTTTTGTTATTGTAACTCCAATAACAAATATCTCAAATAATCTGTCAAAAACAGATTTTAGTCTTTACACAAAGAGATGCACTGCTTCGCAAGATTTAATTATGTTTTTCCCATATCCAACAATGCATTTATACCATACACGAGGTAAATTGTTTTGTATGATCAATAAATTGTAAAATAAAACAAGAAATATCTGTAATTGTCTCTTGTATGTTCAAAATTACGCAGTATCATAAAAAATATATTAGTATTCTGTCATTATATTGAATTTAATCAAACCAGAAGTTTAAGAGAAATTGTATTAGATACACTCATTATTTTTACAGAACATCTGTTAAACCTTTAAAAGAAAAGGGTAAATAAGAACTGACAATGTTTATTCGAAAAGTGTGTATCGAAATCTACAATATTAATAAAATATGTAAAATATATTAATACTTCTATTATCTTAAGAGTATAATTATAACTTTATAGATAAAATTTGCTAAGTAAATGGGAATGTTTTACAACTACTTTTCTTTAAAAAAAAAACATAATCATTAGAAAACAATTGCGATGTTCGAAGCGATGTTAAAGGGGAAAAATGTTTATTGAATGAAATCAGTTTTAATTTGTTAGTAGTTTGGTTTTGGGTTATCATTTTGCATATATGTAATAATAACACATTTGCTGTAAAATTTTATAAAAAATGTTATGTCGTTAAGAGAGAAATATTTCATAAACTTCTATGTGTTAAACGGTTTAACATCCTGAAAACATTTTAATCAAAAACCGTGTATACATGGCATTTTGTAAACAATTTGATAATCTAAGCACCACATAACTTACTAAATTTTATGCCTGGTATAAAACACATGATATAATTAAAAATGGTTTCAATGTAATAACGACCTAAAGTATCATATTCTAATTTTGTATACACATGTATGGACAACACATTTTATTACAAAACATGCGATAATATGAGGGGCAATAAAAAAGTTCCAGGAATTTTATTGTAACTCTTTATTACCACAGTATAGATATACATTTACTTAATCGCCTTCAAAGTAGGCTCCATCAGAACACACAAACATGCTACACCACTCCTACCATTTCTGAAAACACGGATGAAAGTCCAGTTTTGATATCTTCCCAAGTTTAACCGTGTGTCGTGTTGGCTTTGCTGCCGTCTACGGTGTCAAAACGGATGCCATTGAGGCCCATTAAGATCTTGGAAAAAATCTATAAATCCGATGGTGCTAGATCAGCTGAAGAGGGAAGCTGGTGGAGGAATGTCATGTGCTTTACTGCGAGCCATGTCTGCACAACAATCGATGTGTGGGAGAGAGTATTGTCGTGATGCAGTCAGCAACATCCTTGCCTTATGACTGGACGTTTTCTTCGGATTGCCTCATTCAGTCTTTTCAAAACTTGCACGTATAAAGAGCTGTTAACGGTTTGTCCAGCTGGTACAACTTCAAGGTTCTCGATACCTTCGATGTCGAAAAACGTAATGAACACCACTTTTGTTTTGGATTTCACATAACGTAATTTAATTGGTCGTGGAGAGGGCGTTGTGTGTAAACATATAAATTAGTCATATTGTGGTATTAAAGAGTTACAACGAAATTCCGTGAACTTTTTGACTGCCTCTCTACTGCCTACAATAAAATATTTATAACTACAGATGAGTAGGACAAATATATATATCTAAAAATTTACATCGAAAAATTACTGAGTGTAGATCATGTTGTTTAAAAAAACTTTATATGAACATGTAAAAATATATATGTATACTTTTTTTGTAGCGCAGAGACGTTTTAGTAAACCATTCTAGTGTAGAATTTTTTTTCTAAATGAATCTACCTTAATTAACTACAAGAATTCAGATTACAGACCACAATGTATTATAAATATTTTGTGCAGCCTAGTACCTACAATAAATGATACACATCATTTAAAAGAACGAAAGTGATAATAAATTTTCTTAATGCAATAAACGTCAATAAATATACAGATTCCAGTGTGTTTAAAAACGTATAATTATATTAAATAGCTTTAGAAGTATTTATTTATCATAGTTTAAAGTGTATCGAAGTTAATTTGTTTAAATGTGTAGAAGACTTACATATGCTTTTAATAAAATTTCTAAAAAGAAACATATTAATATTTCTCTGAAAATATATGTTTTTTTATCCTGCAATGCTTAAATTATTACAGTACAGACAAGCAAACGCGCGAACATATAAACATGCATAATTCCCAAACAATTTAGAGCTGTGTTGAAAAAATATTTGATTTAAACAAATTGATGAGATTAATTTCATAAGTTCCTCAATTTATATGATATTTATTAGTAAGAAGGAAAACTGACTTTATACTTAAATTTGTATTTTTGATCATATTGTATTTTAAACTTCTAATATTTATAAAAAATGGTACAAGTAAATAATTTTAAATACCTAGCCGATACATATATTTATTGTCTTGGATGAAGTTCGTAGTTATCTTAACACTATCAGAAAGGGGTTAAATAAACTGTAATTTTATATCAGTGAGAGATTCAGTAGTTTTCATTCCAAACCATTCATGCAACAAATGTATTATTACAGGAAACACAGACAACTCTATTCTTAGAGATGCAAAATTTCAGGTGTACTGTAGTCGAGATATTGTAATAACAGTCTAAAATAAATAAATAAAAAAATATTTTATGAAATCCAATAAAAACTGAAATGTTGGACATTCTAGTCTTTAAACAGATTATTTAGCTCACCATTGTTTGCCGATTGCTTAATTTGTAGTCAATTCTTTCCTTAAAATCGTGAAGAAAATAAGACATATACATGGATACCACTATTTTTATTATACGGCGAAGTATTACTTATTGAATAGGGTGATAATATTACTTAAATATATATCATATTTAATTATTTATAACAGCTAGTTCTGTGTATTACAGCATTCCCTTCCTATTCTTCCAGAATAAACAATTTAAAATTAAATTGCGTAGGTTTCTCAATAATAAGAGATATTATGTTTTAGAATATATTTTTAAGTAAAATGTTTACATCTTTCGACATTTGAGGAAATTCTAAATAAAAAAATTTAAAATCATAACAAAACTACTCTTTTTCGAATTTGAATAAATTGGTAAAATAATAATTATAATAATAATAATAATAAAATAACGAATTGTAAACTGTTATGCAATACAAGATTATAGAGTAAGTATTTTATTAAAATAAAATCAGTACAATAATTAATATTTACCATTTATATTATTATATACCGAAAAATGTGAAATATATTAAAATGCAATCTTAAAAAACTGGATAAGGATTGAATATTTCCTTAGCAGCAAAGACAGGTTTTGTTTTGCTTATATATATATATACTAGCTGGGAAGACCGAGCTAAGCTCGGTTAAAAATAGCCAAACTTTAATCTTTTCGTTGACTTCTAAGTCTTTTGCAGATCGCAAGATAGCGAAATATCGTCAAATTTAGCGACATTCTTTAATTTGGCGCCAAGCATGCGATTTGGCATTAGTAAAATTAAAAGTAGATTTTCCCGCCAAATCCCGCCAAAGTCGCGAACGTTTCGCCAAATTTGGAAAAATGTTGCCAACATTACGACTTTGCTTACTGCCAACTGTTCATCAACTTAATAACTGTTTCAACCTTCATACTCATTGAAATACATTGACCCGTAATGACCCCAAAAGGACCCACTAAACGAATTTTCTCGAACATGTGACCTAGCCCAATGGTTTTCTGGTGCCCCAAAATGGTTTGTTACAAAATTTCGTAAAAATCGTTTGAACCGTTTTTTAGATAGAATTAGCTTGACCCTGACCCAAAATGACCCAAAATGACCCACTAATCGAATTTTCTCGAACACGTGACCTAGCCCAATCGTTTTCTGATGCCAAAAACGGTAGGATACAAAATTTCGTCAAAATCGTTAGAGCCGTTTTTAAAATAAAATTTGCATAACCACACACAAGATTTTCTCGTATTATAATATCATAGAAACTCGACAGAGTTTCTCGCCAAGCAAAAGAGACAGCAATGCATTGAACCGTAAATGAAAGGAATTTCCGCCAATGGATGCCAAACGATTTTACAAAAAATTTTTGGCACTCTGTCTAGTTTATATTTTGCGGGCGGGACAAAACGGGTTTTTAACACATCTATATCTCGCGTTCTATTTATGACAGAAGCAAAATTCTTGATTCTATGGAATGGGGCGTGCCAAGGGACTAAGATTTCAAAAGTAAAGCAAAATCAGACGAATATGTTTTCTGTAAATGCGATTTTAAAAGTGCTGTTTTTTGCACTTTTTAAATCTTGTTCAGACCAAAAATTTTTGACAGAGCTACAGCAATGTGTAATTATCGGATTTTTACGCGGTTTACGTTATTTGAATCGTTTTTATGAGGAGTTCGAACCTTTGTAAGTTTCATGTAAAAATATTAATTAGTTTTTGATTTGTATCAGTTTAAATTTATTGATTCCTATACTTAACATAGAGCAAAAAAAAAATAAAAATAATAAATGACCCAACTCTTTTAGGAATGGTCGTATACACATGATATTAAGATATGTTATTACACTTGACCCAAGTAAGCTTCTTATTATAAAAAATCGTAACATTTAAGGTTCGTTTACAGGGTTTCACAAAAGATCTTTTGATATAGGGCTAAAGAGTTGTGTAATTATCCGATTTTTACGCGGTTTGCAGCATTTGAATTATTTTTATGAGTAGTTCGAATGTTTAATATTTCGTGTTAAAATATTAATTAGTTTTTTATGTATACCACTTTAAAGTGATTTATTCCTATACTTAAGATGAAGCAAAAAAAATATTAAATGGTCTAACTCTTTTCAAAAAGAACGTATGCGCATGATGTTAAAATATGTTACTACGAACGACCTAAGTTAGCTTCCTATTGTAAAACAGAATTGTAGAATTTAATGTTTGTTTACAGGGTAACTCAAAAGATTTTTTAATAAGACTAAAAAGTTGTGTAATTAGCGAATTTTTACGTTGAAGTACATGATTCCTGTACTTAACACAGAGGAAAAACAATAGTAAATTGCATAACTTTTGTCAAATTGGCTATATAAACAAGATATTCAAATATGTTACTACATTCTCTCTATTGTAAAGCGGCATTGAAGCATATACGTTTCGTTTACAGAGTCTCTTAGAAGATCTTGATTACATTACAACCGATGTATATTTACTTAGTGAGATGTATTTTAATGATTTTACACTGTTTCAATCTCTGTAAGGTTTCATTATCTTGCTTTAAAATTTAGTATGAGTACATTTTGTCCGTCTGAAATCTCGTCGATGTTAAGCTCTAAATCTATTAAAATATAGTATTTTCATCGATTAAAAAAACTGTGTTTATTTATAAATATATAATTCTAGCGTATCAGGAATTGATTGAAATAGCGAATACAAAATTCCAACTTTACGTTCATGCGCTGAGTAATAGAATGTAAAAATGTTGCTACCCCAAGATTACAAGTTTTGCGGTTAAATATTTGCCGTTAACCGAATCTCCGGCTATGACGAATTTAAAATGCTAAATTTCGTATACAATAGGGGATCGGTAACGAACTGTTCGGTTTACGAACAAATCGGTTAACGAACACTTTCGCGTGAGACTTTTATGTTCGGAGAACGAACATCGCACGAAACAAAGCTATGATGAAACAATGCCGTGTTTCATATTTGCCGGGCTATACTTATTGCCTCTATTGTCAACTTTGAGAACATTTTAACAGTTGCATACATATGTCCTAATTAATTCATGGACTGCCGGGGATTGGGAACCTAAAATTTATTTTCGCCGAATTGGAATGAACAGACTATATGAATAGAAATCACTTTAATAGTTTTTATACTTTTGCAAACGTTGCGAATTTTATATATTTCAAATTATCGAAGCGTTGAGTTAAAAAACTTAAACAAATAAAACACTTCTAAGGTGCTCAGTAATTTTCAACAGGAACGAAAAATCCAGCGTCAAGCATAGATTATGTAACACTTGCCAACGCTTCCAAAATAATTTTACAAATCATACCGTTTAATAAGCTAAAAGATAACATCTAAGTAATCCGAATACTTTTATTCACCCCTGTATAGGATCTATAGATTTGTATAGTTCAGTAACTTAAAACGCACTTCCAGGAATTATTGTTAACATACAGTAGAGAATTCTTTTGTGTGTCCCTGTAAATGAACGATGACTGCTATACACACAATATTCTGTAGTAAGCCTCTTGTAATGCACCTCATATAAATTTCAATGCGTTTAAAATAGGGAAACATTATTTAAATAAACCGCAGACGATTTTTCTCCATAAACGTAATGTAACGGAATTCTTTTGACTGTCCCTGTAAAGTAACTATAAGTGCTATGCACACCCTATTCCATATTAAGCTTCTTCTAATGCACCTTAGTGAAATATATAAATTTCAATGCGTTTAAAATAGTGAAACATTATTTAAATAAACCGCAAATGATTTTTCCTCGTAGACCGCAATGTAATGGAATTCTTTTGAGTGTCCCTGTAAAAAAACTATAAGTGCTACACATTTCCGTTGAAATAGGGAACATGCTATAGATAACGACTATAACATATAAAAATTGCAGAGCAATCCGAGCATATTTACGGGAGTTAGAGCACGGACAGACGGCAGACTGCAGACGGCCACACAAACCGAAGTCATAAACACTTTTCAACTAGGTTGGAAAGTGTTAAAAATAATATATTTAATATGTTAGTATAAAAATCCCTGTAAATTTTTATACTAATAGAAATAGGTTCGAAGAAAAAATTATTTTGATTATTCTTGGTAAAGTATGCTCATAAACTTCTCGTTGTAGTTGACCGAAAAAAGTGCTTCTTATTTTTCCACATTTTTCTGAAACTGTAGTATTTTAATTAGTTTGTAAACTACTGTAAAATCGTCTAATTTTTTGTTTTTGAATGTGTATTAACGGGAGAGTGATATAAACAAAAGAAAAGGGAAAATAAATATGTCATAAATAATCTGATGAATACAATGTAAGGAAATTAATATAAAAGTTTCCCCGTTGTTATGGTAGCGACATGTACATTGGAATAAGTCACTCAATAAATTGTATAATTCTGATGTATAATTCTGTTTATAGCATCACTATTATTTTTTTTGCCCCTTTCATCTTTTCTTTTCTGAATAAAAATGGAATCCGTATGATTGAAATTAAATACCTTACAAAAAGGAGTGGTATCTCATCAAAAACAACTCGTTGTAAATGATCCCGCCAAGCCACAAACCTAAAACGTCAGTCACAAAAAGAAGTGATATCACATAAAAAGAAGCGATATAGAAGTATATACTCCGAGTCCCGTTTAAAAATCTATCACTACTCATAATGTTTCCAAAGGACTTGGAGTGAGGTACAGTATGTGAAAACTGCTTGGCGACCTGCAGGCTTTTATAATGTTTGCGTTTCCTGCAATTGCATATGGCTATATTATTTTTCTTTTCTTTTCTTTTCTTTTCTTTTCTTTTCTTTTATTTATTTATTTATTTATTTATTTTTCTCCCATAAAATTGTAAAAGATTAAGCTTCTGTGTTTGCATGTCCTTTGTTATTTATGAGCTTGAAAAATCAATTTGTTGATTTTATTTACCATTATTTAAATTAAAAACACCACTCTTACGAAGAGGATTTTTTAAGTAAACGTATAAAGATTTTGAGTTTGCAATATATATAAATAAATAAATAAATAAATAAATAAATATATATATATATATATATATGACACATTTTTGTTACGATTGGCATATTATTGGTGATTGCTATCTTGTCGACTTTTTGACACATATCCTGTCGGCTTTTTGACACATTTTTGTTACGATTGGCACATTATTGATGATTGCTATTACTGTCGACTTGAAACATTCGTTCCATCATACTCCAGTGATGACAAATCAGTCCTAACCCCACGAAAATTACCGTATAATCAGTTCGATGTAGGCACAGTCGAGATCATGGAAATACAGTCATGACATTCGGTGAGGGTATTATTCCGACTTAATCACTATGAAGGCAATTCTCGGAGTACGAATCATATTTGAACATCATATTATAATGCAATCGTGGAAGGTGAGTAGAGTCAGTTCATTCCAATAGAAATTTCCCGAAAACATTAAGGAAACTTAATAGATGAGCAAGAACTTTATTATGAGAACAGAGATGAAAACAACGCCACCGACTTTCGCTTCATTAAAAACTTGAACACGTTAAGTATTGAAGAATTATCAGAAATTGAAGAACATACTACCGACGAAATAGTGTAGACTTCCCCAGTGACGGCTTATAGATGACAACAACTAATTCGTGTAAAAATCTGTCTCCGGAGCCAGTGTAACCGTATAAATACTTCCAAAATCTTGCCCAAAATGACAAAAGCGCGAAAAAAGCTGGCCCACTCACACCAATGTTCGGAGGGAGCCAGGGGGATAGACAAGGCGGGGCCTGCTCGCTAATGGATGAAAAAATGAAGCCACGAGGGTGTGTCTCTGACGTATGACCAAAACTCTTTTTCAGAAGCGGCAATTTAAAAAGGTAAAAAGCTTTGGGCGCGAAGACGCGGGGAATCCTGGGATGCCGAATGATAATTAAATAGAAATAAAAATTGTATTACAAAAGTTCCAAAGAATAAAAATTCAATGTCTCAAAAGAAGAAATTAGGCAGGTGCGTTTTAGAGGCAGTGATCCAATTTAATAGAATAAGGTTTTAATAAATACGTGTAGCTTTTAACAGATTAAGATTTTTAGAATGATAAATAAAAGAATATTTTGATTAAGTTATGGAATAAAATATAAAATAGATTTAAGAGATATTTTAAAAAGAGAGGGAAAAATTAGAATTGTAAGAATTTGAATAATTTAACTAAGGAAAAATGGCGAAAATTTTTATTACATATATATATATATATATATATAAATCTTATAATAAACGTTAACTAAATTCAGATATATTGCAGTAATTCTTCTAGCGTAAAGGAATGGCATAGATCTGGGGGAAAATCCGTTCTGTCAGTTCTTTCGCATACAAAAAATATTTATAAAAGTGGCATAACAAAAATATAAAATTTATTTTTTGATTTTCAAAATTGATATACTACATATATTATAAACGCCTGCAGGTCGCCATGCAGTTTTCACATACTGTACCTCACTCCGAGTCCTTTGGAAACATTATGAGTAGTGATAGACTTTTACACGGGACTCGGAGTATGCACTTCTATATCGCTTCTTTTTATGTGATATCACTTCTTTTTGTGACTGACGTTTTAGGTTTGTGGATTGGCGGGATCATTTACAACGAGTTCTTTTTGATGAGATAAGATATATACCGGAGTTTCCTCCAGGTTTAAAAAAAGGCAGGTTGCTGCTTCTGAGAAAAGGGTACTTTTTTATTCTTGAGTGCACTTTTTTTAATTTTTAAAAGTATTATTTTGGTTTTTAAAACCACTGTTGATATTTAAAAGTCAAAGCACTCTTTAAAGACGACATTGAGTCAATTTTTGCTATGAAAGCAAATTTTTAATGCAAAAAGGAGAAAGAGCACTTTGTTACTGAGGGGCACGAAGGGTGTTAATTATTTTACTTTGGCGTCAAGAAGAGTGATAATTATTTTACTGGGGCGCAAGAACGGAGCTATTTTTTAAAGAAAACGGCAGGCAGGCTGCAGTACCCTTCTGAAACTGTCTACAAGAAACTCTGTATATATATATATATATATATATATATATATATATCAGACCGTAAAATTGTATCAAAATTTCTTTCCTTAGGAAAGTTTCAAATAAGCTATTAACTCTAATTAATTATTTGTTTACTATTACATACAATGAAAGACGTATAGTGCGGAAATCATTACTGCATATTGGAAATATTTCCATTGCATTTATGAAATATTTCTTAACATGTTCTTATTAAATATTGACAAAATGTAAACAGTACAATTTTGAGGCAATATTAAATTCCTATGATGCCAATATTCGTCCAAATATCACCTAAATATGCAAAATATTGGCCCAAAATTGTTATGGTAGTAGCTTCATTATATATATTTTGAAATGGATCTTTAAATTATAATTAAAGCGAAGTAATGTGATGTACGTTAAATTCTATTAAAATATCATTTCATCTATTATATAATAATTTAATATTATAAAATAAATATATAATTGTAGGCTTAGAATAAGAGTTCTTCTTCGTATTTTTGTTTAATAAATATGTAAAAAGAAATATCTTTGTTTAAATATTCAAATAACAATAGAACCAAAAAAGGAACAAATATAATCACGTGAAAACAGAATAAGCGAAATTATCATTTCCCACAGTCATAAATGAAAAGAAATCTATTTAATGAATATTATTAAGGCATTTAAGCTAATGCATGCTTTTAAAAAGCTTTATTGCATTTATTAAATAAATGAGATATGGAATTATGGGTAATTACTCGTAATGAAACATTCATTAAATGCCTCAGTAAATATGGATTACGTTGTATAAAATAAATAGAAATCAATTAACTTTTTGTGAATTATTCTTTCCTAATTAAGGTTTTCATATCAGCTAAAGATAATTTAATTAAATTATTCTTATATGTGTTTCTCAGCTATTGCGAGAGCTAATAGATTTTACGTGAACCCATTTTCTTTTTTATAATATTTATAACAAATGCTAAAAATGAGGTTTTATGATAGGTGTTTGTTTTTTTTCAATTATGAAATGATATTACTTTAACTTTTGGACAAATTTCTTTTATTTTCAAAATGTATACAAGTTTTATTTCTCAATAAAACGATTGGTTTCTGTTTGCATAAATATTAAAATTTGCAATAACTCAAATTTCCATTTCAGAATTTTCTTTTTCATAATAAAGAAAAAACTTCTTTTCTATAACATAATTAGAATACATACAAATACTTGCAGCACTGTATTTCCCATGAAAAATTTTCGAATTATTGATTAATTATAAAAATGATTTCTCACTTTATATTAAATCGTTCATATCAAGATTCAAATAAAATCATTGATCATTTGTGATTCATTAAAAAAAAAATCTTGCTATGAATAAAATAATGAAATGTATTGTAATATTTGCTATCAAAATTAAGCTGTAACAGCTTTGTCGTCACCTAATTTTATATATAGAGGAAATTTTGAAATTTTTAGTATTTTATATTTTGCTGTATTTTGCTGCTTGAAAAGGTATTTATTACATTGGATTTTTCGAAATGTATTTATTTGGACATGTAATTAAATCAATACCGAAACTTCTGCTGAAATGTTGTATTTAAACTGTTATAAAATCTTTTCACACTTAAATACCGTAAACCATAGTAGAATTAAAAATGTTAGACTTTCAGGCAGATCACTGCAGTTAAAACATTGATTAAAACTTCTTATTTTTAGAAACATTTTAAAAGTTAAAATTAAACATAAATCTTAGTTAAGTGAATTGACTACCTAATAAATGGAAATAATTAAATGTAACATCCAGAAAACAGTTGGATAGTTATTCAGTGTGAGAACTAATGGAAATAAGTTGTGTGTCCGATTTTTTTTTGGTCTTATATATATATATATATATATATATATATATATATATATATACCGGGTGTCCAAAAAAGGTTGGACTGGTTCGAAAAACTCATATCTCTAAAAATAATGGAGTAAATACAATTATTTTCTTTTCAAAGTACTCGTTAAATATCCAAGATTTGTTAGATGTAGCTGTTTTAAAGTCGTAATATTCAGATGATGCTCAGAATCGATTATATTTAAATGCAAATCGCACCACGCATTCGCAATTTCGATGATTCCGGAGTGGAAAGCGCATAAGTCTGAAACTATTGAAGTTATGGTCAAAATGTCAAATAGAAAGTTCTTTAGCATCTTCGATTTAGTAGAGAAGGATCCACTATGTACACAGAGATCCTAAGCAAAAAGTTAAAATTGCAAATATGTGGAGCGATTCACATTTTCCGATAATCAATTCTGCGCATCGTTTGAATGTCACGATTTTAAAACAGCTACATCTAACAAATCTTCGATATTTGACGAGTTTTTTGAAAAAACAAATTGCATTTACTTAATTATTTTTAGACTTATGATTTTTAAAAATCAGTCCAACCTTTTTCGGACACCCGGTATATTCATTTTCTGTATGATTAAATGTTTAATTTAAAATAAGAGTAAAAAATTTCTTCTCTTTAAAAAAGAATTTCATTACATTCGAATTCCATTAAATGCGCTTTTATCTAGGTGTCAATTTCAATGGTATGCCTAATTATTTCAGTATTTTAAATTCTGACATGCGGTGGATGGTGTTTAAGTGTGTCAAACATTGCCTAAATACAACATTTCTAAAACTTTCTTTATTGATGATTTTTTATTTACGGGCGAATCAATAACTGCAATACAAGGAAATAGTTTCTCTAGAATAATTCATAACTACAAAACACAAAATAACCATTTTGAATGTAATTATTACTTTAATAAAATATGCAGACGATTATCGAAGGTGTTGTCAATTAGCATTAACACGAAGTACCATAGTTTTAAACGAACAAATTTTTATATTCATAACAGGTGGTTTTATTTAATGTCTCACATGTTTCATACAGTGTGATATTTTGTACCAACCTTTCCATGCACATTAGTAATTGTAAAGGTTAAATTGATTTTGGATATCTTAAAAAACATACAAAATATTAAGATAGAGATAAGAGATTCAAACTATTTATATCAACTGCATACATCTCTTTTAACTATTTTAAAACGTTTTAATTTTAAAATAATTCAGGGTTTTCTAATTATACGTTCAATTTCAGGAGCCAGAGTATATGTTAGAAATTGAATATGTTTTGTGACAGAAAATAATTTGATATAATACAAAAAAAAATAAATTAAACCAATTTAGAGATAGATAATTTTGTTGTTTGAGAATATTTATTCAATAACATAAGTTTTCAACAATAATTAATAAGAAAAAATATCTGCTATTATTTTTTTCAACACATTTAGATGAATCAGTAATGTATTAATGAACGTTTGTTTTTATATAATGGACTAGTTCTTAGACACAATTTACTGATTATGATGCTTAAAAGAATGTCACATATCAGATTTTGATAACGATAAGCATATAATAATACATAATAAAATATTCAGATGACATATTTCTAAAAGAAAAAAAAAAGGAACATAGGCAAGGAAAATATGTGACCAATAAATATGCAGAAAAAATATATCTGCATAAAAGGGAGACTCGAAAACGGTCTAAAGAATCTATATTGTCTTTCATTAATTATAAAGACAGACAAAATGTAACTTATTTAAAAATTCGATTATCTTGGACATTCACTGATGTATTTGTCCATAATGTTACTGTTATTTACAATTATACAAGCTAACATATGTCTTTATTAAATTATTGTGCCTTCGCAATTAATTCGGAACTTTCTTTTATTAAATTCACACTCCTGAAAAATGAAAATGATGACCTCCTATTAACTCTGGCATAAATCATGTATGGAAATGTGATCTGCAAAAATCGAAAATTGTAACGTCTAAATGATTTACTTAAAATTGGCCAACATAGTCATCTACATATAGTGCACACATTATTTTTTTTAATTATAAAACCATTTTTGACATCATAGTTAGATTCTCCTGTACATTTTATTTTAGGGTACAAAACGGGAAGTTAATTGGTCAAGCAATATAGGAATTTTGCAGGTTTAAAATTTGGAATTCCTAATGATAGATTTAGTTTTTAATCATTCTAAATCAGATAACAACGCAAGCAGTGTATAAAAAGTAACTCTAAAAATCTCTTGTCGAAATGAGGTGTAATTTTATATTCGAATTCTTGGACTTCCTAGAAATCATTTTCTGCTAAATTTTTGAAAGGTTACCAAGATGTATTTCAGTTAATACAACTTGATATTTTAAACTTTTCTTACACTACTCAATAAATAAATAAATATTCTAATTTAATTTATTTAATTTATGTTCATTTCTAATTTAATTTTTGTTTACGTTTATTATTTTTTATATTACAAAATAATATTTTAAACTTTCAGTAAAGCATTAACATCCACTTATTACAGTCTTCACTAAAAAGAGTATACATATATATTCATATATTAATATGCATTCCTGAATTGAGTCTAGAAAGCTGAATATCCCGAAAACACTTGTTCAGAAACTTAGCTATTTAACATAAACGCGATAATCCAACAAAAAAATTCCATAGAGAAATTGCTACCATACAATTTATTATTAAGTTTGTGAAAGGTATTTTTGAAGTAATTTATTTGCTTATGATTTAATATAAAGAAAAAAAAAATATTTAAAAATTTATATTATGTTTTTTTTACAAATACTTTATCATATTTTTACATATTCATATTTAAAATGTTAGAAAGTGTAAATTTAAAAAATATTTCTATGTATATATAATTCATATTATAAAAGAATATTTACTGCACAGGGACGTATTTTCCACTCAAGATATGCATAAATTTTCCTTCATTTTACTTTAAAAATTATTTAAAAAATATTTTTTAAACCTCAAACTCTGTCTAAAATAGTATACTTATTTGCAATTTTTTTTTGTTTTTTGTTTATGTGATATATGTTTCTATTTAAAATACATAAGAATATTTACAAAAAAAGGAATAATTTCATATTTTTGCTATTTTTTATTATTATAAAAGTTTTTATATGTAATATTTTATACATATGCTGCATGAATTTAGCGTAGAAAATCATGTTAATTAAACTCATTTGAAAATATTTAGTTTCAAACATTGCTGCTGTTATTTATTAAAATGGAGATTCTACACTTAAGCTGTACATAACTTTTTTCATCTATAATTAGTTTATAAAATTATTATATTAACTGTTTTTAAACAAGAATATGTTTTTGAATATAAAATAGTATCATTAGTTGCACTTTTAGTGGGAATCATTCCGTTTACTTATTTTTTTTCTTTTTAATTAAAATAGATACGAATATATAAATAAAATACATGAGAATTTTAATTTTTATATCTTATTATAAGACGCTTTGTAAATAATACATATTCAATATGCTGAACGAAATTAGAATTGTAAACTATGTTAAATAAATTATATTAAAGATACTTAGATTTAAACATTGCTGGTTTATATTACTTTATTACTTTTAAATGCTAAAAGTGTAAAATTAACAACATAATATAAATTAAAATAACTTTTATTAGTTGTTTTATATGTTTCGACTCTTTCCGAGTCATTTTCAAAAACAAAATGAGAATATTCTAAAGCTGCACGGGCTTTGAAGTTATTATTTTCATGTATTTTTTAAAAAATTACGCACGTTATCTATTATTTCTACTTGGTTTTTTATTTTCATATCTTTGACCATGGAGTAACTCTAGCCACATTTTTCGGTAAATTAGTAATTTATTATATTGCTGGTTTATTTATTAAACATGTATCTGTACATGATTACCTGTACACATTACCTGTACATGTACATGTACATCTACCTGTAACTTAAGAACAAAGAAGGACAGATGTAGAACCTTCAAAAATAGACAAATAATATCAGATTTTTTTTTTTTTTTTTATAAAGCGCATTTAACATATTTGCTGTGTTTTGAGTTTATATATCCAGATCCATATATTTAAGCATACTTATTTTAATTATTTTAATAAATGTTATTTTAAAAGAATTGATATTAAAATATCGTTTCAAAATGCGTTTAAGATTGACAGATTATTATGTATTCTCCAATATTTTTAAGCTTGAAAAATAAACGTATGAGAGACGTGTACTGCTTATAGGACTCACAATTAATTTTACACTAGATAACAAATTTGGAACGAATTTTTAACGAATGACAAATTGCGTAGTCTTTGACTGCGTAGTAACTGAAAATTTAAAACTTTCATTAAATGAAAATATGAAAAAATTACATATTGTATAATGTTTTTAATTGCATTTGTAAATTATAAAATAATTATTCATTAGATTACCTTTAGGCGTGAACCAAGTTTTATCACATTTTCAAAACATGTGTTTTCCTGTTCCAATAAACCCTGAAGAAATATATACAATTTCAACAAATGCAAAACGCAGAATTTCCTGATACACCGTAGTGTATCTTCACTAAAAAGAGTATACATATATATTCATATATTAATATGCATTCCTGAATTGAGTCTAGAAAGCTGAATATCCCGAAAACACTTGTTCAGAAACTTAGCTATTTAACATAAACGCGATAATCCAACAAAAATTTTCCATAGAGAAATTGCTACCATACAATATATTATTAAGTTTGTGAAAGATATTTTTGAAGTAATTTATTTGCTTATGATTTAATATAAAGAAAAAAAATATTTAAAAATTTATATTATGTTTTTTTTACAAATACTTTATCATATTTTTACATATTCGTATTTAAAATGTTAGAAAGTGTAAATTAAAAATATATTTCTATGTATATATAATTCATATTATAAAAGAATATTTACTGCACAGGGACGTATTTTCCACTCAAGATATGCATAAATTTTCCTTCATTTTACTTTATAAATTATTTAAAAAATATTTTTTAAACCTCAAACTCTGTCTAAAATAGTATACTTATTTGCAATTTTTTTTTTTTTTTTTTTTTTTTTTTTTCAGACAAAGACTTCAAAATGTATATTTAAAAACATGATTTTTTCTCATTTTTAAAGCGAAGGCATTACTTGTAAATCTGTTTTAAGAGAAGTCACAGAACATTTTTTAAAAATATCATTGACGTTACACAGATCACTTAGTTCCGCTTCAATGCATGTGGCGAATTGATAGATAAAAATGACAAACTGAGGCAACAATAGAAAAAATACTTGTAATATATTTTGCATAATTACATTAAAATATCTGCTTATACAAAAAAAAATCTATAATTTGATTTTGCTATAATTTATAGAATATTATTTTTATAGCAGAATAAGTAAAACAAAAGCATAAACTATGTAAATATCTCGGTGTATACTTTACTTAACTAAATATAATTGTTTATATGTGCAATATATTTTTTCAGTATGCTGTAATTTATGTTATATTAAGTAAATTTTTTTCAAAATGTACTGTCCACCACTGGTTTTACTACAACTATACAATACGTTATGTATAATTCATTATGTGCTTTAGAAAAGGTGGATCTTCTCAGAATTAAAAGTATATTCATTTTACAGTATTAAATTTATTAGAAAATGTTTTTCTAGGAAACCCATATCGACAGTAAATGCAACAAATTTGCATAATAATCATAATATTTGTCCACTGTTTGCATGTAACTCTTAATTAAACTAACAATTTCCGTTCTTGGAGATTGTAATCTTTATAAATGCATCCCATTTTTCCTTCAGTTGCATTAATTTAAAGACGATAACTGGATTATACACACTTATTATCATCTACGTGTTCATATGCATGGTTTTAAAACGTTATATTTTGCATTATATTATTATTTTTTAACTTTTATGACTTTCCTTTCTTTATAATTATACTGGTTATGTATAGTATACTAGTTAAAAAAAACATATTTAAGAATACCCATTTTTCAACAAAAAACATGATCATATATATGATCATCAGGTGTTTAAATAAAATTAAATTTTCATTAAATGACGTTTATTTTTCTCTAACAGTTTTCTTCGCCAACTTTATTATATATTCAAGGCGAGTATTTGTGCTATTATGGCCTACAATAAAATATAATATGTTTAAATAAACAAATAAAAAACCATACATTGAAGTATACCATATTTTCCATCATTACACTAATTAAAATTTGGCCACGTAAAAATTCTTTTTAAGAAAGCGATGATGTAACACTCCATAATAATTAGGATCTTTATATGTAGCTTACAAGCTTCTCTTAATAAACGAACAAAAATTAACTCGTTAATTTGTTATATTCATAATTACATTCACTTTCCTTTTCACGAACATTAATTTAAAGACGCAAAATATATAAATATTTGATCATTTTTCAATGAAATACATTTAAAGTTCAGTAAACTATCTTAATACAAATAAGTTTTTATGAAAAATTATTTTACTTGGAAAAAAGATGATGTAACTACACAACTCAACCATTTTACGTGTTTGAATCCGAATCAAATATTTTATCTCTATTTTTCTGTATGACTACAATAAGTAAAATCTGAAGTAATGGTTGCGTTTAAATGGCGTTTCTTTTTAGATTTGTCATTACGTACCTTCATTCTTAATATCAAATCAAATATATGAGAAAGATAAATACAAATCGTTATATTAAATTAGAACATAACTAACATGGTGCAATGTATCATCAAATTAATTTTTAAAAAAACATAACTTTCAAAAACATTAACACCTCAGAAATTACTTGAAACAGTTTCGAACTATTTTTATCTAATTTAAAGTATTTGTGCATCATGGAATTAAATGTGTACAGCGGACTAACTCAGTTAAAGTATATAGGTGAATGACTTATACAGGAAACTTTTACGAAAATATCTAATAGCACACAATACACACATATGTGACGTCTTTTCAATTTATTAATGCAGTTTTTAGGTGCCTTCGTAATTATATAAATACGTAACACCTATTGTCGTCGTCTGGTCCGTCCGTCCGTCCGTCCGTCTGTCTGTCTGTCCGTCCGCATATAACAACGCAACGCAAAAACTACCCAACCGAATGGTTTGAAATTTAAAATATATTATCTTTCCAGAATTTTTGTCGAGACATTTCAAATTTTAGGAAAATCGAATCAAAACTTTAGAAAATATTAATAAAAACATTTATTAAAAATTTTGATTAAAAAAAAAAAATGCGGTGCTTTTTTGTTACAGAAGCTTCCGAGGTTTGATCGTCAAGCGACCGAGATACTTATTTTATGACAGAAATTAATTTGCAGACGATAGAATTCATTTCGCAGAATTAAAAATCATCATGATCTGAATATTTATATAACTAGCTACAGTACGAACGCACCTCATTTGTTACGTTCGACGTACAATTTCCAACTTATTGTAATTGTAGTTATTTGGAGGCTGATTGTGTTTAATTAGTGTTTATATTTAATTGGTATCTTTCCAGTATACAGAAACTCAAAAAGTTTTATCTGTGTTTTTTGGATGTTGAATGTTTTTAATATGTACTTTTGAAGATAAAGTGCATTAATCACTATCCCAATTACAAAGTTTCACATAGATTATAAGGCCAATTTCATACAAGAGGGAAATCTATTCGACATATAGATTATTTTTTTATTGCTTCTCAATCGATCGTCAGCACAAAATTTCAATTAGATCTCTCTGCTGGTTTCGTTTACAGTTTTGTACCAAACTCCAATCAGGAAGACTTTTTATACCATTGCGTTTATGTCCGGGTATATGGCATCCATACAGGAAAGTTTCAATTGCAGAGTATCAAACTGGATCTACTAACATTAATCCGCTCCGGAAATAAAGAAGCCAGCAAAAGACAGTCTTCTCAATTTGTTATACTCTCGTTTAATTACCTTTGTCCATGTTACCAGACTTCGGCGCACAGTGGAGTATTTGATGCAAAATCCTCACCAAAAAGGCAGAAATTAAAATTCGCTCAACAATTCTGAAAAGCATATATTATACTAGCTGACTACCTGGTGAATCAATCTATGTGTATTTCGGGAGTATGAGACATACCCGGCTGCTCCTGACCTCAGTTAAAATGAAAGATTTTTTTTTTTTTTTTTTTTGGATAAGATTTTTTTTTTGTTATATTTCACCTTTGTTATTGTGTTTAAATATATACTTTGACACGTGCATATAAATAATTTTACTTTTCATACAATAAAAAATAATTTAAGTTGAAAAGGGCCTTTTCAAGGGCTTTTTCTTTTAAGTTGAAAAGGGCCTATTAAGCCTTTTTAGATCTAATTTATTTAAACATATTATCTAATATATTCAAAGCTTTTTAAAGTTGTGTCTGGGTTTGTCGGACCATTTTTGAATTATAATCGTATTGGTTATAGTTTCGAAGACAAATTTAAAAAAAACATATATATATTCACAAAAGAAACACAAGAATATTAATTTTGCCCAGGAATTTGCGTTAAATACCTCACCACAGTTGATTTGGAATCGGTTACTTATGGTTTGGCTAGTCGTTGTACGTTTGATGCTTTTCAAACGGAATGATTTCTGAAGCTGTGCATGAGCAGATTATTGCAACGGAGCAAAATTTCACATTTTGCATACTCTTATTACCCGTGTCATAAACAATCTTTTATTTTTCCTTTTACATTAATGCATTCACAGAAATAACTAGTAGGGGTTTTATGTAAATGAATTATTTAGAACTATTTAGAACAGTTAAAATGTTGCAGCCTAAATTTAAAACACATGAAAATTGAACATAGAAATATACAAAACATATCCCCAGCTTATAAACAAAATGGATTTCCCACAATTAGACTAAACAAAAACCTAAATTTTGATATATTTATAAACGTATGAAATAATAAAGACCATTTTAAAGAATGAATCTGAATCTGCCGACATCAGAAATGTGTATTTATCTGCTGAGTGTGCGCACTGCGCCAATTGTACATGAAGATGTACAACACACCCAGAAAAAGGCACTGATTAAAACAACAAAACATGTTTTGTTGAGTACATTTTGGTTGTTTTGGCAACATTTTTAGTTGAAGTAAAAAGTTGGTTTTGTTGCTTGGACAAAAAAAAATATTGTTAACACTCTTACAAAATTTTACAAAATTTCTTCAATTTTACTTGAATGAACAAAATCTGTTTTTTTTTAATTTTACAATAATTTTGTAATTCCAGCAAAATTTTGTTGTTTTTGCAAAATTTAAATTGGTATGTAGTAGCCATAACTCTCTCACGTAACTCGATTTATTTGACTTATATAGCTATATAATTAAATGATTAACATAACTTTTGGATAATTAAAACTTTTTTTATTGGGACGGACCAAGGTAGTTTTAAAAATCCCCCTGCCCCATTTATTACTTTCTTCTATCTTTACAAGAAGAAAGTGTTGGAATCTTGAAAAAATTCGACTTCCGGTTTCCGACGGATTTTAGAAGGTCCTGAACACGATTTGACTGTTTTTAGAAAATTACTGTCAATGACTCTGTCTGTCTGTATGTGACAAAAATTTTGTGGGCGCTCTATCTCAAGAACTAATGCACGGAATTTAATAAAACTTTATATTCAGTTACTTCCTGATATAAATTGCTGCTGATTAGTTTTTGGTGTAAATCGCGCAACAGGTGGCGCTGCTATGTTGCATTTTTCGCGATTTCTGCAATAGCTCTATATCATTTTCAGCAGTGAATTACGCCTGTAATCTTTCAACGTAGCTCGATTTATTTGACTTATATAGCTATATAATTAAAGGACTAACATAATATTTGAATAATTAAAACTTTTTTTCATTGGAACGGACCAAGGTAGTTTTAAAAATCCCCCTGTCCCATTTATTACTTTTTTCTATCTTTACAAAAAGAAAGTACTCTGGTACATAAGTACTCTGGTACTGGAAGAAAGTACACTGGTAAAATATAACAGTGAATTTTTATCCTGGTTTTTTCAGGCGTAATTTACTGCTGAAAATGAATTAAAAATTAACTATGTGGTTGCCGTATGCTGGGCTTTGTATTTTCGTCTCACGTTTGCCGCAGAAATATGCGTGCGCATGATGACAGTTCTATCTTGTGCTGCGGTTTCAGCCGTGCTGACATATATAAGAGTGAGAAATGCCGAGCTCAGATATCGTTCCTTGTAGCTCAGCGGTGAAGCCTCAGAGAGCTGTCCTGGGGACATGGGTTCGACTCCCGGCTTGGGCATTTTTCACTCTCTCGGTTTTCGATTGAAAAAAAGTAGGTTAAAAATTCGCTTGTTATTATTCAAGGTTTTCAGGCGTAATTCACAGCTGAAAATGAATTAAAAATTAGTTAAAATTGTATATTTAGATTGGTTCATTTAACAAAAGGTTTTGTAATATAAACAATACAAGTTCATAATATAACATATTTTATTATTTAAACAAACAAAATATATTTTGTTGAAAAAAGAAAATAGATTGTTAAAAAAACACATAGCATATATCGATGTAACAAAAACAATTTTGTTATTTCAAGTAAAATTGAACCATTTTACTTGAATTAACAAAACATTTTTTTGCTGACGATACAAAAAATTTTTTGGAATTGCAAAAAAAATCAACAATATATTTTGTTGATTCAAACAAAATTTGCATTGACCCATATTTAAACGTAAAGTTTTGTTGGGTCAACCAAATTTTTGTTGATTCAACAAAACTTTTTTCTGTGTGCACTAGAGTCCATAAGGACACCAGGGTTAAAACAGCATCTATTGTGAATAGTACTTTGGAGTGTGACCACATAAGAATACTGCGTTCCTATTGGCACTATATAGACAAGTGCCAGATTCATGAAATATCACTAGTGTGATTTTTTATGCTGTTCAGAGATCGGTAGATTGACAGGAGATTCCCCACACAATTTCAACGATCAATTCAGGGTATTTTTCGTAGAGAAATCCCCTTTCTGATCACCGAAAAAAATCAAATCCACAGAATATTTGGAATTTTATGTTTATTAACCCTCTGACTGCTTATCCCACGATTTCCGCGGTCAAGACATTTGTAGAGAAATTTATGTAATTTACAATTTTTGAAGCAATTTTGCATTAAAAATTCCACAGTCAAAGGTTGAAAATGAAACTTTTAAATTTATTACATTTTCATATACAGGATGATTTGAAATATGTAATGGTATAGGAGATAAAGGTCGATTACATACTGGTCGAAAGGATTTTGAAACAAAAATTGAGCTGTCAGAGGGTTAATTGATTTTGTGATTATTATCTCCTGAACTTCATAATGTCTGCAGCGAGCAACATAAAACAGTCTCAGAAAAAAAAAATGTTGAATTGAAAACGTGAAAAACTGTTTTCTGTTCTTTCGATTCCAATGATGCCAAATGGATCTTGAGTATTTCATCTGTTATTCCGATGTTTCCAATGATATCAAATGGCAACATTAAAAAACTATTAAAAATGTTAAATATTTCTTTCAAATTATATTTATGTTAATCTTAGCTAAAAATAACCTCAATTCCTGAAATTCACATTTTTCCTCTTGTAAATAATAATGCGGGCCTAAAAGGATTAAGAGTACACTGTAAAATAGAAAAATGTTTTTATTTAGAATAAAGATTTACTAAAATTTATATATCATCTTCTAAGTTACCTATGATTTCTGAAAATAGTTTCTTTGTCATCAGAAACCTCATAAAGCAGAATAATTACGAGATTAAAAAAAAAAATATATCTAAAGAAAAAGTTTTATTTTTCTTTACGTATTTTTCAGAAAGGTCCCGAAAAATGTATTACACTGTATTAATGTTTTTTTTTTTTTTTTATCCCAATACTTATATAAAATATTGGTTTTTCGGGTGCTATCAATTCACAAGTAAACATTTTCCTGTTACAGACAAGTTTAACCAACAAACATGCTAAATTAACAACGTAAAATAAAAATTATTTTGTTACACATTTATGTAGAATCTAATTCCTTTGATACGCAATGATATCAATTTATTCGTATTAAAGAATAATATAATGATTTGTATCAAATCATCTCACATAATTTTCGATTTTGCAAACTTCTGTCTTTTTTTCACATCTGAAAGACAAATTAAAGAATAAAAATAGAAAAAAAAACAAATAAGTAAATATTTCATCATGTTAAGTAATTTATTTTTAATCCAACAAATTTGTTGTTCCTTAATTTTTCTAATGACATTTCAATTACTGAAAAGCAAACGAAAAAAATATGCCGACATATACTTGCATTTTTAACTCATTACCAGATAAATAAAATTAATCTAAAGGGTATTTTTTAATATGTTGAAAGAAAATCTTTTCCATTAAGTGAAAGTAACTTTTTCATTTTGTTACGTTATTGATTTTCCTTTAATTCTATAAATGTCACGGAACTATTTGAACAATTTCGTTTGTGAAAAATAATTTTAATGTTTTGACACTTTGATTTATAAACGCTTAAAAAATATAATGTCTATTGAACAAAGTATTGTCAGTAATTTATAATTCATTAGTATGTGACACATAGAATTATGTGAATTGCCATTTATATATTTTTTGTGTTTAAAATATATTTATCTAATAAAGACTTTTGTTTAACGTTACAAATTAATAAATTTTATTAATGCGTCATTTGTTTATTTATTTAGACATAAGAAAGAAAAAAAATAAAAACACCAACACACACACACACATATATATATGTATATATTTGAATTATATATTTTTCTTTGAAATACTAAAAATAAAAACTTTTGTCATTGCTTTTTTTTTCTTTTGGAATCGAGACAAATTTTAGTAAATCATAATGAATTTTGACAGTGAAAATTGTTTTTGAATATGATTTTCTAATGAGATAAATCTATAAGGAATTTTATTGAACTACATTTTTTTCTCACAAATAATGCATTCCTGAGCGTAACGTAAAGTATAAACGTAATACGAACTACGAGTATCGCACGAGAAATTTGTAGATACTTTTAAATGGTGCAAGTTAAACTTACCAACTTTCAGAAGTACTCAAATCAATTCCCTCCTGGGTCAATGCTCTTTTGTATGTTTTTCAAAGATAAAATTCTTCAAGCCGTTCATTGCGTGCAATAGAGGAAACAAGTTGGAAATTGTACGTCAAACGTTACAAACGAGGTGCGTTCGTACGCACGTTTTAGAATTAAATTCATGATATCCCGTGCGTAGAACGGGTTAAACAGCTAGTCAAGTATATATTTTATGACACTGTTCATACAAATATCTTAACTAGTTATATAAATATTCAGATATATATGTATCAGCTAGTTATATAAATATTCAGATCTTGATGATTTTTAATTCTGTGAAATGAATTATATCGTCTGCAGATTAATTTCTGTCATAAAATAAGTATATCGGTCGCTTGACGATTAAACTTCGGAAGCTCCTATAACAAGAAAGCACCGATTTTTTAAAAAAATTCAAATTTCTTAATAAATATTTTTATTAATATCTCCTAAAGTTTTGATTCGATATTAATAAAATTTGAAATGTCTCGACAAAATTCTGCAAAGATAATATATTTTAAATTGCAAACCATTTGGTTGGGTAGTTTTTGCGTTGTTATATGCGGACAGACAGACAGACGGACGGACAGACAGACGGACAGACAGACGGACAGACGGACGGACCAAACGACGACTATATGTGCTACGTATTTATAAAATTACGAACGCACCTAAAAATGCATGTTTATTGCCACATAAACCTCATCTTCGAAATTAAAAAGACGTCTACATTTTCTTAGAACACAAAGTAAACAAACTTCATACATAACAATATTATTAGAATAATGTGTATGTTCTGTAACTTTTACGATTCTTGCTCAAGAAGTTTTACTGTAATCTTTTGTTGGGGATTTATTTTAGTTTTATTTAAAAAAAAAACTATTAACTTTTACCTACATGAATGTATGCAAATTACATTAGTTTGAAATTGAAATGAATCCTGTCAATATATACGATTACAAATTTATGCCAAAACTTAAATGAATTTAGAAGAAAGCAAATGAAATGAATTTAAACAGAAACATTTAAAATTTAAAGAATTTAGAGTTACCTGAATTCTAAATCTTGAATCCATAACAATACTAGAATTAATCATTTAAAAACACTGACAAGACTCTCAATTTGCATTACATTCAATTCCCCAACAATCAGCATTGTGAATTCGAGGATTTATATGGTATATGATTACTGAAAATTTTCATAAACACAATAACTTGGAATAGATGAAAATTTTGAAATAAAGGGACCAAAACCTTTCTTTTAAAGAAAGTATAAAAAGAGGGAGGGTAAAAATTAATGATATAAGTTAAACAAAAATAACATTTAACAAAAATAAGAAATACCACATAATTTTTACTAATTCACAATGCTGAGACTGTGATCGTATAATGTTTATTAAAGTTTAAGAGACCATAAGTAAATAGTTAAATTTTGAATAAGGTAATTCATCATAACATAAATACTTCTCATAAGATTTTAAATTAAAATATTAAAGTTACTTTCTACAACAATATATATACATGTATGATCATGTATTTCATTTAAAGAAAAAGAAAAAGGTCTCATTTAAATAATCAAGAATTTGAATTTATTAACCTTAATACTCAGTAAAACACAAGTTCATTTTTATCCAGTTTAGTGCTAAAAATATAGTTTAAACTCTCAAAATTTAAGAATCAAAGTTTATGGGAACAAAAACCAAATTAGATTTTAAAATTATGAAAAGAGTTAAATAATTTGTTTCTCATATTACAGAAGAACTAATAAACTTTGATTTCAATTCTTAGATATTAATCTCATGATTAGGGAATACTATCTGTTACTTTAATTAAATTTAATCTTTCATTAGCATTAATATTTAAATCAATAAAAGAAATTAAGTCAAAGATTAATATTTATATCTTTAAATTAGTAACCCAAACTGTACATAGTATTCCAAATTAAATCTTAATGATTAAATAAAAAGATACTGAAAAGAAAACTTTTAGCATGGTTAAGAAAATAATAGTAAAAAGAAAACAGAGAGAATTTATTAGGAAAAAATGGATATTTATTGACAAACAGCATTCTAGTTAACTTATATATTATTTACTAGAACACAGGTAGATATTATATGATCAAACAAATAATATTATTTATAAAAATAATAATAATAAGTGAAGTTTCTACTCACAATTTAGATGGTATAGTTCAACAGATGAAGACACTAACACATAGACAATGATTACAAATGTTATGCTAGTAACTAATTAACGATTCACTTTTTGGCAACATCGCGGGTGTTTTCTTTTTTACACTATGATTTAAAATACTAGTCCAAGAATTTGGAACCGTAAAACTGCATTTTATGACGACTTGTTTAGTAACAGTTACATAAATGTTTATTTCATACCTTTCAGCCTTATGGCAGAGTTACTAAGCACCGCATTATTCTTTGGGAAAAATAAAAGGTAATCGAAGGAATCTAAAACGCGGTTCAGAAACACATATCTGACTTCATGACACACCAGAGAGTGTGCATCAATACTCCGTGCTCTTGTGTCGTTCACCGAATGAAAAATAAAGCTAAACCGGAGTTAAATGTTCACACACATGTTAACAGTGCGTTCTTTTTGAAAAAGGCTCTCGTTATCTCTCCGGTGCGTGCCGGCTGCTTATCGAAAAGGCCATCCTTTTTCAACTTCAACACTAGTAGCACTTCTTATCGGAACACCGTCAACTTCTCTAATTTTTCTTGTTCATCTCACCATATAAGACGTAAGCAGAGTTTCTTACCAGGGAAACGCTATTTCATTCTTCCGCACTGCCTCGATCATCTCTGGATCCCCTCCACTCGTCCACAACCTTCTCCTTTACGTTTCAAAACATCACTGCCTGTACTAGCCTGGTCAAATTACCATGGCAACGCATTAAAAAGGGGAAAAAGTGCTAACCGCAACGCTTATTGGACAGGAGAAAATCACCGCTTAAATTCTCGGAAATCAGCAACAGTTGATATTCCCTCTTTCCCGTCCTTGCTGAGGACATCTGTTGCACTGCTCTGCAATCACCTGCAAAAGTCATAAAAATCCAGAATTCTGTTGTTATTTTTGTAAACAACCTGTTTTATGCTTACTTTCCCGGTCATAAACTTCTATATCCTCAGGGTAATAAAAATTGTACTACAATACAAGCTAAATGAGGCTTCAGCTATTCCCATGAATTTTCACAAAGGGTGTTTGTGTTCGATGTCCAAATTGCGTGTGTGGGGTCCATGACTAACACTGCAAGTGCGTGACAATTTCAAACGTGAGAATTTACCTCTCATCTTCTTGTGGGGTCTTAAAAGTGCAAAACAAAATCCTGGGTGTTCTCTTTACTTACAGAAAAACAAATATATTTAAATTTTGGAAATAAGAATTTTAATTAATAATGTTTAAGAAATATAAGAAAAAAGGGGAGGGGGGGTAATTAAATACTAAAAAAGAATGAGTTTATAAAAAGGAAATGTTTTAAAATATTAAAGAAAATTTAAATAAAAAAAAAAACCTCTAACACTTTTCTCAAGGCGAAGATGCATTATTAGAGTTTAGCATGAAACCGTTAACATTTACTTCTTGAGGAATTTCTGGATGAAGCTTAGTTATGAACCAGTTAGCTGTAACTGTCTTTTTTTCTCTAAGTTTATAGCTTTGAGCACCCCTGTATTTAAGAACACGACATTTATTATTTGTTTATTGCTCCTTGTTTTTCACCATTGTTTGTTTGGGGTTATCTTCAATGACACATAAAAATACAGACAGCGTTACAAGTTAATAAATTTTATTAATGTCTCATTTGTTTATTTACTTAGACGTAAATAAGAAAAATAATAAGAATCTCGATGCGTCGTAACATCATAAAAGATATTTACGCATCATCACCAGTTATGATTATAGAAATAATGCAGTTACCATCATTAAAAAATTTAGGATTTCTTTATTAATTTTATCACAATCCGCTTTTTGGTGTTATGTTATATTATGAGGGACCGAACGCAAAATAATTTTTCCACATGCAATTCTTCACGAATAAGGATGCATATAACTGTAGATAAAATTTTGAAGTTCGACTGTAATCTTAGGAATTTCGATGCATTGTAACGTTAAAAAAGGTTATTTACGCCTCATCACCAATTATCATTATAGAAATTGTTTATAACACAAGTTCGAAATCTTTTATGATTTCGCTTATTTAGAATGATTATGATTATGATATTGATTATGATTATGATTATGATTACGATTATGATAATGATATTAATTATGATTATGATTATGATTATGATTATGATTATGATTATGATTATGATTATGATTATGATATTGATTATGATTATGATTATGATTATGATTATGAATATGATTGTGATTATGGAATTGATTATGATTATGGTATTGATGATTATAATTATGAGATTGATTAGGATTATATGATTATGATATTGATTATGATTATGATTATGATTATGATTATGATTATGGTATTGATATTGATTATGATTATGATATTGATTATGATTGTGATATTGATGATTAGGATAATGATAATGATGATTAGGATAATGATATTGATTATGCTTATGATACTGATTATGTTATTATGATTTCACCTACATAGATTTCTCTAATCTTACGACTGTCTGTCGTCTTCCGCTGCTGTCACTAACTCCGCACTCTAACCCCCATAAATATATTCGGATTGTCATTTTTTATATGATATACAAGTTAAATGTAGAATGTTCGGTATTGAAAAGAAGTGGGTAAGATTTTTAGTTAGGAGATTTTTAGGATTATTAGGAGATTTTTAGATTTTTAGGAGGGCACACAAAATATTTCGATACTTTATGGTTTATTAGAAATATCTTTTATTGTGCATTTTTTATTGATTTAATAATATTTCAAACGTAATGAAAATTATATATTTATCACTGAGATGCAGACTTCATGATTTACAAGGAGTATATAATATAACATTTCGAGTTTGTTTATACAGACGCACAAATTAGTTACATTACATTATAATCTATGGGTTAAAATATTTTCATGATGTTATGATAGTAGGATAATATGATAACAGAAGTTTAGAACATGTTTTCTATTTATTATGGAGTGCATAATATTTATTATTGTCCTTCATTTTCAAAGATACATAAAAGAATTAGGTGACAGGACTGACTAAGATTGATATTTTCTGTAAATACGTTTTCCGCTGTTATATGAATTTTTAAACATTTAATTTTGAGTATATTACGTTGTGTCAAAAAACTCTATTAAATCGCATTTCACATGCGATCTATTGATAACATTTTCAGTTTGTATAGGGCTACATGAAAGCTTCGCAAACATTACCGAGTATGGGCACCATTTTCTGAAATTGAATTTTTACTGAGTTACGTTTTTTTATTATTATTAATTAGATATTCCATTTGATTCTATGCAAAAATAAAATTTCCGAATAATTTTCTTTTAGTGTTTGGAGGTGTTTCATATTCTATACCTGATGCATGAATTTTCGTTGTTGTTTATTTTTTTAACAGTATCATCTTTTCTTGGTCTCTAAGAAACTTTTAAAATTAGGAATTTGTAGTTCGCATTGACTAGTGATATACGTCATATATAACATGAGTTGAAAGAAACAAAGTTTGAGTTGCATTTGAATTAGTTGCATTTGGAACGCCGTGAATACCTTTCATATTTTTTGTAAACTTCACTGATAATTTGTTTGTACAAAAATTAAAATATATGTGATTATTAAATATCTACGTGTATTAAATATGTACATCTAACTATTATGTATCGATTTAAATTTGCTGTTCGTAAAATACGATGTACAATAATTTTAACTACTTGACTTTGAACTCGAGTTTTATACTTTTGACTTACATGTACGTCATTAATAAACTTTAATGAGAATGAAATTTTCCATCAAATAGTAAACACCTTCATGTATACATTATCACAGTGTTATCATTTGAGATAAAATATATTATTTTATGTATTGGATATGTTAGTTTGCATATTAATTAATATATTCAAAATTTATGGTAAGCTAACTTATAAAAAACACCTTAAAAATACACTTATAGATAAAATAAATATACCTATCTTTACATTAAGCTGCATATTAGAATAGTTTACAGTTAAATACAAATACGTATAATAAATAAATTAAAATCTCAGCTTGTTCAAGGCTTACATGTGTTAATAAATGAATTAATAAAACAATTAGGAAATTAAACTAATAAATATTTATGGAAATCTGAATTCGGTGTTATTTCATGTTAATGTGATTTTTCTGAAAGAAAAAAAACGTATGAAATGTGGTGAAATACACTTATCTTCGATCTAAAAGCGACCATACTAATCCAATGCCTGTATTTAAACAATAATTTAAAACATACAGGAAACAAACTGTAAGATATTATGTTGCTATGAAATTTTGCATACTAAAATAAAATTATAAAGTAACCCTTTCAGGGGCAAAGTGTTGCGATTGAGAAAATATTGAAATAATTGAACGACACCAGAATTTACGACAATTTATTTGGAAAAAAAGTAAAAGCTTTTCGTAAAGTACATTTAAAAGCAAAATTAAACTTGAAAATTCCGGCGTTGTAAGTGGTATCACATAACTAAATTTAAGTGGTATACATAATATATCAACGCCCTTCAAAGAGTCAACATTTAATTTAAATATTTCAATTTTTTTTCATATTTGCCGTTGTACAAAAGTGTTACATTATAGATATAAAAGTGTTTTTGGTACTTACAGTAAATAAACCTAAATGACATTAAACGAAAATGGAAAAATAATAAATCAGAACTGAAAATTGATTAGTTCAATCATCACCAAACTTGCATCAAAGTGCTTTCTTTGGCGCAACATAATCCTACACCATTTATGACGAAACGTTAAACTCTACATATTAATAAATCGCATTTAAATGATCTCGTCTATATTAAAATATTTAAACGTATATGTGGACTTTTCAAAATCTTGCATTATCCATTAGTGTAATTTTATAATTTTGCGATGTTAGCTCATCAATAGGTACCGTGATTTTTTATTTGCTCATTTATAATATTTTTAGAAAACTTTGATTAAAATCGAAAAAAAAACAATGCCAAATCAATAAATTATCTAAGTAACTACGGAAGAAAAGATATAATAGGTAAAGAGAAATTTGGGTAATATTTTAATATGTTAACAGGTGTTTAATAATTTGTTCAATGTGGACATGATTGATCATAATATTATAAGCGCAATTGAACATTCGGATATTGTTTTTCAAATAACGGTATTTAATTTATAAGCATATATTTTAAATATTGTAACTAACGTTATAAAACATAATGATATCGAACTAGTTTTATAAAAAAAAATGGATGAATTGTTATGTAACAAAAGCAGAATCAGTATATTATTTTAATGCTATTAAAAAATTTTCATTCTTTGCGAATAGTATTACTATATCATTACAGTTTTTTAAACAAACATAAAAGAACAAATGACTTTCATAAAACACCAAATATAAATATATGCACAAATATGAAGATATACTCTTGATTATTGTAAATGATATTAATAATTTATGTTTTTGCCTGTTTTCGTTCAGCAATAACCATAGCAGAAGCCGATTGCTTCAGGCTGATAGGAACAGATATTGCAAACAAATTTCATGTTAGCACAAAATCAATAAAGTATGTAAGCTTATATTTGAAAGTAAAATAAAGGCCTTCGAGACTTGTAGTTTCATTTCTAAACATTCCTTATTTTAGCAACAGCCAATAAATTTGAAAATATGCTGATATATTTTGACATCACAATATTTGACAATTTTAACAAAAGTGTTCTGAAATAAAACTAAATACGTTACAAGAAAATAAGCTAATTATATTACATAAAGTTGAGTTTTAAATGTACAAAAATGATTTTAACTTATAGTGTTTAATATAATTATGTATGAAGCAATAATTATCATAAAGTTTTAATTTTCTCATTCTTTTTTCTATGTTCTACAAAGTTTCTACTTATAAAATTTTTAAATCCACCCATTAATATTCACATTAATATTGCATTATTTAGACTTAAAAATTAAAATATATGTCGTTCATTCCTCAATAACATGTAAATTTAGCTCTGAATACTGACTATACCACTCCTTATGTTTTACAACATGTATTGAGATCTGAAAGAAACATTTATGAGTTGCTACTTTTCTAGCTAAAATTGAGAACCAAAAAAACGAGTTAAGAATGCACTGTATTTCACTCCCATGATAAACACAAAGCCTACATAGTTTATTTAGTTCAATTTTAGAAAGAACAGCTCATTTCATGATTAATCTTTAAATATGTGTGTCCCTAACATTTTATCTGAATCTCCTATTAAAACTAAAACTGACAATCAAGCTGGAAAATTTCATGTTTCAACACAACCAAAGTTCCATGTTACTACTACCAAAACATCCTGCATATTTTATTTATTAAAACTATTTCTCTGTTATTTATACAAATATGTCTCCAAAAGGGGTTTTGTATTTATTAGATTTCATTCTCCGGTCATAATTTACGCATTAACAGTAAAAATATTGAATTGAGTTTGTGTGACATTAAGCATTTAGATCTGTTATTTTATCCTACAATGCAAATTACTGACTAATCAACCAAATAGACTTTATCCGTGTACATGTGTGTTAATCTCACTTACGTGGTTCATTCGAAATGGGAATGATGCTGATAGAACTCATATAATATAATTTTTACCCGAAATTTTAAATTCACTAAACAAACTTTTGTTTTGTTTGCGATGATTTTTCCTCAAATTCTCAAATAAATGTTCTGATGCGGAATAAGTTTGTATGATCTAAAGAAGCAACATAACTACTGATGTGCAATGTGTTAATCTCAAAAATATTTTTTTTTTTTTGTCTGTTTAATTTTTTTATACATTAATTTCTGAAAACTGCAAATTTATAATATAATAAGGAAAACATAGATTTTTTTATTCAATGTGTGGACAGAATCATCCACTTTAGCATCAAGTGTTGAGAAAACTGAAATATTTAATGAAATGTTTATCTTGTTGCTTGACCGTTCTACATATATATGTGTCAAAGTATAAAAAACAGTTAAAAATCATAGAATTTTAAAATGTTCGCAAAAAAAATAATGGAATATTTTGATTCGAAATTTGCAAAAAATTGAAAAAAAAAACCAAACAAAATTTATGATAAAGGAAACCTACACAGTTTCTAAGAGAAATCATTTTTGTTGTGTTTTTTTGTTCTGAGGTTTATTTTTGTTTTCAGGTTAACTTCAAATTTTTTTAAGATGTGATAAGAAGTTCGAGAACAATCGCTTTACATGAAGCGCGAATAAAAAGTCAAGAACCATACGGCACCTAAACTCTATTGATGTAAACCCGCGAGGTGGCATGAAACTGGTTTACGTCAAAAAATTAAAATGTTTTATTACCTTTTAAAAGATACTTAATGGATTTTTCTTGGTTAAGTTTTGATGGATCATTTATAAATACAATTATATCAGTTTAATATATAACTTTGGAAAACTGGTAGTTTAAATTTATTGAAATCTTTGTCTTTCTCACCTAACTGTTATTAGTTCTTCAACTAATTGTAGAATAAACTTTTTTTTTGCTTACATTTTTCTGTGTGTGACCTTTGTGACTCCAACGTAGTTAATTAAAGTACTATGAGATCAAGTTATAATATCATCATTAAAAAACCCCTCCACCCCACACACATATATAAATATACAGTATGCCCACTAAAGTCCCTTGCCACCCTCTTAACTTCGGAACAGTTGCTGCTATATCCATAAAAGTAGTTTCTAGGTATAGTAAAGTAGTCATGCGCTACTCAATGAAACCGTCTATGGCGCCACCTAGTGGAATGCTGCAGAGTTAGTATTCCTATCTCGAAAATGGAAAGAGATAGAGAAAAAAAGTGATTTACAAAGTTGTAGAGCATCATCAATTTAGTACGAAAAGACACCTTGTGGACATTAATGCAAAGAATAGAATGGTTAAAACGCGCATTTGTTTTTTCGTGATTCCTTACACTGTGAAAAGACAAAACGATCTTAGAAATAAAAAAACAATTAGTTCTAATAATATACCTTTATTTTAGATGTTCAAACTTATCACTGTCAGCTGCAATGCATATTTGGATCCTTGTTTGAATTTCACGTTGCACACGTTGGAGCATAAATGGTGACACGTTGGCACAAGCGTCCGTAATGCGTCGTTTAAGGTCATGCACTGTTTGTGGAGGGGTCCCGTACACCTTCTGTTTCATAACTGGTTGTTTCTTTCTTTATAAGATCGTTTTGTCGCGTCACAGTGTAGAAAATAACGAAAAAACAAATGCGCGTTTAACCGTTCTATTCTTCGCATTAATGTCTACAAGTTGTTTTTTTATTAAATCGATGATTCTCTACAACTTTGTAAATCACTTGTTTTCCCTATCTCTTTCCGTTTTCGAGATAGGAATGCTAACTCCCCAGTTTTTCACCAGGTGGCGCCGCAGTCGGTTTCATTCAGTAGCGCATGGCTATTTTACTATACATAGACACCACTTTTATGAATATAGCAGTAGCCGTTTCGAAGTTAAGAGGGTGGCAAGGGACTTTCGTGGGCATACTGTATTGTATATATATATAGAGAGAGAGCGTTTAGTCCAGTAGAAATAGCATTTTACCTTACAAAAATTCGGGTAGTTCTGATTTTTGGGTATGTTGTAAAGGTTGACCCTCTAATAAAAAACCCCAAGTTTTCGTCCTTCTAGACCATGTGTGTTTTTCACAATATTGAAAAAACCAATATTTTTCGGCACTTTTTTCGATTTTTCTTAAATAACTCAATTTTAATGCATTTTACAGAAAAAAGCACTGCTACCATTTTGTAGAGAATAAAATTCTCTACATCATGCAGTATTCAGGTTTGTAAATTGTCTAAATAGGGGGTAAGATACGGAGCCGGAAAAAGGGTTAAATTTGGAAAAAATGTAAAAATCCACAAATGACATTAGTTTTTGCTTAATAACCCACTTTTAGTGCATTTTAGAAACAAATTTGTCATAATCAACTTTTTAGAGCATGAGATAGTCGATAGTTTCATTTATTATAGGTTGACCCTCTAATAAAAAAACCAAGTTTTCGATCTTCTAGACCTTGTGCGTTTTTCACAATATTGAAAATATTTTTCGGCACTTTTTTTTGATTTTTCTTAAATAACTCAATTTTAGTGCAGTTTACATAAAAGCACTTTCACCGTTTTGTAGAGCATAAGATTCTCTATAACATGCAGTATTCAGATTTGTAAATTGTCCAAATAGGGGGTAAGATACGGAGCCGGGAAAATAGGGTAAAATTTGCAAAAATCCACTAAAGACATTAGTTTTAGCTTAATGACCTACTTTTAGTGCGTTTCAGAGACAAAAGCACTGTCATCACTTTGTAGAGCATGAAATTCTCTACAACATGCAGAATTCATGTTTGTAAATTGTCCAAATAGGGGGTAAGATACGGAGCCGGGAAAATAGGGTTAAATTTGGAAAAAAAATTTAAAAATCCACAAATGACGTTAGTTTTTGCTTAATAACCTACTTTTAGTGCATTTTAGAGACAAAAGCACTTTCACCATTTTGTAGAGCATAAAATTCTCTACAACATGCAGTATTCATGTTTGTAAATGAAACTATCGACTATCTCATGCTCTTAAAAGTTGATTATAACAATTTTGTTTCTAAAATGCACTAAAAGTGGGTTATTTAAGAAAAATCGAAAAAAGTGCCGAAAAATATTGGTTTTTTCAATATTGTGAAAAACGCACAAGAGCTAGAAGGTCGAAAACTTGGTTTTTTTATTAGAGGGCCAACCTTTACAGCATACCCAAAAATTAAAACTACCCGAAGTTTTGTAAGGCAAGGCCCTTTTTTGCGCTATTTCTACTAGATCAGTTAGAGACAGACCAGTACATATGCGTATAAACGTGTAGTTTTATATTGATTAATAGAAATAAAAACATATTTTGAAAGGAAGTAAATCATAATTAATCCAGACGGAAATAAAATAAAATCTTTTCGTAGAAGGAAATTATTTCGTGTCATGTGCGTAAACTTCCTTGACAAGATGATTGGAAATCGATTTTCTAACATTTTCTTTTCCAAGACAGTTTACTAAGAGAATCTGTTTTTGTTTTTTTTCATCTTGTAAATATCTGATAAATTTTCTTTTTCAAAAACACAAAGGACAGTAAAACATTTTCTTTTTTTTTAAATCGTAAGTTTAAAAAAATACGGTTATTCACGTGTGATACACTTTTACTTCTTTTATTTTCTTCATGATCCTAAATAAACCAGATAAATATCCTCTCATTAAATCTATAGAAAATCTTCTGTTATATACAACAAGCGTTAAATTCCTACACATCTGAAAAATATTAGTTATTTTATTTGCAGTTTCGAATATATATATATACGTTTAATAAATACTTTGGGATTTAATTGTTTAAAAACTGGTTGTTGACGCATCGACTATCGGATTATGTTAAATGCATTTCTTAGGTCTTAAAAACCTCACAGCTATGCAGTATTCTTACTCAGATATTCACGTTTTAACGATTCATGTGTTTACAGAATTTTTGCATTTCTATAAAAGATTTAGATTTTGCTTAAAAGATAAAAATTGATATATTACGTGATAGATTAATTAAAAAAACCAGTTAAACTAGTTACACATATATTTTAACAAAATTGTACTATGTATAGTTATTGAAAATCCTGTGGAAAATATTTACTTCCCCCTTGAAACTCTGCAACATATCATCGTGTAAAAAAGCGACACGTACCGTCGATTAGTACTTACATCTACTAATTATTCTAAACTTAAATTTAATTCAACACCTCGTCTACATATAGAAATTGTACCAAATTTTTAATGTGTACACCTCATTTCGACACTAGTTGTGTATTATTCGGATACTAAACTGGGATTCAATCAATCGAGTATTTTGAATTATACAGATATAAAATTTGGAACTACTAATCATAAATTTATTTTTAATCGTTTAAAACAAATTAAAATGCAGGGACCTGTTATAGCATAACTCAAAATGTACTTGGCAAAATGAGCTGGAATTTTCGATTCGCATATTTGAAGCTTTTAAAATTCGATTTCATTTAAAAATTCGTATGTTGCAATTCATATTATTCTCGTAATTTCAAATAATGTACAATTTGAAATGCATTTTACAAACAAAAATGAATTTTAACTTATGAATATTCTAAGAAAAATAAATTTCAAGAAACTTGAAACATTGAAATCCAAAATTACAGCTCCTTCCTCAAACTTTTTTTTTAGCTGTGCTTACAGAACTGTCTGAATGGCAATCTGTTTCAAAATTAAAAATGAAAGCAGCGATAGGATTTTCCAAATTAAAATCTGTATAATTTCTCAGTTACTTTTTCGAAAATAATTTTTTGTTTGGTATCTGGAGATAAAATTTACCAAATAATCCAAATATGATTTTTAAATTATGTGTTAGTGTCTACGTCTTTCAAATTTGGAACAATATAGACAACATAATAAGCAAAATTTAATTTTAGCATAAATTAATGGACTTAAGTTCAGCGATTTGCAAACATATTTTTATACGATGATTTAGCGAAGATTTAGTAAGAGACTGTCTGGTATATTTTATCAGGATTGTACAATGTACATTCTAAGGAACATTTACAGTTTCTTGCTATTTATAGTGTTGAAAAATAGGTAGGGACATTTTATAATTTTAGAACTGTAAATTACTATAATTTTATGTAGTTTATTATAGTTTTTTTTTATGAATAAACTATTTGTATTATCTCAAGATATTAAAAAATATTCTGCAGTATATTATTCATGTTGTTTTAATTACATTTATGACTTTAAAAGCCTACAGCAGTCATGCAAAAAAACGCGCAAGCTAATGTTAAGTCTATGGGAAGGTTCTTGGCAGATTTCTCGCTCGCATTTTAAGATTTTAAATGATTTATTTTTAATAGGATAGCTGAGGTCGATCTCTAACGTTGTTAATTTTTACTTTTTCGATTTTGGTTCCAGTTTTTTTTATATAAGGGTACTTTCAATTTCAGAACCAGTTCCTAAATTGAAATGTCCGCTTATAAAAAAACTGTAACCAAAAACAAAAAAGCAAAAACTTACAACGTTAAAGATCGACCTCAGCTACCACATGCAAAAAAGAAAAAATCATTTAAAAATATTAAAATGCGGCGAAATTTTTCTGCCGAGAACTTTCACATAGACTTAACTTTAGCTTGAGCGTTTCTTCACATGACTAGCGTAGGCTCTTTCAAAAGCAGACAGACTTGAATACTGTTAAATAAAAATTTAAAAATATACATTAAACATTAAAATACTTAAAAAGATACATTGAAAAAAATATAAACGTTTCTCAAAACAATCACTAGGCCTCATCAGTACAAAATATCCTCTGAAAATAAAGAGCAAAATAAGAACAGTTAAAATTAAAGTTACTTATCCAAAAAGTTTTTTTTTTAATTCAGATGTTAAATACACGTGTACCTTAGATTAATTATATTTGTTCAGGAAAGATATACGGAAATAAAATGCATCCAAAACAGTCCTTCCGGACAGTACCGGGAGGAAAAGTTCGCTTACCTATATCTTCGTTTTAAAATTTTAGCTAATGTTACTCGAAAACTGCAAGCTAAAATGCAAAGAAACCGTTACAAAAGATTCGTTAATATTGAATTTGAATAAGAAATTCGTCAAATTATTCAGCTATAGCCAAGTTGCCTTACTTTGGTCGCCAAATTTGGCGGTATTTCGCCAAATATCGCCAAGTTTGGCGGGAAGTTGGCGCTAACGGATATCAATAGTATATAGTTTTATGCGTATGATTGGGAAAATGTTTACAACAATGAAAGAAAATAATTTGAGAAAAATCGCGTTCACTAAAACTCATAAATTAATATTTTTTTTTGTAATGTGCTGTCTAGTTTCAAAGTGTCAGCCAGCCGAGAATTTCAAACTGCTCTATCTCAGCCATTTTTTAAGATAGAGGTAAAACGAAAAAAATGCTCTGGGATCCTTGTATAAAGGCCTAACACTTAATTAAAAAATAAATTTGAAATTTTAACACTTTTGTAAATTTATTTTAGTTTTAAAATTTTCAATGGCCGCCATATTGAAACAAGATGGCGGACCAAGCTGGCCAACGAACTAGCTTTCAATACAAAAAAGTATAAATCTACCTATTGCAGCCGTTCGGAGGAAAGCAATTCCGGTAAATTTCAATATATTTTCACCGATCATGACCCCCAGTCCCGAAAACCACCCTCCGTTCAAATGTTGATTTACACACACACACACACATATATATATATATATATCATGATCGGTGAAAATATATTGAAATTTTCCGGATTTGCTTTCCTCCGAATTGCTGCAATAGGTAGCTTTTTACTTTTTTGTATGGAAAGCTACATAATAAAGAGATAATTGTAATAAATTAGCGTTATTTTCAATTCGTTTCACCACCGGGTGGTTCCGAATCGGCCCCTTCAGTGGGGAAGAAGACCATGAACCCGCTATTTGTAGCTGTACTAAGTAGACGAATCACCACCCCCGTGCGATGATTGTTGGGGAAAAGTGTGAAGGATAGTGCCGATTTGCTGGATTGGAGTCTGAGCCTCTCCACCTTTTGCGTCGGTACTCGGCTACTAGGGGATTATGCAAATGCTGCGGAAGCATAACTCCGCTACGCGGCGGAAAGCACTCCGTAGGGAAATGCCAGATGCCCGGCCAGTCTCCCTCGGGTCGGGTTGGTGACTCTGGGCAACGGCTAGCTAAGGTTATAGGACCACTTCCACGATCTATCTGGGGCGATGATGTAGGCGAGATCGAACTCCGAAGATCACGGACCGTATTGTCTCAGTTGTACCGTCTGGTCAGTGCATGAAGCTGCATGACACGACTTTCGGTACTGGTAGTCGACACAGAGTAGGCAGCAGCTTGGGCGCGTAAACACATGGTCTTACTCATCCATAGCGGCTCCCACTGCAGCTGGAGTAGTTGTGCGTCGTTCTGAAGGTCGGACAGGAAATGGACACCCCCACTTAAAATATGTGGGATTCGCATTCATGACGTGCCATCCGACCATCAATGTCATGGCTCGTATCCCTCCATGGGATAGGATATTCACTTTTCACCGACCATTAACCGGCTACGAGGGACCGTATCGGGATCCCGCCGATTAAAGCGGATGCGATTGGACCAAACCAGACACCATTTCGTCAACCAGTCCAACGTGTCTTTGTGTAGTCGGATTTTTCTGTGCTCGACGGTTAGATAAGGCGTCCAGCAACTAATTTTCACGCTACAAACTCCCAATAGGGAGTGTTTCTGTAACGCTTGATAGGGTGTACACGGTTTCCTAATACCAGCGGAGATGCATGGACAGAAGGCTCATCAGAGTCATCGGAGAAGTTCGTCGGGAGTTAAAGTCTGTGTAGTTATTGAGCCGGTGGCTGGGTGGTTCCGGCACTGCATCCCAAAGCCTAAGCTGGGGCATGCTCATGCGTCCACGGACGAAGTTTTCCTCAACCTCCCGGGCAAGCGAGAGGTACCTACATGTTCACCGTTGCCGACGAGTCCAGAAGTAGCTTTTGTAGGAACTCTATGTTCGAAGGCGGTGGTACAGGAAGAGCAGGTTAGGGAAACCTAACTAAGGCCTACTTCCCAGCTCCTCTATGGTTGTTTGGATCCAGAAGCTGTTGGTAGATTCTGCCCCGTCCCCAAGTGTAACGCGGTGGTGTCCCAAGAGAGTGGGTTCCACCGCAAATCGCAGCAACCTCTGTCGTCAAATACTTGGGAAAATGGGGATGGAGAAACTTTGTTGGAAAAGGGTGGGGGTGGAAAAGGGTTGGGAAAATGCGGGTTAGCTGGTTGCGGCGCCTCTACTGACCGTACCGTCCCTAGACTGTTTGAATGGACGGGTTAAAAAGTCTCAAGATATTGGGTACAGCGTTTGACGTGCCTGAAGGGCGCCCTTAAGGGACTGGCGGTGCAGCTGAAATTTATCATTTTCAATGTCATTGAACGTGATATTTTTTTTTCAAATATGTCTTTAGAAATTTCTTTCGAGATATGTTTATACCAGGTTAGATCATATTTATTGACAAAACATTGTATTTTTATTTATAAATGAATATTCCTTTTATTTTCCACAGGTTTTCGACTGCATCAGTTGACGATGTCAAACAGGTTCAGATGACTAGATGGTCGTGTATCAATAAAATCAAGAATGCTTTAAATAATGTCACTGTTGATGATGAATCATGGATTGTAACAATATTTTGATGGAAAAAATATTCATACGTTTGCTTAAATTTCAGCACATAATCTTAATATGGTTTGTAATTTGGTTTATCACTTAAAAACGATATTGTATCTATTCCGATAGAATAAAATCTGCCCAAACAAGTTACATCCCTCCTTCGCGTTGCGATTTAATGAATTCAGCTTTTTCACTAAGAAAATACGGACAGTTATAGCTTGCAGGTACAAATGAACGGAACGCTTGAGAAAATTACAACCTCCCATTTCTTTTTGTATACCACACGTGGTTTGGCCATTTCTACATGTTTCTCATTCAGTGTTTGAATAGGTGGAGATTGTATCATTTGTAACAATTAAAATGGGAATTTTTGTTTAATTTGACTACTTTGCATCATTTATAAATATTTTACATACATAATTTCTAAATGAAGCTCTGTAATAGATGAAAGAAGCGTTCTTATGGATACCCATTATTCTTTTGAAAAAATATTTTTTGAACATCATCTTTAGAAATTAAATTTTATTTTAAACATCAGTTTTAATTATGTTTATTATTTAAAATTTATTTTCATTAACAGTAACGCTTATGTTTACCGCGTAATTACTACATGTGCAAACAGCGTAGAAAAAGAATAGACAACAAGGTAATTAGGAAAAGATGCAAGTCATGAATAATTCATGAACCGTAAAAGTTTCCGATAGTGTCTAATAGAACATTTGCTCCACATACAATCCGGTTTAAAAGAAAATGCAGCAGTTTTTGTCTTTTAAAAGGGCTAATTGTATTACAGTTTATTTGCACATTTAGACTTCTTATTTTCTTAATCCACATTACGAAAAATATTATAGTACGTCTCAGAATTTTAAAAACTTTTTAACTAAACGAATTTAAGTGACAAACCAATGAATATTATTTATTTATTTATTATTTTAAGATTAAACATTTCTGAAGCACTTTGCCTGTAATCTATTTTAAATGAAAATTCATGAGTTTTTGTGTCCTAAACTTGTTAATGTATGTATGTAGACATTAAAAAACTGCTTCTGTCAATGCATTATAAGAATAACAATACAGTGCTCTTTATTTCAGAAAAAAATGAATCATCAGTATAGTATAGCTTTATTAAAATACTACGTTTTCCCGAACATTCTCGGCATGCTTTTCATACACTATAACGTCGTTTTGAAGATAATTATAGATTTATCCTTTTTTACCATATATTAGAATAAACATGCTAAAATCGGTTTCCTGATATTATGTTTCGAAACTAAAAAAAAAAAAAATAGGTAGATGCGAATCCGAAAACGAGATTTCTCGTCACTGACTGACTGTTTATTATCTAATTTCTAAGGTACTTCTAACCTTCATAGAATGATGAAAGTTGAAAAATTGGTTTTATAACATTATTAGCTCGAAAAATAATAAAACAGAACCTCCGTCTTTAAACTTTTTGGATTTGCCGTATACGTAATGCATAGGCAATAGTTCCATAACCGGATCCACAGACAATTCCTGAGCTTTTGTGAACGCGGTTTGGTACAAAAGTAATAACACTGTTCGAGCCATTTAGTGTTATATACATTTAAATATTAATGTTTTCGTAGGTGATCATTTCGTGGCTTATATTTGGTGCCGGATCTTGATTAAGATCAAAATTCGACGCCAAAAGGCTGATTACAGAAATATAGCATGCATTTTAAATGTGTGACATAGAATCTGAATGAAATTTGTATGTTCTTTTCCAAAATGCTAAAAAGGCCAGTCTTTCGGTTTGTCCATCTTTCTGCCATTTGATTCCTTAAAAAAATTCGTATTAAAATATCGGAATTCTAATCTCATTTGTTCTAGATAGTAGCTGTTGCAAATATGTGAAAAGATAATGTATATGAAGATCCAAGTCTGCACCCATTGGGGGAAAGGGGAGAACTTTGCAATCTTAAATGACAACTCCCTTTTTTATTGCAGATTCGGATTGTACGGGAAAAAATATGTAACTTTTGATTTGAACAATTTCTTCGGAAAATCGTAGATGGCGCTGTAATCGAGTAAAATACAAGTAGGATCGTTTCCATTGAATAGTTCTGAAATGGTCGAATAACTCGAGAATTTAACATCGGACAGTAAAAACGGGAAAATGCATGTTCAATAGTTTTTAAAAATATATTTAGGGATAACAAAGTTTCCCCACACCAACTCTGCTCCCCTTGGGGGAAAGGGTCGAAATTTTGAAATCTTAAATGATAACCCCCCATTTTTATTGCAGTTTCGGTTTCCACGGGAAAAAAATACGTAACTTTTGTATTTAACACTAACTTTGAAAAATCGTAGATGGTGCTGTAATCAAGTAAAATTCAGTGGGAATCGTTTCCATTGCAATGTCTGAAAACGATCGAGTAACTCGAGAAATATACATCAGAATTAAAAACGGATAAATACGTGTTCAATATTATAGAAAAATGGCAAGTTTTATATCCCTAAATAGATTTTTTAAAACTATTGAGCATGCATTTTTTCGTTTTTCAATGTATATTTCTCGCTTTAATAGACCGTTTCTAGTTTTTCGATGGACTCGATTCTCACTGTAATTTACTCAATTACAACGTCATCGACAATTTTCCGAAGAAAATGTTCAATTAAAAAAAGTTCCGTATTTTTTCCTGTAGAATCCGAATCTGCAACAAAAAATGGGGTTGTTAGTTAAGATTTTAAAGTTCCCTTTCTTTAACCTAGGGAGTCAGAGTTTTGGGCTGAAATAGGGCAACTTTGATAAACTAAAATAAATTTTCAAAACTAATGAACATGTGTTTTTCTGGTTATCAATCCGATGTATATTTCTCGTGTTATTCGACGTTTTTCCTAATTTTCGGACAAAAACTAGTCTTTGGGTGCCATCGTAATAATTACCCATCATGGATATGCATAATATAAAATATGAAAATAAAACATGTGTAAACTATTTCTAAAATGCATTGCAATTCGAATAAAATCGTGGCTTGATGACGTCATAAACTTTAAATGCTCTATTACTGAATTTCGTAAAAGAAACATCCTTATAACTCTAAAATTGATAATCATATTCACTAATGGTTTCCTGCGTTGGATTAAGCGTCTCATTCCCAATTAAAATATATCTTTGAATTGAAATTTGAATGAAATGCAGGGTCGGGAAAAATCGAAGAGCGTGGAAAATAGGATTACAAATATCTCAGCAACTAATTATCCGACCGACTTCATTATTCATGCAAAATTTATGATTTTTATTGGATTTTATATTCACTCCTTAAAATAAACAATTTCGAAAATTTTTATACACCTTTTATCAGAACGAATATTTTAAGAGTCCGTAAAAAATAGTTCCGGATAATCAAGGTTACTGAAATTCAATTAACTTCTTCCCATTATTACATGTTAAGTGCATACCAAATTCCAAGTATATAAGCTAATTTTTTCGGGAGATAAGAGCCTTTACAGATACACATACACACACAGACAGACTGACGGTAATTTTTTTTTTCTAAACGTATGTTTTTCGGAATCTCCAACGTCTGAAACGTGTAAATCCGTCAAAAAAAATTTCGATTTTCAAAACTATTATAAGACTTACCCTATACTACGTATCCTGGGTAAGTAATAAGTATATCGCTGTTACGCATAGAGGTTAAAGTTGAAAAAAAAACTAGAATCTCTTTATAAGAGAATAGCTATTCCACTAGATGGTTATATTCCTTTAATTTCAAAGAAATATCTATTTCACTTATACTACATTAAATTATTTCTCAGGAATATTATTAATAATTCTAATATTATGCATGCATTCATTTTTTATCTCATAATGTATGTCTTTGAATCCGTCAACGTTAATTATAAAGTCATATATTGCGTTTTTAGGTGCGTTCGTAATTATATAAATACGTAGCACCTATTGTCGTCGCTTGGTCCGTCCGTCTGTCTGTCCGTCCGTCCGTCTGTCTGTCCGTCAGTCTGTCCGTCCGTCCACATATAACAACGCAAAAACTACCCAACCGAATGGTTTGAAATTTAAGATATATTATCTTTGCAGAATTTTGTCGAGACATTTCAATTTTTTTTTAAAAATCGAATCAAAACTTTAGGAGATATTAATAAAAATATTTATTAAGAAATTTGATTTTTTTTTAATCGGAGTTTTCTTGTTAGAGGAGCTTCCGAGGTTGAATCGTCAAGCGACCGAGATACTTATTTTATGACAGAAATTAATCTGCAGACGATATAATTCATTTCACAGAATAAAAAATCATCAAGATCTGAATATTTAAATAACTAGCTATAGTATAAACGCACCTCATTTGTCACGTTTGACGTACAATTTCCAACTTGTTCATTATTGAAATATTCTTGTCCGTTATATCAAATGCCTAATTATATTTTCAATCAGAAATATAATGTGATAATAACTTGCTACACATACTGACTTTCCTTTTTTTTAAAACATTCTGAGCAACCCTTAAACATATCAATTATTAAGAGCTTGAAAACAAATTTAACACAAACTAAATTTGTATTATCAATAACGAACAGAAAGAAGTATTTTTGTAATTAATTTGAATATAAATGCTTTTGTAATTATAATTTCAGTAAAAAATGTCTCCATGAATCTGTCGAAAACGGATTTCTGTATTTACACAAAGAGATGAATTTCTTTCGAATATTTAATTACTTTCTTCCCTCATCTCCAATACCACAAGCTAAATTCTTTTGCCTGATCAATATCTAATAACATAAGAGAAATGATATTAATGCAATGTTTTAGTGTTCGCAATAACTCTGTTTTATGAAAAATTATATTAAAATTGGGTCACTGTATTGGATTTAATCAAATTGGAAGCAGTTTACGACAAATTGTAATAGCACAATCATCATATTTGTAGAACATATGTTAAAGACATTGGATGATAACTGTATTGTTTAAACAAAATATGTTTACAAGGGATACTGATTTCAGGAACCAGTTAAATAAACGCAGCATTTAAAATGAATATATAAATAATGCTGTTTTTCTGAATATAAAAACTGCATGTGATATTTGATTTTTCTTTTTAGATTCGTATACCTATAATTATTGTATAATTTTTAATAATTTTTATTGCATAATACGGTGGGACAAAATTTTTTTTTCATTGCTTTACCACGGAAAGGTTGCGACAGAACAGAAAAAAAGAAATCCAAAAAAGGTAAGAAATTTATTAATATCATCCTATCACTAATAGGACGTAAATTCATAAAAATGCTCAAAAATCTCTTATTTTACATTATTTTTTATCTGCAGGGATAAAAAGCTTAAGCGTATACCTCATGGTTTGGGCGGTGAGCACCCCAAAACAACAATAACAACATTATTTTTTATTATCATTACAATTTATTATTATTATTAAACTAAAGATCTTACCACTATAGACGTACTTGCTAAGTACGGAAGCTATTGAGAACAGTAGGAAATATTTTCTCAATATACAAATTTTTCCGACCATTCATCAGAAGCAAATTTACGAAAAAAATTAGGAATGATGATGGACCGCATGTACTTTTGTGATTAATTCCTTTCTTCCCTTATGCGTAAGTGTAATAGCACAATCACCATATTTGTAGAACATATGTTAAAGACATTGGATGATAACTGTATTGTTTAAACAAAATATGTTTATAAGGGATACTGATTTCAGGAACCAGTTAAATAAACACAGCATTTAAAATGAATATATAAATAATGCTGTTTTTCTGAATATAAATATTGCATGTGATATTTGATTTTTCTTTTTAGATTCGTATACCTATAATTATTATATAATTTTTAATAATTTTTATTGCATAATACGGTGGGACAAAAATTTGTTTTTCATTGCTTTACCACGGAAAGGTTGCGACAGCACAGAAAAAAAGAAATCCAAAAAAGGTAAGAAATTTATTAATATCATCCTATCACGAATAGGACGTAAATTCATAAAAATGCTCAACAATCTCTTATTTTACATTATTTTTTATCTGCAGGGATAAAAAGCTTAAGCTTATACCTCATGGTTTGGGCGGTGAGCACCCCAAAACAACAATAACAACATTATTTTTTATTTTGCAAAATGTATACATTTTAACGTCTGAATGTGAAAAATATTAAAAACACCAATTAAAATAATTTAAGACAGACATGAGTACACATAAAATAAAAATTTATAAAAAAATATATACTTAAAAACAGTTAAAAATACAAAATAGTAGACGTTTCGCCAAGCGACACGCAAGGCATCATCAGTACAAAAACAATCTATTGCATAACAAACCACAGAACAAGGAAAAGGAAAGGTTTGAAATCAAGGAAAGTTGAAGTTATTTTAAAAACAGATAATATTCATTAGGGACAGAACGAGCTTCATTCAACGTCTGCGATCGCAATTGAGTGAACCAACTCTCAAGGAGTAATCGACCATGGTAGCTGTTACAACCTGATTTCAAAATACTGGCGTTCGCAATTAGCGGGATGTGATTCGTTTGAAGTGAATGCTGGACAATTTTTGAATTCAAATTATGTGCTTGGCGAAACGTCTACTATTTTGTATTTTCAACTGTTTTTAAGTATATATTTTTTTATAAATTTTTATTTTATGTGTACTCATGTCTGTCTTAAATTATTTTAATTGGTGTTTTTATTATTTTTTATTATCATTACAATTTATTATTATTATTAAACTAAAGATCTTACCACTATATACGTACTTGCTAAGTACGGAAGATATTGAGAACAGTAGGAAATATTTTCTCAATATACAAATATTTCCGACCATTCATCAGAAGCAAATTTACGAAAAAATTTAGGAATGATGATGGACCGCATGTACTTTTGTGATTAATTCCTTTCTTCCACTATGCTTTGCTTCTTTCTATTGGCTGTACTGAACTACATAATAAATCTGAACTCTAACCCAATGGTCCACTTTCTAGAGCGACAGTATTATCCTTTTAACGTGCGCAATTTATGAATTTCCCACTTTTAATATTATTGGCATTTTGTCAAACTTTCTCGCGTACTTTTTTATCTTTTTTGGTTATTTCTACACTTTTTTTATATTTTTAAGAGCAATACTTCATAAATTTTGAACGTTTCTTATTGAGCTTACATAAATATTTATTTTTAAATAGGATGAAATTGAGTATGCATAAATAGTATATATGAGTTTGCATAAATAGATTCCCCTATGCTTTGCGTCTTTCTATTGACTGTACTGAACTACATAATAAATCGGAACTCTAACCCAATGGTCCACTTTCTAGAGGGACCGTATTATCCTTTTAACGTGCGCAATTTATGATTTTCCCACTTTTAATATTATTGGCATTTTGTCAAACTTTCTCGCGTACTTTTTTATCTTTTTTGGTTATTTCTACACTTTTTTATATTTTTAAGAGCAATACTTCATAAATTTTGAACGTTTCTTATTGAGCTTACATAAATATTTATTTTAAAATAGGATGAAATTGAGTATTTGTGATGAAACCAAATAAAATCTGTTGTTTTTACTTATCCATCATACGTAGTATAGGGTAAATCTTGTAATCGTTTTGAAAATTGAAAAAGAATTTGACGGATTTACACGCTTCAGTCACTGGAGATTCCGAAAAACATATTTTAAAAAAAATTGCCGTCCGTCTGTGTGTCTGTATGTTTGTAAACGCTCTATCTCCCGAACAAATCAAGATAGATACTTGAAATTTGGTGTGTACTTCGTATGTAATAATGGGAAGAAGCTTGTGGAATTTTAGTAACCTCGATTATCCGGAACTATTTTTTCGGACTCTCTAAATAATCGTTCTGATAAAAGGTATATAAAATTTTTCGAAATTGTTTATTTTAAGGAAGGAATATAAAGGACAATAAAAAAACATAAATTTTGCATTAGGAAGGAAGTCGATCGGATAATTAGTTGCCGAGATATTTGTAATCCTATTTTCCTCACTCTTCGATTTTTCCTGACCCTGTATTTCATTAAAATTTCAATTCAAAGATATATTTTCATTGGAAATGAGACTCTTAATCCGACGCAGTAAACTGTTAGTTAATATGATTATCAATTTTAGAGTAATAGATCATTTAAATTTTATGATGTCATCAGGTCACGATTTTATTCGAATTGCAATGCATTTTATAAGTAGTTTACATGTGTTTTATTTTCATATTTTATATTATGCATATACATGACAGGTAAGTATTACGGTGGCCCCCAACGACTAGTTTAAATAGAAAATATAAACCTCTGAAAATTGTAACAACTTTGTCATATTTTAAAAGGAAATCGAATTTGAAAATATCTATACTATGAGAGGAAATCCGACCATAATGTTTCCTCGAAATCTATGGCATTTTGTATTCACTATTATTAGGCGAACCGCTGCATTGAGTGCAATCGAATAGGGAGTTATCGTGCCTTTTTAATCTGCAGCTAAATGGTTGTCTGTCGGTAAATCTATTTCAGAGATGTTGTGATTTTTTTTTTTTTAATATCTTGTGAACAGAAAATAATGACAAATCAAGTACTTTAATATCATGAATATCATATTTAGAAAGTCTTTAAAGAGTATAAAGTTACCAAGTATGAAGACTGCATTCGTTTCTGTCTCAAGAAATGATACAATTTTTTTTCTGGATGTGACTATCAAGTACATATGCTTATTAACCGTTTGAGTGTTATGAAGCGCGATAGCACCGCAATGTATCTGCGGATCAAACAAATTGTGTTTCAACCAAGAAATTTTATATTACAAAATGTAACTCACTAGATCGCTGTAAATACTTCAACTGTTGAATAAAAATTAAATGATTTCAATTAGTGAATAAAATTTCTGGGTTGAAACAAAATCTGTTTGATCCGCAGATACATTGCGGCGCTATCGCGCTTCATAGCACTCAAACGGTTAAAGGGATCTCAGGATATGTAACACGCAAAAATCGTAAATGAAATAATGGCGTCCAGGATTGAAAATGCGAGTGAACTACTCCATTTTTTTAAAGTCCGCGTTTATTCCAGTTAGAAATAATTGATAAGGAAAATCCACCGAAAAACATACATTGCAAGTATTGTCTAAGGGTGTCCAAAGACAGCAGACATAATGATTAAAAACTTTTTTACTGCCATCAGACGCTTTGGCGTAGAAACCGATGTAAAAAACGCCAAACCCATAACATTCTTGCCAAAATAAATGAAAACGGGCACATATTTAAAATTAAGTACCGTATTCACTATATAATTATTAAAGCGCCAAATTTAACCTTATAAACCATAAGAAATGCAATTTTAACATGCTGTTCAAGGCGATACAAGACGCTACTTTGTTTGCCATATCAATAACATATCGTGTTGTTAAAATTAATGGGAACGAGATCTTATCTTTTAACAGGAGCTTAAACGCAGAGCATTCTAGATGGCTAAAGTATGCTATAATTTTATAATTAGAGGATCGTAGACGCCATTAATGCCTGTCCTAAAATCTGTCATGCAACACATGTACTATTGTTCTTGGTAACATAGGTGTATAATTACAGTAAATACTTACTAATGTACTGTTGCAGGTGTATTATAGTTGTCTTTTTGTAATAAAAGAATTTGAAAAAAATAATGAAATAAATTTGAACAAAATTTAGTGTAACATGTAATTAGTATATCTGTTAAGTTTTGGAAAATTATATACTTATTTTTATCGCAAATTGTAAAATGTATTTTATTATAATTGATTACTCATATAGCAATAACATTAAAATAAAGTAACCTACAGCAATTGCATATAAATGACCACTTTGTATATTTTATGTTTTTTTATTTGTTTTGTATTTTGTGATGCGTTATAATTTTCATATAAAATTCAATTTATTATAATTGACCACTGCAAAATAATAGTTTAGTTTTGCATGATTACGTATAAATTTTATATTTTTGTTTTTATTCATGTCTCAGCATAAATATTTTATTCTGTATAGATAATTGAGTATTATATTTTTTATAAATTTATTTTAGTAAGCATGAAGCATAATTCGAAAAACGTTTACATGAAATGGAAAGTCAAATATTTTATCGCAAATGTCAAATATTAATTTGTTATTATCATTAATATTAATTTTTAAGTCAAGAAAATTCATATTATTATTAATCATATCAGTTGGACTTAATGTAAGCTGAAATATTGAGTAAGGATGTGCAATTAGAGTCATTGAAATAAAAAATAATAACATCATCAATATAGCGATAGATAGATAATCATTATTAACTAATGAATTTCTTTCACAGTAGTATAAATAAAGATTAGAGAGAATACTTGATGCCGTTCCTCCTTGGGGAATTCGCTGGCATTGTTTAAGAATTATATCGCTATAAATGATATTATTATTATGCAAAGTAAAGTTTAATAAAGTTTTAAAAATACAAACAGAAATAAAATCTTTTAAATTTAATTGAGATTTTTATTGCTTGAAATGTACACGCATTGTTTTGTGTAAATCTTTGATATCAATATTATTAAATAAATCATTAAAATCCAACGTTTTGAAGAATTTGACACGATTTATATTTTCTAATTTATTTATAAGCTGAAAACTGTTTTTTTATGTTTATTATTGTGTTTTATTGTTATCTAAATATAACAAAATGCAGTGTAACAATTCCTGTGCGAAACCATCCATCTTACCAGTCGGCAATAGGATGGTGCCATGTTATGCTTAATTTGCATTTGAGATGTTGATGATAAAACGTATCTGCTTAAACACATATATATAGAGTACCTCTGTTCAGAATATTTTTCTATAAAACATTCAAAAATAACTAAATTTCAATGATTTGGGCAATCTCCTAGACGCTAAAACAAACATTCCAGATCCCCTTTCCACCAACGGTTTGTTTTAAAAAAATTCTGAACTGCGGTTGGATGGTTGACTAATACGTACAAAAATGTGTTCATATTTCGTAACTGGTCGTAATCCTTCGCTATCCGGCAGATTTCTAAGCAGTATTTCATTGTGTGGCAACAGTTTATGAACTAAACTATTTTCTTCAGGGTGTGAAAGGTCTGAAAAGGTTAAATGGATTGAAATTAAAATGAAAATTTATGAGAATGATCGGAGAGATTGAAAAAATAAAAATTAATTTTCCGCTATTAAAAAAAAAGTGAAAAATAAAACCCTTCTTACTTAATGATTTGAAATGAAAATGAATTTTTAACTTTCTTGGAATTTTGGATAATAATAAAAGATCGTTTAGAATCATAATTAGGGCAGTTCCAAATGACGTTACAAATCAACCGTTGTAGGTCAAAAACCACTGGAGGACAGTTGTGACTGACAGTTGAGGGGATTATAGACGTTTTTGGAGATCAATCGGGCAGTTGTGATTGGCGGATAAGAAAGTCATCAGCTGATTGCAACTTGTCTACATGATTAAAATTAACAGTTAATTTTTTTAATGATTTCAATTATTTTTATTATTAATTTTGAAAAGGAAAGATTTGATTTTGCGTAAAAATTGCTCCATTCTTTTAGATTTGGAATAAACTAAAAGGTCGTTTTTGTATTATTGAATGCGAAAATCAATACCTATAATTAACTTACCATAATTAATTATTGATATCGTTATTATGATTAAGATTTAAATTATGCAGAAAAATATTTGGAAATTTTGACCTGAAATACAAAAATAAAGAAAAAAGTTACGTTTCGTAAAATTTACCATGAACATAACTACCTTAGCAGAAAATTTACCATTAACTCTGAACTTAACGGTTCAGGTCAGTTTTTTTTATTGTCGATAAATAGTATATGAATATTTGTATCAATTATTTCAAATTTTAAGTGAAAACCCAGATTTCTACCCACCGCACTGGGGCAGTCATTTACATTAGTATTATATATATATATATATATATATATATATATATATATATATATATATATATATATATATATATATATATACAATGGCGGACAAAAAAACTGCATCACCTGCGAAAAAGTGGAAAACGCTGCAAATAATGATTTTCAAGTGCAAGTATTATGGAAGGATGATATTTTTACGATAAAATACAGTTGTAGAATTAATCTCAATTAAATTTTATTCGAATTTATAAATGATTTACACATAATTATTTAGAAAAAGGGAAAAAAAGTGAAAAACGCAATATTTAAAAAAAAACTTGGAACAAGGTAATAGATGCACGAATTCTGTAGTTAGTGTAAATTCTACGTAACTGCAGTCATATTATATATACTTAGGTGTGTATACATGCATAAGGATCACTTCAGTATTTAGTAGATCCTCCAATAGCTGCGATGACAGCCTTGCAAGGGTCCGGCATAGAATATATCAACTTTTGAATGAACTCCTGGCCAATTTCATGCAACCAGACCCTAATAATGCTTTCCTGCAGTTTTATCTTAGTAGCAGGCTTCTGAGCAACAATTTTGTACCCATTATCTGCCAACAATTTTCAATGGGATTCAGGTCAGGACTATTCCCAGGCCATTCCAAAACTCTAATGCCAGATTTTGTCAGATAGGCCGTCACCTAAAGGGAGGAAATTGGGTGAAAATTACTTTTCCAATATCCTTAATGTTATGGAGATTAAAACTTGTAAATTAGGTAACAAAATAATTCATGAATAAGTTTGATTGTGCTTACCGATTTCGCTGTATGGCTGGGTGCAGATTCCTGTTGAAAAATACAATTTCTAGCACCTTGAAAATCATCCTTAATAGCTGGTTTTAAACACTCCTCCAAAATCTCGGAATAAACTGATGTATTCACAGTTCCAGTATTACGTTTCAGACGTCCAATTCCTGTGCTGGATATACATCCCCAGACCATTTGTCTGACTGGGAATTTTACAGTATGCGATATGCAGTCTGGATGATAAGCTTCACTTTTACGTCTCCGAACATACCGCTTACCGATTGATTCATGTAGGTTGAACTTATATTCGTCCGAAAGAATTACTGAATCCCACTGAGCCTTTGTCCATGAGACATGCTCTTTTGCCCAAGAAAGTCGTTTCTGCATAATTTTTATGTAAGTAAAGGCTTTTTATTTGGGCGATACGCATGCAAACGGCATTAGACAAGGCGTCTTTGGATAGTTCTTGCGCTTAAATTAACACCACAGACTTTCTCAAATTCGACTTTTAAGTCAGGAGCACTTGCATAACGATTACTTAGAGACATCCGTTTCAGATATCAATCATCAGAATTTGTGGTCGCCCTCTTTCGGCCCGATCCGGCCTTTCTCTCAACATTACCAGTTTCACGTTCTAATTTATTCGTCCTTCAAAGTGTCGATTGACTGCAACCAATTTTTTTAGCGATCACACGTGTAGAATATCCTTCTTTAACTAAAGCAAGTATCACACATTTTTTTTCTTGCGTTAATTGAACATACGAAGCCATCATTTGACCACTTAAAGAACAAGACAAATGACCGTTTTTCCATTTTGCCGCACTATTTTTAAAATTTTTATGACGCAATACTTCGTAAGAGGTATATTATCCAATAGGAATGTAGAATGATATCTTATATTGCTTTGCAGCAACTAAGATTTATTTATTTGAACGAAATAACTCATTAGCATTACAAAATGTTAATTTTTCTAGGTGATGCAGTTTTTTTGTCCGCCACTGTATATATATATATATATATATATATATATATATATATATATATATATATGTGTGTGTGTGTGTGTGTATTACTGTCTATAGTAACTGTGCGAAAATTAAATGGATGTTTGTGAAATTTTGGAATAATAACAAGATAAGTTTAATTTAACTTTTTACATTTTATTTTTAGTAATTTGTGAAAATTTATTATTTTTCTATTATTAATTTCAAATTTTAATGAAGATTTATTATAAATATTCCTTAATAGCTTTGTTAATTAAGTGTTTATAGTATTCTTTACATATGTTAGCATGATTGTTTTTGAGATTTATCTACATAAGCTATAATAAATTTATTTTGTAGTTCTTTTATATGGTTGTTTATGTTTTTAAAAGCTGCATGTATAATATGTTGAATATTTAAAAAAAAATAATTTTGAATTTGTCTAAAACATTAAATCTCCATTCATTAAAAAACTCAATTGGTTTATTCTAATCAATAGCAATTTTATATACAAATAAGTCTAGATCTTGAATATTTTGCATTATAATAGATTTAGCATTACACAATATACACACGGAATATCAAATATCACGGAAATTCATCTTCTTTTGAATTATTTTTAATTTGTAGTTTTCACGTGAAAATCGTTCAATTGAAACTTAATTGTTGAGGAAAAATTATTTTTCCGCATTTTTATTTATTGGCAACGATAAAGTAAAATGGTTAAATTTTATCTAAAAATGTCCATTGATTCTCTATGAAAATAAACAAATTTTGAATTATTAAGAAAAGTATTTGCATAAAATAAACAAAAACCAGTCTATGTTCATTTCCGGGTTATAATCCACCTATATGCAAAGATACAGGACCATTAATTTCTCCATTTTCACACTGGCATCAGCCTAACATTTGCACACAATCTGATTTATAATATTATTAGGATTTAGCATTACACATGTATGAAAGGTGAAATTTTGTACCATAATTCATTAATTTTTGTAAATTATGTTGTGCAACCATATTGAGATCACCAGTAAGAATATATCCATGTGTGGTATTAATACATTTTCTATACTGTGGGTCATTACAAAAACAAGGGTTGTTGAAACATTTGTTGAAGAGTCTAATTGTTTTGCAAAAGAATTATAATTAAAAATTTTGCATCTTAGTGTGCGATTATATTTAAACGTCTTGTGAATAATAACATTTTTTATTGGAAAAGTATTACAATTGTTATTAATGACATGTTGTAAATGAATTTTAATCAAAACATGATTAGAAAAAGTTATAATAAGTTGTGTATTGTTAGTTTTGTATTTAGGTTTAGTAGAAAGACATACATAGCTTGGTTTTGCATAGGTTTGTTTTCACAGGTTGGCCTATAATACAGAACATCATAAAAATGTCACAAAAATGTGGTGAATATTGATACTTTTAAAATACTTTGAAATATCGATACTTTTTAAATACATTGAAATATTTCTTTTTAATGCTGAAGACGTGTTTTCTTATTGCAAACCAGTTATATTCAATTCTGGATTTTGCATCAAGATCACCAATCGCAATATTATCGATATATTTTTTGTTATTATGTTTATTTCTAACGGATCTGCAAGTTCTTATTTTTTAATGTTTGAGAAATTTAACCCGGAATAAATGTTTTTATAATTACCGTAATTACTTAAATCGGAAAAAAAGTATGTGATTTTTTGTATACTAATTGATTTAGTCCATAAGGATAAATAGTATCAAAATATCTTATATATTTAGATTATAGAAAAAGTCGTTCATATAGTTTTTTTTGTATTTTAAGAATTTTAATAGTAGTATTATTAAAGTTATGGTTTTTCAAATATATATATTCAATATTATAAGCAGTCTGGAATGTTGATTTTATTAATTGTTCAATATGAGAACGATGTAAATTTAGCGGCCTATGCAAATTATTACAAGTTTGACCTGTATATTCCATATTACACGAATTACATTTGAGTGAATAAATCACGTTGTATGCTTTACAAAATTGAGCCATATTACAATTGTGATCATTTGATATCTGTGACTTATCAGCTGAAGGACGTGTAAGGCATCGTTTAGGAGAACACTTTCAAAAACTTAGCAAAGGCATGGGACAAGAAAATAGGTTATCGGATAACGATCCAAGAAGATCCCTATTCACCCTCCTGTACCAAGCATTAGTCCTGGGAAAACCTAGGCCTAAATTGCCAGTATCTAACATTTTGCTGTATACTACCATATTATAATTGAAAGCAATATAATTGCTTGATATACACAAAAAATGTTATAAATAATTACAGCTAATTGTAATTATACTTTGAAATAAACGTTACAAAAATATAAAAGTAAAAAATAAAAAATAAATTGAAATAGGCAATTATTCTTGATTAACCGAATAATATGTATATAAAAAGAAAGAGGTGAACTTGATTAAACTATATTAACTCTTTAAATCCCAAGTTTTAAAAAACTGAATGACCTTATAATCCGAACAAAATAGCCCAAAATGTTCGCATGTTTGTTCCCCCATTTTCCACTAGGTAAGTAGTGGAAATGTCCCTATTGCTTTCTCTCTTTATTCAAATTTCGACAGGTGTTATGCCCCTCTGTTTATCACAATACAATATCTGCATTTCTAACAGAAGCTTATCAAAACAGATATTTATTAGCCAAAAATGGTCTAAATATTATGGTATTATATGTAAAAATCAATGATATCAATCAGAGATAAATATTGAAAAAAATATGCATCCCATGCCAATTTGCGCAATGGAGCAGAATATTATAGAATATTAAATAATTGTAATACCTTCGAATTTCAAAATACATACATATAAATATGCATAACTAGTTCATTTAGGCTACGAGTTTTTCATCCCATTATTGGACTTCCCTTTGAAATTAATATACAGAAATATTTTCCCATTCCTTATTCGAATAACATAATAAACAAAACGAAAACAAAATCTAACCAAGAAAAAACAGAATAAGCGAAATATTATTTACCAAACAGTCAGAAATGAGAAAGAAATCCATTTAGTAAATATCATTAAGTCATTTAATCTAATACATGCTTTTAAAAAATGTTTTATTCCATTTATTAACTAAATGAGATATGGAATTTCGGGTAATTGCTCGTAATGAAACATTCATTAAATGCATCAGTAAATAAAGATTATTTTATATGACATAAATGGAAAATATTGAACCGTTTTTTCTCATTTATACTTTGCTAATTAATTTTTTTGATTCCAACTAAAGATAATTTAATGATATTATTCTAATATGTTTTGTATTTCTTGGACATTGTAAAGACTAATGGATTTTATGTGGATTTTTATATAAAAATCATACACAATTGATTTTTAAATGTTATTGAATCTCATATTTTATCACATATTTATTATATTTATCATCTAATTGCGGTATATTATTTTTACTGTACTTGTAAAGTTTAATGAAATTGGGGTAAAATTCGGTTAAAAAGCCCTGCATGCTATAAACAAACAAGAAAGAGAAATCATGCATCACGCATAAATTATGAAAAAGATTCCCACACTACCAGAATACTTAAAAATTTTTTCGATGTTTAATAAAGTAAATAAGGTACCTAAGAAAACATTTTATTAAACACACAAAACATTTGAATACCCTATTTCAGCAATTACAGTCCATAACCAAAAAGGTACTCAAATTCTTTTGTGCAGTCCTGTATTTAATCTATAGATATGTACATACACTATATTGTATGATGTAATTGAGTTTAATAAGAAAACACATAAAACAATTGAAATTTCACCTTCAGCAGTTTCTACAAATAGACGGAAACAGTTTTGAATTCTTTTGTATAGCCCTTTATACTAGCTTAAGATTTTTTTCAACACGCCACATTACACTCAATATTTTACAGAAAAAATGTATTAGTGCACCTCATAAATTGATATCAATTTCATTATGTTTGTAATAGTTTAACACGATTAGAATGCACTGCAAACAACTTTTCCCCATAGACCATATTATAAAGGAATTCTGTCGAGTTTCTCTATAGTACATCAATTGTAAGAGCTACACGTGCCGTATTCGACAGTAATAATTTCGTAGTGCAATTCAGTGATTCATATCATTTTCAATATATATGAAAAAGTATAACAACATTAAAATGTACTACAAATGATTTTACCCCATAGACCATAATGTAATGGCATTATTTTGAGTGGCTATGTAAACGAAGTATAAGTGCTACATATTGCATCTTCGATACAGAGCAAGCCATTGTAAACATGAATAACATATATCAATTTCATGGTAATATGAGCATATTTCCGCGAGTTTGAGCACGGATAGACGACAGACAGATGGAAGGAATACGGCAGACAGACAAACAGAATCCATAAACAATTTTCAACTATGTTGAAAAGTGTTAAAAACATGCTGAAATTTATTTAATTTATTAATGACATTTTTATGTACTAATAAATGTACATGCTAAGATTACACAAATGAGCTCAAATAATATGCCGTTTCAGCACGGGCATGTACAATAGATGCAGATCATTTCAATAATTTTATTTTACAGGGTGACTGCAAGTATTATTAATAATTCAATTTGTTCCCAAATTGCCCTCGGGACAAGACCTTTGCTTAAAAATATTTGGTCAAACATTTTTGAAGTTCCATAAGAATTAAGTTTTTTAATAGATATTTCGCAAAACGTCTTAAATCAAATATTTCTGGTGACTGTGGGTCAATAGTATAAATATTTTGTTTTCAAACATGTCTAACAATCCCAATTAGTCTCAGTAGTCTGACTTTTCACCCCATAGGTGGCGGGAAAGTACATTGAATGAAGGAGAATGAAAGATATTATAGCATTAAACCGGATTAAATATATGTATATTTTGGGATTTACAAGCATTCTTAGGAAATTACAGAAAAAATAGACAGACGCTCATACACCCAGAAAAAAGTTTTGTTGAATCAACAAAAATTTGGTTCACAAAACAAAACTGTTTGTTTAAATATAGGTAAATGGAAATTTTGTTAGAATCAGCATTTTTTTTTTTTTTTTTTTTTATTCCAAAAAAATAAAATTGTATCGTCAGCAAAAAATGTTCTGTTAATTCAAGTAAAATGGTTCAATTTTACTTGAATTTTGCTAAAACAACCAAAATGTACTCAACAAAACATGTTTTGTAGTTTTAATCAATTCATTTTTCTGGGTGTACAGGCAATTTATTGTAACTCGTTGAAAAATCTCTCTAGGCATCAAATTTCAATCTCTCAACTACTGAGTAGGATAAAAGAATTTTCTGATATAAGGTCATGAACTTAAGGTCATGATATAAGTCCGAAAAAGACATTAAACATATGTCATCGACAGAGGAACATCATGACGAAGATGGCATAGACATTTCTATGTCATTATTTTGTAGGCGATGTGCGGAAAGCATGTTTGTAAAGAAGGTATTCCAAAATATGCCTACGGTTTAATGTAGTTGCATGTAGAAGTTTGACGAAGAATTTCCAGAGTGATGTAGGTTATACAAATTTCTTTATTAACTTCATAAACATAAGATTTAGAATTTTGTAGCAACAAAATTATATTGGGCCTTGCACAGAAAAATAAATACTCCAAACTTGTACCAAAAAATCACAGTTTAAATAAAAGTTCATTAAACAGTTTTAAAGGCTATCTATTTTCTGTCCAATGAGAATGCATCATAAACGTCCCTGGAGCCCATCTGTCAGAAAATAGATAGCCTTTAAAAAAAGAGGTAATTTTTCACGATATTTTTAACAGTGTAGGCTTCAAATTACAATCCGTCAACTACTGAGTTCAAGCACTTCAGCAGGATAAAATAATTTTCTGATATAAGGTCATGAACGTAAGGTCATGATATAAGTCCAGAAAGCCATTATACATGTGTCATAGACAAAAAACATCATGACGAAGATGGCATGGACATTTCTATGTCATTTTGTTATAGAAATTATAAAATCATTTAAAAATTAATTTTGACTTCTTAATAAAATGTTATGAAACGGTAGATCATCAGTTTTATTTTGGTAATGCTTAATAATCGTGTATCTGAACATTGCATTTTCGGTATCTATTAAATTTTTTAATTACTAAATAGCTGCAGATACGAAATTAATACATCACAAACCAATAGAGAGTTAAATCTATTTTTTTAAATACGTGGCTAAAGACTTTAAGTTATAAAGGATATTAAAAAAAAGATACATTTAGGTAATTAGCACGCTATATGAAATAAAATATTACACAATAAATATTCTTTTTATAGTTTTGAGTTAAATTACTCTTCATAAAGCTAAAAAAAAATATGAAATAAAAATGATTCTTAATTTATTCGGGAAAACACTCTTATTTCTAACATTTATTTACACACAGAAAAAAGTGTTGTTGAATCAACAAAAATTTGTTTGCCCCAACGAAACTTTTTGTTTAAATATGGGTCAATGGAAATTTCGTTTGAATCAACAAAAAAAATATTGTTGATTTTTTTTGCAATTCCAAAAAAAATTTGTATCGTCAGCAAAAAAAATGTTTTGTTAATTCAAGTAAAATGGTTCAATTTTACTTGAATTAACAAAATTATTTTTGTTACATAGATATATGCTATGTGTTTTTTTAACAATCTATTTTCTTTTTTCAACAAACTATATTTTGTTTGTTTAATCAATAAAATATGTTATATTACGAACTTGTTTTGTTTATACTACAAAAACATTTGTTAAATGAACCAATCTACATATGCAATTTTAACTATTTTTTAATTCATTTTCAACAGTGAATTACATTTGTAAACATTGAACAATAACAAGTGAATTTTATCCGGCTTCTTTTTTAAGCGCAAACCGAGAGAATGAAAATTGCCCATGCCGGGAGTCGATCCCGGGTCCTGAGAACAGCAGCCTGACGCTTTACCACTGCGCTACCAGGAACGATATCTGAGTTCGGCATTTCTCACTCTTATATATGTCGGAACTGCTGCAATCGCAGCACAAGATGGAATGTCATAAGGAGCACGCAAATTTCTGCGGCAAACATGAGACGACAGTACAAAGCACAGCATACGGCAACACATAGTTAATTTTTTATTCATTTTCAGCAGTGAATTACGCCTGTAAAAAGCAGGATAAAAATTTCCTTGTTATTATTCAAAGATTACAGGCGTATTTGAATGCTGAAAATGAGATAGAGCTATTGCAGAAATCACGAAAACTGCAACATAGCAGCGCCACCTGTAGCGCGATTTAAAGTAAAAAGTAATCAGCAACAATTTATATCAGAAAGTAACTGAATAAAAGGTTTTATTAAATTCCGTGCATTAGTTCTTGAGATAAAAACAGCGAAATCGCGTTCAGGACAACCGGAAATCGAAAAATTTCATGAATCCAATTCTTTCTTCTTGCAAAGATAGAAGACGGTAATAAATGGGACAGGGGGATTTTTAAAACTACCTTTGTCCGTCCCAGTGAAAAAAAGTTTTAATTACCCCAAAATTATGTTAATCATGTAATTATATAGCTATATAAGTCAAATAAATCAAGTTACGTAAGAGAGATATGGCTACTACACAAGAATTTAAATTTTTCAAAAATAACAAAATTTTGTTAGTTCAAGTAAAATTGGTGAAATTTTGTTAAAATTTTGTACGAGTGTTAACAATATTTTTTTGTCCAAGCAACAAAACCAATTTTTTCACTTGAACTAAAATTTTGACTAAAACAACCAAAATGTACTCAACAAAACAGCTTTGTTGTTTTAATCAATTCCTTTTTCTGGGTGTATAAATCTTGTAAACAAGAATCCAAACATTTGTCTTTTCCACAAACACAAATAAGTTTTAAAGCAAATAAAAGTTATACAGAATAAATATTTTCTTTTAAAACTATGTTTCTATGTTTTATTTGCGGATTTATTTTTACTGAAAATATTTTAGATGTTAGATCTTTTATTATATATGTTATTTGCAATAATTTTTTGTTTTGAATTTACATAAATTTCATTTAGTAATTTACCCTTTATGAAAATTTTATAAAAGTCCTACAAAAAAAAAAGAATAATAAATAAAAATAACCTTTGAATTTATCATACAACTTCATAATTATTGCATAGAGCTTTTCATGAGGTAAGAGGGGAGAAATTGGTTGATTAGTGTTTTTAAAGTATTTCATTGAAAAATCCAGATAACTTGTTGAAAGCATATTCAGACTGAGGAAGTAAGTGAAACATTTATCGCTATGACATCCATCTTCAATTACATACCTTAAAATATTATATTACTGATGAGCTTTGCTGATCACTGAAACATTTTCTATTTTTATGTAAAAATGTTGTATGTAAAGCTTCACACAAAACATTTCTATAAACAGTGTTGGATATAGTTTTGTGGTGAAGTTAAAGATTCGCTCACATAGCCCACATAGCCGGTATCATTGCGCATTTAGTTTCGGTCAACAAGTTTAATATTCTATCGAGAATATCGAAAATTAACAATTTTCAGTATGTTTTAAAATACAGATTCAAATACAGACCAATGCACATTTTGTATTCGATTTATCATAAATATGGCTGCAGCAGTTCAGACCGTATCATTTAAAGACATCGAATTCCCATTTCCCATCCTCAATTTCAAAGTAGTATGTCATATGCAAACTACACGTAAAAAATGTCAAATAAAATTTGGCATTTCAATGATACAATCCAATCAATATTTTTTGAATAGAACTGTTAGAATCGATAATGTTAAATGCGATATTATGTACGAATAGATAATGTTAAAAAAATATTCTACCAAAAATATTTAATGCATTTAATAACAAATATTGTTAAAGACTTTTTGGAATAATCACAGATATTGTTTCAAGTAAACCAGTTTTAAAATTATCAGCAGACTATTTGTTTGTTACTTTTAAAATATACAATGTTAAGTTATTTTCTATGTTACTAACGCCGTTGTTGTTTTATTAAAAACTGAATATGAAATGTAAATTTTCTTTTATTTTATGTGTAACGTCAGAGTATAAGGATGTGTAGGTAAATTTTTTCAAGTCACGTAATTTAATCTTTTTTTTTTCAAAAAACAACATTTCATCAACTAGAAGAAGGTGAGATGAGCTGGAAGATATCTGAGCGCATCAGATTCTTGCTAGGTATATTAACTGTTAGAATATTTCTGAATCATATGAATACTCTCATCATATAAGACCTAAAATTGTATTATATATTTTTTTGGTTTTGTTTTATGTTCATGAAATTTCCCAGGTTCCAAGTAACTTCAAATAACACTACTTAAAAAATTTTATCATCTAACGAGACATAAAATACTAAAGCTTAAAATTTCAAAAATTAAATACTTAGGATTGTTTTCTAGAAACTTGTAATAATTAATATCTGAGAAACATTGATTTGCTTGAGTATAAATGATTTTTTTTTTAATTTTGTTTACATATCTTCATTAATAGATGGAGTGAAATCTAAAATAGTTTCTGCAAAAATGCAAAATTACATTCAGTTTGAATAAATTAAGCAACACGACGTTTCTATAAATTAAATTACCGTTTCATATTTTCGAATATTTTATCATAAAGTATTTCAAAAGAATATTAAAAAATGCAATAAAAATTAAGTGGAATATTTTTATATACACTTTTTTTGGAAATAATCTTTGAAAATACTTTTTTATAAAAATATATTTCGAAATCAATGCAAGCCGCTACGTTTTACAAAAAAGGCACTTTAATTTAAAAAGTAAGAACAGTTTCCTTAAATCCAATTAATTAATGTTCAAATTTACATATTCTCTTATTTCGTTACTCTTTAAACTTGGAAAGAAAAGTAAAGTGTTGAAACACTTAAAGGAAACAAATAAATATTGTATTATGTTAGACTAGCTGGTTTTCGCCCGTCTAGACGGTCGCTTCTGAGTGGGGCCCAAATACATTCTGCAACGTACTGCCTTGACTTCCCTTGTGGCCCAGATAATGCATTTTACATGCAAACAGAGAAATTTAAATAAAATACCTTATTTTAAACTATGCGAAAATAACTAAATAATATATATATATATATATATATATATATATATATATATAAGCAAGTTAATAAATATTTCGTGACATTAATAATATTTTTTCCATAATCCTTCTGATAAAATAAAAATTACCCTGTGCGTATTTATCTAAGATGAGCGAAGAACTTTCAGATGAAATAAAAATGAATTTGATCGCGATTTTTTGGGAATATCATGTGACATTAAATCCTGATATGCAACTCTTGAAAAAAAAAAATGAAAATAATAGTGCGGCTGATTATGTCGATTTTAAAATAAATATTTCGAATGGTATGCACATTTCAATCTACAATAAACGGGATAACTTCAGTTTTGAAGTTAACCAACTTGTTAACTGGAGTTCGAATATGCATGCATAAACCCGTTTACATCAATATTATCTCATTGGTCAGATTTTCTGATACTAGAAACTCTGTACGAATAAAAATTTGTTTTTTAAAGAATTTTTAATTTAACCAGTGTTTTGCATTATAAAATTTTTTATTATAACATACCTTTGAATTTCATTAATAGATATACTAGTTTTACAGACAGTCTTCATTTTTGAGTAGTTGCTACATGATTGACAGTTAATGATTTGTATCACTTAAAAACTTTTTTGGACGGTTTTACAGGGATTTCTGCAGTTATGTGGCAACAGACATGGAACGAACAGGGACAGATTATGGATCATTGGATGTTGGTTATTGTTTATTGTTTTTTGTGGCTCTGTGGCTCAGGATTATAATATAATACTTTTGCTGTTTCAGTGTGAATCAGCTGTATCTTCAAGATGTGTTGTTTATTTGTGGCGTCAGTTCCGGTGGGGGAGTGTTCGTGATATGCTTTCAATTGTTTTTATGTATTATATTTATGCTTACGGACGCTCTGGCCGAAACCCACCGCCCCTATTGAATAATAGTTTGTTGTGTATGGTAATTAGTCTGAAACATTGCTGTGCTTTTGTAATATGCCCACTTCTGACGAAGCCACAGCTTTTTGGTTGTGTTTTCTTAGTTGAAATTTCTTTGATGTTTGTTGTTTATTCTTAGTTTAATTATGGTGCGAGATTCTGGGTCTGCCGAATGCATTTCATACATAATGTGCTATATATATATATTATATATATACACATATATATGTATGTGTATACATATATATATATTATTTGTATATACATATATATGTATGTGTATACATATATATATATATATATATATATATATATATATATATATATATATATATATATATATATATGTGTGTGTGTGTGTGTGTGTATATGTATATACATATAATATATACATATATTTGTGTATATATGTGTATGTGTATATGTGTGTATATGTATATATGCGTGCTCCAAAAAGGAGTAACGTTTTGTCGATAAATACAATGAAAAATAAAAGGGTATTTTTTTTTTATCTGTTGAAAGAGAAATCTGTTCCATTAAGCGAAAGTCAATATGTTACATTATTGATTTTCTTTAATTCTATAAATATCACGAAACTATTTTAACAATTCAGATCAGATATTCTTTAAGAAAAATACAGTTTCGTGTAAACAAATTATTGTCATTCACTTTTTCAATTAAATGGTCTGTGGCACATGCAATTGGCAGTTAAATGTGAAATTGTATTGGTATATTTATTATCTTTAATTAGAAAAGAACTGTGTTTTGTGTTAGAAGTTCAGAATTTTATTTAATGTGTGATTTCTTTATGTATTTAGAAATAAAACAATAATTAAATTAACAAAAAAGGCATTTAAATAGATTATATTTAAATTATATATTCCCCTTTGTTATGCTAAATAGCAATAATTCAAATAGAAACAATTTTGGTAAGTTACAATAATTGTTTGAATGAAAAATTGTTTCCATAAGTGCAATAAAAAAGATGTTAATTTATAAACTATTTACTGTCTAACACAATTTTGTTTCAAATGAATCCTATATTCATGAGAGTAAAACGAAAAGCATACAATTAATACTTGATATTGGCTGCACATTTTAACTGTTTATTCAAACAAAATTAATAATTTAGTTTAAATATTTTATTCCTTGAGCTGTACGACATTTCGAGAAAATCATCATAAAGATTTCATATGATACACTGTTAAACATTTACAGCACATCGTCCAGTCATTCAACCGTTTTCATGAAAAATTGTCACACAACCGTAATTTAACTCAATTATGACCATATTATTGCCCATATTATGATAAGAATAGAGTTAACTTACGGATATATAAATGTTTTTTTTTTTATAAAAACGGCCGAATGACTGGACAGTTTTCTGCAAATTTTTGACAGTGTGCATTATTTCTCTACAGAAAATTCATAAAATTATGAATTTATTATCATTTTACATTTATCGAGGTATGATTTCAAAAAATGATGTGTTATTGTATATCATTTTAAGACGTAAACGGATTAAACTTATTTCTCAGATTAGAAAAAGCAGAAATTATGGAGTAAGCAGCTTTCGACCCTTTATCAGAAATCGCTTTCTAGAGTTTCAATACTTGATTTAAGAATATCATTATATAAAGTTGGGTATTTGGTACGATTATTATATTGTCCCTACTGTTAACCCTTACTGTGTTTTGATGAACATTTTGAAACAAAATAATTCATATTGGAATCAATAAAAATTATGCTTTTTCGCGCAATAAAATGTAACATTGGAAATAATAAATTATGTTATATAATTGTGACATATATCAATAAATAATCAAACAATTATGAATTAAACAGTGTTCTCTCTTTAAAAAGCACGTAATTCGATTTTTTTATACGCTGTATGTTACATAAAAATAAAAGAATGAGATATATTTATATAAATTAGTAAAATAGTGTGGCTATAAAATATACATTCTGTAAATGAGATTTTCTAAAGCATCAACCATTTTAAAATTGTGTACTCCGAATTCTGATAAAATAAATCATTTATGAGATAATAATAATGATTTAATTAATTAACGATTTAAAAGCTATTGCATTAGTGAAAAATTTGTTTTAAAACTTACAAAATGTAGGTTAAAGTAACAAATATTTTTAATAATATTTAATGTTATTAATGATAATGTTGTGATTTTCCTTTAACGTACACTGTTAAAATTTTGCAGCAAACTGTCTAGTCTTTCGACGGTTTTTATAGAAAACGGTCGCATAACCGTAATTTAACTCTATAATAAACATATTATTGCCCATATTATGGCCAAAATAGTGTTAAATTACGGTTATGCAACCATTTTCTATAAAAACGGTCAAATGACTGGACAGTTTGCTGCAAATTTTTAACAGTGTATCAGTAATTATATTTAAAAAAAATATTTTGCTATGTAAATAAAAAATATATATATATATTTTGAATAATAGAATAAACCTTGTTTCAATGAAATATTTTCTAATATGATATTTTCTTATTAAAGTTTAATTTAATTTGAACGAAGCAAGATATTTTAAGAAAATGCCGTCAATTGACTTTAAATCTTTAATTGCTTGCAATTTCATGACATAGGTTTACTATTGATTAAAACTTATTTTTATTCACTTAATAAAACCTTTTAAAATAGTTTTTTTTTCATTTTTTTACGGATATTCAATATTATGCACACTACAACGAATTTTTCCTTTTTATTTGGTATTTTGTAAAATAAAAATGCGCTTAAAATGAATTACTTAAAAATATGATAACTGTTTATATGTAGAAAATGTTAATGAATAATGAAACCCAATCCGCTCTACTTATACGACTAATATACCTAAAAGCTTGTTTCTATATTATTTTGTTCTGATTAAATATTGTAGAAATCACATTCAAAATTCGATATTGTATAGCTTAATACAAAGTTTGATACAATTCCAACGCATATCTGCCGAGATCTAGCTACCACGGAAATCGGAAAAAATAAAGCATAGCAGCACCACTTGAAGAGCAATATACACTGAAACCTAATCAGCACTAATTTATACCTGACAGTTTTATTACATTTTATGCATTCGTTCGTGATATAGATTGGACAAAAATATTGTGCAAAGCATGCACAGACACACTGACACACAGAATACCATGCATAAATACAGAGAGACATGCAGATAGAAATTTTGCAACTTTAGTCAAACCGTGTTCTAGCTATCCCAACATGTGTAAATTTAAAATAAAACGGAACTTGAAAATTTTCACGATTCCGATACTTTCTTCTTATGTATGCGGAATAATGTAAATATGTCCAATTTAATAAATGTAAAGAAAAAAATGTACGATAAAGTCTGATAAATGCAATGTTATGTTCTTGGGAAGGAAATAGTTGAATAAATAAACTGAAAATTTAAAGAAAAATTATTAAGTATCAAAATTTTTTTTAAATATTTATTATTTTAAATAAAAATATATAAATAGAATTTAACTAAAATCTTGTCTCTAAGTATCATTATATTTATTTAATTATTATTTCTGTGTAAAAAATTTGAATAAACTTCAAATCAGTAAATTTCAAATTTTTTCTTAAAGTTTCTTTCCATTTCGCTTTCTAGTAAATTCAGAAATCATTAATGTATGTCACTTCAGGATAAAATAATTTTTCCTTAAAAATAAGTTTAGTTAAAATAGCTTTTCTTTTTTTTATTATGATTATAAAACCGTAAAGTGCTTCTTCATTCGTATTTAACACGCTCTCATTCATAGTAGATCTGTGAAAACATTAATGATTAAATATTTCTATTGTTTAGGAAAACTAACGAAGCTAGAAAAAAATTATGTTTCTTTACATTGTATTTTATTTTGCTGAAATATTGTGGAAATTGCATTCAAAATTTGATATATTATATGTATTGTTTTAACATTAAACATATTTCCATGATCAGAAACATAACATAAGCTTTTTGTAAAATTGCATGAGTTGCATCCGTTGCATATGGATTATTATTCCGATCGGGATTATACTCTTCATCTGAAAGTACATCCATTGTAGAAATACGCTAAACACAATAAAAGATTAAAATCTTTTTTAACACGCTCACGTTCATATTAGATCTGTGAAAAGATTGATGATAAAATATTTCTATTGTTTAGGAAAACTAACAAAGCTGGAAGAAAATGACATTTTTATTATATTTTATTTTATTCTGACGAAATATTGTGGAAATTATATTCAAAATTTGATATATTATATGTATTTACTTAACCATTAAATCTGTTTCCATGATCAGAAACATAACATAAGCTTTTGTAAAATTGCATGAGTTGCATCTGTTGAACTGGAATTATTATTCCGATCGAGATTATATTCTGCAGCTGAAAGTACACCCATTGTAGAAATAAGCTAAACACAATAAAAGATTAAAAACTGAATGTTTTCATAAACTATTGAAAAATAGCCACTTTTTAATGCAAAATGATTATACATTTATGAACAATACTGAATAATGTATTTAATTAGGTTACACGAACATTGCTTTAAAACCTTTTGTCTTTTATGGGGATTAAATTTTAAATATTGTTAATGTAAGCCAATAATTCTTCTAACTTCTCTTCCTTATAAAATCATCATAGTTATGTTAACAAGTCTTTTCTTTCTGGTTATGAAACAATAAAATGTTCTTTTTTCTTCGCACGTAACACTCTCTCATTGACAAAAGAGAAAAGTGAAATCAAAAATCTCCTTTATTGAGAAAATAAATAATGATGAAACAATGTAATATTTCTTATATCGTATTTTTTATTAAGAAACGTAATAAAAATTACACTCAAAGCTATGTAAATTAATTAATTATCTATATTAAAATTTATATCATTATGTGAAAATACAAACAATTATCGTTTGTTCATTAACCCGTTAAAGATTTATTTTTAAATTGTCTTTCAAAATGTGTCTGTTTTTATTACTTACTTTTAGTTATTTCAAGAGTTCTTTTCTTTCTGATTATCAAAGCATGCAGTGTTTCTATTTTCGCTCGTAACATGCTCTCATTAACAATACAGTCAAGAAAAATGATAAATTCCCTTTATTGTGTTGAGGAAATAAATAATTATGAAATAATGTAAGAATTCTCATCGCATAATTTCTACAAAGAAACGTAACGAAAATTATATTTAAAACTATGTAAAATAATTTATGTGTCCATGTATATAGAGAGTTATAAAAAGATCCGGCACTATTTTTAAAATTTGTATTTTGTATATTTTTTTGTTGTTCCACAATTTGATGGTGAATATCAATATGATTCACCGTTTCACTAGTTTGAAGTTTACATTTTTTTTAAAATGATATCACTGCAGTAAGTTCATAACATAATCAACTATTTATTTGGAACAAAAAAAAATTGATAATTTGATTTAAAAAAATAAACAATAACGTAAAATCATACGAAAAGTATAGATTATGAAAATTTTTCCAACACACCTAGAAAAGTGTAACGAAACTTCCACATTATATAAAATGAACAAAGGATAAATAAAAAAATAAATAAAGTAAGGTAATTAAAGGCAGGGAGAAAGATAAGTAAGTAAGTAAAGGAAATGAAGAAAGGGTACGTAAAGATAAGTAACAATTTAAAAAATGCATTACATATTTTAAAATCTAGTTTTAGCAATTGCTACTCATAATCAAAAAAGTGGGATTGTATTTTGTGCAGCCTTTTATATAATCTATAGATCTGCATATATACTACACTTTAGTTTAGTTAGAAAATTCGATTTTTTCAATTTTTGCCAAGACGTGGAAATGCAATAGAATTATTTTGTATAGCCCTGTATACAATGTCAAGACTTATGTACACACTACGTACTAAGATAAAATTTAATTCATGCAAAAAACGCTCCTACAGAAATAATAAACAATACAGGGTGACATAACAACGATGGGCAGTGATTTTGCGGAACGGGGTTGAACAACGGATTTCGAGTAATTTTGGTCTGCTAAATACGAAAATAATAGCAAATTATCTGCATTGGCTCTCATATTTGAAATAAAGCCAGCAATCCAATAATGGCACAAGTGTAAAAAAATAATATTAAATATGTAAAGACATATATTTTTTTATTTACATAATTTGTAATATTGTATTTGGAGTGAGATATGTATCGCAAAACAGAAATATAGATTTAAAATTAATATTAAAACAGTTTCTTATATCATTTTCTAGAATGTTTCTCTTCAGGGCAATCTCTCTGTAGGATCCAACAGTAGTCAGACCATCATGTGGAGATCACAACGTCCTTGGTACGTTTGTTCAAGTATTCTGATATCTTGGTGGAACTGGTCACCTTGATCTTCACTATAATTATCCAAGTTTTCAGGAAATCTGTATAAATGAATAAAAAAAAATTAGATATATTAAAAATATTATTGGAGGAACCAGAGCCAACTCAATACTTTATATTCCATATTTAGAAACATTTGAATAAATCAAAATCACCAAAGGTATTTAATACCGCGGAAACAATTGTTTATTTCCCCTTATTTATTAACCCCTTAAGCACGCGACGTTCCTGCGTAGGTCATGAGCTCTTCTCTTTGAAATACCAGTGCGTATGCGCGTACGTCCTCATTTTAAGTCTGGATTGAAATGTTCTAAACAACTTTTTTTTTTTTTTTTTTTTTTTGCATCGTTAATTGCTATTGTGATTAGTTTTGTACGGCAATAATTGTTTTCGCATCATATAGATGGCGTTACGTTTCCAAAAATCACATTTGTCTTCCCGCTGCTTTGTTTCTTTCTTCTTCGTCATTCATTTGTTTATGTGTTGGTCATTCTGTTCAGTTGTCGTAAATTCTAGAGCGCGTTCAACAGACATAACCAAAGTGACCAATGTCACCGGTTACTTACCGGGGCGGTAAGTAACCGGTTTCTAACAGGTCTGCAGACCTACTGGACGAAATGGTATTACTTACTAGCAACGCCATCTGTATTACATCATCGTAGTTATAGTTGACAATTCATTTGAGATAAATTTTCATGTAACCGATCTCGTGTCCCACCTAACCAAGAATTTTCTTCGGTTAGTCCCTTACCGGTCACTTCGGTTTACTTCCTCTGAACGACGTTGGTTGCGTATCGGTTAGCAGCACTGAACGCCTTGGTAACTAACCGACCTTACCGGTTACGTACCGGTAACATTGCAGGACGCGCTCATAGTGTTTTGCTTTCGGTTTTGTTTGTATCTCTGACAGATATTGATTTTATAGAGTAATTATGTCAGACACAAACAGTGATTATGTTGCTAATTTTAATTATCACATTAGACGATAGTGATGATAGCTTTGAATCAAGCGATGAAGATTAAAACTTCGAACCTTACATGTAGTTAAATTATTCACATGTAAATTAAAAATAATGACAAACTACTGTTGACGAAATTTAATGTATCTGGTATTCAGCATTCTGTCACTAAATTGAATACGGTGCTTGGAATGATACCCAGCCTGGCAATTTTCACTATCATATGTTGGCAAGGCTACAATCGCAGCACAAGATTGAATATTTTCCGTGAGCCACTAACCCTTGGGCAAACACGAAACTAAAGAGAATCCAGCATCGATGATTGAATAAATCTATTGTAATACTTTGAAAATTTTCCATAGAAAATATCTTACGCCTTGGAATCATAATATTTCAAATTGAAATTAAAAAAAGAAACAGGAGTAATAAAGTGTATTAAACATATAATAAAGACCGGCTTCTTAATTTCTTGAAAACCGAAAATCTGAAGTTTCAAAATTTGCATTTTCGAAAATTAAATATTTCTGGCATACTAAAAATAATGCATTTTCATTCAGAATAATATAAAATATTATTGTATGGAATAATCTTATATCATATGCGTTTATTTTTTTAAAAATCATACTATACTATCTGTATTTTTGAAAATAATACCAAAAATTGTGAAAACTATCTAGTACTATACTTCCAAAATAATACAAAAGTAAAAATAAAAAAGCAACCAAAAACGATTTCTAATCTCACACAAACATGTCACATCATGTAACTTTGAAACAAATAAATATAAAAAGTTCAGATCAGAAAACAACGTAAGACAAGTTGTTCTTCTTTGTTTTGGGTCAAACAAGTTATTCAAGAATTATTTTAGTTTGATTTAGTGAAACTTTTTATAGAAGTGAATATATTGTATTATGTGTCTATTATGCAGTTTTATTATTATTTTATATTAGTATTAAAAATATATTATTAACGTGCTTTTTTATTTATTTTAGTTTTGTTTCATTTTTAAAAAAAAAATAAGTGTGTGTTTGTTAATTTCAAAAATTAAATGTACGTCGAATTTAATTATAAACAGAAATTCAATTCAGTGACTAATATATACATGTATATTTAAAAATATTTTACATGGAATTTTTATTTCATTTCCAACTTGATTTACATTTATTTTCATCATTAATCATTTATTTTAATTTCAAAATTTGTATATAAATGGAAATCAGTAAATAATATATTTATACGTAATTAGTTATACTGTCGAATAATTTTTGGAAAAAAAAAGTTTTGAACTATATAGTTACTCTTTATTAGAATGGACTTATTTGTTTATTCATTATTGTTCACAGAACAAATTCTATAGAATTACTCCTATTCTTTGATATGCGTCTAGCTTTAAAATTTTATAATAAGCCACCAACCTGAAAATTACGAAACATGATTTTATTGAATTATTATGGAATGAATTTATTAATTATAAGATAATCATCATTAATTTATACAGAAATATTTTAACATAAAATAAATAAATTTAATATATATATGAATTTCTGTGGATTTTTATTTGCTTTTATCGTTACTAGAAGAAAGTTTTGAATTGAATACTTAAAACGGCAAAATAAACAGACAACAGGCTGGTGGATCGAAAGATCTGTATTGTGTTGTTACACATACAAGAACAATTACACAACTGAACTGAAAATGGAACATTACACGTATTAAAAAAAATAGATGGGGATCTGCTAGCAAAATAGCGAACCTGGCAAAAAGCTAAATAAAAGAACGAACATATGAAATTTAAACAGTAAGCCTACGATTGTAATATTCTAACACATGCCCATAATCTGGCATTACATCAGAAAAACTGAAAGAAAAATTCTAATATACAATCATTAAAAATAATATGACACAGTTTAAGCATTACATATACAAACTTTAGGTAATGCCTTTGTAAACATATCAGCAATTTGCATATTTAAAGGAATATATTCAATTTTGATATTATTTTCTTTTACATCATTACGAACAAATTGTATTTTTATGTCTATGTGTTTCATTCTACAATAATTGCTCTCATTACTGATACATTTTATGCAAGACTGATTGTCCTAAAAAATAACTAAATTCTTCATATTTATAATTTCACATCAAAATTTTAAAACCACAACATGATTTGCAAACTTTTACTCCTGAGAAATACGCAATATACAAATAATTGATGCTTGATATAATTCGAAAATTATGTTCTATTGTTATTATTAAAATATGTAAGCAGTAAAATTTTAAAACAAACTCCGAACAAATATTAATATAATTCTAAAATACTACATTTTTAACTTCTGTCTCTGAAAAATGTCACTCCTTTCTGTGAAATTTATATAGGATGGTAATAAGGGGCACATTTTTTTTTCTTTCTTTTAAACAATATATCCTGTCGTTAATAATTTGCTTACTGAAAAACAAAAAAATGAAATACACTATCGTTTACAGCGATTATTTACAGAAGAATGTGTATAGCAACTTATGTAGTATATCACGGCAATTTTGTGAGTTTTCATGTTATACAAATTTGATTTCTTGTATAAAATAATTTCGAGTACGATGAGATTCGAGTACAATCTCTAAGTAAGGTATGATTTTTAATCATATTTGGTTGGAGTATTAAAAACCAGTTGTGTAATTCATAAGAAGAATTATGTTCCATTTTATTTATTCTGTATTTATTATATCAATTGATAAAAAAGTATCTTCTGCAGTCATTCAGAAAGAGGAAAATGAAGTACATTTAATGGTACACTGACAGAAATATTGATCACCATAAACTTTATGGGAAATCGAAGTGAATGCCATTTTTAAAGTAAAAAATATAGAAAAATCTTATCACATAAATAAAGGAAAAACAGGAGAACACCTTTTGGTGGTCAAAATATGCTCCATCAAAAATTAATTTTATTTTCGTTTTCATGCCACTGATTAATATTATGTCTTTTTTAAATTTTATTTTCATATGTCTTTGGGTTAATACATTTAAAGCAAAATTTATAAATAACACTGATATTTGGTTTAATCTTGATGTTTCATTAGTTCTACATAAATACACTAAAAATAAAATATCTTAAGAAAATTCTCTTTTCCACCGAATATGAAAAAAATACTCGCACTAACAAAGCATAATACATGACAAAACAATACATAACAAAACTATAAACATACAAAACGAATGTGTGAATTAAATGTGATAGCTTAAAACAAATAAGAAAAAAAAATGTATTATATTCTGTATGTTTATAATATATATATAGGGTAGATGTGCCAGTAATGGACACCCTTAAGGAATTTCTTTAAAAATTATTTTTTAATTAATAGTTATAATTGTTATATTCCAGAATTTTAATATTATATTAATATACCGACAATATTTAACTATGCTCATAGTCACATTTCCCAATGTGATTCGAAATTTAATTGTAAATAACAGAAATAAATCAAACACACTAAATTCCAGTAATGGACACCCCGCAAAAAGTAATAGATTAATTGATATTATGATTGTATTTAAAACTAGAATTTAAAGAGAGTATATTAATGAAATAAAAAAAGCTGAATTTTTATTGTTTATTTTTTTATAAACCAAAAACTTTGAAGGTGGCCCATTACTGGAAGGCGGTCCATTACTGGCACATCTACCCTATATATTTAAATAAGTAATAGAAAATGTTTTTTTTTTTTATAATATGCAGTTTCTTTTATTATTAAATGCAGTCATAGAAATAAGTGAATATTGCAGATAAAAGTTCAGACTGGGGCACCTTTGGACATGATTGGTACTTTCGTCTCTTATTCTTTTCAAGAATGCCATTGCAAATAAATAACTGTAACAATGGATAATTTAAAAATGACAGAGCGGTCTGCTATCGAATGAATTTGTAGTAACTATATTAAAATTTATGTAACTTTGTTATTTTTTTACTAGGTTGGAGTAACATTACTCTAGAGCAGCCATACTCAACCTTTTTTCCTCCCGGGCCGCAAACATATGTTTCCGAAGTTAGGCGGGCCGCAACGTTTTCAAATAAGGTTAAAAAAAGAGTAATGAAAGTAGTAAGATACATAAATAGTATAACAAAGTTTATATTATCAGTAGGGTTGAACTTTGTTTCGGAAGAAATGTTCCAAAAAAATTTAACACCACTATTTTCAAACAATAAACTTCGTCATAGATTTCTAGAAATATGCCGCGAAGTGTGTTGTTTGGAAATAGCGGTGTAAAAATAGTTTTTTGGTACCAGTATTTTCCCGCGACAAAGATTAATCGCTAAAAAAGTAGTATTAGCTGCATAAAAAGGATAAAAGGTAACAATATAACAATGCAGAATTTCTGAAAAAAAAATCAGTATTCTATATATCTGAATTGTATTCTATATGTCAGTCTTTGCTCAATGCAAAAACTTTGTATTATTTTCTGTTAATTGTAGAAATATAGTACAGTGAAAATTTAATTAATTTGGAATAATGTTTGATTAGTATTGGAGACTAAGAAATGTATATACCACGGCGGCACAAATAGAATTACATGTAAAAAGAGCTTTTGTCTAAGAAAACGGCGTTAAAGATGTTTTAACACAATTTGAAATTAATTATAAATAACAGAGCAGATTTTGTCTTCTTATGAAAATATATAAAACATCGGTGAAAGGCTTAAATAATTTTTATGTATATCTAAGTAAATTTGATAATGATGATGTATCTTGGGCCTCACATAAAAGGTTGTCGGGTCACATGTGGCCCGCGGGCCGCAGGTTGAGTATGGCTGCTCTAGAGATTCAGGAGTATTTTGCATTAGAAAGATAAAAAAAAATTAAAGCTAATGATGTTCAATTTTAAATGCTGTTGAATAATAAATATGAAAATGACTAAAATTGTATTACTAAAAAATTTTCAGTAGCGATAATTATCAAACTTGTGTAAATATTGCGCATTTTTTTTAAGTATTTTAATTTTAGCACTGGTGATTTTAATACTATATATTGCCATCCTAAATCGTTATAATTACAATAACGTTGCGCTACATTGTAAGTATATATATCGTTTCAGCAACCTTTAACAATAATTGTATCAGAGTCTTTGAAATTTCTAGAGATATATCAGTTGTCTATTTGTGAGGCATGTTGAGACTACAGAGGTAGTGCATATGAAACAATTTTCTGAAATGACACTAGTATATGTTATTTGCTAATACTTTTATAAAAACATTTCAATTGTATATGGTACTTATATTTTGCTAATTTCGATATTTCAAAATAAACCCAATGTCAAATATCTATTTTTCTAAAATTTAGGGAGAAAAAATTTCAATATGTTGTATAAAATACCATACGGTATATAAAATTAAGTTCTAGAGTGTTCTATGTTTCAGTACTTTTTTTAGTGATTTGTATAATAATATCGTTTTTAAATTTGGAAACATTTCTGACTATTAGCGGAGAGTTCATAAATTGATCACTTATTTATTGTTTACAATTACAATACTGTATATTTATATATATATATTATTTTTAACAAAATGAAATTAAGATAAGTAAACCTTACGGGAAAATGTTTTATAATATTAATATGCGACTAAAAATTATTAATAAGTATATAATTAGTCAAACTAATAATAAAGATTAGTTACATGCCGTATACTGTGTAATTAAAATAACGTTATTCCAATCTAAAAAGTTAATCAAAAATCCTCCATTTGCCCTTTGTATAAGTTAGAAACATTATTTTGCATGACAAACACGAAAACAAATTCATTTTTATGTCTGTACCTTTTTATTTGTATCCAAATATATTATTAAATCAACATCATTTTAACAGATATGATTCGTAAGAAAATATGCGGAATAGGTTAATATTTATATGTGCCTAATACCATATAATAATGAGGGCATACTCAATCGAAATACTATAAGCATAATTTAATCATCGCATATAATTTAAATTTATTATATGATTGTAAATATCGACAATCATTGTGAATAAAATAAATATTTAATGTGTTTTTATATGTGTTTTTACATGTGAAAACCACTTTCTAAAATAATTTTAGAAAAATTTGGCTCATGTCAAACAATAATATTAAAATCCCAGTCGTTTTTAAGAAAAATTATAAGAAGAAGAAACATTCGTAAAATAGTAAAATTAAATAATTGTGGAAGCATGAAAAATGTACGTTGTAAATTTTTATTTATTAATATTTTTTGCTTTTTCTCTGTCGTCCTCCACCAATATTTGGACTGTTAAAAATTTTACACTGTTAAAAATTTGCAGCAAACTGTCACGTCATTTGACCGTTTTTGTCGAAAACGGTTACATAACCATAATGTAACTCTATTATGACCATATTATTACTCATTTTATTTTCATAATATAGTTAAATTACGATTATGTAACATTTTCAACAAATACGGTCAAATGCCTGAAGAGTTTGCTGCAAATTTTTAACAGTGTACATAATATGTTGAAAACAAATTTCCTTTTAACATATATTCAATAAAATATATAAGCTGTTATTTGAAAGAAAGATACCACTTTCATTCAAGTGGCGTAGCTTACTTTGTACAACTCTCTTTTTTTAATAACTTTGAACAATTTTTGAAGATATTATTAATTGTTGGCATCACAATTTTTATTTCAAGAAACGTTTTCTATTTTATGATTAACATCATTTGTAAAAAAAAATAATCTTAATAATCATACTCCCATATTTCCCATATTGTGGACAGAAGAGGTATATTAAATAATAATCAATATGTACACATATACATTAAAATATTCAACTAACTGATCTGCTGCAAAAAAGGCAATATAACTTCCTATAATAATACCATGAAAATATGAAATGTGTATTTTTCAGATAATCTTATTTCCATTCTGTTTATTTTATTTATTTATTTATTTATTTTTTGCATTTATATATACATATACATTATTATTATTATTACATCACAGACATTTAAATATATATACAGGGTGATTCATAAAAGATGGGCAGAACTTTAAGGGGTTATAGTACACTTAAAGACAAATAATATTAAATAGGAGACTAGGGGTCCCAGACGTATTCCCAAGGAGATAGGGGGCATTAAAGTTTAGGGTCCGAAATTTCAAATGATTATAAAACATGGAAAAATTGGTCGATTCGTTTGCGGTTTTTGCAAAAAATTTTCTTTATGCCAGTATTTTCTTGAAATAAAATTTTAAAGTTCAATTTCAAAAAATGCCGATAGGGGGCGCTTTAGACTTTGGAGTAACAAACAACTATTTTTTAACGTTATTTTTTGTATTTCTTTAAATGATTTCGAAAGCTTAGACTTAAACTTAAATTTTGATCTAAAAATCTGAGTCCTAACGAGTAGTTAAGTAGCGTAAACTGAAATTTGAAATTTGAAACCCTTCTCCCCCCAGAACAAAAATCAGTTATTCCCGATCTTTGTGTCGTAGATTAGGCTCTAACTACTGCCGCGTTTTGCTAAAATTATTCTTTATGTCAGTATTTTCTTGAAAATAAATTTTAAAGAAAATTTTCAAAAAATTCCGATAGAGGGCGCTTTAGACTTTGGAGTAACGAACAACTATTTTATACCGTTATTTTTTGTGTCTCATTAAATGCTTTCTAAAGCTTAGACTTAAACTTAAATTTTCAGCTCAAAATCTGAATCGCTGAGCGTGGTTCAGTAGCGAGGGGAGGGGGTTCAAATTTCAACTTCTGAACATAGTTCAGTTTGCACTACTTAACCATGTCCAACGATTCTGTGCTGTGATACGAGGCAAAAATACAACTTTCGTCAAGGACTGCATAGTCGGAATTCACTCATAAAGGCACTGGCACAGTTGGGAACGTCGCTCATGCAAACGTTAAAGCTCCATTCCTGACGCTAGTCACCGGGTGAAGAAGGAAACAGAAAGTATGCAAATGTCAAATGGGGAAGAAGAAGAACACGTATGCAAAATTTCGACACGATTCAGGCATAAAAACCACAGAACGGTGAGTCAAGTGTAAGTCGCTGTAGTAATGAATCGGAAGATGGTGCCCTTCACGAATAAGGAAAAGGCTGAGATGCATTTAATTTACGGAGCGGCAGATGGAAATGGTGCAGAGGCACAACGAATGTACGGAGAGCGATTTCCTAACAGGCGGTTGCCTAACCGCAAAACTTTCGAGCGCTTGCACAGACAGTTGTGTGAGACGGGATCATTTCTCGCTTCCCGGTCGAATGCAGGTCGTGCAAAAAAGGACGAATCAGTAGTTGTTGCAGAAGCCATTCTGGATGTAGTAGCGGCGCAGCCAAGTACAAGTACACGAACAGTGGCTAGCCAGGTGGATACCTCACAGTCCACGACTAGGAGGGTACTGAAGGATGAACATTTGCTCCCGTTTCCTGTGCAACGAGTCCAGAAACTGTCTCCAGGGGATTATCCAAATCGTATTGAATTCGCCCGCTGGTTTCTGCAGCAGAACGCGCTAAATCCACATTTTGGACGAACTGTGCTTTTCACCGATGAATGTACCTTCACACGTGAAGGTACATTTAACGCACACAATGCACATGTATGGGCGGATGTCAATCCACATGCTACGTATCCACATGCTCATCAGAGACGCTTTTCCATCAATGTTTGGGCAGGAATCCTCGGAGACCACCTAATCGGACCGTACCTTCTTCCTGAACGCCTCAACGGTAAAACATACCTCACATTTCTGCAACATGTGCTGCCAGACCTGTTAAACGTTGTTCCTCCACGCATCCGGCGGGTCATGTGGTTCCAGCACGATGGAGCGCCAGCCCATTACGTACGAGACGTCCGCAACTATCTGGACATCACATTTCCGAACAGATGGATTGGTCGAGGTGGTCCTGTTGCTTGGCCTGCTCGCTCGCCAGATCTTTCACCCCTCGATTTCTTTTTTTGGGGACGATTGAAGGCTCTTATGTATGAGACACCCATTGAATCCCCCGAGGAACTGGTCGCCAGACTTTCCGCCGCTGTAGGGGAAGTGCTCGAAAAGCCTGATGTTTTCGCGAATGTTCGCCGTTCCATTCGTCGCCGTTGTTCTGCGTGCATAACCTCTGGTGGTCACAATTTTGAACATTTATTGTGATTACATGTTAATAAATATGCTTTGGTAACATAATCCTAATTTGTGTCTTTTTACCTCGTATCACAGCACACAATGTGTGGACATGGTAAACTGAACTATGTTCAGAATTTGAAATTTGAACCCCCTCCCCTCGCTACTGAACCACGCTCAGCGATTCAGATTTTGAGCTGAAAATTTAAGTTTAAGTCTAAGCTTTAGAAAGCATTTAATGAGACACAAAAAATAACGGTATAAAATAGTTGTTCGTTACTCCAAAGTCTAAAGCGCCCTCTATCGGAATTTTTTGAAAATTTTCTTTAAAATTTATTTTCAAGAAAATACTGACATAAAGAATAATTTTAGCAAAACGCGGCAGTAGTTAGAGCCTAATCTACGACACAAAGATCGGGAATAACTGATTTTTGTTCTGGGGGGAGAAGGGTTTCAAATTTCAAATTTCAGTTTACGCTACTTAACTACTCGTTAGGACTCAGATTTTTAGATCAAAATTTAAGTTTAAGTCTAAGCTTTCGAAATCATTTAAAGAAATACAAAAAATAACGTTAAAAAATAGTTGTTTGTTACTCCAAAGTCTAAAGCGCCCCCTATCCGCATTTTTTGAAATTGAACTTTAAAATTTTATTTCAAGAAAATACTGGCATAAAGAAAATTTTTTGCAAAAACCGCAAACGAATCGACCAATTTTTCCATGTTTTATAATCATTTGAAATTTCGGACCCTAAACTTTAATGCCCCCTATCTCCTTCGGAATACGTCTGGGACCCTTAGTCTCCTATTTAATATTATTTGTCTTTAAGTGTACTATAACCCCTTAAAGTTCTGCCCATCTTTTATGAATCACCCTGTATATAAGAAGAAACATTCGTAAACTAATAAATTTAAATAAATTGAGATGTTAATAAATAGATGATTTTTTTCAGATTATTATCATTTATTGCTAATATCATAGTATATATATGGTAAACCATATTATGCAAGTATTTGGCAGAACCAGAATTCTACACCATATATAAACATCAACAAGTGACGAACAGCAAAACATGAAAGAAATTTTTTAACAAATCAAACCGGAACAAGATAACTAAACTAAAATGATGTGGCTTCATCGGCAAGTGTTATAATATAAAAATATATTTTATAATATAAAAATGGATTTGCTTTCTTATTTTTTTTTCTTGTAAATATTTGTTTTGTTTGTTTCAATAATTTACTAATAACATTAAAAATATACAAAAATGATTTAAAAATTATGAATTTAAAATAACCTCATGTGTATTCATTTTTAACTATTTTCTAATTTCCATTCATAATTAAAACATTAATCTAATACATATTTTTGAATCTACCATTATGATCAAAATCCGATTTATCTGACATGTATTGGATATTTTTTTTGTCATTTTGTCAAATTATCTCATGTTGAAAGAAGATCTAGCGAAGTTTTTGTTATTTAAAACATTTTTCCCAATTATTATATTTTTATCTGTTATATTTTAATGTCGTATCGTCAACAAATATTGATCATAGGATTTTGTCTTCATTTAAGAATTGTTTATACAAATATGCCAAAAGTTTTCTTTTAGTATACAAGTCAATTTTATTATTATCAACTTATGGAAATATATTTTTAATTAATTTAATCACAAGCGATTTTTCAAGTTGTAACAAACATAATTTTAATGATTTATTGAACTAAACTTTATCTTTTGTACGGGTCACATTTGCATAAAAAAATATAATAACTTGAGTTTTAACATTCCTTTTTCTCCTGTTATCAGAGGGCATACATTGGTTATTTCACAACAGTATTTAATTACTGAACAGTTTCCAATATATTTAAATTTCTTGCATATGTCCACTTTTAGACAAAGATACTCCTAATATTTTATCTGCTGTAGTGTTGGTCCTAAGAAACATATCTATTTATAATCTTTCATACGTTCTCATCATTTTCAGATGTATCACACTTCATGCTTCAGTCGTTTTAAATATTGCAATAGTGTACTAGAGAAATAATATCCTGCAACACGTATTGATGACAAATAAAACAAAACAAGTGATATAAAAAGAAATTTTTTAAAGTCAATTCCTACTTAGGTCAAAAAGAAATTTTTCTTCTAGCGATCTACACGCTTCGCCGCTGACGGTATTTTTTCCTAAATTTAAATCCTGCTAAATATCTTACATAAGAGAAATTTTTGAAAAGTATTAAAATATAAATAAAAAATTGATAGCTAAAATACCAAAAATTAATAGCTCGAAAAAGTATTTCTCACAAAATTGTTAGACAAACTGCGTTAGAAAGGTAACAAATTGTGTTTTTTATATATAAATTTCAAATCTAATGATTATCCCGTTTTTCAAATATTGAATTTCAAAAACTACCAAACTTCACAATGAAGTGCCATAGCAAAACCTTCACGCGTAAAAAGATAGTGGGGCTGTTCACGCACGAAGATCAGGCGGCGCGTGTGGTAAGGAGACTAAAATATGGAGTGAGTCTATACTTTTGAACAGAAATGAAATATAAAACTAAAATTAATTAATTTAATTTAATTAATGAATTAATATTTGAAGAAACTGTATTACCATCAAGTGTCATCAACTACAAGTTTAAAAAACTGTATTTGAACTTGAGTGGCTGAATAAAAAGTATTTTATTAACGATTGAAAATTTGAACAAGATATATAAATATATAGAGGGTGTGAGCTAATAGTAGGAATTGAAAAACAATACAAAAGAAAGAAAGAAAAATAGCTTTTTATCAGTAGTTTTACAGAATAGAAAGATTATAAAGTTGTTCTGTAAGCAAGGTAGTTTTACGCTTTATAATTCATGTGTATTTGTTAATGATAAGACAACATTTTAAATTTGTTATGAAGACGCCACCTGAAAATGAAATAATTTAAATTCAAACTCTGCATAACTGATAAACAAATTGTTTTAACTAAGATATACTTAGCTGTTTTATATATATAAAGCCTCATACGGTTTTACACACAACCCCAAGAATGGAATTTCTTTTTCCATTTTTGCAATTTATTTATTCAGGGATTTCGCAGTTAAAGGAATGAGTTCCTTCCTCAGTGTACACTGTAAAAAAATGGGTCGATCTACTAAAAAAATTTTGTTTTTCTGAATGATTTTTGCAATTACTAATTTTTTTTTCACTCGGTTACAAGAAAATCTGTAAGAATTACTAGAAAACAGCTATCAACGATTCCGGTTTTCAGCACTGGTTACTAAAAAAATCTGTGAAATACAAACATACTAAAAAAAAAAAATTAGTAACCTGAGGATTTTTTTTTTTACAGTGTAGAGAAAGCCTAAAAAACACAATTATTGCAGTTTTTTAATGCAACTATGGAATGTCATGCTCTTAAGCTTATTGTAGGCAATCACAAAATCTTTTCTTTTATAAGAGAAATACATTTTAAGAAAGTCTTACCACAGGTGGGCCCTGATTTAAATGTTTTAATCAGAAATTAAAATTTTCTGTTTTTTGTTCTTATTGTTTTTTTTTTACTTACCCCTAATACGTAGTATAGGGTAAATCTTGTAATCGTTTTGAAAATCGATATTTTTTTTTGACGGATTTACACGTTTCAGACACTGGAGATTCCGAAAAATATATTTTAGGAAAAGAATTTTGCCGTCCGTCTGTCTGTGTGTCTGTAAACATTCTATCTCGCGAACAAATTGAGATAGAAACTTGAAATTGGGTATGTAATTAGTATGTAATAATTTCAAGAAGCTTATTGAATTTCGGTAACTTCGATTATCTGGAACTATTTTTTTCGGACTCTCGAAATAATCGTTCTGTTAAAATGTATATAAAAAACTCCGTAATTGTTTATTTTAAGGAGTTAATATATAAAACAATAAAAAAACATAAATTTTTCTTAAAGAATGAAGTCTATCGGATAATTAGTTGCCGAAATATTTGTAATCCTACTTACCACACTCTTCGATTTTTCCTGACTCTGTATTTCATTCAAATTTCAATTCAAACGTTTATTTTAATTAAAAATGAGACGCTTAATCCGACACAGTAAACCGTTAGTTAATAGAATTATCAATTTTGGAGTTATAAAGATGTTTCTTTCACGCAATTCAGTAATAGAGCATTTAAAGTTTATGACGTCATGAAGCCACGATTTTATTCAAATTGCAATGCATTTTATAAATGGTTAACACATGTTTATTTTCATATTTTATATTATGCATATCCATGATGAGTAAGTATTACGGTGGCTCCGAACGACTATTTTAACATTCGTTAAGTCTTACAAGGAGAGTGCCAAGCTTGGTAATCACAGATTTTGATTATTTTTACATATGTTGCAGGGTAGAAGCCCCTTAGTCTCAGGTTCAACGGTTATTATACAACGCTCCTTAGTTCTCGAGAAATGGGGGGTCTAATATTATACCACAACTTAAATACTTACTTTGTAACGAAATAGCTGAGTCGGTCGTAGCTCAGTTGGAATGGCGTCTGCTCGTTGTTTAGAGGGCCCGGGCACGATGCTGGAGCGCGCTACGTTTGTTTTTCTTTCGCATTTTTTTTATAAACATACTTATAATTATAATTTAATAATCTCAATAAAAAATTTTGTTAACATAATTAAATTTTAATTTAGCATTTTTGATTTTTTTTAAATCACTTTTAAAATGTATTCCATATATGCTTTATCAATGCAACGATACTGAATAATTGTGTCGATTCGTGATTGTAAAGAAACATCATTTATAAATTGCCTTAACAAGGGAAGTCAATGCGTTGATAATACTACTCTTTTTTTAAAGTGAGAAGCTTAATTATATTAATCTTTAGCATAAAAATTAATGCACCACATTTATGTTTTATTTTATTGTAACTAGAGGGCGTCACAGCAGACTTTTTTTTAGTTTGATGCAGTTAAGTGTTTTTTATTTTCAGTATTTATCCCACAAGTGGTATCATTCTACACTGCTCAAAACAATTAAAGGATATTGCAGTTTTAGGTGGATTTTGTATCTGGGAAACTTTTTAGCTGATTGATACATGGTCGACAGACATAGTAGGTTATATGAGAATAAATTAAACATGTTTGGCAGAAAAAAATGCATTTTATTCCGCATTTGTGTACAAAAGGAAAAAAACACAATTTGTGCATATGAGAAAAAAAGAATAAGAAAAGGTGTTTTCTTCAAAGAAAATCATTTTCAGTAGGGGGTATGGTTTCCACGGGCGGCCAGCAACGTTGAACACCTTTGAGGCATGGACTCAATGAGGCTATTAATGACGAGTTGGGGTATTCTGCCCCACTCTTCCAGAAGAGCTCTTTCCAGTTCTTGGAGAGTTTGTGGGGGTTGTTGGCGGCCAGAAACTCGTCTTCCTAGAGCGTCCCAAACGTGCTCGATTGGATTCATGTCTGGAGAACACGCTGGCCATTCCATTCGAACGATTCCTTCCTCGAAAAGGAAATCCTCCACCAGGTTTGCACGATGTGGCCTGCAGTTATCGTCCATTAAAATGAAGTTATCTCCGATTGCTGCAGCGTAAGGGACTACAATAGGTCTGAGGATCTCATCCCTATATCGGCGACCAGTCAGAGCTCCATCTCGAATGATGTAGAGGTCAGTGCGCCCGTCAATGGAGATACCACCATACACCAACACTCCTCCACCGCCAAATCTGACACTTTCGTGCACGAACGCAGGATTATTCCTACTGCCACGGTCCCTCCAGATGAAAATACGCCTCTTATCCGGATGCACAGAAAAACGGGACTCGTCAGAAAACAGAATATTGCTCCATTCATTTCTCCTCCAGTTGACATGCTCGGTTGCCCACTCCCTGCGGTCGCGACGATGCCTTGATGTTAATCTAACACATACCATTGGTCGGCGAGCATACAGACCTACAGCATGGAGCCGGTTTCGGACAGTCTGAGTTGAAATCGTGGTGCCTGTAGCCGAGCGAAGGTGTTGTTGGAGAAGAGTAGCGTTCATGTTTCGGTGTCTCCGAGCTGTTAACGCTAAATACCGATCTTCATTGGGCGTTGTTGCCCGTCTACGACCTTGCCCTGGTCTTCGGCCTGCACATCCACTCTCCAAAAAACGGTTCCAGATCCTGAAAATGACACTTTGTGACACTCCAATGGCTTGCGCTACTTCGGCTTGAGTTTGGCCCCCTTCTAACCTAACAACAATTCTCCAAGCTTCTGAATCTGTCAAATGACTTCGCTGAGACATCGTACTCATCGAAACAAAGCAATCACTGAATGCCGATCATCCTTGTCTTCATTCTCTTTTATCCAGTTGAAAGTCAAATTTCATTCGCTGCCGCTGAAGCGACGTTTTTGACGTCGAACTCAAAATTTGCATACTCCACAATTTGAAAACCAGAAAAATTTGCATTTGTGATTCTCTTCTTCTATTTTCGGCAAAAAAAATTTCGTTTATATCTTTATTTTATATAAAACTTCAAATATCCTTTAATTGTTTTGAGCAGTGTATAACAGCTCATAATCGTATAAAAATGGAAGAAGCAAGCTGTAGTTCACAAGAAGACCAATCTAAAGTGTCGGGATTCGATGAAAATCAGAAAAGTGATGTCACAAATGCGTTGAAGTACTGTAAAATTTTATTGTAAAACAATGATTTTTTAACGAATAATCCAGCATCTGAAATATCTTCGTTTTCTATTGCGATGGGAGAAGAATTCTATAATTCGATAGTTAATATGCTGATTTGACTTTTTACGATTTTTGAAATTTAATAGTCAATAATAGATCCAATTTTTGTAATGCTCTTTAAATGATGAGAAATGTTTAATAATGGTTTAAAAATCAAAAATGCTAAATTAAAATTTAATTATGTTAACAAATTTCTTTATTGGGATTGTTAAATTATAATTATATTTATTAAAACAAGAGAGAAAATCAAACGTAACGCGTTCCGGCATCGAACCCGGGCCCTCTGAACAACGAGCAGACGCCATGCCAACTGAGCTACGACCAGTGAAATTATTTCGTTACAAAGTACGTATTTAAGTTGTGTTATAATATTAGACCCCCCATTTCTCGGGAACTAAGGAGTGTTGTATAAAATCCATTGAACCTGAGACTAAGGGGCTTATACCCTACAACATATGTAAAAATAATCAAAATCTGTGATTACCAAGCTTGGCACTCTCCTTGTTAGTCAATAGTTATTTTCTAAACCGTTAGTTTTTCAGGTATAATTTCATTTTAAAGTGTGATTCAAAATGTGACAAAAATTCGTTTACTGCAAAATATCTACTTTTTTAAAAACTATGAATTTTAAACGTTTGTACACTCTCTGGTTGCTTATAAGTTATTTTTAAACAAGGACTTTATCTTTATTCTAACAAGAAAAAAAACATTAAAAATTATATTCACCTAATAGCAAAACTTACCTAGTTATGACTGTTTTGTAATTGGTAATAATTTATCATTTTTCGACTGATGTAAAATTGTAAAAAAAAAAAATATATAATTACTTTTTAGTCGATGTCACATTATTTGTAGATTCCGAATATGCTTTCGGATTACCTGATAATAGCATTTCAGTAACATAAAATTAAAAATTATATATACTAAAAATTGTTAACACAATGTAAACATTTAACATTTTATTAACTTTCAGATACTCACCACTCCCTTTCACTGTGAAGTCCCGAGCCCAGTTTCAAGATATGTTGAATCAACCGGAAGAAAAAATATATAAATTTCAAAGATTTTGTTTTTGTTCTTTTCTTAAGGCGTTTCGGTTAACTGGGCGGCTTTACATATTGCAGAGTTATACAAACTTCTTATACAAATCAGATTAACGGTATAATTCATCAATAATTATCTGAAGTATGAGAACTTTTAATATTTTTAAAAATGTCTTGTGGCGAGAAATTTGAAATGTTTATGGTGTAAAAGTGTGTTTCGTTTTTGAGCACTTTTCTTAAATTTCTAAAGCAGAGTTTTGTAAAATTGTATACATAAGTTGTTAGGTAAAAATATAAACATCATACCTGAGCCATACCATATATTATGAATAATGTATGGTATGAGCCGTAATGATGATAATGAACCATACATATACTGTATGAATCGCTTCGGTTAATTGGGCGAATTTACATATTGCAGAGTTATATAACCTTCTTATACAAATCAGAATCACGATAGAATTCACCAATAATTATATGAAAAATGAGAAATTTTTTTGAAAATGTCTTCATACGAAAAATTTTACATGTTTATTGTGTAAAAGTTTGTTTCGTTTTTGAGACCTTTCCCTAATTACTAATGCACAGTTTTGTAAAATTTTATACAGAAGTTATTAGGGAAAAATATAAACACATAGTAAATTATTCAAACATTCAATTATGCCTTGAAATAAATGAAACTTTTTAGATCACATTCAGAATAAAAATTAAAGAGTAGAGGTGAAAAGAAAAAAACGAAATTTTCAAAATATAATTTTAATTACGATTTTCAAAAATAATTACCAGTTTATTACGTTTCGTATACAGTGGATATGTTTCCGTATATGTTTCTTTATTTGAAAATTATCCAACAGGTTCTATTGAAAAATAAAAATATATTTTACATTTCCATTTTTCAACCTGATTTATACTTTAACTTCTACAGGAAATGAATATTTGAATAGGAGGTAATAATTTTCTCTAAATGTCACGTACGTATTCTCATTCGAAATTGAAGTAACTTTTCTTCGGAAAATTGATATTGAAATTCAGGTATGGTATGCTTTTCCATAATAAATAAAAAATTGCTATTGAATTTATCCGTAAAACCCAAAAGAATACTATCTCGGCTTTTTACATCTGTGTTATTATTCTATTTCGATTTATATTCGATGATACTTAGGATTGTACGTTTTAAAAATTAATAAGAAATTCTACATTTCTTTAAACTTTTTAGATGTCTGAATCAGCTTAAATATGATAGGTATTATTTTATCCGTTCTAAACAAAGAGAATAAAATAATACTACACAATAATCCTATTTTTATATGCGTGTTAAGGAGTTTTTAAAAGTTGCATGTTATTTAAAGAACAGCTTTTAATAATTCGAAATACTATTTGAATTGAAACTATTAATTTTTATTTTAATTAAATATTTTTTACAAAATAAACATGGAAAAAAATAAAACAGATTTTGTTTATTCAGAAGCACTATCTACGCCTGTTTCTATAGAAGTATTCCCAAATAACGGACTGATAGTAACCTCGAAAGTAAAAATCATGGAATATGTATGTAGTAATTGATGCTGATTCGGCATGTCGTCGACAAAGTTTATCAATTTTATTGCAGATTAGTTAAAAATGATTCTCGAAACGAAGTTTTTACCATAAAAACAACATGACCTTTCTACTACGGATGAATTTTGGGATGAGTGTTTGTTTGATATGTTTAAAAATATATTTATTTTCTAAATAGACTATGACTGAGCCTAATGTTTACAGAAAGCCTTGGTTCTGCCTGTTTGAAGCTCAGAATTTATTTTCACTCTGTTATCAAGGCTTCTTTTATCGTAGTAGTTAAAAGGAAATAGTTCATTCAAAATTTTTCAGGCGGACTTTTAAGGATTTTTTTAAGGAGAAGGCAAATAGTTGATTAGTGAACAATATGTGATCTGCAAGAATAGCATTATGAAAAGCTTTCATTTTTTCTAGCGTAAATTATTCTAGCGACAAAGACTCAGCTTAATGTTTACAAAAGGCGTGCTTTTACCTGAGATGAAGAGCAACCTTTTTAGGTGCGTTCGTAATTTTATAAATACGTAGCGCCTATTGTAGTCGTCTGGTCCGTCCGTCCATCCGTCTGTCTGTCCGTCCGTCCGCATATAACAAAGCAAAAACTACCCAACCGAATGGTTCGAAATTTAAGATACATTACCTTTGCAGAATTTTGACGAGACATTTCAAATTTTATGAAAATCGAATGAAAACTTTAGAAAATATTAATACAAATATTTATTAAGAAATTTGAATTTTTTTAAAATATATATTGGCGCTTTCCTGTTACAGGAGTTTCTGAGGTTGAATCGTCAAGCGACCGATATACTTATTTTATGACAGAAATGAATCTGCAGACGATAGAATTCATTTCACAGAATATAAAATGATCAAGATCTGAATATTTATATAACTAGCTATAGTACGAACGCACCTCATTTGTCACGTTTGATGTACAATTTTCAACTTTTTTTTTCCACTGTATTGTCACACCTTCTTTTATTCTCGTAGTTAGGAAGAAGTAGTTCATACAAGAATTTTAAGAAGGACTTTTAGGTATATTTTTAAACAGAAGGTAATTAGTTAATCGACAGATAATATGTGGTCTGTAAGAATGCCATTCTGTACGTTTTCATTATTTCTAGAGTAAATTCTAGCGACCAAAACTCAGCCTACTGTCTACAAAAGACATGCTTTTGCCTGAGTTGAAGCGCAACAATTTTCTTCACTATGTTATCAGACCTTCGTTTATTATCATTGTTAGAAAGAAGTAGTTAATTTGAAACTATTAAAAAGGACTAATAGGTATATTTTTAAACAGAAGGTAATTAGTTAATCGATATATAGTATGTGGTTTTCAAAATGTCATTATGAAACTTTTTCAGTATCTCTAAATTCTAGCGACCAAAACTCAGCCTAATGTTTACAAAAGACATGCTTTTGCCTGAGTTGAAGAGCAACATTTTTTTCACTCTGTTATCAGACCCTCTTTTATGGTCGTAGTCAGAAGGAAGTATTTCATTCGCAACTTTTAAGAAGGATCTTTTAACGGAGAAGGCAGTTAGTTATTTGGTGTATAATATGGGGTCTGGAAAAATGCCACTATCAAAAGCTTTCATTATTTCTAGCGTAACTTTTAACTGATTGAAGTTTTTGTAAAGAAAGTCGAGATTAGTTTTTGAATGCAGAGGTGTATATGTTCCATAAAAACGGATTTTTACTGATTTATGTGGTTTTCAAATTCATGTATTTAGATATATTATATCATTGTATAAAACACTTACATTTCTTAACCCCTTGGGGACGAGACGTATACGTGACGCATAAGATACTCAGAATCCTCGATTATTCCCGCCAGTTATTTGTCTTATTTAATGATAGCATTTCTGCGATTCAATTAGGCGGAAATTTCTGTTTTGAAATACCGGTGGTACAGGATTAAAAATTCTGTAAAGGACGCTCGTCGCGAAGGGGTTAATAATATTCTGTTAGTGTTTCATAAACTATCGCTAAATAATGTATTTATGTGTGTGGTTTTTTTTATAATGATTATTTATTTAAACAAAAGTTTTTGTACACCATCTATGTGTTTTTAAGCATTGTCGTTAATTATACTTTATTATTAATATTTAGTTCTCATTGGATGTCCCTAATATCCTTAGTAAAAATAACTACACGTATAGACAGCATTGAAGGAGAATTGAGAATAAACTTCTTAATAAAAGCTATGAATCATTAATTATTCACGAAGAAGAAAAAATAGAATTTTGATAGTAGCTAATGCTCTTATTTCCATAGTGTAATCTACATTAAATAAAAATGTATGGATTGTTGTTTTTTTATTTGTATTTAAATTTCCTTCCAGAAAATTAAAATTCTGTTTTTCTCGACGTGTTGTAAGAAGCATGCTATTAAAATTAAAATAAGTGAATTTAAAATAAATAAAATTTAAAAGATTATTGAAAAGTGATACAATTTCACAAAGTAGTTATTATTTTCGAAAATCCCTTAAAAGGCTGTAAAAACATTAATGTAATTACGTTGTATTTTGCTAAAAATTAATTTGTATTCCTCGCTTACATCAAATATACGTTAGCTAAATATATTTTAAATTTTAATTTTAATTCACCATTTTTTTTTATATTTGTTTCCACTTTTTAATCGTAATTTAACTTATTGTAAAAAAATAAATAAGTAAATAAATAAATCAATAAATAAAAGATCTAAAAGTTTTATTTCATCTATAATTCTCTATTTGATTTAGAGTTTAATTTCAGGCAAAGAAATACAATAGTTAATGAAGAAAAATTTATAAAATTATATATTAAAATTATAAAAATGTTCGGAAGTACTTTTATTTTAATTTATTTTTGTAATACTTTATGTTTTTACACATTTCTTAAAAAAAAAAAAAAAAAAAAAAAAAAAAAAAAAAAAAAAAAACGTGTTAAAGAAGTATAATTCATAACAAATACATTAATTAAAAGCGTCCATCCGTTAACAATAATATGTATGGTTACACAATACAAAAAAACACTTTGATTTATAATTAAAAATATAGTAAGAATAGACACGCTTAAGACATGAGTACTGGGAGCCAAACCGAAGACAAGTCCAGGCCTGGTATAAAGTCGAGGCCCACCTTCCTATATTGAGACAAAAATATAAACATATTCTACGCGTGTCCATCCGTTACAAATAATCGCTATGATCACACAACATAAAAATAGATTTTGATTTAGAATTTAAATTATTAGGTACAAAAAGACACACTGAAGATAACAAAATACAGTCAAGTAAAAGATATGTCCAGTCCTGGTATACAATCGGGAACCACTTTCTTATACTGTGCCAAAAAATATAACATATTCTACGCCATAAAATAGACATATGAATATATAAACACATAATTACATAAATATAAATTTTTATTATTATCCTAGGCTAAAAGTACAAAATATTGATTATAATCGAAAATATATATATATATATATCAGCTTTTTGAAACTTGTACACCAAAATTGCGGTTCCCATAGCCAAGTCTTAGTTTAAAAACGTTTCAAATAATGCTTGGGTAGAAACCGTCATTTGTCTAACAAGAAATTTTAATACTAAAAAATAAATGTAATTTGGTAAATAAAGAATAAACATTTATTTCTCAGATGATCACAAAGGTTTACTCAAGTAAGAAAAAATCTGACAGTAACATTAGTTGCATAAAAGTTTGTATGACGCGAGCCAGCATATAATCATTAAACATGAATTGATATTTGAAATTGTAAATGTTGCCAGTAATGCTTTTAATACAAATGAAAGATATTAGACAAAAAAATTGTATTTGCTTATATGAAATATCTTAACTTTAAAATCTGTATTATGACAGAGAAATATAATAAACATTTGAGTTTACAAAGCAACGAATAGGCTTTAGCATGTATTAGTATTTCTAAAACATTAATAAAATCTGAAATAAAATACTTAAAAATTTATACAAATCATTAAAATTAAATAGTCGCTCCGGTATGAAAACGATCATATTAGAAAATATTTTTTAACAAGAAAAATAATTTGATAAAATAAGAGAATAATTAAAATTCTACTTCATTAATAATCTACGAAAATTATCATATATGTAATGTATAGTTAATAATGTAATAATCACATCATGGATAAGTGAGGTAATTTAAGTGAAGTTAATTTATAAAACTCATCTAACTCCTTTTTGTTTCATAATCTAAATTGAAACTTCTATTCATTTTATATAAACGCCAGATAAATAGGATATTCGCATAAACAAGGATAGTCAAATGTATAATTTATAAAGATGAATGATAAAATTTGCAAATAGTACTAAACGAGATGTGGAAATTAATTATTTATTTAAAATAACGTAAATTAACAATCTCTTTAACATTTATTCATTCTTATACAAGCAAATTTACATTTTACAATAGAAGTGGATTGATCTACCGTTTGTAATTTTCGATTTTCGACTTATTGTTTATTTGTTCTCTGTCGCTTCATTGGATGTGTTGCTAGATTTGAGTGAATCTTTCAAATCATAAGATTCGCCAAAATACAACATTAAAAAATTAAATCGATTAAAAGTTACATTGCAAACGAATGTAATATTACTCCATATTCAGCATAATAGTTCTTTACTTTACTGATTCACGATTTAATTAAAATTAACTTTTGGCTAATTGTAATTGTTTATGGATTAAAATTAAATTAGAGTATTTTTTTTATTAATGCATACAAAATTATTTATGCATATGCAGTGTGTCTTCTCTTATCATACCTGATATGTTTCTCAATGTTCATCATATCAAAAAAACATTCAAAATATTTACTTTGAAATTATATGAACTCTACCTTGGTACTATAAGTTACATTTAAAACAACTTTCTACCAGCTGTATCAAGTAAATTTGTAAAAATTGCAACGACCAAAACTTAAAGTTATAGGATACTTTTATTTTATAAATTTTCAACGTTCTCTTGTATTGCTGATTTCGGAAAGTATTGCAAAATTCTTGTGTAATGTGGAAAATAACATTTAGATTTTTTGACTTGCTGGAAAAATAACGCGCCGACCCATTATAGTTTTCAATTAACTGCTAGATTTATGTGTCACCCACTTTTTCCACTACTTCCCTCTATTGCTTTGGTCATCCGATTAACTTCAGCTACTTTTCTCATTTTGTCGCTTCATGTTACCTGAGATCATCTTCTTGGTCCTTTTGGATCTCTAGGATACCACAATAGGCTGTCTGTACACTATATGCCTTGTCTTCTTGCAATGTGCTTAGCCGATTTAAAATCTAAGCGTTTTATCCTTTCAATGATGTCAAAAAATTGTGTCTCAATTGTTATCCAGATTACTCTTTTACTTTTCTCTTTTAATCATTTACTTACAGATTTCTCTTACCTAGATTACTCTGTCACATGTAGTTATGAATAGCATACATCTTACCATGCAATCAACGTTGTCTGATATTATTTCCTGTCCAACGTAAACATAACTCTGCATTTCCCAAATCTCCTCGTCCTGTTGACAATCATCATTTTTGGAGCAAATGATTCTAAAATCATCCTGTGTTTTTTTATAATCCTTGTGCCATTCGTTTCCTTAGCGTCTATGCGTCCACTCCATAAGTTAGTGCAGTAAAAGTGCATTAGTTAAACAAATTTCTTTCCAAGCAATGATGCATGTTACTCATCAGAATGATATTTACTTCCCTAAAGCACCCCATACATTTATTATTATCCTATTTATTTGATTATTGATGCTGTTGTCTGATATTATTTCCTGTCCAAGGTAAACATAACTATGCATTTCCCAAATCTCCTTGTCCTGTTGACGATCTTAATTTTTGGTGCAAATGAATCTAAAATCATCCTTTATATGCAAGTCGTGATTTGGGATCTTTTTTTCTCATTTTGAATTTTGTTCGTTTCGCCATCAACCTTCTTGTTTCTTATGTTATTTTCTTTGTCTGCTTTACCTGTGCTTAATCGAATATCGCCTTTGCAATTTTTTTAGTGTATTGTTTATTGTCTTCTTCACTACTATAAAGTCTTCATCCTCTTCCAAAACAGCAGCTCCTTGCAGTACTTCTAAATGATCTTAAACTAAATTTACAATTAAATTTTCAGCAGGACTTTAACTACGCAATAAATCTTTAAATGACACTACCAAAGATGTGACTTTCTTTTCAATTTCCTAAAGAGTGTACAACCAACAGAGAGTGAAAAATGTGTCCAGACCGGCGACCGTACCCAGATACCTTGGTATAGCGCACCAAGAGCATGTAGTGCCATTTTAAGATTCATGGCGTAGTCCCAGTCCTGCTGAAAATTTATTTGGAAATTTAGATATATTATCCGATGCAGGGAACGTATTCGTCTCATGTACGCCAATGAATAGTGTGCATACTTATAACAATCCATCTTGTACTGCGAAGTTGAATATTTGCCAACGTATATAAATGGAAAATGCTAGACAGGATGTCGTCTAGATGGCTTAAATCGTAAAGCACTTGGTGCGCTATACCAAGGTATCTGGGTTGGATCCCCTTTCTGGTCACATTTTTCACTCTCTGTACGCTGTTTAGCAAAGTGAAAAGAAATTAAAACATCCTTTGTAGGTCTTAAACGTTGAAGTGAAATTATTATTTATGTTACTGGAGACTTACATATATCTAACATTACACATTTTAGCAATAATCAATAATTATAATCTAACATTGATATAATTTATTTTTCTTTAATTATAACTCATTTTTCTTGCACAGGTATGCAAAATGAAAAATATGCAAGTATGCACAATTTGTTATTTCTTGTATATATTACAGTATAAGAGAGATACTTTAAAATAAGATTTTTTTAATTATCTTCTTTAAAATGATCTACTGAAAATTATATTTTTGAAATAACAGTCGATTTCTCGTTTAACAAGTCATTTTCTCAAAAAAAAAATATATATTTAATTTATATCATTTATTTTTATGTTTTAATATGTTTGAAACTTCTATATATATATATATATATATATATATATATATATATTAATTTTTATTATTTTAATTTTTATCAATGAAATTAGGTTAAGTGATATGTACATCAATGTGCAATTAATCTTTCGTCAATCAAGCAGAATTTCAGCTGACTCATTTACTAGTGTATAAGATAGCTAAAATAAATGGAATATTTTTGGATGGATATAAAAGTTTAAAATTGTTGAAAACGTTTAATATTAAAATAACAGGATAATATAGTAAATTCTCAAATGCCCAAAATATGCCTTTCATTTAAGAAAATAAAGAAAGCAAAGAAAAAGAAAAACAGAAATTTCTCATACGACATTATTTCTTCTGTTATATAAACTTGCAATGTGTGTTTGAAAAATAAATTAATATATACGAAAAATAATATGTAATAATTAAAATATAACAGTACACAATGCTAAAGAACAACTTTTTATTACAGAGTTTGCAGTTTATTCAAAGGTAATACACTTATTAATGCTCTGTTTTTGTATCAGATATTTCAGAATAACTTTTGAAACTCTATAGCCTATCATTACTGTCTAATTAAAATTTATAAATTAAGTAAAATTAAAAAAGAATATTGGAATATGAGATGCATTTTTAAGTCAAGCACGTATATTAATAACAGAGAGATAACTGTATATAAATTTTAAAACAACGTTATTGCTTTCCGTTAAGTAAAAATATAAAAGTATTTTTACATGTTCTAGAAATATTACAATTCCACTTTTAATATTCGTAATTCTAAACGCAGGTACTAGACATTTGTTAAAATTAGCATAACAAGAAAAGTACTTTTAAGCTTCCTTACTAAAAACATTGGATTCTATGAATTTCAAATTCAAATACAGTCTCCCTCACTTTATCTCACGTGCATTACATGATTTTTATTCTTTTATGGAGAAAAGTCTTCTAAAACCGCTTTATGTAAAGTGCAATAAATGAATGAATATATTTTCTGTATTCTCACAAAATTATGTGGTCTGATTTAAAAATGCATCTACATAATGACTTTCCTTAGCGGTATTTACAAAGAGAGGTGAAAGAACTGGTAATATACTCATCAAGACGAGTAAATGTTATACAGGAAACCATGGTTTAGAACAACGTATTCTGTGAAAAATACACATTATGTCTCTTCAAGTTAAACCACGAATTCCGTTGATATATTTAACAGTAATGAATGTTTTTTAAGGATATTTCCCACAGAATAACTTTCCTTTGCATGAAACGTGGTGACATAACGAGAAATGCTTGAATTTGCTCCCCATTACAAAAGTAAAATAGGCATTTCTTTATTTATTGTGTAGGTAATTGCACACTGAATTAATTACAGTCTACTTTCATTACTTTCCTTCATGTTATCATATTTCTTTCAACATAAATTTTCCTTAGGTATACTCAATACCATTTAAGTTATGAAGGAATTGCGGACTTGATTTGGAGGGTGACACACTGTATTTTAGACAGAATAAAGGTTTGTAAACGGTATTTATATAGAGGAATTATTTGTCTTTTATGTGAAATCGCCATTATCCGTCTCGATGTGCACCATCACCTTCCTTGTTTTGAAACAATAGTTTACAGAAACACTACCTATGGAAAACTGAAGATTGCACGGCAGTTATGCTATACCATTAAAGTTATGAAGAAATTGCGGACTTGATTTGGCGGACGACACACTGTATTTTAGACAGAATAACAGGTTTGTAAAATGTATTTATATAGAGGAATTCTTTGTCTTGTTTGTCAAAACATCATTATCCGTCTCGATGTGTACCATCACCTCCCTTGTTTTGAAACAATAGTTTACAGAAACACTACCTATGGAAAAGTGAAGCTTCCACGTCAGTTAAGCTTGACAAGCAATTCATTGTTCAACTACTTCACATTGATGTTAAACTTAAAAATGGATAATGTATTAATGTAAAAATTATATGTCTAATCGCGGGACAATAAATAGGCGAAAGAGTGATAAAGCAATGCGTTCTTTTGCGATATGCTTTTATGAGTAGCCAACACAATATCGTCTCAGATCATGCATATTAATAGATTGTTATATACTTCAACAGACATCAGTTTTTATGCAACCCAGTTGGCACTACAAAATATTTTGCAACATAATGGTGTTGTGTTTCGTGTAGTAAAGCCAACAGGATATATTTAGAAGAATGTTTCTTACTCGAACTGGTTGTTTGTTATTAAGGGCAGTGCTGAGCGTCAGGAAAAATGCCAGATAAAAAATCCAAATTATAATAAACATAAAGCAACTCTACATAAGATCCATATTACCTTACTATTTTCACTAAAAGTTCAGGAGAAGTTACCTTCTCTCTAAAATATTGAAAAAAAAACATCATTCGATGAATTTGGTTTAATAAATAGGCAAGCAATCATTTTGACTAAATTCTATGATTCTGTTTTTATAAATATTTATTCAAATAGAAATTATATCGGCACTTTAGTTTCAATAGTAATGACGTTTCGAATTAATACAAATATGTTTTTAAATGGTGTAATACATTAAAATGTATTTTACCAGAATTATAATCCTACATTGTTCTCTCTTTTGAGAATTTATGCGTAAACATTATTTATTTAAAAATAAAACAGAAATTTCTATCTTGTGTAACACATAAAGAATTGTGGTATGCATACAAAAATATATGTTTCATTTAAAATTCTAAGCTTGAGTATTAGTCTAAAAAATAAATCTAGAAATATCTATTAATTTTTAAAATAAGCATTCTGCGAATCACCAAACATAAATCATAAAAGGATAGAAAAAATTCCTTATTTATTTCAAAAATACATACCAGACCTGAATTTCAAAAATTATTTTCCGAAGAAACAAAATTTAATAAAAAAATGTATCTTTCAGTTAGGACAAATTATTGTTTATTTTTATATTCCTTGCAGCAGTAAAATATCGATTATGTTGAGAAGGGAAATTGAAAATTGAATTTATTTTACAATACACATTTTTGGAGAGGTTACATGTGTTTTACACGTTTCAAATTTTAAATTATGACTGTCAAATGTTTAGTAGATATTTACGAATTTTATATGTTAAAAATTGAAGACTTTTACACGAACAAACAAGAAATTAACTTTCTTAAGAAAAAAAATATCAATACAAAACTTTTAACTTTATTATTTGTTACCTCACACAATAAATAACGCTTAATAAATATCAGTAAATAGTACACAGTAAATAGTCTTTAATAAATTGAATTTTATTAGTTTTATTTTATCTGAAAATCATTATGATAATTAAAATATGGTATGTAGTGTTCTCAATGTCTGCATTCCATTCTGTGAAATATACTGCAAATTTGAGAAAAGGTGAAATACCTCTGCAATTAATTAGAGTGTTGCCTCATGAAGTTAAAAAGTTTAGAAAAGAGGCTTTGGGAGCACAACTTTGAAAGTTTAATTGTAGATGGTATATCGATGTGAACATATCGATGGAAATATCTCTTAAAGAGAAAAACATTACTAAAAATATGTGTGCCCTACCATGTTTCAAAAGATGTTATAGCTGAATACAGTCATGCAAAATTAAAGTTGTAACTGTTAGTGTCTTTACAAAGTGAACTATTTTTAATATAACACTACTTTTTTCCCCAAACGATCAAATTGACTCTATTCTACATTTTTGCATTAATAGAGCCGTTTCAGAAATGTCATTCCGCAGATGTTATTACAGAGTTGCTTAATTCTCTCCCATGAACTTTCTGATGAAATTGGTTGACGTTTTGTATGTTATCGAATTAAAATACTTCACACTAAAAAGTCATCAGATGCCAGGTTTTAAAAACGAGGGTACCATTGTAAAATAACACTCGCTTAACTATTCATCGACTTACTTTTCTCAATTTTTGGTAATTAGGAGAACCGACAAAATTTACAACATGTAATATCAATATCTTGTGCACGTCTTATTCTGTTATCAACAATAAAATGAAGAAAATATGTTCTTAACTATTTTTGATACAAACGCTTTTGTAGCTATTACACTAATAACATTTATCACAAATAATCTGTCGAAAACAGATTTCATGTTTACACAAAAATAATAAATTATTCTAAGTTTTTAATTACGTGTTTCCCATCTTAAATAGTGCATTGATTGGTAAATTATCTATCTGAACAATAGATAAAATAACTTTAATGCTTTTTCTTTAATAATGAAAATTTCTCGGGATTATACCCGAGTAATGTGCCATTGTATTGATTTTAGTTCAATTTTATTCAGTTTAAGAAAACATAATTTAGTGTAATCAAAATTTTGACAGAATATATTTTAATGATATTTGAATACAATGGAAAGATTTTAGCATAATAAATGAACTGCTAGTATGGAACATCGATTTCTTATTTCGATAAAATTAACATAAGTGTAAAAAAATTAGTAATACAGTTTTTATGTATATGTTTCTCACTTTTTAGAGAAAAATTTCTAACAGCATGTGGAAAGTTTTAACTAACCGTTTCGTAAAAACAATTTAATTTAAACTAAAAAAATTTAACCTGATAGGTAACATGTATTAAATAATACGTACTGTAAAATTGTAAACTTTTTTGATGTAAAATAGGACTGGTAAAATTACGTATGTACGAGAATACAATATTGGATAAATTTTAAATATTTTAATCCATTTATGTAACATTAAAATTATTTTAACACTGAAAGCATTAAAATTAAAAGCCGTCAAAAGACAGTTTTCAATAAATAAATAAACAAATAATAATAAAAAAAAATAACTGATGACACGTGTACCATAAAACATACGACATTTTAAATCTCATGGTAAACAATTGACATGATTTGAAATGATTTGCAAAAAAATATGTACCAAATATTGAAATGTTCGCGAATTTCTGTAGAAGTGTGTTATTGGAAAACATGGTATAATATATAACAAATAAATCAAGCTAGAGAAGAGTCGAAATTATACTAGGGAAGCGCATGCGAGACCTGCACAAAAGTGAACTGAGCTCAACAGAAATTGATAATTTCGAATTTGGAAATTAACACTACAATTGACAGCAACAGTATATCTGCACTTGTTCTGGTAAAGTTCCAGTGTATCTTAATATTTAATTGTATGTAATATTACATAATAAAATATTTTAATGATGAACTATTACAAAATACGCGAACAGGAATTTAGTAAAATATTAAGGTAGAAGTTAAATAAATATTTAATATACATTGCAACATTACTGTTTCGGAAACTTATTATTAAGTAAAATATGTTATGTAATATAGGCTGCAATGTAATAACTAATTATAAAGCATTGAATGTTATTAAACATTACATTATTATCTATTTACCATTTTTATTTTACTCCTAAAATTAATAAAATACATTATTGGATGTTTAATGATTGAATGATTGAATCGTTTTCTTGCATAAAAATAATTTTGGTTACAATGATTATTTTGACGCCTAATTTTGAGCAAAAATCGGTTTTATTGAGAAGATATTAAAGGGAACATTAATAGTGGTTAATTATTTGCTTAATATTAGTTTTGGGTTATTGGCGGTGGTAACTTCGATGGTTTTGTGTAGAGTCTAGGCGAGATTCCTCAGGTTTGCCGTTATTGTTGTTTCTATGATGTTGATTATGAAAGAAAGGTTTTGCATTACCATTTTCGCCCATTTTAATCTACTGTCCGCAAAGTTGTATAAATTTCTATATATTGGCTTGTATTGACTAGAGTACTTATTGGTATACTTATATGAGGATGAGTAGTTACTGGCTTGACATTACTCCTTGCAGCCTCATAGTCATCTAGTTTTTTACTACTGCATCTATATTTTTGGGCTATGATGCCATACACTCACGCACAGTTTTTTTTTAATCGGTTATAAAAAGAAAAAAAGTCGCCAAATTTAGGGGATTTTTTCCTTTAATGGCAACCTAGCAATTGTATTAAGTTATTCGTTTGGCGCGGGCTTGAAAATCGCGCGAACCAGCAATCGCCAAACAACGCTGCGTGAGTGTAAAGCATCTGTTCCTATTTTTGATTTTAAAGAGATCATCTATAAAATGTTCTTTGATTTCTACAGGTAATTTGCGCTTTATTTGATCAGTTACTATTAAACCTATTAACTCTTGACAATCAGATATCCCGAGGCCTTAAACCCACTCTTCGAAATAATTCCTCAATTTAAAAGCAAAATCGCACCAAGTGGCTGAAAACTCTTTTTTGTGTGAAATAAACTTTTGTCGAATCTCTTCTGGAGTCAATTTAAAGTGTCTGAGTAATAGATTTTCCACGTGATCGTAACCATATACCTCAGGATTTGGTTCTCTAGCTATAATATTTACGATCTCTAAATTTAAAAGATACGCTACCTAATCTTCTTTTACAATATTTGCTCAAACAATTTGTTTCTCAAATAAAGTCAAATAAATACTAAAATCGCTTACATCGTCAAAGTCCGTTCAATTTCGATTTCAAGAAATCAAATTTCTTACCTGTAGATGAAATCAAATGAGTGACACTTGGATCTCGTGATTTAAATTGAATTTCTAACTTCCTTATTTCAAATTCTCTTTCTGCTTGAAGCCTTCTTTCTTCTTGCTCTGCTTGAAGCCTTCTTCCTTCTTGATCTTCTTGTTTTCACAAGCTTTCGCTTCTTTCAGCACTTATAACTTCAAGGCTGTCTTAGACGAAATCTTCATTGTAACACTCGGATTGCTGAACAAGTTTTCAGGAATTTTCGAGTTTTCTGGTATTAATCCTAGATCGTCACGTAGGGTTAGAATATTTACTTTTCTTCGTCTATTCAGTACTTACATAATTTCTCTTTATTCTTTTATAACAAGATAAAATGATAGACGTCAGTTACTACGTTAGTAGTCCCGATTAAAAAAGTTGAAGCTTAAGGTAAAGCTAGGAGAGTCTGCGCACAATTCAAAAGAATAATAATACAAAATCTAAATATTAATTTTTTGCTAAACTATCCATGAATAATTTTTATTTCATTTGTTTTTTATGCATTTCCATTGCTATTTTGTTGTTTTGTTGTAATTTAATATAATAGTTGTAATAAAACCAAGAAAGTTATTTTGCGCAATCTGCCTTTACAGGGTTGATGTGATTGCGCACATGGGCAGGAGGGATTGTTGCTAATAATAACTACAATTAAATTGTTAACAATAATAATTAAACTTAAATGACATTGTTTTAGGGTTTTTGTGAACAAATATTATTGTATTAGGAGTGAATATTTCAACCTAATGATTAAAGAATCAGAAAAAGGAAATAATTTTAAAAACGATTAAAAAAATTTAATTAAAGGGAAAAAAATAAAGAATCAGAAAAAGCAAGTCCAGATAAAATTACAAAATAACATTAAGTTACTTGATAACGCGCTTAACTTAAAATTAGTCCATTTTCATTTTTCATTTTTTATGCAAATTTACCAATAAGGTGCGTAATCTATCCTAGCATGGAAACCAAAGGGAAAAGTGCGCCATCTCTCCTAAGTAGGAGATGCGCAAACTCTCCAATTTCGGTTGGGGAGATTGAGCGGCCTTTTATTTAAACATGGCCGCTACTAAAACGAACCATTGATGTTCACATTGTTAGTCTAGATTAGTAGCTTATGAGAAATCGTTTAAGTTTAAAATATTTTGTACTACTGACATTGTATACAAATTCTGATGAATAGCTATGAAAATTCAAGCACATACTTTGGGAAACCAAAACCAAATAGCAATGCTTTATCTTTGACACTCAAAACAATCAACATGCACTTTCAAGTAGACACTCCACTACTGCTGTTGTACAACTTTCTAGAGTCGCAGGGTGCTCACTGTACTCTTTCCCTCCGAAACTCTACGTGCGCAATCTCTCCGACCGCATCATCTCTCCTGGCTTTACCTTATGTTTCATACTTTCCATCATGATTCAAATTCTTGCTTTTCACTTAAAATATTTTTTTTTTTATTCCAATCCAGTTTGAAATATGTTTTCGTATATTCAAATCCAGGCCAGAGTCCCCAACAGTGAGATTTAAGTGTCAGAAGTGTGATTACTGTGAATAATGTAATAACTTCATCACAATTGATATTGTTTAAATACAAATATGAACAACAAATTTAAATAACTGACAAATGATACAGATATTTAACATACAATTATATTTTTATTACGTATTAAACATTACCGACTTCCAGTCGTTAACTAAAGACGTAATTTTACAGGTTTTTTAGCCTTGCGTAAAAAAACCAACAACAGCTACGGATAAAAACTACAGAACACAGGTTCAAAAGTTCATTGTTTATCGTTGTGTAGCATGAACTCATATATCGTGAATCTATGATGACTCTAGCAACATTTTACTCCATTGAGTTGTTGAATAACAGTTAGATACTTGCTAATACTTGTTCTCTTCCCGCATATATACTATTGAAATGAATGTATACAAAAGGAATATTTTTTCATCCTTATTCGAATAATAATACAAAGCCAATGAAAAGTAAAAATACGAAAATTAACTATACTAAACAGTCATAAATAAACCAAATTCATTTAATAAATTTCATTAACACATTTAATCTATTACGTACTTTTAAAGAAGGCCTTTATTTCGTTTATTAACTAATTGAGATGTGGAATTATGAGTAATTACTCATAAGGAAACAGTCATTAAATACTTCAATAACTAAATATTATGCTTCGTAAAATTAATAGAAATTTTCTTCTTTTTGTAGATAATACGTTGCTATTTTTTTTTTTTCATAGTAAAAAAGGATAATTTAATTATATTAGTCTGATATTATTTGTGAAAGATGAAAGTTTTAATGTGAATATCTGTCACAAAATACACATTTTAAAAAATATAAACAGAAATGTAGTCATAAATTTTGCTTTACTAATATAAGTGAATGTTCTCTTTTATATAATGAAATAGATTTAGAGTTTATAGATTTGTTTTAATATCGAAAAAAGAAACCAATTTTTTTCTGTAAAAACATACTCACAAACTACCTAAAGATTGTCTTTTTAATTAAAATAATTACTATTTTTATGATTAAAGAAAAAACAATGTAAAACATAATTAGTATACGCGCAAAATTTGCAGCATGTAAATGTTGAAAAATTTAAATATTTTTGTTGAAACAGGAATAGTTTGAAAAATACATTTCATTTTATTTTGACTGACTGTTTTTATAACCAATTATTTTTCTTGCATGCCAATATGGAGTTTTGACCTCAAGCATACAGGAGCAAATCTAAAGAAAATACTGCTATTATTTCTATGTTTATTATGACAAGTGGATTTTAAAAATTTCCACACATACTATGGCAATATTCTCAAGCATTATTTATTTCTTATAGTTTTTGCTTTCTCCGAAATTTTATAATTATCGTACTCTTTCAAAATGAAACACTTAAGAGACAAATTATTACGCACTTTTTATATTATTATTACTTAAATTAAAAATTTCATATTAAAAGCTTTAATGTTTTAATATGAAGAAAACTAGACGATGTTTTGCGCATTTCACTCAAAACTTAAGTTAAAGCATTGAGTTTCATTTAAAACACAAAGTATGTTTTTAGTGTTTTGTGAACCTGATAGTACATATTTTAATGATATAAATTAATTTATGTATTTAATTTAAAATAGCGTCATTAACGAAAGACCAGAAAATATTCATATTTGCTTAAGTTATATATATTGTGTTTAGTATACTATGGTAGAGATACATGCATAAACGTTAGAGATAGCGCAGCAGGATATTGACTCAGCTTGTATTAAAATTTCTAAAATGTAAAATAAACTGCTTAAATATCATACAAACATTTTTCATTTAATTTTCACCTTAATTTTCATTTTAATAAACAGCCCGGTATTATTACGATCATATTAGAAATAATTCAACAACGAAAAATATCTGATATAAAAATATTCTTAAAATTCTACTACATTAATATTCCTAGAAAACTTTCGCACGAGTAATGTATAGTAATTTATGCATCACTCATATCATGAATAAGCGTCATAAATAATTAAAAATATTCTACTAAACTCTTCAAATTCCTTCTTGATTCAATTTCAACATAAGTTCTTTTTATATAAACGCCAGATATCTATAATATTCGTATAAAGAAGGAAAGTCAAATGTGTGATTTATAAAGATGAATTATAAAATATTGAAATTGTTCTGAAGTAGAAAAGGAAAAAAATGAAATATTTAAAATTCGGAAAATTAATAGTTTCTAGACATTTATTCACTTGTATTGAAGAACATTTAAAGTTTATAATATAACCAGAAAATTCTACTATTTATAGATTTCGAAATTCGATATAATATTTACGTCTACTCTCTTGCTTCAATTAATCTATTGACAGATTTGAATGAATTAAAAGACAAATGTGAAGATTAGTCAAATTTCAACATTAAATAATTAAACCAATTTATCAGTAAGGTTCACATTGCAAACTCACTTAATGAAGTACAGTAGTTATTTACTTTACTGATTCATGCATTCATTAAAATTAACATATGGTAAATTGTAGTTGTTTAAGAATGATAATTAAAACAGAGTATTTCTGACATTAACACATAAAATAATTATATATGTATTGCAAAGAACTTACTTCCAGAACTTACTTTTCAGACCACCGATAGATGGCAGTGCTCATACAATGAGAGATAAAAATTGGACTGTTTTTCGAAAGGCGAAGAATCTAAAAAAATAAGTAGAGCGCTCGGAGATTGATTAGTGAAGTACAAAATGTTTAGTTAAGAGTGATGTGACCAAAATAGTCAATGTTATTACGATTAACTTTTATTCGTTTGTGTTTTTAATTGTGATTGTAGGTGTGTGTTGCAAAATAAAAAAAATAAAATGGACAAGATGGCCTTTCCCTAGTGTCATGCCATCATAAAGCGTATACCGTCGATGTCCTTAATTACAACCAGTTTTGGTGGCAGCTAAGGTGCGATTCCATGGTGATATAGAACCAGTGATTTTCTTTAAAAAGATGCAAGTTCGTCTATAAAGCGAGTAAGCAAGTTCCAAATTTTTTATTTGTTAGTACCTTGAATTGAATCTTTTATCGATTATTAATTTTCTTTTTAATCTGGATTTATTAGATTCGTTTGCTTGCGTAAATAAATGTCAAAATTTAGTAAGAGTTGTGTACTTTGCCCCTTTCAGGGGCAAAATACTTTCAGTACTAAAATGTTGAAATAAATGACTGGCACCGGAATTTACAAAAAAATTATTTGAAAATATGAAAATACTTCAGATACATATGAAATGGAAAAGATTTTAGCAAAATTCTGGTGCCATTGTGGCATTTGGAAATTAAAATTAAGTGGTTTCATAAACATACCACTGCCCCTGAAAGGGTTAATAATTCTGGTACTGATATACTGGACTTATTCCCATCAAATAAAATTAATCCGAATAATATTGAAAAGTATTTTATTAATCTGTTCTCTTGATAAATAGTGTGAACTTCGTATTCGTAAGCTTTTTTATTTTAGAAAATATTAAGAACTGTTCTTAAAGTAAATTTGAAAGAATAAATAATACAGTTTATATATTTTTGGGGAGAGTTATGATAGTGATAATTCATTTGGATCAAAATGATTTAGTTTGTAAAACGGTATAATTTCATTCTTCAAAGGAAATAGAATAAAATTAAAGAAACTAGAATCAAAGAATTTCTGAACAGAACTATGGGTCATAAAGAAAGGCTGATCTCGGACGAAAGATAGAGTTGGCACAAATTGTTCCAAAATTCGACGAAAAATCTGATGAGATAGGTTTGTTTTTAAATAATTTTGAGAGAAGAGCAGAGATGGCTAAAGTTTCGAAGACTGATAGGGTTGCATACTTGTTAGCTGTTTTGCCCACAGAGGTTACTGACATGTTAGCCAGGGAATAGCCCGAAGATGCGATTAATTAACATTTCGTTAAAAGTCTTATATTAGAAAGATATAAGTTGAATAGCGAGAAATTAAAACAATGTTTTCAACGGCATCATAAAACGCCAGACAAATCTTGGAGGAATTATGCGGAGGAACTCACTAGTTATTTTACCGCCTGGATTACAGAATTAGGTGTTCAAAACTTTGATCAATTTAAAAATCTAATTATTACAGATCAGTTAATGTTTCGAGTGCCTGCGGAAACTAAAGAACATTTTCTAGATATTTGATTAAATTTTGTGACGCCTTTAGATTTGTCTAAGAAATTGGATGACTATGAAAGTATCAATATATAATTTATTATTTATAATATAAATTATAAATACCAGAGGGCCCGTGCGAGGATTTCGCACTGAAATCTAATATTTTTAGGTACTGCTCTATTATCCCGTCGACCACTTTTCATAACAAAAAAACTATCGCCGAACTGTAAGATTAAACGCCAAAAATGCAGTCCCATTTACTTGATATCAGAAGCATTATACGTGTTTGTTACGTCATCAAGTGGTTTTTAACTCGACATTTGCGTGTATTTTTCATTATGTTTTGCTGATTTATTAGTTATTTCATTTATTTAAAATAACAATTGTGTCCTTAAATTCTTATATTTTATTTATTTATTCATTTTGATATTCCAATGGCAACGTTCTCCCGTTTATTTGGCGATAGTTTTTTGTTATGAAAAGTGGTCGACGGGATAATAGAGATGTACCATTTTTTATCAGTATGTAATCTTTTTTAGCCAGAATATCATCTAATTTATTCCATCAAAGTTATAGTAAAAACTGATCCAAGATTGCAAAATGCACGGGAAAAAAAATTAACAATCGTATTTTAAGTGCATTAGAGGATGACGGCATCCGCTTCGGGAAAACATGGGACATAGAAATATAAATCTAAACATTTCAATTTCAATTTAGCTTTTTAATCATAAATATGAAATAAACCCGTGCAGTGTTTTTATAATAATTGCTGAGCATCATATAATGTGCTATTTTATTTTTTCGGCAACTATAATTTGAATAAAACCTTTCATTTCTTTTATGAAAACAATGTCAATTTAATATTTAATTTTCAGCCAATTTTAATAAAAAACATGTTTTAACGAAATGTTAAGTGTGCTATGTCAGAAGCCAATTTAAAATCCTTTCATATGCCATCTCATTCGTTGTTCTGCGTTTCGTATTTTTCGAGAAAAAGGTATGTTGGCAGGAGAAATAATATATATGATTAAATTATATATAGATAATATTTAGCCGGTGGTCCAAACCGTCTCTTAGTAAATTATGCATATAATGTACCCCCCCCCTGTAGGAATAAGCAACTCTAGAATATTTAGTTTCAGTTAAAATTATCGTAGGGTAGAACTATAGATAAATTAAGACAAACAACCAAGTAAAGTAATAGTACTTAAAGTCTAAAAGTAGCACTTAGTTTGTAGTATTAAAAGTTTATAAAATGTCTAACTCCATTCCTTTTCAGATGCGGCGATCATGTACGCTAATGGCCCTGGTGCATGTAAAATCCGTCATGGGTGTAAAGTCCTCCAAGTTACCTGTGAATTACACCTCTGGGGGTGCCTAGTCTGGTGAAAGTCTCGTCACCAGATCAAGGTTCTAAATTACTAGACCAACTCGAGTAGCGATGACATGACATATGGATGAGCGATGCAGCGAGGAAATAGTAAATATCCCAGCATCTGACATCCGTCCGGCATGACTGCTACACTGCGCAGTGCTGAACCGCCTTGTCAAAAATCAATTAGCAACCGGCCAAGAAAAGGCAATTAACCCGAGAGTAGTCGCGCCTTTTTTTTAAACACTAGTAGTCGCGCTCGGTCCATTTGCCGCCGATACCAGTAGCCCGAAAACAGAGGGGAAATCTGCTGGCGTTACCGTATGATCGAAAACGGAGCGCATAGGCGGGAAATACTGATTGAATTTGAAAAGATACATTTTACAGAAAGTATTATTTAAGAATATATTCAGTTCAAATTTAAATAAATATTTTAATATATATATATATATATATATATATATATATATATATATACAAAATATACAGGAGTCGACGCAGAATTTTTCCTTGGCACCCATTTTGTGAAAAATAAAATTTATTTTGTGAAATGTATCATATTTTTGCGAAATTTATTATATATTTTGTGCAAAAAAACATTTTGTTATGAAAGAAAAAAATCCAGCTACTCAAATTCAAACCAAGCATTTAAAAATTTCGTTCCTTCTGCTAAAGTTCTCGTTTCTGGTGAACTTGTTTTATTGTTAATGACACATTTTAAAACCTAACAAAATAAAAATAATTCATGGAGAGTATGTTTCTATGGAGTGGAATTTTGTGAAGGTTCTTATTTTATCAAGAGGAATTTTGTGACGGGATATATTTTATCAAGAAGATCTTTCTGAAGGACCTATTCTATAAAGAGGAATTTTGAGAAGTGCCCTATGTTATCAAGAGGAATTTTCTGAAGGGTCGGATTCTATAAAAAAGAATTTTGTAAAGGAGCCTGTTTTATTAAATGGATTTTTGTGAAGGGTCCCTAAATAGGCCCCAAATTTTTCCTGTATCGACCCCTGATATATTAAAAGAATAAAAATTATTAAATAATTTGATTGATGTTATAAAGACATAAACTGTCCTCTGTACAACTCCATTTCAATTCATCTCAATTATGCCTCACGATCTTGCTGCCTTTCGTAACGAGCGAGGACTACATTTCGCTACGATAACTCTTGTTCTTTATAAAGTTATGCATCAATTCATTTAAAAAATTGGCGAGATAACCCTGGGTTATCGCCAGGTTGTATAATCCGTAAATTTCGCCAATCATTTCCTGAATATTTGAACTTAACATTTAAATCCGGTTTAAACCGTTTATAAATACATTTGTAAAAATGGATGCATGAACGTTAGAGCCGAAATTCAACATTTTTATCGTTTCAAAATTAAAACTTTTATTTCTATCATATGTGTGATTAAATTATGTGTCATATATGTGATTAAATCCCCATTTTTAATTTCTATATTTATATCCTGATAATTAACATTAATTTGACTCTCTGATGCTGGTTTTAAAGTTAAACCTTCCGGATAACAACTTAAGTTACAATCCTTTTTTGTACCATTATATTTTACCACCAAAACGTCGTCTATATATCTAAACATTATCACATCTTTGTTTACTACAATAATCTCCTCATACATGTATAAAAATGTATCGGCCAGGATAGACCTGCAGCATCCCCCTTCGGTATATCTCTTATTTGTTTCTAGAAATATTTTCCATTATAAAGATAATTGTCTCTTGCTACAAACTAAAAATAAACACCAGAGAACAAGTAATAATCATCCACAACCCCTTCACCTAACAGTCCCACCACACCGTCATCCACCGTCAACAACAGTAAAAGAGACTCATCATTATACACGCCTGTAAATAGATTCTCTCCATCTCCATCAGTATCACAACTAGACTTTAATATCGCAAATATTGTATAAACCCATATTACTCAAGTCCACAAATATAAAAATTTAAACTCTTGGAGTTATTGTAAATACCTTACTCAAATGTTATGTCAAATTGTATTATATATATATATAGCTCTTATTCATTGCTCAAATCAATACTATGTAAAAGCCTAATGGCCTATTGGCCTCATCTGTATTTTTTTTTTTTAATAAACTTGCCAAGCAGGGCTTGTAGAGCTTAAGCCGTATGGTAGGCCACCCTGCTTGGTTGAATCTGAATCTGAATCTGCTACAAACTAAACACATCCATAAAATTTTCGCTACTGATATCGTGTAAATTGAATATTAGAAAAAAAATATAACCTATATTTTTTACTTTTCCAAATCGATATTATAAAAACGATCCTCGAAATCATAAGCATATAAGACTGTTATATTTTTCATTTTCCGTGGTCGCTTAGCCATTTTGTATCTGTTTTTAATTATACATGTAGGATTTACCTCTAGAACCCTGTCAAACATCCTTTATAACACTTGTAATATTTTTTTTTAATTCAACACTCTAAATATGATCCAAACGGCGAAGTTACAGCTCTAAATGCTAAAGGATCCTTGTGGAACTTGGGAAACATTATCAAATAAGGGAGGCTCACAGTATTATTTTTTATGTTTAGTTTTGTAAACTGCTTTCACTCTATTTCCAATTAACGTAAACTCTCGATTATCCTCCGAATTCAGCGGCGCGGATATCGCGGATAAGACAATTTCGCGGATAATCCATAAAATTATGAAAAAAAAGGAACAAATCAACACAGATATGCATTTGACAAGTGTATACGCACAATAGGTAACATAAACTTATTTATTTAAAAATAAAACATAAATTGCCATCATATGTAAACCATAAATGAATGTGGTCTATATGTAAATTTTGTTTCATTCATTTCAATTTCTATGTTTAATTCTAAAACAAATCTAGAAATATTTAGTATTTAAAAAAAATTTGAGAATCAACAATAATTAATCACTTTAGAAAGAAAATGAAAAAATAATAAAAAGAAGATTTTTTATGGTGTACAGACATACAATAGGAATTTATTATTTATTACGAAAGTACATACCAGATCTGAATTTCAATTACAGTATTCCGAAGAAAAATGCTTTAAATTTTTAATAAGAAAACATACGTGACAGATAGGACAATTTATTGTTTTCTTTTAGACTCCTTTTAGCAGTAATATATCGATAACGTCCAGAAGGTACAATGTAAAATAAAATTTATTTTTCTGTACAAATTTTGGAAATATTTGCACATGTTTCACAGGATTTCAAATACAAAACTATAACTGCTAACATTTAAGTAGATATTTTTCACTAATTTATTCTTATTTAAAAGCGTTTAACCCAGATAAACATCAAAATTAAATCATTAATCAACTAACAAAATTCTTTATAAATATAAATCTTTAAAATTTGTTTTTTTTTTTTTTTTTTTTACGAAAAGTCAATTATATTTTTCAGAATTAATTGCAAATCTTTAAAAAAAAATATTATTATTTTCTTTTTTTTTTTGTAGATCATTACCATAACTAAAATATGTTACGCAGGAACCGCTCCAAGTAAAGTAACATGTCTTATGTCTGAAACGTGCTGGATTTTTGGAAAGCAGTGAAATATTTTTCAAAAATTTATGGGGGACGACATCAAGTTTTAAAAATTTGAACGTTGTCGTAAGGCAAATTAACTTTGAAATTTCAATTGAGGAATGGGTCATATGGCATAACGATAGAAATGTTCTAAAAAAAATGTTTAATAAAAATAGTTCTGACCTATGATATTTCTTAAGGAAGTTATAAATAACTAAATTCATGAAAAATTAATTATTTAACTCTTAATGTCATAAAAATTTAAATAACTTCCCCTAATCCTGCTTTGCATCGAAGAAGCTAAAATTGGCTGCATTTCATTTCTTAGCAATTATAGAGTTCGTCACAAAATGACGCTGGACAGATTTCATTAACTTAATATTCCGTAATTCGTTGCAACGAATTTCGAATCGAAATTGGGTGGCGTCTTGAAATTTATTATATTCAAGAATTTAATACAAAAATCCATTAGACGCCATATCTTATTACGTTTACATGGGAACCCGGGCAGCATCAGTCCGAGAATAGATGCAAACTTGGAAGGATGCTGTCCCACCCCGTGTAAATGTTAACGAAAAGGGCATTTTAACAATAATATCTAGGTAACTATCCATCGGCATGGACATTTGAATCATGGTAATCAGAAAAATCGATTAAATTTTGTACAAACGGTAACATCAATGGACTGAACGCGTCCATTAACAATGTAAGATAACGATTACGAGTTTTTAGAAACATATGATACGATGTTTTTAGAAACATATTACGGTTATATTATCTCATAAAACTTCTATCCAACAACACAGATTGTGGGATATTAAATGTTCGCATATTTAGACATTTGAGGGTTAAATACACAAAAGGATAGAATTTTCTGAGGAGGCATCTTCACTCTGCAGACGTCTCCCCTAATAACATGATTTTTGTACACTGTAAAAAAACCATAACTCGGAAACGTTACTCTATCTGGTGGGGCAGCATTGTGGCCCATCGGTTCTGTTATGTTTACGCACATTTCGGTCAGATATTTGTAAAAGTGTCCGCATATTTCGGTCAAATATTCAGAAATGTTTCTGTATATTTTGGAAACATTTACGTGCATTTCGGAAACGTTTCTTTATATTTCAGTCAGATATTCAGTAACGATTCTGCATATATCGGAAATGTTTTTGTATACATCGGAAAGGTTTCAGCATATAACGGAAATGTTTTGTATACATAGGAAAGGTTTCTGCATACATCGGGAATCTTTTTGTATACATCGGAAATGTTTCTGTGTGTTTTGGAAATGTTTCTGTGTATTTCTGTTTTATAATTTCTTTTATTTGAGAGAACAATATGCTTTAAAAAATTAATATTATCAGACTCTATTTTATTGCATATTAATATTACATTTGCAGTTAATCCTTTGTTGTATACACAAAGTTAAATAACTCGTTCGATAGTTTCTTTATACTCTTGTTCCACGAATGTGTAATAAATATTAGATATTTGATTGATAAATAATAATGTAGTACTAGTATTAATGAAGTACAGATAGCACCGTATATACGTCTTTAACATCTTTTCGTTTTAAGATCGGTTCCGTTTCATAACTTTTCTAATGATGAAATGTATCGTTTATATGACAGAACAATTCCTAATTTCACTTATACTATACCTTTTTCACTCAGTTGTTATGAATCAGATATTTGTAAATAAATAACGTTGAAAATTATATTTATAGATCTATAAATATTTTTTTTAAATGCAGCCTCATGAGTTCCATCCTCTAAATATATACACAATGAAAATATTTAATTCCCCTATACTTATAAATAGATAGATTTTAGTAATACCTTTCAAATTTTTTTTTTAAATCTTGTAAATAGTTATACTATAAGAAAATATTTTATATATGTGGTAATTATTTTATTTTCACGAATTGTATACTTATAAGTATATATATTGATAAAAATGTTTTGTCTATTTGTAAATATTTTTAATATAATGTTTTACAACTATCATGCTTCTAAATATATTTATTGGAAGGTATTATTTTATTCGTATAACTTGAGAAGTACTGAGATAACCTGAGAAAATAAATATATTTTATAAGTATACAGTTCATAAAATAAAATAATTATTTACAGATACGAAATCTTTTGACATAATATCTCTACTTACAAGATTAAAAAATATATTTATTTAAAGGTATTAAAAATAATACATGTATTTTGGGAAATAAAGCATTTTCATAATGCATATGTATCTGTTTACAGCATGGAATTCACGAGACCGGATTTTAAAAAAGAATTATTTATATATTTATAAATCAAATTTTCAATTATATTTATTTATAAATATCTTATTCATAAAAAATGATGGAAAAACGTATAGTATAAGTGAAATTCAGAATTTGTTCTGTCATATAAACGATACATTTCATCATTAGAAAAGTTATGAAACGGAACCGATCTCAAAAGGAAAAGATGTTAAAGACGTATATACGGTGCTATCTGTACTTCATTAATACTAGTACTACATTATTATTCATCAATCAAATATCTAATATGTTTTATAGATTCATGGAGCAAGAGTATAAAGAAACTATCGAACGAGTTATTTACATTTGTGTATACAACAAAAGATTAACTGCAAATGTAATATTAATATGCAACAAAATAGAATCTGATAATATTTATTTTCTTTTAAAAAGCATATTGTTATCTCAAATAAAAGAAATTATAAAACAGAATACTTACAGCTCATATAAATACGTTGCATCTGCATCTGTTTTAAGCTGCCTTTACTCTCAAGAACAATATCAAATCACGTGATAATGGCATGTGCAATAGGTCGCAGTAGATGAGCATGCGCAAATATTACTTCATTTCGAATTCCATTTTTAAATTTTACACGGAATGAGTGTAACATTTCCGAATTTTTCCGTAACTAACATTTTACACTACCTATTCGAAAACATTTCCGCTATGGAATGTAACGTTTCTGACTTCTTCAGAGTAATTCACCGCTTTGAATATTTTTCCGAAAACACGTGTAACGATTCCGAAATAACAAGTTACCGAGAAGAACACAAAGTTTACTATAAATTTCCGGAAACCTTTCCGCCTTGTGCTGAAACGCTTCTGAGTTTTTTTACAGTGTAGGGACACCAGAAAATTATAGTTCTGAGGATGCCGACTAAATTTTTGCTGATTTAAGACAAATACTTACTGAAGGCTGTGATAATATCTCTCGAGCAACATTTCTGGGATACGGTCATGAAATTCTGCAGTGACTCTACTACTGCCAAGAAGCAATCCTTTCAAGCATCTTTTGGAAAAGTTGTGTTATATAAAAATATTCCCCGTTTAAATGAAACTAAGAGCTATTAATCATCCGTAACTGCCTTAAAAAACCTTTCTATTATTAAATCATTTATATTGAAGAAATTTCTTACACGATATGCCACAAGTACTACCTTCCTGTTTGAAATTTTAAATGTTCAAAAAGCAATTGACTCGTGTGCAACCGAGACTCAAAATATTTTGCGACACGAGATCCCACTGGAATTCTTTGAACATGTGTTTAAGCGTTTTCAATAATTCCAACGCACATCAGAGATATTGTTGTAGGGTTTGAATTTGGGCTAACTTAATATAATATTTATAAAAATTTTATTTCATTTATTTCTGTTTGTGTCATTTATTTCGGTCATTTATTTCGTTCATGTCTTCATCGTACAATTAAAATAAATGATAGAAATATTAAATTACATTATTTTTGTAAGATAGATGAGGTCAGGTATTCTTGCATTTACTTTCATAACTATAAATATATATTTTTTTAAAGTGCCTATGTTTTTTAAGTTATTTTGCATTATAATTAATTAAAAACATTTTTAAGTAAACAATTTTTATAACGTTTCACACAGTTTTGTTTCTCAGAAGATAAAAATGTCGTTTATCGTGAGAGCTTGGGATCTAAAAGTCCTTTTAAAAGGGTAATCCTGCTAACACAAACAATTCAAATATGTGAAACAGACAATAGTGAGAGGTAACAATCCCTGGAAATAAAAATCAACTAGGTATAAAAAAAATAGTTTGCGTATAAGATATGACGTCAAGAAAATGTTTACAATATACAAAAATGTAATTTTTTACAATAATCGATGTGGTAAAAAAATATTATTATTTAAATATATATTTTAAGTTACAGAAATCAAGGACTCTAAATTGTTTGCAGTTAAAAAAGTTGTCACCTCTTTGAAATATGAAATAAGAATTTTATGAAGATTGATGATATAATAAATAAGAAATTTGAAGAGCGTGGATCCACTGGGTTAAATGCCATTTCTTTGTTTGCTAGACCAATTTTTTAAAAGGTTAAAAATAAAAAAATCATTAAGATCCAAGTAATATTTTTAATTATAAAAAAAGTACCCTTTAAAAACTTGCAACTCTTCAAAATCGGCTGAGTCAGTGTATTGTTCAATTCATTTTACTTTAGAGCACATGATACTTAGGCGAAAAAATTATAATACTGATTTTAACAATTATATATCGAATCTCGATTTACATAAATACTACTGCATCCCAATTAGACAAACGGTCTTAATAATATTTCAGTTCTTTGTCATCATTTGTGATTGTGTTCTTTAAAATTTTTGTTTTTCATATTTTCCGTTTTCTTAACAACAAGATTCAAATGCATGTAGTTTATTAGGTAATTTTTTTTATGTTTTAGTTAAAAAAGTTATTTGTAAAAATGCAAGTAAATCTGGAACTGTGCAGAATAACCAATGCACTCCTCTATATTAACAATAAATGAAGGAAGGTTTGAGAAGTGCCTTATTGTTTTCTATAAAAAAAGGTGGTAAATGCCTTTATTTATACTTAACTCTTGAACTTAAAGGAAAATTTAACAGAACTGCTGGCATTTCCATGAGGTTATTACACACATTCACAAAGATATCTTGCACGTATAGCTATATGTTCATAAAAGTTTAGAAGCATCCGTAAATAAAAATAGAGATTGGTATTTAAAATTACCTTCCTTGAAATGATATATAATCGTTCCGTCCTTCATATGACATTTAGAAGGAAATAATAGAACTCTTTGTGGCCGCCGTTTGGTCAAAACACTTCCAGACAGCGCAACATATATATATTTTTTTCCTATCCTTATATCACTTAGAATTAAAATATATATATATTATTTAAGTTTAAATGCATATCATATACAAGTAATATTTTTAAACACAATATTTACAATATTAATAAATTTATTTGGAAAAAACGTTTATGCAGAATGTTGAAGGACAGAAATCAACAGCTGGAATCAAAGTGGAAATTTAGAAATAAAAAATAATAATGCTTTGATTTAAAAAGATAATGTTACGAATTATTTTTAATCCCAATATATTTTCCGCTAGACAATTCTGATTATACTACAAACAAATATCTGAGTAGTAATTTTATTAAAATATTTTTTAAATATAAATCATCCTTCGAGATAAACGAAATTTATGATACTGAAATTTATCAGTACATTACAGAAATATTCAATATTTGCAAAATATTCAAATTGTACAAATAAAACTAAATGCCTCAAGGATATTACTTTGTCATACTTTATGTTGTCTGTCTAGAGATGTTATTGATTTTATGTTAAAATGTAATTTGATTTCAATATATTTCCTATCAGCGTTTAGCAACTGCTTAGAATATTGCCGAAAGAAAAGATACCGTAAAAAATAAAATACTAATATATTTTAAGGGAAACTATTTTGGATGATTTTGATACAGTTTCAAAATTCGTGGAACAACTAAGCATTTTTGATATTATAGGACTTTTCGTTTGTCGATGAAATTTTCAACTTTTCTCATTTTGGAATATTTTAAAAATATTTTCAGTTATTTAATGGTGACATAAATCCCGCGTATATTAGAACAGAGCGCATTCCCCCTACAATAGTAAATTTTGTAAATAAATCAATATTATTGTTTTGTATATGATAATATTTTGTTGTATTTTATATTTTATATTTGATATTTTTATTTTTTATTTTACATTTGTTTGAATAATTTTGCTATTTTCATAATGTTATATTTAAAAAAATATTTATATTAAAATCATTAAAATTACAGACATTACATTACAATTACATAAAACATTAAAAACATATTAAAATTGAACGTTTCGGATTTACAAGAAAATCCCTCATCAACAAACATTTTTCTTAACGTAAGTCACAGTTAAAAAATATCAACACATAAAAAATGCAACGTATCAAGATGATACGTATCATTTACTTACCCATCATACGTAGTATAGGGTAATTCTTGTAATCGTTTTGAAAATCGATAAAAAAATTGACGGATTTACACATTTGAGACACTGGATATTCCGAAAAACATATTTTTAGAAAAAAAAATGCCGCCCGTCTGTGTTTGTGTGTCTGTAAACGCTCTATCTCCCGAATAAATTGAGATAGAGACTTGAAAGTTCGTATGTACTTAGTATGTAATAATGGGAAGAAGCTTATTAAATTTCAGTAACGTCGATTATCCGGAACTATTTTTTTCGGTCTCTTGAAATATTCGTTCTGATAAAAGGTATATAAAAATTTTCGAAATTGTTCTTTTTAAGGAGTGAATATAGAAGTCAATAAAAAAAACATAAATTTTGCATTAAGAAAGAAGTCGATTGGTAATCAGTTGCCGATATATTTGTAATGACATTTTCCACAGCGTTTGATTTTTCATGGCCCTGTATTCCATTAAAATTTCAATTCAAATATATATTTCAATTAGTAAATAGACGCTTAATACGACGCAGTAAACTATTAGTTAATAGAATTATCATTTTTGGAGTTATAAGGATGTTCCTCTTACGCATTTCAAAAATAGAATATTTAAAGTTTATGACGTCATCAAGCCACGATTTTATTCGAATTGCAATGCATTTTATAAATAATTTACACATGTTTTATTTTCATATTTTATATTATGCATATTCATGATGGGTAAATATTAGGGTGGCCCCCAACGACTAATTTATACTTGTCACTGAATCGCACTGTCCTAATTTACATATTCAAAAACATTCTAAAATAGATGATTGAAGAGAGTTTTTAAAGAATACATGTGACATGTATTTGTTGAAAATAATATACAAGTGGATTCCTAAGTAAGTATACAACTTCCAGATGCTGTAAAACAGGATCAGTTTAAGACACGTTCCTCAAATGTCGACGACTAGTTTCCATTCACTGCAATATAACGCAATACCTTTGAATGCCCTCTAAACGAACTATAAACGCGGCACACTTCATTTTCAACAGCGATCGCGCTATGTTAAATGTCAAAAACATACATAAATTACAGGGCAATCCGAGTATATTCACGAGAGTAAGTGGACGGAATGTCGGCAGGAGGGCCAGGCCGATATGCGGACAGAGAAACCGAAGCCATAAATACATTTCAACTATGTTAAATGTTTCAAAGAATGGTAAATATAATCAACATTTTTCACAAATTAATATTTCAGCATTGAAAATTATCAAATTCACTTTAAAAACAAAATAATACAATATCTGTAAAACCTCGTTACTTTTAAAATGTAAAATAATTATAATAATAATAATAATAATAATAATTAACACAATTTTAAGAAAGGATATGATAATTTATTTTCTTCTATTCAGTGCAGTATGTACAAAATAAGATTTGTTTATGTATTGTTCTAAAGGGAGTTTAGTTCTATAATAATATTTTTTTAAATCTATTCTGAATTGCACACATTTATTTTTATTTTTCATTGCATTAATGAAAATAAATATTAACTAGTTAAATTTAAAGAAGATTATTTATATTTTGCTGAAGTCTTGGAAATTTAGTTAAGATAATTTTTTTTTTTCTTCTACTACGTGTGTATATTTAAAAAAAAAGTTAATTGACAATCTACACAGGATGTATTATTGTTCTAGTAATTTAAAAGTAATAAAAACAACATATCTTGAAATGTTAATTAATATTCGTTTCGAAATAAAAGCAGGAGAAGAACGAAACAAATGAAATGAATTAGCATTTTTATTTAGCTTATAGGAATTCAAACAGAAGGGATTGATTTACCACAAATATCTCCAAGCATATACACCTTTTTTCATTTTCTAAAAATAAATTTTGTAATCATGAGAGGCTGTATTAGGACAAATGGATTGTTGATCTTTGGAAATCTGAACTATTCTTAATTATTTTTCTAGCTATTATGTACGATTTCATTTCAGACGGTTATTTTACTTATAATTAATTCCATTAAAGAAATGCATTATATTAGAAACGAATACTTGGAATTTGTTGTTTGGAAAAGTTCTTTGAAACTTCTGGGATAAATAAATGTAGTATTTGTATCAGATCAATTTGTTTCGAAAGTAGAAAAAATGCTTTGATTTTTTAAGAAACTCATTTAGGATAGTATATATGTTAACCGATTTGATGTAAGTGAAAGGCATATTTCTTGAAGGTGTTTATTTTTCGATTTATTTTAAGAAAAGCAAAATTTTAATGTAACTGCATTCGTTTAGGTTGATGGAACTTTTATTAAATATTGTATAATTAAAGCTAAACGTATCCATTTATTCAAAATATACATGTTTATTTTCTGAAGATGCTGTTAAGAAAAAAACTATTAAAAATGTTGCATATCAGCCAAAATAAAATTATTTTATATTCTACATATATTTAAAAAAGGGTACATGTGGAAATGTACTATGGAGACAGATAAAAATTTTACCTTATCTTAGTCTGTACTTTTCTTTAAAAAAGTAAATTATAGACTTAAAATAAGCATAGAAATATTTTCTTTCAAAACATAGTCAAAGTGTCTATAAATATTATTGTTACTATAAATATATTCAGTATATATATCTTCTGAAAATAGAAAGTTCATCAAAGTGATGCGCTTTTCATATCTATACTATTATATAAAGATAGAACGACTGACTGACTGACTGATAGACTTATCAACGCCCAGCTAAAACGACTAAATTCAGGATCATGAAATTTGTAGAGTAGATTTCTGTTATGACCTAGGCAAGCAATAAGAAAGGATTTTTGAAAATTCCTAAATAAAAGGCTTTAAGAGGGGGGGGGAGGGTTATGTTATTTCGCCATACCTCAGCAGCAGTTTTAGGTAGGAGCGCAGAATTCAGGTAAACAAATCTAATAAAAAATAGTTAAACACGTATTTCATCAATTTTAAATATTCGCCTCCTAAGGGGGTTAAGGGGGTTTGTGTAAAACAAAAATGAATCTTGCAACAATACAGATACAAAAATAAAGTCGCAACAATAGTTACAAGAAGAAAATTACAATGATGAAATGCGTAAAATACAGCTAAATCAATCTGCTAAAAAATAGTTGAACACTTCTTTCAGGTATTTTAGCAATTTCGTCGCCAATGAGCCCAATTATGAAAGATTAGACGAATAAGACATCTATTGCTGATAATTGATTAGATTAGCGAGACATTTTTCCAAGGAGTTCGTTACATTGTACATTCGAGCGAAGATGGGACATGCCTCTATTATGCTATAAAATCTTAAAAACATATTTTTTACAAAATAGAACTGTTCTTTAAAGCTGTTATTTTTAATAAACTCTGTTATTTCATAAACTGTAAGTTTGTTGAATACTACCTTAGTAAAACATACATTTCATTATCAAAGACAAAAAAAAGCGCTGGTTAGGAAAACTTTATGTTCTTTCTAAACTTCAGACTTAATTAGAAGTATTTTAAGAATATGAAATTTTTGCTTTAGGGTATCAGGCAAAATTGATGTTTTTGCGTAAGAAGTGCAATACAGTATGGATATTAATCTGATTTCTTACACAATATTCAAAGTCTCACCAATGAAGCTACATTAATTAGATTTGTATTAAAATGTTTCTTGAAACATTCGATGTATTACCGTGTTTATTATTTTAATAGTGCGTGTTGAATCATTTAAAAATGCAATTGTGATCCATATAATTATTAGATTTTTTGCATAGGAATGTAAAAACACAAAAGTATGTACCAATATATTTCAGGTTTTTACATGTCCAAAGCCAACTAAGTTTCAGGCTAGCGATATGAGTGAACTTTAGTATTTATTTATTCACGATACTCACAGCACAAACAACAAACAAATACGGATAAACAGACACAGATGTATTTAAAAGACATTGAAAGTCTGTCGGCAAGGATAAAATACTGCCCGTGGGTTCCTGTTTAAAAGGGATGCCGAGTACCAATTCTGTACTCTCTTTTAAGTTGTATTTAACAAGGGGGAAGTTTAAGGTACTTTCTGGAGCTTTACGACTGTTCGTTAATTAGTAAAAAAAAGGTAATTTCCCAGTCCTTTCCACTTACAAATAATTTTTTCTTATGTAATAAAATTCACATAGCTAGGGTTTTACCAGGAAATAAATCATCTTGGGTAAATTAGCATTGAACTAGCAATCGTCACCCTTAACCCGATTTTAACTTAACTTTAAAGTATGAATAACCCGTAAGTAGAGTAAAACACATGTACTCACAAGGAAAGTTCTCAATTTAAATTTCAATATATAATTATTTTAAACAGTAATCTTAATATAAACAAACCGATTCTTTCTCTACAATTACAATTAATTCCTTAAACATCAAAGATTGTAATGGATTATGATCGTTGGTTCCTTTAAATTTCCAGCAGTCTAAATAATACGATTTATTTTTCGCAAATATTATACTGGCGTATTCGTTGTCTGTAGTACTATACCGCTTCTTAATCTCGTCGAAGATTCTGCTTAAGTACAGAATCGGGTGCTCTTCTCCTTTTCGTTCTCATACAACGTTTATGCATGTATTCGGCGCATACGTTTAAATGAACTCTCTTTTAAATTCCGGAGTGTCAAATTTTTTTTAACAGTACGAAAAGCTTCCTCGCATTCGGTTGTACAAGTTACTTCACCTCTCTCGGTTCTGCCTTTTTAGCTGTCTTTAAGAGGCGCGGCTATAGCTGGAAATTCAGTCATGTGATAGTCTTAATATCGGGCTTATCGTAGAAAAGCTCGTATGCTCATTGTAGCAAAATTTTCTATACTTTTTATTTTCGATTCAGCGGGCGAACGTGACCCGCTTTCAATAATATGGCCAAAATAAAAATATCAAGGTTCACACCTATCACCATCCCGAAACTTATTTTTCACAGACTATAAATTGGTGTCAGAAGTGCGAAGTAGTAGGATCGATGGACACGCACAATCTTTTTCACGTTTAATTGTTAGAATCCGGATAACACACTTACACACTAAACTCAACAATCCCTTCAATCCTAGATTATATTCACAAGAGAATAGCAAGGAACTACACTACATTATGTCGATAAGTACCGCATACGTCATATTGACGGTGGCAACAACTGACCAACAACTGTCGAATTTTCTGCATTTTTTTAGCTTCCAAATATCGCACAATTATATTTTTTACGCTGTCTAATAGGGAAATAAATGGGCATTCAAATGGAATTTGATTGAAAACTGTATCTCAATTTATTGATTTTTTAATAGTTTTTAAAGTAATTTTCAAGAAATATTTTTTTATCCCTCTTTATAGCTTGCATTCGGATTACGAAATATTAATCCGTTTGCAATTAAAACGATATGAATAGATCAGGATTTGTTTCCGCCTAATAGTCCATAACAAAATAAAAATTTCAGCAACAAATAAATAAAATTATAAAACAGTATAGATAAAATAATAAATCAATCTAAATAAAACACAAATTTAAAAGACATGTAATTATAGTACGCAATTAAACCTCTTAAATAATTACAATCATAACGGCTGCTGTAATTAGCGGTATTTGTCGATTTCTTCGTCTAATAACTCCTGGTATACGGCTAACACGAATAGTTAATTCCTGGTAAGTGGCAATTACGAATGTAGTGATTTAAATAATTTTTTTTTCTTTTAATACATAATTGTAATTTGTCATATAAAAATTATTTGTAGTGCTGTTAGTTGGCAATCTAAAAATATATTAAATGCAAAAAAATATATATATTATAGTTTCTGATTAAAACTAGTCGTTGCGGGCCACCGTAATACTTACCCATCATTGATATGCATAATGTAAAATAGTAAAATAAAAATGTGTAAACTACTTATAAAATGCATTGCAATTCAAATAAAATAGGGGTTTGATGAAGTCATAAACTTTAAGGGCTCGATTACTGAATTGATTGGAAGAAACCTCCTTATAACTCCAAAAACAATAATCCTATTAACTAGCAGTTTACTGCATCTGATTAAGCGTCAAATTTCCAATTAACATATATCTTTGAAGTGTAATTTGGATGAAATACAGGGTCATGAAAAATCGAAGAGTGTGGGAAATAGGATTCCAAATATCTCGGCAACTGATTATCCGATCGACTTCATGCTTTATGCAAAATTTATGTTTTTTGTCTTTTAGAGCGTTTACAGACACACAGACACACAGACGGACGGCAATTTTTTTTTTCTAAAAATATGTTTTTCGGAATCTCCAGTGTCTGAAACGTGTAAATCCGTCATTTTTTTTTTTCGATTTTCAAAACGATTACAAGATTTGCCCTATACTACGTATGATGTGTAAGTAAAAATAGTTTTCACTTATGCTGTGTAACCCGAGACGCGCCAATCCCAAGTCTGAATTAAACGTTAATGATTGATGAAATAATAAGTTGAATAAATTCAGTATTACTTATTTTATTCAAACTATTACATTTAAAGAATTTAGAATAGACAAAAAAGTCTACTTAATTTTTTATAGACACCTGCAGAAAATTCATAACTAATCGTGTTTACATTCAAATGCCAATTCTCCAGAAACTAGAATTCAGATAACCATGTGTAATTAATAAATTTATATATTTAATTGATATTTTCGGGAATTGATATTACCCAAATCGTATTTAATTATGAAACAAATCAAAAAAGGAAACCAGGAAGACCAGAAAAGGCCTGATGGATGATATAAACATTTCGATGAGGGCTAGAGTTCTAGAGGAGGAATGGACCCTTGACCGGAAGAAATGGAATGGCTCATTGTAGATATTTCGGATGGCGACACCTCATGTCATAAACTGAATATTTATATATATATATATATATATATAATTTATTTCTAATACCTCATACTACTGGACTTCAAAAATATAAAAGTTTGAAAGTCTTCTGTATAGATAGTTTAATTTTTGAAAAAAAAATTATATTTATGGAACATTAAGAAAGTTCTATAAAATCTTTCATATCGCAAATGTGAATAGGTGCATAACAAAACTTTAATCTGACATTAATGAATAATCAAAACGTATTTATGAAATTATACTAAAGTATGTATCAAACTTTTAGCGATTTTTTAATTGTTTATTTTGAGTGTTGAAAACTATTTATTCTGTGGATAATATTAATCAAATGAAAAAAGTAAATCTTGCAAACATTATTCGTTACAAATATTTTCGCGTAATATGCTTTTCTTTTAAGGAAATTGTGGTAATTATTTGAAAAATGGGAACAATCTGTCGAAATATATTCCGGGGTGTGAATTTACGGTGTCGAAGTATGTGGCACGTGTCGAAAGTTTAACAATCAAAGCGATGAAATTTTAGAGTGTATTAAAAGATTCTTAATGGTTTTTGGAAGAAAACGATGCAATTCCAAAAAGGTTTTGTTTTGCTTATGTTGCTTATGTTTTAAAATTAAAAAAAGAAATATCTTACAATAAGAAAAGGTTTAGTTTGCTTATTGTATAATTATTATTTGAAACGTTAATAGTTCCTTGAAACAAAATTAACTATCTCAGTATGAGTATTGTATATGACATATTTAAAATATATTTAGCACATTCCATACATCATATATTATTCTTACGAAATTTAAATACATTTTAATTTTACTTTTAAGAATACATATACAAAACATGGAGCTGTTGAAATTAAAATGTAATATATTTTTACCTTTAACATTACTTTCAGAATTTAAAGTACTTAAATGTTGAAATAAAATAAAATTTGAAGACAGTTTCACGTATCCAAATGTAACGTACATAAATTTTATGTGATAATATTATGTAATACTGCATAACAAACTTTCTAATATTTCATTCTTATTATGCCAGACATTAATATTATGGAATTGATTTCTATTATTATGAAGTGAGTTTAACAATCTAACATATATAATTTTAAAATTTTTTTAAATGTTTCATTTATAACTTTCTAATGTTTTTAAATATGCCCTTCTCATTTGCATCTATGAAAGTGAAACAAAGACTGTAGATGCCAGCACTTTCATTATGGTTGTGAATAACTGAAATATTTGTTACTTTTTACCGTAAAGTTGTTTACGAATACGTGTAGTATATCTTCACGTATCAACGTATATGTATACATGTTACATTTTGTAACAACTGAAGAAGTATATAGCAAACTCCTCCTATTATTGCAGTCATAAATTGAATTTTCATATCCGCAGCCGAGTAGTGAAAATTTATAACAAGAAAAACACGATGACAATCAAATTCTTTTTATTACAACATAATCCAATTCAGGGAAAATGCTCTCTTTAGCTATCGATAAATTTAATAACTCTCTAAATAAGAACATCTCAATTCAACAAAGCAATAGTGTACTGCAAAGTTTTTACAAATGAAACGTTTAAAATTCTAGAATAAAATCCTCCAATTAGGTGCGATCTTAAAAACAAAAATACCTTCGTAATAACCCTATTGCAATTTACCATTAAAATATAATTGGTATTAATTGATTAGTATTAACGATATAATGATATAGTTAAATTGTACTTAGTGGATCATCTACATATGAAATTCTACAAAACTTTACAATTTGAAATACTAACGCCTAATTTTGACATCATATTTGAATTGATTGGTAAATTTTACCCTTCGGAACCGAAAGTAAAATATTCGGTTATGTAGTTTAGGAATTATAAAATTTAAATTTTAACCTTCCGATATTAAATTCATTTATAATCGTTCTAAAACAGATTGCAATTTACGTATTATTTTAAGCATTACGCAAAAACAACTTAGAAGTAGGAGCTTTAATTTTGGATATGCATACTCCAAGCTCCAGAAAGCAGATCCTACATATCATATATTCAAGCATTTAGTTGAATATAAGTTAATATTGTAAATTTTAATGTTTGATAAAATTTCTATATGTAGACGTATTATTTTTCATATACATCTATACAAAGTTTATACTTAAATGGTATTTTGTTTCATTGCAGTTTTTTGAACAATTCGAAAAACTACACCGTCTAATAGTATGCCTGTTGCATCCATTGTTCTCCTACTTATCGCCATTGCGCCAAAATGCTTTTTTGGCAAGGAAAGATACGAACGATATTGCGAAATTGCGAGAGCTGAATTATGTTCTCTTGAACCCTATTTTAATTTAATTTCGCTGGATTATCGCGTTTAATCATACCATGCTATTTACATTACTCTTTTCTTTTGAAAAACATATTTTTGGAGATTACTGCCTTAAAAAAAATGAAATTGACCCCTGTTCCCACCAAAAAAATCTCTTTGGCCATCCATAGTACACAATAGTGTAAAATCTTCAATTTTTTTAAATGTGTACTATGTATTTTCAAAACGTTTACTGTATTTTTATGTTTTACTATAGCACGAAAGAATCAATCTTCACCTTTAATTTTTCTGTCGCTTCTTTTCCCAGCACCAAACACATAAAATTAAACACCTATAATTTTAAATTTATTTATATTTAATTCTGAAATCCCATTAATAAAAAAGTCCATTAGAAGTAATGTGCTCACGTTATTTTTGTTCATGTTATTCACATGTTATTATTTTGTTCACGTAATTTTGCTCACATTATTCACATCACTCATATGCTCACATTATTTTTAAATTGTCTACTTAACTTTCAATGATTATCTCTTTTTTAATTTGGCGGGCAATGTTTTTATTTTCTTCTTTATTTTCCATTCAAATTCATAGTCTTCTTTTGTTATTATGTAGCACTGATATCGACTTTAGCTTGTTTTTTACAGGAATAATGTGTTATAATAGAGGTTGTTAGATTTTTCACTGCAATTAGAAGTCTTATACGAAAGTAGCGGCGAGATCTCTATTGGTTGAACTAAAGTGACTTAAAAGTTCGTTGATCATAGCGTGAAACTTCTGGGCGCCGGGTCACCATCGGCGTTCATACATATGACAGTGACTACTAGAAAATCATCATACAAATCTACACTATCGTTATTATATTTTATTTCCGAAAGACTAAATTTCACAAATGTGAAAAATTAAAGCACAATACATATGTGTACTTCAAATACAGCATTTAGATTTTATTCTTTCGTAAACATTTCAGAATCTATTTATAAATATGGTATATTAAAACAAAAGCTGGATCATATAAAAAGCTACAACATATATAAAACGAAATATTAGCTTAAATTTAATGTTCTATTTTACTCACCATTCATAATAGAGATCACATTTACGTACCATACTTTAAATTCTAATGGGTCTTTCTACTGAAAAGGTTAATTTTTGACCATCAAAATTTCAGTAAAAAAATATAACCCCAAAATGGAGGAGCACTCTACAATAACAGGGCAAGTGGAGTTACATTGATTCTCGATTTTCAGATTTATGCTCTCTAAAAACAACATTTTTAAAACTCAGCAAAAAATACTCAAATCTGAGTATGTCGCATAGTCAAAATGGCTCAGAATCAAAATTACTCAAGTTTGAAACATATATATACTAATTTCTGAAAACCTGCACACACTCATACACACAAAATCATGTTCTCATATTTGAGTATGTTCATGTTTCAAAAATGAGTATGAACTGACCTCTACGTGCTCATTTTTGAATATGTCGATGCTTCAAAAATGAGTTTGATCTGATTCTAATGATTATAGAGTATCGCCATGTTTCAAAAATGAGTATGAACTGATCTCTATGTGCTCCGTTTTGAGTATGTACATGAATCAATATTCTGAGTATTTGTGGTATTTTAGAGCTGAAAACATTGGGTCGACATATTTGAAACAAAAATCTCCATACTAAAATGAAAATATCAATTTACTCAGTATCATTTTTCTCACTGTGTAATGTATTATTCAGCATATAAAAATATATACATTTCATGATCATAGGCAAAGACGAGATGCTAGAAAACTCTTCTTAATAGCAATAAATGCACAGAAGTTATATTCTAATTTAAAATGTTGAAAATAAATTTTAAAAATCTTTGTAGCTAAAAACTCCATTTTCACTTGCCTTGTTATTACAGGACACTCAATTTTTTACTATCATCCAAAGTTCATATTTCACTTCTTTTAAGAATTATGTAGTTGTTTGCATAGTCTTTATATTGTTTGGTGTTTATTTGATTTGATTTTATAACGATTTAGATATATTTCCTTAAAAATATTGTAACAGACGATAAAAATACGGAGGATACAAATAAGCATTTTATTTCATAATTCCACGCTCATTAGAATAGGAAAGGAAACTTGAGGTAAAAATAAACAAACAGGCTCTCTAGTTAACACTCTAACACATTTTTCGCAACGATCGATTTCATTTCAATACACTAACACAGACTCTCTAAATTAAATTTAATTCATAGAAAGATCCAATTAACATCAAACAATTGCTACATTACAATATCTCAATGACTTGATCTAATATCAGGAAAAATACGGTAAAATTTCAACTACTGCCCTCTAAGTTTTCAAAATCAAAAATACTTCTAATATGCATTATATAAAAAGAGCACATCTGTTGTTGAGATTTATGAACAAAAATAATTTTTTATTTTCTTTATTTCATTCGTCTTTTACATACTAAAACCATGAATAAATGTATGTAATTCAAAGAACACAATAATAAAAGCGTTTTTTAAAAATGTCATTTAACAGCAATTTATTTTATACCTGTAAATTTTAAATTAAAAATGTACTTTTATTCTGAATTGAAGTAAAATTAATTGAATAACATTCTTAGTTTTCATTTATTTTAATAAACGAAAGTAGCTGCTCTACATTAAAACGAACGGTTGTTATTATACTTATGAAAAATTCATCAGATGTAAAAAAAAAAAAAAAAAAAAAAAAAAAAAAAAAAAAAAAAACTTAAAGTATCTATTAAAATGTAGATTAAAATTTATGCGACATTTTCGATGTTTAATTCCATTTATGAAAAGAGACATTGAATTATTCATATTTCGTAGGTCCGAATGAGAATATATATTTTTGAAGCTCTATATAAATTTAATGCATTTCTGTACGTGACATTTTTGTATTTTTTCAGTCGCTAAGATTTAGAACATTTAGAAATCATATAAAATCTTATTTTAATGCACCGAATAATCTTATTTAAATGTAACAGAGTATTAAACACATTAAGAAAATATAATTTTGAGTTAGCATATTTTAATGCGCTCATCAATTTTAAAAGGCTTCAAAAAATCAAGCATTTTATTAATTTTTCTAAAAAACAAATTAAGATAATTTAAAGATATAAATATAAAACATTTTTAGGTGCAAAACTCTTTTACTAGATTTATATTAAATATTAAGTGCATTCTAAATAAATGAAAACTGGTGAATAATGTTGATAAGTAAAAAGAAAAATTCAGTTACGAAAATGAAATCGACAGTACGAATTATTTATCCTAGCTTCTGTTTCGTTAGCACAATGCACGTATAATGTTGAATTTAATTTCAGAGTATTAAATATTATAAAAAGAATAATTTTGCGTTACTATATTTTATTACGTTCATCAATTTTAATAAGCTTAAAAAAATAAACATTTTATTATTTTTTTTTTCCTAAAAAACAAATGAAGGTAATTTAATGGCATAAATGTAAAAAAAAAAAATAAAAAAAAATAAGTGGAAAACACTTTCATTAGATTTATAATAAATATTAAGTGCAATCTAAATAAATGAACACTAGTGAGTAATGTAGATAAGTACAAAGCAAAATTCAGTTACGAAAATGAAATCGACAGTACGAATTATTTAGCCTAGCTGCGGCTTGTATTGCGTTAGCACAATGGACGTATTATGTTGAATTTAATTTGTCACTTTGTACTTTATAATATATTTTATAAGCACAACATTAATGCTTATTAATTGTTTATTTTTTTAGATATTAACCCTAGACGAAACACATTGAATTACATGTACACACTGAATTACCTGTCATATTATGTGTCATTGATATACGCGAAACATTATTTGTATTCTGTTACAATTCTTCTCATGTATCTTTAATTAGAGACCAGTCATTTTTAAGTTGTCGTTTTAATCCTTCATCTGAGGAAATCCCTCGTATGGTATGTAATATCACAGTATGATTGAAAAAAAAGCCAACATGAATTATAATACATGCCATATGCGAAGTTTTCTAAGGTAGAGGCTTCAAACTACAACGTTTTAGACCTGTCTTTACTGCATTAGTGTTAAATTGTTTTGTTGAAACAACAAACTTAAAAGTATCCGCTCAATTTAATAACGCACGATTTAGCAATTTCCTACTATGAAGGTCACGTCCATCAAATGTGATGTATGTCACACATACATAGCAGCATCTGTAAAACATTGCTTTCAAAAATCACATTCTGGGTCACCTTGTATTTAACTTAAGGTTCTTTTGAAATATAAAATGTAGGTACACGTTCTAATCATTGGTTTAAAATTATAATGGAACAAATTTTTAGAATTGTTTAAAAAGTATTTGCAATTATTGATAGTATAATATGTATGAATTACTGAGCGCAAAACTCAGAGTAAAAGTATTTTTTTTGTAAATAAGATTTTGGTACTAACTTTGCTGTATTAAGTGGATTTTCATGCACCATGCGGATACGCTGGTGGACACGCTTAGGCTTAAAGCATAACGCTTGTCTTGCAACAAAATCTCTTTTTTTTTAAGTCAAATAAATGTATTTTGAACGATTCATTTTACGCAATAAATGAAACCAAATAAGTACCATATAGAAACTAGACACATTTTATGATGGGAAGTTATAAAATAAGATTTCTTAGTCTACTATGGGAAATGTTTTGTTTGAGATAACTAATAGATTGTGATCATAAAGAAGTAGAGTAGCTATTTTCTTCATATCCATCAATGATATTGATGTATTTCTTTCTAATGAACGTCAAAGTTTAAAAGCCCTACTGAAGAAAAATGTGTATATTGTATTAAAAAAACTATTTTGCAGAACGGTTTCTTTAATTTCTCACAGCTGTCAAAGGACTTTCGATTGGGATTCTTCTTCAATGCCGGAAATAGATGGAAGTCTACTAGAACAAGGTCAGAACTTAAGGAGGATAGCACGGATTTTAAGTCTATTCCACCCAGAAAGGACAATGCCTCTTAAACCATATAATTTCACAAACTTTTAATGAATTTCAGCAACCATCGACAGTCAGGCCCATTTATACCACTCGATTTGTTTTAATTATTCCACGATTGCAAATTATATATCCTCTCAATATCTACCGGCAGCAGACTGAGAGTCTCAACCGATCCAGAACTGCACCAGAACCAACTGCATGATCTTGATCGTAGGTCATGAAATCCCGTGTGGATAGCTCTTGCCTAAAATCGGTGTCCTATTTGCCTGTTGTTTTAACGATTCTTTTAAAAAAGGAGGGGAAACTATATTCCAAATATACCTCGTTATAAAAAATAATTTCTTTTCAAAACAGGTTTTTTTAAGGAAATCAGGTACTTTTTCAGATAGGGTACTTGAACTAAAATAAATGTTTATAATTTATGCAAATACAGTCGAACCCGGTTAAGACGTGTTACAAGGGGCTGGACAAAAGTCGCGTATTAAACGTGATTTCCATAATGTTGCAGGAACTAAGCTTATTTCCAAATCTAATTGTCTATATGAACTTTAGAAACTCTCATTTGTATGTTACTGTCGAAAATAATCTCGTTTACTCAAAATTAGATCACAATTTAACTGCATTCAAATTTAACTGATTGTTTGTTTTTATAGGGCCAACTTGAGTAATAACTGAAAATAAATATAGATTCAAATATGGCTTTATTGTCAATTAATATACGTTACAACCAAAGATAAAGCAACTAAAATAATTGTTCTGCTAGCCTAATTTTTTCAACACAAACGAAATATGACTATAAATATTTTCATCAGAACACAGTTATTATATTTAGTTCTTGTGATACACCGTTATAATCAGAACTTAATTTTTAATATTATTAGAAAAATCTATCATTATTAATTTTTGTGTAAATAAATATTGCTAGCATGACAAAAATGACACTGACATTATTGCATAAGAGAGAAGGAAATTCGTATATTTATCTATGAATTTGAGTTTCAAGCGAGATTTTTTTCTCAAGGGCACGAAACTCTATCGCTTATTACGCGGGATCGCTAAATAACACCTCGTGTATTAAACGTGATATATCTACATGATATATCACGTTTAATACCTTCTTTTTTAGTCTAATGGCGATGTTCAAGAGACGGGTTCGCATTTTATCGATATCGCATATCCACTGCGAGCGTCTTAACCGGGTGTGACTGTATAAATAAAATAAAACATTTAAATTAAAAAACTCATATTCATTAACCTTAAGTAAGCAGTTAATAATAATTTGTAAAGCAATTAGTTATGTTCTGAAAAATGGTTTTGTATAAACTTTGTTTCTATATCGTATAGATATTTTTAAGTATATCAGCTTTGTATTTTATCTTCTATTAAGTATATGACCTGTTAAAATTCATTCGTTGTATTATACATTTTCCGATTTCTCGACACAGAATATTAAGATAAAACAGAGCTACACTGTTAAAAATTTTCGTTTATTGACAGGTTGTCTTCCGTGAATTTTGATCAGAAAGTCTCCGTTTTGTTAGAAAAATGGAATCTATCCCGTATATCTGTTGCTACACAGCTAAAAAAAGTTTGCAAAAAAACTGCACAAAATCCGAGCGTATTTGACACCTCAACTTATGCATAAAAACTGCAAACTCAATTGTGCACAAAAAGTGCATAAACTGTATCCCTAAATTGTACACTTTTTAGACTTTTAAGATTATAGAGTTTCAAATAGAGAATTATTAATGTAAAAATCTATCATCCAATGGAATTGCAGTATTTTTGATCGCCACACATGCGCTTCAACTCCTTCGCGTCTGTATCGCGCTATTTATGGACTACAAAGACGGAACATTCTTCAAAAAACGGAAACATTTCGGCAACTCTGCTGCCAGTACTTTTTCCGTAAATTGGCGAAATTTTTTTTTACAGTATACTGTTAAAAATAATCTGAAATTCACAGGTATTGTTTTCCTGAATTTCACAGAGAAAGTCCCTTTTCATGACAAAAGGGCATTTTCAGTTAAAAGCAGAAAATTTCCTCATATTTCCTGAAAACAACGCAACGGACGGAGAAAAAAGCAGCCAACGGAGATATTACGTTATCTGCTGCATGTTTATTTTCAGTGTTTCCAAAACTGACATGTTGTTGCACAGAAAAACTAAAAATTCAATAAATTAAAATTTCAAGTTTATTTAAAACAACAACAAGAAAATAGTGCTTTCGAATTTAAAAAAGCAAAAAATATTTTTTTCCATTCTTTTAATATTCTTTGCAATTCATTTTTTAAAGTTATAAAAAAGTATTCGCACTTAAAATATATTCTAAACAAACAGATTAATATATATATAAAATAGCTAAATTAAGTGAAAAAAAAATCTATTCTATTTAAAAAACCAACAAACATAAATAATGCTTTCGAATTAAACTCATTTCTTTAAAATTATTCACAATTTATTTTTAAAGTTATAAAAAACAGTCACACTGAAAATATATTCTAAACGAACACATTTAAAAAACACATAATAGTTGATTAAAAATCGATTTTCGCAAAAAGCAAAAAAAAAAATATCGGATTTAATTCAAAATATAATAGTTATAGTTTACATCTAACAATCAAATTAAGAAGATATAATTAATGTTTTTATCGTCTATTAATACTATAGTTTTCAACCATCTTCTCATTACGAAATATCTCCACAATTAACTACAAAATTACCAGTTTTCTAAACCCCAACTTGTTTAAGTCCCAAGCTGCGATTTGAAGATATCCCGTATCATCGTTTCCTACTCTTATTCTAGCAAGGACCCGCTGGTCTTACGGAGAAGCACTCCGCTCAAGCCACTAACGTCCCCAGTTCAATCCTCAGGTCGGGCATCAAATATTAAATACTCCCGTAATAGTCAGTAGATGGCAGCACAAATAGAGATGACATTTTTTAAAACCGAGTTTATTAATAACGGAAACTTACCGATTCTTCAAACGGAGTTTTCCCTTCCTTTATCTTTCAAAACTGAAAATGTACTAACGGAACGGACAAAGTCCGGCAACTTTGCTGCCAGTAGTTTTACCGTGAATTAACGGATTTATTTTTAACAGTGTAAATCATTGTTCAAAATTGATCAATGTTCAATAATTCATTGATACAATATTTTATAGTTGTTTTGTATGAAAAATATTCTTTAACTTATTTCATATTTTAAGTATGTCTGAAACTTATAAATCATTTACTTCAATATATTTCATTTTAATACCAATCCATTAAAAAAACATTGAACTGAAATATGGTAATTTTTAAAAGAAAACCTAATAAATTGTGCAATTTATTTCATCATACCTTTACAATGTAGATAAAACAGTAAAAAATGTTTTATACTATCAACATTTTCCTAATATTCACGGTGGATGAAATTGTTACACTGTATTGAAATAAGGTGAGAAATTTATTGGTGTTGCTTCTGAAATTTATATTACGAAATAATTGTCCTGTTTCATCATGTAGAAATTTTATGTTTTAAAACTCGATTATAAGAAATTTTCCCGTATTTCGAAATATCTCATTAACGAATTTGCATTGCAAAATGCTATAAAAACAGATGGGATGATTAAAGTAAAAAAAATGTAATGTATCATATTTCTAATTTATTGTATCATATAAGTAAAATGAAAGGAATAAAAAAATAAAACTATAATAATGTAGAAAAGTTATTACATTTTTTTAAATAAAGGTGTTTTAGGAACAAAAAACTAAACCAGTTATTATATATTTACTTTTAAATATAAAATATAAATATTTTCTACTTTAAAATTGAGATTAAAACATAAGGCAATATTTTTGTCCTTATTTTTTAAAAATATATTTTCCATTTAATTTTCATCATTCACGTTTTAATGAATTTTGCTGACTATGTTTCTGTGTTATTTTTCATGCCCTTTGTTATGGTTAATATTAAATCATTATCATTTATATAAAACGTATTTTAAGAAAAAAAATGTATAATTCAATCTTCATCCTTCGAATTTAATTGAAATAAAATTTTCGCTTAAAATATCAGTATTTTTTAAAATATAATCCATATAAATAAAAAAATATTTGAAATACATCTCTTTTAAACATAAAGAATATATTTAAGATGGGATTCCCATGCAACATTCAGTAAATTAACAATCTATTTGTAGGTTTAATTTTTTATATAAAATTAACAGATCATTCTTAATTGAAAATATCCATTGGAATAAACGAAAGTTTTACTTTCATATCTGGAGTTCTAAATTGTAAAACAATTGCACAGGTTGTTTAATAATTGATGACTCAGATTTTTATCTCGCAAGCCCTCACCCCGCCATCTCTTCCACGAAATAATCTAAGACTTATTCCTAATTTTAAAAAAAATGTCTAGTTAAATGATCATCTTTGATCAAAACTACATCGTTAACTTTAAACTGGGGTGGGGGGTGGGGTGTTTAATCGCATTAACTTTTCTCGATAATTAAAGTCACTTATCAAAATTTTCATACAAGAGAAATTTGAATCAAGGTAAAGTCTTACTGCAGGTAATTTTTTCTAAAAAAATGTGCAGCAGTTAAAGCAGTTGCCTCTCCCGCGTCACTTCCAACGTAAGTAATTGAACGTAAATTATTCATCGCCTCAAAATTAAAAAGATGAGTATGTAGCTGATCAACAGTCAGAGAACACATGCCTATAGGTTTTCGCACAGCAACTTTTACAGTAACAACCATACGCTTGTAAAATCTGCCCCACCAGGCGGCTCTTTCCACAATGTACTTCCATTTGATAATTTTTGAAGCCCGACATTTTTTTACATCTTAATAGTTCGCTATTGGCCATAGTTGTTTTAATGCTAGCTAAGTACGTTTAAATGTACGTGCATTATCTGAAATCATCACTGAAGGCAAGCCACGGCGTGCAATGAAGCGTCGAAAAGCAAAAAGAAATGTTTCTGTCGATAAATTGCCGACAAGTATCAGATGAATACTTCTAGTCACTGCACATGTTAACAAAATAATATAATGCTTGATACCGTCATATTTCACAAATAACGGACCGCAAAATCAACTACAATGATTGAAAATAGATCTGCTTGTTTCCCTCGATCAGCTGGTAGTGGGGCGATCTGGTTTCCTGGAGAAGAATTGAATCTTTTACAAATAACGTAAATTTTGAGAAGTGATTTTATCGTTTGTCTGGCTCTTAAGGTCCCATATTTTTTTTTCTTAAATATACTAACGTGTGAGACACATTTGAATGAAAATATTTTGGTGGTAATTCCTGATTAATAATTTAATGAAATCAGATTTAGACGGAAGTATAATAGGGTGCTTTTCATCCGTTGACAAATGGGTTTTCTGTGTCGTTCTGAAACTCGCAATATAGTTTTTTCATCTAGAAAGGGATTTCAACATAGCAATTTAGACTCTTTGTGTAGAGGTTTGCCATTTTTAAACATTTAATTTCATAAAAATAAAGTGCACTTTTATCAACTTTTATCTAAAACTGTTAAGCATTATTAATTCGTCAGACGTAAGAGTACCTTTGTGATCATGTTTTCCTTTGAGTACATCTACAAAGCGTAGTACCCTAGCAGTCACCCTTAGTAATTTTCTCAAGTTGTTAAATCTGCCAGGATCGATAACTTTTTCATAAGTTATTGCTGAGCTAACTGTAACTTTAGACTTATACTCATATTCAATATCTTTGTCAATAGAATCAATTTCAAATGCATTTACCATAGACCATATATTTTCTGGCTTAGTCAACCATTCAGGGATATGCTACGATTTTTTGAGATTATTAAAACTTTTATAGGTAAACCCCTGGTCAGCAAATCTTCCGGGTTGTGTTTGGCTATGCAGTTTTTCCAAGAACTAGAATCTGTGAATTCCTGTATTTTGGTGACTCGATTAGAGACAAACGGCTTCCATTTGGACGGCGTGCCTTTTATGCAGTGGAGCACTATACTAGAGTCACTGCACAAAATAATCTTTCCAGTACATTTAAAAATTTCTTTAAATTGATTGACCAGCCCTGCAGCACCCTTTAATTCCTATCGATTCAATGTTAACTTTTTAAGCGGTGCTACCCGTGCCTTATAAATGACAAAACTAGGGTTAAAAGTGTCATGTGACGTTTCATATCTAAAGTACGCCACTGCTCCAAAGGCTATTGTTGAAGCGTCGGAGAATACATGAAACTGTATATTTTCTCTGTGCACAAAATCTGAGAAGTAATATTTAGGAATATTGATTTCTTGTAGTTTCTTAATTTCTCTACAACATATTAGACTCCTGTCCTTAATTTTTCCTGAAAACTCTTATCAAATTCCAGACAAAGTTACCACAATTCTTGCAAAAGACACTTTATTAGAATTAAAAAGGGATAAATAACCGTTAACACCGGTAACATCTATCTTCTTTTTTCCACTTATATCTTTTTTGCTCATTTGTTAGTAATTTTCATTTAATGCAGCAGATGTCGGGAAATTATTTTTTAATTTAAATTTGTCTTTAGGATATTCGGCTTTCGAACGAAATGTTCCATGATCTTTCACATGACAGTCCTGAAACTACATCTGCAGCCTTCCTAGATTCAATTTCAAATTTGATAAATTTCATTAATTCATTTAAATCATCCATTTTCTTGGGATCTCATTTTCTATGAAATTTTACTACTAGATTATGTGATAATTATTTCAACTATATTGGGTTTAACAAATATCCAAATTTATCTGACGCAATACCCATAGATTCTAAATTTCTTATAATGATTTCGCTTTCATCATAGAGACTTTTAATATATGAAGAAAATGTAACAGTTTCGAGTTCTAATAGTTTGTTAACAAAACAACTAATTAACGGGTCTTGTTTTCCTTATCTTTCTTTTATTAAGATTAAACAAGACTTATAATTTTTTTCTTTTAAAGCAAAACCGGCTACTGTTTTGTAAGCTTCACCAATTCAGAACAATTTCAAATACAAAAATTTATCAACAGTACGTAAGCATTCATTTGAATCTATGGCGCTTTCAAAACTATTTGAAAAATACAAGAATTAGCTTGGATAATCCCTAAACATAGTTATATTAAGTTTGGGAAATTGACAAAAAAAATTGTGAAGTACTATTAAAATTAGAAACATTGTTTCTGTGAACAGATTCAGCTTGCTCAACCTTGGATAGTTATAATTTACTTCTTAGAGTAGATTTACATTGATCAATTTTCCTTTGAGTATCAATACCCGTTATAAATGTACCAATAATAGAAATTAATTTTGTACATGCTTGTCGAACAAGCTTCTTCTTTGTTTTTAACTTATCGATTGATCCCATCATGCAAAAATAATAAAGTTTACAGTACTTTATGTTCGAACTTACTTTTTGAAATTATTCTACAGAGTGGCCTTCGGTATTTATTCTGGTTACATCGAATTTTATTCCGGTTTTATAGAAAATATTCCTGAGTTCTCGCGTTTTTGGCACCAAAAAATAAATTGAATTATGTGAAACGAAACTAGCTATAAAATATTTTAAGATAATGTTGTGGTTATATTCAGGATAAAAGTCTTGAATGCTTTTTCTTCTTTTTATTAACAAAAACTTAAATACAACAATTAAATAAGACTAAACTTAATCTTATTAAAGATTCCAGGGAAGCACATTGAAAAAGCTCCTTCTTCGAAAAAAAATTATTCCAATATAACAAAAATAGTTTTCCTACCAGCTCGGGTTATTACGTAACGGTGTGAGCGATTGACATAAACTCCGCCCACATGCAACATATGATCCAATAAATTCTCAACATAAAGTGATATATTATCTTATTACGCTTGCTTTGAGCTATTCAAATTGAACCTGTTACTCCCTCAATCTACCACTTTTTAAAGTTAATTCACAAATTGTTATTTTTTTTGTTAATTGGTATCACGTCCCCCTAATTTTAAAGTAAGTATAGTGATATTTTATAAAAGCTGCATTTTTCATTTTTATTAAACAATAGCCTTGTTTTATATAAAATTAAAAATATTACAATTTTTAAATAGTTCTCATTATAATAAAGTACTAATAAGTTCGCATAGATGCAATATGAATAAAAAATTAAACCAGTTTAAATTTGGAGACACCCAGCCATGTGATTCGAAATGCTTGGATGCACTTTTACTTATTTATGATGTGATCCAGACTTTGAAAATAACTTTTTAAAGTTCTGTAGTAAATGTACTCAATTCGTATGTTATAACATTAAGATCATGTGATTCAGGAGACCAATCAAATAATGGCATGTTTTTATCATTGAGCAAACTTATCTTGTCGCAATGCATTATTTTATTCAAACCGAAATTTTACTTTCTAAAATCTACCATATGCCAAAGTGTTTAATTCTAAAATACAGGAGAAAAATTTTAGGTTAGTCCTCTTAGAAAAAATAACTAAATGGGTTTTATCTTGAGATGACATAACACCGTGAAGCCATGATTAATCTTCCTTTATTGTGAGATGTCTATACATAGTTACATATCTGCATCAAATCCTGACAGTTTTAACGGATAAGTTTAGGTTCTGGCATGATTGAACCATCTTTAATTTGTCTGAAGTACTGTAAGATGTCCAGGAAACATTTTTCTTTTTAATTTATTTATATAATTAAATTTTTGAATATTTTTGTGGTGGTTAGCCATATAATTTGTAAACAGAATCACATCATAAAACTTATTACAACTTTTTCAAAAATTTCAGAGTAATTTAAAATTGTTATAACTCGAAACATTATTTGTCGAAATATTTTTTTTTTCTTTTAATTAAACATAAATATGTAAGTTTTAAATTTGTTTCAGCATTTTAAATATATTAATTTAAAAAAATCAAAAATATTTGAAATAGCAATTTAAAAAACTTATTTAAAAAAATCATATTTTCAAAAGTGATTTTTTTTTTCAAATTTGCGGATAAATTAAAATCTAAGTAAAATATTTGAAAAAAGATATATTCTAAGTTTGAACCATTTATCTTTAATAGTTATTCACTTACATCAATTTAAAGCTGTCAGTTTTCACACTAATCCTCCGTAAAATGTTGATTAATTTGAACCAGTTAACCGCTTTAAAACTAGAAAATTTATTTAATGAATCTTTGACTTATTTAATTTAGAGGTTTTAAGTCGAATCTATTCAATTGAAGTTCTCAAAAGAATTTCTGGTTCGAACCTGTGTCAAATAAACACACTTATAACAGAAGATTAGTGGGAGCTTATCATCTATTGAAAAACTAATGATTTTTCTAACTAAATTGAAAAACTAATGATTTAATGATTTTTATTTTTATGTCGTATAAGGTTTGAAAACATCATAACTTTTGAAGCTGTGTAAAAAAAAATTAAGATTTTTGAAAATATTTCTGTGTAATTTATTAAAATATATTTACAACGATTCCGTTAACAGAAGTTTCATTATCGCTATTACTATTGTTTACAAAACTTATTGCATGTCCGACAAGTCCTAAGAACAATAAAGACACGGGCTGGCACGCACGTGTAAGTTGCGAATTTTGGATTTTAATATACCTGTGAAGTTTGCGGATATTAGGATGGATTTTTTTAGTTTAATTCAGGAATGGAGTTGCAAAAATTTCCTAATTGGAAATTTTATCCTACGGGTAACGTATAAAAGTTTTTGTATTTTCTCAAATAGACCCCTCATGGAGTTGCAACTTATCTCATCAAATTTTGCACCTTTTTTTCGGAACTTTGTAATTGGAAGTATGTGCCTTGTGTCAATATTTAAGGACATAACCTATTGTTTCGATATTTATGAATCACACTGTACTGTACATCCACGTTACAGCTAAGTAAAACAATATATAGTTTGTTCGTAATAAAATGATATATCATAAAAATATCCAGTTTTCTTTATAAAACTTTTCAATACTTAACTAGAATTAACTCTTGTTTTTTATTTTTGCTTAAATTCCATTTATTGTTTGTCATAAATGTAAAAGAAAGAAAAAAAACATAGTATTGTAAAATGTAATTTTTTAAATAAAAAAGTAAAACAAATGTTTTTTTTTTCTGTCTAGTATATGTCTGCTAAGCTAAACATTTTAAAAGGTGAAACGCAGAAACTATGTCTGGAATGTATAACGAAATACGAACATTTTTATTGTTCCTATATTATATGTTAGTTTTCTGTCAGTTTTTCGGAAAAACATGTTGTAAGCTTTGTTTTATGGAGTACAAGCAATAAATATTTTCGTTGTTTCTGATTAGTTAAAAAAAATATAAGAGTAGAAAAATATATTTTTTTTCTCCAATTGCAAAAGTATTTTTAAGTTCTAATTTTAAATTGGTTGTTGAACTGTACTTAATGTTATACTTCAATAAATTTCAAGGAATAATATAAATGATTTTAAAGAAATCATTAAATTATTTTATCGTTTGCGTTTTCAGCAATTTAGAACATATTTGAAATATTCTTATCTTTTCCTGTCCCTCTTGTCATCTGCCTGTCTATCTCTCAATGACGTAACTCGCATCAGAATTATCGAATTGTAATGCAATTCATATATATTATTTAAGATTACCATAACATGTTCGATATTGAAATTTAAGTGTGTAGCATTTAGACTTCGCTTAAAGGGGTAGTATGTCAAAAATATTTCATTATTTTATGTTCTATGGTGAAAACTCGTTTGCAGTGTAATATAATAATTTACTAGTTGAAGCATACTGTAATTGATAAACATCGCTTACAAGGGAACCCTTTTTGGTGTAGCTCATATCTAGCATTGAGACTCGATTTGAGAATCGATAAAATTTTTCTGTTAAAAACTTTTTTTTTTTTTTTTTTTTTTTTTACAACAGGATAACTTTCTGGAAATGTAATTTTCGAGACCACTTATCGGACATTTAATTTTTTTTTTTTTTTTTTTTTTTTTTTTTTTTTTTTTAACGTTTAAAAACTACTTTAAGAACTTACGATTTGATTTTGAAAAATACAACCTTATAATTGCATTTTTGGCAATGGCTAAATTGTCTTTATTTGTAACCGTAGAATTTTACTCGCCAACCCTGAACAAATGTCATAGTCGTCTTCTGTGTGTTAGTAGTAGTTTGGCTTCGTAGCACCATATTTGGATACTTAACTCGCTTTTGGCGTAAAATTAACAATTAAAAATCCAATAATAAAAACAGTAAAGTATAAAATATATATATATATAAATTATGATTTTAACACATAATTTATCGGTTCTGTAACGTTTATGTATAGGGCTACAAAATGCACCAGGTCTCGATGCTAGGTGCGATATTCACCAAACGTGGTACCTTTTATAGGTACACTACAGGATACCTACTGTAGAATATGTTGTCCATAGCGGTTTTCGTTCATTTACAAGGGCATACACACTTATCCCATTAGAGTATCGTCTATAAACGTAAAGTACGTTTTCAGTTTTGGTATGTGATTTTAAATATAGCTAATTTTTGCATGTTACTTTGTGAGTATAAAATCAATACATCATGTACAGGGCTGCACGAAAGAATTCGAGTATATATCTATTTATTGACGGAAATCGCAGAAGGAGAATTTTCAACTGTATTATGCGTTACCTATCTGAACTATTTTTTTACCAATTAAGTACTATATATATATAATTCTGTAGAAAATATAAAGTGCTTCACAAAAAAATCGAATATATTTCCGATTATAATGTCCATTGCTAAAATTGGGTTTTTGAAACTGTTATGGGTTTTCCAAATTGTTTACTTATACTAGTTGGTTGTGCAGGGTTCGTTGAGCTTAAACCCTTTGTACTCCCCCCCGCCTGGTCTGAACTTTTTTTACTTAGACTTAATATTTTATCTTAATAAACGTATTATGAATGTGGTAGAAAGTGTTTACAATATTTCTACCGTGCTTCCTTTCGTTGTGTGATATGCGCGCTCACCTGGGGTAATAGCAGAAGTCACGTTTCTGTTACAAGAATGCTATTAAAATAATGATTGATACAAAAATATAATAAATTTATCATAATTAAACATATATTCAAAGATTTGTCTAATGTATCCATAAACTTGTCTTAGAATATAATGATACGGCGTTTGTTTTTAAACTGAGCCTTTTATTAATTATGCTGAGATATGTTTGAAAATAACTTCACAATTTGATTATATTATAAATGATAAATAGGATATTTAATCATTAGAAGCTTTTAATTACAAAAACATATTTAATTTTTCAGAAATATATCTAGCATAATTAAGTTTAATACATGTTTACACCACCTTATATTTACAGTATATAACTTTTCGCATATAGAATATTTCTGTTTTATACACATTTTTATTATTAATTTAAAAATTAAAATATCTTTTTTATCACGTGCGATCATGGGAAAATATGAAAAACCTGAAAACTATATAAAGGATAAGGGAACACGTGTAAACAATGCCCAATTCATCTAATCAACTTTTGACAAAACTCATTTAAATATTGTCAGTAATTGGTAATAATAGTACCATATGGGTCGACACACCTACAGAGCAATATCAATTATAATTTCATATTACAGCATTTTTTTTATTTAAGAAGTTGTGTTGTAAAGAAAACTTACTAACTTACTGAAGTAAAAACGAGCTCTAAATACTGTATTTTTTTTATTCACTAGTACTATGTATAGTGGTATTAATAAGGTAAATTTTTGTGTGTTATGGCGTTGCTCATATATTCTTAAGATTATTTTATTCAATATTTAATTTTTCCCTTCTTAAATATTAAAATATCATGGTCTAAATTATTTTCTAAATTAATTCTTCGTATGCGCATTAAATACTTTATTCGAAAAGCTTTCCTTTCATCATGATGCTAATTTCATAACAGTTAAAGATATCTTACTCTACTATGCAGTTTATAAGCTTCCAATCTTCTCTTTGCGGTTTTTACATCTGAAAGCAGATATTCCAATTATCCTTTACAGAGTTGCCAAGTCTCCGGCTTTTTGGACACCAGTATTTTAGTACAGAAAATGTTGTTTTATGTAATCGAAACATTCGGCGATTTAAAAGAACAACATTTTCTCTAAGATAATACTGGTGTTCAAAAAGCCGGAGACTTGGCAAGTCTGCCTTTACCCTTTGTTCAGAATATGACAAATGCATATCTATCTAAATTTCCATCTGCTGTTTTCGGACTTAATAATAATTGTTTATCCAGTTCGCTCCCATCAAAACCGCATTTCCCATGCATTTTTCAGATGATCACTGGGTGGCGGTGCCATTTTACTTATTTTGGCTATCCTGCCAATTATGGAATCCCTTGGTATGTCTACTGTTCAAAATTAGCATTGCGCACTCCCAAACGATTGTGAATAACTCCGCGCCATTGGCTTGATTCAGAATTTTTATGTTGGCATTGTAACTTAATGAAAAAGTTCAGATCATATCTGACTCTCGTGCTGAAAACAACTTAAGCGTTGCTAATGACGGGGGCCATCTCTCAAGTATCTCGTATCTTTAATAAATAAATAATTTTTCCATGGATTACTTTTCGTCTTCAATGTGTCTTAGCGTAACATTTTGCAGGAGGAGAACGCTGCGGTGTTGCCTAAACAACGCATTTTATATTGTCCTTTCAACGATTTTCCAAGATAGCCTGAACTCAACCAAAAATATGTTTTCACCCAGTCAACAATACCACATGTGTTCTCTCTTTTTATCTCAGTTAAAAATATTCCATTTTTGTAAGTAAGGCTCGGATTGATTAATGGGGCAATTGTGGCAAAAATATCTGGGGGCGACTTGAGCGTTCCAGAAGAGACCAAACTGCAGAAGAAATGTTACATTTCAATCGCACGATATTTTTCTGATAAATACTGTAGAATGAGCAATGTGTCATGATATGAGAATCATATATTAGGCTTAAAAAAGAATACAGAATTCATAGATACTATACTTTGTTAAATCAAGATCGGAATGAATTTTTAATACCAATTCTTTTAGCAGCGCAATATTCATTAGTTAATAAAAGCCATCTGGAAAGAAGTGCATTTAAGCAATTCCTAATACGATATCATTAACGAGTATCTATCGTTCGTTAATTTAAAAATAGCTCAAAATGTAGTTTCAAAAATGTATTGTCTCGTCTTTCCCACATACGATGACCAGAGCCGTTAAAGTGTCCTGGGCAGATAGTATTTTGAAGTAAGTAGATATTTTATGCCAAGAATGGCACCATTTTTCGGAAATTCTAATTAACGCACTATGCTCCCTTTGAAAGTATTATCGCCAATGCAATTGCCATCCTATTGGCGAATTAATGTAATTCGTCAATTTCAGTTCTGCTACGAGCAAGATACTCCTCCACGCTTCTGTATACACTCCACAATAGGCAAGGCCCCTATCTTCTGTCCATACGGCCTAACATCTCACTATATAATGAAATGAAACTTATTCAATGTTTACTGGAGTTTGTATTGTGCCACCCCGAACCTGCTGTTGTTGTGGATTATTATTTTTTTAACATATTGCAACTAATGTCACCCAAGAACACCATTACAAGCACAATAAACTAACAGCCGCAATTTTATTAGAGAACACATTACGTAATATTTAAGCAAGTAGGTATGTGTTCACCAATCAACAGAAACTCCTTCTGGAATCATATTTCATAAAGATGTATAAAATACAATATGAACTCAAATAAAAAGCTAAAAAAAGATTTATAATTATAATTAGATATTTTTAAATGATCATACATAATTTCATGGGAAACGAATAAGCTGTTGCAAATGATTATGAAAACTGCTTCATGAAATACACGCAATATTATAAAAAAAAAAAAACACAAAAATACATTTTGAACAGATCCACCTAACATACCAAAGCAAATTTTCAGCCAAAAACACGAAATATGCTATCTAAAAAGAAGATCTCGTCAAATGTTATCAATTTTATATGTAATGAAGCGATTGTCTATGTATTAACTTTTCCATATTTCAAAGATGTTTTAGCATTTGAGGTAAAATATGATAAATTATTAATAATTCTTACATTGCAATTGAAAATTTACTGTTATTTTGGAAATGAATGTTTGTTTTTTGTATGTTTTGTCAGCATGTGTCTCGAGGATGTTCACAACCACCCCATCAGTTAGGAACATATACATAATTTTAATAAATTTTTAAAATTATTCTAAATCCTAAACAGTTAAGAAAATTCTTAAAATATTGCAATCATACCATTACACTAAATTATTATCATTTCCGTTTTCCGTTTTATACGATTTTGTTTGTTTATCTATGATTGGTTCTTTTATCGAACTTTCTTCCAGGTCCGCTAATTTTCTGTCAGAATTCTACATAAGCTTATGAATGCATGTAATATGCAATGTTCCATGTTTTGTTCCGTTGTCCTTGTATGTGTAACCCAATACAGCCATATTCGATCCAGCCTTGCTTTTTTATTTTGTCCTTTTAATATAAAAAATAAATGTGTAAAAGTTCTCAAAACAAATAAAAAGTGTATAACAAAGAAAAAGTGTATCAATCTATTTTACATTGCTTAATTTAAGATGATCTGCAGAAAAAAAATATTCAAATTTTTCCTCTTTTCCCCTGACGCGTATAATGTGAATAAATCTCTTCAAAATCAATATGTAATATATTTCTTGTGAAATTATATTATCCTTACTAAGCAAAAATAAAATGGAATTCCATGACTCAAGAGGTTATGTATGTAAACAGAGCTTTAAATTATTAAATGCAGAACTTTTACCCGAACATATTAGCTATAGCTTACTCATGGTTTGATTTGGCCTGTTTGGGGTGATACTGTCATATTTTGCACAGGAGGGCTAAATACATCCTGACCACCATTTAAAGTGGAATCTAACCCACTACATACTTCCATACCTATGTCGCGATTCGAATCCGGCAACCTTTATCCAGTAGCCAGAACCCTAACCACTAGACAAGCCGGTGTGCAAGATTGTACTCATAGAATAGTAATTCTGAATAGATAGGATTACTTCCAATGAGTCCAGTTCAAAACGCGAGATGTTGCAGATGATTATTTGATTAATCCAAATAGGTTTTCAAAAACCGTTTAATGTGTATGTATATTTTTTAATTATAATTTTTTTTTATCAAATTTAATTTAACGGTGTTTTATTACTATAAAAATTAACGAGATGTAATAAAGCTTTGTCAATATAAATATTGACGAAATCTTATGTTTTTAACTATGATTTAATCTATGCTTAGCTTACTTTCAGAAAATATTATAATCCCTGCCTGCTTCTGAAGTTAACATTTTTTTATAATAATTAATTCTCTTGTTATAAACTCGCTATTATATTTTTTAATCAAGGTGCAAAATTTTTCATGTGATGAAAAAACATTAATTATTAAATTTTTGCTATCCAACTAAGCATATTTAATCGGATTATAATTAAACTTTCTTAAGTACATTATTACTAAATCCAACAATTTCATTTATGAAAAATCTTAGAATCTTCCTATTCAAATAAAAGATTAATGATATAGTCTTTTAATTTTTCTCTGGTGCGGTAATCCCTTTGTAATGTATAAATATTTATTTCCTTAATATATCAAAAACAGTCTAAATAAATGGAATTGTTTAGTTTATAAATAAAACAATGTGTAATGTATATCATTTCCTAACCTCTTTTAAAGTGTAAATACCTTTTTACCCTTTTTTTGTTTCCTATTTATTAATTTAATAACAATTGGAGATATTAACAATCGCTTAATAATACTAGGAATTCTGTACCTATTGTGAAGATATGTTGTGACGAGCATTAATTACGTTTTTTTTTTCTTAATTAAAAAGATTATTAATTTTATTTTATTTCTCCTGCGTGATTTTTGATTTATTAATGTAATCAAAAGGATAAAAATATTTCCTATACACTAATGTTTGCGAGGCATACAAAAGTAGAAGTAAATTCGAAATGATACTTTTTATTTATACACCAATTAATTTTTCAGCAGAGCTGATACTTTTTATTTATTTAGAAATCAGAAAAATTTCTCTGAATTTTATAAATCATAGTACATTAGAATCATTTTCTAAATCAGGTTTTATATATTCATTTACAGGGTAATTTTGATTTAAAAGGCAAAATTTTGAGGGGATGCTGAACACATCTAGTCAATATTAAGACACTACACAATGCATGGTCGTAACTCAAGCTGTTCAGCACAACATGATACTTTCTAATCGTGTAGAGAGTTCTACCACCACCCCCTGAATACTAGGCCTGCGCGCTGGCAAAAATGGCGGCTGTCGCAGGCGGATTTTCCTTTTCAACGTTTGTATGGTCCCTCGAACTTCAACACCAATAATATCTAACATTTTTTTTCACCTTTTTGTTCTTAGAAAAACTTGGAGAAGAAAGCTTTTAGAAATTATTGGTGTTGAAGCTCGAGGGACCGTTCAAACGCTGAAAAAAAAATCCGCCTGCGACAGCCGCCATTTTTGTCAGCGCGCAGGTCTAGCATTCAGGAGGCGGTGGTTCTACTACCAAAGCTGTTTATTGCAACATCTGGGATTCAGAGCATTCCCATCCGTAGCACAATGCTTGAATTGAATGTACGCCTTATACGTAATAGTAAACCCAGCAGTTACTTTGGAAATTCCTGATAAAATGGTAATTTGCGTGAAACATAAGCGGTTTTTTTGTGTTTAAAGACAGCAATATATAGCAATTAACCTCATACAATACGCACATGTATTGTGTGACAATATCTGTACGTTTAGATACGTTATATCGCCCTTTTTGTTCGTGTGTTCTTATTCACCCTCAATTTTTCTGAAGGAAATTTTGTCCAAGTTATAATCACTACCTTCCCACTTCCCTGATATCAGTTGACACTTGATTTTTTCTTTAAAGTGGGGTTGTTTGAAATACGGGATTTTTGACCCACACTGTTAAAAATTTGCAGAAAACTTTCCAGTCATTCGACCGTTTTTATAGAAAACGGTTACGTAACCGTTATTTAACTCTAATCGGACACTATAATTGTCCATATTATGGAAAGAATAGAGTTAAATTTCAGTCATGTAACCGGTTTCTATAAAAATGGTCGAATGGCTGTACAGTTTGTTGCATATTTTTAATAGTGCACTGTCGTTATTTTACTTACAAAATATATTTTTATCATAATAAGAACATGATGGAAACATATCACCATATTTTTCAATTATTTAATACAGATTTTCAACAAATTTATAGTGATATTAAAAAAATTTGAATTGATAAAGTCTCCCCCCCCCTCCCCTAACAAACACACAAAAGTAAGTTTTATTTTTGTCATTCGTAGGAAGCTAGTAGTAAATAATAGTAGTGAAATAACTTTGCTTAATATTATATGTTAATTGGTAATCTTAAATATATGTTAGTAAATTAAATAGCGACTTAGCCACTGTGATGGTTTTTTATTGCTGCTTTTTCTTTCAAGTTAGCAGGAGCAGGCTCTTTGATACACATAATTTTGTGAATGTTTGACCCGGTCAAATTTTCCGTGTTTCGTTTAATGTAATTGATACATTTTAATAACATTTTGAATTTTTGCAATACATTCAAAACTTTTATTTTGCAGTTATAAAATTAAAATCGAATGGAGATGATCTGATATGCATGATATATTCAAAATATGTGAATCTGCTGCATACGTAATATGACAAATACGCATACATGACAAATCACTGAGAACTCATTACGTAAACACCTATCGTGTTTCTTAAAGCTTCTTGAATGTATTTTTCGTATACATGACCTCAAAAATTAATCAAGGAAAGATTTTATCAATTATGTTATTTCAATGTGCAAAACGGAGTTTCTATTCTTGATTTAGAAGTTCTGTGGTAATTTTAAAAGTGTTAAACTTGTATAAATTAAGAAAGAATTACTATTAAAATTCGTACAAGGATACAAATATACAGAAAATAAGTGTTTGATGAATTGATATCGAAAATGTGACACATGGATCTTTTAGTACAATAAATTTTTATCTGGATCAATGTCCAAAAAATATATTTTAAGGATTTATTTGTTCTTAACAGGTTTACAATAATGTATATTTTAGAATATTTCTTAAATTATTATTTAGGAAATATAGATTTTTATAGAGATATTGTAAATATAAAATTGAATAAAGCCCATTGATTTGCGCATCTTATTCTTTAGTATTTAATTTTTAAGAATTAAGAATCTCAGTATCTGTTTCCAGCAGATTAGTATAAGAATAATCGAGATACGGATTTGTCACATAGGATTGTCTAGGAAGAGAGTGATATGGTCCGATAATACCATGGAAGAAAACGCGTATTCGTATGCTCTGGTTCAATTAATAAGTTGTAGATATATACAAATACAATCTGGTCAAAAATATCCAGCAGTGCGGTACTACAAAACGTTCATCGTCAACGATCACGATGCTTACACATATAAGCTGGGAATAATGTAAGTGATGGATTATCATACCAGATAGTTCACCATCATTGAGCGTGATGGTAACGCGATGACGATCGCAGTGCCTGTAGTGACAATGGGGAAGAAATTTTATCAAACACGGAAGGTTTCTGCTTTTGAACGTCTATCTTGTTATGATATTTCTTTTTTTAAATCTGACATGTTTACCTTTTAAACTTGGTAAAAAAATCGAAAAACGAAAGCTTTGAACTCCAATTTGTATGCAGCCTAAATTCTGCTTAACGTATTTTAACATGTTTAGACATACTACAGAAATTTGAAAAGATCTGTTGTTTCAAGAATAACAAAAGAAATAATAAAAATGAAGTCGTTTAAAAAGAAACGCAAACAACGCACCAATGGTCAATTTAAAAAGAATCGTCTTCCTCTACGAAAAAAGAATAGATATTAAAAACATAGAGCATTAACAGGTTTAATAATCATAGGTAAATTTCGGAAGCTTGTTAGTATTTCCCCCTTGTCACTAGTGTCGTTAACATCGCGGCCATTACAAATTTTGCTGTAACTGTCCTATCTTGTATGTTAGTCTATAGTGTACCTTTAGTCTCCATTTCGCCTTGTTTATAAGCACGTGATGAAATTGCCGCGCCGCCGGTTCAAAGACATGTCGATTCAGCACGGATCTTTGGATAATTATGTGACCAAAAACTTTTTTTTTTTTTGGATTATGGTTAGTTATGTCCGATTATATGAATACAACAAGCGGTAACGTCCTTCCCGTCCATGATGTTATTTAACTATGAAGCTAACTTCTGAGACACCCCATGTGACATATCACTGTGAATGTACGTCTGCCATAATCTATGTTACGCATTAGGACACCCTGTGCATTTTGTATACAAGAATAGTCACAATAAATATGTGTTTATGTTCAATAACAGATGTTTCGTATAAAATTAAGATTGGACACTAAAAATTTCCAATAAAATCTTTGAAAATCTCATCTTGAAAATTTAATATAATTATCTAAAATGTAATAGCTAATTTCTGCGCAATAAAATATATATATATAATTTGTGGATAGAAAAGTCATTTAAAAAAATATGTTTATATTTTTTTACTATGTTAACAAAGTTGAATTTGAAAATGCTTAGATTTTATTATTTTTGACGATGTCTAAATATCTTTAAAACACTTTTTTTACTATTTTTGTATGAAACATGTTAGTTTATTTCTAACTATGCAACAAATTTCCTTTGTCAAGATGATTGATGAAATATATAAACTTATCTGCATATTTTTCCAGGATTTTGAAATTTCTCAGAAATACTTCTTATACAGAGACGATATTTGAAAAAAGAAGCAATTTTTGCGTGAGATATTTAGAATTCAATATAAATCAATATAATCTCCTATTTGTTATTTTTTTTTTTTACGAAATATGTTGCGGCATGAGAAATTAAATATCGAATATCTTTCCCACTATCGATATAAAAAAACTCTATAAAAAATATGGTTTATTAGATTAATTCCAATTTTCCTTTAAAATATTACTTTTGAAAGATTGTTGCAATTATCTGAAATATTTATAACTGAATTTCAAGGAAAATTATACATTTCTCTTGTACTAAACATATAAAATACCACCATTGATATAAAACAAAGCTGGAAGCATGGCAATTTAATATATTGCATTTGAGATAAATACGATTTTGCGATTTTTTTTTGGGGGGGGGGAATATATGATTAAAAATTATTTTAAAATAAAATTTTTAAATTAAAATCTATGCTCACAAATACAATGTATATTTATTGAATATTATGAAGTAAATAAAATGTATTTTAGAAAATTATATGTTGAAATTAAATGAATGTTAAATGTTGAAATTAAAGTAAAGTTTTGCAGTTCCTGCAATAAAAAATTAGCAATTTCTATGATACCATGATTAAATATGCCGTAATTCGTTTTATTTGTCACTATTTTATTATTAATATATATATATATATATATATATATTAAGCTGGGGAATCAATTTGACATTATTTTTGATCCACTTATGCAAAGTATATTTTAGATTTATGACGTAAAATTCATGATTTCATATTAAAATGATGTATTTTTAAAAGAGGTGGCTCGCTTGGCGAGCGCAATTGCAAATCTAAATTAAACAAGGTGCATTTTAGTAAAGTAAGATAAGGAAAATTTTCTCTTACCTTTATGTTCTGCGTTAATACTCGTAGAATTATCCATAGTTTAGTATTAAATAGCGAGAAGTTTTATTCCATAAAATTTGACACATTTATTTCTTCTTTATTATACCCTAAAAAACCTAATTTTTATGTTAGATGATACGCTAAATCAGATGAGACACGTGGTTGATTTTAAGATTATATATTAATATTAAATTCTACAAGTATAAATACTACACATTGCTATTATATATTTAGGTTGGATGCATTGTTATCAAATAGCTTTTTTAGCCCGTGGCTTTACGCGTTACATATTCAAAAAGAAATAGTTCTTAAATAGTTCAAAATAAACAGTTCTTAGTTCACTCATCTTGTCATGTGATTGTTGGACAATACACGTTTCACAATATTCGTGAAATAAGATGCAATGAAAGTCATTATAACACTGTTTACAGAGTTTATAGATTATTAATAAAGTCTTGTGAAAGTTTGTTGTTGAATAATTTACATTAAAAATTAAGTTCTTTGACATTAATTTCCTTGATTTTAGTCAGATGAAACACAAATTAAGTCATTTTGAGTACTTTCGCTTTCATCATGTGCGTAGGCTGTAGTTTTTCGGATGGATGTGAAAGCATTCTTGAATAATTACTTTTCAGATTTATCACGATTTCTTTCGTTGAGTGCAAGTGTCTAGCAATTCCTTTGAGACATTATTATTTCAATAAATTTCGACTCCTAAGGCCTAGGTGTTTGCAAAATTTATGAAGTAATTCCTCAATTATATATTCATATTGAAAATATATATTCTTCTACTTTAGAGAGAAGTGACTTAATATAGTTATAAAATTTATTTATACTTTTCTGTCTTTTTTCCGCAATAGTGGAATAATACAGTTCCCATCATTACAAAAATAATTTAAATTTTAAATCTCATGAGCTATTATAACAATTCTTTTTAAACCTTCTTAAGTATATTTCTTAAGTATGTAAGTACTTCTTAAAAATATTTTACTTTTATTTGGACATTCGTCTAAATAATATAATACGTAATAGTCGTCATACAATTTCTATATTCACACACCGAGTTCCTTATAGTCACAGAGAAGCAGTTGTGAAACACATACAATACTGTTAGATTTTAATTCATGAGATACGATAAGTATCCAATCATGTATACAGACTAATTTTTAACACAGTCGTTGGGGGGGGGCACCGTAATACTTACCCCTCATGGATATGCATAGTATAAAATTTGAAAATAAAACATGTGTAAACTATTTATAAAATACGCTGCAATTCGAATAAAATCGTGGCTTGATGACGTCATAAACTTTAAATCGGGGTTTACGCAAAGGGCTACCGCCGTTGAAAATCACGTGACAGTCGCCGTCTTACTCAATTACGTACTTTGACGCGCAGCTGTACACAAAGGAATTCGATTACTTCGAACAAATATGCGTTTTATATTCTGTTCTTGAATAATAAAATCAAAAGCAATTTTCATTGCGAATCTTTTATTCTACTTTAGTTTTGTTAAGCTTTTCTTAAGTATTGTTTAATCCCTTTGTATGAAGACGAGATACGTGATATATTATACGTAACAACGTAGGATAATCTACCGAATGTAAGTAAATATTAGCCATTTTTCCGTTTTAATGTAATATGTATAACATTTAATTGTGCAACGTTATATAAAATCGTAGTGAGTACATGCTAGTTTAGTTAACAGAATGCCGGTAACTTATGTAAACTAAAATAGCTCAGTAAAATTGTAAGATTATTATTGGATATAACGTGTCATTACTGCAGTATTTTTCTAAGGAAGGCATTTTTGCAGCTCTGGTAGGATGACATTACAGAGTTCCGGGTATGATTTTTCATTTCTATAGATCATTAATAATTGTTTATCTGAAATCATCTGTAGGAAATATCACCCCTTTAACTCATCACTGCATTGCTGATCTTGGTGAAGTATTTTTTTAATGAAAGATACCTTTTTATTCATACGATGTTTGTTTTGTATTGTCTAAATATAAGTAAAGATCATTTATTTTAAATGAATATGTCTTTACTTGCACTATTTATTCTAAAAGGTTTTCACTTATTTATATAAACAGGATAGCACCAAGTCTAAATTTTTAATAAGTTAAGATTATTTTTAAAAATTTAATATTTAAATTCAGAATACTACATTTTTAAAGATTTAATATTCAGAATACTACATCCGTAATATTATTACGGATTAATATTAAGAATATTATACATATGATACTTTGCATTTTGGTTATTATTACCATTACATTTTGTTTATTCCTCTCTCTTACACTATCTCATAGATTTACATTTCTAATTTTATATATTGGTCTGCATTAATAGTGGTCGATTTTCAATTAAGCATAACGCGTTTAATTATAAAAATATTGCAGTTTATATATATCAATATGCAGTTTAATAATATTATCTGTCTCCTCAAAAGCGGAAATTTTCTAATTTACCAGTTTTGCATACGAGGGTCATAAAAAATTTAAAACTTGTAAATTTGTTTGAAAATTAATAGAATCAATATTTCTTTTTTTTCTTATCTTTTTTTTTTTTTTTTTTTTTTTTTTTCTTTTTTTTTTTTTTTTTTGCAATTTACATTGCCGAATACCATCAACAGATAAACAATTGAAGCATGTTTCAATCTTTCAGGAGCATCCTGCATAGCAATAAATATTTATCATAATATGTATTATGATTTACATCCAATACTTATTACGATTTACCGACGGCTGAGAGGTTCTGCTCTTAAAGTTTGTAGACGGAAGGTGTTGGTTTCTAATCCATATCACGATCGTCGGCCGAACCGTTCAGAGTTTTCCGTATTTTTCTCCGAACCTTGCACAAATACGTGTTAGGTTCCCTTAGAAAGACTTCCAGGAAAGACGATCCCCGTGAAGATAATCGTCCGTAACAAAACACAGACACTGATATTTATTTTCAAAATATCATGTTTCATATTTTTCATTTTTTTTCCATATACATATGGAGAAAGTAATGGAATCATGAAAATATTCTATTTTCATTTTTAAAAGAATTCATGCGTTTTGGGATGTTCTAAATACGATTTGATCATTTTTGAAATATATCTCTGTCTGGATATGTGACACATACTTTGTGGCCGTTCTGTTTTAGGAACTAATGCACGGCATTTGATCAAACTGCATGTTATATTAGGGTTCGACATGAACATGTGATGATTAGATTTTGGTGCATATAGCCCAACTGGTAGCACTTCTATCCTACTTTTTTTTTTTTACGATTTTTGTGATAGCTACATCTAGACATTAACTGAATGGAATTGCACCAAATTTTATATGCATGGTATTTTTATCGATGGTGATTCAATTATGCTTTGATCACTGAACAGAAGGCGCTGCTATCCTATACTTGGAGAAAGTTTTCATAATCGGGTCTACAGCCAAAAGAAGGTATCCACCTGGGGGGGGGGATGAAAGTTTGGATCTACAAAAAATAGTTTTGTTGAGAACTGTCAAGGAATTCATAGCCTAGTGCAGGGAACGGCCGGTACCTGGAAAATCTAAACCGCTGCACAATGTAGCTATGAATGAGACGCAAGGTGTCAGGTTGTAAAAACCGAAAAAGGCCCAATAATCAAATATTTTTTTAATAGTTTTTTGAATAACTTAACAATTTTGCGCATACCACAGCTTTTACGTTAAGGTATTCTCGCATTTTAAATTTTCTTTGCCCGAAAATGCGCATATTTCACAAAAATTCATTACATCATTTTTATCTGAATGAATTGGAACTTTCAGACTGTGACACATGAAAATTGCATGTTATAAGTGATAAAGAATTAGACATTTTTATTTTCATTTAACCCTACTACATCTTGGAGAATAGTTATCTGTTTCCTAATGATCACCTTTCTATGACTCGTATCCCGAAAATTGGCTTAAAATGCCAAACATGGCAATATTTTCTGAAAGATACCCTGCCTTTACCAGAAATTCAGAAACACTGTTTGGTTTCTTGGTATTTACATTAGATTAGCAAATGTTATGCTTTTATGAATGAAAATGCATCTATAAATATATCAGAAAGTAATATCTTTCATTTATGAATATTTAGTCTATATCTCATTTATACTGATTATTAGTTTCAATAAATCTCTGAGACTCTAAGATTTTGTAGACGCTGTAAAAATGAGTTGAATTTTTAATTATTTTATTGCTGCTAAATTTACTAACAATGTAGGTGAATTAAGAAAAAACAAATGGGCAGAAAAATAAATACATTGTTTTGAAAATTCAGTAAAATCTGTAAATACCAGAAGACTCTGGAATGTGATGTTTTTTGTCTGAGTGCAACGAAGACTCATACACAGCGCAGTTTTACTTTGCCCCATATATAGCTACGATGGATATTAAAACCTTTCGTCAAGCATAACTCAAAAAATATTTAACGGATTTCGTTCAAATTTTTACAGCAGGTACCTATAAAGGTGACAATGTCGTCTATTTATTACCAAGAATAAGTGTCAAACCGTTTGGAAGTTATATTAAAAAAATAGATAAAAAAGCACAATTAAAGTACATACGTCACTAACTTTTGTGCGTACGTCATTTTCACCGGCGGGAGAATTTCGTAGACAATCGGAATTGAAAAGTTCATGGAATACATGGAGCAAAAAAATATGCAAGCACTAATATTCAGCACAATAAAATATATTTCAATTTAATAAAAATGGAAAGTTAATCTGGAATTTTTTCTGTTTGAAAAGTATTAGAGATTAGTAAGAGTAGTATTAGTATTAGAGATTTGGCGTTAGCAGCTTTTTTATTTCGCGTGTGTATGTTAGGAACAATTCTTTGATGTTTAAATAAAAGGTTTCGATTTGTGTAATTATTTCTTATTTTCCTTTCCTTTTTAGTATTTTAAATGGAACTAGTGAAAGGCGTGTCTTTTAAATTAAATGAGTGAAAGACGTGTATTTTTAATGTATGTATTTCAAATGAAATCAGTGAAAGATTTATGTTTAAATGAAATGAATGCAATATGAAGATGTTATGAGAAAAATATTTGGCGATTTATCAACTGCGCCAAGTTAACATAAAAGTACCAATACATATGTGGGTAATTCTCTATTATCCCGTCGACCACTTTTCATAACAAAAAACTATCGCCAAATAAACGGGAGAACGTTGTCATTGAAATATCAAAATACATAAATAAATAAAATATAAGAATTTAAGGACACAATTGTTATTTTAATGAATGAAATAACTAATAAATCAGTAAAACATAATGAAAAATACACGCAAATGTCGCGTTAAAAACCACTTGATGACGTAACAAACACGTATAATGCTTCTGATATCAAGTAAATGGGACTGCATTTTTGGCGTTTATTCTAACAGTTTGGCGATAGTTTTTTGTTATGAAAAGTGGTCGACGGGATAATAGAGCAGTACCTCTATGTGAAATGAAACAAGGCACAGATGTCATATACGCAGCACGTTGGCACGATTTTTCCCTGCACCAGCTTGGGGAAAACTTTGTTTTTGAATATTAGTTACAAATAGTGTGACAAATAGTACACGGGATTTTTTATTTCAATATAAAAATAAAATAACGTAATAAATGAAACAGCTTCTATTATTTTAAAAAAGGAAATAAAAATAAATAAATAATAGTTTGATATAAATAAAGGCGCGGATGTCATATACGCACCACATTGGCACGATTGCAACAAAATGGCAATTTTATGCCTCACATGGTAACCCGGTTATTTTGTTTCAATTGTTGTTTATTAACTTTTACTTTTTATTTTAATTCTATAAATGGTTTTTATTATATATATCAATATTTATTTATATCAAACTATCATTTATTTATTTTTATTTCCCATTTTTGAATAATAGGAGCTATTTCATTTATTACGTTATTTTATTTTTATATTGAAATAAAAAATTACATGCTATTATTGTATGGTATTTGTAACTAATAATCAAAAACAAAGTTTTCATCAAATTGGCGGGGGAAAAATCGCGCCAATCTGGTGCGTATATGACATCTGTGCCTAAATTAATATTGATATACATATAAAAATAATCTATAGAATTAAAATAAAAAATTAAACAAACACAACAAACAGTTTTCGCCAAAGGGGCAGGGAAAAATCGCGCCAACGTGGTGAGTATATGGCATCTGTGCCGGGATTTTTACCCTTTTATCTGTGCTTTCGGAAATATAAAAAAATTAAAAAATTCTTACATTAGGTGTATAATGTTTTGCATTTTTATACGGACCACTTCTACATTTTAAGATTTTAAATGCTATTTATATCAGATATTTCTTTCTTGAGATTCCCACAAGTTTTTTCCGGTAATTTTTTTAGTTCGCTTATTAATTGTTTACAATTTGCCCCCCTGGCAATAACAATTATTTATCACAAAAAATGGATACTTCTCTATTATCCCGTCGACCACTTTTCATAACAAAAAACTATCGCCAAACTGTAACGCTAAATAAATGGGAGAACGTTGCCATTGAAATATCAAAATAAATAAAATATAAGAATTTAAGGACACAATTGTTACTTTAATGAATGAAATAACTAATAAATCAGTAAAACATAATGAAAAATACACGCAAATGTCGAATTAAAAACCACTTGATGGCATAACAAATACGTATAATGCTTCTAGCATCAAGTAAATGGGACTGTATTTTTGACGTTTAATCTTAGTTTGGCGATAGTTTTTTGTTATGAAAAGTGATCGACGGGATAATAGAGAAATACCCAAAAATTGCTTATTTTTGTTAAATTTGTTTGTTATGTATTTTCATTTCTTATTAAAATATCGAAAATGGCAATAAAAGTTTATTTTAGCACCGTACTTAATTTTTTAAAATGGCTCAAAAACATGATTTAATAAACGTATATTTGTAAATATTTTAAAAAACAAGTTTCTCCGCTCTATAGAAAAATTTGTAAGATTCTACAACTGCCTTTGGCACCAACCAGTACATGATACGGAACTTTTCCCTATTCAGATACACAGAAGAGGTTGGTCACAAACAAGAGTAATGCTAGCAACAATATTGTTTTAACTCTATAAGAGTTAGAAACAATAATGATATTAAATTCCCCGATTAGCTTAGGGCCCGATGATTACGGAACTTTCTCCTAGAAAAAAAAAAAAACTGTAGAAGTCTTTTACATTTGTTTCGAATGAAGCTCGATCAACAAACTATTAATTGATAATACAAACAACACTAATATTAACATGGGGGCAAAAGTTTGAATTTAAGTGTATATATTTGGAACCCTCCCAACCCCCCAACCACCCACCAAAAAAAGAAAAAGAAAGTTACAGAAATGAATTTAAAATGGCGTGAAGCCACCCCTTCTGACATAAGAAATTGGCTGCGAACCCGATTACGAAACTTTCACTTAACTTAATAACATGTATCTAATAGCCCTGAGGACAATTCCCCTTCCCAGTTATACGGACCTTGGGGCTTTTTTAAAATGCTTGACGCAGTTCGGGTTGAAGAAGTTGAGATTTACTGTCAAATGACATAAACTACTATGAAAATAAAACTGGTGAATTATTATGCTGGTTTATGTATGTATTTAAAAAAAATTGCATCTGATTACACTCTTTAGATAAATTACTCCTGTTTGCATTTAATAACAGATAAACGGCTTTCGTTTACTAAATTGTTTAAATATTGGGAAGAGTTGGCGAGAGATAGATAGACGTGTAAACAAACGGGTAGACAGACGGGTAGAGAGACGGATAGCGACAGAGATAAGCTAACGGGTAGCGAAACGAATAGACAGACGGGTAGCGAGGCAGGTGCAAAAAAGGGTTGACAGAGGGGTAGTGAGATGGGTAGGGAGACGGGTAGCGTGGTGGATAAAGAGACGAGTACAGAGACGACTTGACAGACGGGTAGAGAGAGGGTTATATAGACAGACAGACATGTTGATAGACGAGTAGTGTAACGGGAAGCGAGACAGGTAGAGACACGATTAAAGAGTCGGGTAGAAAGACAGACGGATACTGAGACGGGTATACAGAAGAGTAGAGAGACAGTAGACAGATGGGTTCGGAGAGAGACACAGCTAAGACATACGAGTAGTTAGACTGGTAGACACGTTTGTAGCAAAGCATGTTATCAATATGGTTTGAAGTATACGAGTTTCTATAAATAGTTATACAAATAAACAAAGGAAATTTTTTTAATTCAAATATTAAATATTTGATTTAATATTTCAATATTTAATATTTTATTTTTTAATATTTTATTTAGATATTTGTCACAAAGAAAATGTTGCAAAAATTAAATTAAATTTGCGTTAAACTACGCTTGCTAAAATACGCTATTGGCTGCAAATCTGATTATGTGACTTTAAAAATATCGTTTTAAAAGATCCGGCGGTTTTTTTTTTTAAAGTTCTGAGCAATTCCCGCTTAAGAAAATGAGATTATTTGCCAAATTTTATAAAAAAAATGCATATGAAAACATAACAGTATATGAATTTATATATGATATTTTGTAATTATATCATTTAATTTGCTATTTTTCATATGTTGTATCTTTATCTATCTCTTGTCTATCATATGCTGTATATTCACTTAGATTCTTGTTGATATCTTCTTTATATCGTAATTGTTAACTTTATGTTCTCAGCAATATCACTCAGACTAATCCCTTTGAGGGAAGTCCTAGTTTACTATTTGGAGGTGTGATTTATTCAGAGGGAAAATCTTACAAATAGTAAATATATATGTTGTAAATTGAAAAAGTGTTCGCTAATTAGAGTTGAACTCTAATAGGAAGTGTCTATTATGGAGGTTTTACTGTATTATATTTTGTGTTCTATTGGTGAAAAGGCGACAGCGGAAATTTAAGGAGGTGGGGGGCGGAAGGGACTTAAATGATTTTTAAACCAAAGTCTGCAGAGGTTCCTGTATACAAATGAAGCATCTATTAGAAAATGCTGTCGTCAAAGTTTGTCTGAAGCGATTTTCAGACTTGACAATCATGAAAAGGTGTTCAACAGGCAGCATTTAGCAATTGTCTCTGTTCAAAGACGTGTCGCATTTATAAAAAAATAAAGAAAAAAAGTAAAGTAAAGTTATTTGGCTCTTTATGAATAGATTTTCGTTATATCGTTTTTGTCAAGAGACAGAAAAAAAAGAGCTGTATATGACCAAAAGCTTTCAAAAATTAATAAAGATAATTTGTTTTAATTAATCACTTAAATGTTTTTTCTTGCCTACAAAAGGTAAATTTACAGACATATACTAATTTTCTCAATAAATTTACAACATTGAATTACATTTACTTACTGTTATATATTCATTCGCGTTTAAAAAATGTTGTTAATGTAAAGACATTTATTGCTTATTAATCAAGGAAAGGTAGAAAAAAGAACGACTTATCCGAGTGAGCGATGTAATGATGTTAATTGTACTTTGATCGGAATACATGAAAATATTCAGGCAATAAAAATATACGTGAAAAAAAAGAATGTATATGTGGTAAACTCCCCTCCTCCTTGTTGAAAATGGTAAAGTATCTCTGTCGCTGTAAAAATCAATGTATAAATTAGTATTTTCTTTAGACAGAAAATAATTAGAATTAAAATAAATCCCATAAATTATGCAGCTTGTTTTTTATTTGATGCAGTGTTATGAAATAAGAACGACGTTTTAATGTTTTCATAATGCTGCAAGGTAATGAATTCCATCAAATTGAAGAATGACTTGGATATATCTAAATCCCAGATAATAATCTGTTTAGTCAACTGAATTTGCTCAGCTCAGCTCAGACCGGGAGCGTCACGTGACAACTCTAAATCGGAGAAGCACGGTAGCCCGTCTTTTTCGTTAGCCCCGCTTTAAATGCTCTATTTCTGAATTGCGTATAAGAAACATCCTTATAATTACAAAATTGATAATCCTATTAACTAACGATTTACTGCGTCAGATTAAGCGTCTCATTTCCAATTAAAATATATATTTGAATTGAAATTTCAATGAAATGCAAGAGTCATGAAAAATCGCAAAGTGTGGAAAATATGATTACAAATATCTCGGCAACTAATTATCCGATAAACTTCATTCTTTATGCATTTTTTTTTTTTATTGTCTTTTATATTCACCCCTTAAAATAAACAATTTAGAAAATTTTTATATACCTTTTATCAGAACGAATATTTCGAGAGTCCGAAAAAAATATTTCCAGATAATCAATCTTACTGAAATTCAAAATGCTTCTTCCCATTATTACATACTAAATACATACCAGATTTCAAGTCGCTATCTCAATTTATTCGGGAGATAGAGCGTTTACAGACACACATACACACAGACAGATGGACGGCAATTTTTTCTTTTTGTAAAAAAGATGTATCCCCAGTGTCTGAAAAGTGTAAATCCGTCAAAACAATTTTTTCGATTTTCAAAACGATTACAAGACTTACCCTATACTATGTATGATGGGTAAGTAATACCCTATTCTACGTATGATAGGTAAGTAAAATGACTGTTATTCATGTTTAATTAGAGGATTTGTGTTTTAAGAGAAATGTTTTTAGACAGCCAGCGATTATTCCATTAAGTAATTTAAAATAGGGGTTTACACTCCTATTTTAAAAGTACCATAAATTGTGGTTAATCGGATCCACACTGTAAAATAAAGGATACATATTTGTAAATCTAGGAAAATATAATATACCCACGAAAAAAATGTGTAATGACCTCTTACTTCTGGATCATACCGTATGTTATATAAGATTATATCGAATTAAAGTATTTGGTTACATGGTCTCTCCTTTATTCGTTGAAAATTATTTCATTTTATTTCCAGACATCATAGTGTGTATGTTGTGCAAATTTATTTGTATAATTTTTTTTTATATTTGTAAAACGTTTTCAAACCGTTTTATACTAAATAAAATTTAATTCACCATACAATGTAAAAAGATATAAATATTTCTTATCAAAGATAATTCAGTATAATCACATACGAAAATATACAATAACCCCTACCGAAGTTCCCACGATTCGGAAAAAATATTTTGTATTTTTATAAACCTCAGAAACTAATATATTTTTGAGGTTTAAAGAATAATTTATTAAACGAAAGTTTCTTCTACAATCCCTGATTTTCGGAAATATTTCCGATTTGTTTTTACAAATCATTAATCAGTTTTCTTATCGTGGAATATAGTTTTTCCGGATGCTATAAATTCTCAAGTAAACATTTTCATGTTCAATAAACTTGTTTCATAGACAAACATGAGAAATTTACAGAATTAATATTAACATTTAAATTAATGTTACTTTACTATTTTTGAAAGTATAAATTCAGTTACGCAGCTGAAAATGATTAATTAAGAAATTATAACATCCGGAAAAACGGGTATTCCGGATTAAGAAAATTGTATAATAAACTATTAGATTTATTCAGAAACGTTTCAGAAAAAACCGTGACAACAAAAGACAATTTGTTTTTTATAAATGCTTCTTTAAATCTCAAAAATGTATTAATTTCTGAGTAATGATAAAGCACACTTTTGTGAATCTTATGAGGTCATTGTATATTGTCGTTCATTTGTAACATTTTCGTAGATTGAGAAGAATTTTTCTTTATTTTTACAATGCAGGAGATGGCAACTTTGACCCCCCTCCCCTACCTCTCCATAAAAAAGTTTCAATCAGTCCTTGATGTACCATGTTATGTTTTATTGTCGTCACATGTAGATTATTGGTGAATCAATTGAATACTCTATACACAGTGGTTCTAAGAAAAAATTAACAAACCTTTTAGTTTGGATATAAATAATCCCAATTTACCCAAAGTATAAAAAATAATTAACAATTTACTTTATATGCGTCATTCTCCTAGAAGCAGACGAAATGATGTATCAGAATGATTAACAAAAAATTATTTGTAATTAAAAATATGTTATAATTTAAACGTGTTTTGGTATAAATGTACAATGCAAGCAAAAAATTAAATGATAAAGTTAGTTAATTTTCATACAAATAATATGGTGATAAAGAATGACAAATCGTATTCGTGGGATGTCACAGAACACGTTTGCACTACACTCTAAAAACGGCATTTTCAAAACTGAGCAAAAAATATTCAAATCTGAGTATGTCCCTTAGTCAAAATGGCTCCGAATCAAAATTACTCAAGTTTGAAACATGTATATACTCATTTCTGAGAACATGCACACACTCAAGATTAAAACACCATGTGCTCATATTTGTGAATGTCCATGTTTCAAAAATGAGTATGAACTGACTTCTATGTGCTCATCTTTGAGTATGTCCACGTTTCAAAATGAGTATAAACTGACCCTAATCATTTTTGAGTATGTCTATGTTTCAAAATTTTGTATGAACTGATCTCTATGTACTCAGTTTTGAGTATGTCTATGTTCCAATATTCTGAGTATTTCCGGTATTTCAAAATTGAAAGCATTGTGTCATCATATTTGAAACAAAAGTTTCATAAGAAAATGGAAACATCGATTTACTGAGATTTGAAAGTGACACTTTTTCAGTGTCATTTCTGAGTCTGTAATGCTGATTTAAAGTTTGGTTTCAATATTTATTTTTAATTCAATGCATTTTAAAATTAAACGCGACTTCAATTTAAACAAGCAATTATGTTGATTTTAAATTTATATCATAAATAAATGATTTTAAATGAAGTTAAATCATAACCGCGTACAGGAACGTAATATCTACAAAATATTCGAAAAGATGACAGCAAAATCATAAATAACTTTTTCCGTGTCCAGAAGTTGCCGTTAATCATTTTAAATATAACTATAAGTTTTAAAAGTTATCTCTGTAAAATATTTAATCATTTTGATAACTAAAATGCTATATACAAATAAAAACTGCTGTTATATCCCTGTTGTTAAAAAATAAAAAAATAAAAAAATAAAATAACAATGTTCGCGATTATCACGAAATGTACAGAATTTAATGATATTGAGAAATCAGAAACTGGTTCACAATAAAATTAAATGCAGATACACGAGGTCGTTTTATAAATATATTTAAATATGTAATATTTTAATGGCAGCATTGTTATCAGGGTGCTTAAATAGATAAGGAGATTCTTGGACTGGAAGCTTCGTAATACGTGATGTCACTGTAATGTTAAATGCAGAAAATATATTAAGAAATCGTGCTAGCTATTGTTTATCCATTTGTATACCATAATGTTTTATCATATCATTCAAATAAAAGATCATTTTCTGTTATTTACATTCTTAAAAAAAATGGAAATTAATTGTACTTTATATTTTATAAATAAATTACTGTACACTAAAGCTACAACATTTTTGATGCCATACCATACTTTGATTATAATATATTATATAATTTTACATATTTTTTAACTTTAAAATCAGACGATCATATACTGAAATACAACATGTCAGAGAATTACTTTTACATTTTACATTATCACATTATTAAACATTTTTAAGAGACTAACCTTCTCTGACGACCAGATTGGTTCCCCTTAAATTTACACTATTACTTTCAACATATGACTTTTATTCTTAGTTTTATTTAACTGCTCAATCTTTTGCTAAATTGTAACTTACCAATAGGGGGAGAAAGAACAACTTGTTGTCATCATCGAATCATTTCGTGTATATTTTATACTTGTGTACTTCATCTTATTATCACAGATCTTGATAAATACGGCTTAACTTTCTTATTTCGGCCATTATGCTATAAACTATTACACATTTCCAACTATTTTATTTAGTAATAATCAAATTTTAATTTTAATTGCTTAATAGGCGTTTAGCCAACATAGTGAAAAAGTACCCAAGCCGGGACTCGAACCCGGGTCATCAGTATAGCGCATTGACGTTCTAAAAACTGAACCACTTGGGAACGATACTCAGCTTGGAACTTTCTCCACCATAACATGCCATAACTGAGTATCGTTCCATATAGTTGTATACCATAACTGAGTATCATCCCCAAGTGGTTCAGGTAGTAGAACTTCAATGCGCTATACTGATGACCCGGGTTCTAGTCCCGGCTTGGGTACTTTTTCACTATGTTGGCTATACGCCTATTAAGCAATTAAAATTTGATTATTATAAAATGCAAGGCGTTTGAAATTTTCAATGAAAAAAAAAATCCAAAGTATTAAAAATATGAATTTATTCAATTATCGATGCTGGATTTTCTTTGGTTTTCGTGGTTGCCCCAGGGTTGGTGGTTCACGTAAATATTACATCTTGTGCTACGTTTGTAGCCTTGCCAACATGTTATTGTGAGAAAGTTCCAGGCTGAGTATCGTTCCCAAGTGGTTCCGTTGGTAGAACGTCAATGAGCTATACTGATGACCAGGTTCGAGTCCCGGCTTGGGTACTTTTTCACTATGTTGGCTATACGCCTATTAAGCAATTAAAATTTGATTATTATAAAATGCAAGGCGTGTGAAATTTTCAATGAAAAAAAATCCAAAGTAGTAAAAATATGAATTTATTTTATTTAGATCAATTCTTTTAAACTAATAAGGTATACTTTCGTTAATGGATCCGCTGTCAAGTGGTTCATTTTACCAAACCTCATATGGAACGATTAAGTTGTTTTAGTGACAGTTTTTTAACAGTATCCATATTTACATAAATGAATGCTAGCATCTTTCATGTTTAACACGAGCCTGCTGAGTGAAATATTTAACCCTAGATTAGTTCATCGATTTCCGCAAACACATAAACTTTCAGTTAACTCTGCAATAACTGACTGCGGAAGCAAAAATATGAGGGGTTGTATCAAATATAGTACGTGCAATATTGTGTACGCTATCTTGGCACTAATCAACATATATTTGATACAACCCCTCATCATTTTGCTTCTTTTTGGGAACAACGGATTTCGAGCTTATTCTATCGACGATAATTTTCAGAATTTTCAAGCTATGGTTTTGAGAATTTCACAAAAGTTGCTCTATATACTTAGCTAATACATTATGCATATTATATTTTGATTGCATTCGCGCATGCGCAGTGAAACATTTTTAGTGAACCTGATCATTTTTCATCCAATTTTTATTATTTTTTAATTCCGATTGCAGAGTATTATGTACAATGCTGTTTGTCATATTTTCTGAAAATAACTTTTTTATATATTAAGAACTCAGCAAATTATAAGCAAAAAACTAGGCGAAATTTGGGACTGTTTTTATAAAAACCTTAATTTCTCTACGAGTATACATGCTATCCTCATAAAAATGAACACACTATATTATAATAAGCCACTTATTAATAATCTCGAGTTTGAACGCCTTTGCTACATTAGTTTTTACAGGGTTATCCAAAAGATATTCGTTCCTTTTCAATTTGTTGACAGTTCCCTGTGGGGTTTCGCGGAAATATATAACCTATGCTATACCTATGCAGTTTCTATTTAATTCCTCATGTATTTTTCTAGATAGTTAACAAAACGCTTAAAATCGTTCAAAACGTTTAAAATCGCAAGTGACCAGTCACCTTTGGCAATATAGTGTATTTTCTAGGTGCCATTTAATGATAGTTCATTTTAAAGCATATTGCTGACGAAATCATCCCCTTTTGACACTTACTCTTTGCAAGCAATGTGATTAAAATTAGCAGAAATTTTCATAGATGCAGTCCTGTATCTATTTTTTTTTTATTTGCTGCTCTTTCTTGATACTGTTCACTTAATATAAATTATAAAAATGTTCTGAAGATCTGTTTTAAAATTTGATAACATTCGGCAGTAAACAGATCAAAATTAACACCGTAGTACTCCGGTTAGCGTTTGTTAAAATAATATTGTTCCAATATGCCAACATCAAATAACGCAGATTTCTGCGACAGGTCCGTTAGAATAATTATATAGATTGTTGCTATCATCTTTCCTTTTTGACGCTAATCTTGGCTGTGGACCCGATTACGGAAGATTTACTAGCCATTTTTCGTATTCAAAAATAAACTATTAGGTTAATCTTCCAAAATCGGACTGCACACCAAACGGCGTAATTCCGCTCGTATGTCAATGCAAATTAAAATGAAATTCAACTACATTTTTGACATTATCGCTGAAGTTTGAACCAGTCCTTAGTGTGAAATTCGATTAAGAATTGACAACGCCTATCAGATAGTTTTATTATTACCCCCCTTTCTTCATATTGTTTATAATTTTAGATAAAATTTAAAGTTCTTTTTTAAGCATTTTTGAAAATATTCGGACGATAAATGATTACATTTGATTACAAGCTGAAAGGAAACCGGCCACAATCAACACGGAAGTAGTCTGCATCTCACTTGTTTACATACAATTGTTACAATTCTCCAACGCACAAATAACACTAAATTGGGTGCCATATAATTTACTGTCATATATCTATAATTTTTTGATATTAACTTTTTCTTGCTCGTACTTTAACAATAGCTGAATTTTGGTGTATTTAGCCGCTTCATGTATAGTATATACATACTTTAATAACAAAATAAGGGTTAATGTTGCCTTTAGGGCAACATTTATAATCATGTTACCTAGAAATATATTCTAAAGAGGCTAATCTGAGTACTACCTTTAGTTTTAACGTGCCATTTAATAATGGGAATTCCATAAAGTGAAGAAAAAATCACAACATGCACCATTTATTTGTAAATAAATTTAATGTATTAATGGGAATTTAAATAAAAAGATATTTCTACTTTTTATCTTTGGGAAATATAATATCAAAGTCAAGCCATCTTTTTCGAAATCTTCTAAAAGTTTATGTTAGTATTATGAACATGAGACTGCTCGCAGCTGTGCAGTAATAAGAAAGAAAAACAGTCAAAATTGTTTCTCTTACATAAGTTCTTTAATGTTAATCTAAATATTTCCGCTTTACGAAACAAGAAAATACTTTGATAACATGAACGTGTTTGCTTTTAAAGCATATTGTTTTCGTACTATGTCTTTGTGAATAGAAACACCTGTGATTCGAAATAATAAAAAAAAAGTTGAAGAACTAATTCAAGATATAAATAGTTGTCATTTTGTACAGAAATTATTTCAAGATTTTTACTGTTAATATATTTGAATAGTAAAACAAGTTAACTATAAAGTTTATATGATATATTGGAATATTTTTCTTTACTTTAATTATGTTTCTTTGAAATAATATTTATAACAAATTCATGTTAACCGAATAAATAGTGTTTAATAAAATGAAAATTAATTAAATTCTGACATGAAAATTATTTTAATGCATTTTGGATAATTATAAATTATAAATTTTTAATTTGTTTCATCGTATAACATGCTTTTTGCCATCTGAATATTTGCTGATCATTCTAATCTGATACTTCTGTAACATCTTTAACATTTTTCATTTTCTAAATATGTTATAACACTAAATGAAACGAGTTAAAAAAATTTGCCTCTGGGGATGGATGCCCCTGATGACTGATGTCCCTGATGATGGGGTTTGCCTTTGCTGATGGGGTTCCCCCCTGAAATGAATTAAATTCTGATATGAAAATTATTTTAATGCATTTTGGATTATTAAATTTATAATTCTTTTCACCGTATAAAATGAGGTAGAAAAAATTAACATTTTTTTGCCATCTGATTATTTGCTGAATATTCTAATCTGCTACTTCTGTGACGCCTTTAACATTTTTTGTTTTCTAAATATGTTATAGCACTGAATAAACCGAGCTAAATAATTCTCCACTGAGATGAAAAAAAATCTTATAAAACTAAAGAATAAGATAAGTAAATTATTAAATGACTTTGTTTAAATGTTTCAATTAATGTGAAAACAAAACAATTTTTTTCAGCTGAATAAATGACAAAGAAACGAATTGCAAAAAATAAAAATTAATTCCTCAAAATGGATATATTAATGTTAAAATTAAATGTTTCATAAAATATAATTGATAAAAACACATAATATGTGACATAATTATAGGATATCCAGTAACGTTTGTACAGGGGAATTTTAATATTTTTATTTTAGCCTATAGAGAGAAAAGTGCACGTTTAAACACTCAGAAAAAGGAATTGATTAAAACTACAAAACATTTTTGTTGAGTACATTTTGGTTGTTTTAGCAAAATTGGAGTAAAATTGAACCATTTTACTTCAATGAACATAACATTTTGGCTGACGATACAAATTTTTTTTTGGAATTGCAAAAAAAAAAAAAAAAGTTTTTAACAAAAAAATTTTTTTTGTTGATTCAAACAAAATTTCCATTGACCTATATTTAAACAAAATTTTTGTTTAAATATGGGTCAATAAAAATTTTGTTTGAATCAACAAATATTTTTTTTTTTTTTTTTTTTTTTTTTTTGCAATTCCAAAAAAAATTTTTGTATCGTCAGCAAAAATGTTTTGTTAATTAAAATATTTTACTCCAATTGTACCCCAATTTTGCTAAAACAACAAAATGTACTCAAAAATATGTTTTGTAGTTTTAATCAGTTTCTTTTTCTGAGTGAACTGTCAAAATATTTTTTTCACTTATTTTTTATTTTCAAATTAATAAAATATTTTTAGCAGGAATTTTATAGGTAGAGGTTTATAGTTTCTTTAATTAAAAACAATATTTTCTTATAATGATTTGGTCAATTATTTTTTCGTTTTTTACATAGAAAATATTATATTTAGGTTTATACAATATAATACAGAATTATAATTAAATTATCTTTATTATGGATTATTTTTTACACTGTTCAGTTCATAAAATTCTTTAAAATTCTATAGAATCTCTTTTCAAAGATTGTTATTATCAGTAAATATACAAATAATGTAATGAAGTATTTATTCATTACAATTAAATTATGTATCCATCCGATAATATAATCTGAAATTTCATTCATCTCATAAAATTCAAGTAATTATAATTTGTTATTATTTGCAAAGTCAGTTATTTGATTTCTGCGTAAAGCAAAAATCTACAAAACAATTGCCGTTCTTATTGTATCATTTAAAAGTTTAGAAAATTAATTTATTTTTTTTTAAATGCGCATTATTCTTATGAAACTTATAGGTATTCGCAGAAAGTAATTCTATGTAGGTAATTCTCACATAAAAAATATTGTATTTAGGTTTATACAATGTGATACAGAAATATGATTAAAATACCTTTAGTGTTGTTATATCATTTATAATTTTCAGTGGTTAATATCTTTTAAAATTTAATGTAACCACATTTCAAATATTACCATTATCAGTAAATATCCAAAAATATAATGATGGATTTAGTCATTGCAGTGAAATCCCTCCAAAAATGTAATCTTAAGTATCTCCCGTCTGATTAATCTGGGATTATAATTTTTTTTTTTTTTTTTTTTTTTACTTTTGAAATTTCATTTGTTGATTTTCTGACTTAAGCAAATACAGGGTGTTTCACAAAGGACCCCTAACTTTAAAAATCAATAACCCGGAAACGGTGGTAGATAGAAACATGAAACCAGTGATATGTTTATTAAAAACATCGTAAGAATCTTATACATAAATCTCAAAATTTAGTTACAAATAGCGCAGATAGATGGCGTTGCGATAAATAGGCGTTTTGAAGATTCGCGTTTGAAAACTTCTTGTGGCAGTAGGACTCTGATTTAATCGGTGGTTCTCCAAGACAATAAACAGACGTTCCTCCATGATATACATCACTTTCCGAATTATTTTCTCTATACGCTAATAGCGGTCAGATTTCAATGGCGAAATCTTCGACGGTTAGTCTTTCTATGCTTCTGAACTCTCTTTAGAAGGATTCTTAGCACTCTCAGTGCCATCTATCAGTGCTATTTTAAACTAAATTTTGAGATTTATGTATAAGATTCTTACGATTTTTTTAATAAACATACCACTGGTTTCATGTTTCTATCTATCACCGTTCCCGTGTTATTGATTTTTAAAGTTAGGGGTCCTTTGTGAAACACCCTGTATATACAGATTAAGTAGCTTTCTTGCTGAATTATTTGAAAGCTTACAAAATTAATACTTCATTTAAAAAAAATAATTTTTAAGCAAACTTTTATGAATACTCAGAAAGGAATTCTATATGTACAAAACGAAATTCAAAACATAAAATGAAGTACAATAAAAGCACATTGTATTTAATATTGGTAAAACTAAATTACAAAATACTATATTAATGGCAGTAATGCTTCACTAAACATTGAACATTTTACAACACAAGGTTTTATTATATGTTTTTAATTATGTTTTATTATTTTTATATTCTGTATTAATAAAATTCACAATTTAATGTCTTAGGAAACAAGATGTACGGTTTAACTAATATCATATGATACATATGACACACTTTAAAAGAATTTAGAACATCGACAAACTAATTTTATATTGACGATATCTAACGACAGATCATTGTTACGTTACGGAAGCTGTTTCAATAAAATTCCATGAAAGAGTTTTATAAACTTTTCATCTCTTTGCACCTTTGAAACTGAAATATATCTTTAAATTTATCCAACAAAGCATCAGAATATATTTAAAATGGATTAAATGAGAACTAATCATTATACACTAGCTTACCTTATTACGCATTTTACAAAGTTTTCGGCTTTTTAAATTATCGAAAATGTTTGACAGGATGAATGTATCTCTTATTGTAAATTTAAGAAACTTTAAAAGTATAATTTCTAGATAAAACTGAAGTAGAATCATTGATTTAGTTTTATAAGGTGATACACAGTCGATGAATTGCTAAACAACTTGAACTGTTAAATCATGGATGTTATAATATATTTAAACAGACAGTTATTATGTTGCCACAGAGAGTAGTTATGAAGAATTAATTAATCATAGATATTATATTAAAATTGATGTTGTATTGTAATTTTTTTTTTGTTATTTCTGTGACATTTATAAAACTAGTAAATATTGGAATTTAAAAAAAAAACTTTAAAACAGAGACTGCCTATAACGAAATCGTTTCTTCGCTAAAACTTTATGGTTCCTATTTGTTGGAATACCATGCAAATACACTCTGAAAACGACATTTTCAAAACTGAGCAAAAAATACTCAAATCTGAGTATGTCGCATAGTCAAACTGGCTCCGAATCAAAATTACTCAAGTTTGAAACATGTATATACTCATTTATGAAACAATGCACACACTCAAGAATAAAACATCATATGCTCCTATTTGAGTATGTCCATGTTTCAAAAATGAGTATGAACTGACTTCCATGTGCTCATTTCTGAGTATTTCCGTGTTTCAAAAATGAGTTTGAACTCATTCTAATCATTTTTGAGTATGTCCAAATTTCAAAAATGAGTATGAACTGACCTCTATGTGCTCAGTTTTGTGAATGCCCATGATTGAATATTCTGAGTATTTCTGGTATTTCAGAATTGAAAGCATTAGGTCGTCCTATTTGAAACAAAAAGTTTCATAACAAAATGAAAACATCGATTTTTTTTCATATTTAAAAGTGTCATTTTTCTCAGTGTACGCCAATAAAATGAATCTATCACCAAATGCACCACCAAATGTATCACCAAATGCATCTATCATGTCAAAAGCTTGTCTTAGACGAACTTTTTCACCGGTCTCTAGTAATTCCGTTATAGCAAATTTCACTGTACATCTATATAGTATGATAAAAAAAATAGTGTAAATTAAATAAAAGATTTTTTTTTTTTTTTTCAGTTTTAAAAGAATTAGATTCGAAAAAAAAAACATGTTATTTATATATATATGGTAATATATAACAGCAATATTGGGTTTTAAAATATTTTTTCCCCGGAGATTGTGACATTTTGAGTTTTAGCCGAACTATTGTTGTCTAAGTATTAAAACACACGCTTATTTTTATAGTGAAATACAAGTACTTAGGTTGATCCAAAAAAAAGTTTACAAGCAGAAAGAAGCATTTGAAACGTAATAATTGTGGAGCGAATATTTCCACCCAGGGTTGTTGAGAGATGGCGCTAGTTGTCCTACAGCGGTTGTACGAGTAAGTAGCGTCAGTACGCAGACACTTAAGAGCGACAGTAATGGCACGACGTCTAGAAAAGTGGTCTAGCATAGAGGTGCGAGCCGTAATTCGATTCTTATGGGCCAAGAATGTGGCCGCATCCGAAATTCTCAGACAATCTTCTGCATGACAATGCCAGGCCCCATACAGCTCGCCAGACTCAGGAATTGCTGGAAAGGTTCAAGTGGGAGGTCTGGAATCACCCTCCATACGGCCCCGATTTGGCTCCAAGTGACTATTTCCTTTTTCCGGCGTTGAAGCGAAACTTATCCGGAACACGGTTCACCTCAGACGATGCAGTGAAAACAGCTGCCGAGAAATGTCTCAATGAGCAGGGCCCTGATTACTACCAAGACGGGATAAATAAGTTGGTCGAACGTTCTGACAAATGCCTAAATAGGTTTGGCGACTATGTGGAAAAGTAAAGGCCAGATATGTCTCTTGATTGGCATTTGTATCTTGTTTCTATTGTTAACAAATACTTTTTCCTTTGCCTTGTAAACTTTTTTTGGATCACCCCTCGTAGTTAAGGTCGTGATTCAAGTTGTAGTGGAAAGGATGTTTATTAAAAACTAGCCGGTTGCTTCTGAGTGGGACACAAAGGCCTTTTGCAGGGTACTGTCTTGACTTCCCTTAGGGCCCAGAAATTGCATTTTACATGCAAACAAAGAAATTTAAATAAAATACTTAATTTTAAACTATACGGAAATAACTAAATAATATATATATATATATAAAATCACGTAAATAAATATCTCGTGACATTAATAATATTTTTTCCATAATCCCTCGACAAAATACTACTGGCCCTGTGCGTATGTATCTCAGATGAGCGGAGAGCTTTCAAATGAAATAAATGAAAATGGGATTCCCTAAGAAAAATGGCGATCATTGTACATGGGTACTGTCACGCCCATAAATTATTAATTAGGTGATAAAAATAACAGGCACCTGTGTATTTCTCAGCCGTACATTGTTAATGCAGCGATCACTATAACGTGGTTCAGTTATTGTGCGTGCATAAATCACTAAAATGAAATAATTGTAACAGGACCCCTTCGGTTCCACGCTTGTAATCTGACTATACGGTAATCCCATATGGCATCCTTGTGCATACCCTAGCCCAAAAATATGGCAATTAGCATTTAAATCACAATTTTTTACTTTCAAATAATGTATTTTGAGAAAAGGTGGAAGTGTAATATTGTGTTTAAAATTTTAAATTAGATTGCTAAAAGACGAAAATCGAAAAAATAGATATAAAATCGGAAATTAAAAAATATACTCCTTGGAAAAAATGTCACACAAAATATATAATAAAAAATCTACAAAAGTTTTCCTTTTCGTCTAACCTTCCGCAATCGGGTTCACAGCCGATGTTGCTCACAAACTCGCTAGCTCTAAAATTGCTGAAATACATGATTAACTACTTTTTTTTGTAGATTTCTAAAGCGTAGTTTCACATTCTTACTTAAATCTACTTCTGAGATATGGCATAGTTACCTAAAACTTTCGACATACAGTGTGACCCCCTTGATGTATTATTATCTAAAATTGCTGATATTTGACTATTTTTTTGTACATTTGTTATCCTGAATTTCACGCTCCTACCGATTACAGAGACATGGAAATGACATAAACAATTCGACCCCCATTTAACCCTCCCTTAGTGGCAGAATTTCTAAAATCGCGGAAATACATCTTAACTATTTTTTAGTAGATTTGATATCCTGAATCTGTGATTTCAAGCTCTTAATTAAAAATACTGCTGATATATGGCGAACATTGGAAATAACCTAAACTTTTATACCCCTATTTAACCCTTTTAATGGGTGAGTTACTAAAATCGCTGAAATATGTGTTTAGTTATTTTTATAGCAGATTTGTTATCCTGAATTTCATGCTCTTATCCAAAACTGCTGATAAAATATGGTGAAAAGGTGAAATCACCCAAAATTTTAGACCCTTCATTTAACCCTCTTTGCAGTTGAATTTCTAAAATCGTCTGAAATGCATGTTTAACTATTCTATAGTAGATTTGTTATCCCGAATTTCACGTTCCTAACTATAACTTCTCTGAGATATAGTAAAATGGCGTAAAACATTTGACTCCCATTTAACCCCCTTAGTGTCTGAGATTCTAAAAGCGCTTAAATTCATGTTTAACAATTTTTTTAGTAGATTTGTTATCCCGAGTTTCATTATTCTACCTATAATTTCTACTGGGATATGACAAAATGACCTAAAGTATTTGACCTCCAATGTAATCCACCTTCTATGCTGAATTTCTAAGATTGCTGAAATGCATGTTTGTCTATATATTTTGTAGATTTGTTATCCCGAATTCTAAGCTCCAAACTAAAAATGCTGCTGAGATGTGGTGAACAGGCAATGACAGGGGCCTATTGACCTATAACTTTCGACCCCCCATTTAACCCCCTTAATGGATGAATTTCTAAAATCGCTGAAATATGTGTTTAATTATTTTTTAGTAGATTTGTTATCTTGAATTTCATGGTCCTACCTAAAACTGCTGCTTTACATATGGCGAAAACGCGAAATGACTAAAAACTTTCGACCCCCCATTTAACCTCCTTAGTGGTTGAATTTTTAAAATTGCTGAAATATCTGCTTAAGTAATTTTTAGTACATTTGTTAACCTGAATTTTGCGTTTTTAACTAAAACTGTTGTTGAGATATGGCGAAAAGGCAAAATGACCTAAAACTTTAGACCCCCTTAACCCCCTTAGTAGTTGAATTTCTAAAATCGCTGAATTACGTGTTTAATTATTTTTTTAGTAGATTTGATATCTTGAATTTCACGCTCTTACCTAAAACTGCTGATGAGATATGGTGAAAATGTGAAAACACCGAAAATTTTCGACCCCCCATTTAACCCACTTAGTGGTTGAATTTCTAAAATCGCTTGAAATACATGTTTAACTATTCTTTAGTAGAATTGTTATCCCGAATTTTACGCTCCTACTTAAAACTCCTGCTGAGATATGCCGAAAAGACAAAATTATCTATAACTTCAAAAATCTATAACTTTCGACCCACCATTTAACCCCCTTAGGGTGTGAATTTTCAAAAATATTATCTAACGGGGTGCCTGAATTGTGTAAAGAACACGTCTTCTAAATTTCATTGTTCTAGGATAAACGGTTGACGCTCGGCGTTGATTATGATAAAATCAAGGTACTCTTTTATAAGTATAGATAGGATTTCACTACATCAGAAAAAGCAGGTAGTTTCAGTTCACGTCATTTATTCTAGTAAGTAGCATCTTTTAGGCTTGATGGGAAGGTTCGTTGTATAAAAACGCTCTTAACTTTAATATATTAAAGTCCAGTAAAAATTCCAAAATATTATGGAACTAAAACTAAACATTAAATAATCTCCTTAATATTAGCAAATTGAAACTTATATCAAGAAAAAAATAAATAATAATAAAACCAAGTGTTCGGTGTTGACTGCGTAGATTTTCAGACATGGAAAAAAACATCTAAACTTGTTATTCTGAGGTCGTGCATCTCCTTCTATTGGTAAGTACAAGCAAATTAACAGCTTCTCACCACGGACGAAACCAACAACAACAACAAGTAGAAACAGATACGAAACTAGTCGTTGGGGTCCACCGAAATACTTATCCATCATGGATATGCATAATATAAAATATGAAAATAAAGCATGCGTAAACTATTTATAAAATGCATTGCAATTTGAATAAAATCGTGGCTTTATGACGTCATAAACTTTAAGTGCTCTATTACTGAATTGCCTAAAAGAAACATCCTTATAACTCCAAAATTAATAATCATATTAACTAATGATTTACTGCGTCGGATTACAAATACCTTGGCAAGTGATTATCCGACCAACTTCATTCTTTATGCAAAATTTATGTTTCTTATTCCCTTTTATATTCATTCCTTAAAATAAATAATTTCGAGACTTTTATATACCTTTTCTCATAACGAATATTTCGAGAGAAAAAAATCGTTCCGGATAATAGAGGTTACCGAAATTTAACAAGTTTCTTTCGATTATTACATACCAAGTACATACCGAATTTCAAGTCTCTATCTCAATTTATTCGAGAGATAGCGCGATTACAGACACACAGACAGACGGACGGCAATTTTTTTTTACTAAAAATATGTTTTTCGGAATCTCCAGTGTCTGAAACGTGCAAATCCGTGAAAAAAAATTCGATTTTCAAAACGATTACAAGATTTACCCTATACTACGTATGAAGGGTAAGTAAAAACAGCAAAACTGTACTGGCGTCAGCCAATCATTTCATCCTCTTTAATGGCGTGTGGGGGAAAACTTTAATAAAATATTGACTTTAGCACGAATTGTCCAGGAATGCTTTCCTTGTAAAATAAAATTAGACTTATGAAAGAAAATTATTTTCTAAAATAGTATGAACATATGATACGGAAAAGCGGAGTACGAAACAATGTAAATTTGAGATAGGGAAAATAAAGAAATTTTTGAAAGCAGTTTTACTGTACTTTTAAATTATTTTCTTTGTAATTTTTCTACATTAAAAATACATTACATTACATTATATAATAAATCATCGTGTATTAATAAAAAAAAATCATTTAGTCGGCATAAATATATTTTTAAGAATCAAATGTGAACTCAATTAGTATTTTTTATTTTAATGAAATATAAAATGATATTTTATTTTTAAATATTTACATTTTTTTTTGACAAAATAAATACTTCTCTAATTTTATTTAAAATGACGTCTCAGAAGTTCATTTTCAAGTTTTATAGTTTTCAACATTTTCTAATTATTTTTAATATGTTATTTGGTATTATATATGAAATTGAATAAAAGAAACTATTTCGCTGACCTTGCACTAAAAAAAAAATAAAGTACTTTTAAATAAATTTATAAGGAAGTAGATATAATAAATTATTTGAAAATGTGTCTTAGTGAAAAGCATTTTAGTTTGCATTAATTTGAATATTCAAATTAAACAATATCTTGATAAACTTTCATTTAATAAGATTTGGAAAAAACAAATTCTCCTTTTTTATTTTTCTAACATAATTTTCTAATTTATTTCTTTTTTTTAGTTTAACTTGAACTAAATATAAGTTTTTAAAGTGTTTTAATATCTAAAAGAAAAATGTTTATTCATTCTATTATTTTTAAAAGTATAAATAAATTATTACTGATATAAATATACAGATGTGGAAAATATATATTATTTACTGTCACAAATTATCGTATAAAAACGTGAATGATACAGTCAATTAATAATAACATCTAGTTATTAATGCAATGCTTAAATTTTGCGTAGGGGGTCGTATACATATAGATGCTGTAACAATATTAAAACATTTCAATACTAAGATACATTTTCAGTTTCTTTGCAGCATTTTAATACCAAACGATAAGTCATTTTGTGAAGTAATTTAGGGATTAAGGATTTTAAAATTTTGGAAGTCCTATTTATAATTTCATTTTTAATCGTTTCAAAACAGATTGCAATGCCGGTAATTTGTTAAATCACAAATAGTACATGGGAGAATAATAGAATAAAAAATAATTGAGAAGGAGGATGACAAGCCGGTTTGCTCTGAAGCGCGTAGGGGCTGATGAGAAAGTTGAACATTTGAACTGCTCGAGCTATTGGCCGTCACTGCTCAAAACCCTACCGCTATTGACCTGCCTGGAATTAGTTTCGATAGCAAATACTAAATTTTAAAAAAATCTAGCGGCAAACAGGCAGCAGGGAAGCTTCTGTGTAAAACACCCTTATCCTACTTCTAGTTCTTTTGTTATTCTATGGGGGGAATGATCTGCAATTTTGGATTCAGATACTTGATGCTACAGAAAATCGATTTATATTAAAAAAATATTTATATTTTACAGTGCATATTTCTTTCGCAGTTGAATTTTAAAATATTTAAATAGCTGGCTTTTTCATTTTTTCGAATACGGTATTTCATGTATACGTTAAACATTAACTACTGAATAAATGCGCATTTTGTGTTTCACAAAATTTCTGCTACATGAGATAATGTATTTTGAAGGTAAACATCAAACTGTCAGATAAAAATATGAAAACAAAATTCTATAAATTATGTCATCCTTTTTAACGAAAGGTAATATTTCAAAATTTAAGGTAATATTGAATATTTGTTGTTGATTTTATATACCAAAATAGCGAGAGTTATTTAAAGTAGTAAACGGATTTATAATCTATTTGGTCCTTTAATTAAATAATAAATGCTTTGCATCGTATATTCTACAGAATGAATGTTATAATGCAATTCATAAGTGCATAATTATTTAATTGTGTTTTGCATTGTGTAACATTAATACTATGAATTTTAAACGATTTCTTAACATTGATCGTAATGTAACAGAATAATTGGACTGTCCCCGTAAACGAACTATAAATGGTTACATACTTCATTTTCAATAGCTATCGTGCTATACTACACGTCAGTAATATATACAAATTACAGGTAAATCCCAGTATATTTACGGGAGTTAGATCTCTGTGTGACGTGTAGACGAACAAACAAACCGATGTCATAAACACTTCTCAACTATGTGGGAAGTTATTAGAAAATACATTCAAAATGAACAATTATTAGAAAATACATTCAAAATGAACAATTATTAGAAAATACATTCAAAATGAACAATTATTAGAAAATACATTCAAGTATACCAATCGAAGTTTTGCAGGCGAAGTACTGAAAATGAGGTATTACGAGATCCGCTTTCACTTAAAGTGGATTACAAGTCGCCAGCCTCCCACTAATAAAAAAATGTCACGAGGCAAACATGTTCACTCAAATCCAGAGTCATAAAAATAAGGTAGTTATATTAATTTCTTCCATTGAGTAGCATACTGCAGCCCTAAAGAAATGGCTCATCGTATAAAAAAAACTATTTACTTATTAAAGGCCGGTAACAATTTCAAGACATTATGGAACAAAAAATAAATGTTAACATTTCAGAAGAAAAATAACTAATTTAAACTTATATCCATAAAAAACACAAAAATCCAGATTTTGGTGATGACTGAGTAGGTTTTAAAATAAGAAAAAAACACCAAAAATGTATATTTTTTCTCAGTTTGTGCATCTGTTTTTATCGGTGGATGCGTAAAAATAGACGTACAAGAATAAAATTTAATAATGTAATAAATTCGGAATTTGGAGCAGGAGGTCTTGGAATGCGTCCCTTGTAAAATAAAAAATAGACTTATTAATAAGAAATAAAATTCTAAAAAAAATTGAATGAAATTTTGATATGGAAAAGTGCAAGATCTCAGGCGTATAACAGTGGAATTTTTAAATGTGTAAAATAAATCATGATATTTTAAGGTGAAAATAATACAAAAATTATTAATATTATATATATATATATATATATATATATATATATGTGTGTGTGTGTGTGTGTGTGTGTGTGTGTGTGTGTTACATTATTAAATCTTCCTTCGCGATGTTTCTCTGTTTTATAATAAATTATCACCACACACACACAGTCTCACTATTTCCTTATTCCTTAATAATATCTATCATTAATTCTATTTATTTCTATTAAATTCCCCTTACATTCATTATTATTTTGCCCAATATACTTAAATATAAAGCTCTCAGTTACTCTTAAATTATATCATAAATTCTGATCATTTCTTTGAATTCGAATTTTTTTCGAAAACCATTTTATTTTATTTTTCCTTTTCCTCTTTCCGAGATTTCGGCGTTCGTTTCTTTTCACTATAAAATGCGTCCGCTTAGAATATGTTAGAACTATTTACTTTATCATCCTCATTGGTCATGACGTAGATTGTACACGTATTCCTTATTCTCTCATTCGTTAGAACACGCGCTACGTCATGATCTGGTACCTTTCGGCTTACTCACAAAAAGCGAGTGTAATCGTGCTTCCCTCAGTTTTTTGGCCGTTTTGCAAATGTTAACAGTCCCCTGGCTGCGCATTTTACTCATCTTGTATTCTAAATAATTAAAACTAATAGTTGTCGAGAAGTATGATCATATTCGATGTATTTTAATAACAACTTGTGACAACTATTTTAGTGAGAGACAGCACTGCACATTTAATCATGTGAAAACTGCTTCCATGTCGATTTTTAAAATAAAACATGGAACTCTGAATAAGTTGTTTTTCTTCATACTGGAGAAACACCCACGATGTCAATTCATTGCCTGAATCCGACTGCCACTATATTTATTCTTCAGATAAACGACGACTGCGACCAGCTTTATTCATCGAAAGAACAACTCACTTATATAATTCAACTGCAACTTCGTACAGCTCATCGCCAATCTTCTTCAACGAATCCATTGAATTATAATATATATATATATATATATATATATATATATACTGCCGAACTCACTTATTTCGGGATGCAATGAAATTATAAAATCTGCATTAACCGTTACTCTTAATACCCGAGATTATGATAAATATTTTAGAAACACACACGTATATTTCTTTTAAATGGTAAAAGTTGTAAACTAAAATTGGTGAATCCATGTGATTTGTGGCTGTGTTCCGTGAATCCTCTCTGATCTTAAAGCCAGAATAACATGCTATATATGGACATTTTGGAGGCATACACCGCGTTCAGTAATTGAACATGCTATGTTGCTACTCCAGATAGTAGATATCATAGCTGTTTCTCACATTCCATATGTTTTGTCCTCATTAGACAGATAAAATACACTAGTTATGCAAAACTTAAGCAACAAACACAAAATACTAATTTCTGAAATGTGAGTACTCCAAAAGAAATTCTGTAAACAGCAAGTGTAAAAAATATTTACTACCCTAACAGCACAGCCAGTCGATGTGAATTCTGCTTGACGTCACACATGGTTACAAGTGTCACATTCACTACGGTGAATTAAAATATGTAATCTTTCACTCGTCTCAATGTTACTCTCACGTGATTGTTATCACTGAAAAGTCACTGTGACTGTTAATTTGTGATGGGTCACCAGGTGACATTATAATGAAGTCACCTTGTGACTCTCATTTACTGTCATTTGAAGACTCAGCTTTGAAGTCATTGTGAGAATTTCATTGTGACGAGTCACCAAATCATGTCGCAATGAAGTCGCTTGGTGACTTTCAGGTGACCGACACTCTATTGTGAAGTCACCATTGCACTGCTTTGTGAAAAGTCACCAGATGATTTAATTTTCCGTCACTTGGGAACTCATCACAGAACAGCTATCATGATGACTACACAATGGAATGTCAAATTGACAGTCATACGGGAGTCACAAAGTCAGTTCATTGTAAAGTCACCTGGTGACTCGTCAAAATACAGCAGTCATGGGGACTTCTCGGTGGAATGACCAAATGAGAGTATAAATGAGACGAAAGAAAGTTATCCAATTTCAGTTCATTGTAGTGACTGTGACAATTGGGACCATTTGTGATGTCAAGGAGACTTCACATCGATTAGCTGTGCTATTAGGGTAGTACCTATTTTCTACACTTGCTCTTTATAGAATTTCCTTTTGAGTACTCATGTGTTCAGAAATTAGCATTTTGTGTTTGTTGCTTAAGTTTTGAACTATAGTGTATGTAGCCTGTGTTATACATTCTAAATACATATATTTTAGACCATCTGCTAGTGGCTTTTGAAACTAATGTTTATTGCTGTAAGAAAAATATCGATCATCTCTATACTGCAACACTTCTTAGTGTCACATGATTTTTTTATGAATAGTTTTTGAGTTAGTCCTCCCATAAATGTGTATTTTAATTTGAGAAATCTTGTCCATATATATACTCATATACATTTGTGGGATTAGGATGAATAATCTTTACAACACGACAGAAGGTTCTTCATATATAATATAAACAAAACAGGTTTAATAAAATAACAGTATATACAACTGAGGATTGGATTCAAATACAACTATATAACTGGGTTAATATTTCTGAACGATACTAACTCTTATATCTCGATAGAAACATAATTTGTAAGCTTCCCCGAGCATTGTGTAAACATTTAATCAGCAATTATAACTAAAATCTATAGAACACTCGCTCGTGCTTGCGTGCTTTTCTTTTGGCATTGCATGAACACCTCCTCTTTTTAGCTGCGCGTGGATATCACTAATTCATTCAATTCGTATCATTGATGCTGTTACTTCTCCTTTTTCCCACATATATATATGTGTGTGCGTATGTATCCAAGTGAGAGACAGACAGAGAGAGAATATACACGGGTGGCCATAATTACATTTCACATGTTTGAAAAAGGCTTTACAAGCTTGGAATAGTTTTAGAAGATTTGTTATTTACACTGTTTAGATCATGCGGAAACAACTTATGCAATAAAAAAATATAATTTACACATTTTCCGATAGATGGCGCTGTATATAATTAAAATAAATGAAGAAAAGAAAAATAAAGAATTTCCTACAAGCTAAATTAAAAAAAAATCATCCCAAATTTCACATGAATTTACATGAAGCTTAAGGTTTCAGCCAATGAGATTTATAAACCTTAAAACTTTAACCAAAAAAAATATATATTAATAACGTGTTTCTATAAAAATGGTAAAAATTATAGCGCTTCTGTAAAAGAATATCGTCACCTCAAAAGATATTCATCTAAAATGAGTTATTTTTATTATTATTTGCTAATAAATCATCTCAGCATTTAAGCGCCATCTATAGGTAAAATTAAAAACTAATATATATATATATATATTTGCATAATGCGTTTTCGCATACTCTAAACAGTATAAATACCAAACATTTAAAAAGTATTCCAAATAGTTTAACTTGTAGAGTCCTTCAAACATTTTAACTTTATTTATGACCACGCTCCCTGTATATATTCAACCTACACTCCTCAAAAAAATTAGGGGAGCAAGCTAAGAAGAGAAGAGAACCGTGCGAGACAGCCATGTGTGGGTATAAAATGGAGAGTACAGGTGTATCAATGAGCAATACAGAAAAAAAAGACGCAAAAAAATTGTAAGGGAGCTTTAATTCTTTGAAAGGATGTAAAGAACATGAAAAGATGGTTTAAGGCAACAATTTGGTTACATGTAAATGACAAAAAAGTATTGTTTAGTAATGATGCAAGCTGTTTAATACGGCGTGTGGTCCCCTCGAACAGCTAAGACAGCTGCCCACCTGTTTTCCATGGATGCGATCAGTTTATCGATAAGACTTTGAGGAATACTGTTCCACTCTTCAAGCATTCTCCTTGTCCCAGACAATAAAAAAAGGCCTTCATCTCGCTGCAATGCGTCGTCCGAGTGTGTCCCAAACATGCTCGATCGGATTCAGGTCAGGAAAGCATGCTGGCCATGCCATTTGCTGTATTGTTTCAGCTTCAACCCTGTGCTCCGCCAGACGAGTTGTATCCAATCTGGCATTATCATGCATGGAAACAAAGGAATCACCATGAATGAAGCGTAAGGTACGACATGAGGTCTCAGTATCTCGTCTGCATACCTTTGGGCCGTCAAAGGGCCATTCCAAATGATGTGCAGGTCCGTAAGTCCACCTTTGCTGATTCCAGACCATACCGTCTATCCACCTTGTCTGTAATGTGATATTTCACGAACGAATGTGGGTTATTTCGAGCGCCCCTTTCCCTCCATACCAAAACACGTCGAGTGTCACAATCGAGACTGAATAGGGACTCGTCTGTAAACAGTATTTTACTCCAATCAGTTGCCTTCAATCTTGATCATCAGCAGCCCTCCTTCTTCTGGCCGCACGGTGGCTTGAGGTCAACGGAATACCGACCATTGGCCTGCGCGCATAGAGACCACCGTGATGAAGCATATTTCGCAATGTTTGACTGGACACTCTTCGTCATGTTGCCAAGAGCTACTGTATTTGCAGCTGAATAGCATCTCCTTTTTTGTCTCAACGAGCTGTTAACAGGATATATCGGTCATCAGTTGCTGTGGTGCACGTGCTCGACCTTGCCCTTGTCGACATAAAATTTTTCCTGTTTCTTGTAATCGATTCCACAGCCTTGCAAGGACATTTCATGCAATTCCAACAGCGTCCACTACACGTCGTTGTGTTTGCCCGGATTCAAGAGTCTCTCAGATTTGTAAAGCCATGGATTCCAGTAAATCACGTGATTGTGACATTTTCAAATCACCTTTTCTCAAAACAAAAGCTGAGCAATTAAATTTCGCAACTGAGACAGTGAAACGGACATTTATCAGAAATCCCGATTTCTGCACTTATCTTCTTTTTCTTGTTTTTGACGTCATTAACTTTGATTTGCATCTGAAGTTTATTTCCTTTTTTCTGCTATGCTTTAAATTATGGATGTTTTAATTTAAGTTACTTATTGATGTAAGTATTTGTGTAATATCGTTAAAACCATGTGCTCCCCTAATTGTTTTGAGCAGTGTATAAATTTGGTGACACAAATGCATAATGTATTTACGAATATGTAGAATCATAATATCTTTTTTTCTAAATAAGAAGCAGATCATCTTGAAATTATAAGTAATTTTAATAAAGTAATAATAAAAAATTTAAACATAAGTAACATGTTATCCAAACTGAAAGTTGCTGTATACAGTTTTCACCGCAAACTTTAGCTTTTGCATTCAAATGAACAACTTATAAATATTGTTTTAATGCAAAATTTAGTTGAGTTTGGTACAATCATTTTAAAGATCAAGGTAAAAAATAAAATATAAGCAAGGATAATTAATGCAAACTGTATGGAAAACATATATATCTATTATTCGATTTAATATATTTTATCATCATCTTTAAAGACCACAATTAATGCTGCTATGTTAAAAGTTACTGCATGTGCAATTTACATGATTAAATAACGATTTTCGATTTTTCAATGGTTAATTTATAAGACTGGCAAGAAATACAAATATATTATAGCAAAATAATACGTTATAAATTTTTAAAATCTATCTATGCCACTTCATAAAACTGCTCTTTATGTAAAAAAAAAAAAAAAATAATCTATGTTACAGGAAATGACATTTTTCATTTTTAGCTCTTTCTTAAATAAATATTTATCTTTGAAACTGACAGAATAAAGGTGGACCGAAGGAAAATATATTAAATAATACTTATACAATGTTTTATTTACTATGAGTTTTTCTTTGATATGAACTAAACAACTCTCACTTTTTATTAAACATTTTTCTTTAGATATTTATTTAACAGTGTAGATGTTTTATGTATAGCGTGGGACGTACATAAACATATTGCGTTAAGGGAATTTTTGTGAAGAATTTTTAAGTCTTAATGTTTTTGTTTTTCTGTAAAGTTACTATTTATTTAGTAAATAATAAATATTCACTTTGAGTTTTCGTCTAATGTACAGTTTATATTTAGATTAAAATTTCCACTTCTTTAAGGTAGAATCATTACAATTGTACACTCGTAAAAAAAATGGTTGAATGCCATTCAAAAACATTTTAATTAGTAGTTAAAACTATTACATATTAGTGATTTTCTAAAAAAAACAAGAGTTAAAACTAAAAACACTTGGATAAATTAAAAGCACTAAATATTGAAATATGAAAATCTGTTAACACTAGAACGACCAAGAGCGATCATTTTGACCGCTACCAAATTAATATATTCGAATTCGAACCAGAAATTTCTTCAAAAAATAAATTAAATATAAAACTCGCAGGAATATGCTAAGTGAATTAGCTAAATAGTTTTAAATAAAAATTGTGGTGTGAAATAGTTTTATAAAAACTTGAGTAAAATTTTCGGTCGTTCTAGTGTAAATGTCACAAATATATTATAAACTTTAAATAAAACAAACACATATTTAAACTGTATTATTAACCGTATTCTACAGATACATTTTAGATAAATGAATTTATTTGTTTTTCCGCTGGCGGAAACGATTAAATATGATTACATTACATCGAGTATGGCTCTGACTGAATGACACAAGCTTACTATCGCACTAGAGGACGTAGATGCAAAAGGGGTGGTAGATGCCGCAACAGCAACTCCTTGAAATTAATATTTCAAGGAGGAAATATTAATTTCATTAATACTTTCTCTTTCTCAAACTCTGAAAGCTTTGTACCAAGCGCCATGACTAAAAAACAGAATATGACGATCCCAAACGCTTACTACGCATTTACATCATATGAGAATTCTGTGTGCAGAGCAAAAAACATGCAAATTTTACTTTTTAGAACACACAAATACAGTTGTTCTTAAATTTTTGTCCATATTACATGGCTGTATACGTGTTATAAATATGAATTTTCCGCATATTTCCATAAAAATTTATTTTTCATTGGTTTCCAGCAATAGAATTTGCATAATTTTTAACACAAGTGTTGCCAAGATTTAGCGGTTTTTGCCTTGTCCTTATAGTTTTGACCACCACTGTACCATATCTTCATCGTAAAAATCTCTGTCGCTGTCTGTGCATTGTTCAGGAGATTCGCTACATTCAGCTTCAATGTCGACAATGGAACCATTGTTGAATAATGCATCTTTCTCTTCCGGGGCTTTCAATTCACTAGAAATATCATGAAAATCTCATTCATAAGTTTTTCTATCTCAGACTGATTCAGAAATGTATGAGCCATTTCATAATGATCACTGATTATAAACTTACGACAAATCCCGGCATCTAAGGCTCAGGGGTGTATACGAGGTACGATCGAAAATTCGGGGACTGCGGCCATTCCTGACGACGAAAGAATGTACCTAAAGTTAAACCACTTGAAATGGATTCTCCCAATCCTCCCGTACCTATCCCGGTGGGTTTAGCCTATGTCATGTGACCGAACCGCCCGCGCAGCTCTTATCTTCCGAAGTTAATTACCCTTGCTCTGCGACGTACAAAATATGGCTTTTCTTGAACAACGCTACAACATTAAATTCTGTCAAAGCTTTGGTAAAACACCAAAGGAGACTTGGCAAAGTATAAGAATGGTGTACGTTGAATCTACCATGGCGAGATCTAAGTTTTCGAATAGCATCGGCGTTTGAAAGAGGGCCGAGAATCCATCAAAGACGATGAACACGTTGGACAACCTTCAACTTCACAAAACGCGGAAAATGTAGCGTTGGTGTCTGCATGTGTTCTAAAAGATCGTCGCCAAACACTTGCACAAATCGCTGAGGCTACACACTTATCGAAGACAAGTTGCCAGTGCATTCCAACGGAAGATCTCAACATGCACCGAATGTCCCGGCACATTGTCCCTCGATTGTTGACAACTGAACAAAAGGAGGAATGAATGACAATATCGGGTGGTTTAATCTTCAAAGTGGACAAGGACGCAAGTTTTTTGAACCACATCATGTCATTTGACGAAACGTGGTTTTATTTGTTTTACATCCAATCGAAGCGTGCGTCCTCAACATGGAAGTCCCCCTGCTCACTTCGATCGAAAAAATTCCGTCAGGATCGGAGCAAAGGGAAAGTAATGATGGAGGTATTTTTTATTCTCAAAAAATTGCGCATTCAGAATTTATTCCCGAAGGACGAACAGTTAACAAGGAGCATTATTTATGCATTTTACGTCGTTTTAGGGAATCCATTCATCGTAAATGGCCTCAGTTCTGGCAGAGTGGCGACTGGTACTTTCTGCATGTCAACGCACGAGCACATAGATCCCAATTGGTAAAACAGTCCCTCGCCAAAACTTGCACTAATGTGCTTCCCCATCTCCCCTATTCACCGGACATAGCCCCCTGTGACTTTTACCTGTTCCCATCAATGAAATTTTTTTAGGGATGCCGTTTTGTGTCATCAAATGAGGTGTAAGCAGCATCGTAGGAGGCCTTACGGGAGGTTGCGAAAAACGGCTTCCAGCAGTACTTCCAGAAGTTATACGAACGCTGGCAGAAGTGTACCGTCGCCCAAGGTGACTACTTTGAAAGTGGATGTGCTTCAGTGCTGTGAACTATTCAGGGTAAGGTTTTTTACACCTTGAGCCCGAACTTTTGGATCATACCTCGTATAAAAAAAGCCCTTGTGATGCTCGTCGAAGTCTGTTGTCTTAATGGTAAAGTAGGAAATAAGAAAAGCTATTAAACCAAAATGTCAAAATTTAAAGCCCATTTTATAGCTATAACTGATAAGTGACATGTAAAATACATAACAGATAATGTTGGATATGAAAATGTATGCACTATTGCAGACTTTCGCATTTCCAAATCTTGCACCGTCGTCATTGAATAACTTTGAAACGTCACTAATGCCGACTATTAATAAGCAAATCCAAATTACTTACTCCGATAATATTCTAATTGAAAAAACAATAAATAGTAGATTACATTTGTAATTTTTAATACGATTCAGTTTTCAAAAACCTTAAATATTATAAAAATAATGTCCAAAATACTTTTTCCCTTCTAAATCTTTAATATTTTTACCAAAATGCACAGATTTATTTAACCATAAACGTATTATGTAATTACATGGTTTACAACTGTATTTAAACGCAAAACTCTGCTTTGGGATTGGATAATCACTTTGCGTAGTATTATACACCGCGCACACTTGCCCCCCCCCCTATTATATTATACAATTGAGAAATCGAATGCCATTTGACATGACCAATGCAGGTTGGAAGAAGGTCCTTATCATCCCTTTTGCTTTCGTGACAGTAAAGCCAAACCATCTTATACCTCAATATATTAGCAATTTTTCCTTTCATAACACGTTATTTGTCCTTTTCCGCCTTGTATTGGCAGTGTTATAACAACGAAGATATGTATATTGACAACGCTGTAAAAACGGTGAATATTTCAACATTATATTTTTGTTTCTAGTCCAACAATCGTGTCTCATGCCCACAGTTTTTATATGTGTATAAATCTTTTATCTTCGTTAGTTATTGATTTATTGATTTATTTATTTTTTTCTCACTTTTTGATCTCCAAGACTTTTCTTTCTGTAATGAGTGTGTGTTTCTCTTTAAATGAAATATCATTGCAATATTCTTGATTATCATTCAAATACTTAATCTACGGCTTTAACAATTTTATATAATTCGGATTTCTTTTTCTGTTGAGTATTCCAGAAACATATAGTGCAATATTTGAATGATAAGACAAGTTTTGGAAATTTTGTTTAGAAATAGATTTTGTTTACATGCTTCAGTTTGATACGACCTGGTAATTTTACATAAAAGTTTTTTGTAAAATAACATCTAAATATTATATTTCTACACGGCAATACATCTAATTTTTCTCAACAAAATATTTTTTTAAGTTTTTGGATCTATGTAAAAAATATTTACAAATATACATTATCTAATTAAAATGTCTCAACATTTCCGGGGAAAAAAATAGGAAAATATAAAATAAATGAACCGCGGAATATCAAAGATTGCAACAATCTATGTTTTTATTTAATTGGTTTACTCACTAATGAATACATTACATTGCTGAAACCATACAATCGATTTAATAATAACCACAGAATTTCCTTATACAATAGATTTCTGTTAAAATACATTGAAATATTCTTTATTTCATTAAAAAGAAAGTAATTTTCCATTAACACAAATATTTAACCCTGCTTTTGTTGAAATAACTCTCTTGTGTTATCATTCTGCATATATAAATTTCTTCAATAGAACACTAAACAAATAAATATTAAAGAAAAATGTAAACGCTTAGATAAACAGATATTTTAAAATAACACTGCTTTTTTCCCATCGTTATATTAATTCTGTAGAAAGACAATTAAATATCCCATTAGGTAGATAAAATAAATATTTGGTTTTCTTTCTGTAGAAATGAATATGAAAAGACCCGAAATTACTTTCACTTTTCTAAAAAACTTCTCATTCTTATATATTTTTTAACAAATAAAAATGTCTAAGAAAGATACAAAACAATAGAAAAATAAATTTAAAACAGGTTTAAAATTACAACACTATAGAAGAATATGTAACTACAACTTTTTGTGTATTTTTGTTTTAATGAAAAATAAATTTTGAACTAGATTTTTTTTACAGTGTAAAATTGATATTATTTCATTTCAGTTAAAAAACTCATGAATACATATTCTTTAATTGCTTTAATGTCACATTTTGTAATTTAGATTACCTGTTTTCTGATATCGATTTTGCTGAACATGTGGTTTAATTATCTAACCTGATTACAGGCATGTTCGATAAATAATGACAATTATTACTCAACTCGTTTTCCTGTACACGTTCAACAATATTCAAATTTTCCCATTCCCAAAATACTTCTTGATATTCAGTGACAAATCTCCCACATTTCAATTTATTAATCATTTTTTCATATCTCTTCCAAGCTAAAACTTTGTTATCGCCTAAGTTCTTAGAATCACATTTCCATGGAAGCCCTATTTCATATCTGACATCGGGAAGAATTTTCATTTTATCCTTAAAATCGTTTGAATCAAAATTTCTCCCCTTTTCTAGACTCTCAATGGGGTCAGAAATTCCCATGGTTTCAAGTTCCCACAATTCGTTCAAAGGAACATTTCTAACATACATAGACAACGATGTCAAAATGTTATGTCTCTTGCTACACCTTTGTTTTTCCATAACTGTCCAACCGAGCTTGGTTTCTATGGTCAAGTCGCAGTTTAATTGAAGTAAATTACCTGTCAATAATTTTCCTATCATATCCGCCCCTATCAAAAAATCTATTTCAGTTTCCTTACAAAGATTATCAGTTAGATTAATTTTATTTATTTTCAGCTCATTTAATATTCTATAATCTTTAATTCCAGGGACAAATCCGCAAACTTTTCTTTCGGAAAATACTTCAAAACTAAACGCATTATCTCCTTCTAATTATCTCAGTTCCACGGAAAATACATCATGTCGTTTGGGCTTCGTTTCATCCCCCCCCCCCCGAACAATGCGTGAATATTTGTTTCTTTTCTTATAGGACGCATTTTTATTAATCTCGTTACTCTCTGGCTAACATAGATACTTTGGCTTGCAGTATCTAAAAGCGTGCGTACAATCTTTTGGCGACCTTGTGATCTAATGCGCACGCCAAGCATTTGCATCTACACAACTTCATTTCTATTACAATTAGAAAAAGAATTCTCTGATTTCAAGTTATCATTTTGATCATATTTTCTATTTTGTTGTTGACACATTATCTCAAAATGAGGTTTATTACAATGGGTACATTTTAACTTACGTTTAATATCACAATTTTTACTTAAATGACCAACTATTTGTAAGCATGAAAACATGCACCTTTTCTTAATAATAGTTTTTGTTTATCAGCCATCGACATATTTCTAGCAGTAAAACACTTTTCATTCGAGTGAAAATTTTCACAGAAAATACAATTGCTTTTCTTACCTTGGTTTTCCGTACTCACCAGTGCCGATTCGGTGGCTAGTTCAGATTTATTGGCATTTTCAGATAAAGTGTCTCTTTGTCTAACATTAATCGAGCCAAAACCTTTTCTCGCCAGAGAAACTATTTCGTCTCCTTGGACTTCTTGTCGAAGAAAGCTCATAAATTGCTCTAAAATTCCTGAATTCTTACTGGTAGATGCATCATGATTTCTGTTTCTTTCCCAAATTAACAGAATTTCTTCCGGCAAGCAACTTTCGACCAAAGGCGTCAGAAAGTCTCCATACTTTTCTTGAGTTCGACCCAGGCTTTCTAAGGCTCGGAATTTACTTTCTAGTTCATCATATAAAGACGCCAAATTAACTTTCGTTTTTTCCCGCGGTCGCATTTCTCATTACGAGGGTTAACAACTCTCTTATATATATATATATATTTGTACAAGTAGATCATCGCGTCCAAATCTTTCTTTCAATTGCTCAATTGCTTTCGGATAATTTTCATCGGTCGCTGGATAACTTGATATTAATCGATCGGCCCTTGACTTGGGTTCCATGGATTGCAATAAATATTGCATTTTATCTTCATCCGCAATAGAGTTGTCTTCATGTATTTCCTTGAATTGATTCCAGAAAGATAAAAAATCCTTTGGTTCGCCATTAAATCTCTTCAGCTCAATTTTCGGCAACTTGAACTTTCGTCTTCCATTTTCACAAGGAGATGTAGAAAACTACATCTTTTCATCAATACGTGAAATTAATTATATATATTTTTCTCCATATTCTTCCGCACCTCCAAAATCCTCCGTACGTAATTTTTAATCTTCATCTTGCAAAAGGATTTCCGAAATATGACTTTGGCAAGTATCCAATCTCTGGAATTTGTCTATGAGTTGAGATTTCAAAACGGAAAACTCTTTGAATTCACTTATTTCTTTAGTCAATTCAGTCTCAATTTTATTAGCTGTGAGAGTAAAAGTAGTTCTTAATCCTTGTCTTTGTGTTTTTAAACTATTTAAATTCATCTTCTCAAATTAATCAATTCAAATTCAAAAACACCCGTCCCGCCGAGGGTACCATATTTTTATGTTAGAATTCGAAAGTAGGCTTAGCATCGAATATTCGTACTAACCTTCTTATTACTTTCCATGGCTGCATCTACACGATGTTGGGCGTTAATGAATGAATGCCCAACTTCAGAACTCATATAAGGATCCATTTGTATTATAAATGTATATTTAATTCGATCTATTCAAGTACATCTCACATATTACATCGAGAGAAGACAAAAAACTCACATACATTCTCTAAATTCGTCTAATAACAACCATCAACAAATTTTACACTTTTCATATCACGCACTGCGCGTGCTACTATTTTCATTTCACTTCATTTCTTAACAGGGAAAAAACATATGAGATATATTTTTATCTTGCTTGAAATTGATATTAATTTCTCGCGCACACGAAAAGCATAAACATACGTTTTATAGCATATGGAGTGTGCAAGTTTTAACTTTATTTACACGGACACTCAAAATAATTCCGATACTTCATGATACATATTGGGGAATTATTATTATGATGTTACCCTGTTACAAACATAATGAAATTCATATGAATTTCTGAAGTGCATTAAAACATTATTTCTGTAAAATATGGATTGCAAAGCATTTATTATTCATTTACAGGCGCAATCAAAATAATTTCTTTACATTATGGTCAATAGAGAAAATTGTTTGCTGTGTATATTAATGATGCTACACTATTTCAAATATATTAAAATTGATATACATCACCGAGGTTCACTACAAGATGCTTACATTAGATATGATGTTCAATTCATTTATCGTTCATTTACAGGGACACACAAAATAATTCGGTAACGTTAGTTAATTTCAGCAGTAATTGCCGAAAATGCGTTTCACGTTTTGGAATGTTTTTAAATTTAACTAATTGTTTTTCATATAACTCGATATGCGTAAATTCTTTAGATCATTTAGATCATTATAAGACTGTGCAAAAGAATTGGGGTACATTTAAACTGATTGGCGGGATATGATGAAGGGAATATTCAATTATGTGTAGCTAATTGTTTTTCATATAACTCGATATTTGTAAACTCTTTAGATCATATTTAAGACTGTGCAAAATAATTGGGGTAAATTTTCACTCATTAACGGGAATTGCTGATGGTAACGGGAAATTATGACTATTTGCGTTGGCAAATAAATGAGTAAAACAAAGTGTAGTTTTATATTTGCTTTCTGCAACACAGCACTGCATCCAAAATTTATTTCTCCGAAAAAAAAAATAATAAATCATGGAATAAATAAAATAATAAATTAGAGGATGAAAACTTGCTATAGAACATGGGTTCGCAAACCACGTTTAGTGGGTGAAAATCTCAAAAATAGTTATGAAGGGTAGGACGTCGAGTAAAACAAAAAGGGCCAATAATAAGTAGAAAAATCCTCTATATGACGTCAAGCATGATTGCAATGCAGTGCAGTTCAACGTCCGAATGAAGACGAATACGCATGTTTATAGAAATTGTAGGAAGTTGCGTCCACGATGATCCACAGTCGACACCGACGGACGAAGGATTAATGGACACGTTGAAGCATATTCCTACAAAAAATGTCTCGTTGTCTGCTTTCTGACGTTGAACTGAAATATATTGTAATTATGCTTTACATTTAATAAATGATTTTTTTATTTATTATTGGCCCTTTTCGTTCCACTCGACGTCACACCCATTATAAATACTTTGCGATTTTCTCCACTAAACGTGGTTTGCAACCCCATGTGCGATGGCATGTTTTCATCCACTTTATGCTTTCAATTACACCACCCCTCTTAATTTGTCGGTCGAATTTTGGTACAACCTGTGTATATAAATTGCGAAAACGATATGATAATGAGAAAAAAATTTCATACCTTCTGTAATTATTTATGAGAGTTTTTTTGACATCTCATAAAAAAAATTTAATAAAAAAACAAATACGTGTACCGTATTTTTATTTCATTATATTCATATTAATTTACTTCGAACTAATCTTCAAATTCAGCCCAACGCTTGCGGTCATTTAAATTTTTTTTTTAGTATTACTCACCATTCTGTTTGGAAAAAAATATATAAAGATTTTGTTTTCCTTTCTCACTTCTGAGTTGTGTTTACTTACATTTTTTGGGAAGTCTGGCACTTTTCCGTTATCTTCGAAATCAGAGGTATACAGGAGATTACCCTTATCTGAATCATTCTAGAGATTTTTGGAACGATTATTTCGTTGTAGTTTTAAATCATTTATCACTGCAAACTTCCGTACTATTTCTGAAAATAATCTAAGTTACCTTAAACATTTCTATTTGCGGATTTTACACTTGAAACGTCTTCTTCCAATTCAAATAAATGCCTTTTTAACGGTTAAAATGGTTTTTATCTTTCACCAAACGGTCTCTGTATTGCGCTGAACGTATTCTTTCTAATTGGAACATTAAGTATTCCACGCGCCTCTCTAATGTGGAATTTAAAGATATGTTGCCTTTCTTTTTCTTGTTTTAATTTTACTTCCATATCATGGACTTAAATTAAGCTTCTCAGCACCTCCAAAGCTAAGTTAGTGCTAGTTATAAACATTATACCATTAATTGTATTTAGTTAGTATTTAACCATTTATCACTACCCTCCTATATTTATATAAGTTATATAAATTATAAATATTAAATTATATATAGATAATTTATAACCGATGGTCCAAACCCTCTCTTAATTTAGTAAATTATGCATATAATGTCCCCCTGTAGGAATAAGCAACTCTAGAATATTTAGTTTCAGTTAAAATTATCGTAGGGTAGAATTACATGTAAATTAAGACAAACAACCAAGTAAAGCAATAGTACTTAAAGTCGAAAAGTAGCATTTAGTTTGTAGTATTAAAAGTGTTATAAAATGTCTAAACCAATTCCTTTTCAGATGCGGCGATCATGTACGCTAATGGCCGCGGTGCATTTAAAATCCGTCGTGGGTGTAAAGTCCTCCAAGTTTCCCGTGAATTATACCTCTGGGGTGCCTAGTCTGGTGAAGGTTTCGTCACCAGATCAAGGTTCTAAATTACGAGACCAACTCGAGTAGCGATGACATAACGTATGGATGAGCGATGCAGTGAGGAAATAGTAAATATCCCAGCATCTCACATCCTTCCGGCATAACTTCGCTACACTGCGCAGTGCTGAACTGCCTCATCAAAAATCAATTAGCAACCGGCCAACTAAGAAAAAGCAATTAAAGCAACAAGACGCACTGAAGCCACGTCGGCCAATAGATTTAACAGACACATCTTCACCAAGCGGAGAGCAGGCGAATCTTCGTCCCGTTGGCAAATTCACAACCACTCAACGTCCTATAGGGTAGAAGACGCCAAACGGTTTGGCGAGAAAATGAACTGTAGCATGCATTCGCGTGTCTTATACGAATTTGCAAACGGTTGAAACTACTTCGACATCTCGACCGCGCATTTCTTGTTTATATAAGAAGTATTTCTGATTAATTATAATACATATGTACAGATATATATTGTGAACATGTGCATTATTTAATGTTTTAGATCCATTTTATAACTTTACCTTTCTTAAAATGATCACAATAAATAGATGAAAGTTTATTATATTTACCTTAATTACTTGTTGAGTAAATGCTAGGATAAGTGTTTTGTTTCTGATTGATAATAGGGTAAATGTGACATAACAGTAATGAACCTCTCCCCCTCAAAGTTTTTGCTTTATAAAAAAATATCCAATAAAAATTCATCTTTTATTATTTTTTTTTCAGAACTCTTCCTTGCATGTTTTACAATGTGGTATTGCAAACGACGGCGATTCGATAAATAAAAATTTACCCGATATTGTATTATCGCCATTCAGAACATGTGAAAATAATATATTTCAATAAGATAAGTGAAAATCATATAAAACTCAACAACCTTTTATTCATTTTGCTTTTGTGCCATAAAAAAAAACATTCGACACACCTCAAAGTTACAGCCGCTCAAAATACATTTCCATAAGAGGGAGGAAAATTGTATTTAATCAGTGTATGGTGCTGCCCTCTCTTATTACATTAGATAAACCAATTCGAGACTCAAACCCAAGAATAGAGAATAATATTCAATATATCTTATTGAATATACAATATATCTGACCTCAATATCTGGTATTCAATATAGATTATTGAATTACTCAAGCATAAAATATTGCTTCACAGTTCCAAACTGTCTTTCACTGAAATTTTTACTAAACAACCTAAGAGATGGTTTTACTTAATTCATTAATATCTTCTTTGTTTTCTTACAAAAATTGTATGTTTTTTCTTTTCAGCAATAGAAAACTGGATTTTTTTTATACTAATGGCCAGGTCATTTACAAAACTTCATTTATTTTTAAGATTTTAAGATTTAGTATCCATTACTGGAATGCTCAATTAGGTTTCTTCTCCAATCTACTAACAAATTTATTTAAATATATATATATATATATATATATGATACATTCCTGTCGAAAATTGGCACATTATAGACGATCACTATTGCTGTCGACTTGAACGTTCTTTCCACCAGACAATCGGAACATCTCAGTCCGAAACCACTAAAATTACCTGATAATCATATCGAGGTAGCCGTAGTCGAAATCGTTGAAATGTAGTCATGACACCCGGACAGGGCATCACCTCGAGTCACTCACCATGAAGACAAATCTCGAAGTATATCACATCGGAAATCTTAGTGTATTTGCAGTCGTAAAAATTGAGCAGAGGCAGTGAAATCCAGAAGAGATTTCCCAAAAACATTAAAAAGAAGACTTAAAACTTAATAGATGAGCAGGGCTTTATTGTAATCACAGAGATGAAAGCAACTCCACCAACTTTCGCTTCATTAAAACTGAACACATTTGAAGATATTGAAGAATTAGCCGAGCTTGAAGAACATACTACCGATGCATTAGTGTAGACTCCCCAGTGACGGCAATTAGATGACAACCACTAATTCGTGTAAATTCTCTCTCCGAAGCCAGTGTAACCGTATAAATACTTCAAAATTTGGCCCAAAGGTACAAAACGCGCGAACAAGCTGGTCCACTCGCATCCATGTTCGGAGGGCGCTAGGGGGATAAAGAAGGCGGAGCTTTTTCGCTAATGGATGAAAAAATGAGGCCACGAAGACGTGTCTCTGACGTATGATTAAAACTCTTTAACAGAAGCGGCAAATTAAAAAGGTAAAAAGGCCTTTGGGCGTGAAAACCGCTTGGAATCATGGGATGCCGAATGAATTAAATAGAAATAAAAATGGTATTATAAAAGTTCCAAAGAATAAAAATTAAATGTCTCAAAAGAAGAAATTAGGCAGGTGCGTTTAGAGGAAGTGTTGCAATTTAAGAGAATAAGGTTTTAATAAATACGTGTAGCTTTTAACAGATTAAGATTTTTAGAATGATAAATAACAGAATATTTTGATTAAGTTATGGAATAAAATACAAAATAGATTTAAGAGATATTTTAAAAAGAGAGGGAAAAAAGAATTGAAGAATTTGGAATAATTTAACTAAAGAAATAGGGCGAAAAAATTTTATTATTACATATCCCCCCACCCAAAAAGACGAATGAACCGGTAGGTCATATGACCTGCAAGTTCATTGAAGGGAAATGTTACACGGACTTGGATTACAATTTATCAACTGGAGGAAGTCAAAATAAGTACATTTCCAAAATTTATTCATTAATGCCCAATAACATTAAATTTAATAACTATAACGCGAATTGGTGGAGTTGTTAATAAAAATACAATTACAAGATATTAATCTTGTTAACAATGACATAAAAAGCTTTAGAAAATATTAAACAAAATAAGAAAAGAATTGTAACACTTTAAAATAATAGATAACATACTTCCAGAGTATCATCTTACAAAATTTGTTGCAAATTGCTTGTAGAATTGTTGCTTAATTTGTCGTTCAGTTCTCGTCTGAGTGATAGTCCATCCAAAAAAGTTATTTGCATACCTCACAAACTGAACAGTTTACAAATTGAAAGAGAAAAATCCTTCAAATTTTAGATCTTACTGATCTTCCTTATGAAAGTCTATTTCAGAATTAAAGTTCATCTGAATGCTTTATATTTACTAGCAACAACTCGAAAATAGTACTAAGATTAATATTAACAACAATAAAACACAAATAATACAATAATAATAATAATAATAATAATAAGAATATCAACAATAAAAATTTTAAAATAATAATACTTAACAATAACAATAATCATAAGTTAATTTTCAAATATTAAACTTATGTTTGTCTGAAAAACTCAGTCCTGAATGGAATGCTAAGAAAAACTTAAGAGAAATGAGTATTTTGTTATGGTATAGTTTGTCTGACAAATGGTAATTACTCTAAAAAGGCAAATAGGTAATGTAAGCAGTATAAGAGTTTTTTACTCAACATCAAAATTACTATTACCATTATTACCTTTATAACTTCCATTACCTTTACTACTTTATTACTTGTTTACTTCTAGAAGTAAAAATTTATATATCTCAACATATTCAAATTCAAGTAGTATTCAAATTCAAGTAATATTTAATCTCAATATCAAATTATAAATAGTATAACTAATAATAATAATATTCAACAATAAGTTCAGCAATAACAAGCATTATAATTCAAAAATATCACACTCTTTCTTTAATTACTTTCTTAAGTATATAATTAATATCTCATCCATATAGTAGTGAATGAGGTATGAAATATACTCAATAAAATACATAATACAAAAAAAGGAATAAATAAGAAAAATTCGTGAAAACAATCATTATTGTGTAGATGATGGTTATGTAACTATCTTGCTTTCAGTCAAACAAGAAAACATAAGTTGTGAAATGAAAAAATGGGACCTTGTAGCATATTAAGAAAGGTTGGACAATTCTCAATTAGTATTAAGATATCATATTTGATTAGTTTAAGATATAATTTAATCCAGTTTATTTTATTAGTTTAGTTAATACTGTTTAACTTATTATTCTAATCTAATCCAATTCAGTATCAGAAACTCCTAACTTAAATCAACTAAATTACGCCAGCATAAAAAGTTGACTCAAGTGGAAACTTCAACAGTGACACTCTCGTGTGCACAATCAAGAACACCACGGTTATACAGAAGCGAATTGATTAGTTAATTATTAATTTATTTTATTTCGTTTATTTTTGGATTATATTAAAATCAAGACGAAACTATAAATTTAACATTAGTTTGTTGTTGGTTCTCATGGGATAATTTTAATTGATCAGGAGGATAATAAGGGCGTAATTTTGATACATGTACTATTTCAGTAGGTTTATTTTGAATTTGTCTATCAATTTCAAAATTGACATCAGATAACTTATTAAGGATTTGATAAGGACCACTAAAGACTTGTGAAAGTTTTCTGGTATTAGGATATTGGAACTCTTCATAAATTACAAGATCTCCAATCTCAAATTTTGGTTCTAGATAATTTCGGTCATAATATTTTTTACTTCTCCAATAGAATTCATCAGTGCGTTTTTTAGCAAGTTTAAGGGCTTCTTGAACAGGAGGGTAATAATTTTGTTGAAGAGGAGAATCATAGGGTAATTGGACAAAAAGTAAGTAAGCAGGAGGGAATTTAGTGATAGAATGAGGGGTATTGTTATACTCATTAACTACTTCTGTCAAAATTTTTGTCCAAGGAATTTTGGAGTTGGTAGAATTGACTTTACACTTCAATCTAGTAACTATTGTCTGGTTCGCTCTCTCACATTTGCCATTCGTTTGAGGATGATGTGATGTGGTTAAACGTTGCTTAATATTGTGGTTTCGCAGAAATTTTTTTAATCTAGATGAAGTAAAGGCTGCATTTCTATCACTTAACACTTTTTGATGGGTCTGGACATTAAGAATTTCATTAAAACAGAATAATTGTTGTGGTGTTTGAATATTAAAAACTTGGTTTAGACAATTAGTATAAGTTTCTGTGGTAACACTTTTTGAGGGGAAAGCCCAAACATATCTAGTAGCATGGTCGATGATGATGTGTAGATATTTTTTGGTGGAGTTATAATAATTGAATCCTCCCACAGTATCAATAGAAAGACATTCAAAAGGTTGATCTGTGGTGTGCATAGCTTGTAATAAGCCAATTTTTTTCTGTCTGGGTTTTTTATTCTTTTGACAAATATCACAATGTTTTACAAAATTGGTTATATCTTGCGTCATGTCAGGCCAATAATAATTAGGGGAGATTAAATTTAACATTTTTTGGATACCAGGATGACCAAATTTTTCATGTGCAACATTTAGTATTTTTCTCCTTAAAGACATGGGGACTACTATTTTTCTAAAACCTTTCTTTTTTACTATCATAAGTCCATTTTCCTTTAGATAATTTTTACCACACACATTATCTTTTTCCTGCCTCTCTATAATTTCTTTAACGTCCAGAAGAAAAGTAAGTGGTTGAATAAAATGTGAAATTGGGTTTCTCGACAACATGTCGGCTTCGACATTTGTGGATCCCTTTTCGTAAACTATATTATATTCAAACATGCTCAACTTCAAAGACCATCTAAATAACCTGCCTCTCAAATGTTTAGTATTTTTTAACCATACAAGAGATGCATGATCAGTATGAATGGTAAATTTTACACCATGAAAATAATGATAGAATTTGTCTAAGGTGTCAATGATGGCAAGACACTCTAACTCGGTAATAAAATAATTCTTCTCATAACTTCTCAATCCTCTAGAGTAATAAGCAATTGGATGTAAAAAATTATTACTATCAGGTTGTTTTAAGACTGCACCTACTGCCACCTGTGAGGCATCAACAAACATATGGAGGGGTAACTTAGGGTCATAAATTTTTAAGATAGGTTTGGCTATTAAGGCATCTTTTAATTTTTGAAAAGAATTTTGACAATCTGTATTCCATTCCCATAGTGTATTTTTTCTGAGTAATCTGTTAAGAGGGACTCGAATTTCGGCATATTTATCTATAAACTTGTGATAAACATTGATAGATCCTAAGAATCTCTGAAGTTCCTTTGCATTTGAATGGGGTTTTAGTTTTTTTATTACTTCAATATTAGCATTAGCAGGAGTTAATGTGCCATTCTGGATGGTATATCCTAAGAAGTTAATTTTATTTTGGACAAAATTGCATTTAGAGAGTTTAAGTTTAATGTTTTCGCGTCTACATAATTCAAATATTTGGTTTAAATGTTGCATATGTTCTTCTAATGAGGAAGAAAAAATAATGATATCATCAAAATAATGGCAAGCAAAGTCTATTTTGTATTTAGTAAGTATTCTTCTAAGGGTTCTATTAAATATCGGGGGGCCTAATTTAATCCCGAAGGGCAGAACTAACCATTCAAAGAGCCCAAAGTTGGTAGCAAAAGCCAATTTTTCAGTATCGGATGGATGTATGGGTATGTGCCAGTAGCCAGAGGCTAAATCTAAAGTTGAAAAATACTGCGCACTACTCAGATTATCTAAAATTCCATCGATACGAGGTAGGGGTTCTGCGTCATTTTTAGCACTTTCCAACCTAGTTGAAAAGTGCTTATGACTTCGGTTTGTCTGGCCGTCTGCCGTCTGGCCGTCTGGCCGTCTGGCCGTCTGGCCGTCTGCCGTCTGCCGTCTGTCCGTGCTCTAACTCCCGTAAATATGCTCGGATTGCTCTGCAATTTTTATATGTTATTATCGTTATCTATAGCATGTTCCCTATTTCAACGGAAGTGTGTAGCACTTATAGTTTTTTTACAGGGACACTCAAAAGAATTCCGTTACATTGCGGTCTATGGGGAAAAATCATTTGCTGTTTATTTAAATAATGTTTCACTATTTTAAACGCATTGAAATTTATATATATCACTAAGGTGCATTAGAAGAAGCTTAATATGGAACAGGGTGTGCATAGCACTTATAGTTACTTTACAGGGACAGTAAAAATAATTCCGTTACATTACGTCTATGGAGAAAAATCGTCTGCGGTTTATTTAAATAATGTTTCACTATTTTAAACGCATTGAAATTTATATAGATCACTAAGGTGCATTACAAGAGACTTACTACGGAATACTGTGTGTATAGCAGTCATCGTTCATTTACAGGGACACGCAAAAGAATTATCTACTGTCTGTTAACAATAATTCCTGGAAGTGCGTTTTAAGTTACTGAACGCGATTTTAATGTTAACTTGCTTTTTGTCTATTACGTGGTGTGTATAAATTCTGTAGATCCTATACAGGGCAGCACAAAAGTTCGCGAACACATTTCTGTTTATTGACAAACTCCAGACGGAGAATTTTAAAATGTGCTACACGTTTCCTAACTGAACTAAAATTTAGCATCCTATGTAGTATATATACAATTCTATATATCCTATACAGGGCTGAATAAAAGTATTCGGATATTTTTCCGAATATTGTATATGTTGGAAATTCCTGAAATTGTGTTTTTAAATATGTTATGCGTTTTCCAAATTGTTTACTTAGAAGTTATCTTTTAGCTTATTAAACGGTATGATTTGTAAAATTATTTTGGAAGCGTTGGAAAGTGCTACATAATCTATGCTTGACGCATGATTTTTCGTTCTTGTTCATTATTGCATTTAATTTTCTATAGTCAACACATAATCTAGTTTTTTTACCTTCTTCTCTTTTCATTACTAATGTAACAGGGGCAGAATAGGGACTATTGCTCTCTTTAATTAAACCAGCATCTAATAGTGAATGAATTTGATCCGAAATCTCTTTTTCTTCTAAAGGGGAAGTTCTGTATGGCCTCAGAGATATTGGTAGGTCAGAATTAAGAAGAATACGTTGCGGTTCGATATTAATTCTCCCGACATCAAATTTATTTTTAGAAAATATATCTAAATAATCCCTTATACTTTCCCTTAAAGTTTCATTTTCTATAGAATTTATTTCCCCAATTAATTTAGAATTATCAACATTAGATGGAACAAAGGATTGAGGAGATATGATCTTTCCATAATCGGGTTGCACTCTCTGATAATCATAGTTAACATTAAAATGAAGTAACCTTAATTTATCACTGGATATGTTCTTAGATTCGTTTAAAACAAGGTCTCCTTGTAATACTCTACATGTAGCACAGTCAATAATTAAATTAAACTTACAGCATTCTTTTAAACCTAGTATAGCATAATCTAAATTTGTATTACATATTAAAAATCTAATATTTTGTTGCACATTACCTAATTTAAACAATAAATTACAAGCTTTATCTATTACAACAGTTCCTTTGGCTTGGCCAATAATAACAGGTGGAATATTTATAACTTTAGCATTTAAGAATTTAACAAATTTAAAAGGCAAAATACTTATGGTTGAGCCAGAGTCGATCACACAAGGTAGTTCCCTGTTATTTACATATCCTGATACAATTAACTGTCATATATTATCAGTAGATGGTTGTGGTTGACTAAGAGGGGGTGCAGAAGATTGCAGAGGCCTAACATTGAATACACAATCCCTCTCCCAGTGATAAGCATTTTGGATACCTCTATTTAAACACATTCGACATGGTCGACTAGGAAGCCTTCTTTGATAATGATTGACAGGCAATCTGGGACTAACGAACCTGGACGTTGAAGGGTTAAAATTAGTTGCTGCTTGGAAATTTGGATTCCTGTAATTAGGTTGAGGGCGAATCCAATGTCTAGGTGAATTAATTGGTTGAGAAAAAGGTCTGGAATTTTGAGACATATTTCTAACATTACTATTATTGTTACTGCTAGAATGAGATGGAATGACAACAAGTTGTTTAACTAATCTATACCAATCGGTAGTAGATTCAGGAGGATTTACTATTAAATAGTTCTGGTATTCAGGTTTTAAGCCATCTGTCAATCCTTGTAAAATAATAGTTTCACATAGTTTAAGTTGTCGACCTATCTCTATTTTCTGACGGAAATAATTTTCTAAGTTGTTTAGGTCATGCAATTTCAGCGAGGCGAAATCAGAAAAACGGGGGACTGTTACTTTCAGAAATTTTTCAGTTAAGATCTCAGCAATTTTTTCATACTCTTTACAATCTAGACATTCATTAACATACACCTTTAATGCTTCGCCCTTCAAATATTTGGAAATATTGTTGATTTTCCACTCTTTTTTATCTGGAGGGGCTGATCCTTCAAAGTGTCTAAGCCAAGACACAACATTCATCCCACTTTCTGGGTCAAAAATAATAACATTAAGCTCTTTTTCAGCCATTTTGGTTTGAGTACCCTTACTTTCAACAATAACTTTAACAAACCCTGACTTTAATAACATGTAAAAAAAATAACAATGTATAAAGAATTCTTTAACTTAACAACAACTGTAAATATCTAACTCTTAATAATTTAAATAACAAACTAAATAATATTCAACAGTAAAAAAGTCCAATTCATATTAAAATTCATTTCACTTAAATAGTAAATGTAAACTACTACTATAATCTTTCTATAAATAGATCCACTATATATGAATATCACAATTTAGAATGAAATAAATAAAACACTTTTTTAAAATAAGTATCATTATTTCGTAAGAACAATTTTTTTGTCTCTTGAATTGTACTCTCAGAATATAGCATCAAAAAACAAAAGTAATAAAATAAACAAATAAATTAACTGCACAATAATTTTACCCTTTCAATGTTACTCAACTTTCTTTTGAGATAACACATTTTTTTTTTCACATTAATAAACTTCAAAAGCTATTTTTGCGATTATTATGCAATCAGTGAAGCTGTAATTTCAGATAATCTAATAAATTTTTATGCATTTTTAGAATGGCATAGAATATGTTCCAATACATGTTACTTGAAAAGAGATTACTCATATATTTTTTCAATAAATAGAAATTATTTCCTATGAATAAATATCACCGAATGAAAAGGGACTATAATTAAATGATAAAATAAGAACATAAAATGAAGTTACTCTTGTAAAATGAAGTAATATAGGAATAAATATCAGAGCAGTTCAAAACTTTCAGTAATATTTGTGAGCTTAACCAAATAAAATTAATTTTTTAACAATACATAAGAATAAATATTAAATTTCGTAAGTTCTAAATGTTCAGGATAAAAGGAACAAAATTCTTCTAAAGTATTCTAAGAACAATTTTTGTTCTATATAAGCCAATAATAACAAATCAATAAAATAAGAAATCAATAAAAATAAAAGAATAATTTAACTTACAGACGTCACTTCTGGGATAAATTTATAAACACTTATGAGTGATAATTTGACAACTAATCGGTAGTTGTTCTCCAATATCACTGGGAAGTCTCCAAAATGTTTTTATTACACAGGTCATCAGTTATCCTGACCGGCTTTTTTGATACATTCCTGTCGAAAATTGGCACATTATAGACGATCGCTATTGCTGTCGACTTGAACGTTCTTTCCACCAGACAATCGGAACATCTCAGTCCGAAACCACTAAAATTACCTGATAATCATATCGAGGTAGCCGTAGTCGAGATCGTTGAAATGTAGTCATGACACCCGGACAGGGCATCACTTCGAGTCACTCACCATGAAGACAAATCTCGAAGTATATCACATCGGAAATCTTAGTGTATTTGCAGTCGTAAAAATTGAGCAGAGGCAGTGAAATCCAGAAGAGATTTCCCAAAAACATTAAAAAGAAGACTTAAAACTTAATAGATGAGCAGGGCTTTATTGTGATCACAGAGATGAAAGCAACTCCACCAACTTTCGCTTCATTAAAACTGAACACATTTGAAGATATTGAAGAATTAGCCGAGCTTGAAGAACATACTACCGATGCATTAGTGTAGACTCCCCAGTGACGGCAATTAGATGACAACCACTAATTCGTGTAAATTCTCTCTCCGAAGCCAGTGTAACCGTATAAATACTTCAAAATTTGGCCCAAAGGTACAAAACGCGCGAACAAGCTGGTCCACTCGCATCCATGTTCGGAGGGCGCTAGGGGGATAAAGAAGGCGGAGCTTTCTCGCTAATGGATGAAAGAATGAGGCCACGAAGACGTGTCTCTGACGTATGATTAAAACTCTTTAACAGAAGCGGCAAATTAAAAAGGTAAAAAGGCCTTTGGGCGCGAAAACCGCTTGGAATCATGGGATGCCGAATGAATTAAATAGAAATAAAAATGGTATTATAAAAGTTCCAAAGAATAAAAATTAAATGTCTCAAAAGAAGAAATTAGGCAGGTGCGTTTAGAGGAAGTGTTGCAATTTAAGAGAATAAGGTTTTAATAAATACGTGTAGCTTTTAACAGATTAAGATTTTTAGAATGATAAATAACAGAATATTTTGATTAAGTTATGGAATAAAATACAAAATAGATTTAAGAGATATTTTAAAAAGAGAGGGAAAAAAGAATTGAAGAATTTGGAATAATTTAACTAAAGAAATAGGGCGAAAATTTTTTATTATTACATATATATACTTAATTAAGATGAATTTGAAAAGTAAAAACCTAACGATCTTAATTATTTTATTGAATTTGGTGTTATTGCAGTGCTGTATTATCCCTTTAGAATGTATCTCATTCTATCAATGCTTAACAAACTGCATAAGATTTTTTTTTTTGGGGGGGGATAATTTAAAAGTGAAAAAGCGTTTAACTAAATATAATAAATAAGTATCCGTGTTTATTCGATATTAAATAAAGTAGGATAAAATGTAAAAAATGTAAATGACATCATGTATTATAAAATGTAAAAAATGTAAATGACATCATGTATTATAAAATGTAAAAAATGTAAATGACATCATGTATTATAAAATGTAAAAAATGTAAATGACATCATGTATTATAAAATGTAAAAAATGTAAATGACATCATGTATTATAAAATGTATTTTTACTTCTTTCTAAGCTTATTTTATAAAAACAATTATTGTTTATTTAATGTAATGTTTTCAAAACAGGAAATGATTCATTTTCATGAGCTTGGTAGCCTAAGCTACCAAGTAGCTATTTCAGTACTACTGAATCTTTGTAATATCTTTAAAAAATGAAAGCTTTCATTTATTTTTAAAGCATTTTAATTCTGACGATAAAACTTGAGGTAAAAAGGTAGGAGGAATGTTGTAGGATGTACAATTGTAATAAAACATCTATCTACTCAATGATACTTGTACGATTTTGACTTTGCCGGCCAAATGCCATGCATGAGCGAAGTTCATTTTCTCGTCAAAGCGCTTGGCGACAGAGGTTGGCGTCAAGTGCGTAGGACGTTGAGTGATTGTGAATTTGCGTCCCGTTGCCAGGTATCAACTCTTTAAGCTAGGCAAAGGCCTGGCAGGTAGGTGCCTGGTCAGTGGTATAAAAAAACCTTCCATATCATACATTTTTATATTATTTATATTGATGTATTACAGCGATACTTGATTTTGTTATTTCTGGTATTACTGGGTCTTTCAATTGAATCAATGCAACTTCTATCGCCTTTTTTCAGCTTCCTTAACTATTAAATAATTTTTTCTAGGCGTCTTTTTTACGTATAAGCTGAAATAATGAAAATGATTAAATGGTAAGTTTTTGTTTTGATTTAGAACTGTTTGGTAACTGTTTTGAAATGAAGAAAAATGAAAATTTTTACCTTTAGAAGCAAAAGTCATTTCTCTTCAATTTCAAACATTAACCAAGGCGTTTTAGGCTCATTTAAATATTTATGTACTCATACATCAATGGCAAAAACAGTTAAAGCGCCTTCATCAGTACAAAAAAGTAAATCATAGCCAATTGTATTGTAATTAATAACAAAAATAGCGGTTTTAAATTTTTGAATTATCAATTTGGATTTGTGCTCGGACGTAACCAATTGGTCTGAAATATTTCTTTCGTAATCTAGTTAAACACATATCTGCTGGTTCTAAGTTTACATAACCTTTAATTTTGTCTTTTTTTTTTTTTTAATTGTACGTTGGCTACCCGTTTCTACTAATGAAATTAAATTTAATGAATGGAGCTTAACTTCTTTTAGTAAAAAAAATTGAAGAACTAGTCACCATGTTTACGTGTGAGTGTTAATTTCGAAACTGTCAGAACTTTTGGTTTATTTCACTAATAGGACATATGGCCGTATCGATTACATCTGAAACACATTGAACCTTGATTTTTATTATTATAATTTTTTTTTCATTATTACCTTCACAGTTGTAACATCGGATATCAGATTTTACTGTTTTATGTTTAGGCTTAAACTCAACTTCTGGTTTGGGTAATTTAACATTATCGTAATCTATCCTCAACTTTTGAAAAATTTAAAGTTTTGTCGTAAATTCATGCATATTCTAACAGCCATATAAAAATGATTTTTTACACACAGTGTCATCAATAACGTTAATAACATATCGTATTCATGTAGAATCTTCAATACTAAATCAATAATATATTTGCTTCATAATAAAAAAAATATTCACCAAGTAAGTCGCTAGGTTTCATTTTTCTTTCTAGATAATAATTTATGAAGTTCTGCTAAATTACATGCTGAAACAAATTCAGAAATTAATAAATTCATTCCCAAGAGTTTAATTTCGATTCACTTTGATTCAGTAATTTCGCTTTTCTTGTCTTCTTCTTGCGTCGTTTTGCAAAAATTAGCTTAAAAATATTATTTAAATTAAACAATGACATAACGACTTCAAAATTCTCAATCCATTGTTCAACATTTTAGAATATACAACAAACATATGTAACAATCATGGTCTCAATGTCGTTAAAATTTACAGTAGGTTTTAAGAAAATATCTTGAATCAGAAGTGACGGCACTTCATTTTTTACTTTACCAGAAACACTTCTTACGTTATTTTTAGAAACAGTTTCATTATTTATATTAGCATTTATACTACAAGACTTGTCATTTATATTTTCGCTTACAACTTGAGGTCCATATCACTTTTATGTTCATGTAGAATACTCAATTTATGAACAATGAAATAGCATACAGTGTTACAAATTTACAACTGTCCAGTCATTTTATAGAAAACGTTTTTAACATAACATTTTTCATAATTTAAATTTATTGTGACAGAAATATGGTCAATAATGTTGACAGATACACTTAATAATATGATCAAGTAGACGTTATCTTTAAAAACATGACTAAACTGCTGGAAATTTTTAACAGTGTAGGATAGATTTTTTCTGGCACCTGGTTCGTCAAAAGAACACTAATTACCAAGATATTGCAAATTGTAATAAGACATTTGTTCATTGATTGAAAAATGTTTTATTTATATCTGAAGAATTTTGCTATCGTATTAATCAGATTCGATTTTGAAAGAAAACCCCGTATATTTACAACTGTTTTGGTGATTCCTTTCTGTCGCTATCATTTCGAAAAGGGAATCCATGAAATATTTTAATATTCGAAAACATTTTAGAATTTAATGGCACTTCTAATTCACATATAGTTACCAGATTACTTATTTTAACAAAGGACAAATAGAGACCAAATTCAAAACAAAATTTCCGACTTGTGAAGAAAGCATGTGATTCACAATTAATTTTCACAAAGATCCCAAAGCCCTATTTGCAGCACTTAAGGCGTCGATTAATTACCGTTTTCCGAAAAATGTTTTAGTAGGACAATTTTGTGATATTTCGATAGTATTTCGTCTGTCCCGCTTCAGTGACTGTGAAACGCACTTTGACAAATTACACAGATTAATAATAAAAAAAAAGGTTGCAAGAAAAATAGGTGCAAGATATATATGTCCTGAAAAAAATCAGGCTGATTGGGGAAAGGGAAATGATTCTCCAATTAGACCGGCTCTTTGCAAAGAGCCGGATTTCCCTATTAGCCTTCGACATATATATGCAGAGAAGCACTCCGTTGTAAGCACAATTGGTTAGCATAATATAAATTTTTATGACCACAAATTCATATTGCAAAATAAAAAAATGAAACAAAATAAAATAAACGATATTTTTAAGGTCGTTATGTCCATTTTTATGCAGTCGCAGGCAAAAGTACTTTCATTCATGCACATATAAAACACGCCTTTACAGGACTACGCTGTTCTCGGTGTGAATTTTTACTCCGTTTGAAGTGTAATTTTTGAAGACAGTATTACTTTTTCATTCATGAATATTTATTCCTTCACTGAGTATAATATTAGTAAAAAAAATATACAACATGCTCATCCAAATTTGATTTTAGTAATGAGACTAGATACACAATTAAGTTTTTTTTTCTTTTTTCTTTTCCAGCGACAGTAAAGCGACAGTGTAGGTTGCCGAACAATTGATGTCGGTTAAGGGAATTCCGAGTTGCATACAACTTTACGTCTAGTCTATAGGAGAGTAGAGTGTCTTGTATAAAATTGAGCCGTAGGGAAAAGTTAAGATGTAGTATTGACTACAAGATAAAAGAATAATTACAATTAAAAGGATAGAAGAAACGTTTAAAAAAAAAAAGATAAAAAGATGATAAAAAATTTGGAATAAAAAAGTAAAGCAAAGGAGATTAAGGATAGAGAGATTAAGTAGAAGAAAGTGAAATGGTATAGCTGTAGTTATAACTAACTAGTAGTTAAATTTGAAAAAGTCAAAAATAGGGTTTGGAACATGTTCCTGAAACAGCACATAACTGCCAGGTAGTGAAAAAGGCGGGCAAAGCGTAAAAAAAAAAAACACTAAAAAAGGGCCATACTTTTTTTTTTTTTTTTTTTTTTTTTTTTTTGGTATAGCTAAGATTTTAATTTTTAAATAAAAAATTACATAAATAATTAATTTTAAATAAAAAATTAGGTAATTATAATGTGGAAAAAATTACAAAGTATAAATAAAAGAGAGAAAATTTACAGTTATGGTGAACACTAATGCTCACAGTCAATAATGCACGAATATTTTGGACGTTTACGGTTATGTGGTTCGAAGGCGTCATAGTCCTGCAATACCGTGATTATTTCATTAGGGAGGTCATAGAGTTTTTCATAATCTTTTTAGAAAGGTGGTTGATTTTTTTATTTAATGTAGTAATTTTGAGGTCTCTAGGGATAGTGCTATTACGGAGGTAACGTTAAGCATTTCTGACAGTACGTAGATTTTTGTTGTGGGGTTGGCTCATGTTGTTCATAGAGGTTTTACAAAAGTAGCCCCATTATATAGGACAGGCGTAGGTGATTATTGGTAGAATACAAGAATTATAAAGGAGAAGCTTGTTATGAATAGCCAAGGTTTCATTATTAAGAACAGGTTTTAGTGCAATCATGGCTCCAGCGACTTTCCCACTGATATTATGAATATGTTTCTTGAAAGCAAGTCTTTGGTCAAATACTCTGGAATATTTGTAGATATTACCTCTTAAATAAATCTGGTATTGTTAAAGGTTTATTTTGTCTTTAGATGTAATTTCATGTAATGAATAATAATATAAAATATGTTTATAGAAATTTTAAAATTTTAAAATTTATTCACTCTAATATATATCTTTTAATTTCAAGTTATTTCTTTAAATTCTATTTTATTATATATATAAAGTTTTATATTAATAAAAAAATGGTGGTTTTTGTACGCATTAAAAACATATTGTTGAATATCGGTGAGTATATTTACCTGTCGAAATCTCGATATTTCAAATATTACTGAAAGATTTATTAGTGGATGTGTGGAAAATCAGTTATAAATAATATTAAAATCCTACTCATAGTTATAAACGTTTTAAAAAACGGTATTCAACACTTGAACTTATTTATTCATTAAAAACTTTTTTTCATTTAATTTAATTTAATTTTTTTTTTTTTTATTGAAGATTTTTATCGTTTTTATATTTTTAAAATGTCTCACGCGCATTTCATTTTTTACAAATTTATCGACATTTTTCACAGATACTTACTATAAATGTATAAATAGTAAAAGTAATTACAAATCATAATGTATTTTAAAGTTAATTAATTTTTTTTTAAATTAAGTATCAATTAAACTTTTAAGCTGCGTAATTGAATTGAATAGAGTAACAAAATAATATTTATTTTCATGTTAATGATAATACTGTTAATTTATCACGTTTATCTGTACATCTTTCTCGAACATGGAAATGTTCACTTGAGAATTGGTAGCATCCGTATACTCGATATTTCAGGTTCAGAAAGTTGATTATCACACTATAGAAACTACTCTGAAATGTTTACGAAAACCTGTGGCTTCAAAGGAGACTGTTTTAATAAACGCTTCTTTACATTTGAAAAATATATTTGTTTTTAAAGTTTCTGAAAATGAAGAATGCTTTTCGGAATCGTGGGTTATTCGGAAGAGGTTATTGTGTAATTACATTCGTACTTAAATTATATTTTACAGGATTAAGAAATATTTGTATTTTTTACGGTTTAGATACAGGTTAAAGACATGCGTATTATCTGAAATGACACTTTGACGGCTCCGAAGTATCAAGTATGCAATATTCCTGAAAGATTTATTAGTCGACCTATAAAGAGACTATAATTAAGATGAATCCAAAATTACTTAAAAAATCAGTTACAAATAACATTAAAAGTCATTACTCTTAGTTAAAAAGTAGGACCCTACTCCTAGTTAAACTAGTCGTTGGGGTTCACCGTAATACTTACTCATCATGGATACGCATAATATAAAATATTAATGTAAAAAATGTGTAAACTACTTATAAAATGCATTGCAATTCGAATAAAATCGTGGCTTGATGACGTCATAAACTTTAAAGGCTTGATTACTGAACTGCTTAAAAGAAACATCCTTATAACTCCAAAACTAATAATTCTATAAGTAGCGGTTTATTGCATCTGATTAAGCGTCTCATTTTCAATTGAAATAAATCTTTGAATTGAAATTTGGTTGAAATACTGGGTCATGAAAAATCGAAGAGTGTGGAAATAGGATTACAAATATCTCGGCAACTTATTATCCGATCAACTTGATGCTTTATGCAAAATTTATGTTTTTTTATTGTCTTTTATATTCACTCCTTAAAATAAATAATTTCGAAAAATTTTATATACCTTTTATCAGAACGAATATTTCGAGAGTCCGAAAAAAATGGTTCCGGATAATCGAGGTTACTGAAATTCAATAGGCTTCTTTCCATCATTACATACTAAATACATACTAAATTTCAAGTCTCTATCTCAATTTTTTCGTGAGATAGAGCGTTTACAGACACACAGACATACAGACGGACGACAATTTTTTTTTTTTCTAAAAATATGTTTTTCGGAATCTCCAGTGTCTGAAACGTGTAAATCCGTCAATTTTTTTTTCGATTTTCAAAACGATTACCCTATACTACTATACTACGTATGATGGGTAAGTAAAAGTAGTACCCTACTCCAAGTTAGTTTGCTTTCTAGGTATTTAAAACTCACGTTTTACTTACCCATCATACGTAGTATAGGGTAAGTCTTGTAATCGTTTTGAAAATCGAAAAAAAAAATTTGACGGATTTTCACGTTTCAGACACTGGAGATTCCGAAAAACATATTTTTAGAAAAAAAAAAAAAATTGCCGTCCGTCTGTGTGTCTGTGTGTCTGTATGTCTGTAAACGCTCTATCTCCCTAAAAATTGAGATAGAGACTTGCAATTTGGTATGTACTTAGTATGTAATAATGGGAAGAAGCCTATTTCATTTCAATAACCTCGATTAACCGGAACTATTTTTTTCGGACTCTCGAAATATTCGTTCTGATAAAAGGTATATAAAAATTTTCGAAATTGTTTATTTTTAGAAATGAATATAAAAGACAATAAAAAAACATAAATTTTGCATTAAGCAGGAAGTAGATCGGATAATTAGTTGCCGAGATATTCTGAATCCTATTTACCACACTCTTCGATTTTTCATAACCCTGTATTTCATTCAAATTTCACTTCAAAGATATATTTTAATTGGGAATTTGACGCTTAATCAGATGCAATAAACCACTAGTTAATAGGATTATTATTTTTGGAGTTATAAGGAAAAACCTCTTTCAAGCAATTCAGTAATCGAGCCTTTAAAGTTTATGACGTCATCAAGCCACGATTTTATTTGAATTGCAATGCATTTTATAAGTAGTTTACACATTTTTATTTTAATATTTTACATTATGCATATCCATGATGGGTAAGTATTACGGTGGCCCCCAACGACTAGTTTCCTTACGCTACAGACATTCAAGATTCCTTTATTTTAATACATGTTAATGGCGGACCTCTATCAGCTGTACTTGTCAAGGACATTCTTGAAAAGAAACAATACAGTGTATGTACAGCCAGATTGTTCTGCTGACTAATTCTAATCAAGTATGTTTGTAGCATTGTCAGGAATGCAGAAAGAGCAATACATCCGTTGACTGTCCGGGATTTGGAGATAACATTTCTTAAAGAGTGGAACAGAATTCGGTAAAGTCTTATCGACAACCTTATCGCATCCATGGAAAATCTGTCTGCAAAAGTCTTAGCTGTTAAGCAAGAATACATTCTATATTATAAATTCTGCATCTTCTATAAACAACACTTTTTTGGTCAACAATTTTTTGTATCCAAATTGATGTCTTTTAGTGTGTGTTCATGTTCTTAACATATTTTCAATGAATTAAAATTCCTATGCATGATGTTTTGATGTCTTGTTTTCTTTACTATGCTTTAATACAGTAAACTACCGACTATCCGGCCCTCGACTATCCGGTCCTCCGTACTATCCGGCCTATTAAAAAAATGACGAATGTTGCGAGTGAGCGATACAGGCAGGTTCCCGTCCGTGGGAAGTGCTGACTCACGACCGGAAGGAGCAGGCAGTCATCTATCAAAGACTTTTTCAAAAACTAAAAACTTTTGACTCTTTTATCTTATGCATAACTTTTCATATTTGTGCAATCATTTATCCATAAACAGTAAAATAAGAGTTACTCATTTTTTCCGAATTAGGTTTACGTTTCACTTTAATGTTTTGCTTATTTTGAAACTGTATGTACTGTATATATAAAATATATCTTAAAATGTGTAACATGTGTTTTTAATATTATGGAGGGGGGAAAGCAGGGAGTCAGTAAATATTTATGGAATTTCGGCCTATCCGGCTTTTTTGTTATCCGGCCTACCCTTCCGCCACATTAGGCCGGATAGTCGGGAGTTTACTGTATATGTGTATTTTCTATTTTACGTTTTATGCTCTAGCATGTTTTTTTCTATTTTTTGCTTTCTACTCTATTTTTTGAGTAGTGATAAAAGTAAAGATAATAAAAATATTACATTACTGCATTTAAATGCTTCTGTTCTTTTAATTTTTAAACTAACTTGTCTATTCTAACGACTTTTCATGTTTTAAAGTTTTTTAATGCTTAATACGTAACATTGTAAAACGGGCTTATCAAATAATGCTTATCAAAACTTATTAGAGCTTAGCTTTTCAAATAAAGCTCATTCTTTTTAATTATATTTTACAAATTAAAAATTTAAATACAGAAATGCTTACAATTTTTCAGTTCAATGTTCTTTTTTCTAAAAGTAAGCTGCATTATCGGAAGCAAAACGATGTTCTAACAGATAATTCAAAATACTTTCATTGTTATATTTTTTGGTAAGAATTGTAGTTAATTTTCTTTGTGCTTCGTAATCATAAATTCCGAAATTTTTAACTTTTTTATTTCCTATCACCCGTTCAAATATTGTTCTTTCATACAAAATCGAAAAATAAATCTTCTTTACACTGACAATAAAAGCTTTTCTAACAATAAGGAGAGGGGGAATGAGCAGCTAAGTGGAAAATGATAAGCATTATTTTGAAGATGTCCCGAGCGTCATTAAGTATATTAATTTGCTTCTTTCAATACAATCTTCTTTCTTCTAATAAACATCTTAACGCTTATTCAGTCTTTTGTAGTTTTAATATAAGAAGGTCTTAAAATTAGAACAAATTACTTCACATTGTTTGATGCGAAGACAAGAAGTTCAACAGCAATCTTTCTTTTTTAATGCATTTAGATGAAACGGTGCACTTAATTAGCAAATATTGACATTTGTCAAATTTTAAAGTACTATAATAATAATAATAAATGTTTAATCACAACGACAAAAAGGATTCGATTCTAAAATGCATCGTAACTCTCATCGTAGAAATAATAATAATCAAGTACGAAATTTCATTTTTTTTTATTGTAACTTTTGGAAATTAATGTAGCTTTAAAAGCACGAATAATTAATTTTATGTTTTTAACTAATGCTAAATAAAAGTTGTGTTATTATAAGTTTTAAATGAAATGTTTTCATTTCTAAAATTCTACTCTTTACACCCGATTACGCATATTAAGTTATCTTTTGTCTCAGTTAATTGCGTTGATTACTGGATACATTTCAGGCATTGTTAATGATAATGTTTTCAAGATAAGTTGCTTAATTTAAGAATTGTCACTTTCTTTATTACTTCAGGAAATATTCAATGTATACAAAAGTGCATTTATACGGATTCTTTCGAATTCTTCCCAAAAAACAAACTGTTCTAAAAAAAATAAAACTGTTCTTTATTTCTTCGATTGTGAATACAGATTAGTACTGTGATTCCTATTAAACGTTTATACGAGTATACGTATAATACATATTATAAGGGGTACAGACTTTGTATACGTATGATACCACCCAGTCTGTTATACGTATGATACAACACATTATATACGCTCCAGTGTATATACGGAACTTACCTCAGCTATTATACGTGTAAACATTTAAACGGTTTTCGTTCATTGCGTGAAAACATATTTTTCTCCTGCTGGTCTGCGCAATGCTACTAGATCATAAGGTTGCGATAGTCCACCCTGCAACCAATAGGGAGCGATTCTCTGTTTGACGTCACTTAGTGCGCTCGATTCAGTATTCTAATTAATTTGGTTTAGAAACGCCCTACATTTAATTGAAAAGTATCAATATAAATTTTCGTGTGAAGAAGTTTAAATTTTTTTTAAATATTATTTATACATAGGACAAACATCACATCTAAAATTTAAACTATTATCTCTTTTCAATTCTCTGAAATTTAATTTTTTAATTACACTATCTACTCCATTAAAATCTGTGCGCGTATATATGTAACCTCAAAAACTCGGAAACCACAGGGTGCAGGGCTATGAAATTTGGACAAGGGTTGCTGGTAGGGGGCCCATGAACGATTGCGGCTAAAAATTCGAAAATTTTAAATAGATTTTTTTTCACGAATTTTTGACTTTTTTGTGTGTTCAATCCATAATCGTGCGAGTTCTAACCAGTTCTAAATATTTACTGCAATGTGTGATATACATATTACGTACGCCGCGCTGCAATACTAAGAAACTGCAGCGGGTATTACGATAAATTTTTTACCTCGCATGCAAATAATTAGAGATTATTTAATTGCACTTAGTTATTACCTTTTTTAAAAAAAAATAAAGAAAACATTTTATCACAAACATCAACAAAACTCTTTATTCTATTTATTCCCTTATTCCAAAGATATCGTTTTATCGTCTGTTGCCATAACGACATGATAAGTTAAGTTTCATAAACAAACATGATACTTTTTTGTTATACGGGCACCAATGTCGCCAAGCATACATTTACATACATACATTTACATACAGACATACATTTACATACAGACATACATTTACATACATTGTGCATTAGCATACATTTTGGCATGGTGTCCGTAAAACGGAAAAAGTACCAAAAAATTTTACAATAGTAGAAAAATATTTTTCTAAATCGTATAGTTACTGAACAACTCAACACTTTAACAGGAGAATTAAATTCATTTTATTCAAATTTTAGAATTAAATCCATAAACTCCCGTGCGTAGAAAGGGTTAAACAGCTAGTCTTTATCATTAAATTTTATTTGCACCTCCGTATGAAAAGTTCATTTTCATTTTAAAAAAATGCAAATATTAATTTTTATAAATAAAATCTTAAAGACCTACAAGAGCAGAAAATTTAACATTTATATGATTGCAGTTAATATTCTGTTAGTAATTTTAATATAGTATATTTATAATATTTGATCGGTATTCAATTTGAAATCTATAATAATTCTAATATTATTATAATTTTGATATGTCTTTCATAATTTTTCGCGATTTGTTATATGCGATGTTTTTTCATGTACGTGACGTTATTTATCTATTTGATTTCAGAAATTAACAAAGATAACTTACTGTTATTGTATGGCAAAAAAAGAAGAAAAATGAGAAGAATTTTTTTTTTGTTTTTCTTTCAAAAGTTAGTGATAATTACTAATATTTTAACGTCGTTGGTTTATTTCTGTGGGGGGAGGGAGGATAAATGTGAGTATTCGATTGTAATTTAAATATCGCGTTTATGCTCTGATAGAAACTCCCTCCTTCCCCCCTGCCTTTAAATACAGAACTCTTTTATTTTTAGTGCGATTCAAGCGAGACCTCATCTCAGGTCCCCCTGATACGATATAAACTTCGGTATCATTTTTTGAGAATTTTTTAGAACAGAGTGCATTTCCTGGCGGTAAAAAATATAACTAAATTTTGCATTTATTCTTGGTCCGATTCAAACGAAACCTTTTATGATATTCTTCCGAGGTCTCCCAGGTACTAAATAGACTTCGTTATCATTTTTTCAGCCCTTGGTTACCACCATTTATGAATATTAATATCCAGGGGGGTGATTTATTTTTTCGGTTTCTATGGGCCCGATTTCAACGGAAATCGGTTCATTTAACTGTTCATTTAACTTATTTTTCTGCGCGTGCGCCGAAAATGGCTATTTTTATTGAAACCGCAAAAGAAAATTACCGATTTGATAATCCCAGACAACGAAATAGTTTCATTTTCACTCATCCTCGAGAATTAACAAAAGTATATAGAGGTATTGAATCGAAACTGGCAGTCTGAACATAGTTTATTTTTCTGATTCCGAAAATGCAAACTTTGTGAAAATCCGAAGTAACCTTTTTTTTTTAAATTTTGAACAAAAACTGACCCGTTTTGAATCATATGATTCAGAAATTTGAGGAGGTGGTATTAAATTTACTTCCGCTTCAGGGTCCATCTCTCTATTTAATTTCCGAAAGACAAAGAGTTACCACAGGAACGGTTTCGTTTTGAGTCATTTCGCGTTTCGTATTATTGTTTAAAGCAACGCATGGCAGATCAGCTAGTAAATAATCTAATCGAAATATCCATTTAAGTAACATAACCTAGAAGAGTTAATGTGATGTTGTGTCAATACTGTCGAATAATTATACCTGTAGAATCTCGGGGCGGAAAGAATATTTCTTTAATAAGACCAGGAACCATACTTTGCTGGTATTTTCATATAATTTATTACTCTTTGACACAAAACATCACAACACGGCACATTACACACAGATAAATAAGACTGACACTTCACTTTTTACATTTTCGGAGAACAAAAATACACACACGTTCTATTTACATGACCACACTTCGAAAACGTACTTCTTTCGGCCAAGCTCACGCGTTAACTGATCAAAACTCCTCGTTTCAGATCACGTGATGCGCTGCGCATTTTGCCGGGAAAAGTCTATTTTTTTCTTGAAGGGGCTTTCTGCGTTACAATGTTTATTTCTATGAGGACACGTGTAATATTTTTATATAAATACCTTTTCTGTATTTTCTATTTTTTATATGTTGCATTCTTTTATGTTCAGAAAAAAATATATAAATATGTATCGACAAAATAATCAAATTATAATTCTAATTATATTTCAAATCATTTTTTCATCATATTTTCAATATTTCATTTTCATTCATCTAATTATAAATTTTAAAAAATTGTATCTTTTTTTATTTGTTATATTTATAAGCAATTTTATTTAAGATCAAATTTCGTTATTCTTGTTTTAGAATAATTTTGATAATTAAACTGTCCAAGCAAGCTTTAATGAAAATATACATAAATCAGTTTACTTTTGTGTATTGTGTACATTTTTCTGAAATATTTAATTAATAGTACGGTTTAAAATGAACAATATTAAAAGACACATGACAGTGTTGTTTTTGAATAAGAATGTTTAGAAATAAGATTAATCAGGGTCTAACTTGATTTCATTTCCAAACGTTATTTAGATAATACTTTTCTAAATGAAAATATGACTATATGAAGGATATAATAGATTGTATTGCTCAAAATTGACACTCTTATTTCTATAAAAAATATGTATTAATACACAAAAATCTATCAATTACAATTTATAAATGGATGTGTTTAAAGATTATGAAATAGCATGAATTTTATTGTAATTCATAATATAAAGTCATTTTAAATAAACAAAGCTAATAATGATTTACCAAAACACATAAGCTGCGCATATTCTCATTCATAAGATTATATTAACTATTGATTTTTTTTCTAAAGTGACAACTTTTGGTTGTTAGTAATTATGAGTGATAGTGACAGATTTCGCGATACAAACGAAATATTTCAACTTATTAATACAAGCCTCTTTGAAATTTAATGAAAGTTTTTTTCGTGTTGCATCAGATTAGGTAAAGCTACTGAAGAATGACCAACATGCCAACAAAAATATTTAGCGTAAAAAAATGAATGAAGTATATAACTCTTTTCATAAAAATTTATTGTAGAATAACAGGAATTCTACTAACGAATATCAAGTTATTATGTTATGAATTATAATAATAACAGTGGACCCGTGTGAAGATTTCGCACTGCATTTTAATATTTTTTCAGTGCAACTTTAATTATATATATATAAAAAATAAGGACTAAAAATATCTGCAAACAACATTAGTCGCCAGAATATCGCCTCATTTATCCCATCAAATTTCAGTAAAAACTGATCGCTGATAGCTAAGGCAAAGAAAAATTATCAATAGTATTTTAACTGCATTAGAAAATATCATCATCTGTTTCGGGTAAAAAGAAAAAAAACATGGGAGAAAGAAAAATAATTTGAGCATTTGAATTTAAATTTTGTTCTTTAATCATAAATATAAAATAAACCCGTGCAGAAATCTTTATTTTGTAATTTTTTTATATAATTATTGCTGAGCACGATATAATGCAGTATTTTAGTTTTGTGGCAACATTAATTTCAGGAAAATATTTTATTTCATTTATGAAAACAATGCCGATTTAATTTTTAATTATCAGCAAATTTTAATAAAAAAGCATGCTTTAGGAAAATGTATTTGTGCTATGTCAGAAGCCTGTTCAAAATCCTTTCGTATGGTATCTCATTCGTTTCGTATTTTCTTAGAAAAAGGGATGTTGACAGGAGAAATAATATACACGATAATTAAAAGATCACGCTGTAAGAAAGTGTGTGCACTGCGTTTTATAATAATTATTAGTACAATTTTTTTTTAAACATATTTTCAGAATATATTACAAGATGATTAAAATTTATATTATCTTTGTTTTTTTATCGTAGTTTGGATAAACGCTGAACGAATTCAATGTTTATGTTGTTTTACATCACACAAATTTTCACAACGATTTGAATAAACTTTCACTTAATAATCCATTCTTCAGACAATTCGACTTATTCCCACATAAAGATTATTAAAAGAGACAAATAAAATTAATTTAATTATAAATAGAAATGTCATGTGAAATTCAAAACATACAAAAATAAATTGAATTATTTCCAGTCAAAGTTTGTTTAGCGGAGAGTACAAAGTTCTTTTCAAAACATTTCGGAAACACTTTGAATTTGTTTTTGTAAACATTTCGCGTCGAAAGCATTATTTTAAAAACATTTCAGTAATTTTGCTAAGACGCAGAAGCGTTTTATTTATAATCGAAGCCATTATGCAAAAAAAAAGTAAAATCTTTTGTATAAATGTAGTGTTTAACTAAAGAAAATATTTAAAAAGAAACGCTTTACTTTCTGCTATACTTATTTTTATTTAGTGTTTCATTTACCATTTTATCTGAAAAATGTTAATGGATACGTTTTAAAATTCTTATATTATGCTAATGTCCGCATAATCTCACAACCATAGCCATCCTCTCAATGGATTGCAGTAATTCTTCAGATCCTGTAGCTGAGATACCTTTCAAGTGGCTATCTAAAGGATCTGAAAAACGATTTCTAATTGTACTCTCTATAGAAAAGTCTGTGGATTCACTTGTCGGATGCAAATTTCAGACATCTATAGGATATCCGCAAACTGTTTAAAAATATCACAGAGAGCAACCCGCAGGATGTTTTTAGTAGTGATATATTGACATACAGATCATATTCTGTAAGTATTTTGAGGATAATTATAATTACCCACAAGACTTCAAGTATACTGAATATGACGCCCTCCAGAATTTTTGTCAGTGTGTTGTTGGGGTAAATATTTCAATGCAAGTTCATTTATTTAAAACAATTTCCCGTACACACCGTTCAATACCAAACGGTTCCATAACTGCCTAAATGCGGCAAAGAATGCCAGAACAGGGATCACGATTTGAATTTTTTAACTTTAAGGATCAAAAACACCGTTGATGTTAAGCTTAGCTATTTCAAGAATGCTTGTTAAAACGTGACAGATGATGTCACATCCCCCATGTGAAGGTTAGGGCTTCGAACGTCACTTTCATATACTTGATCTGAAACATTACTTTGCTGACTTAATTAGGAATTTCCACATGATCATGCACTAGTGTTTTTCTTGGTCTAGGTCCTTAAGTATGTGTTTCAAATGACCAAAAGATAAGAATACACTTCTCTTAAATTATAATAAAAATATGACGTAATAATAGCTCCATAAAGAAAAAAATCATACGATCAATGGTTTATGTCAGCACTCTTATATGACTAAATATCTGAAAATTCTTATATAGTTTAAAAACATTAAATTTGAAATGGAATTAACACGTTGAGTGCCATGTGTACCTCCAGTAGTCACACTTTTTATTATTAAAACACCATGTGTACCGCCAGTGGTCGCACTTTATTTTTATTAGAGCTGTTGTTCGATGGCACGTATATAAAGCATCTTTTATATTTAAAAAAATAATTTCCAATGTTATACTTCGGTTGAGTTACAGAAGGAATAAAAACATATTTTGGTTACAACTTAAAATTTGTTTTTTTTTACTTTCACTTTCATTAGTCTTTTTAAGTTTTCCATCAAAAACTTGGACATATTTTTATAACTAATTCTTATTATTGATAAAATAAAAACCATATTGGTATCGTTATAAATTGAACAGATTACTTACGCGACATCTGGCAGTGCATAAAACTCATCTTTTATAAATTCTACTTATACTTGTGATAAATATCGCTAGAGTTATTAGTTTATCGCTAAATGTTATAACAGAGTGGCTACAAAACAGGGAAAAACACAGTCAAAGAAAAGGGAATATACCAGTATTTCCTTATAGGAAAATTCGACTTATTTATCATTCAAATAAACAATACGAATTTTTCCGTGTAACATTGACTGGTATTTCCCACTTTTTTTTTACTTTGTTTTTACCTGATCTGTCGCCACCTTAAATAATGCAGCTATGGAACGGTGGCGCAGAAGATAATCAATTGTCACCGATAAATTTAAATTTAATTGTATTTTTCGTCTTAAAAGATTTTTTAGGGTGAACAATACTATTAAAATTTAGTGGTGATTTGCACCCAACTGTTCCATCACTGAATAAAGGCATCTTATGAAAGCTTTTCAAGTATATGGTGGCACTCAACGCGTTAAAAATATGATATTTTCCCATTCAATCGACGTGCTTTTCCAGAATGATCTATCGATCACAATGGCTTTCAGCTTTATAAAATATTATAAATCCACAAATATGAATTAACTCCACACTACGCAGAAATTTATATAATAATCAATTAAAATTTCACTTTTAATATATAAATTCAGTTTCTAGAAACTACTGTATTTTAATAAAAGTCTTCAACTTATAATAATCACAGAAGTCGTCTATTAAATTAATAAATTCTCTTTAATGAACTCGTCTAATAAATTCACTTTAAAATTTCGTGTACATAACCCAAAATAAGTATACATAAAAATATACTACCAAAATTAAAATTTGAGCAGTGTAGGGTTAAATGAATTAAATAGTTCTAGACGAGACAGGAAAATGACAACCAATGACTTGGCTCATGAGAATTTGCTTAATAGCAATAATTTTCACAATTGAATATTTCCTGACAATAAATCAGTTTCTACAAATGATTTTCATGTTAATGATTTAAATAATAATTATGATCTTCCTGGTAAGAATAAGAATATTTCCTGGATTTTGACATTAACGTTAATTTTGCAACGATGGCTAATGAGGATATAACACCTAATGCTGACTCTTTCTGCCAGAACAAGTTTTTAAATTGTGCCTCATGGAGGTCACCTTCTCCAATACACATGTGATTTCACTGTCCCATCAAATTTAATATTAGAGAGTATATAAGTGGTGAAGATTTTTGTGTTTTTGCAAAAAATGAAAGCATATTTAAAAAAAATCCCTGACGGCTCGACCTACAGGCACAGGTAGATTTCGAAGACGCAGAACGTGGGGTGCCTGTTTGTCGGGAATTGCAGAAGAAATGACCTTTTTGCGATGATGCTGCAGTTGGAACCGCCTACTTCGAAACGAAACTTGTTTGCAGGCGGAGCCAGCAAGGATTTTTTTTTTTTTTTTTTTTTTTTTTTTTGCTATAAGAGTTGGTCCTATAAAAAACATGTCAATATAAAAGTTTTAGATAATATTAAGAGGATTTATAATATATTTAAGCGGATTTGAAATATTGGGAATTGTCGAAGTTATGAATTTTTTTCTTCTAAAACCCCCCTTCCCTCCCCCCCTTAAGGCAATTTTTAATTATATCAAAAATCTGTCATACATAAGTTTTTGGCCTTGTTCCTAGAAGTAATAACAACTTCAAACGGATTCGATACGTATCATAATTAAGAAATCATGGGTTTTTTTCTGTTTTCACAAAAAGCCCCCCCCCCTTGGTTTGATTTTGCCCATTAAACAACTTGACCGAGATTTTATGTCTCTTGATTTTATGTATCAGTTTAGAAAAGATGCGGGAGTTGGAACCGCCTACTTCGAAAAATAACTTGTTTGCAGGCGGAGCCGGCAGTGATTTCTTTTGTTTTTCATTTTTTTTGCTATAACGGTTGGTCCTATAAAAAACTTGTCAATATAAAAGTTTTAGATAATACTAAGAGGATTAATAATAAATTTACGCGGATTTGATATCTTGTGAATTGACGAATCTATGATTTTTTTTCTCCTAAATCCCCCCTTTCCCCCCCCCTTGGGGCCATTTTTAATTATATCAAAAATCTGTCATACATACATTTTCGGCCCTTTTCCTAGAAGTAATAATAACTTTAAACGGACTCGATATGTATAATAATAAAGAAATTATGAGGATTTTTCTGTTTTCACAAAAAGCCCCCCCCCATTCCCCCCCCCTTGGTTCGATTTTGCCCATTAACGAACTTGACCGAGATTTTATAACCCTTGATTTTATATATCAGTTTCGAAAAGATGCGGGAGTTGGAACCGCCTATTTCGAAAAATAACTTGTTTGCAGGCGGAGCCGGCAGGGATTTGTTTTGTTTTTATTTTTTTTTTGCTATAACGGTTGGTCCTATAAAAAACTTGTCAATATAAAAGTTTTAGACAATACTAAGCGGATTAATAATAAATTTACGCGGATTTGATATCTTGTGAATTGACGAAGCTATGATTTTTTTTCTCCTAAAACCCCCCTTTTTTCCCCCCCTTGGGGCCATTTTTAATTATATCAAAAATCTGTCATACATACAGTTTCGGCCCTTTTCCTAGAAGTAATAATAGCTTCAAACGGATTCGATACGTATAATAATAAAGAAATTATGAGGATTTTTCTGTTTTCACAAAAAGCCCCCCCATTTCCCCCCCTTGGTTCGATTTTGCCCATTAACGAACTTGACCGAGATTTTATGACCCTTGATTTTATGTATCAGTTTGGAAGAGATTTATGCAGAATTTTTCCAGTTATCGTGGTCAGAAAAAAGTGACATATATATATATATATATATATATATATATATATATATATATATATATATATATATATATATATATATATATAAACTTTTGAACTGGGGGTGGTTTTGGGTTCTGGCAGTCATGATCGGCGTAGATCTGCAAAAATTTTTCAAAATTTCCAACTTAGGTGAGAATGTAATAGGTAATATTTCTTACGAAATCTACCTAAAAGACTAATGGGCAAATACTGATCTGATTTTATTCAAAAACATTCGAGAGTGCAAATAGAACGACACTTACAAATACCTCTTATTGAAGTTAATCGAGCTCATAATTTTGAAAGATATTTTTACAAAACAGTTTCACCAACACATCAAAATCCAGCCAAAAACGCGAAAAGCAGTAGAATCAAATTTTGTAGAATGCTAAAAAATGAAAGTATATATGCAAAAAAATAAAAGAAGGTAATAAGAGAAAGCTGCAAAAATTGGAAGCAAACTCAGCATTACAAAAACAAAATTCAGAAAAACGAAAGTCTGTCGCTAAAAAATCTTAAAGTAAGGTCACGGCAGAAACGAAACATATGGAGTAACCTATACCACAAAATAATCTAACTCCATCCTACCAGAAACCCAAAATATATATATACTGAGACCTTCACAGAAGATTAAAAGCAAAAATGAGTTCAAGTCAAATTGTAATTCAAAATATTTGCTTAAAATATATAGCAGGGCTGACAGCGATTCTCCAAAATTTTCTACCTTTGTTACCATTATTTAAAACTAATTATCTGTGTGATAGATTTCTTTTACAGATATTGAAGGAATCTACGAGGAAGATTTTTGTATTCAAATAGTGGTAGGAAAAGTATAAAAATTCAGAAACGCTGCAAACCTGATACACAGTAATAAAAATTGTTTTAGGAAAATTTATGTTATATTAATGACTGGTTACTTCTTGTTTTTTTATATATGTTTATATATACAAAGTTAAAAGTGTTTAATGTACGTATGTTGAAGCATTCATTATTTAATTATAATGTACTCTATATTATCTATTTTAAAATTTTTTGTTTCTTATTTATGTTATTATAAGATTAAGTTATTATTTCTTGAAGTAGATTCAAAATCAGTGTTTCCACTGATGCATGAAATGCGTTTCCACATTTACATACTTTGTCGTCTCATTTACGCTTTAACTATTGTAATTATAACAAAAATGACTTAAATGCAACAATCATATATTCGTTAATTAAATTACAGATAATGATTCAATTTTTTCTAAACAAGTTACTTTTTGATTAAAAGCACAATATCCAATCTTTTTCTGCTTAATAAAGTATACAGGGTGTCCGAAAACTCTGGAAACGGTCGAATAACTCGAGAAATATACATTGGATTGAAGAAACGAAAAATACTTGCTCAATATTTTAGAAAAATATATTTAAGGCTATAAATGTATCCATTTTTCTAAAATATTGCATACGTATATTTCCATTTTTCAATCCAATGTATATTTCTCGATTTATTTGAGCGTTTCCAGACATTGCAATGGTAAAGATTCTGACTGCATTTTACTCAATTAGAGCGCCATCTACGATGCTTCGAAGATAATATTAAATATAAAAGTTACGTATTTTTTCCTGTAGATTCCGAATCTGGAATAAAAAATGGGTTATTATTTAAGATTTCAAAATTCCCCCCCCCCTTTCCCCCCGAGGAGGCAGATTGTTTTTTTTTGGGGGGGTGGCAATTTTCATATCCTTAAATAGATTTTTCAAAACTATTGAACTTACATTTTTCCGTTTTTCAATCCGATGTATATTTCTCGAGTTATTTGACCTTTTCCAGACTTTTCAATGGAAACGACTCTCACTGTATTTTACTCGATTACAGCGCTATCTACTATTTTCCGAAAAAAATTGTTCAATACAAGAGTTACATATTTGTTTCCGCAGAATCCAAATCTGCAATAAAAATGGTGTTTATCATTTAAGATTTCAAATTAATAAGATTCAAAGGGATCAGATAAGATTCAAAGGGGGGGGGGGCAACTTTGATACACCTAAATATATTTTTCAAAAATATTCAACATGCATTTTTCTGTTTTTTTAATCCGATGTATAATTCTCCATTTATTCGACCGTTTCCAGACTTTTCGGAACCCTGTATATTTGTGTATTAAAATACCAAACATAACCTAAATGTGGCAAAACTATGGTGAATGCATTTCATTTAGGCACAATGACCTTATTTATTTTTTACAAACGTGTCATTTGTTCATACGTTTTGTGTTATATTTACAGTAAAATATTTGGAGTTTTTTACACTTAAACAGAGAAAGCTTATTTTATAGAAAGCTATTTATATTATACGCATTTGATTTATTAAGATAAGTAAACATATATTTAAAAAAATATATATCGTTTCTAGTTCAAACAAAGAAATTAAGATTAGTAATTTTAAACAGTATTTTGAAAGCACAATATTCAACCTTTTTTCTGCTTAATAAAATATATATTTGTGTATTAAAATTTCAAACATAACCTGATTGTGACAAAACTATGGGGAATGCATTTCCTTTAGGTACAATGATCTTATTTACTTTTTTTTTTTACGTATGTGTCTTTTGTTCATATATTTTGCGTTACATTAGCATTAAAATATTTGGGGATTTTTAACTCTTAAACAGAGAAATCGTATTTTATGAAAAGCTATTTATATAATACACATCTGTTCACTTGAAAACTTATATTGAAACTTATGTTGAAACTTATATTTAAAAATATATAGTTTCTAGTTCAAAGAAACAAATTAAGATTAATATTTTTAAACAGCATTTTGAAAGCACAATATTCAATATTTTTCTGCTTAATAAAATACATATTTGAGAATTAAAATGCCAAACATAACCTAATTGTAACAAAACTATGGGGAATGCATTTCATTTAGGCACAATGAGCTTATTTATTTTTTACGAATGTGTCTTTTGTCCATATGTTTTTCGTTATATTTAGAATAAAATATTTGAATTTTTTACACTTAAACAGAGAAACTTATTTTATAAAAAGCTATTTATATACTACACACTTGCTTTATTAAGATAAGTAAATATATATTTTAAAAATATACATTTTCCAGTTCAAACAAAGAAATTAAGATTAATAATTTTAAACACCATTTTGAAAATACTAAAGTATTCAATAGACCTTAATTAAATTTCAAACAAAGTTTAGACAACAAAGGGATCCGTGCAACTAATTAGTCCAGATTTTAATTAACTGCAGAACAATTAATTCGATGTTTTCTTTCTTTTTTTTTATCTTTTACACGGATGCTTTACAATTTCAAATGAGTTTTTTTCACAGGTTGTTCCACTTACTTAAGCACAAGAAACTGACAATAATAATAATGGAAAAGAGCATTTGTTTGTATATCGCTTTTAATATCACGTTAAAATGTGTAATTGCGTACGCTCTGTTTCGAAAAACAATGCATCTCAGATTGTCTTTTGAAAATATTATGAAGATAAGGGAATATATATATGCATGTATTTTCATTTAAATGATGGAACGCATTGTCGAAAACAAGTATTCAGAAAATTAATGAAAATAAATTTATTTTTATTTTATCAATGCTAATACAAATTAAAATACTATTACTCTGAGTAATTTTAATATGATCTAAAATATGATTTGAGATTGATTTCAATTGAAAGTAGATGAACAATTCAAGTGACATTTATAATTAAAATGTCTTCATGCAAAATTATTATTTTCTAACTTAGTAAATATACGGTGACATAACAATCTTAAACTGAAACAGAAGAAACTAGTCGTTGGGGGACACCGTAATACTTACCCATCATGAGTATGCATAATATAAAATATGAAAATAAAACATGTGTAAGCTATTTATAAAATGCATTGCAATTCGAATAAAATACTGGCTTGATGACGTCATAAAATTTAAATGCTCTATTACTGAATTCCGTAAAAGAAACATCCTTATAACTAACGGTTTACTGAGTCAGATTAAGCGTCTCATTTCCAATTAAAATATATTTTTGAATTGAAATTTGGATGAAATACAGGGTCATGAAAAATCAAAGAGTGTTGAAAATAGGATTACAAATATCTCGGCAACTAATTATCCGATGGACTTCATTCTTCATGCAAAATTTATGTTTTTGTATTGTCTTTTATATTCCATCCTTAAAATAAACAATTTCGAAAATTTTTATATACCTTTTATCAGAACGAATATTTCGAGAGTCCAAAAAAATAGTTCCGGATAATCGAGGTTACTGAAATTCAATGAGCTTCTTTCCATTATTACATACTCAGTACACAGCAAATTTCTAGCCTCAATTTTTTCGGTAGATAGAGCGTTTACAGACATACACACAGATACACAGACAGAAGGACGGCAATTTTTTTTAAAAAAAATATGATTTTCGAAATCTCCAGTGTCTGAAACTGTAAATCCTTCAAAAAAAAGTTTTCGATTTTCAAAACGATTACAAGACTTACCCTTTACTACATATGATGGTTAAGTAAAAGTAAATAAACTTATGTTTTCCATACTTATAATTATTTTCAAAATAGATTGATTATCTTTAATGAAATTCTATACTGTTCACAATTGTCTGAACAATTGTCTGAAATCATCTAAATAATCTTTAGTTTTAATGTATTTAGAATAATTTCAAATGTATTTGCATTAATTTCTGAAAAGAAAAGACTTTTATTCATAATCGTTTGGACTTTTAGGTAGCTTTCAATACAAAAAAATATAAAGCTACCTATTGCAGCCGTGTTCGGAGGAAAGCAGTTCCGGAAAATTTCAATATATTTTCACCGATCATGACCCCCAGACCCCAAAACCACCCTCCGTTCAAATGGTGATTTATATATATAGATATATCCATATATATATATATATATATATATATATATATATCTTGCCTATGTCATACGATGACGCTCGTATTTATTAATCAATTTTGATGAAACTAGTTGTGTGTATTTAGCTCAGCAATGTCTCAACCGAGTTCACTGGCCAGCTTGGTCCGCCATTTTGTTTCAAGATGGCGGCCAATTAAAAATTTAAAACTAAAATAAATATACAAAAAAGTTAAAAATTCAAATTAAAGTTTTAGGACTTGATACGAGGATTCCAGAGCATTTTTTGGTTTACCTCTATGTTAAAACATGGCTGAGATAGAGCAGTTTGAAATTCTAGGGTGGCTGACATTTTGAAACAAGCCAGCACAAAATTTTCATTGTTGTAATATTTTTCCCAATCATACACATAAAAACGCTGTGGACCCAGGTTCGATTCCTGGCCCTGGCTAATTTTCCACTCCATGTTGGATTATTGTATTTATTGTATGCATGTCTGTATTATAATATTTGTGTATCTTTAATTGCTGAATGCAGGCGTTGTTTATGTGTATTTTAATATATATTCGTAGATCGGTGAATTAGTATTAATCTAATACCGTTGTCCTGTCATCAATGCTATCTATTAGATGGCTGGTGGATTTCTGTCCAACATGGTTTATTAGTGAGAAATTGCAGACACAGGAATTGGCCGGAGTAGCTCAGTGGTCAGAGCAATAGCCCGGAACACTGTGGACCCGGGTTCGATTCCTGGCTCTGGCTGATTTTTCACTCCATGTTGGATTCACTAGATTATTTTTTTTAACACATATAGTAAAGCAATCATACAAGTTGTAAATTTCCAACTGGACGAAAAATGTCCGAGCCAGGATTCGAACCTGGGATCGCTTGGCTGAAGCCGCCACGCTCTACCACTGAGCTATCCCGGTTGAATCTGGAGGGCATAATTCATCCAGTTAACCTTATTGATCAAAGCATCTGGTCTGATATTTTAATCAGCTCAACAGAAAAGATCGCAGGTAATGGAACTCCAGTAAACGCTGGATACGTGAATACACTAGATTATTTTTTTTAACACAATTAGTAAAGCAATCATACAAGTTGTAAATTTCCAACTGGACGAAAAATGTCCGGGCCAGGATTCGAACCTGGGATCCATGTTGGATTATTGTATCTATTTTATGTATGTCTGTATTATAATATTTGTGTATCTTTAATTGCTGAATGCAGGCGTTGTTTATGTGTGTTTTAATATAAAACTATATATTCATATCCGTTAGCGCCAAATTCTCGCCAAACGTATCGACATTTGGCGAAACATCGCCAAATTTGGCGACCAAAATAAGTCTTTATAAATGAAGCCAATTTGGCTATTGCTCAATAATTTGGCCAATTTCTTATTCAAATTCAGTATTAACGGATCTTTTGTAAACGTTTTCTTTGCATTTTAACTTGCTGTTTTCGTGTAACATTAGCTAAAATTTTAAAACGAAGATATAGGAAAACTACCTTTTCCTCCCGGTACAGGCCGGAAGGACTTTTTGATGTATAAAATTAATCGATTATCGTTTAATGATTTATATATATATTAATGTATTTCTAGTGTTGCATTTCACTAATAAATGTATACTAGGAAACGCACCACAATGATTATTGAGTTAAATACATATCACTAATGCTAGAAAACTTCAGCTATGAAGCAGTTGATGCAATTAAGATGTCGTATATTCAATGTTATTTGTCATATTGCATTTACTAATTGTTTAAGACACATATTACAGGTGCTGTTCATATATTTATCATACAGTTTTCATTGTACTTATAAAAATATTTTGTTTTTTCTTTTTAAATGTTTAGTTTGATAACGATTATCCTTAATTAACTTTCTTTACCATAATTTATAAAACAATAAGTCTTTCTATAATATCGAAAAAAGTAATTTTATTCAATTACTCTTGAACTGTATTTGGAAGGGGAATGTTAAACTGTGCCACGCGTTTCCTAACGGAACTAAAATTTAGCATTCTATGTAGTATATATACAAATCTGCAGATCATACAGGTCTGCGCAAAAGAATTCGGATATTTTTTTAATATTGTTGATAATTCCTAAAATTGGTTTTTAGGTACATTTTGTAAGCAATTCTACCTATTATATTCTCCCCTAATTTGGAATTTCTGAAAACGTTTTGCAGATTTACGCTGATCATGATTCCCAGAACGTAAAACCACCCCCAGTTCAAAAATTTATCTATCTATCTATCTATGTCATTTTCTTATGGACACGATAACTTCAATAATTCGGCACAAATATCTTCCAATCATATATAAAATTAAGTGGCATAATATCTCGGTTAAGCTCGTAAATGAGCAAAATCGAATCAAGGGGGGAGAAATAGAGGACTTTTGTGAAAACAGAAAAAATCTATAACTTCTTAATTATGATAAGTATCGAATCCTTTTAAAGTTATTAATATTTCTAAGAAAAGGGCCAAAAATTTATGTATGACAGATTTTTGATATCATTAAAAATGGGCCCCAAGGACGGGAAAAAGGGGTTTCAGAAGAAAATAATTCATAACTTCGTCAATTCACAATATATCAAATCCGCTTAAATGTATTATGCATCCTCTTAATATTATCTAAAACTCTTATAGTGACAAGTTTTTTATACAACCAACCCTTACAGCAAAAAAAAAAAGCGGGAAAAATTCTACCTTATGGCAGAATATAGATTGGCCACCCACGGCTTTTATCGTTGAGAATTTTTCAACCAAGTCTAACTTGTCAAAAAAAAGCGTTTGTTAGCATAAGCCAGCTTCTCCACTTTAGAATTTAGTTATCGCTCTAAGATTTTTTGTGAGGCTGGCGGAATATATTAGGCAAGAACACACCCAGTTTTAAAAAGATTCGGGACTAGAAATATTTTTAATAAATATAATTGTAAAAAGATGTGGCTCCAATGAGCTGAAACGTGGCGAGGTAGATGTTGTTTACAAATGTGCTGGCTTATTGACACTCTTTAAACTATTTTTAATGGTTCAAGACACTTTAGCACTTAATAGATAACTTAAAAAAAGGTAAGGAAAAGTTCAATGATAGCAGTTTTATGATGGATACAGCTAAGAGAAGTTATTTAACAAATGATGAGTTAGTATTAATTGACGGGCTCTTGGAGAGCGGTGGGGGTAAGGGAAGGAGGAGCTATACGAAACACAAGTGCTCTAGGAGACCTTTAAAATGAATCTTCACTTGCAATTGAGAGATGGGACTTTAAAAGGGAGCCCCCTTTTGCACCCCTCTGACGGGCCCCCATCGAGAGACACGTGAAAACCGAGGGTGCCAAAAGAAGCGAGAGGAGGAATACCTTCAGGCAGTTTACAGCTAATTTTGGTGAAATTTTGGAGCTGCCCGGCTCATAGGAACAGAGAAAAATGGGAAAAACTAAAATAATTATGAGAAATGGAAAAAAGTGCTCCTGACAGGAGAAGGGAGAGAAAGAGGGGGAGAGTAAAACCAGACAAAAATGCTTGATGAGATTAAACTTTTGATATGTTACATGACGGGATTTGAACACGTTGAAAGTCTCCCCCGTGTGTGTGTGGGGGGGGGGGTAAATCCGATCCTATGGGAGATAGGGCCTCGGGACCCTCTTAGAAATGTCGGCCTTGATGAGCTTAACTTCGTTGGATCCTTTAGAAGATGCTTACGCCCTCTGTGGGGCTTAAAGGGGCTGAGAAAGATGGGAAAAATTAAAATTTATAAAGAGTTGATACAAATAAATATGCTTTTTAAGGGATTAGGGTGAGAGGGGGAGAGTAGGACCAGACCATAGAGCTTGACGATATCTATCTATTGATATGTTACATAAAGGGGTTTACATAAGGAGGGAGCACCAAAAAGATCTTACTGAACCTTTCCGCCCCCCGAACTTACAAGAACTTGTCCGCCACGACGAGTTTAACTTCGTTGGATCCTTTAAATAGGGTCTGCTCCCGCTGTAGGGCAATAAGGTACTGAGAAAGGAAATACAAGAGGAAGTATCGGCATAATAAAGAGAGACAATTTGATTTTTAATACCGTCAGTAACAACCATTTGTATAGATGTGTATAAAAGGTGTCCTCCTTCATATATGGAGTGGCTGTGACTTTTCATAAACATGAATTTTACTGTAGACTGAAAGAATTAGCCCTGTGTGTGGCTAAAAAAAATACCGTACTTTCGTGTTATAGCGGCTCCCCCAATTATGATTATTCCAAAGTTGCAGTTATGATTTCGCAAAGATCATCACAAAACTTATATATGCATCCTATATACGCATATATATATATATATTCAAACACTCCTATATGTGCCATATACGACATTATACTCATATTATTTATATCTTATATGTCGTATATGCATCATATACACATGTCATATATATGCTTCATATATGCATCGTGTATGACTATAACTTGGCCACATACATCAAGAAATATTATATTTATATCATATATTATTATAATTTCATACATGCTTTATAATTTGGCGGTAAATCTTGGCTGCTTGGCAGTTCATCCTTGGAAGCCGCTATAACACGAAAGTACCAAATTTACAATATATTAATGAAAACAGAAACAAAAATACACTGGCGAGAAAAATTAAAGTGACGACTACAAAAATTCATCGAACTTGAATAATTTTGCAGATAAAAACATGAAATTTGCACAAGATCTTTATTTTGACAAGTCTGACATATATTCAAAATGCAGAACTGCCTATTTCTGTAAAAAATAAATTTACATAAAAACATAGGAATGTGTGATATAAGAGGGAATAAGGAAATTGTACTGTTACAATATTTTACAGAGACACAGGAAAAATCAATAAGGTATGCGGTCACTCCTGACCAAAATGCAAGTTTCACAGCGATTTTCCATACTGTGGATTAGATTAACAAGAAGTGCTTGCGTTAACAAAGTGAAGAGGAATAGTACTCCGAAGCTCCTGGAGAGTGCTAGTTGGGGATCGCCGAGATGCAAGTTGGCGTACTAAAGCGTCTCACACACGTTATATCGTATTTAAATGCGGAGAATATGCAGGCCACTCCATTTGCTAGATTATTTCGCCCTCAAGATAATCAGTTACTGTGCAGCACGATGAGGTCGCGCATTATCATCCATTACAAGGAAGTTATTACCGGTTGCACCCCTAAACAACTTGACATGAGCATCAAGAACCTCATTTCTGTATATTTCTGTATTCACAGTTGCACTAGTAAAAATGTGTAGGTCAGTGCAGCCATTCAAAATTATGCCCGCCCATACCATGATTCCTGGATCATTGTATCGATGCCTTTGACGAATGTTTTTAGCCTTATTGCATGTGTTTTTCGCCCTCCATATGGCAACACGTCTGAAATCACTCTCCAAACAAAATCGGAATTCATTTGTACAGAGAACTCAGCTCCTGTCCGTGGTTCTCCAATGACGATGATCTCTGCACCACTGTAACCGGGCGCATTTCGCTGCCGGTGTTAATGGAATACAAATCATGGGTTTCCTTGGATACAGCCCTCTTTTATGCAGCCTGTCACTCACAGTGAATCTGGATTGTCGCGTTCCTATTGCTTCAGTGAACTCCCTTGCAATCTGAACTGACGGCAGTAGCTTGTTTCTTTTAGCAATTGTTGCCAAATAACGGTCCTGGCAGTCCTTTGTGGCACGTTTTCGACCTTGACCTGGTCGTCTCTGCGCATTACCAGTGTCTTTAAACCGTTTCCAGATTCTTGACATAGCGCGTTTGGCTATTTTTAAGTCTTTACAGACCCCTGTCAGTGTCTGTTCTGCTTCCATTCTCCCTGTAGCACGCCATTTCTCACAATCGGTCAAATGTCTTCTGGATGGCATATTCCACCTACTACAAGCGAAAATTTTTTGCAACTACACGTAAAATCCTTGAAATTAGACTTCAAATTACCACGTGCACTCCTTTTTGTACGTGCCGAATGAACGGGCTAAGAAAATTGCATATATCTGTAAAAAAGGTTAATCCCATTGGACTACGTGATAACTTTAACATTGAGTTACCAACCAATCACCTTTCATTGAATTATCCGCAATGGAATTAACATAAAGCACCTTTTTATTGTTGTTCCTTTAATTTTTCTCGCCAGTGTACTTCATGCTTGGTGGCTGCTATAACACGAAAGTACCAAATTTCATCTTTATTTTTAATATCTGATAATTTGCATCTATCCGTTTTGTAATTTTAACATTTTTGTAAAGATTTTATGCATTTATATTGCCTATTCAAAGAAAAATTCTTCTAAACTTACAGAATTTCGTTAAAAACGTTTAAAAAAGTCTTCTAAAGTAACAGAATTTCATTAAAAGAGTTAAAATAATAAAATGCGAACATCGTTTGGTCATTCTCGATTAAAAGCAACAACCGTTATCATTATCTTTTTATGCGTGAAGGTTTCGCTATAGTACTTCATTGTGAAGTTTGGTAATTTTTGAAATTCATTATTTGAAAAACGGCATAATCATTCGATTTGAAATTTATATCAAGAAAAATACAATTTTTTACCTTTCTAACAAGGTTTGTCTAACAATTTTGTGACAGATACTTTTTGAGCTATTAATTTTTTCAGTAACTGCAAATATTTCATTTTCTGAGATTAACTTGTGGCAACGATGGATGGCTGTGACTTTTCATAAACATGAAAAATGATAGAGAATGAAACAATAAGCCACCCTGTGGGCGGCTAAAAATGCTTGTCGGCTTCGCCTACAGAAAAGATTGATTTCGAAGTGTGCATTCCCAACTGCCACATCATGGCAAAAAAGTCATTTTTTTCTGCAATTCCCAACAAACAGGCGAACACGGTCAGCATCTTCGAAATCTACCTGTGCCTGAATGCCGAGCTGTCAGGGATTTTTAAAATATGTTATGCGTTTTCCAAAATTTCACTTTGACCTTGTTTACTTAGATATCATCTTTCACTTCATTAAGCGGTAAACAGTTTTAAAATTATTTTCAAAATGTTGCAAAATGTTACATAAACTATGCTTAACGCATAATTTTTCGTTCTTGTTTTACTATGACAAGTCTTTTTGGTCTATCCTGTGTATTAATGAGGTAATTTCCGTAAATAAAGTTATATATTTTTAAATATTAAAGACCCGTTTAATGAAAGAAGTAGGAAACTTTAAAAATGCTTCTTTGGCAGTTATGGATATCTGTTGTTGTGTAAAAGCACTGGCTACATAAACAACTTTAGTTATAAACCGAAACTGATGATCAAAACTTGACAAAAGTTTTTAACATCACAATGCTGTTGGCGCAGCATTTTCAAAAACCGGAATTTGGGCCATTAAACAATGCTCAACCAGCAATGTAGAATTTCTGAAAATAAATCTAGTCGTTTGAGCCACCGCAATACTTACCCATCATGGATATGCATAATATAAAATATGAAAATAAAACATGTGTAAACTATTTATAAAATGCATTGCATTTCGAATAAAATCGTTTCTAGATGACGTCATAAACTTCGAATGCTCTATTACTGAATTGCGTAAAAGAAACATCCTTATAACTCACCAAAATTGATATAACTAACAGTTTACAGCGTCGGGTTAAGCGTCTCATGTCGAATTAAAATATATCTTTGAATTGAAAATTGAATGAAATACAGGGTCATGAAAAATCTAACAAGGAGAGTGCCAAGCTTGGTAATCACAGATTTTGATTATTTTTATATATGTTGTAGGGTAGAAGCCCCTTAGTCTCAGGTTCAATGGATTTTATACAACGCTCCTTAGTTCTCGAGAAATGGGGGGTCTAACATTATAACACAACTTAAATACTTACTTTGTAGCGGAATAACTGCGTTGGTCGTAGCTCAGTTGGCATGGCGTCTGTTCGCTGTTTGGATGGCCCGTGTTCGATTCTGGAACGCGCTGCGTTTGTTTTTCTCATTTTTTAATAAATATACTTGTAATTATAATTTAATAATCTCAATTAAAAATTATAATATTGTGCATTAATTATAACGTTAACCTATTTATTTATTTTTTATCTGTAACTAAATCGTTGTATAAAAATCATTAAACGGTTAATATTTAAAAAAATCACTTTTAAAATGTATTTCATATATGTTTTATCGATGCAACGATATTGAAAAAATTGTGTCAATTCGTGATTGTAAAGAAACATCATTTATAAATTGCCTTAACAGGGGAAGTCAATGCGATGATAATACTACTCTCTTTTTTAAAGTAAGAAGAATAATTATATTACAAATTAACATAAGAATTAAATTGCACACATTTATGTTTTATTTTATTGTAACTAGAGGGCACCACAACAGACTTTGATTATTTCTTTTTTATTTTGGGGCAGTTAAGTGTTTCTTATTTTCAATCTTTATCGCACAAGTGTGTATCATTCCATAAGAGCTTATAATCGTATAAAAAATGGAAGAAGCAAGCTGTAGTTCACAAGAAGATCAATCTGAAGTGTCGGGATTCGATGAAAATCAAAAAAGTGTTGTCCAAATGCGTTGCAATACTGTAAAATGTTATTGCAAAACAATGGATTTTTAACAAATAATCCAGCATCTGAAATATCTTCGTTTTCGATTGCGATGGGAGAAGAATTCTACAATTCGATAGTAAATATGCTGGATGAAAGAAAATTTGTAGAAGATGATGATTTGTTAGACGTTGATGAAATCGACGATTTGAATGAATATGTAAAGGTGAGTTCTATAAATATAGGAACTTTTTATTATATTTTCAAAGGAGTTTAAATAATAATAGCATGTTATTTTTTTATTAAAGTGCACCGGTACACTGGAAGATCATGAAGACTTCGTGGCAGATGAATTTTTACCAGAACCACAGCATTATATTCCTTTGTGGTATAAAGAAAGAGCCTGAAGAGTCTGCAGTATCACGGAGCTTCCCTCTTAAAATATAAACATTATCTTTATCGATGGAAAGAAGACGTTAAACGAGGTGGCACTCTTTTCGATAAATGGAAAGCTATTGAACAAGAGACGCATGAAAGATTTGTGGAAGCTAGTAAGAATTTAGAGCAGGTAAACTTTAATTTTGAAACTCATAAATAATTAAAAATTTTAAATAAAAATTTGAAATTTATTCAATTAAACATTTTAAAGGCGAAAATTAAATATTTAAAAATATATTTATACACAGGTAACAACAAGAACCTTGCAGCAATGGGCAATGAATGCAGCTATGCCCTTTTTATCTGAAAATTTGAATTTCATTGCCAGTTTGACATGGGTGAACCGTTTCAAGAAGAAACACGGAATACGGCAAAGAAAAGTGACGAAGTTTGTCAGCTACAAAGAAGTCGTAACCATGGAGGAAGTAATGCAAGCTGCAGAAAAATTCCAAAATCAGGCTAGAGTTCTTATGAATAAATTCAACTTGGATTATGTCATCAATACAGACCAAACCGGATGTCAGTATCAAACAACATACGACAGAACTCTAGCAAAGACAGGCACCAAAACAATATTAGTAAAAAAACATAATTTAAATCATGTAACTCATACTTATACGGCTCAATATTCATTAACAGCGTCAGGAAAGATTCTTCCATTTGTTTTCTTATGCTTACGAGAACCATCAGGAAAATTTGGCCCTTTAGTTCAAAAAAGTGTCGATTTAATCACTGAAAAATACAAAAATGTTATAGTTACATGCACAAAATCAAGAAAATTAACAAAAGAGGTAGTTGAAAAATATCTAACATCAGTTTTGCGTCCTTACGTTATGAAAAATAACTTTTTATTAATTATTGATTCATGGGTTGGCCAAACTGATCCAACTGTATATGATGATATTTTTGAAATTGATGAAACATCATCCTCTTGCACCTTAAAAATAATTCCACCAAAATGCACACCTCTTTGTCAGCCTTGCGATGCCTATTTTTACCGCCAAGTTAAAATTTTCATCAAAAAAATTCAAAACAATCCTGCTCTCTTAAAATCAAACAGGGAAATTGCTTCAAGAAAAGATATAATTAAAATTCATTCATTAATTTTGCATCAGTTAACTTCTCCTAAATTTTCACCGATGGTTAAATATGCGTGGTTTGCCACAAAATTGATTAGTGAAAAAGATATATTTATGAATGTTAACGATTTATGCTTTCCTGTCACCCTCTTAAAAACGCCATGTAATTGTAAAGAACAATCTTTTATAAGATGTTCTTGGTGCGCTACAAATTTATGTTTTGTTTGTTTTTATGATCAATATCATCCTCATAGTTGTTCGAGTGATGTTGATGCTGATAGTGATTGAGGCTTTACACTATGTATATATGTCAGTTTGTAATTTATATGACGTTACTAATAAAATAAGGTATGATTTTGTAACGATTTTTGAATTTTTAATAGTCGATAATAGATCCATTTTTTTTAAATCTCTTTAAATGATGAGAAATGTTTAATAATAGTTTAAAAATCAAAAATGCTAAATTAAAATTTAATTATGATAACAAAAGTTTAAATTGAGATTATTAAATTATAATTACAAGTATATATATTTTTTTAAAATGAGAAAAACAAACAGCGCGTTCCGGCATCGAACCCGGGCCCTCCGACTAGCGAGCAGACATTATGCCAACTGAGCTACAACCAACGTAGTTATTTCGCTACAAAGTAAATATTTAAGTTGTGTTATAATATTAGACCCCCCATTTCTCGAGAACTAAAGAGCGTTGTATAAAATCCGTTCAACCTGAGACTAAGGGGCATCAACCCTACAACATATACAAAAATAATCAAAATCTGTGATTACCAAGCTTGGCACTCTCCTTGTAAGAGTGTGGAAATACACTGGTGTGCAAAAATTAAGGACGAGAGGGTTTTTCGAATGTAACGTCGCGCAAAAGATTTGCACATCGACCAAAATGATACCAGAAATGTTCAAGATGTGAAAATATGGGACAAGTGATAAAAACCATCTGAACAAAGAATCAAAAGATATGAAAGCATTTTATTGAAAAGGTCACTTGGAGCAGAAATGCAGAGAAGACAGAAATGTTCATCTTACAAGCGCCTGGTAGAAAAATTCAGTCTCTAATAGGGGATATGGTCCCCCCTGACTGCGATGCAAGATTTGCAACGTCTGCCCATGCAGAGGACAAGGTTGTCTAGTAGCTCTTGAGGAATAGAGTCCCATTCCTCTTGTAACGCCAATTTCAGCTCCGGAATCGTTGCTGGCGCCTGATCAAGTAATGCCAAGCGTTTCCCGAGAAGGTCCCACACGTGTTCTATGGGATTAAGGTCCGGGGACTTTGCAGACAAATCCATGCGTTGAATATCTTCAGTCTCCAGGAGCTCTTCGACAGCTGCTGTACGATGAGGGGGAGCGTTGTCGTCCATGAAGAGGAAGCCCGGACCCACAGCACCTATAAAAAGACGCACGTGAGGCATGATAATCTCGGCGCAGTAGCGGGCACCAGAGACTGAACCTCCTTGGAAGACGTGGAGGTCCGTACGGCTACCGAGTATGATACCATCCCAAACAAGAACTCCGGCACTTCCAAAACGGTCCCTTTCGATGATGTTGGATGGGTGATTACGTCTTCCCGCTCTCTCCAGATGTGTATACGTCCAGAATCGCTCGTCATACTAAATCGGCTCTCATCCTCAAAGAGTACTCGACCCATCTCCTGTTGTGTCCAATTCTTATGTTCCTGACACCACAGAAACATGCGTCCCCAATGAGCAGGCGTTAGTGGTACACACCGTACTGGTCGTCGTGCATACAAACCCCTTTTGTGCAGCCTCCTAGCCACGGTAAAACGTGATATTCGACGGCCAGTAGTCTGCTCCATCTGCCTTGCGATTTCTCCAGTTGTCTGACGCCTGTTTCTTTTCGCCTGTAGGACAATATAACGGTCCTCCGCTGTTATTGTTGCGCGTGGGCAACCACTGCTGAATTCTCGGACAGATGTTCTCTTCGTTTGAAATGCACTCCAGACTCGTGAAATAATGCTATGATTGATACCGAACTCTTCTGCCACACTTGCTACCCTTCGACCTTCTTCCAACTTCCCAATGATTCGACCTCGTGTAAAATAATCCAGATGACATCTTCTGGATAGTCTTTTGGCCATATCACACTATAATAGGCAAAAAAACGTCGCTGAAATCACTTTACACAATGCAAGAAATTTCAGCCAATTTTTGAACGGTCACCGCCTCTGTGCTTTTATCCCGTTAGCACCTCCTCCTTTTGCGCCATATACCATATATGGGCATGTCCTGCTGCATTTGTTTCAGGTCTATTCCCTGATTGGTCTTTCATTTAGTTCTGTTACCTTTTTTGGCTTTTATGCTAATTTATCAGCTCCGTTCTTAATTTTTGCACACATGTGTATGATTACAAATATCTCGGCAACTCATTATCCGATCAACTTCATTTTTTAAGCAAAATTTATGTTTTTTTATTGTATTTTATATTTACTCCTTAAAATTAACAATTTCGAAATTTTTTATATACCTTTTATCAGAACGAATATTTCGAGAGTCCGAAAAAAATAGTTCCGTATAATCGAGGTTACTAAAATTCAATGAGCTTCTTTCCATTATTACATACTAAGTAACACATTTCAAGTCTCTATTTCAATTTTTTCCGGAGATAGAGCGTTTAGAGACACACAGACAGACGGGCAGCATTTTTTTTTCTAAAAATATGCTTTTCGAAATCTCCAGTCTCTGAAACGTGTAAATTCATCATTTTTTTTTTCAATTTTTAAGACGATTACAAGACTATCTTATACTAGGTATGATGGGTAAGTAAATGAACAGCTCTTGGTGAATAAGAAATTTCGATCAGAGGTAAAATGCGATATAATGTGATCTATGAATTGAACATACATGCGTTTTGATGATTAATATTCACCTATATACGGGATTTGTTATCCTCTTTAATAAAAAGGTATGCGTTGCTGACGACTGGGATTTTTGCTAATCGTTGCCACAGATTAATCTCGGAAAATAAAACATTTGAAATTACTGAAAAAATTAATTGCTCGAAAAGTATTTGTCAGAGAAATTGTTAGACAAATTTCGTTAGAAAGGTAATAAATTGTATTTTTCTTGATATAAATTTCAAATCCACTGATTATGCCATTTTTCAAATATTGAATTTTAAAAATTATCAAATTTCACAATGGAGTACTATAGCGAAAACTTCACGCGTAAAAAATAATAATAACAGAAATGTGTCAGCACGAGTCACAAATTATAGTAACCGTATTATTCTGTTAAAATATAAAAGTGATTTATGATGTCACGAGGGCATGGTTTTTATTTAATTCTCGACAAATACTAGATGCGCCATTTCTTTTTAATTGTGAATAATATAGGTTAATTTACGTTATTAAAAAATGTAGCTATAAAACATATAATTCGATGGTATACAGTAGGTAATAAATTGTAAACTTAATAATAAACCGTATTAAAAAAAACATAACTTAGTGAAATAAGTATCCGTTTTTATGTTATTTTAGGATATTGCAGGTAAAGGTACAGATTACTTTAAAATACAAGGTTAAATTCACCGATATATTTCGTTTGATTCAAGGTTCTTTTGGAGAAACCGACCAGCGTGGCGGGCGTAGTCTGCTAGTATTACATAAAAAAGAATACTACAAATTTCTAGAATAACAGGAGACTGCTACACGTAATACTGGATAGAAGTTTATGTATCTTTTTAAACTGAAAATACAAAAACATACTTGAAAATTTGTTTCCGTATCTGTCCAAACTAACGATCCTAATGAAGTAATCACCAATACTTACAAGCTCAGAAGAACGCCATACCGTTGGAGGTAATGAGTTACATAGATATGATGTATTTTTTAATATTACTGTCACTACTTGGAAGTTGTGAAAGGAAAAACAAGTTGGAAAATTGTACGTCCAACAGTACAAATGAGGTGCGTTCGTACTATAACTAGTTTTATAAATATTCAGGTCTTGGTGCAATAGGTTTTGCACTCTTATGCAAAAATGCATTAATAGAAAATTTATTTTATGTGCAGATTTTCGTATTATATATATTAATTTTGTTTTATGAAATTGAGTTTCAATACTCTTTTACAAACAATTAATGACAATTATGTTATAATAAAACTGTATTATGCGCAAATATACAATACAAGACAAGAAAAAATCCTCGTTATTATTTCAGTAAAATGTATTATATCGTCTGTTATTATGATCTGATTAACTTCCGTAATAAAATAAGTACATTTTAAATTGGCGGCATTTAAGCTTTTGTTGACGTTTACTGAAAATTCCAATTGAAAACTTAAACCTATTTTTGCAATTTTCAGTACCTGAAATCCATATTTAGACTTTTAACACTTTCCAACCTAGTTGAAAAGTGTTTATGATTTCGGTTTGTCTGCCGGTTGGCCGTCTTCCGTCTGGCCCGTAAATATGCTCGGATTGTCCTGCAACTTTTATATGTTATTGTCGTTATCTATAGCATATTCCCTATTTCAACTGAAGTGTATTGCGCTTATAGTTTTTTTACAGGGACACTCAAAGAATTCCTTTACATGACGGTCTATGGGGTTAAATCATTTGCGGTTTATTTTAATGATGTTACACAATTTCAAATACATTGTAATTGATCTATATGACTAAGGTGCATTACAAAAAGCTTAATATGGAATAGGGTGTGCATAGCACTTATAGTTACTTTACAGGGACAGTCAAAAGAAATCCGTTAGATTACGTCTATGGAGAAAAATAGTTTGCGGATTAATTAAATGATGTTTCACTATTTCAATCGCATTGAAATTTACATGTATCACTAAGGTGCATTACAAGAAGCTTACTACAGAATATTGTGTGTATAGCAGTCATCGTTCATTTACAGGGACACACCAAAGAATTCTTTAGTGTCTGTTAACAATAATTCCTGGAAGTGCGTTTTAAGTTGCTGAACGCGATTTTAAATTTAACTCACTTTTTGTCTATTACTTGGTGTGTATAAATTCTGTATTTCATATACAGGGCAGCACAAAAGTTTGCGAACACATTTCCGTTTATGGACAGAAACTCCAGAAGGATAATTTTAAACTGGGCTACGTGTTTCCTAACTAAACTAAAATTTAGCGTCCTATGTAGTATATATACAAATCTATAGATCATATACAGGGCTGAATAAAAGTATTCGGATATTTTTACGAATATTGTATATGTTGGAAATAACTGAAATTATGTTTTTAAATATGTTATGCGTTTTCCAAATTGTTTACTTATCTTTCAGCTTATTAAACGGTAATGACTTGTAAAATTATTTTGGAAGCGTTGGAAAGTGTTACATAATCTATGCTTTCTGCATGATTTTTCTTTCTTGTTTTCTATTTAATATCTATTTCACCGAAACATTTATCCAAAACACTGTCGATACGATTATATGATTGCTGGTATAATTAAACTATTTTGTTTACAAATTCGGTTTTTAAATTCAGTAATACGGAAATAATATGACTGCCTCCTTAATAGGACGTAATCACCATGGCAACCTAGAATCTTTACCGATCATTCAATTAGTTAAGTATGATTGGATTTATTAGAATGAATAAAACTTTTATTAATATCCTTTTAAGTTTTGATTCAATATTTATAAAATTTGAAAAGACACCACAAAATTTTGCATCGATTATATATATATTAAATTTAAAAACATTCGGTTGGTTAGTTTTTGTGCTGTTATATGCGGACAAACGGACAGACGGACGGGCCAGCGACGACTATAAGTACTATGTATTTATAGAATAATGAGCGAACTTCGTATTTATAGACGTATACTACGTATTTATAGAATAATGAACGAACCTTAAAATGCGTGCTTGCAGCTGTAATTCGTGCTGAATATTTACCATTTCACAAATATTACCTCTCATTGTTTTATATGGGCCGCGCCCTTTATTTTCCAGATTTTATTATTGTTTTATCCAAGACATAAAAAAAATAATATAAGCATGTTTATTGTGTAAATAACATTTCTCTCTAGTCCATAAATATTTCTCATCGTAATTTACTTTTGATCCTAATTAACATAACATTATAGTATAACAAAATTCCGCCACTATTTCATCATTATGTTCACTAAGCTGTAATTACGTATTAAAATGAAAACAATTTAATTGAAAATTAAGTAAATATTTAGGGAAATGTTTTAATATATTGTATGTAAAAAAAGTGTATAATGTCAAAATTTTTCTTTGAATTTAATTTTTTTTCTTTTGTTTCATTTTAATTCAAATAAATTCACAATGTAAAAAATAAATTGCATTTTAATTAGCAAACAAAATATATAACCTGTTAAAAATGTAAATATTTGTAGATGATTCATTTTTTAATTAATAATTTGTAGTTTATAATAAATTAAGTTTCTTACAGGCATAAAATAATTCTATCTTTTAAAAAAAATTAAAAACCTTTAAACAAATATATTTTTAAAGGAATATTATTAGCATGAGATTTCTAAATTTAATGTAATATTTAAAAAATATATATTCTTTTTAGTTTTGTTTAAACTTGATGCAAATAATCTCTATATATTTCAAACGAATGGATAAATGAATGTGTGCAGTTATTTAAGTGTAACTGATATAAGTGATATTCCAGATTCACATATTCAAAGCTTCTAGAAAACAATTTCTGTTAAATTTTTTGTAGGTTACAATAAATATTTTTCTTTTGAATATAACTTTTATAATTTATTACATATTATTATTAGTAGAGAAACGTATGTATTGTTTTCTATAAACAGTTTAGTCTACAGTAATACATATATTGAAGATTTAATTATGCAAATTTAAAAGAACTCCTTGTTCTACTAAACATTTTTGAGTTATACTCTAAAACCTATACGCATTGCAGCTCGTTTAGGAAATATTAGTATTGAAGATATCATAATGAGTTCAATTTTGTAAACATGCATACTTCTTAAACTAAATGACCGATTGATTACCTATTTGGTACCCTAAACTCTTAAAAATGTGCATCTGATTTAAGAGGTACATTCTGAATGTTTGTGCCTCTCAATATTAAGAGGCACGTGGTACCTTTGAAATTAAGATGTACATAGTGCTTTTGTGATTCAGAGGCACAGCGTAAGTGCCTAAGTTGAAATGAAGAGGTATAGTGTGCCGCTGAATTTGAAATAAATTTGAAATAAATATTAAAATGTGTGTCCATGTGGTCTAAGTCAGTTCTGTGGTTCAATAAAGAACCTGGTCAACATATCAATTTATTTTATACATAACAAAATACATAAAAAGGCATAAAAGCTTTATTAAAAACAAATAAGACAAACATTAAAAATAATCAGTGTAAAATAATCATAATATTGATCTTGTGATAATAACAACAATTAATTTAAAAAAGTAACTCTTATCATAAATATTTCATTACTGGTATCCTAAATGTTAAATTTATTTGAAAATAACTAATTTGTTCCATTAGTATATATTTTCATTATATTGAATTCTGATTCTAAATTAAATACGATTTTAAAAACAATAGCTATTACTTTTTGTAGGATGTCCATTACAGAAATTTTGGGTGTTTTGATTTATTTTTTTATTGCAGTTAAATTTCGATTACAATGGGAAATGTAGCTGAGATTAGTTAAATATCTTTGAAAGATTAATATCAGTGTTGAATTCAGACATTTTTCTCCGGGAGGGATTTTTGGGTTTCGGGGGGGGGGAGGGGGGAGGCGGAGGGGAGACTTGCACTTTGTCCATTTAAAAGAAAAAAAATCTCACACTTTTCGGTGTGGGACATCATTGTTCCGGAGAGTAAATGCCCACCCCCCGGGCCACTCCCTGAATTCAACATTGATTAATATAATACAAAAGAAACTGGACTTTAATAGCTATATCTATTAATTAAAAAATTAAATTTCTCAAGGGAATGATTCATTTACCCATTATATACATATGTTTGTAACATAAAACATTTCTTTTAGAGTGTCAATTTTTATGCTACACATTCAAAGAAAATAATCAAGAACTAAACTAAATATACTTACTTATTGCATGTTTTTCTATAACTTCATCATGATCCGCAGGTGGATGATTGCAATAATTGCACTATCCATTGTACGTAATGTTATGTTTCCTAACATAAATTCATTGCATTTTCCACAGGAACATTTACCTCTGCGGCGTCGTTTTAAATCGTAGGAAAACATAACTCCTATAATCAGCAATTAATATTGTTGCAATCCTGAACGACAATAATAACAAGAGCGTAATTAAAAAACGAAAGCACAAAACCTCTTGAGTCAAAATAATCGTCTTGCGAAAAGGATATATATATAAACTCGGTTTCTGTCGTCAGGTGCCGCCATTCGAATAATCTACAAGAGACCACACCATTTCTTCTGGTCAAGGTCTATTCTTCCTCCAGACCCCTATCACTCATTGAAAGTAAATATCCCGCTCAATGTATCATAGGTTAAACATTTGTACGCATGCGTGTTTCCCCACTGTACCACTGAATAAATGACCGGTTCCTTTAAAAGGCACATATTTAGCTTGGTGCCTCTGAGAGATTTCGTTCTGGCATCTGTGCCTCTGAAAGATTTTGACACCATCATCTGTGCATTTCATTTCTTTGTGCATTTGATGTTTATCGGCTAATCAGAGGCACTTCGTCTGTTTGCCTCTCATATTAAATTAATAGAAGGCACGATGCGCTGGTGCCTTATATATCAGATGCACAGTTTTAAGAGTGTAAGGTAAAATTTAACAAATAATCCACGTATAATGCCACAATGAAAAGTTGCAATGAAATATCAATGTTTGCTACAAGTTTTACTTTTTTTTTATCACAAATTGCATTGAACGGAGAGAAAAATTTCTAGTCGAAGTCCTATTTCTGTTTTTTATTTATTTATTTTTTTTGTCTGGACAATTTGTGGACTAATATGTGTATGATGTTTTATTTATTTCTTTTTTTTATTTCGACCGACTGGATATTTTTGTATTTCTTCGATGCCTGATTTATGTAAAAGCTGAAATTTCATTTGAGCATACATCATAATGCATACCGTAATTTCGCGCGTATGCGCCGCGGCTTAGTTAAGTCTTTTTCAAACCGGAAATTTTATTGAAAATAAGAAGTCAAATAAGTGCTAAACAGAAGTAAGTCACATTTCATTTAAAATAAATTTTGGTAGGAACTCGAATTGTTTGAGGTGCGGCGTATACGCGCGAAATTATGGACTTATATATAAATATATATATATATTAAATTTTAAATAAATCATAACGAATAAAACAGTAACAATAAAGTGTTTATGTGATTTCAATTAATTTTCAGCAGTCAAATTCGCCGGAAATCATTGAATAATAAACACGTGAATTTACACATTGCTAACTAAGCGTAAACCGACATAGTGCAAAATTTCGAAGCCGGGAATCGAGCCCGGACACTTTGAATAAAGCTTCAATGCTCTATCATTCAGCTACGAGGACGATATCCAGACTAGTATGAGTGAGAGATGCCAACGTTGATGCGATACGTTGGGATAGCTCAGTAGGGAGAGCTTTGGAACTTCAAGCCAGCCAAAGTTCCCAGGTTCGAGTCCTGGTCCAATCATTTTTCGCTCTGTTCGAATAAATCTCAACTATGATACGCCAACGGTCGAATCTGAAATAGTCAAATTATTTACACGAAACGTGTCTCCTGTACTAATTAAAGCACAAGAACACGATCTAGCTACGACCAGAAATCAAAAAAAGTAGTTTTGACAGGTTAAAACAAACTCAGCACTGAAAATGCTGTACTATACATCGAAAACGGATTCAACAATTTTCACATAACTAGGATCTATACTAACTCGAGCACGAGAAAACGATCTAGCCTGATTCTAGTTCTGGCATAAAACAATTCCGACGAATTTCAGAAAATAATCCTTAATCGAATAAGAGATTATTATATAACTAGGTTTCGCCAGAAAATTCGTTTTCATAGATTTTAAGTAATTTTCTAAATCGATGTCCAGTAAACGGAATTCTCGCCAATAGTATCGATTATTAATCAGCAACTTCATTACGCATGATATGGAAGATGCCGTAACGATTTTAAGAAAATACGATTTGAATAGAGAGCAAGAAATAGTAGGACAGTGTATAGCTAGGACTTTAATTCAGAAAATTTCGTTTTGATAAATTACAACAAACCCGGCATTAAAATTGTTAATGTAAAACACTTATATCGAAAATTATTTGGTCAATTTGCATGACATAAGCCTTATATACTAATTTGAGTAAGGGAAAACCCTCTAACTACAATTCAATTCTGAAAACATACGCTTTGAAAGGAAACCTTCCATCTTCCGTAACCGAAGTTCTTGCTAATACTATTTGTCCTTGATCATCAACACGATTACCGCTGGTATCGAAAATGACGTCACGATTTTCAGGAAATTTATATAATAAATCCAGCGCAAAAAATTGCCTAGCTAGGTCTCGAATTTGGAATAATTCGTTTTATAGGTTTCAGAAATTTTCAAAATTAATCTTCACTAATCAAAATTTTCCCCAAATACTACTGATTATTGATCAGCAACAGGATTACAGACGATATCGAAGACTGTGTTATGATTTTCAGGAAATTTGTCTTCTATACTAAAAGAGCACATGAAAATGATGTAGCTGGGTCCCTAATTCTAGAAAATTTGTTTTGAAAGGTTAGGACAATCCCAACATTAAAAATGCTGATGTAATATTTTAAAATTGAAAATGGTTGGGTCGATTTTAATGACATGAGCTTTATATACTAGTTCAAGTACGGGAAATCCATCTAATTAAACTTTTAAAACATACACTTTGATAAGTTTAAACATTTGTTTCAGTCGTTAGTCTTCCGCAAACGAAATTCTTTCCAATACTATTTACCATTGATCAGCACCACGATTACGGAAGATTTCTACTCTATTAGAGTCACGAAGTAAGTCAAACTTCGCATCGGTCTGTCGTAATCCTATGACAGATTGTATTCAAGCAAAACGCCTGTTTAATTTTTCCATAGACAGATCTATACACTTTCGAATAATGTATGAATTGTGATACTGTTCAAAGACGTAGATTTTTTTATGCTGTTGCCTTCCAGTCTAATACAATTTACAACAAAATTTATGTACTGATTCGAACACGAGAAAATAATTTGATAAGTATCAGCTTCAGCAAAGTTCATTATGATGGGTTCAAAAAGATTAATAGTGAAATGCCGTTGACGAATTCTCATGCACAATCAAGCTGAAAACTGTTGAGCTTAAATTTTGAAGATAAAGTGCAGGTAGTTGACAAAGAAATGTCATGGAATAAAATTATATTTAACGCAAAAAGCAATAGCACTAATGATTTTGAAAGCCGATCTTTCATAATGTCAATAATAAATAGTTCACCATGCAAAAGTATATTAAAAATAACAACCCTATTTTTATGAAATTATTTTTTTTCACTATTTTTTAATTCGGTACTCGGCAACTGGTGTTATAACGCATGTATTGCTTGGCGCAAAATTAGAAGCATCTTTTTAATAAAAAAAATTCTTTTCAACAGCTTTTATTTAAAACAGATGTTTAAAAAATACGCAATTTCCAGTTAAATAGCTATTTCCGTTTTTTCCTGAAACATTTGGTGGTTAAAATGTCTGACGCGTTTTTCCTATATATATTTTTTTTTGGGGTCAAGTGATTACTTTGTTTAAAAGAGTGTGTATGCAAAATTTTCTACAAGTTTATCAGTGTTGCACAAATTGAAGATTTGTTTTCCTTTGCGAGGCTGGTAAAGCAACATTTATTAACTACGATACGTTCAATTAGGGTTGAGTGCAACAATAGAGAATACTTCGTAGGAAATGGAAACAATAAGTGTTCTGTAATAAGCAGTTTCTTCCAATGACAATTTCCAGTTTGACAGGACTTTATTATTTCGAAAATGATCGGCGCAACCTTTAAGGGAAAAAGGGGACGGGCAATGGTAGTTCTTACGTCTTACCTTCTCATTGGCGTTGTGAGGCACTGTAAAATGAAGGCAAGAAAATGAAGAAAGACAACATATATTTAGAAAACAAAATTTTATTCATTTATTTCTAATTTATCTTTTTTTATCATTATTATTAAAGAATAATTTTTGACTCAGTGGATAGAAATATCCAGCAGAGGAATTCTTATAATACAGTAAAGTAGTCACATGTGCAATATATATATATATATATATATAAATTCTTAATGATATAAATTAATCATTTTAACCTTGAATTTTAAGATAAAGATCTATTGCGCGCATATCTCAAAAATTTGTTAATAAAAATAATCAAAAACTAAAATATATGCCAGGAAAAAGACTAACAATAATAAGAGGATTCTTACTCGTTGATGATACTTCAGTAAGATCCTATCCATTGAAGAGTTCTCTAAGTCTTAGAAAATCAGAAGCTTTTCAATGATGGAGTACTTTTCAGTAATAGGCAGGGCGCACCGTGCCTCAGGCATGTAACTTAAATGGCGGGACTCCTTTTGCGGCCAACCAGCGGACACCAGTTATAATGCGGTCACTTGGAACTCTCAGGCGATTTTTTCGGAATTGGCAAGGGCGCACTGTATCTCAGGCATATGTCTTCAACGGAGAGACTCCTTTAGCGTCCAGCCAGCGGACACCAGTTAAGATGCGGGCACTTGTGTCTCTCAGGGTATTTTTCCGACGGTCAAAGGGGGTATCATTCAGAGGCTGGGGAGCAGGGAAGAGGCTCTCATCTTCTGGAGACAGATATATGAATAAGTCACCTCTTTTCTTTAAGATCACAGAGCCCCTTGTGTGTGTGTGTGTGTGAGTAGCTATGCAATTTTTTCTCTTCTTCGTCTTTCGTGATTGGGTGAAACCTTGACCTCTGTCACCATTACTTTTTATTAACTGATTAAAAATGCGCAGGGAGGGGTGACTTGATCTGCATTCCTTTTCTCGTGAGAATGTATTTTTCGACGGGAAGAGGTCTCGTTCTGATCCTAATTTACTTTGACAATGTCAAAGTATCATATTCTGTAGCATTTATATTAAGAGAGTAAGATCCAATTCTGGTCTTTCCGGGCAGCATATATTTTTACATCATTAAAAAGAGGAAATAGATAAAATAAAAATAAAACGTACAGAGAGAAAACACATATGTACAAGCAGTTATCACATTGACATATAACAAAGTCGTTCAAGTAAAACCACTCAAACGTTTTATCCACAAGCCGAATCGTCATGATCTTTTTTCTGCTACCTTTTAAAGGTTAGTATTTAATAAAAAAGGCATCGGTTCGGCGATTGCAACGTCATCTGTGTGCCAGACCGGGAACTTATCAGCCCATGTGTTACGTTATATTTCGTAATATACGTCCTCTTCAGGTAAGTCTACTACGGTTTTTCATCTTTCGATTCCAGCAGAGTAAATACAGTCAAAAACGTAATAAATTGCTTGCACATAAAGAACAGTGTTTAACTTTCCTATTTAAAAAAACTGGTGAAACATAAAAAAGTGCATTTTTAAAGCTGAATAGTTTGAATAAAATTAAAATGACGCCATTTTCACTGTCTTTCCATTTTTAGACCAGTTACATTCGTGTAACTGTTAACCTGAAAAAAAACCCGATGATTAAATCCAGTAGAAAAATAAACCTCTAGTTTGCATCCAATAAAATCTTCCTAATCTTCCATAATCTTGTCGATATCCAAGTTTAACGTCAAACATTAGAAGTGCTTGAAACGATTTGGTTACTAATGTACCAGAGTTACTTACAAAACGAAGTTATTGACACGCCAAACTATGTTCCATTAAATAACGCCAAATTACTGTTAATTCAATTATAGATCTTTCATTAGCAAAATTCCATACCTTATACAAAACTGACATTGATAAAGTTAGTTATGCAAAATGTTTAGTAATAATCTTTTTGGTGAATACTTAAACCGAATATTTTCTTTGCATTTCACTAAAGAGCATAATAACACGCAGAAAATAAATTCATTTGCTACTATGTTTAGCTGCAAGGGATGTGTGTAACTCGAAAATGCTTTATAATGATCGAAAAATTATCTAATCAGAATTTCAGCTATTCGTTATTCTTATCCAGGCTGACATGATAAATCGACAAATATTATTTATTCCATTCGCCACCATTGACATTACAAAGTTTTTCCGTACATTGATTGGAAGCATTGCTTTTTTGGTAAAACTTTGCTTCATAATGAAAAAAAAACAAAAACAAATTTAGCAATTGCTAATTTCAAAAGTCATCTAGTCTTCTGTAATCTGAATTCTGAATCGTCGTCCAGACTAACTTTGAAACATGAACGAAACTTCCAACAATATAATAAAAATGCCAACTGGCAGGTGACCGGAATACGGACGATTAGTCCAATATCTTTTAAAAACAATGACGAATCAAAAAGAGCATCGAAAATTTATTTCATATTACAAAATGTTGCCTTTTGAGATAGTAATAACGCATAATTGCGCTCATCTCCTTAAGAATATTCTTTAGTTCCTAACTTTTGACGCAGTGAATATTTCTATAAGTGAAATTGGCGATTTATTAAAAAAAATAAATAAATAAATAAAAGAATAGACAATATTCGCTGATCTGAATTCGAGGCTAAAAAATCATATGTTTGGTGAAAACAAACCGGCATGTTCCCCTAGTATATTTTTAAATGTCTAAAATTTTACAATATGCGTTTGGGTAGCAGACATTCACTAAAATATAAATATTTGATCGCATATTTATAAAATACATAACTGCTATTTATATAATTTGCATTTGAATATAAAAAATTACTCCAAAAAGGATATTGTATACCCGAAAAAACACTATTATTGCTAATAAAGCTCAAACTGATGTCACGCTTATGTATTTTTGGTTTAAAATGACATTGTTTGGCGTCTAAGGTAAAATCAAAATTGTAAATAAACAAATAACTTGTAGCTCATAAATGCAGTAATTTTTACAATTGCATCTGCTAGTTCCTCCTGTAAGTCACATGATAGGGGAGTTACATATATTTAAAAAAAAAAGTTAACACAAAGACAAAAAAATGAAAAACAAAAAAACAAATATCACTCATATAATATCTAATCAAAAGATCAGACTTTGTTAACCTGACGCAAACGATAAACCGCCAAATATTGACTTAATTTCAATCTCATGCATTGCAAATACTTTATGCATTACAAACATTCCTTTGGGATTTAAATGAAATATTTTTGCTTTATAATATTATCCCCTCATTAAAACAGTTTTTTTTCTTTTTCTTTTTTTTGCGGGGGGGGGGGGGGGATTTTAAATGAAATTAATAAGAAAAAATTTCTTTTAGTTTTCTATGTGTTTGAATTATTTTCTGATATAGCCGTTTCAATTCTTTTGCCAACGATAACGGCCGCCAAAAAAATGACCTATGGTAACCTTATCGTCCAAAATAACAGAACTTTCCATCATAATTCTATAACTAATCTACGTAGAACGCTGTGTTATACACTAAAACCTTCCCTGAAAAAAATATCTATCGAACAGTGCAAGTTGCATCACAATCCATTCAGCGGAACTTGAGTTATAAAGGAACGGAACGAAATTTCCGTTTGTGTTTTATATATATATAGTAGATTACATACGATAGGAGTTAACAAAATAAAGGAAACTTTTTTATTAATATCTTTTTAAGTTTCGGTTCGATTTTCCTAAAATTAGAAATGACTCGACAACATTCTGAAAGGATTATACATATTAAATTTCAAACCATTCGGTTGTGTAGTTTTTGTGCTGTTAAATGCAGACAGACGGACCAGTTGCCAACTATAGGTGCTACGTAATTATTTAATTACGAACGCACCAAAAAAAACGTTGATTTTTAAATGTTATTATTAATGCAAATTGACTTATGTACAAAGAACTGCCGTATTTTATTTCTACGTGTTTATATCACAGAATGGCAAATAAAACTTGGAATGAAATAACAACATTTGACGATATTTCACATCAAATTCTAAATTGGTATTTTAAAATTTTTAATAGAATTTTTATGGTATACAATGGTTTGCATGGTATTAAATAGTATTTTTTAATTTTTAATTATGTGATACATAACTAAACTAGTCGTTGGGGGACACCGTAATACTTACCCGTCATGGATAAGCATAATATACTATATGAAAATAAAACATGTGTAAACTACTTATAAAATGCATTGCAATTCGAATAAATTGGTGGCTTGATGACGTCATAAACTTTAAATGTTCTATTACTGAATTGCGTAAAAGAAACATCCTTATAACTCTAAAAATGTTAATAATAGTAACTAACTGCTTATTGCGTCGGATTAAGCGTCTCATTTCCAATTAAAATATATCTTTGAATTGAAATTTGGATGAAATACAAGGTCATGAAAAATCAAAGAATGTTGAAAATATGATTACAAATATCTCGGCAAAACATTATTCGATCGTCTTTGTTCTTTATTCAAAATTTATGTCTTTTTATTGACTTTTATATTCACTCCTTAAAATAAACAATTTCGAAATATTTTAGCATAGTTCCGGATAATCGAAGTTGCTGAAATCCAATAAGCTTCTTCCCATTATTACATACTAAGTACATACCAAATTGCAAGTCTCTATCTCGATTTGTTCGGGAGATACAGCTTTTACAGACACACAAGCACACGGACGGCAATTTCTTTTCTAAAAATATGTTTTTCGGAATCTCCAGTGTCTGAAACGTGTAAATCCGTCATTTTGTTTTTCGATTTTCAAAACGATTGCAGGACTTACCGTATACTACGTATAATGGGTAAGTAATATATATATATATATATATATATATATTTTATGACCCCCAACATTTTATGAATTTTCGTATGAAAAATTTCAGAAATATATTCAGATGCTATAAGATTATTTTTCATAATGCCTTTGTGCATTTATGTTATCCTTAAATTAATAAGTTTGCGCTGTTGTTGTGGAGAAACTTTAATCAGGTTTACGTTTCGTTTCATCGAACTAAACTAATTGTGTTTCTGTTTCTTGAAACATAATTAGTTCTCCTAATGTTTATTAAATCAATAGAAAGTAGCTGAAACACAAACTGAGATATAGATATCACAAAAATTAGAATAATATCTCGTCAGTTAAATACAGTTGACTGACTAAACAGAAAACTCCAACTCTCGTTCTATTTTCGTATGTAAATAACTAAAAATCGATAACTACTTTCTCGAGTAAAATAGAATTATCCATTTAAAATATGTTTATATATGATTTTCATTCGATATTCTAATTTTTTAATGTCTATATGCGTATTACATATTGTTTATTATTTGTAAAATGAAATCTCAAGATATATCACAATTGATATCGTTCATACATTCCAATTAACAATTGCTATACAACGATACATTGAAAGATTTAGCAAACTGACAATATAATTCTATTTATCATAGAATATATATACTTTTTACCATGAATACTTTTATAGTTAGGGAAAAATGTTATGCAAAATACTTTGATAAAGTTTAGACAATTTTATTTTCATTTCAGGCTATAGATATTTATAAAAAATATGTATTCACGTAAAAATTTATCTTTATGATACATTTAACTATTTTTACGTCTATTGTTGTATCACTAACTTTATTTATAGTTCTCTAAGTACTTCTTAATTTAATAGATGTTTTGTTTATTTCATTCATGGATAATTTGTGCATATTTTGTGTATTTTTTTATCAGGTTTATTTTATTTGTATATTTTCAGAAATTCAAGCGTCATATTAATAAGAATTTTTTTTTTGCGCTTCATATACAGGGTGAATTACAAATGTTAGAGAGATGTTTAGAATTTATCACAGATGAAAGCATGCAATTTCTCTGTATCAAACGAAGATGACAAAGCATTTATTCAGTAAATAATACTCAGTGCCCCTCTCCATTCTCCAAATCTTTCTCGAGATTCTATACTATCGTTTCAATAAGAAATATATTGTAACAGTACTTTTGACAGACAGCGTAATTTGATGACAAAACAGATAAATTTATAAATAACCGGCGTAAAAAATATCTTTCGATGAGACAATCTGTAATTTTAAAAATAACAGTTAGTACATGAGGAAATACTGATTGAATTAAAGTTTAATTAAAGTACTTCCGGTGATGCAATCACGCTTTTCTTTCACGAAAGTTCATCTACATTTGTTTAAAGTGGTTCTGCAATTTCTTTGTGAAGAAAATCTAGGTTCAGTTCGGAAAGCTGATATTTTGTATAAAAAAATCGTTTCCAACCCGGGTTATTAGAACAGTATTTTTAATTTGATTTGTATCATTCACCCGAGAATATTTTTAAGACACTCTTTATATTCAATTTCAAAAATGAAGTGTTATTTTAAACTATGAAAAAAAATCTACTTAAATGTATTTTTGTAAATGTGGCTATTTGAATTTTTTAGTGAATTTAGCTTATCCACAAGAGCCAAAATCACATGTAGTGTGGTTTATATCTTATGGAAACATACAAAATGATGTTACAAGTTATTCATTATTAAAAATGTAAGTACAAATAAAAGTGATTATAGCATATTTACGTATGCATAAAGTTGTTACTCAAAACGTTTTTAATGAATTAACGATTGTAATCAAATATTAATTAATATTAAAATTTAATCAAATTCATCAAAAGGATCTCTTCTGTATTTACTTCTTCTGTGAAGTATATTGGTGACAGATTTTGTTTCGAAAAATCACAATACGCACATTGCTCTCTGCTGTGCACTGCCATTTTCAAATCTCACGTCACAGCCTTCCACAATGCGAGGCCGCTGTGATTGCCTCATAAATTGACGAAGAATACTTAACTTAGTTTGAGTTATTAAAAACACTTTTTGTGTTGTACTTTACGAATATGTAATTATATTTCTCATCATGTTCTTAAATCAAAAGTAAGGAAACCCCAGCAATAATTTATGGACACTCAGTAGAAAAACTGTTTAAGATCACAAAATAGAAAAAATTAAATATAAAAATATGTAGTATTAATTACACAAAACTTAATTCAGCAGAATTATTTATTTAAGTGTAATATTTAGTGTACTAAGAACTACTTACGATAAAACTTCAGATCTCTGAACATAATGTTTACACTGTAAAAAATGATCAGTGTTTCTTATTTTATGAAAATGTACTATAACCACGAACAAAAATATAATATAATCTTCTAAGTTATCCGACATTCCGAGAAACGTGTTCCATTGTCTTTTGAATCCCCAGAAAGCAGTACATTTCCAAAATTTAAAGAATTATTTATAAAAAGAAAATTTCTCTAGATGCCCGTATTTTTCAGAAACGTTTCCGAATAGTTTTTATAGTGTATTAATCAGTTTCCGCAGCCTGGAATACCTATTTATCGAATGCCATCTACTCTCAAGTAAACGTTTTCAGCTGCATAAGTTAATTTATACATGCAAGAGTAAAGAAATAATCTTAATTTTAATGTTAATGTTAACACTGTTAATTTTGCATCTTTGTCTGTTAAACATATTTGTTGAACATGAAAATGTTTACTTGAGAATGGATAGCATCGGAAAAAACTATATTCCGGGCTTAGAAAACTCATTAATATACTTTAAAAGCTACTCGGAAACGTTTCGAAAAATTACGGACAGCTTGGAAAATTTTGTTTTTATAAATGATTCTTTCAATCTCGAAATGCCATTGATGTCTGAGGTTCCTAAAGATAAAGAGACGCTGTTCAGAATCATGGTTAACAAGGATGAGTTTATATTATAAATTTATTCGTCATTATATTATATTTTCGTAGATTCAGAAACATTCGTCATTTTTTACAGTGTATTGATATCATGGTTAAGGACATCTACGCAATGTAAAAATATACTTTTTTTTAAATATTTCTAGCCACCTGGTTACGTACTAGCATAATGTTAGATAAACTTTATTAATATTAGTTCAATCATACTGATTTGTAAAAATATCGTACGAAATGATATTTTTACAACTGATTGTAAAAGTTTCCTGTCCGGCAGTTGTACCCAAAATCTTTGCTTTAAATTACCGATGCTCTGCTGACTAAGCTACCTGGACCGACAACTGATTGGTATAATTCTGTCAAATAAACTTATTGGCAATAGCCGCCGTGTAGATAGTTCAATATTACTAAACCACAGGCAATGGATATCCGTTAAACGATGGAAACTAGGGAGACTTTATTATTTTTAACTAAATCTTACTGATTTTTAAAGATTTCATACGAATCCATACAACTGAGTAAAAAAGATTCCAGACCATGAGACGAACTGAAGACATTTGGAACGCTCAGCCGATTTAGCTGTCTGGACTGGTATCCGGTCGTCACTGTGTCGGCTTCTAACTTGTATACATCCAGAGATACGAATATCATGATATAGCTTCCTAGATTAACATATTGCCACTATTTTATGAATATACACAAAAGTTGTATTCATTTTTAAATTCTCATATCTAAATATATTATTCACAGCAGTAGAATTTTTCATTCTTATGCTTACTTGGTATGCAAAACATAACCTAGTCAGTGAATGTTGTTTTCTAAGCGAGTTACTATAAATAATTTTTTGTGGGGAAAAAATGGTTTTCATACAGGAATAGAAAAAAATTGAAAACCCTCTAAAACTAACAAGGAAGTTTATGTGTTATATTGTATTCACAAGAATAAGAAGTCTTTTGGCAGCATATGGTTTTTTAGATGTAGCGTTAAACATTTAAGAAAATCAACATAAGTAATAAAAGAAGATAAAAACTCCCATGTGCAACTACCGATGAAATATTTGAGTTATAAAAATTATCTATTTTTGATTTTAAAAAAGTGGACAGAATCCCGACGTAATTACTGAATATAATTTTTAGGAGCTTCCCGAGATCCGATAACTAACAACACTTTATTCAAGACTTTTATTTTTATTTATATCGGATTTTCCAATATTTATAAAATATATGTTTAATTTTAGAAACATATTCATAAATGTCTAAATAATTGTTTGTATCAGGTTCTGATTTCACTTTGATTGTTGGTTTTTTGTTTTCTTCGCTATATTTTATAATACAAAATGTATTATAGAATATAAATTTCGATGAAATTGTTTAATTTTACCTCAATTAATTCTAAATGCTAAACAGACTCGCAAAATAAAGTTTTTTTTGTTTTACTTTATTATCAATTTCTTTTTTTCTTAATGTAAAAGTAAGTATTTGATAAGATTAAATCAAATCCCTTAGAATATATTTTTAATGCTAACTTCAATATACAGTGGTGGCCAAAAGTTTGGACATTTTTTGAAGTTTCATGTTTTTCAACTTTGTGTGCTTGCAGAATATATTAATTTTCACTTAAATACAAACGTTTATATATCAAATTGAAGGTAATTTAATGTAAAATTTAATACTAAAAACAGTATTACAATATCTGTATTACAAAAAAAAGTTATGCTCATTTTCGTAGAACAAACAAACACAAATTGTTTTGAATAAGGACGTGTTTTGTAATAACTAGCCAATCACAAACACTGTTCTGAGGACCAATCAAATGTCTGTAACTATAGTTTAGGTTATTTGGATAGTAAAACAGTTATTGTTGTGGAAATATTTTGCGGAATGATAAATACTAGTACAATTAAATAGAGTATTGCTGTTTTTGAATATTTAAAGTCCTTTTTTTTTAATTAAACTAATTTTAAACAATGTCATCAACAACAAGAACTAATTGGACATCTACAAAAAGAAGCCGAATTGTCATATTGAGAGAAAATGGCCTCTCTTATGCTGAAATTGCAAGACAAGTTGGTGGTTCAGTGTTCACTTGTTCTGGTGTATGAAAGTTCTGTTTACGTTATGAAAAAACGAAATCAGTGGAAAATAAGGCCAAATCAGGCAGAAAAAAATTCACAAGTGCTACAGCCGATAGAAAAATTAAACGGCTGTGCTTTCAAGATAGCAAAATTTCATCAGATACCATTAGATGTGAAATGAATGCAGCGGGTATTGCAGTAAGTTCAAGAAGAATAAGAAGATGGTTATCAGGATTTGGACTACAAGCTAGAATTCCAAGGAAGAAACCCATATTTAAATCAAAAGCAACGCGAAAAACGAGTTAAGTGGGCAAAAGAACGCATTAAATGGTCAGAAAATCAATGGAAGCAAGTAATCTGGAGCGATGAGAGTAAAATATCGCTCTTTGGTAGTGATGGTAGAAAATACGTGAGACGTAGAGTAGGAGAAGTACTTCATCCTGATTGCATTGAAGCAACTACAAAAAAACCCAACAAATGTCATGATTTGGGCATGTATGTCTGCAGATGGTGTGGGCCGAATTCAAGTGATTGGTGGCATCCTGAATGCCAAAAAATACATCGAAACTGTCCTGGAACCAAAATTGATACCTTCCACAACAACGCACCATTTATTTTTCAGCAGGATTCAGCTCCATGCCACACAGCAAAAGTATGCAAAGCATGGTTTCAAAATAAAGGCATAGATATATTACCATGGCCAGGAAACAGCCCTGATCTCAATCCAATTGAAAATTTGTGGCGACGTTTGAAAATTCTTGTACGAAAAAAACGTCCATCCAATAAAAGACAAATTATTGAAGCTATAATTGATTCTAGGCACCATGTGATTCCGAAAGATGAACTCCAAACATTCGTTCACTCGATGAAAAGACGCCGTGAAGCTGTCTTAGAAAATAAGGGTTATCCTACTAATTATTGATTGTGTAAGTATCACTTTAATAAAATGCAAATCTAAGATAGATCTTACTATTAGTTGCAAAACTTTTTTTTGTAATACAGATGTTGTAATACTGTTTTTATTATTAAATTCTACATTAAATTACCTTCAATTTGATATCTAAACGTTTGTATTTAAGTGAAAATTAATATATTTTACAAGCACACAAAGTTGAAAAATATGAAACTTTCAAAAAATGTCCACACTTTTGGCCACCACTGTAGATATATAAGGTGGTCATAAAGTCCTTTCCCTGATTACAATAACATATTTCAGAAAAACTAATATAATTAGGCATATGCTTGTTTCAATATATTGTAAAGACACGTATTAAGTTTTTAATACAAGTACTTCTGTCAGTAAATTTCGATGTGATAACCCTTGGTAGCTCAAAGAATATCAAGTCGGGATTGCATTTCTTGCCACATATTGCCCAACATTTTGCCTTTCACACTACACACAGCATCTGTAATCCTGACCTTGAGTGTTTCAATATATTTTACTGGTGTTGCAAACATTCTGTCCTTTATGTACCCACAAAAGGAAAAATCTAGAGGAGTTGGTCTATCCCGTCCGATCCATCTTCCAGGAAATTTGTTATCAAGAAACTCACGAACGACGGTAGAGACTGGACTAAAAGAAAACATAATAAAATTACTTTTCCATAATAATAAAATTACAGTAATATATTGAATGGTTATTTCGTAATAATTTTTCTGTAGTCAGAGAAAGATTTTAGGACAACCCAGTATATTTTTTCATAAATGTTCGAAAGTCATGTTTCCATTCCAACATTTGAACCCAACTTTAACTCTTTAAATCCCAAATTTTAAGAAACTGGATGACCTTATAATCCCAACAAAATAGCCCAAAAAACTCGCTTTTGTCGTTCCACCTTTTTTTTTTTACTAGGTAAGTAAAATAAATAACCCTACTGCTTTGTACCTTTATTCAAATTTTGTGAACATGGCTCCAGTTACTGAAAAATATTCTTGTTTATCTTCTAACACATTACACCATCCATCACTAAGAGAGACAAGCCCCTTGACAGCACATCAACCCACTTAAGGAGCAGGAAAATCCTTCCAGCTATCGAGGGCTATTACGGGTTTCAGAGCTTTGGGATGATTTCGGCTATTGCGGGATTCAAAAGATTAAAATGTATATACATGTTGCATGACTGTTATACTTCATTTTATTTCTATTTTCGTTGCAAAATGAAAATTATTCCATGGAGATATGTTAATAATATCATTCCAGCAAAACTTTTTTATGTTGTTAAAAAGGAAAAAAAAATTAAATGCGAAATATATTTCCCACGAAATAATACTGGTATTACACAGTAAATCATCCGTGTATATCATGATTTTCTGACCACATAATTTACATCTTTTCATAGAAAAGAAGACAAACATCTGCATTCTAGAGATTTTATTTTATAGTCTCATGTTAAAAATTCGTAATTTTATTTATTCTACAACATTCTTATTTTAAAGACACGCTGCGTAATTTATGACTATATGGATATGAAATATTTGTTATTACAATGAACAACAACAGTAGTCATCATTTTCAAAAAAAAAATATTTTATGCGTATCGTTCTGGGTCAAAACCGTTGCTATAACTTATATATTAAATTACGCCGTTTTATCGTTTTGTAATGCTGAATAGGATATGAGATTTTTTTTGGATATAAATTATGAACCAATTTTTTTTATGAAAGGAAGTCAGAGAAATAAAAAATAAACTGCAGCCTTAATATTGTAGTCAGTTACGACACAAGATCAATACGGCAGTTACGACTCAAGAAAAATAATTATAAAAGCATTGTTTATCATTTTTAATAATATTGAATTTAGCATCCGATGTTAACTAATACTATTTTCTAGGTAATCAGATTACAAAACATAATAACTCTCTCTATATATTTTTTTCAGATATCCTGTTTTGTTCTGGAGAAAATGAATTCGTTTTTGTAAGTTATTACAAACAATTTAAATTAGAGCATCCACACCTTTATTTTTAATGTGTAAAGATTACTCTTAGTTTAATTTTATAAGAAAAATAACTTTGACTGCTTAACTTTTTAGAAAAAGGAATTTTTCTTTTAATTTTTTAAGCGTCACTTATTACATCGTAATTATTGACAAGTATAAATAAAACAAAAAAGCATCATAGAAAATAAAATACAACATCTTTTTAATTTCTTTTAAATAATTGCATTTTAGAATAGTATATATTTTTGTTTTACTTAACGTGATCCGAGACACAAAATTTATTTTTATTTGTAACTCATTTTTTATTAAGTAATGCATTGTCAAGTGAAAAATCATTAAAAAAATTAAATACAATTTTCAAAAATTTATATTCTTAATTTCACCATTTTGCAAAATATGAGGTAACTTCTGAAAAAATTAAATTTACATTTTTTCCTTTCATTTAGGAAAACAAAAAGTAAGAATAGCATCTCGATTACAATTTTTAATAGGACATTTTTTTTACATTACCACTAGATTAATTGGGAATGATTAAGTATATATTTTTTTCTGAATTCCATCATTTTCTCAAGCTTTGGTTAAATTGTATCCTTGTGCAAATTTTTATGTAACTCCAGAAAAAATCACATTTTACAGATTATTTTTTGTTTTGTTTATGAATGAAAAAAAAATAAGAAAATGAACAGGATTACACAATTTAACACACTTTTTAACAGAACACTTTGTTAAATTAGCACTTATTTATTGGCATTTGTTGTAAAATCAATAGAAATTTTAACCAGAAAAGATAAGACATGCAGTGATTCGGTATCTTACAATATCCCTAAATTGTGGTATAAACTTTTACAGATTGTTTAAGACTGAATAAGATTCGCACATCCGTCCCAATGATTACCACCCCTAGTGACCTGTTTGTTAATGGTTTAACCATTCTTCAGCAGAAAACGAGGTTTTTACTAGTTTTAGATTATTATTTGTATTGTGTATGTTTGCGTGTTAGTTTTATAACCCTGATGACGAGTTAAGATTGCTTGAAAGCGCTAGGTTTTTATCATTGTGAAATACAGTTATGTATGTTTGCAAAACACCTCAAGTAAAGTTTTATTAAATGATGCATATGTGTTTTGTGTCATTTGTGTTGTTTTAAATAATAAATAATAATAATATTTCTATTGAATTCCGTCATTTTAGAAAGCTTTGGTTAAATTGCATTCTTGCACAAAATTCAATGTCAACTCTGACAAAAAATTACCTATTTTTTCATTTATAAATGCAAAAAATAATAAGTAATAGCAACTAGATTACAATTTTTAACAGGACACTTTGTTAAATTAAATCTAAATTTATTGGAAGTGATTGTATACATATTTTACTGAAATCCGTCATTTTGGCAATTTTTGGTGAAATTGTTTTCTTGTGCAAAATTTTATGTGACTCCTGAAAAAAAATACTTTTTACACTTTTTTTTAAATTTATAAACTCAAAAATTATAATAACAGCTTAATTAAAATTTTTAACAGGACATTTTGTTAAATTAACGAAACATGTCCTGGCAATGAATTTGTATATATATTTCTGAAATCGGTCTTTTGACAAGGTTTGGTTAAGTTGTATCCTTGTGCAAAATTTTATTTAACTTTTGAAAAAAGTACTCTTTACATATGTTGATTTCAGTTATGAATGGTAAAAATAATAATTAACAGCAATTGAATTAAACTTTTTAACAGAGCATTTTGTATATAAAATATCGAAAGTTAAAAAAGTTATGAATTTTGAAATTACGAATCTTTTAAAAATGTCCCGTTATTAAGACATTATAAAATTTAGTTTATCTAGTTAACTAGTCGTTGGGGACCACCGTAATACTTACCCATCATGGATATGCAAAATATAAAACATGAAAATAAAACATGTTAACTATTTATAAAATGTATTGTAATTCGAATAAAATCGTGACTTGATAACTTCATAAACTTTAAACGATCTATTACTGAATTGTGTAAAAGAAACATCCTTATAACTCCAAAATAAATAATTATATTAACTAACGGTTTACCGCGTCGGATTAAGCATCGTATTTCCAATTAAAATACATCTTTGAATTGAAATTTGAATGAAATACAGGGTCATGAAAAATCGAAGAGTGTGGGAAATAGGATTACAAATATCTCGACAACTAATTTTCCGATCGACTTCATTTTTTTGCAAAATTTATGTTCTTTATTGTATTTTATATTCACTATTTAAAATAAACAATTTCGAAAATTTTTATATACCTTTTATCAGAACGAATATTTCGAGAGTCCGACATAAATAGTTCCGGATAATCTTGGTTACTGAAATTCAATAAGCTTCATTCCATTAATACATACTAAATACATACCAAATTGCAAGTCTCTATCTCAATTTGTTTAGGAGATAGAGCGTTTACAGACATACAGACAGACGGACAGAAAAATTATTTTTCAAAAATATGTTTTTCAGAATCTCCACTGTCTCAAACGCGTAAATTCGTCATTTTTTTTTTTCGATTTTCAAAACAATTACAAGACTTACCCTATACTACGTATGATGGGTAAATAAAAAGCAATACTCAAGAACTGTATATAAGCAATGACTGAATATTTATTATTATTTTTGTATTGAATTAAATCCTAGTATGTATTAAAAGTGAAATAATTTCGATATCATTTACAGTTTTAAAAATATAAATGTATTTCATACATTTTTTAGGGGATTAAACTATTAAAAGCTTAACAATAATTGTTTCCAACGAAGTAAATTTATAAAAAATAAATATATTTTTATCCTCATTCAAATAAAAAACACAATGATAATGGAAAAGAAACATAATACAATTATAGAAATGTAGCGAAATTATCTATGATAAATGATAAATAAAAAAGAAAACCATTTAAAAAATATCATTTAAGCATTTAATCTAATACATGCATAAATAAAAGCTTTACTCCATGTATTGACTAAATAAGATAATGGGATTTTCGGTAATTATTCGTAATGAAAGTTTTAATAAATATTTCAATAAATATATGTTAAGATTAGAATATAAACTGTAATCATTCGCTATTTTTCAGTGCATTTAAATCTGTTTTTATTTTTACTCGTATCAGTTAAAGATAATTTATTTATATGATTCTTAATTGTTTTTTTAGATATTGCGAAAACTTAAGTTTTATGAAAACATAAGTAAATAAGTATAATATATGAAACAAACATACGCATTTTTCGAAATTAAACAGGAGCGTGTACACAATCTACTATCCGTCTTACAACCAAATATTGCACACGTTGTCGCCTAAGTATATAAAAAAGAACATTGATATAGGAAGATATGTGATTATATATGAAGAAAACCAAATTAGTTCATACTTTAGCAAAAGAGAAAATATGGTTCTGATGTGAAAACGAAATGCATTTTTTTAAGTTTATACAACAGTTTTTATTAAACAGAAAACGTTTTTAAACTGAAAGTACATGACACACAGATTCTACATGTTAACGAGCAATATCTTTTCAAATAATATGTAGAAAGAAACTAAAAAATGTCTTTCCGGCCTGTACCGGGAGGAAAAGGTAGCTTTCCTTTATATTCGTTTTAAAAGTTTAGCTAATATTACTCGAAACAGCAAGCTAAAATATAAAGAAGATTCGTTAATGCTGAATTTGAATAAGACATTTACCAAATTAGTCAACTATAGCCAAGTTGGCTTCATTTATAAAGATTTATTTTTGGTCACCAAATTTGGCAATATTTTGCCAAGTGTCGCCAAGTTTGGCGAGAATTTGGCGCTAACGGATATAAATATATAGTTTTATACGTATGATTTCGAAAATGATTACAATAATGAAATATAATATTTTGCGAGAAAACGCGTTCACTAAAACTCATCAATTAATCGTTGGTTTTTTTGTAATGTGTTGTCTTGTTTCAAAATGTCAGCCACGCTAGAATTTCAAATTGCTGTCTCTCAGCAATTTTTTTAATATAGAGGTAAAACAAAAATTGCTCCGGAATCCTAGTATAAAGGTCTAACACTTAAGCAAAAAATACATTTTAATTTTTAACTTTTTTGTATATTTATTTTAGTTTTAAGTCTTTAGTTAGTTTTATCTTTTAGCTGCCGCCATTTTTAAAGAAGATAGCGGACCAAGCTGACCAACGAACTCGGTTAAGACATTGGTGAGCTCAATACACACAATTAGTTTCATAGAAATTGATTTATAAATACACGTGTTATAGTATGACATAGATCATATATATATATATATATATATATATATATATATATATATATATAAATCGACATTTGAACGGAGGATGATCTTGGGGTCTGGAGGTCATGATCGGTGAAAATATACTGACATTTTTCGGAATTGCTTTCCTCCGAACGGCTGCAATAGGTAGCTTTATACTTTTTTGTAATGAAGGTTACCTAATAAACCACGAATTTACATTCCATATCGTTGTCCGAAACACATATTACATCATAATATCATTGCATGTACAGTTTTACATGTTTTGCATTACCTTGCTCTGAAACTTGGATGCGATATACGCAGACTCAACAGCTCTATGCAATTCATGTGTTCAAATAGTTGAGAGAAGCTGTCCAATTATGTCTTTTAAGACTACTATGTATGAAATATCTTAAAAAATCCTACCCTTTAAATAACCCCACAGGCAAAAGTCAGAGGGTATTACATAGGGCCGTCCAAGAATTTTGAAATGATCGTCCGAATAGCTTTGCGATAGAAGACTTTTTAGCAGGATCTGAGGTGGTAGCCTCTTGCGTAAATATGTTAGTGTTCAGACAATTTATCTCCTGTTGTGATGAAATAAAAAGAAAAATTGTAAATAAATAAATAAATACAATGGCCTTCTAAAAATACAAAAAATCTTAAAAGCTTTCTTAATTTTTTATTGTCTTGTGGCACTTTATAGAAAATAGTAGGATATGCCAATGGAAAAAGATTATGGAAGATTAATGGATTTAAATGGGAATTTCGAAAAATTAGCCAGCTTTCACTAAGTTTGCATCATATATGGCAAATTATATTTGTAGCCCAATTTGGCGATATTTCGTCAAGTTGGCCAAAATTAGGCGCTATTGTGGTCACCCTGTCATTAGTACTTTTCAACAAATACTCTTTGAATCCGCATGTATTCATCAATACATACTCATTCATATATATATTCCATATAAATACCGACGTCGTCGTAATGATGAAGACAACTATGTGATTAAAATGGATGAATGTTGCAACAATGGATCTATTTTATTTCAATTAATATTAAACAATCGCAACGTTATTTCAATGGGGAAAATGTAAATTTTGGACAAACGTTGCCCCCCCCCCCCTTTAGGGATCTAATTTTTAAAAATCAATGTCCGATGCATATATTGCCCTCACAAATACTTATATATGTCAAATTGCAAAGCTCTGTGTCAATAGAAATTGGGTGAAAAGTAAGTGACAAGATTTGACTACCACATACATACATAATTATAAGCTAAATGAAAGCATATAAAAATAGAACATGACTAACACAAACTGCAAATAATGTGACAGATCTTGAAATAGATCTTTTTAGTTAAAAGCCGACATCAGCCATGCGAAAAAAAGCCCAATCTAATGTTAAGTCAATGAGAAAGTTCATGGCAGATTTCTCGCTCGCTTTTTAATATTTTTAAATTTAATATTTTTTTTTTCATAGGATAACTGAGGTCGATCTCTAACGTTATTACGTTTTACTTTTTTGATTTTGGTTACAGTTTTTTTTTTTTTATAAGCGGACATTTTTAATTTTGGAACCGGTTGAAACCGGTTCTGAAAGTGAAAGTACACGTTTATAAACAAACTGGAACCAAAATTGAAAAAGTAAAAACTGACAGCGTTAGAGATCGACCTCAGCTATCTTATGCAAAAAAACATTATTTAAAAATATTAAAGTGCAAGCGAGAAATCTGCCAAGAATCTTCCCACAGACTTAACATTAGCTTGCGCGTCTTTTCGGATGACTGATGTAGGATCTTAAGTTACGCCAAATTATGAATGAGAATGTGAAGATCTACTAGATCGTAATTTTTTTATTATATATGCAGCGGAATTTTCAGTAAAAGTTTGAATTTTAAGTTGCTCATATTCGGCAGTTATGCTTGCGAAGAACACAATTCAGATGGAAATAAGCCTCAAAGCTCCTCAAATTTTCCTAAAGTAAAGCATTAAATACTGTCACCCATGCAAGGAACGATAAATAAACGATTTTTCAGCGTATTTAACAGTAAAGAGCAATTTGCACGTGTGGGATATCCAATATGATAAAAGTATACATTGTAGATTCTACATAATAATTAAAGAATATCGAAATTCCCAGATATCACACACACACACACACAATTACTTTACCATGTGCATTTGGTGTTGCTTGTTAAACAACTGAAGTCACAAATTTTCAGCTCTCTGCATTCCTGATGATTGGTGGCCCCATCGAAATTTTACTGCAAAAGTTACATTCATTAACGTAAAATCATTCGCAAAAGTTTTGTAACACTACCTCTACCTCGACGAAAACTTTGAACTGTCGAACTGTCTTTATGTATGCAAAAATATTACTCTGGTAAAAGAGTTTGATGAATAGCTCATTGTCTGACAAAGTAAGTAGCATATATATTTGTACGATAATTTAAAATTCATTTTTTTTCAAGTGCTTAATACCTTTCAGAGTAAAGTAACGTGTTTAGTCTAAAATATTTAATTAAAATGCTGGCAAATATTAGCGGCCTATGCAAGTATATATTTAAATGTCTTACCTTTAAAGGCTATAGGAAAGCTATTTTATTGAATAATAATGGTTTTCCATTTTGTTTCCAATAAAACACATGTAAATGCTACTAATTTAATTCTTTACGACTACTCCTATTATAACTTTTGAAGTAGAGCAGATATTAATAAAATTTTACAATATGCTATTTAAGTTTATATGGTACACCTTAAAAGTATATTAACCGTATTTATGTAATATAAGTAACGTAAATAGTGATTAACATATTCATATTTTTAAACCATTTTTAATATTCATCTGCAAATTGATTTTTTATTCTGAATTGTGTGAATTTTCTTGTTTGTTTAGTAAAACAGTTATGCGGTAAATTATTATAAATTTTAAAACGTTTGACACTGTAGGGCACTTTTGAATTTTCTCTTTGATTATATTTCGTTAAAACCCAAAAATGCAACTTCTTTCAACATTAATTTACCCACGTTCCAAAAAGTTTTAAAAAAAGTTCAAAATATTCAAAAAGTTCCTGATTCAAACGTAGTAGTCTGAAATTCTTCAATCTAAAGATAAATTTTCTTCAAATTACAGGGTTGTTTAGGCAATTGTGCAGCTTACTACTTTTTCGTATTGGAAACAAATATATTTTCCGTGTGTTCTATTTCCCTCAAAATACGAAAAATTTGCAAACCTAAACTAAAAATTTCCTTACTTTTTTCAGTCAAAAGTCGAAAATTTCATCAAATAAAACAAAAATGTCTTCCAATCATTGAGATGCTCCGGCAACATGCTGCACTGTACGTTTTACATTTTTTGACGAAATGTCTTTTGAGAGTGTGATAATTTGCATTTTATAACTCTTATGTTAACTATGATATTAACTCTGATGTTAATGAAAGAAAACTGAGGTTCGCTTTGGAAATTTCAGAAAAGAATACATATATTACGATATTTATTTACATACATATATTGCATAGTTTTGTGTAAATTTAAAATGTGTACAATGTTACGTTATCCGATGACTTGTACTTACTTTATTTTCTGAATTTCTTATGTTCCTTTTATACAAATTAGCGTAACCTGAAAAGATATTGAGATGTTAAATGAATGTTTCAATTAGAATTTTTGACGATAAGAATTAAACAATATATTAAAATACAGAAATCTAATAGTTTATTTCAATATTGAATATGTTTTTCAAACTGAAATGACAAAAACAAAGTTTTAAGAAAACTTACCATTTACAGTCTGTCCTGGATGAAAATTGCTATATATAAAACAGAAAAAGAATTAAAATAGGAAACAAATTATATGGATAAAAAATTATGGGGTCTGTGAGGTCTTTGCGCTAATTCCCAGAGTATTATACTTTCAAGATCAATATTAACTACTGTATATTGTTCGTCAAAATAGAGAGAGAAAAGGAATGGCTTACCTTTTCTATGATCGATCGGCTAGCATTAATATCCATTATTGTAATCTAAGAGAATAATCCATGATGTATGGGATTTCTCACAATATTGATATATCCTTTTTGGAATTGAAGAGCTGTAATAAACTTTTAATAACAATATTAATTTCAATTAAATAATGAAATAAATGAATGGACTTCTGAATTTAATTTTTAAACTTATATATTCTTGGTTAAATTATAATTTTTTAAAAGGTTAACATTTTAGAAATATTTTATCAGGAGACATTACTCTTATGTCTTTACAGCACGGGTTTTAGAAAAACACTGATTCATCAACATTAAGTTTGGAATGTTCAAAGTAATTATATTGCAAGCGTTCCTTGCAATAATCGACATCACGATTACATATTTCACAAGTTATTGGTGGTTTTTTGATGAGTTCACACGTAGTCATTATTGCACGTTCGTTAGTTCATATGTTATACTTAATGTTGAATAACTGTCTTATAAATTGTTTTTGAGCCTGTTAAAAAGTTCATAATAACATAATCACAAAACATAAAAACATATTTCACATTATTAGAAGAGAGATGAACGTACCGAGGTCATAATCGTCAATTGCTTCGTATCTTTAAACTTGAGAAGGTAAAATGAGTAACTGCTTTTAGGAAATGAAGAAAATTTATAGCTTGTTTTTTTCTATGCTTTTTCACTTTCTACTTTTTATTTATTTTGAGTGGAAAATTTTAAGTTTATTAGAATGAATGGATTAGTATTTAGCAATTTCCCCCTTAATCCGTTCATGGGAATTAACTAATATTTTCATTGAATTTCTGTGTTGGATGAATCCAGGTTTGGGTAGTGGCTTCGAAAGGGTGCCAGCTATCATTCTTTCAATTGGAAGATATCTTAACTCAATAATGCCTTTTTCACTATATTGTTTAATGTCACTAAATTTGACATCTATATGCCTAGACATTTTCGTGATTTTTTCAGATTCTACCATTTTTATGGTACTTTGATTGTCTTCATATAAAAAAATTGTTTTTTGTTGTGAAAGTCCTAGATCGTCTAATAATTTTAATAACCAAATGATTTCGTGGCTAGCATGTGCTGCAGACAAATATTCAACCTCTGCCGAAGATAAGGCAATGCAACTTTGGATTTTCGTCGTCCATTGAATTGGGTTGTTGCCCAACATATATAAAATTCCAGATGCTGACCTACGGGTTTTGGTATCACCTGCCCAATCGGCATCGGTGAATACCTTTAGTATTGGTTCTTCATTTACATTAATTATTAATTTTAGTTCTTTAGTATGATATATATATATCTTATTACTATTTTTACTGTTTGCAAATCTTTCTCGGGAGGATTCTCATTGCGTCTGCTCAAAATGTTGACTGCTGCAGAAATGTCAGGCCTAGTTATTGTTGCGATATAGAGAAGTGAACCAATTGCCTGGCGATATTTAATATTATTTGGTATCAAATTATCATCATCATTTAATTTTTATATCCTGGTTTCGTTAGAGTTTCACACGGTTTGGAATTTTCAAGATTGAATTTTATTGCTAAATCTTCAATCTTAAGTTTTTGATTAAGAGAATAGCCGCTAGGTAATTTTTGAATTTGAGTACCTAAATAGTTGCTAATATGGCCTAGATCCTTTAATTGGAATAATCGTTTTAGAGATTTCACGATTTCATCTACAGGGTGTTTTTTTTTTTAACTGATGCTATTCAGAGCCGCCTGTAGCTCGTTCTGATAACTGGATTGATACAACATTTTGTGAATGGACTAAGAAAACCATGGGAGAAAAGATTCCAACAACAACAAAAAATTAGTTGCAATCACCACCGATAGGGGGAAATGTGGCGCTGTGGTAATTTATGCAACTGAGAATTAGCATAAAATACGGGCAATAAATGCAAATGCAAATTTTTACTTACGCAAACGACAGTAGCGCCAATAGTTTAAGTTATAAATGCATGCGAAAAACACCGAGAAACAATTTCAGCTCAGATTGAAAATGAATCTCACGTTACCGCAGCGCGCGTTACTTGTGAAGTTCTATTATTGTAACCAGTTCATTGCACCAGCCGCTCTTCGTTTACTTAAAACACGCCATAAACTGCGCAAAGGACCTATATCCGTTAATGTATTGAAAGCAATGATTCTGAAATTCGAAGAAACAGGCTCGCTAGCAGTTCGGTCAGGCAGAGGACGTAAACCGGTGGCAGAAAAGGTGATAATGGATGTTTCAACTCTAATTAATGAAAGGGAAAGTGTAAATGATGAGAATAAAGCATGGCATTTTATCCAAAGTATTAATTTTGTCTGTTTCTGATGTTTTTTTTCCATGTACAGCGCCACATTTCCCCCCTATCGGCGGTGATAGGAACTATTTTTTTTGTTGGAATCTTTTTTCTCATGGTTTTCTTAGTCCATTCACAAAATTTTGTATCAATCCAGTTATTAGAACGAGCTACGGGTGGCTCTGAAAAACGTCAGTTAAAAAAAAAAAAAACACCCTGTATTATGTCATCTTTACTTGCAATGGGAATGTCATCAACATAAATTATTATGTATGAGGTATGATCTTTTTTTTTCTAGTGAAATGACATGTGTCTGCTGTACTTTAGATAAAGTTTAAATTATTAAGTGTTTCAGTGATTTTAATGCGCCAAGCTCTGGCGACCTGTTTGAGGCCATAGATTCTCTTTTTGAGCTTGCAAACTTTTTCAGGAAATTGTTCATTGATATAACCTTCAGATTGATTTATGTATATTTCCTCATTTAAGTTCCCATGAAGAAACGCGGTGTCAATATTAATATGTCACACAGTAAAATTTTTATAAGCTGCTGCTAAAAGAAGTGATTTAATCGTACTATGTTGTGCTACTGGGGCAAAGGTCTCTTAATAATCTTCCCTATATTTTTGACTGAAACATTTGGCAATCAAGCGTGCCTTATATTTTTGAGTAATTCCTGAACTATTAAATTTTCGTTTGAAAATCCCCCTACTTCCTATAATTCTTGTATTAAAAGGAGGATCGACTAGATCCCATGTATTATTTTTCATTAACGATTGTATTTAATTTTCATTGGCTTTGATCCAGTTTTTCTTTTCTAGCGGATTGTTTATTTTGATGAACTGTTTCCAGCTTTCGGGTTCTGTTGTTTCACAATCGTTTGCTAGAGCCATAAAATTGTCGGAAGTGCATCTTTCAGGTGTTACACCTCTGTTGGATCTTTCAGATCTACGAGGTTAGTGGGTTTCTGATGGTTTGGGCCCGTCAGTTGTACATGGTGTGCACCTACTTCTATTTCAATGCATTTTTTATCTTCAATTAATTGTTCGTGTTCATTAGTTTTCTCATTTAAACTGTTCAGTTTTTCTTCCAGAAATTTTACAGATCTTGAGATTATTATTTCACCATCTTTAGTGAATACGCGGTATCCCTTTGTATTGTTATCATAGCCCATGAAGATTCCGTCTTCAGCTGTGTCAGCTAGTTTAGATCTTTTGTGTTTATTTATATAACTGGAAGCTTTACAGCCAAATACACGTAAGTGATAGAGGTTTTGTTTTCTTTTGAATCAAATTTCATATGACGTTTTATTTGTTGATTTAGTGGGAAGTATATTCTAGAGGTGATAAGCAGTATTTATTGCTAATTACCTCTGAAATCACGGAGAACCTATGAGGTAAATTTGCTTCGTACAACATGCTTCGTTTCATTTCAATTAAGCTTCTGTTTTTTCTCTCAGCAATACCATTCTGGCTGGGACAAAATGGAATTGTGTACTTATGTTCTTTCCCATGTTCTCTTAGAAAGGCTTCAGTATCGTTTCCTATATATTCCCCACCGTTATCTGATCTTATTGCTGTCGGATATTTTCCTTGTCTGGTTTTGACCATTTGTACATAGTCTTTTATTTTTTTGAAAACTTAATCTTTATTTTAAGAAGTATATGACAGTGGTTTGAGAACTGTCATCTATAAATGTAAAGAAGTATTTTTTTCCTCCTACTGTGGGTGTTTTTAAAGGCCCACATAAATAAGTATGTACAAAATCTAATACATTTGTTGTTTTGTTTTCGATTGATTTAGGGTACGGCGCATTTGTTGACTTTGTTTTTATACAAGTTTCGCAGTCTGTTATATGATTACAGTTATTTATTTTTATCCCGTTGGCCAAGTTATTTTTAACTAACTCCTTTATACTATCATAATTTCTGTGACCAAGGCGTTTATGCCAAATTTCAAGGCAATCTTTATTTCTGAAATCATATGCAATGTTTACTATCTCTTGAAATATTTCTTCTAGCGTTTCAACGTGATATAAATTATTTTTCTTTAACGCTTCTAAGTATATTTTTCGATTGTACGATAGTATGAATTTTTCATTTTCGAAAAATATTTTATAGCCGTGTTGTGTAGCTTTACTAACGGAAATTAAATTTAATTACAATTATGAAACAAATAACGCATTTTTAAGTGTAATTCTATTTATACATTCGTCAGATGTTTTTGTCATAATTTGTGTTTAGCCATATATTTCCCTTCTCATACGTTAGTAATGCCATAAGAAGAAAATTTATTAATTACATTAACAGTTAAACGAATTAGTTTTCTTTTCTTTCAATATTCGTAAAATTCTTAGCTATACATTTTTTAATAAATAGTAAGTTTTGCTTTATATTGTGAAATAACAAGTGAGAAAATTTTTCCCCCTATATGTGAAAACGGAGTAATTTATATCAGTAAATAAACCTTTAAAATTTTTAAAGTAATGTATATTAAGATACATTTATTAATGAAATAAATAAGTTTATTTTTTTTTCATTCTACTTAGTGATATCATTCTCCAAATACTAATTTGAATACTAATCGTTTGAGAAAGTTCTTGAACTATAGAAAATTCTCTTATCATTAATCTTCAATATCTTATCAAACACCCCCTCAAGTTTAGTGACGCATACTTACTAAGCGAACATTATGCTTTTTCTTTCTCCAAGTCGATAACAAATCCTTCGCCAACGCTTTTAAAAAAAAAAATTCTAATATAAAACTGTCTCCTAGGGAGAATCACTGAATTTTGTATATAATACCTAACTGGTATTTTCTTTCAAATTATACATTTTAAAACAGAAAATAATAATAATTAATGAATAGTATGTTTTTATAGAACGGAATTTTGTGAAGGGAGTTATTTTTTAAATGTATTTTTGTGAAGGAGACCTACATAGACCCTATTTCCTCAATGTATTTATTCCCCTATAGAACTTTTGATGAAGGGACCTTATATTTTCAGTCTAATTTTTATCCAAGAACACTCTGCTAAAATAAAAAAAGGGGAGGGTGTAATTTAGTATGTTGAATCATGGTTATAGGGTACGGTGTATTTTTTATGGGTACTCTCTATGTTTCATAGATTCTGTATTTTTATCCTAACGTATATCAAAGGGCACTCTGCTGAAATAAAACAGGGAGAGGGGGGGGGCATTGAAATTTAGTATGATGAATCATGTTTATAGGGTATCCCTGTATTTTCACCAAATGTGGTGAGGGCTATTTCTTCAACGTATTTATTTCCCTATAGAATTTTTGTGTGTCACTCTGTATTTTGTGAAGGGTCTTTACATTTTTAGTCTAACGTCTATCAAAGGGCACTAAAAATTTAAAAGGGAGAGGGGACACTTAAATTTGGTACTGTGAATCAGGTTTATAGGGTACCCTATATTTATGGACATATATTATGGACATATATTATGGACACTCTGTATTTTCCATACACCCTGTATTGTTTGCCTTATATCGAACGGCCTACTGGGGCAAAGGGAGAGTGGAGCTATTTCCTCAATTTATTCCCCTATACAATTTTTGTGTGGCATTTTGTATTTTTTGAAGGGTCCTAATATTTTTAGCCTCAATTGTGTCAAAGGGCACTCTGTTAAAATTAAAAAGTGCGGTGGGGGAGGGGGAGGGTGCACTTTATTGCAGTATGTTTAATCATCGTATAGGGTACCCTGTATTTTCATCAAGCTCTTTGTTTATCGCCTAACTTTTATCGAATACCTTTTGAAAAAACAAATTGTGGCGTTATGAATTGTTTTCATAGCGTGTGGTTATGGTGGGTACACAATTAAAAAAACTGAAAAATTCTCTAAAAAATAATTTTGGAAAATATTTATTTTTTAGAAAATCCGTTTCATCATTAAAAAATCTATTCTCTAACAAATTAGAAAAATACCTCATCCTACTATAACATGATAATTCTAGGAGAAAAAAATCCCCCCACAAAAAATGTTTCTAAAGAGCATTCCACGATTCATTAATTAAACTAATTCCATTAATTAAACTAATTCCATTAATTAAAATAATCCTCCTCTTAGAGTTCGTTATCTCCCCCATCCCCTTATATCTCCCCTCGCTTATCTCCCCACTCCGCTTATCTCTGTGACGCACTTCTGCTGCGCCGTACCGTGACCTCCCTTCGACCTTGAGGTCGACGCCGCAAACGGCGCTGGCGTAGAACCGGCCTTTTTTATCTACTGATGTCATGAGTGGATATGCGGAGATATTCCAGAATTGGCGGGTTCGACGAGTGCGATGCTGTTTCCTTGCTGTGTGCGCAATATGGCCATAAGGAAGATCTGCTTGCATGTCGGGGATGCATCATTCACCGCTCAGAAGTCTTACATAAATATTGAGTAATGGGGGTCTGTTTTATATGTAGCTATTTCACTCTTTTTCCTCTAAAACATGCTATACATAAATTTCCATACGCTTTTATCAATTGCTATATACTCAACTCAATTTTGTTCTTTGTTTTTTAAGGGACAAAATATTCTAAATTAAATCACGTTCATGTTGAAACATAATTATTGTATCAACATAATATTAACTTGAGCAATAAAAGGAGCTAAATTGAAAGATTTTGATATAAGAAAAAATGTTTATTAGTTATCGTCACAAAATGATTGAAATGTGAATTTAATACCACATCCATCGTCCGATTTTCTCGAAAATGTACACAGTTCTTTCAACATTGGACAGTAATGTATTCACCAAATGATTGATGAATAATGTATGAAACAAATGAATAATGCATTCACTCAATCATCAGAACAGTTTGAGGGCTATTTTATTCAATAACACACATATATATGAGGGGGTTAGAATGACAGTGGAGTAAGTCAAAAATTTGAAAAATCTAGATAACCATATTTTCATCGAACCTATATTAATTTATGTTCAGTGTGACAGTCAAATAAGTCTTAGTTCACTTAGGGAGTCACCAGAGGGTAAGACAAGTTGGACCGCTTAATGAAACGCAAATACGACCAAGTCTCACAAAAACCTTCATTTCTCAAATTACTAAATATTGACTTACTCCACTGACATTCTAACCCCCTCATATATATATATATATATATATATATATATATATATATATATATATATATATATATATATATATATATATATAACCATTAATGAAACATTACGATAACACCAACTGAAACTTGAAATTATGATTTAGGAAGTAATAATTTATTGACAACGAAATTGTAACCCCAGCACAATGAATATAGATATTAGATACTAAATGTAACACACATAAACAATGGGAGTAGTAAAATTCATAGATTGAATCACGTGATGCAAATAATGTACCAATAATTGGGAATTCTTATAGCAAGGTATCAGAGAACTACAAAGTAGAAATAGGATAAAAAATAAAAATTAAAAAATACACAATGATAATGCGCAATTGCAGCAGAGTTCAAAGCGTACAATATATGAAAGATTGCTAAAATCAATTAGCACCATTATATATATTTAAAAATATATACGATACCAAAATGCATAAGAATATATAAATCAAGATGAATTGTTGAAATTCAAAATGAAAAGATATCAAAAAAGACATCATAAATAAGATACATTCATAATTATTTGCGCATATGCAGCATAATAATTTAAATGCTAATATATTACCATTAATGAAACATTAGGATAACAACAACTGAAACTTGAAATTATGATTTAGGAAGTAATAATTTATTGACAACGAAATTGTAACCCCAGCACAATGAATATAGATATTAGATACTAAATGTAACACACATAAACAATGGGAGTAGTAAAATTCATAGATTGAATCACGTGATGCAATTAATGTACCAATAATTGGGAATTCTTATAGCAAGGTATCAGAGAACTACAAAGTAAAAATAGGATAAAAAATAAAAATTAAAAAATACACAATGATAATGCGCAATTGCAGCAGAGTTCAAAGCGTACAATATATGAAAGATTGCTAAAATCAATTAGCACCATTATATATATTTAAAAATATATATGATACCAAAATGCATAAGAATATATAAATCAAGATGAATTGTTGAAATTCAAAATGAAAAGATATCAAAAAAGACATCATAAATAAGATACATTCATAATTATTTGCGCATATGCAGCATAATAATTTAAATGCTAATATATTACCATTAATGAAACATTACGATAACAACAACTGAAACTTGAAATTATGATTTAGGAAGTAATAATTTATTGACAACGAAATTGTAACCCCAGCACAATGAATATAGATATTAGATACTAAATGTAACACACATAAACAATGGGAGTAGTAAAATTCATAGATTGAATCACGTGATGCAATTAATGTACCAATAATTGGGAATTCTTATAGCAAGGTATCATATATATATATATACGTACAAGGTAACATATATATATATATATATATATATACCGACATAATCGTAAAAGAACAACGAAACAGACTCTGGGAACCTGAAAATCTCCAAGATACACTCATATATAGACACAAGTACCAGTGCATAAAGATTTAAAAAAGTGAAAAATGATCCAAGGGAAATGAGAATGTTAAAATATTAAAAAAAATTGCATTTTGGTTTTTATTATGATTACAACACTATCCTTACACTATATGTGTCCGGGAAGTAATTATGTTTTATCATCATTGGAGGCCCTTGCTTTTCTGAAATGTACCTTCATTATCTATAAAGCAAAAGCTTTTTTTCTGTCAGCCATAAGAAATAGAATAACGTTAAATGCTGTGTGATTTGTTTGTATTTTTTGCAAATTTTTCCCGTTTGGCCAGGAAAGTGGTAGATTTTTCGGATACACGTTCGGAAGAATACCTACTCTGTCCTATATAAAAGAGAGGAAATTATTGAATTTGTCTAAAAGTAACGTCTTTTTTTTTAATTGTCGTTTTAAAGATTTTTAGGCCTAAATGTCGTAGTGTGCGATTCCCGTTTTTGAGAGTCGTATTTTTAGGATATTGCATTTTTATTCACTCTACCCGGTAGTCCACTTGGGGACGAAACTGGGTTCTTCTGCATTTGTTCAATATGCAACAAAAGTTAACTGCTGAATGTTTTAGATTTTATACACATAAGAATATTAATCATATGAAACATTTCTACTTCTACACAAATTCGATATTTCTAATAATAAATTTCGATATTTCTAAAATACATTTTCATACTGTAAAATAACTGATTTAAATATAAGAATTGGAAGTATTCGTGGTCTATGTTATAATAAATACGAGCAGCAAAAAAATAATATACAGAAAACAGAAGTTTTGATTTATGGCTCAATGGAAGTGGACCATTTATTCTTACCATTTATTCTTAAATGCACATTGTTAATGTATTTATAGATGAAAAAAGAAAAATATGCGTTACATCAGACAATTTTAATGAGAATGTACAGTTAAAAATTATATATATGAACTAAACAAAAAAACATATTAATATGTCATTAAAGTATGATCATTGCAATATATTTTTTGACTATATATGTATTTTTTTTTTCTTATTGGAACATTATAAATGGTCCTAAATCAAATCATGTTAAGAAATTTGTATTGCACAAAATACTATTAACACCATTAAATCAGAGAAAATATTCTTATATGTAATCAATTTCTTCCCACATATGATGAAAAGAACCTTTGTTTTATTTTCTTCATATAATGCTAACAGACCTCGAATACTATACTTTCAAAATCAATTGCTTGCTCTCATCGTCAGGTGACATCAGCAGACAGAAGTTATCCGATCGAAAGCCGAAAGCAGTTTTCCCTTCAAAACTGCCATTACTATTATTATTTTTTTTTATTTAAGGGGCGAATAGTTATAGATTAACTTCAGAGATAAATAAATGTGTAACAGATTTTATCTAATTTACAATTGGACTTCAAATTAAAAAGCTTCACACATTGAAAAAAAAGTTAAATCCTTTTTTTCTTTGTCATGCGTAAAAATACATGAAATTATATTTTTCAGAAGATTTTGATTTTCAGACCATGATCTATATTCTAGACATTGTCTAGTCATGATCTATATTCTAGACTAGATCGCAAGAACAGTTTGAGGGCTATCTTATTCAATAAAACTATACATATTTGTTTTCATTGACACGTGAGATCAGCAGAGAGAAGTTATCCGGGCGAGGGTAACTCCCTTTAAAACTTTCCTTATTAATATTTTTGCATGTTTAAGGGACGAATGTTTATAGTTTAATTTAATAGATCGATAAATGTGTAGCAAGTTTTATCTAATTTAAAATTGTACTCCAAATTAAAAAACGCACATACTGAAAAAAAAAAAATTCCTAATTCCTATTTTTTTTTCTTGTGATGCGTAAAAATGCATATGAGATTGCATTTTTCAGAAGATTTTGATATTTATATCATGATATATATTCGAGACATCGTTAGCACAATGTACGTACATCGATTATGTATAATTTTATTTTTTGCACATAATCTTCATTAAACCTAAAAGAATCCCCAAAACATAAGAAAACACATCAGAAATTTCTAAAATGAAGTCAAAAAAGGATATTTTAAAGTAGCTTCACATTTCGTAGATGGGCAAAAAATAACTTGAAGAACATCCGAATTCGGATCATTTATTTGATAATGTGAAACGAATGTATTAGAGATATGATAGCTTTTAAGCATCATTAACGTAGGATATACTTCAAAATTGGAAATGTCTTCTTTTTCTTTTTCAAATTTGGAGTGTTAAAACTGAATATATATATATATATATTTATATATTTATATTTGCTTTTGATTATTACGTCATATTATGATTAGATGTTCATTATCATTTATTCGTATATTTTCTTGCTTTGCAAAAAGAAAATAAACCAATTTTTTGGATCTTTTTACCGTAAATACCTATATTACTTCTAACATTTGCAGGCTGTATATAGGCAGATCTAATATTTTTTTTATAAGACAGAATACACATTACCATAAACAATTTCTAGTACTGCATTTTGTAAGGGCTTTGACGCGATACAGAATATTAAAATACGGTACAGATATTAAAGATTGAGAAATAATCAAAGTTTTCAAATACACTTTCTCAATGCAATTATTTACAATTTAATAGCAATGCAATTATTTACAATTTAATAGCAATGCAATTATTTACAATTGAACGGATTTTTACTTCTTTAATAAATAGCTATCAATGTATGAAACGCAAATTTCTGAATATTTACACCAATGTATAATAACATACATACATTGAAAAGCAATAAGTTATAATATATAAATATATATATATATACATAAATATATAATATTAATGTTCTAAATTTGGCAGTGTTGACGCGTAGATCGCAGCATACAAGTTTACCATCCATGTTTTCACATAATTTTACACAGGAAATTGTGTTTTCAACTACGAGAAAGTTTATAGGAAATTGTAAAAGAAAATAACGAGCTTTAACTGTAATTTTAAACAATCTCATGATTATTTGAGTCTCATTCAACATATGCTTGTTTTTCAAAAGCTGAATCAAATTAAACTCAAATTTCACAGAAAATTACCCAGATTCGACTCAATTTGTTCTCACATGCAAAGCACTGCTTTTAAAGACATTCATTACAGAAGAGGCAAGCCGCATTCTTATGGCATTATAAACCATCCGTTATCATAAAGGTTAATTCAGTAGGTTAATTCAGTATGTTTTTTTCTTCATGAAATTGAATACATTTCAAGTAATATATATATATATATAGTATCATTAAAATCTTTAATGCATGCAATATGTTGTTTTTTTTAATAAATTTTAGAACTAACATATATACTGCATATACAGGGTGTTACAAAAATGACCGGTATATTTGAAAAATCAATAAAAACTAAACGGGCAACGATAGAAATACACCGTTTGTTGCAATATGCTTGGGACAACAGTACATTTTCAGGCAAACAAACTTTCGAAAATAGTTACAATTTTCAACAACAGATGGCGCTGCAATCTGGAAAAATCTAAACCGTGATATTTTCCACATATCCACCATGCACAGCAATAATATGGCGTAGTCTCTGAACGAAATTACCAGAAATCTTTGTAAACGTGTCAGGCGGGATGGCTTCACATGCAGAAGAGATGTACTGCTTCAGTTGTTCAATTGTTTCTGGATTGTGGCGGTACACCTGGTCTTTCAAGTGTCCCCACAGAAAGAAGTCACAGGTTTACAAAAGTTTCTGGTAATTTCGTTCAGAGACTACGCCATATTATTGCTGCGCATGGTGGATATGTGGAAAATATCGTGGTTTAGATTTTGCCAGACTGCAACGTCATCTGTTGTTGAAAATTGTAACTAATTTCGAAAGTTTGTCTGCCTGAAAATTTAGTGTTGTCCTAAGCATATTGCAACAAACGGTGTATATCTATCGCTGCCCGTTTAGTTTTTATTGATTTTTCAAATGTACCGGTCATTTTTTAAACACCCTGTATATATATATATATATATATATATATATATATATATATATATGTCTTTTCATTTAAATTTCATAACATTGTTTTGCAGTTTAATGTAAAACTACATTAATAACTTCCTTAAGATAATTAGAATGATCCTCAAAAAGTTATATTTTATACAATTGTTTCTAGATTTAATTTTAAGCTAAAGCATTAATGTACTACATGCTTAAAATAATTATGCAAAACCTTTAAAAATAACTTATCTCTCAAGGTGTTATATTTCTAAAAGTTTCATTATTTACTCCGAAATGTAATTTCAGATGTGCAGAATCTGAAACATTCATGAAGGAAGAATTTCTGAAAATAGTTTCTTTTAATGTGCAAAGCTTATTTCTATTATTAATTTGAAATGGAGTAATGGCGTGAAGAATCTTAACGCTATATCACTTCCGAATTAATAGGTAGAGCACATTAACTTAATTACATTTCATGCTAGTTTAACAACATGAATAAGTAAGTAATTTAAATTTATATTTGCTTGAACTGGAGTCTAATTTTTAGTACATTGAGATTTTGTATATCAAATTGTTTTCATGATATGTCCTGAAAATGTCTTTTGATGATTTGCATGATCATAATAGGATTATCAATCTTTTATGCTATGTGGCAGATCTTTAATTTATTGTTCAAATTACATATCTAGAATTTTGGGAATATATCGTTTTGAATTATAATTGATATCGTAATCTGGGAACATGAAGCTTATTTTTATTTTTAGATTGTATAGAATCAAAATGCATTTAAATCAAATTACCATGAATCAATAATATTTAATTTTAAATATATAAATTAAAGGAGATGTTTTGCGACAATGTTTTATTTGGCTTAAATGTAATAAAAAATATGAACTATATTTTCGAATTGTAGATATACAGATTTTGTTACATATGTAATAAATTTCGTAGAAATTATAATGAGAAATATCCTTATCAATTAACCATTTAATAAATGCATTTATATATTAAATAAAAAAATATAATAAATACACATTTCACAAGAAATTAAAGTTATTCAAATTATGAAAACATTTTTTTAAATTTGCATATATATTAATATAAATGTATTCCAAGCTATTTTTATAGAGACAATTCTAACACATATCATTTTTATAACATATAGTATCTTATGTTGTACGTAAAAACAAGTGACGAAAAGTGGACATACTCAAAAATGATTAGAATCAGTTCAAACTCAATTCTGTAACATGGAAATACTCAAAAATGAGCAAATAGAAGTCAGTTTATACCCATTTTTCAAACATGGACATACTCAAATATGAGCACACGATGATTTATTCTTGGGTGTGTGCATGTTTGCAGAAATGAGTATATACATGTTTCAAACCTGAGTATTTTTTATTCAGAGTCATTTTGACTGTGCGACATACTGATATTTGAGTATTTTTTGCTCAGTTTTAACAATGTAATTTTTAGAGCGGAGTTAAGCAAGAGAATCATTATTTTAATTAAAATGCTGCCAAAATTACAACATGCATTACGTTAAACTTTTATTATGCCTGTTTCTTGTACTATAGCTATAACATTATACATATTAGCTCTCAATAGTCTTTATTCAGTCCTAAGCGTAGTATCAGCATTTATAACTCCAAAGAAAGACATGCAAAACGAGAAAAAATACATCATCTGGATTTCAATAAACTAAAACAAATTATTATATTCAGTGTGGTGTTGATGTTTCGTGAAATATTCTAGTAATATTTTAATATTAGTAATAAAATTCTTGATATCGTATTTATATAAATATAAAAATGAAATTTTGACATTACATTAGTCAAATTGAAACTTTAAAACATACCATACAAATAAAATAAACTCAAAGTAATGATAAAATAAAAACAAAAAATAAAACCTTCGTTTTAAAATAAATTAAACAGAGAATTGCACAAACTGCATTCAGATATAGACAAAAGAAACAAATAAAAGATATAAAAATATTCTTAAACGATGTGTTCCTAATATGTGTCTGACCTACTCATTGATTACGATTTAAAGTAACATTATATCCACCAGAGAAATAGAAAACTTTTTTTCACCGTTTACTAAAACCGATTCAATTTGGGGTTTCTTCTATACAACAAATAGAAAATCATTATGAGCACATGCAGGACTGGTTTGCGTGCTACATATGAATCTCCAAAACGAAGATTTAAAATACCTCGTTATATCAGAAATCATTAGAGACATTTACTTCATGTGTATTAAGAAAATAATGAAAGCAAAATTTAAATAGGTTAAATTAAATTTATTTAGTACGAGCATTTAGGCCTTATGCAAGATAACTTCCTGCACTATTCTCAACATGTATTTAAAGAGCAATCTGTTTGACTATCTGGCGGCACGCTTCATTCATATTCGGTTTGCCCTATTTACACTTATCCTCTTCATTATTCCAACAACATGTATTTAAAGAGCAATCTGTTTGACTGTCTGGCGGCACGTTTCATTCATATTCGGTTTGCCCTATTTATACTTATCCTCTTCATTATTCCAATTTTTCCAAAAAAATAAATAAATAAAAAATTGTAAGTCAGAAAAAAATATTTTTATTTACTGAAATACAATTTGAAATAAAATAAGGTTTTTAATAGATAATTTTTGTAAATTACACATTTTAGACAATAGTGAATAGTTAGCATTCACTTTATTAAAAAATAACGAAACATGAAAATCTAGGACAACCATTTATAACTGTAGGACCACCGCAGAATTCGCGGAGCGCGGCGTTTTGCGTTCTGGTCCTTTGCTACGTCCCTTTTATACCGAGAAACTTGCTGAAGCCAGGTAGAAAGGTACTTACGGCGGTATTATACCGTAATGGTCCTTTCTACGTCCCTTTTATACCGAGACACTTGCGAAAGCCAGGTAGAAAGGTACTAACAGCGGTATTATACCGTAATTGTCCTTTGCAACACCCCATTCATTGCGGAAGCCAGGTACAAAAGTAAAAAAAAAAAAAATCTGATAATTGAAACCGGACAAATTTGAATGGAAAAATGAACTACACATATTTACACTTATTCTCTTCATTATTACAATTTTTTCCAAAAAAATAAATAAAAAACTTGTAAGTCAGAAAAAAAATACTTTTATTTACTGAAATACAATAGGAAAAAAAAAAACAAGTTTTTAATAGATAACTTTTGTAAATTTGTGTTTGTTTTTTTACCTATTTTAGAAAATAGTGAATAGTTAGTATTAACTTTATTAAAAAAATAACGAAACTTGAAAATCTAGGCAAACAATTTATAATTGTAGGACCGCCGTAGAATTTCCGAAAAGCGGCGTTTCGCGTTCTGGTCCTTTGGTACGACTCTTCTATACCGAGACACTTGCGGAAGCCAGGTAGAAAGATACTTACGGCGGTATTATACCGTAATGGTCCTTTGGTACGTCCCTTTCATACCGAAACTCTTGCGGAAGCCAGGTACAAAAGGAAAAAAAATTCTAAAAATTGAAACCGGACAAATTTGAAAGGAAAAATGAACTACACCTATTTACATTTATTCTCTTCATTATTTTAATTTTTCAAAAACAAAAAAATATATAAAAAACTTGGAAGTCGGAAAAAAACCCTTTTATTTATTGAAATACAATTAAAAAAATTAAGTTTTTTAATAGATAACTTTTATAAATTACCCATATTAGAAAATAGTGAATAGTTAGTATTCACTTTATTAAAAAAATAACGAAATATGAAATCCTAGGACAATAACTTATAATTGTAGGACCGCCATAGAATTCGCAGAACGCAACGTTTCGCGTTCTGGTCCTTTGCTACATCCCTTTTATACCGAGACACTTGAGTAAGCCATGCAGTAAGGTACTTACGGCGGTATTATACCATAATGGTCCTTTGCTACGTCCCTTTTATACCGAGACACTTGTGGAAGCCAGGTAGAAAGGTACTTACGGCGGTATTATACCGTTATGGTCCTTTGTTACGTTTATTTTATACCGAGACTCTTGCAGAAGCCAGTTACAAAAGGAAAAAAATCTGAAAATTGAAACCGGACAAATTTAAAAGGAAAAATGAACAAATTAAGCACCTCGAAAAGCGGGAAGAGTTGGGCTAGGGGCTGTAAAGTTATGGACGAACCCTTGCGGCTTTGCGTTCTATGTTCGTCTTCTTTTCTTTCTTTATTCTTTGTAATTATTTTTTGTTGTTTTCTTTTTTCAAAATTATAATAAATAATAAATTATATAATAATAAGTTAAATAATCAAAAGTTCTGTATGACTTCAGATTAATATTCAAAATGACTTTGTTCTGTTAAATCCATAAAACAGTTTTTGTATTATACTTTGTTTATACTAAATATTATATATTTATTTGTATGTACTAAAATTTTATATATTTTAGGAAATTTTAAATATTATATTCATTAATCAAAAGACGATAATCAATTATTTTATCTAGATGGAAACAGATTAATAACATTTTGTCAAAATGGTTCAACAAACCTTTCATCCTTTAAAACATTTTAAGATTTAAATACTATATATTTTCTCTATTCATAGATCTATCAGAAAACTTTTAAGATGTATGCAAAGAGTCTAACATTTATATAATTTCTCTCTTCCATTTTGAAATGTTGTATCTCTCACTCGGTAAAATATAAAGTATTTCACTACCTTAGAATTTAAGAAGTATTGAATGTATTTTAAGTAATAAAATTTATTAAGTGGATAATTTAATTATTGAAATCCATGCACTGTAATTTCAACACATTGTTATATCAAGTAGGTTTTCATATTCTATGAAATTCTCCGAACTATCGACAATTTAAAAGCTTTACTTTCGTATGTAATTTATGAAAATAAAACTAATATGTGAATAAATAAATGGTGAACATTATTTACGTATATTTTTCAGAAATTTACTAAGTGCTATTTTTATCAACTTTTTAGTTATTTCATGTTTTTAAATTCTATTTGTATTTTCGTTGATATAGCTAAAATTAATAAAAAAACACTTAATAAAAGGAACAATTATATTATGAGAGTGAAGTAAACCAAAATATAAAATTTGTGTTATAGAAATTGAAATACAAACTTAATTTAAATAATTTATTTACTGTTTTGGGGCAAATATTGAATTATAAATTAGTTTACGAATGGTATTTTGTACATTAGACAAAAAAAAAAAAGATAAACATCATAGAATGTACATTTTTAATGGTAAAATGTGTAAAATTTGAAAAGTCTAATTCATAAAAGTAAAACACTGTGTTGGCAATTCTGAACTATATTTTTACATTCTTCTATCTTTACAATAAGAAAGTATTGGATTCATAAAAATTTTCGACTCCCCGTTTTCGACCGATTTATACGTTTTATAAGATCCTGGACACGATTTGACTGTTTTTAGAAAATGTCTGTCTGTGAGTCTGTTTGTCTGTCTGTCTGTATATGACAAAATGTTTAGGGCGCTCTATCTCAAGAACTAATAAACGAAATTTAATAAAACTTTATGTTCAGCTAGTACCTGATATATATTGGGGATGATTAGTTTTTGGTGAAAGTCGTCCGAGAGGGGACGTTGCTATACTGCATTTTTCGCAATTTCCGTAAGAACTGTATCTCAAGAACCAATGCACTTATTTTCATCAAACTTCCGATTCAGTTAGACCTTAACATAGATAGATGCTGATTACGTTTTGGTGTAGATATTCCAATAGGTGGTGCTGCTGTGCCACTTTTTTCAAGATTTTCACGATAGCTATATCTCAAGAACTAATCCAGGAATTTCATCATACTTCAGATTCTGTTGGACCTTGACATAAATAGATGCTGCTTATGCTTTAGTTTAAATAGCCCAACAGGTGGCGCTGCTATGATGTTTTACTCATTATTATCACGATAACTATATCTCAAGAACAAATGCACGGATTTTCATCAAACTTCAGATTCAGTCAGACGTAAGTTATTGTTGATTAGGTTTTGGTCTAAATCTCCCAAAAGGTTGCGTTGCTATGCTACATTTTGCAGTATTTACAGGATTTTAGGAATAGTCATATCTCAAGAACTAATGCACGGAATTTAATAATTTTTAGATTCAGTTAGACCTTGATATAAATTGGTACTGATTTGTTTCTAGTGTATGCGAATTGTGTGTGAGATAGAATAAAAGATTGGGACACATCCGACTAGTTTAAATTAAATTTAAAAAGTATATAACAAAATATAATGAGATAATTCCATCTTAAAATGATTTTTATTGTAAATCTTCTTTTTTCTGTTAATATTAACAAAGAGAGATATCAAAAAGTTTCCTTTTCCTTTTAAAACTGAGCTTAACAAAATTTTTACAGCATATCTTGAGATTACTTAAGAAACTCTTAAATATATTTTTTTACTAAAGTATTTTTGACAAGATGATTGATAATACACATAAATCCACCTTTAAATTTTGGCGGGACTTTTAAATTTCACATATATAGAACTTCTTGAGTAGATATTTAAAAAAAACGATCTAAAAGAGGCTTGGATAAGGTTTGTAAACATTAAACTTCCTTTTTTTACTTTTTACTTTTTACTTTCTACTATATACTTAAAAAGAAAATATTGGAAACACGAAAGTTTTCGACTTCCGTTTTTTGATGCATTTACACGTTTTCAGATATTCTTAACAAGATTTGACTATTTTTGGAAAATGTCTATATATTATATGATAGTCCGTGAGACACAATTTTTTTATCGTCGCCCTACCTCAAGCACTTCAGCAATGTATAATATTACACGTCACATTAAGTTAGATCTAGATATATATATTGGTGTCGATTAGGTTTGAGTGTATATCGCCTAATAAGTAATGCAGTTTATATGCTGCATTTTTCATGATTACTGTGATACCTGTGTCTCATCAACTAATGCACGGAATTCCATAAAACTCCATATTCTAGAAATAAATAGGTTCGTATTAAATATTTTAGTATATCGCTCAAAAGAAAGTTTCGTGATTCTGTATTTTTCACAATTTCCGAGATCTCAAAAACTAATACTCGAAATTTCCATAAACTTCACATTTTGAACTACTTAGACGTCAGATTTCGTTTCCGGCCCGATCACCGAATATTAGCTCTATGTTTCGGGCGATGAACATAATAGTTGTATCTCAATTCATATATTGTTTGAGAAATGCACACAAATTTCAATCTAGTATAAATTATTAAATACGTATTTCTTGATCTCAGTTCCAATTGAATAAACAACAAGGGGCGCTTTATACTATGTTGTATTATACTTTATAATCATAATATAGAGTATTTCTTGTATGGCCACATTTTCCTAGTGCATTTGTAAAATAGTTTGCTGCATGTGACATGAAATGAGAAGCATGTCTCATGATGCATTATAAAGGAAAAATATTAGCTACATTACATATATTTTTACCCCTTTAATTTCAAAAGAAAGGTGGAATTAAATCAATTATTTGGTTGGAGGATCTACTTGTAAACATACAGATATACATATGTACAGTTTACGGGTGTGAGTGTATCTACCTCCACAATGTTGAAACGGTTTGCTGACATCGAAGGTATACACGGACAATCCGAAATGAATATTTTTCTGAGGTGGTTTAACCCGAGAGTAGTCGCGTTTTTTTATAACGCTATTGGTCGCATTTCGTTATTTTTGCCGCCGGTCTTCGCATAGAGAATACAAAGAATGATAATTATCAATTAATAAACACCTTACTACCAACAGAGTGAAAAAAAAATCACATATTTTTTATTCATTAATTTCCTTTGTAATTTCAGCTCTGCTGAATATTTAATTAGATCTATAAATATTAACCGATACTGGGTTTAATATGTCTCATCATGCCAATGAAATTGTGCTTATGTTTGACGTTCCATCTTGTACTGAAAAGCTGTATCCTTGCCATGTAAGAGTGTGAAAATGCTAGAATGGATGGTACCCAGAAACATCACAATGGTAGAGCATTGGTGTGTAATACCAAGGGCTCTGGGTTCGATTCCCGGTCTAGAAATTTTTCACTCCCTTTGTTATACGCTATGTAGTAAGTGAGAATTCACATCCTTTGTATTTATTGAACAGTGGATATGTAAAATCGATATATTTAATAGACCAAACTTAAAGCTGGAAAATAATGTTATACTATTTCAAGAAAATAAGTAAACGATATTTTTAGGGATTAATCTAGTTTGCAATATGTTTATCCATCATTATTTTAATTACATTAACCGCTATATCAGAAGATTCAAAATGTGTTTCTCAAGACTGACAGAAATTGAAACGTAGATGTTTGAAGATAGAGCAAAACGAATTCGAATTCAGTATAAATGTGACATGAAAAATTGAAAGAACAAACGAAATATAGACTATTGTGTTGAAATTTTCATATCAAGTTCATATCACGTATACACACCTAGAAAAAAGTTTTGTTGAATCAACAAAAATTTGGTTGACCCAACAAAACTTTTTGTTTAAATATAGGTCAATGGAAATTTTGTTTGAATCAACAAACAAAAAATTGCAATTCCAAAATAAAATTTTGTATCGTCAGCAAAAAATGTTCTGTTAATTCAAATAAAATGGTTCAATTTTACTTGAATTTTACTAAAACAACCAAAATGTACTCAACAAGACATGTTTTGTAGTTTTAATCAATTCCTTTTTCTGGGTGCATATATGCATACTCTGATTTTTTTTACTGTAACAGGATTGTAAAATATCATGAACAAGGGACTTATAACGAACATGAGACCCCAATAAGTTATACTTATAAATAATTTCTCAAGGGTCTGACGGTTAAAACACCAAAAATTCCAATCGTCTGCGAACAAAACACACTGAGTTATAATACTTTAAATTTTATGAAAATTTTATAATCATGATACTAAAAAAATCTTCTTATCATTTTTAGTACTAGAAAACAATAATTTTATAAACTCCAAAGTATCAAAGCACGATGCGTTTTCGACGTCGTTGTACTGTTGTACTTGGAAGAGCTTGGAGATATATTTTCTAAATATAACATATAGGACGAATGAGCCCTTCAAATAATTAAAAAGTGTAACGTTCTTAAAATTATTGGAAGACTTTTTCATCCACATAAACTAAATCCGTACATCAATTTGAACTCTTTTGCAATTTACATTGCTTATGTATCTGTAACATGTAAAAAAATCCCTAACGGCTTAGCCTACAGACAGAGGTATATTTCGAAGATGCAGACTGTGGGGTGCCTGTTTAATGGTAATTGCAGAAGAAATTACCTTTTTGCCAAATTGCGACAGTCCACTTCGAAATCTACCTGTGTTTGTACATGGAGCCGGCAAGGATTCTTATTTTTATTTTATTTTGCTGTAAGAATTGGTCCTATAAAAAAAAAAAAACTTGTCACCATAAAAGTTGTAGATAATATTAAGACGATTTATAATAAATTTAAGCAAATTTGATGATTTGTGAATTGACGAAGTTATGAATTATTTTCTTCTCAAACCACTATGCCCCCTCCCTTGAGGCAATTTTTAATTATATCAAAAATCTGTCATACATAAATTTTTGACTATTTTCTTAGAAGTACTAATAAATTAGAAGTACTAATAACGAATTCGATATGTATCATAATTAACCTGTTGAATGGGGGCTAGATGAGCTTAAGCCAAAAGGTAGGTCTCCCCGCTCGGTTTGACTTTGATTTTGTATCATAATGAAGAAGTTATGAGGCTTTTCTATATTACACAAAAAAAAAAAAAACCTTCACCATTTCCCCACCTTGACCAATTTTTTCCCATTAACAAACTTGACCGACATTTTATGCCCCTTGATTTTATGTATCAATTTGGAAGAGATTTGTGCAAAATTTGGGAAGTTACCGTGTCCATAAAAAATGATATAGATAGATAGATTATCTATCTATCTATATCATTTTTTATGGACACGGTAACTTCCCAAATTTTGCACAAATCTCTTCCAAATTGATACATAGTTTACCCCCAAATCTACCCAAGTTTTGAACTGGGTAGTTTTGAACGGTGCGTTTGGAGGATCGTCAACGTAGTGGCAGACCATCCTCCAGTGCGGTTCGCGTCCATGTTCTAAAATTGACATAGAAGAATTGGCAGCCGAGACATCAACTGGTGGTAGCAGTTCTCGTGGAGCTGGGAGAATAACGGGGATTCCGGAATCGTCGATTCGACATATTCTACACGGAAACTTAGATTTGTATCTGTACAAGATACAGACACTTCATCAGTTATTACCGGCAAATACATATAAAACATTAAATTTTGATACACGGGCGCTGGCACAAATGGAGCGTGTCCCACAATGATTGCTGAACATCATGTGGACGGATGAAGCACACTATTCATTGCATGGTGACGACAATACACAAAACAGCCGTATCCGGGCGACGTCAAACCCTCATGAGTACCTAACCAAGCCACTGCATGCTCTTCATGTGACTGTTTGGTGTGGTTTCACCGCGTTATTCTGGGTCCTTTTTTATAAGAGCCTTGTCCTGAATCCGGCTGCAAAACCTGTACAGTCACTGCTGAACGGTATCTTACGCTTTTGCGTGAGCACGTTGTGCCTGCATTGAAGGAAAGACATGCGTTACCTATCGTCACCTTCATGCAGGATGTTGCCCCGCCCTACTTTGCACGTGACGTCAAGACGTTCCTGTTGGACACTTTCACTGAATACCGAGTGATATGTCGAGGTTGTAAGTTTGAGTGGCCCGCACGATCTCCAGACTTGGCCCCGCCAGATTTTTAGTTGTGTGGATACATAAAGTCTCGTGTATACCTGGGCTCTCCAGCCACTTTGGTGGAATTGAAAGATGCCATTCAACGGACCGTCGCACGGTGGACGATTTGCTGATTCTAGCTGGCCAAAAGTCGATTTTTCAAAGTTTATCCAACTGGAATTTTTTTTTTACCACATGTACCTTATATGTGCAGGTGGTGGGCACTGCAGATGTTTTTGATATAAATGCAACCGTACTGCCAGTAGGTGAGTATGAAGTTGGTGTTTATTAGAGGAGAATAAATCGATGATTTGTAGTATATTGTTTTAATATGTGAATGTTGAAGAAATTTAAAGAAATTGTACATTATGAGTGCTTTAGAACAAGGCATGTACTTTATTTTTTTTTAATTTATAAGCATAATTTTTTCTTTTGTCAATAGTTATTTCACATTTAATGTTTTTAATGACTTTATGTATTTTTTAAAAATTTCATTTTGAAAATTCAAAAAGTTATATGATAAAGCTAGATAAATCTCAACTTTTAATTTTAGTAAATAGTTTAGAGTCTTAGATATTGGATAAACGTTTACTTGTCTGCTTCTATCTGCTTCCGTAGATTTTAAAGTTGTTTTTATCATACGAAGTCTAAAGTTATTATTATATTTTTTATTCTAAGAACACTTTTCTTTTTACCAGGGTCATCAGAATGTAAACCAATCACACGAATAAGCTTTTATAATATTACACAGCAGCAACAAGCTTCCACATTTAACGAAAAAATCGAACTGGTTTAATATGTTTTGTTGACAAATGAAAATTATAACGAAGTACAAATGAAAGTTTTCAAGCAGGAAATGATTATACAGAAGGCCCAGTTTAGACAAAAGTGGACTGCTGTACATAGAGCACATGAGAAATTTATAAAAAAATATGAAACTTGGCTGCAAAGCAGTTTTGAAATACCTCGTTCAATCAGTACTCGTAACTTACTGAGGAAAGCCAGAATGAAGAACTATTAGATGGCGAATTGTCAGAAAATTTCTACGCAATTTTCTTATTCCTTTGTATATATAATAATATGTATTACTCTTTAATATTTATTTTGTATCCCAATTTCTAGTAGATTATTATAAAAAATTACTTTTAAAATTTGGTATCATATAATAAATATAATTCTATCGCTTAAATCTTAATAATATTATAATAGTTCATAAATATTGTCCTTTTTAGTTATCAAGTAAAAGATGAACTCATTCATACATGTTTTAAAGCTTTAAATACTTTAAATATTTAACTGAATGGTACATCATAGTAATATAATAAAAAAAAATCACATCATGGTGGCTAGTGGTCAGGGTAAAATACAGTCAAAAAAAGTGATAAACACTAGTATATTCTCATAGAAAAATTCATGTCGATTATTCGATCAAATAATTAACATGAATTTTTCTATAAAAATATATTGGTGTATATAACTTTTTTTGACCGTATTTTTCACTGACCACTAGCCACCCTGCACATCTAATGTACTACATTAATAATTTTTAATTAAATATAATGATTTCTTATTAAACTACCGTTTAAAATTTCATATATTTTCTTTAAATCAGCCTAATATATCGTTTATATAAACGAAAAATAGATTTCATCAAATAGAAGTTGAAAAATAATTTTGGCCACCTGGAATTGCAAATCTCCCACCGTGCGTCGGTGGCATCGATGCCGATATGCTATACTCAGTAATTGACGCGCCTCACTTGTCTAATACTTGGTGGTGGTGGTCATGTTGAGCATCTTTTACCTTAAAACAAATGCAGAGTGTCATGTTATTGTGATTTGCTTCATTGTCTGTTTGTGTTTGCCTAATTTGCATAAAACGCCTCAGTAAGGTGTGTGAGGGCCCTCTATCGGTTACTTTTGGAATCATTTTTATAATACATGTAAAAAAAATCCAAAATCCTTCTGATCATACTCGAGCAAATCGAAAAATTTTCCGAGCATTTTTTCCTTTATTAAGAATTTTTAAAGTTTGCACGAATTTATAATGCACCCGGTACTTGTAATAGCGAACTGAAAGATATATTTGTTTTAATTTTAGGTATTACATTTTGGTAAATATCGTCAAAAATACACGGTAAAAATATTACCACTCCCCTCTATTTTTGAATCTACTGAACCTAAAATTAAGAAAAAATTAGGGGTAGTGGGATTATATTTAAACATTTCAAGAAAACTATAGCATTTTTCCTAGGTAGAATAGTTTTTGAGAAAAACGTATTTTTCTGTTACACACAAACTTTACTTTCCGGGCTGTCAGCAGGGGAGTTAATAGGCACTAGAGGCATCTATCGACGTAGAATCATCCAAGGATATTTGATAATGATTTGCGAAAATTAATGTCTGTAATTAGCCGATACATTAATTATGTTACTTGAAAAAAACTTTCTTCTTATATGATTGGTATAGATGCAAAATTCACACTCTCCACATAACCTAGTTTTTAGAAACATGCAAAAAACATATTATTATGAATAAACATGATATATTGGCATAATTTTTTCTGACATATTTGTTGCTATAAGTTATCGCACCAAATATATCACAAACAATCGTGCCAATATATCATGTTTATTCAGAAGTAGCGGCCCGTCCCGGCTTTGCACGGGTAGGCAATGTAATTTTTATTACATTCGTTTTCCTGAATTTCGCGCTCCAACCTAAAACTGTTGCTGAGATATGGCGAAATGACCTAAAACTTTCGAATCCCATTTTAACCACCTACGAGGGGGGGGGGGGGTTCTAAATTCACTGAAATACGTGTTTAATCATTTGTTTAGTAGATTTGTTTTCCTGAATTTCGCACACCTACATAAAACAGCTGCTGAGATATGGCGAAATGTCCTAAAATTTTCAAAACCACCCCCTTTAAAACCCTTCGGGGGGATTTCTAAAATCACTGAAATGCGTGTTTATCCATTTTTTTAGTAGATTTATTTTCTGTAATTTCAAGCTCCTACCTATAACTGCTGCTGAGATATGGCAAAATGACCTAAAACATTCGACCACCCCCCTTTAACCCCTCATAGTGTCTGAATTTCTAAAATCGCTGAAATATGTGTTTAAATATTTTTTAGTAGATTTGTTTTCATGATTTTCGCACTCCTACCTATAACTGCTGCTGAGATATGGCGAAATGACGTAAAACATTCGACCACCACCCTTTAACCCCCTCCGGGAGGGGAAATTCTAAAATCCCCGAAATACATGTTTAATCATGGTTTTAGTAGATTTGTTTTCTTGATTTTTGTGCTCTTAACTAAAATTGCTGCTGAGATACGGCAAAATGACCTAAAACCTTCGACCCCCCCCCCCTTAAACCCCCTCCGGGAGGGGAATTTCTGAAATTGCTGAAATACATGTTTAATCATTTTTTAGTAGATCTGTTTTCCTGATTTTCGCGCTCCTACCTATAACTGCTGCTGAAATATGGCGAAATGACCTAAAACATTCGACCACCCCCCTCTTTAACCCCTCGGGTGGCGAATTTCTAAAATCGTTGAAATAAATGTTTAATCATTTTTTTAGTAGATTTGTTTTCTTGATTTTTGCGTTCCTACATATAACTGCTGCTGAGATATGGCGAAATGACCTAAAACATTCGACCACCCCCCTTTAACCCCCTTCGGGGGGGAATTTCTAAAATATCTGAAATAGATGTATAATCATTTTTTTAGTAGATTTGTTTTCTGGAATTTCAAGCTCCTACCTATAACTGCTGCTGAGATATGGCGAAATGACCTAAAACATTCGACCACCCCCATTTAACCCCCTTCTGGGGGGAATTTCTAACATCGCTGAAACATGTTTCTAATCATTTTTTTAGTAGATTTGTTTTCTGGAATTTCAAGCTCCTACCTATAACTGCTGCTGAGATATGGCAAAATGACCTAAAACATTCGAACCCCCCTTTAACACCCTTCTGGGGGGAATTTCTAAAATCGCTGAAATAGGTGTTTAATCATTTTTAGTAGATTTGTTTTCTTGATTTTCGCGTTCCTACCTATAACTGCTGCTGAGATATGGCGAAATGACCTAAAACATTCGACCACCCCCCTTTAACCCCCTTCTGGGGGGAATTTCTAAAATCGCTGAAATAGGTGTTTAATCATTTTTTAGTCGATTTTTTTTCTGGAATTTCAAGCTCCTACCTATAACTGCTGCAGAGATATGGCGAAATGACCTAAAACATTCGATCACCCCCATTTAACCCCCTTCTAGGTGGGGATTTCTAAAATCGCTGAAACATGTGTTTAATCATTTTTTTAGTAGATTTGTTTTCTGGAACTTCAAGCTCCTACCTATAACTGCTGCTGAGATATGGCAAAATGACCTAAAACATTCGAACCCCCCTTTAACACCCTTCTGGGGGGAATTTTCAAAAATCCCTTCTTATTGCTTGCCTAGGCCATAACAGCAATCTACAGTCCAAATTGCGTGACCCTGACTTTAGTAGTTTCGGCTGGGCGTTGATGAGTCACCCAGTCAGTCAGTCAGTCAGTCAGTCACCGTTTCCTCTTTATATAATAGTATAGATAATCTGTTTTTTACATTTATCTAAAAACTAGGTTATGTGGAGAGTGTGAATTTTGCATCTGCACTCTTCATATTTCGTGTAGACTATGTTTCGAAAGATCTTGTAGCATCGAACTCAAAACTATATTGGTTTTAATTTTACGTATTGTATTTTCAGAGATATCGTCAAAAGTATACTGGTAAAATATGTCCCCTCCGTCTCCTATTTCCGAATCTAATGAAACTAAAATTATGAAAAAATTAGGGGTGAACGGAGATTATTAATTAATAAATAGTAATTAATAATTTTAATATATGGAACACTTTGAACGCAAGTTATACTCATGCTTGACCGATTTATTTGTTTACTGAACTATATTTTTTTTAATAATGTTCCAGCTATATACAATTAACAATCTATTTTTTTAACTAAATACATAGAATATTATGATACATATCATGTGTTTTAAAAAAATTTAGATGATGACAGAAATAAATTTTGTAATATCACAATGTGAGAAAGAGTTATACATTCGTTACTGAATGTACTGTAATAAAATTCAGTGAAACAAATATAACAATCGTTTTATTTTTATCTACAATTTCAGAGCGAAATATATATTTTTATATATGTAACTAAACATCAAAACATATTTAGAAGATTAATATGCTTTTAGGGAAAATTGAATTTTTATATTTTACTCTTTCCTCTGTTTTAATATTTTTACTTATATTAGTTTTATAGTATGCAAATTTATTGTTTTTTTTTATGAAACTAAATACATAAAATTGCATATAACATATTATAAGCTTTGGAATACTTTAGAATATATGCAAAACGAATGTATAATTTCAATATCTGGCAAGGAATTCATTCTTCATTTCGAAAGGTGAACCAATAAATTTCCATCAAACAAGTTTTATAATACTTTAATCTCTTTGAACATTTTGAGACTAAAATATATCTTTTCATCTAAGTATGTAACAAACCATCAGAACTTATTAAAAGGGATTTTAAAAGGAACTTAAATTTCTGAACTAGCATACATTATTCCGACTGTTCCAATGTGTTTTGTCCTCTTAAAATATTAAAATCTATTGACAGGATGAAATGTATCTCTTATTGTAAATTTATGAAGCTTGAAAACTATAATTCCCGATTACAACGGATGCAGAATTATTAATGTTCTGTATAAAGCTTTTAACTTGCTAGGAGATTAAAAATCAACTGGGAGGTAAAGGCATACTTTTGTAGTTTATTGGATTTGGCGTTCATTATTTTGTCACTCACAGTTTTTGTTCATAAGCAAAAATTTTAGAAATTATGTCTAAAGTAATATGTTTTTGCTATTTTATTATTAATTATTAATAAGATATTTATGGAATTAATTTCAAAAGTTAATGGAAATATGGTGTTATAAAAGAAATCGCGTATTCTAAAAAAATAAACAATTTATTCTTATTTATTAATGTTATGCTATATCTTCAAAATAATGTTTGCGACAGTTTGTAGTTTATTGGATTTGGCGTTCATTATTTTGTCACTCACAGTTTTTGATATTCTTTACACGGGGGCTCGGATAGCATTTGTCCGAGAATACAAGCGAACTTGGACAGATGCTGTCCGAGCCAGGTGTAAAGGTTAATAAGTAAAAATCTTAGAAATTATTTCTAAAGTAATTTGTTTTGTTATCGTATTATTAATTATTAATAAGATATTTATGAAATTAATTTAAGAAATTTATGGAAATAGGGTTTTATAAAAGGAATAATGTACTTTAAAAAATAAACAATTTATTCTTATTTATTAACGTTGTGCCTTAAAATAATGTTTGCGACAGTTTGTAATTTATTGGAATAAGCGTTCATTATTTTGTCACTCACAGTTTTTGTTAATAATTAAAAATCCCAGAAATAATGTCTAAAGTAACATTTTTTCGCTATTGTATTACTAATTATTAATAAGATATTTATGAAATAAATTTCAAAATTTTATGGAAATATGGTGTTATAAAAGGAATCGTGTATTATGAAAAATAAACAATTTATTCTTATTTACTAATGTTGTGCTGTACCTTAAAAATGATGTCGTGATATGTACGGATATTTTGAAATCGCCTTTTCAATTTTTACTTCCTTCTAACTTTAAAAGAAGATTGTATTGGTTTCATGAAAATGTTCGACTTCCGGTTTTCGGCAGATTTATACGTTTTAGAAGGTCCTAAACACGATTTGACTGTTTTTAGAAAATATCTGTCTTCGTTGTTAGTATATGTCTTGTAAAAATATATTTTACAAGATTTCAGCAAAAGCTTTATCTCAAGAGCTAAAGCGTGAATTTTGATCAAACATCAGATTCACTTACACGGTGACATAAGTTGGTGCTTATTAGATTTTCGTGTTAGATTTTCGTACAAGATTTCGGCAAAAGCTCTATCTCAAGAGCTAAAGCATGGATTTTGATCAAACATCAGATTCACTTACACGGTGACATAAGTTGGTGCTTATTATATTTTCGCGTATATCATATAAGAGGGAGCTCTGCTATGTTGCATTTTCAGATTCTAAAATGCATAACAGAATGTTTTGGGATTGGCGCATCCAACTAGTTGCCCATTGACTCATGAAATTAGTGACGTACTCAATTACTATTATATATATTTCTTTATTTTGCCAAGTTATATCAGTATGTAAATGTTTGACTGTATATATACATAAATCATAAAACCTCGAAAGTTTATCCATTTCACGTCAAATATCCCTTTAGACTGGAATTTATACTTTACGAAAATATGCGATAGAAAAAAGAACAGTTTTTTTAATGTTATTTATGTTTAAAATGTTCACAGCACACGTTTGATTTTATCACAAACCAGTTTAATATAATTTTCAAATTAAAGTTTGATTTACGAAGCTGCATTTTGAATGAACTATGTACAAGGAGTCTTTTATTATTGTTGACCAATACCTACATTAAAACGTTAGTTTTACAAGTGCAGTTATAATTGCAAAAATGTTCGAAATGTTGTTCTTAATTATATAAGATTTCATTATCGTAATAATAGTTATTTTTGAAAAAGGTGAAACATTTAAATATTTAAACAGCCCTTGCGTCCTATAACTTATGTGTAGAAATCGTCCTGCAAGGTCAAACAAATTGCACTATATTAATTCCGTGAAAGTGTGTTTCTCTACTTTAGTGTCGCAAAATGACAAAAATGAATTAAATTCAAAGTATTGTATCTCGGTAAGTTTCAGCCGTTGATGATTGGAATTTCTAATGTTAACCTTGTTAGAGCATGTAAAAAGCTTTTTTTATATAACACAGGGAAACAGGTACCGAATAAAATTTTAAATTCGTTACTTTAAAAAACATACTACTTTGACATAAATGAATTTTTATATAATTTATAATTTTAGCTTTTATACGCCTTTATAATTTTACCTTTTATACGTACATGTTACGATTTACTGTTTTTTTTTAATCTGATTTTAATTTTCTTTTCCAGTATCTTTGTTTTGGCGTAACATACCCATTGGGGGAAATGTGCATACACGCCTACATCTACAAAATCAACCAATCTTAAAAATTTATAACAACTCAAAATATATTTTTTAATATGTCAAATAATTTTCGAAATATTTTTTATATATTTTTTAAGTTTAAAACATACATATAAAACGAATGGTTTAGTAATTATTTATTGACTAACGATAAGAACTAATATTCTAGATTAATTAATGTTTGAAATGTGAAATATAAATTTATGCTTGTTCCACTTTAAAGAAAATAATTGCGCTAGAATAATATAAATTATCTAACATAAGATGTGCTGACATATAGATATAAATATATATTTGTAGCATTTAGAAATAGGAATAACGGATTCTGGATAGGTTATGGCAAACAGACTAGAAGAAAATTTAATATTATTTATCTCCTAGAAAGAGTATTTCAATGTTAGTTTGTAAGTGTTCGTGACATGTGAAGCAAGAATAGGGCATCATTTTAGAATTTCCTCTACCCTGACGAAAGGAGGGATTTTTGATGGTAAACTTTATGGAAAACAATCTCAAAAAAAAAATGCATTACAATGACGAATTTGAAAATAAAGACTGTAATAGTTATTTAGAAAATTGCGATTTAATAGAAAAAAATATTTGTACTATTAAATCTAAAAAAATACAAATTAATGATTTTATTAAAAAATAGGAAAAGCAACACGAAACCTGCGTGGAATGTATATAATAAAATAAAACTTTCTTAAACACACCATGCGAACACGAAGAGTTCGTTTCGGTTTAAAATGCACTCATGATTTTTAGGTGCAATACAAATTTAAATTTAAAGAGCAAAACATATGTTTTAAATTAAATAATTACCAATGGTGCAAAGAGATTTAAACGAACACTATTTTGTTGTTGTTGTTGTTGTTTTATTACTGATGGATGAAAGATAAATGTTCAAAGAACGTTTAAAGATAAAAGTCATATTAAGAAATGTATAGACATGTACCAGCATTATTACATCCAGATAACAAAAATATTTGTTATGAAAAAATTATAGTCAGTGTAAAGGCATGTCCTAATAATAGGACGTCAAAAGCGAACGTGATAAAAGAAAAATTCTGGTACTTTAAAACACGTGATCATTACACATTGTTATAGGTTTTATATGTTGTACCATATTCCGATAAGTTTGCAACAATTATGAATAACCAGTGGAGCCGTGCGAAGATTTGGTACCGCAATCTAATATTTTTTTTACCAATATCTCATATTTATTAGATGCAGGTTTAAACTTCTAAAGAAACATTAAGGATTAAAATTATCTTCAAACAACAATAGTCTAGTGAAGCCAGAATATCATCTCATTTATTCCATCAAAGTTACGGTAAAAACTGATGGAAGATTGTAAAAGGCAAAAACATAAATAAATAAATTAATTATATGAAATATCAATTTTATTTTAACTGCGTTAGAGGATGATATAATTTGTTTCAGAAATAAAAACATGGGATAAAGAAAAATAAATTGAGCATTCGATTTTCATTTTTTTCTTTTTAAGCATAAATATAAAATAAACCCGTGCAGCAACAATGTCAAACTTTATCTTTATTGTACTATTTTTTTAATAAAGTTTGTTGAGCACGATATTATGCGGCATTTTATTCTTGTGGCGACACTTATTTGAGGAAAAACCTTTCATTTTATTTATGAAAACAATGCTGATTTAATTTTTCATTAACTGCAATTTTTAATCTAACAACAGACTTTCACGAAATGTGAGTGTATTATGTCAGAAGCCTGTTCAAAATCCTTTCATATGGTATCTTTTTTATCGTTCTGCGTTTTGTATTTGCTTAGAAAAAAGGATGTTGACAACAAAAATAATATATAGGAAGATAGGTTTTCACACGACACACATATGAGGTTTCATTTATTTTTCTTTCTGATGTTTTCAGTTTATGATCTGGCGAAATCATGTACAACGAGTTGTTTTTTCATATTATATTACTCCTTGTACAAGATAATGTGTTTATGTCTTATATTTTAATGTAAATCAGAAAATGAAATTAAAATAATTTTTATTTTTTCTAATAAAGTATACAATATAAGAAATGCATGAAAATAAATGACGTAAGAAGAAAGGAAAATACTTCGTTTCATTGGGATATGGATAATATCGTTTGGAAAATCCATCTGTATATGAAATGATAAAAAAAGAAATTATCCATTGTAAACATCGTTAACAGTGATTAATATTGGTGAAAGTAATTACCCTAAATAGAAGTTGATTGACATATTTATAGTGGATGATTGCTCAAAGCTGCAATTTCTAATCACATTATCTCAAAGCTATAAATTCTAGTTACTCTTATCAACATGACAGTTATTACATTCAGATGATGAAATCAATGTAAATAATTCAGTTTAGAATATAAACTCAAATTATTGTCAAAATAAGAAATTATAAGTAGTAAATCCTAAAATAATAAATTAAGCCATAATTATTTTTCTCTGTCTGATATTTCTCATTACATTTAAGAGCATAAATAAGCATTAATATTAAATTTAGAAATAACCATTGTTGAAGCAATTGGGGCTAAAACCTATTGGGGCTAAAACAATAAAAAAAAAGTTCCCGCCTGTATTTGATTATTTCGCCCTCTGCTGGAAAATATCCTAAATTCTTAACAAAACTGGCGAGCAACCAACCAAGAAACAGATTTTTGGCAAATTTTGATATGCACAGCCTTCCTTCCTTAGAAGTCATGTAGGAATTTAATTTCCATAAATGATATGTTTCTCAGGGCCTCTTCGAACTCCCACTCTCTGAGTGTATTATCTATTTGGATTAATAAATCAGTTTTTCTGCAAAGAGGTCGCGAGTCATATCCTTTCACCCAAAAATCATTACATATATATATATATATACATATATAGCATTAGATTTAAAAAAGTCCTTCCGGCCTGTACCGGCAGGAAAAGGTAGCTTTCATATATCTTCGTTTTAAAATTTTAGCTAATGTTACACGAAAACAGCAAGTTATAATGCAAAGAAACGTTTACAAAAGATTCGTTAATACTGAATTTGAAAAAGAAATTCGCCAAATTATTGAGCAATAGCCAAATTGGCTTCATTTATGAAGACTTATTTTGGTCGCCAAATTTGGCGATATTTCGTCAAATGTCGCCAATTTTGCCAATTTTGGCGCTAACGGATATGAATATATAGTTTTATGCGTATGATTGGAAAAATTATTACAACAATGAAAGAAAATAATTTGCGAGTAATCGCGTTAATGTGCTGTTTTTTTTTTCAAAATGTCAGCCACTCTAGAATTTCAAATTGCTCTATCTCAGCCATTTTTTAAGATAGAGGTAAACCAAAAAATGCTCTGAAATCCTCGTATCAAGGTCTAAAACGTAATCAAAAAATAAATTTTAATTTTTAATTTTTTTGTATATTTATTTTAGTTTTAAATTTTTAAATGGCCGCCATCTTGAAACAAAATGGCGGACCAAGCTGGCCAACGAACTCGGTAGAGACATTGGTTAGTTTAATACACACAATTAGTTTTAGCAAAATTGATAAGTACGAGCGTTATCGTATGACATAAGTCAGATATATATAAATCAACATTTGAACGGAGGGTGGTTTTGGGGTCTGGGGGTCATGATCGGTGAAAATATATCGTAATTTTCCGGAACTGCTTTCCTCCGAACGGCTGCAATAGGTAGCTTTATACTTTTTTGTATTGAAAGCTACCTAATAATAAAAGAGTGGGGCACACTTATTTGTAATATATAAATAATAAATTTATTACATTTACATATAACAACGAATTATCTGAAAAAGTTGTTTCAACATTTTATAGTGCTTGTAGTCAACTTTTGGAAAAAACTGAATTGGATGAGCAGGTTTATGGAACTAATTTAAGGATTATTATCAAAAAGAGTTAATTTTTATCGAGCTTTTCATGATCCACTTGTATGCTATAGTTTTTCAAGTTTTACCAATTATTCACCAGATCTTAAATTTCTTATACCTAGTACCTTATTTCGAGAACTAGGAACATGTAAGGAATCTTATCGCAATTTATTAGGTAATGTATTATATTTTTGAAAGTGCAGTTACGTTTAAGTGGACATGATTTTGTTAATCTAGATGTAAAACTTTAAATGAAAATTGCAAAGATAAATATTTATGCTCTTGTTTATATTAAAGTATACTGTAAGTTATATTTTTTTCTTTCATTTTTGTTATTATTTTGTGCATTTTATTCAAAATTTATTTTATATATATATATTTTTCTTTTTCTACGTTTTAGTACTTAGTTATGACTCATACAAAAGAAAATTATTGTTCATTAATTTATTTTTGTACTTCTTTCCAACATTATTGTTATTATTTAGAATATTACGATAAAATGTACTTTGAACATAAATTTATGCATATAAACATATTTAAATATTATGTGTATGTAAAAAACTCAGTTTAATTACACTGAAAAATTTCTTGATGGTAAACTTATGAAAAAATATTAATTATTTAAAATAACTTGCAACATCTTAAGGTGCTTACTAAATAATGACATTTTTAAAAAAGTAGAATATATCATATTAATTTAATGTTTTACACTTTGATAAATAATTCAGATTTCTCAATCATTACATTAACGTTAAAGCATCAAAGATGAAGAATGCTTCACAAATATATGTTTTATATTTTGGAAATATGCTGATAACATATAAAATATGTGAAAGTCGTTAAAAAAAATATTTCACTCGAAAGAAGTTATACCTAAAAGTAAAATTTACGTTACAGAAAATGGACTTTCTCATCTTTAAGACTTTTCTACGTAGATAAATATTTATCTTTTAAACTAAATCACTATAGGTGTACCGAAAGAAAATATATTAGAAAAGCTTGTACAAACGTTCATTTAATGTGTTTTATATTTTATATGAACCAACAAACCATCATTCTTTTCCCCTTAAAAAAGTTTCTTTTCATACATTTACCTAATAGTGTAAATGACTAATAAAACACATTTGTTTAATATAAACAATGGCGTTAAATAAATTTTCTGGAAGAAATTTAATAAAAGTAATTATTTGTGCTACTTCTCTTACATAAATTAAAGGTTTCTCACGCAATAATAGCAAGTAATAAATTTACTTATTATAGTATCTTAACTTTTAGATTGATGTCACTTGCATTTGAAAGCTCACACAATATACAGTGGCTGTCAAAAGTTTCCGGCCAGAATAAAAATTTTGGTTAATTTGTAAGTATACCTATTTGAAGAGGAATCCCAAAGTGATACTTTTACATTCTATTGACATAATAGTTAGGAACATATTTATGGAATAACAAATAAATATCAATAAATTTAACTGACAAAACTAATTGCAAAGGAAAACGCATGTTCTCAAGCATTTTCCGCATATCTTTGTAAGTTTGGAAAAAAATAGTATTATAATAGAAAATAACAGCGATCAACAACATTTACAATTAGTATTTTGTCGTCATACTTTTAGCAATAAATACTGCGGCGCAGCGACGTGGTATCGATTCAATGAACGGTTGAAGGTCGTCTATGGTAAGTTTTTTCCACTCTTCTTGCAACTTTTTGGAAAAATTCTGCTGAGTTGGAATATTTATAATTCCGCACACGTTTGTCAAGTTCATTCCATAGATTTTCTATCGTATTCAGATCGGGTGATTGGGCTGGCCATTTCAAAAGCGGAATTTATTTGTGCGAAGGCCACTGCTTGACGAGCTTACATGTATGCTTTGGGTCGTTATCATGCTGAAACAAATAGTTGCGACCACAATTTTTCCTCCAATATGGCAGCACATGAACTTGCAAGATATCCTTATACTATGCACCATCCATTTTGCCGCGGATTTCAACTAACGGACCGACACCTTTTAAAGCTCCCCACAGCATTACGTGTCTTCTTCCATGCGTCTTTGTAGGAATAACATATCTCGAATCATATCTTTGGTTTTTAGGTCGTCGGACGTTGTGTCTGACATATATACACAAAAAGGTTGAACTTCGATTCATCGGAAAATAGTGTTTCTTTCCAGTTTTCACTTGACCAGTCTTTGTGTTCCTTGGCAAACGCCAGTCGGGCCCTCTGATTATTTTTACTTGTGAAAGGTATTTTAACACCGACTCTTCCATAAAGTCTTACGTCATGTAAGCGTCTTGACACGGTAGACCGACTTATTTCAGCAATATTTTCACTCCGTAAATCGCGGGATATTGCAGCGGCATTTTTATGCGGGTCATCAACTGCTTTTCTCCTTATAATTCTGTCCACATGAATAGTTTTCCGGAGTCTCCTAGACCGTGGCAAGTCCTGAAGGCCATGCGATCTTTATATATTTTTTAAAAATAGCATTCACAGTAGATATTCCGATCGATAACTTTGCCGAAATCGCACGAGAGGATTGGATCTTTAGCAACAAATAAATCACTCGTTTACGAACAGTAAATATTGAACTGTTCATTTTTTAATTTCAACTACGTTATTCACGTTGATTAATTAACAAGCACGGCCAAAGCAATACGTTATCGATAGAAAAAATTAACGAATGAGGAATGGCCGGAAACTTTTGCACACGCAAATTTCGAATTTCTCCCCTTTGCATCAAGTGTCTTCAGTATCCAATCAAAATGATCACGTGGTAAGAGGTCATTTGCATATTCCTAACTTTTCGAGCAATTGGGCTTCTTCTTGAAACGTTCTGGCAAACAAATCAAAGAAACTAACCGGCCGGAAACTTTTGACCGCCACTGTATAATATAAATTAATATATAACATTATATATTTTAAGAACATGATTTAATTGTAAAGAATCTGCAAACAAAACAAGTTTTTCTCTTTTATGATTTTTTGACCGACCAGCTACACTTTTAAGATTTTTTGATCGACCTAGTAATAAAAGGTTATTTATATTTATAAAGGCAGAGTATACCTGCAAACAGAAAAAACTGTGTCTTCGAGGAAAATACATACTGAACTTCGCTATATTTAGGAATGTATAACAAAAAATACATTCCAGTCATAAAGTTGGAAATTAAAGCTAGCTAACTTAGGAAAATTACTACTATGTCTTTTTTTATTTTTATCTTCACTATTAGAAAACAATTTAAATAGGCGACTTTGAATCTGTTTTATAAAATAAGCAAAAAGTCACGAACCCATCCCAATAATCAATGTTTAACTTTAAGAAAAACTCATCACATCATTTAATTTAAAATGTAAATCTTCATTACCAGCTTTCTAAATGCGTAACAATGTTTCCTGTTAACCAAAATAGTCAACAGTGTAGACAAATGAATAGTTCGTAAATATAGTGAAAATAAGTTGTTTTCACTTATGATGAAAGAAAGAAAAGAAAACATGATTTTATACAGAATCCTCAGTTTGCTGAAAGCTTATATAATTGATTTCATACATAATTGACAGTCATGTTGCTTTGCAATTTGTCCACCCATGCGTTCCAGTTATAAGATATGATGTCATGAAGAGTAAGTAATGACAGTTGTTCAAAATGTCAACCGTTTTTCACCACAAATATAGTCAAACGAGGTACAACACTGTTCCTAGAACTAATGACCCTTTCTGTTGGTATATCAGACAGCAGTTGACATTTGAAACCTTCCGTTGTTTCAAATAAAATTCTATGGAGACGTCACATATTTTCCTTAAATCAGAAATCTTGCATCAACATAAGATAGCTGTTGTGTTTAATTAGACATGCAAAATGGAACAGTGCACTGTGTTTGAAAATTGGATTTCAAGAAATATCTGTTCAAGAAATTTTTCAATTTGACATTTAACTGTCCTTTAATACGGCCACGTACTAAATTCCACGTAAACGACTGAATTTAACGTCCGACTGCAACGTAGTTAAATGTTTAAGTTTACTGCGTGTATCTAAGTGAATTAAAATTTTAGACAACTGTTGAAAATATCGGTTATTACATTCCATCATTGGGATATGACAACAGGGTCATCATACAGCAAATTTGTATGCAACACTGTACGTTTTCCTTTATTGTGAAGACATTTTTCGTTTCCAGTTTCATTTGGCAATTACACATTCATGTCTCTCACATGAATGCATCTCTCGAATGAGCTCTTCTGCCACCAGACATTCCCTAGTGTCGATCTGTGGCATTTTAAAAATATCTAAATCCACGCTTCACTATGCCCTAAATAACGTTATATTTTGCCTAAAATATTCTCCGCTTCAGAGCTCAGACTGCATCATATTATTTTATGGCCAAACTGTGTATAGGGCTTAACAGTGAAAGAAGCAATTGAAATAAAACACGCTATGACTTTCAATACGAATATTTTAAGAGTAATTTTATTTTATAAATATACATTTTATTAAGAATATCTTTAACTAATTATTTTTTAAAATATAAAGTTAAATAGCAGAAGTTTATAAAACAGAATTAAATTCATTTGTATTGAGTATATATTTTAATGGTTTATTGTTTATCTAATAAGTTACTGCAAATACATCATAGAATTATGTTTGAATAAGGCAAGGTATTGTTTTGTTTCTTGAAAAAAGTTTAATTCCCCACTATCTGAAATTTCCAATTCTCTATCTGTTTTTTTTTTTTTTTTTTTTTTTTTGTATTATTATTAAGAAAAACTTTTCTATTTTTATCATTCCAAACATATAAAGTGGTTAAGTAAAATAAAAAAATGTAAATATGCACAAGTTAAATAAACAGACATCTCAAAGAATTCATTATTTTCCCCTTTGTTACATCTTTTCAAATAAAGTTAACTTATGCTTTATTTATGTGTCTAGAACTAATATTTGGTTTCCTTTCTTTATAATTGAACATGAAATAGGCGGAAATTTCTTTTGTTCTACTTAAAATTCTTGATTTTTTTATTCAATAAAAATATCTGAAGAAGATTAGAATCCAAATTTATATAAATATGTATTTTAATAATAAAATAAAACAATACATAAATGTGCCTGTAATGCAATTTGTGCGTCCCTTTCTGTAAAGCATGGAAATAAATTTTTAAATTGCTTTTGCCCTGTCAGACTAAAAATTCATTATTTCTATTTAAAAAATTATGAAAAAGTGTATTTTTGCATTGTTTGAACAATGCATTCGACATTTACATTAATGGCATTTGCGGAAATAATTTTTTTTATTTCTTCTTATATAAATGGATACATCAATATGTCACCCAATTAAAAATGTACCGTAAATGTTGTCTTATTATGAATGGTTATAATGAATACATTTTCATCTTGACAGTTTTGCGTTATATCGTGTACTTATTTGTGCAATATATTGAACTAAATTACTTAGGGAACTATATTAAGCAAAAACCTTTTTTTATCAATTTTATTGAAAAAGATTGATTATGTGGAAAGAAATTTTATCAAAAGTAATAAAGTTTTAGGCTTATAAAGAATTCTTAGCTTTCTAATTTTTTAAATCCTTACATTAAAACATAAAATTCATCAATCACAAAAAGCTGTACAAATCGATATATTTTCTCTTTAAAATATACATTAAATCAAAAATTGCGTTTCTATTATTTGAGTGATTTGATACAAATACATATTATTCTTCGAGATTTACAGTAATTTATAAAAATACAGAATTTCCCTCCCCCCCCCTTATCAGTATTTCGACAGACTTCCTCAGTATACATATATTATAATCATTCATGTGTGTTATAATTGAAAACTGGATTTAAAAAAAAACTTCTTTTATCAAAATCACATTATTTGGATTACAAAATCACATCATTACAAATGCAATAATTGACCAGCCATTAGTAATTGATGAGTGAAAAATTACCCCAGAAAGAAAGAGTTTATCGATACATACATTCTTAATTTGGTTGTTAGAAAATATATATAAAATTTTAACAAGTGTTTTTTTTTTTTCAACTTAAAGTTGCAACTAAACCAATACATGAGTGTTAGCGGAATAATCAGAAATATTTTCGTTTTCGATTTTTATGAGCTTGTGAATAAATTAATTTCGAATATTCCTTAACGTTTGGAACATCCGGCACATTTGTCTTATAGCACTAGATTTTAGTACGAACATTCATGTTTTCATAATTTGGTTGTTCGAAAATATATCTTACATTCTAAGAAATGATTTTTACAACTGAAAGTTGGAACTAAACAGGACTAGATTGTTACCGAAATAATTAGAAATATTTTCACTATTCTTTATATATAATCTTGTGAATTATTTAATTTCAAAATGTTCCTTGAGTTTTAGAGCATCCGGTGCACAAGTCTAATAGCAGTAGATTTTAATACAGCATTCATATTTACATAATTTGATTTTTATGCAGGAAAAGAAATGACCAAGTACTGGTGAAATATAATTTCAATTGAAAACAGCTAATGTTCTAATCAATTTAAATTCTGAAAAAGAAAATGGGAAAATGTTACCGCCTCTGTTATTTAATATTTAGGGATAGTTTAAGAAAAAATAATTAATTTGCCATTTCATTTGGATAAAAAATTAAACTTAAGGACATTTTCTCTAAATGTGCAATAACTTTTGATTTCACTCTAAATATTTTAATTATTTACAACTATTAAATTTCTATTCTTTATTTTCTCAAATTATTTATTTTGTATTTTTTATTCCCTCCCGCATATGCTCTTTACATATTAATATAATTATGAACATCAAAAAAACAGTTTTTTTCCAAAGTGAAAGATCATTGCTATATTCTATTGTCGTAACAACAACAACGCTTTATGTTTATTATTATTATTATTATTATTATTATTATTATTATTATTATTATATAATTTTCAAAATCTTGCAAGAAAATTGAAAAATTGAATATAACTTATACTATTGTAAACATAATATACTAAAAAAGACAATTTGTAGAAAGTCAGAAAATTTAATATTCGTTTAAACTGTTTTATGTGTAATAAATCATACTATTAGTCTTCATGATTCTTTAAAACGTACAAATATTTTAACAGCCGATCATTCTATGTACATTTCTGAACATCAAAAATTCATCGAAAGATAAAAGAAGCAGTTTTGCATCAAAGAACGTGATATTAAAATTAATTTATTATTCTTAATATATATAACATTTGATTATCTAAACCATAATTTGACATAGCAAAAACAACAAAATCTTCGCCTTAGAACGTAGATTTCTGTTCAGTATTCAATGAAAATAAAACAATGTATCTTAATCCAGATTTTGTGGGAATTTTGTCAAAACATTCCAATAAAGAAAATCCCATAATGAATAGAATCCAGATTATAAAAAGTTGCATGTGTGGATATATGTTTGCATATTGTCTTTAAATGCTAATAAGTGCATAAACTTTTATAAAATCTACAAAAAGTGCATATTTCGTAAATATATCATTCAGTAAATGATAAAACAAACAATAATCTTATGATTCCAAGTGATTAATTATGAAAAAATATGATTCGATTGATGAATTATGAATTAGTGTAATAACACTGAATACATTATAAACGAGTTTTCTCCGTAAACCATGATGCAACGACATTTTTTGAGTGTCTCTGTAAATGAACTATAAATGCTACACAAATCATTTTCAATAATGAACATCCCATAGAAATCTTCAATAACATATATCGGTTATGGTCAATATGATTAATCCTGTCATTATTAATAATAACCGGTTATTATTAATAATGACCGGATAAATCATATTGACCGTAACATATGAATTACATGATAATCTGAGTATATTTACAAGAATTAAAGCACCGACAAGGGAACAGACAGACGGACAGATAAACCGAATTCATAACTACATTTAAACTATGTTGGAAAATATAAACTAGATATTTTTTCATATACAGATATATTTAATATTTAGCTGCAAATTTAGAAGAACATATAGTTAAAAATAATTCCGAAACATGATTTTCATTATCTTACATCTTTGAAAGTACAATATACGTATGTACGAAAGTACAATATACGTAAAGGTAAATTCCTTATATTTATTTCCTCTACATTAGATACGTGGCCAAATAATCCCAAACATGTATCTCATTGCTTTGACACTTGTGGGGTGAGCGGAAAAAAACTTTCACATCTTTCCAGTTGCCTGGAAATAAGAATAAAAAATATTTCGGCTTATCTTACTTTTTTTTTTACTTTCATAGACTTCTAAACATTATTATAGAGCAATTGTATTCAACAATAATATACTGAAAGAAGTAGTTTTACGAAAACTGCTCTATTCCTTTTCACCACTCCCCCATTTATTTATTTGGATTTTTTAATTATGATCAAAACTTATGATCTAACTTATTAACTGTGTATAGACTTTTACATTTATAAATTGAATTGTATCTAATAATAGCTAATTGTAATTCTATTATATTAAAGATTACAAAATGGAGAATGCAACACAGAAATTCTTAAAGATTTTTTATAATACATGTATATATATACACACACACATATATATATATATATATATATATATATATATATATATATATATATATATATATATATATATATATATTGGTTTTTGAAAAGAAACGTTTAATTATCAGAAAACATTATCAATGAATCGTATGTCATAACTTTGCCAGAGGAATCAAAATAATTTTTTCTACATTTTTTTAAGTCATTTGGTACTATATCCACACATTTATCATTTCTAATCTAATAAACATGTAACTTTTTAGTTTTATTGTGCAACGTTTAATTATCAGAAAACATTAACATTGAATCGTACTTGAGATTATTGTCAAAGAAATCAAAATAACTTTTTTTCTGCAATATTTTTTAAAGTCATGTAGTTCTATATCCAAACATTTCTGATTAATAAATTACTAAGTATGTAACTTTTTGCTGTGCCACGTATAAACAATGCTCAGCGAAAAGAAAATCTTCCTTTTCGCAGACAATAAAGCTCTTTCTAACAATATGGATAGTGAAAACTTCTAGCCAAGTGGAAAATCGAAATCGTTAGTTTCAAGAACAGCCAAGCGTCATTAAGTATATGAATTTGCTTTTTTCGATACAATCCTTTGTTTCTTACTTATAATATACATCTTAACGCTTGTTAAGTCTTTTCAAGTTTTCAAATGAGAATGTCGTAAAATAAGATGAAGTTGTTCCTTATTGTTAGACGAAAAGAAAGGAATATATCTTTTGATAAGCAGAAAATGCTGTAAAGAATAAATTTAAGAATTTCCATTTGCAAAGAAATATATATATATATTAGCGGTGGAGTGATTTTTTTTCTTTCAATCAAAATGGGTCGGTGTGGAAAAGTTGCTCTATTACAACCGCATTCCGAATATAAAATGTTTTTGAAAAATATTAATATTTAGTGCTGCCCCAAGTTCATTAAATATTTAGTAAAATCGTGAAATTTGTGCATTTCTCCATTTTCTTATCAAATATATAGACTACTCAAATATTATTAATATTAATTTAATTTAAAAGGATAATCTTTAAATAATTATTATTATATATTTATAGTAAAAATATGTAATAATTATCTCAAATGGGATTGATGCAATAATTAGAGACTCAAGAGAAATAGTCCCTTCAGCTAAGTGGTTTCATGTAATCTAATCGATAGTGCTATGGAAGCGTATCACCTGACACAGTGCATTGATGGTGTATTTTTCCATCCTGATTTATCAGTCCATGTGAACAAACAAACAGGATCTTCCTATTTAACTTAGGCAACTGGCTTTTAAAAGAGTTGGCGAGATTCCAAGAGATGCTGTTCAGGTATATAGAGATGTTAGTAGAAATGATAGTAACAGTTCAGGCAGTGAAATTTACACCAAATTACAGCTTCATTACGTAAAGATTCAGAAGAGAAATCCTGCCTTATGCTCAGTCTTTCGGAGTGTCCTAATTACCATATTTGAAGGATTTGGTTCACTTTTGTCACTCACACATGGAAATGAAATCTGGATTTTTTTCCAATAGCAAAAGTTCTTTCCAACACTTGGCTAATTGGCATAGTTTGCGGGATAATATGTGTCATGCCGGTGACGTCATGTTTATGGCAACCCTTTCCTTTTCTCTCGTCTGCTGCGGAGTGACAGAGACTGTAGGTGTTGGCGGGAGGCCAGAGTGACAGGTTGTATAGTGCTGTGGGCACGGTATGAAAATAAAATATAGTTGGTAAAAGAACGAATAATAATATTGAAAGTGCGGCTACTGGTATTCTTTATATATATGTGTGCTCTATGTTGTCCTGTGATGTGCCGTCTCAATAAACTTGTTTATTGTCAATTAGCTGCATTTTTGTGTCACAGTAGCAATAGCAATAGAAGAACAAAATTGATATGTGGCAAAATATCGAGCTTTAAAATTTAAAAAAGAAGTGAACGACGAGAAACACGAAGGAAAGAAGGTTATTTATAAAGGTGTATCACACGCTCTCGTACTTAGAATCAGAGCTTGGATTTATGATTGAAGTAATTTGCATGTTTTTGTATGTTTATTCCTGAAGCAAATAAAAAAGAACTTGCAGAATAGAATAATGTTTGAGAAATAGTTATGAAGATTTATATATATCATTATTGGTAGTATGAACTTTATTTGAAACGAGATAGTATAGATATTTATAGAGTATATTTATAGTATTAATAAATAAGTGCTAAGACTAAAAACAAAAATGTTTAATATTAAAGGTTAAGGAAAGAAGACTTAGTTGTTGTTGCCACGGAATTGGGCCTAAAAGTAGAGCATGAGCACAGGATAATTGATTTAAAAGCATTAATTGAGGGAAGTGATCAGTATTCCAAAGATAATGAATTTATAAAGGAATTTTTAAATACAACGGTGTCAGACCGCTTAGAAAGAGAGAAGCGTGATGCAGAAGTGCTAAAGTCGACAAAGAAAAGTCTAAGACAGAACAAGATACGTTATTAGAAATTGAAAGAACTAAGCTAGAATTAGTTAAAGCTCAGATAGAAATGGCTAAAATCCAGAGCGAGTATAAAAATTCTGATACAGGGGTGGATGGGCCTAACCCTAATTCGTTAGAAACACTAATCAAAAGCGTCAAAACTTTGACTATGACAGTCCCCAGCAGGCCCCATTGATTTTTTACTTCGCTCGAGAAAGCATTCGAAATTAAAAATGTGGCAGAGAAATTAAAGTTGGAGATTTTGTTTAATTTGGTAGGAGAACGGGCGGCGCACTTGTTAGTGTACGCAAACACGGAAGAAATGAAAAATTACCAAAAGGTTAAGGCGTTAATCTTAAAAGAATTTCAACCCACACCAGAGGCCTGCCTCGAGAACTTTCTTTTTGCAAAACGATCGAGAAATAAGAATCATATGCAATTCGCGAGTAGGCTCAGAGCCAATTGGGATTTCTATTGTGAACTGAGAAAAGTAAATGATTTTGACACGCTTAATGAGTTAATTGTAAGCGATAGATTATAAAGTTCACTAGATTCGGAGACGCGAAGCTATGTCAGGATAAAACAATTAGATAATTGGTTAAAACCACGACAAATTGCGCAAGTATTTGACAATTGGTTTACGTCAAAGGGTAGAACATTTTCGGAATTATATGATAAACCGGTAAAACCCCGCAATCATGACGAATCCGGAACTGGAAATTACAATAATGGAAAATATATACCACCCCATGTTAGAAATAATTTTAATTTTCGTAGCGATAAAAAATTAAACACACCAAAAGAATGTAGACTTTGTAAAAAAACGACGCATTTGCGATTTCGTCCGAATAATAGAGAAAAAGATAAAATTGGAAGTTTGCAAAATCAAACAAAAAAAGATTCTTTTGTCGGAAAAAATAAACAGGATGATAAAATAGTCGCCAAGGTTGAATGTTTTGGAAACGAGCCAATAAGTACGCAACCACTTCAATTTGAACATTTGTGGATAAAAGGGAAAGAAGTTAAATGTATTATTGATAGTGCGGCAGAAATACCTGTAATAAACTCTAATCAATTACCGGATTCATTTAGAAATAATGAAAATTCAAAAATTCAGCTAATATCGGCTTTTGGAGAAAGAATAATTGCTAATCTTGCGACGTTGCCGGTAGCTTTAAAATCCGGAAAGTCAAATTGTATATTTAACAGTGTAGACGTACTGTTTGCCGTTACAGATAAATTATATGGGACGTGTATTATAACACCGGCTGTTTATGAAATATTACAGTTAGCTAGTAGTGAGGGGGGAAAGGAATGTTCTTTGGAGGATGATAGACAGAAATGTTCTTTGGCGCCAGTAAATGATACGCGATCGGAAAAGGGAAATTAAATTGAAAGAAAAGAGGGGGAAGGCAACCAAACAGAGGGGGATGATATAAATATTGAAAATTTATGCTGTCGAGGTCAAAATCAAAACGCGGAGAGAGAATTAACGATTAGTTGTATTGAAAGGAAAGATGATAACGGAGATTTGAATGCAGGTCAACGATCAGATGCAAGTATATACAGGGAGCAATAGAAGAGTTGCTAAACGTTGCAGGGTGCTTTCAAAGACGCGGAAAATGGTAAAAACGGGTTCATTATAGTAGATAATTTGCTTTATCATAAAGAAAGAGTCACGGGGGATTGTGTTACGCAATTAGTGGTACCAAAAGTGAGGAGGGGGGACATTTTAAAAATTGGTCATGAATCGATTTTCGCTAATCATCTCGGCATGAAAAAAACAAAAGAAATAATTCGTTATTCATTTTAATGGCCGAATATGTCACGGGATGTAGAGGACTATTGTAAATCTTGTAAAGACTGTCAGTTACGGAGTAGAGAAAGGGCTAGCGATCAGATACCCATTGTCCAATTGAGAGACCGGAACTTCCGTTCGACGTTGTAAATATTGACATAATTGGAAAAATTGAACCACCTTCAGCGCGTCGACATCAATATGTACTTACCTTAGTGGATCAACATTCGCGGTGGCCGGAGGCGGCCCCGTTAAGAACAATTACGGCTAAAGCTACGTGCGATGCATTATTAGAAATATTTATGCGAACAGGGATACCCCGCGTAATAGCGAGTGACCAGGGCAGGAATTTTGTTTAAGGTTTAATACAGGAGTTTCATGATAGGCTAGGAGCGGCTTCTAGATTTGCGACGCCAGGGCATCCGCAAAGCTCGGGATTAGTGGAGCGATATAATAAGGTTCTGAAACGCATGTTACACCATATAATTCGGAGTGATTCCAAAAATTGGGATGAACACATTCCTTATTTATTATTTGCCTATAGAGAAATTCCGAATAGTACCACGGGAGTATCGCCATTCAAATTAATGTACGGAAGGGAGGCGAGGGGCCCATTAGCAGTATCTACATGTTCAGGAGAAATACCACTACCCATAAATCTGGGAAAGAGCGCAACTGAATATCTTCAAGAGTTAAAAATTAATTTAGAAAGGGCGGCGGAGCAAGCGGCAATAGTAGCGGAATTTAAACAAGGCTCGTATGTGAAGTACGCTAATCGGAGAGCGATTTACAAGGAATTTAGACCACGGGACCAGGTATATCTATTAATCCCGGATTCCACAAACAAACTTTATGCTATGTGGACGAGACCAGCCGAAATTGTAGCACGCTGTAAGCCTGATTCTTACAAAGTAAAATTAATAAACGGGAATGTTAAGAATATTCATGTAAATAAAATAAGAAAATTTATTCCTAGGGTACGGGCGGTGGGAGTAATCTTCGAAAATGAAGAAGAATTAGGAGAAGTCCATCCCACCCCTAGTGTGAATGATAATCCAAACTTGTTTAACATAGAAGAAGTAGATTTAAAGCACTTAGAAAATACAGAAAGAAAAGAGGTGTTAGATCTACTATACAAATATAAAGATTTATTTTCAAAAAAGGTACAAATAGCTAAGGTAGGAGAGCACAAAATTAGATTAAACGGCGAAGAAATGAAAAACCCATATGTTTACAGAATTCCAGAGGCGTTGAAGCCACAAGTAGACAAACAAATCGAAGAAATGCTAGAGTTAGGACTGATTGAAGAGAGTGATGCGGAGGCGCCACACCCGGTAGTGTGCGTGATGAAGAAAGATGGGGCCCTTCGACTGTGCGTAGATTTCAGAGCTTTAAATGTAGTTACTAAAACTGACGATTTTCCGATGGAAAACGCAACGGATCTTTTGTTCAATATTGGCAGGGCCAATGTAATAACTACAATCGACTTGCTAAAAGGATATTGGGCCATACCGCTGGAAGCAGAAAGCCAGGGTTTGGCATGTTTTAAGACTCACAGGGCTCAATATCGCTTCAAAGTGATGGCCTTTGGGCTCCGGAACGCAGCTGCGACCTTTCAAAGAGAAATAAATAAAGCACTTTCAAAATACAGGAACTTTGCTAGAGTGTATATAGATGATATAGCTGTTTTTTCGGACACATGGTCTGATCATATTACGCATCTTGACACGATATTTTCCAAACTTCGAGAATTACGGTTCTCAGTGAACTTGAAGAAGTGCGCCTTTGCGAAAAACCAGATTAAGTATTTAGGATATGTCATCGGTCCGGCAGCCATCGAACCGATCCACAGAAAGTTGAAGCCATACGAAAGTTAGCCGTTCCACAGACAAAAAACAACTTAAGAGTGTCCTCGGTTTATGTAACTACTACCGCGATTACCTGCCTAAGTATGCCGAAACAGCATACCCACTGACAGAACTTACTAAAAAGAACAGTTCCGAGAAATTGTGCTGGTTGGAGGAACATGATAAAGCTTTCAACGAACTAAAGAGGGGTCTCGTTGAAGCACCTAGTCTTTATACACCTGTGATAGGGTTACCATTCACCATTCAATGTGACGCATCTGCAATAGGCATCAGTGCATGTCTATCTCAACAGAAAGATGAGAGACTATTTCCAGTCAGTTATGCCAGTCAAAAGCTCACCAAAACTCAACAGGCTTGGCCGACCATTGAACGGGAGGTCTATGCAATTATCTGGAGTCTAAAGAAGTTCGAGACTTGGATTTTTGGTTCGCCCGTGGAACTTATCACCGATCACAATCCACTGACTTTTATCACCAAAAATGCTCCCCAATCTTCCAAACTGCAGCGATGATCACTGGCTTTGCAGAAGTATGACATCATTATTTCACATTGTCCTGGTGCAAAGTTGACGAATGCGGATTCACTGTCGAGACTGGAAACAACAGACTAATAAATTGACTGTTAACTTTTTATGAACAATTAATGACTTTTAAGAAAAACTTTTGATAGTTCACCTTTGTGTATGCTGCAGCTGAAATTGTATTTCATATTAATTTGTATTCTATTTCTTATTGTTATTTGTATTTAGTATTATGAAACATTAATTGTATTTTTATATTGCAGTAGCTAGCAGCGAGAGTTTCCAGAAATGGTTCAGGATGTTTAAGTATTTTTTTGTATTTCTTTTTATATATGTTGTAGTTTATTAATGTTCATTAGTAGTTTACTGGTAAAGAAGGAAGTGTAGTGACGTCACCAATCTGGATTTCAGATCGCAAATGTGGCATACCCCTTTTGCAATCTTATGTGGGGGGTGTCATGCCGGTGACGTCAGGTTTATGGCAACCCTTTCCTTTTCTCTCGTCTGCTGCGGAGTGATAGTGCTGTGGGCACGGTATGAAAATAAAATATAGTTGATAAAAGAACGAATAATAATATTGTAACTGCGGCTAGTGGTATTCTTTATATATATGTGTGCTCTATGTTTTCCTGTGATGTGCCGTCTCAATAAACTGACAATAAACTTGTTTATTGTCAATTAGCTGCATTTTTGTGTCACAGTAGTAATAGCAATAGAAGAACAAAATTGGTATGTGGCAAAATATCGAGCTTTAAAATTTAAAAAAGAAGTGAACGACGAGAAACACGAAGGAAAGAAGGTTATTTATAAAGGTGTATTATAATATGCTAGTGACTATTCTTAACAGACTGAAAAGACTTTCTATTGCTCATCGGATACATCTACAGTTTATTCCTTCCCATGTCGATCTTGAGGGAAATGAGAACGCGGACACCTTGGCCAAGGCGGGTGCATGTGATGTCTCGGTGCCTTCTGCACCCCTCACATATTTGGAGACTTACTCAAGAACAAAAAGCAAGAATAGGATCACATGGATTGTTTCACCAGAGCACCACTGGTACCATAGTATCCTTGCGTGCCTGGAGCTCTCCAAGCAGGATCTTGCTGATGATCCCTTGATGGTGCTGGATTCCCTTAAGTTGTATAATATCATGGACCTGTTCTAGTCTTGCTGGCCTAAAGTGATGTGTAGCAGCAACAACAACTGTTTTTTGGTTTCAAAATCTGTGTTAAATTTATATTATTAAAAATAATTTAATATAAAGGGTGTTCTTTAAATTATCGTTATTATATATTTCTGTCAGTGCATTATGCAAATATGCAATATGCATGATTATTTAAAAACATGTTGTTTCTTAAAAGAAAAAAAACACCATGGTCGCTAAAAGAAACTTTGGAGATGTATGGTATTTCTGACAGAGTTGGAGCAGCAATCATTTCTGCTACTCTCCAAGACAGTTGCTTGATATCCTGGAGTGAATTACCAAATGTTATAGTCAGAAGCACAATTAGACGAGTACGGTAAAAATAAAGATCTACGTTAATCAATAAGTCCGTGGATTTAGAAACCGAGCAATTTGGTTTATATTTTCATGACCGTATTGACAAAACTCTTATCAAGGAAGACGCACGGCGAAAATTTTTATTACAAAAATATATAAGCTTAATAAAGTAACCTGGTTCCGAGCATTTGGGGCACCTTTTCTTAAAAACGGGAAAGGCTTTAATTTTAAATGAAGAAATCGAAAACTTGTAGCTACAAAAAATATCGATACCAGAAAGCTCGTTGCCTTTGGTTGTGATGGAAATTTGAGAACTTAGACTTTTACAGGACATATTGGCAAATCTGTAATAGATTGTGAGCTGCTTTCTTTTCTACTTTTTAAGAGAACAATTTGTATTTTCACTGAAATTATTAATAAAATTCACTTAAGCCCGGATCAACTCTATTTGCTGGATATATGTGAAGCAATTTCTTCCACATAGTATCCCGAAAAATTATACAAAAATAATCCATGTAAAATTGTGCATTCTCGATGGCTTAGAGTGGAAAATAGAATTTTTAGGTTGTACATTTAATCAACAGAACCGTCTGAAAGTTTGTTGATTCTGACAAATTTTCTACTAAAAATTTATGCATCTGTATGGTTTAGTATCTGTATGGTAAGTTAAGACTAAACATTCATACATTTACGGAGCTCAGCATTTTACATCAAGCAGTAGCGTCATGACGGTATTTAACAAATGAATTAAAGTCAATAATACATCCAATTATTGAAAGAAATGTTGCTTTGGTCACTCGAAAAATATTTTGGTTTCCATGTTGGTTGACGTAAGAGTGTCGGCATTACGCTGAATAATAAACATTCTAATAAAAATTTTACAGTATCACATTCAATGATTATTTCGTAAGATTTTTTATTAATCTGGGAAATACTCTATGACCACCCTGTATATTTTATTAAAATATGCCTGTGCATTTTTATTTCATAACTACTCTTAGAATATGGAACGCAGCGCAATAAAATTAACACATATTACCTGCATGGATCCAAGGACGTAATAAAATGTCGCAGAATTTTAAAATTTGAATTAGTTTCCGAGATATTATTTTTTTTTTATAATTTGCAGTGACATTTTTATAATGATGGACACTAATTGTAGCACTTATACAATTTTTGTGGAGAAAAGATACATAAATGGAAACGATAGTGATTATTGGATTTTTTTTTCTTTGGCGTTATTTTTTCAATAATTTCTGGTCTCTAACGAATTAAATTTGGTCTTTAAATAATTAATTGTTGTCTCTAAATAATTAAATGTGGTCTCTAAAATTGTCTTATATGAATAGATGTTAAAAACAAAAACGTGATAAAATTACATTTTTCAAAAGAATTTGAAGAAAGAAAAACATTTTTTGCCTATTTAAGATTCAGCTTTATTTTAGAAAATAAAGTATCTTCTGTCAATTTGGAGATCCACTAACAAAAATTATTCTATCATAGCCTTTTTACAGATTTACATTCAACCAAGGAGGTTAAAGATAATTAAATTTGTTTTCCTTTCATTTAAGTAGAAAATTATTTCCCCCTAACATTGTTTTTCACGTATTTTATTCCTTAAACATTGCGATTAAAACATTTCGTAAAGGGGCTTAATGAGAAATGATTTAGTGAGAAAAATGCATTTATTACTATCATTTATTTTACTTCATAAACTTAAAATAAATTTGATTGCGTTCTTTGTCCGTTTTGCATACGCTATTCTGGATAAGATGAAAAAGAAAATAATAGGAAATATTATATTTTTATTGATGTAATTCTTTCATTAAAATTGATAAGGATAGACATTTTTTTATTTCAATACAAGCTGAAAGCGTATCTCGATTAAATTACATTTTTTTAAAGAAACTTTGAAGAAATAAAAACTTATTTTGATATATTAAAGTGCAAGTATGAAATTTATCTTGAAAAGCAAAAAATCGTCTGTTGTCAAATTGACTTAAAGAAGTTATTTAAATGTAGCTTACAAGAATTTTACATTTAATCAAGAATGTAAACCAAAAAACTAAATTAATCTTCTTGTATTTAGAAGCTCCCTATTTGAAAAAAAAACTGGGGATTTCAACTATCTGTATATGATAGTAATTAAAACTTTTCACAAGGTCATTAAAAGGAAATGCTTTAGCGAGAAAAATTACATTTTTGAAAGCATTTATTTTAGATCATAAATTTACTTTTATTTTGATTAGATTCGTCAAAATAACATAATTTTTGTATACGTTCGGCTAAATGGCCTAATTTTATTGCATCAGCTCCGAAACTAGAAGTCAAATCGTGAAAGAACGAAATGTTACTGAGAAACTAAGTTATTGAAAATGTGCATTTTAATTGGGAAAGCGTTTAAACTAAGTTATAAACATGATTTTTTAAGCGAAATATGGTAATTAGTAAAATTACTAATATAATTGTCTTTTAAATTAAAAAAAAAGTTAGATTTAATTTCCTTCCATTTAAGTAGAAAATATTTAGTAATTTAATAGTAAGTATTTTCCTCTATTTACAAAAAAAAATAAAGAAGAAACATTGTTTTTCAAGTATTTTATTTCTTATAGATGGTGATTAAAACATTTCCTAAAGGCTAGGCTCTTAACAAGAAATGATTTAGCGAGAAAAATGCATTTATTACTAGCATTTATTTTACTTCATAAACTTGAAATACATTTCATTATGTTCTTTGTCAGTTTTGCTTACGCTTTTCTGGATAAGAGGAAAGAGAAAATAATACAAATTATTATATTTTTATTGATGTCATTTTGTCATTAAAATTGATAAGGGTAGATAATTTTTATTTCAATACATGATGAAAGCGTATCGTGATAAAAACACACTCTTAAAGAAACTTTGAAGAAATAAAAACTTATTTTGATACATTAAAATTTAAAGATTAAATTTATCTTTAAAAACAAAAAAAATTGTCAGTCGTCAAATTGACATAAAGAAATAATTTAAATGTAGCTTACTAGAATTTTATTCTTAAACAAGAATGTAAATCAAAAAACTAAATTAATCTTCTTGTATTTAGAAAATCGTTGCTCCCAATTTGAAAAAAAAAATTATTTAAAGAAAAAAAATGATTTTCAACTATCTCTTTATGATAGTAATTAAAACTTTTCACGAAGTCATTAAAAACGAAATGTTTTAGCGAGAAAAGTTACATTTTTGAAAGCATTCGTTTTAGATAATAAATATAGAATTATTTTGATTAAATTCGTCAAATAACGTCAAGTTTTGTGTACGTTCAGCTAAATGACGTAATTTTATTCCATCATCTTCGAAACTAGAAGTCAAATCATGGAAGTACGAAATATTTCTGATAAACAAAGTAATTGAAAATATGCATTTTAATTGGGAAAGCTTTTAATTTAAGTTATGGCATGATTTATTACCCACTGTTAAAAATTTGCAGCAAACTGTCCAGTCATTTGACCGTTTTTGTAGAAATTGATTACATAACCGTAATTTAACTCTCTTCCTACCATGTCATTACCCATCTTATGGTCAGAATAGAGTTAAATGATTGTTATGTAACCGTTTTTTATAAAAACTGTCAAATGACTGGACAGTTTGCTGCAAATTTTTAACAGTGCCGGAAATATGGTATGTAATAAAATTAATAATATAACTGTCTTCTAAATTTAAAATTAAGTTCGATTTCATTTCCATCCAATGAATCGAATGATCCAATGCAATTTATATACATAACATCGAGTTGTCACTCGTCTAGTATACATAATTTAAAAATACGTTTTTTTTGTCCAAATAAACTACCACTAAATAACTTTTTTATGTATTTAGATTGAAATGTTATACACGGTGACTTTTTTAATTAGAAAACTTTCTTTAAATGTAGGATGCCACAAAAATTTTGTATAAATCTTCAGTTCTGTTTGTAAGACTAAATCTTAACTGATATATCAGTTCTCTATATAGAGGTTTCACTCCAATACAAGCATTGTTTAAATTAATATATTTCTACAAATACAATGCAGTTTTAAAACATTGAGTAATGATTAATACTCGTAAGGGTTATACTCATCTACATAAGTAAGTTTTTTATATCAAGTTTGAAAATTCATCTTTTTTTTATCATTTTTAGAAAATTACAGATAAAACATTAAAAATTTGGCATTTTGATAGGCGGTCAGGTGGTAAGTAATTTAATTTTGTAAATATATATATATATATATATATATATATATATATATATATATATATATATGGATAAAAGAAAAATAAACATAACACATTAAAATTAATTTCTTTATTGTTCTCAAAACTTAAACATAAACGGAAAATCATGCATCAGGCATGGAGTATGAAACCCTTTCGAACACTTATAGAATATTATTAAGACATTTAATTTTTTCTTGCAATGAAATGCGATATGCAAAAAAGCCATGTAAAAACGCATAACTCAATAAAAATCCATTTTAAACAATTGCTGACCATATCCGGTAATATGTGGGTATTCTTTTGTGTAGCCCTTTATATGACCTACAAATAAGAGGAAAAAGAAAATAATAGGGATTATTATATTTTTATTGATGTCATTTTGTCATTAAAATTGATAAGGATAGATACTTTTTATTTCAATACATGATGAAAGCGTACCATGATTAAATTGCATATTTTAAGAAACTTTGAAGATATAAAAACTTATCAAACATATAATAAATTAAAGAATATCATTTGCAGTAAACTTGACCCGATTAATTTTGAGAATTATTCAGGTGTATATGAAATACATTTATTAAGACGTATCTCAGAATTACTATATTGGCATGACAAGCAGGAAATTTAGTTACAGAAAAAAGGAGCATATTGCTGATATTAAGTATAATAGAATAACAACAGACCTAGCAAGATTATATCAAGAAGAAACCATCCAAATAAATTTCAATGAAAGTAAAATAAATTTTCCCTCCAGTTTATACTATCCATCCATAATAAGAAAAACCGTTGAGATAGTAACACAGTAAAATACAATATGTAACGATAGAACATCTTTTAACTTACTGAAATTGTGGCTCGAGTTACTCCAAGGTTACAAATCGGAAAATAAACAACCAAGTAAAAAATAAAAGAAAACGTGTGTAATTTTTAAAAAGTACATACAAATCAAATGATTGCATTTCAAATAATAACTTCAAAGACCGTGCAATTATAGAATATTCTCATTTGTTTTTAGAATGGCTCGGAGAGAGTCGAAACATGTCAACAACCTAATAAAGGTTATTTTACTGTATAATATGTTGTTAATTTACACCTTTTAGCATTTAAAAGAAATATACTATTATAAGGTGTTATAATTTATTATATTATTATATTATTAGATAAGCTTAAAAATGTATACAACAGCTGCCAGCAACTATAGATCATTTTCAGTCGTTTTAAGAAATTATTTCGTGCGCCTTTTTAAATAAACGATGAATTCTACGGATTCAATTAACTGTAGAATGTTGTAATGCACTATAGTAATAATTCTAAATTTCCCTATTAGTATCATAATATCATTAAAATGCACCTGAAACGATCATTTTCAGTCCTTTTAAGAAATTATTTCGTGCGCCTTTTTAAATAAACGATGAATTCTACGGAGTCAACTAACTGTAGAATGTTGTAATGCGCCATAGTAATAATTCTAAATTTCCCTTTTAGTATCATAAAATCATTAAAATGCACCTGAAACGATTTTCCCCATAGATCATATTGTAATGGCATTATATTATGCGCCTCGGTAATCGAATGAAAATGCTATTTATACTATTTTACGGAGAAAGTCTGATGTCGTGATGCATATATTATTCTTATTATGTTTGAAATATCGTAAAATCGACAAAATTAACCGCAAATGCTTTATCCATATAGACCATAATGTAACGGAAAGCTTTTGTGTGTTCCTGTAATCGAACTACAAATGCTCAACACTTCGTTTTCAATACAGAACAATCTATACTAACCTCAAGTACATATAACACTTACATGGCAATTCCGGTATATTTACGAGAGTTAGAGCACGTACAGGCAGACAGACCAAACCTATTTATCAACCATTTTCAATTATGTGGGAAAGTGTTAAAAATAAACGACATATTCTGGGCTGCAATTTTTATCGATAGATCAATAATGACAAACAATACAGTTACAAATACTCTTGAAGCTGCAAAAGAATATTTCTGGACAATGATAAATATAATTTTAACTACGGCATAATTGATTATTTTTAATTTATAAATTTGTTCACTAGATACACTCTCAGAGTATTGTTTTTTATTTATTTAACTGTACACTTTATTTGTTTTGAAGAATACTATCTGCTTTTATTTTTATTGCTTTAGTTTTTTTAGTATACTAAGCTCAAATACATATAAAACTTACATGGCAATCCCAGTCTATTTAAGAGAGTTAGAGCACGTGCAGACAGACAGTCCAATCGAATTTATCAACTCTTTACAATTATATTGTAAAGTGTTAAAAATAAACGTCATATTCTGGGTTGCAATTTTTATCGATAGATCAATAATGAGAAACAATTCAGTTACAAACAGTCTTGAAGCTGCAAAACAATATTGTAGGACAAAGATAAATATATTTTTAACTAAACAATAATTGATTATTTTTAATTTATAATTTTTTTCAATAACTACACTCTCAGAGTATTTTTTTTATTTATTTATATAACTATACACTTTATTTGTTTTGAAGAATGCTATCAGCTTGTATTTTTATTGCTTTAGTTTTTTTATTTGTGACTGTCCTCTTTCGTGACTGTTAAAACCTTTTAAACACCTAAATAATTTGTCGATCGCTAGCAGTTTTGTGAACTATTCTTGCATGATTGCGTGTTCACATTCTTCTCCCGGGTTCATGCAACTTGATTACAGTTGTAGCTGTCAAATAGATGTCAAAGTTTTTGACAAGCTGTCATGAAATAGGGCATTCACCTGGGTTTAAAGCTTCTTGCTGATTACGTTGAAAGATCTTAATCGGCATACTTTGAAACTATTTTTACACAATTTGTTTTGATAGAAGAAAATTAATTAGTGTTAAATTATTGTCTGCAGGCTATGTCTTATGATAAAGTTTAGAGAAATATGCAAATATTTATAATATCTTATAAGGTAATTCATAAACAATTTTATTGTACAATATATCATATTATTGTACAATAAATCAATTTAAAATCAATTTTATTGTATATTTGCGCTTATGTAAATTTTTATCAATGTAGAATCGGCAGCTATTTCAGAAATATTCAAAATTGATTAAATTAAAGTTAAGAGAAATGTCTCTTATTCAGGTATAGAAATAAGAAAATTTATTTTGTACTGTATATTTACCAATTTAATGAAGGTTCAATAAAATATAAAAGGTAAATACCATTACTATATACTGTATCTTTACCAATTTATTGAAGAAAACTTTCAGTGAATTATATTAAAACTATGTTTTCGAATTCAAAAATAACATTCAGTAAAAGTTTTTTTTTAAATAGAAAATCTCTTAAATAATAATCTTAATAAATAATCTGTTATATCAGGAATTGAACGTGCCGAATACTAAACATTTACTGCGTAATAAATAAAAATAAATAAATAAATAATATTAAAAATAAGGGCGCAAATTCAGTTCCAGTTGATGCGGCAGAAAAAAGAAAATTTCGATTTCGACAGGCAAAAACGCATTTATAAATATATTTATTTTATTATTATAAATATATTTATTTTATTATTATAAATATATTTATTTTATTATTATAAATATATTTATTTTATTATGTTACAGTCAATTGTTTATTCACGGCAGTTGCTTGTAAGCTGTGACGTCATCACCCGTGAAACAATGGCGTTTTGTGTGCGATTCTTTTTTTCAGGAATGGTAATATATGATATGTAAATTCATGGAACGGACTTGTATAAATGATGGAATGAGTTGACTTTGACGGTATTTTCTGAACGATCTTCTGCCTTTACTAAAAAGTAGAAACGGATCTTTTATTACAAAGTTTCTGAATAAGAACACCTGCTAATTTCATACGTTTCTAAATAAAAATTAATTAAAAATATACCGTAAAGTATCTACTTTGGATTAAAGAACAACCTTAACAGACAATAATAATTTGATGTAGTATTTATGAAATTTTCAAGAAAATTTCCTTTATAAGCACCCTCCTCACCTTTGCCTTTATTTAATATTGCAAAAGGGCGGCTTAATTTCGGAATTTTATGATAGTAATTTTACTATATTATTAGTTATAACAGTATTCTTATCCATCGATCAAAATAATCGTCTGCAAACATAATTTAGCTTATATTTAACATATTTTTCAAAACAAATCTATAAAAACTACTATATAGAAATTCAAAACTTGCTCATTTTAATGAAATTGTTATCATTGTTTGAAAAAATTAACAATTTCAAAAGAAACTAATTAGAATATCTGAGAAAAAAACTTTTACAAAAAATACTAAAAATCATAAGTTATGATCTCGGATGAAACAAAAACGTTTTGAGTTTAAAAACATGCAATATGCTGTCATTTATTCAGAAAATTACATTTGCATTCGAAATTAAGTTAGATTAACAACAAAACCTAATTAATTTTTAATCATTGTGAAATGTATATTGCTTAAATTATTACTTACAGATAGATAACAATGGTTTAAAATATATATATACATCAATGTAAACTTTCACTTTTTTATTTTGAAAGAAAAATCTTTAATCTTTTGAGTATAAATCAAATTGTTCAAACCTAATGGTGATTAGATATAAAGAATAGTTTTTCTTTTTTGATTATTTTATGGCAAACCGATAATGTGCAGCATATTTCATATCCTCACTTTAAATTTTCTATAAATCAATACATACGATTTCTTTTCTTCGCAAAAAATCGCCTTGTTATCTTGGAAGTATTACGATAGTTTAAATCTAAACCATTGTAGGCTGAAAGACATTAATGAAATACGACGAAACAGAATTCTTTAATGATTTCCATTATCCATACTATAAAAAATAGAATCAATCTTTGAAATTTGTTTTCAATATTAAGGAAAATGATGCCTTCAATATAAAACTGTAGTCTTAGGGGCAAAGATAATGTTTTTTTTTTCTTAAATGACAATTTTATTTCTGTATCAGAAAAGTACATAAATCAAAATATTATTTTTAGCAGTGCAAAAAGAAATACTTGAAACATTTATGTTTACGTGATCGCAATACATATATATATATATATATATATATATATATATATATATATATATATATATATATATATATATATATATATATATACTCTTTAATAAAAAGCTATGCATTGCTGACAACTGGGACTTTCGCTAATAGGTTAATTCACGTTATTAAAAAATGTAGCTATAAAACATATAAATCAATGGAAAACGGTAAGTAATAAACTGTAAACGTAATAGTAAACTGTATTAAAAAAAACATAACTTAGTGAAATAAGTATCCGTTTTTATGTTATTTTAGGATATTCCAGTTAAAGGTACAGATTACTTTAAAATACAAGGTCTCAATTCAACGATATATTTCGTTTGATTCAAGGTTCTTTTGGCGAAACCGACCAGCGCAGCGGGCGTAGTCAGCTAGTATATATATATATGTACTACCGGAGCTTCGCTTTCTTGGCTGATCGCTTGAGGCCAAACGAACGTTGGGCTGGAAACCATAAGGCATTCGGCAGTGTATAACCGTGCTGCATACGTCCGCTATGGTCTCAGATCATAGAAACCCACAGTAATTTTTTAACACTTTCCAACCTAGTTGAAAAGTGTTTATGACTTCGGTTGTCTGGCCGTATGGCCGTCTGCTGTCTGGCCGTATGGCCGTATGGCCGTCTGCTGTCTGGCCGTATGGCCGTCTGCCGTCTGCCGTGTGGCCGTCTGTCCGTGCTCTAACTCCCGTAAATATGCTCGGATTGCTCTGCAATTATTATATGTTATTGTCGTTATCTATAGCATGTTCCCTATTTCAACGGAAGTGTGCAGCACTTATACTTTTTTTACAGGGACACTCAAAAGAATTCCGTTGCATTGCAGTCTATGGGGAAAAATCATTTGCGGTTTATTTAAATAATTTTTCACTATTTTAAACGCATTGAAATTTATATATATCACTAAGGTGCATTACAAGAGGCTTACTACAGAATAGTATGTGTATAGCAGTCATCGTTCATTTACAGGGATACACAAAAGAATTCTCTACTGTCTGTTAACAATAATTCCTGGAAGTGCGTTTTAAGTTACTGAACGCGATTTTAATTTTAACTCGCTTTTTGTCTATTACGTGGTGTGTATAAATTCTGTAGATCCTATACAGGGAAGCACAAAAGTTCGCGGACACATTTCCGTTTACTGACAGAAACTCCAGATGGAGAATTTTAAACTGTGCTACAATTTTCCTAATTCAACTAAAATTTAGCATTGTATGTAGTATATATACAAATCTATAGATCCTATACAGGACTGAATAAAAGTATTCGGATATTTTTCTGAATATTGTATATGTTGGAAATTCCTGAAATTACGTTTTTAAATATGTTATGCGTTTTCCAAATTGTTTACTTAGATGTTATCTTTCAGCTTATTAAGGGTATGATAAAAGGTATGATTTGTAAAATTATTTTGGAAGCGTTAGAAAGTGTTACATAATCTATGCTTGACGCATGATTTTTCGTTCTTGTTTTACTTAAAATAAAATCAAATTTTCAGCATCGTCTTCCTCGTTGTTATAGAAACTAATTTGCATTTCTTCCAACTTGAATTTAATCACGCCACTAGCGAAACTTAACGGAGAGCTTTTTTTTCAGTTTTAGTATACAATTTCCAAACATATCATTGCTAAACTTTAAAAAACGCTAAAAATTGGATAAACAATTTTTAACAAGTTGGAAATTGTACTTCAAACGTGACAAACAAGGTGTATACGTACTATAAATAGTTTCAGTGAAATGAATTATATCGTCTGTTATTACGGCATGATTAATTTTCCGTAATAAAATAAGTACATTTTAAGTTGGTAACAATTTATCGTTTGTTAAAATTTACTGAAAATTCCAATGGGAAACTTAAGCCTAAATTTGAAAATTTCAGAACTCGAAATGTTTTATATCTATTTCTTCGGAAACGTCTATCCAAAAATCTGTCTTTCGATTATATGATTGCTGTAATTAAAAAAATTTAGTATACAAATTCGGTTTTAAAATTCAGTCATACGGAAATAATATGACTCTATCTTAAATAGGACGTAATCACCATGGCAACCTGGAATCATTATATCTATCATGGAATATCATTGAATTAATTACATATGTTAGAAATTAATAGATTGAAGAATGTGACTATAAGAGATTACAAAAAATACTCCATACTTATAATTTTAAATGCAATATCTAGATAGCTCAATAGAATTACTTCAATTGAATATATTTTTATAACCATGATAACCATGATATCTTCTTAAAACGAATTATTGGCAAGATAATGCCACTGTATAATTTTTTTATTTTTAAAAATACTTTTAATAACGTATTAAATCAGATATCAGGAACGATTTTTTGTACAGTATAAAATGCTCACGATAAAGATAACATAACAAAAGAATGACTGAGGAAAAAAGATGTCTGTCTACTTAACTCAGTTTCTTTTTTATAGAACGTCATATATATTGCCTGTCAATTTCTTTGGTATATATTTGTTCCAAAAACTTGATATAGTAAAGATAAAAAAACGAAATCAGAGAACGCTTCAATTTTCCTTCATTAGTTTTAATACTTTGCAGAAAAATATTTTAAGCAATTTTTTCAAATAAGATTAGTAAAGTAAAACTGGCATAAAATCATATATTTTTTAATCGCAATATTTTATTTGATAGAATCTTTGAGTTTTTTAACATAAAGTAAAACAATTATAATTAAGATGAAGCAAAATGTCGATTTTTTATTACATATTTTCTTTTAAGAGAAAATATCATTTTTAAAAATTTTATATTTTTTAAAGTAAGAATTTGTATGATATATTTTAATGAATATTTTTTCATGTGATAATATTGTTTAAGAGGAATGCTTTATTAATAACAAATGATCATGCTTTTTTTAATCTAAAATTTCTATCTTAGGTTTTTTTTTCCCTACATTTTGATCTATTAACATTATTTTATTTTAATTTAGTGTTTACACATTTAAGCTCTAGCGGGCATTTTTGTGATTATGAGTCCGTCTTTTTACAGATATATCTGTTGTTTATAAGGATATTTTAATGAATATTTAAATGATGTAATACTTTTTAAAGCTATTGTGACTATTGTAATTTTTTTTTTAGAACTGCAAACAGTTTTCAGCAATGTATAACTAATTATGTTTTACACCATAAAGTTTTTTTTTTGTATCCGTCATCCTTCATTAAACCTTAAATAATTAAGTATACCAGTCGAAGCAAGAACTTTTTATTTTAGACGGAATTCCACTTAATACTTTAGAAATATAATGGTACGTAGTGAATATATATATATATATATATATATATATTGTTGTTGTTTTTTGTATGTATCTGCGTAACCATTTATCTAAGTTTCATCCTTCAATTTTCACCCGTATTTCTTCGAGAAGGCGTGCTTTTTGCAATTGTGGCTGCATTTTAATTTGAAAGCACACTTATCCACTGTGTCACTACTTATCGTTGACCAACAACTAATTATTAAACCGTTAGTTTTATAAATAAAGTTCCAATCGCAAATGTGTTTCAAATGTTGTTATTCATCATATGGAAATCAAATTACGACCAAATAGTTAATTTGTATGTTAATTTACATCTGCAAAAAAATAATAATAACTTGTTATTGAACACACATTTCATTGAATTTCATAATCTATCATATTGTATTGAAATATTTAATATTTATTATTATATTATTGAAATACTTAAAAACGCACTTTTAAAACTTTCAATGTCATTATTTATCTGTATTTTGTACTGATTATCTAATTTTAAAATCTTTCTAATATACTGAAATTTGGGCTAAGCCCAACAGGTGCTTCAATTTTTATATTTTCAAAATAATGGATGACTGAATTCAACGTTAATCTGGGCTAATAAATAGAATTAGAGTGTTATTTTAGGAAAAAAGACCTATTTCTAAGTTCTTTCGACAATTTAGACGTCATATAGTCAGAAATAACAACGATTTTTTTCCCGTCTATTTCACCGAAATAGGCCCATATTCGGAATCATAACAGACACTAAACTTTTATTGAAATACTTAAAAACGCACTTTTAAAACCTTCAATGTCATTATTTATCTGTATTTTGTACTGATTATCTAATTTTAAAATCTTTCTAATATACTGAAATTTGGGCTAAGGCCAACAGGTGCTTCAATTTTTATATTTTCAAAATAATGTACGACTGAATTCAACGTTAATCTGGGCTAATAAATAGAATTAGAGTGTTATTTTAGGAAAAAATACCTATTTCTAAGTTCTTTCGACAATTTAGACGTCATATAGTCAAAAATAACAACGATTTTTTTCCCGTCCATTTCACCGAAATACGCCCATATTCGGAATCATAACAGACACTAAACTTTTATTGAAATACTTAAAAACGCACTTTTAAAACCTTCAATGTCATTATTTATCTGTATTTTGTACTGATTATCTAATTTTAAAATCTTTCTAATATACTGAAATTTGGGCTAAGGCCAACAGGTGCTTCAATTTTTATATTTTCAAAATAATGTATGACTGAATTCAACGTTAATCTGCGCTAATAAATAGAATTAGAGTGTTATTTTAGGAAAAAATACCTATTTCTAAGTTCTTTCGACAATTTAGACGTCATAGAGTCAAAAATAACAACGATTTTTTTCCCGTCTATTTCACCGAAATAGGCCCATATTCGGAATCATAACAGACACTAAACTTTTCAAGGGAATATAGCATTTTTTTCTGGGCACCATCTACAGCGTTTTGTTTTCCGATATCTAAAACAGTGAAAACGTGGAAAAAACAAAAGAATTTATCAATTAATCAATCGTCCAATATTTAGGAACAAACTAATCAATTTTACGGAATCTTATGACGATTGCAATGTTTAAATAAAATTTATAAATGATAATTCTGTTTAAAATCTGCAGTTTGTATCATTTCCATATACTTAAAAAATGCTTGATTATTTAGGGAAAAAACTGAAGCATGAAAAAATTCAATACATAAAAAACTCGAAAACTACTTGTTAAATTTTAAGGATTCTTATGACACCATTTAAGTTTTAATGAAAAGGATGATGGATACAAAAAAACTTTATAGCGTAAAACTCAACTACTTATAGAATGCTGAACACTGTTTTCAGATAAGAAAAAATTAAAATAGTCACAATAGCTTTAAAAATTTTTACATTATTAAAATATTCATCCAAATATTCTTATAAACAACAGATATTTCTGTAAAACGGATAACTCACATTCACAAAAATGCACGCTAAAACTTAAATGTATAAAAAATAAATTAAAATAAAATAATGTAAATAGATCAAATGTAAGTAAAGAAGCTCAAAACCTAAAATATAAATTTTAGATTAAAAAAGCATTTAATCATTTGTTATTAATAAAGCATTCCTCTTAAACTATATTATCACATGAAAGAATATTCATTAAAATATATCATACAAATTCTTACTTTAAAAAATATAGATATATGTCTAGATATATATATAGATATATGTCTTTAGATATATGTCTAATTACGATTTATAAAAAGTAATTCTGAATGCAATCTGAACTTTCTATCTTTTTGATACGTAAGCTTTGGAGAAAACAGGTGAATTCCTGGACAATAAATTATTCCTTTAATATTCAAGAACTCGGAAACTAATTGCTTTATTTTAAACAAACTTGCGGCGATTGAAAGGTCTAATTAATATGTAGAGATGATTATTTTGGCAATAATCACCAGTTCGTCGCACTTCGATATCTAAAAAAAAATTGAGAAAAAAAAGACTCCGGAAGAATAAATCAATAAGCAAATGTTTAAAATGCTAGAAAGCTAATTCATCAATTTTAAATAATCTTATACAATTGAAAGATGTCTCATTAAGATTTATAAATATTAATTGTCTGAGTGAACACGAAGATTCATACACAGCGCAGTATTACTTTGCCCCATATATAGCTACGATGGATATTAAAACCTTTCGTCAAGCATAACTCAAAAAATATTTAACGGAATTCGTTCAAATTTTTACAGCAGGTACCTATAAAGGTGACAACGACGCCTATTTATTACCAAGAGAAATGTCAAACTGTTTGGAAATTATATTAAAAAATAAATAAAAAAGCACAATTAAAGTACATACGTCACGAAAATTTAGTGCATACGTCATTTTCACCGGCGGAGATTTACGTAAATAATAGGATTTTAAAAGTTCATGAAAAAATATGCACGCACAGTGAAATACAATAACAGTACAATGATCAAATCAGTACAATAAAGCATATTCCAATTAATAAAATTGGAAAGTAAATCTGGGATTTTTTCTGTTTGAAAGAAAAAACCCCGCAATAAATTAGTATTAGAGATTTGGCGCAAATCTCACCATTAGCCTAGCTTTTTTATTTCGCGTGTGTAAATCAGAAACAATTCTTTGATGTTTAAATAAAAGGTTTTGATTTGTGGCATTATTTCTTCTTATTTTCTTTTCCTTTTTAGTATTTTAAATGGAATTAGTGAAAGGCATGTATTTTAAATTAAATGAGTAAAATACATGTATTTTTAATGTATGTATTTCAAGTGAAATGAGTGAAAGGTTTATAGTTAAATGAAATTAATGAAATATTAAGATGTTATGAAAACAATATTTGGCGATTTATCAACTGCGCCAAGTTATCATGAAAGTACCAATACATATGTGAAATGAAAACAAGGCACATATGTCCTATACACACCACGTTGGCGCGATTTTCCCCCCCGCCAATTTGGCGAAAACTTTATTTTTGAATATTAGTTACAAATTAGCGTGCAATAATAGCACGTGAATTTTTATTTCAATATAAAAATAAAATAACGTTATAAATGAAATACCTTCTATTATTTTAAAAAAGGAAATAAAAATAAATAAATAATAGGTTTATATAAATAAATATTGATATACATATAAAAATAATCTATAGAATTAAAATAAAAAAAATAAAAGTAAATAAACATAAAAAAACAGTTTTCGCCAAATTGGCGAGGAAAAAAATCGCGGTGAGTATATGACATGTGTGCTTTCGGAAATATAAAAAAATACTTATATCAGGCGTATAATGTTTTGCATTTTTATATGGATCACTTCTCCATTTTAAGATTTTAAATGCTATTTATATCAGATGTTTCTTTCCTGAGATTCCCGCAAGTTATTTTCGGTAATTTTTTAGTTCGCTTATTAATTGTTTACAATTTGCCCCCCTGACAATAACAATTATTTATCATAAAAATGTCTCTTAGTTTTGTTAAATATGTTTGTTATGTATTTTCATTACTTGTTAAAATATCAAAAATGGCAATAAAATTTTATTTTAGCATCGTACCTAATTTTTTAAGATGGCGAAAAAACATTGTTTAATAAACGTATATTTGTAAATATTTGAAAAAACATCTTTTTCCACTCTCTAGAAAAATTTTGTAAGATGCTAAAACTGCCAATTAGCATCATTTTTATTTTTTTCCAAAATGGCGCCAACCAGCACATGATACGAAACTTTTCCCCATTCAGATACACAGACAAGGCTGGTCTCAGACAAGAGCAATATATTTTTTAACTCTATAGGAGTTACAAACCAAAATTACATTAAATTCTCCGATTAGCTTTGGGCCCGATTACGGATGTTTCATCTAGAAAAAAAACTGTAGTAGAAGTCTTTTACATTTGTTTCGAATGAAGCTCTGTCACCGAAGTATTAATTAATAATACAAACAACATTAATATTAACATGGGGGCAAAAGTTTGAACTTAAGTGTAAATATTTGGAACCCACTCCCCCCCCAAAAAAAAAAAATAAAATAAAAATAAAGTTACAGAAATTAATTTAAAATGGGGTTAAGCCACGATTTCTGACCTAAGCAATTGGCTGCGAACCCGATTACTAAACTTTCACTTAACTTAATAACATGTATCTAATAGCCCTGAGGGTACTTTCCCTTCCCAGTTATACAGAGCATGGGGCTTTTTTTAAAAGCTTGACGCAGTTCAAGTTTAAGAAGTTGAGATTTACTGCCAAATGACATAAACTGCTATGAAAATGAACGTGATGAATTATTATGCTGGTTTATGTATGTACTTAAAAAGTTTCACCTGATTACTCTTATTAGATAAATTACTCCTGTTTGCATTTAATAACAGATGAACGACTTCTGTATACTAAATTGTTTAAATATTGGGAAAAGGTGGCAAGAGTTAGAGAGACGTGTAAACAAACGGGTAGACAGACGAGTAGAGAGACGGATAGCGACATAGATAAGCTAACGGGTAGCGAAACGAATAGTCAGACGGGTAACGAGACAGGTAAAAAAGAGGGTTGGCAGAGGAGTAGCGAGATGGGTAGGGAGATGGGTAGCGAGTCGAGTAGTGAGACCGGCAGACAGGATGTAGAGGGAAAGGTTGCGAAACGGGTAGCGTGGTAGATACATAGACGAGTATAGATATGAGTATAGATACGAGTTGACAGACGGGTAGAGAGAGGGGTATGTAGACAGACAGACGTGTCTAGAGACGGGTAGTGAAAAGGGACGCGAGACAGTTAGAGAGACGGATAGACAGATGGGTAGCATGACGGATAAAGAGTAGGGTAGAAAGACAGACAGATAGTGAGATGGGTATACAGACGAGTAGAGAGACAGTAGACAGATGGGTACGGAGAGAGACACGGTATAGAGACACGGCTAGACATACGGGTAGTTAGACGGGTAGACAGACGGTTAGAGAAACAGATAGGCGGGTAGATAGACCAGTAAAGAAATATACAGACATGTAGAGAGATGTGTAGAGAGAAAGTCAATCGGGTAGAGAGATGGGTAGAAGAACGGATAGGGAAACCAACAGATCATAGAGAGACAGACAGGCAGACAGAAGAAAAGTCCGGGGTTTGAAGTAGTAAAGGCGCAGGGGGAAAGCCTCCTAGAAAATAATCAAGAAGTATTATCTTTGAAATAATTTTTTTTTTCAATTTCGCCGATATGGAGATTTAATGTAAAATTTATCTTTACAGAAGTCATCGAAAGATTTTTTTATGTACTTTAGTAGGAATGTAGGCTACAATTTGATAATCAGGCTTGTAGCAAAGCATGTTATCAATGTGGTTTGAAGTGTACGAGTGTCTATAAATAGTTATTCAAATAAACAAGGCGGAGTATTTTTTAATTCAAATGTAAATATTTGCTACAAAGAAAATGTTGCATCAACGAAATTAAATTTGCGTTAAACTACGTTTGCTAAAATACGCTCTTTGCTGCAAATCCGATTACGAAACTTTAAAAAGCTTGACGTTTTAAAATATCCGGCCTTTTTTTTTAAGTTTTGAGCAATACCCGCTTAAGAAATTGACATGCTTTTCCAAGTGTTATAAAAAAATATGTATGAAAACATAACAGTATATATGAATTTATATATGATATTTTGTAATTCTATCATTTAATTTGCTCTTTTTCATATATTGTATCTTCTTTATATCGTAATTGCTAACCCCATGTTCTCAGCAGTATCACTCAGACTAATCCCTTTGAGGGAAGTAATTGTAAAATACATTCTTAGCTTGCCACTTACACATTTTAATATAAAACATTGATGGGTAAGTACTTTCCACAAAAAACTGAAAAGATCTTTTAAAATATAATTGCAATATAATGTACTTCTAAGCAGCTAGAATTAGATAAAAATACACTGAGAAAAATTACACATTCAAATCTCAGTCAATCGGTGTTTTCCTTTTGTTATGAAACTTTTTGTTTCAAACAGGACGATCCAATGCTTTCAGTTCTGAAATATCAGAAATACTCAGAATATTGAAACATGGACGTACTCAAAACTGAGCACATAAGGGACAAATCACGCTCTTTTTTGAAACATGGACATACTCAAAAATGATTAGAATCAGTTCAAACTCATTTTTGAAACATGGAAATACTCAAAAGTGAGCACATGAGAGTCAGTTCATACACATTTTTTGAAACATGGACATACTCAAAAATGATTAGAATCAGTTCAAACTCATTTCACATACTCAAAAATGAACACATAGAAGTCCGTTCATACTCATTTTTGAAACATGGGCATACTCAAATAGGAGCACATAATGTTTTATTCTTGAGTGTGTGCATGTTTTCAGAAATGAGTATATACATGTTTCAAACTTGAGTAATTTTGATTCGGAGCCATTTTGACTATGCGACATACTCAGATTTGAGTATTTTTTGCTCAGTTCTGAAAGTCGTTTTTAAAGTGTCGTATTTAAAGTGCAAGAGAACGTATTTGTTTTAAATAGTAATTTAAAAAAGAACAATTATGCACCAAGCATATATTATTATTAAACACATTCCAATAGAATACAGTAACGAAACTTCCCCGTTTAGTAAGATGATGACGTCGAAGTAAACAAGTTCAGGCTTGGAAGGGATGCCTAGCGGATTAAGTTCAACACACCCTGACTTTAAATTATAATATTTAGAATACGCATAACATAATTGAAAATCCAATTTCAATAATTACCATCTATAGTCGAAAAAGATACCCGAAATATTATGTGCAGCCCTGTATATTATTTATACATTTGTATATACACCACATTGTATCAAAAAATTCAGTTCGTTTAAGAAACGCATAACACAGCTCAAAATTTCCTTTAAGCCATTTCCGTTAATAATCGGGTATGTACTCGAATTATTTTGTGTAGTCCTGTATATGATTTGTAGAATTAAAACTCATTAAGTAATATGGAAAATATTTTGTAAATTTAAAAGCATAACACAATTGAAACCGCTCTGTTCAAGAATTATTGCTCTTAGACAGTACTGTAGCAGAATTATTTTGTGCATACCTGTAACTGAACGATAATTGTTATGCACACCATATTTCATAATAAGTTTCTTGTAGTACCTAATTGATGTATATCAAATTGAGTATGTTTGAAATACTATAACGTTAGTAAAATTACACTGTAAACTATTTTTCCATAGACAATAATATAATGGAAATCCTTTGAGTGCCTTGTATAAGAACTATAAATTCTACACACTTGATTTTCAACAGCGAACATTTCATGGTAAATATAAATAACATATTTTAGTTTCATGGTTATCCGAGTATATTTACGCCAGTTAAATTGCAAATAGACGTATAGACAACCCGAATTCATAATAAATTTTTAGCGATGCTCCATATTGTTGAAAATACGAAATTGTCAAAAATATTGTGATATAAAATTTCTGAACTCGTACCATTTAACATAAAAATTAAATATTTTTAATTTATATTCTACTCACAAACATCTATATTATGTTATTTAAAAAATAAATTCTGTTCGCAAATCATAAATATCTATATACTTGCATTTGTTTTGTATAAAGAAATGTAAAAACCAAGGGAACGTTGTAGATTAAACTTAATTAATTACCTGCAATCGGAATCAAACTATCACGCAATTCTACAAAATTTATGTTTGTGAAAACGTTTTTTAAAAAAAATTACGGATTCTACAATTTTTTCGAAAGCTCATTCGACAAGTGACCTCTTTTTTTGTTTCTATCTCATGCAGTTTTTCACAATCTACTTCAGCATGTGTTGCATTCATATACGTAGGCTGTTGAACAAAATAAAGAAAAATAAATAAAAATAGAACGGTTTTAATAGAAAATTATTACTTAAAACATTGCATGTAGAGGGTGACAATCATTGAACTATATGAAATTGAACCGTCATAATTTCTGAACGGTTTGCGTAATGCAGTTCAAACTTCGTGGTTGGCCACAGGGCATGATGGAAATTTGTATGCGCATGCACACGCAACATGTTGTCGTTGGCCATTTGCAAGTGAAAATGGCACGAAACAGCGTGCCTGAGCAAATATCGCTTGTGAAGGCCTACTATGCGAGCAATAACAGACCGATTGCGGCTCAAAGGCAGTTTGCGACCGAGTACAAGCTGAAGACAACCGGTCCAAGTGTGCTAACAATCAATAAATTGATTCGCAAGTTTGAAAGAACTGATGACAGTGTTGGCGATGTCGGTTCGACCCCATCGAACCAAGAAAGTGTTTGATGTCCTGGAGGACCACTTTGGGGACTGCATTCTGGATCTGGTGTACCCAGAGGCCACTGGAATGGTACTCGCTTAGTCGCCATATTCTCCGGATCTGAACACATGTGACTCATTTTTGTGGGGCTACTTTACAGACAATGTGTATAGAAATAAACCCCAAAACCGTTGCTGAGCTGAAAACCACCATTCAGGAGGTCATCGACAGCATCGATGTTCCAACACTTCATCGGGTCATGCAGAATTTCGCTATTCGTCTGCGCCACATAATAGCCAATGATGGCAGCCGTATCGAACATGTCATAACCTAAATCCGAATATCTGTAGTGACGTTTACATGTTGAATAAAGTTTGTGCACTCAGTAGTTTTTAAATATTTTACGTTTTATTTCATATAGTTCAATAATTGTCACCCTATATATAGAACGCATTAAAACAGATTTAAATTTATTTAGATTTCTTAGGTCTGACAGTGCTTTTTAATTTGAATACAAAACTACGTTTTTTGTTTTATGTAATGATTCTATAATTTCTTGATTAAATTGAGAGCAATAATTGACATTCGTTTATTATAATCACCCTGATAGAACAGGTGCTTATTCACTTTATGTAAGGGAAAAAAAAAACATATTTAATAGTTATTTTACTAAACAAAATATCTATTCAAGGGTTTTGTATTTATCGTCAAACTGCCGCATCATTTTATTAATATTTTTGCAGTTAACTTAGCCAGTGATTGAAAGTAATTAATAAAACTCTGTTCGTTGGTTCTATACACAACAGTAGAGTTTTGAGGAAATGTAACAAGCTTTTACTTATAGTTTGGAGCACAAAATTTAATACGAACACTTAGACAACCCCAAGCCAACAATTAAATCAGAATGATCAGAGGGATTGAATAGTTAACAGTTATTACTGTTTATATTACATTGCAAATCATCATAATCAACTTTATCTGCATCATCATAATCCGGCGAATAAGCAAATATCACTGATAAAAGTGATTAGAAATTTGTGAAACATGTTGAAAGAGAGGCAAATCTAAGGAAGATTTGAATATAAAAAGGCTTTCTTGTTTGTATAGTTATAACCACTAAAATCACATGAGCAAACAAAACAATCATCATTCTGGTACATATCAAGAGAATATCTAACGTGTATGGATATTTGTACATTTTGACAAAATTATTAAATAATACACAGGAATGTACAGCCCTTGGACCTGATTACCAAAATTACTTGGTATCCTGATTACCAAAATTCACCCAAAAGTAAGTGAAATGTTTGTTTTGGTAATGGAATGTGGAACACTTCTGATATAGTCCAGTAGAAATAGCATTTTACCTTACAAAAATTCGGGTACTGATTTTTGGATATGTTGTAAAGGTTGACCCTCTAATAATAAAACCAAGTTTTCGACCTTCTAGAAATTGTGCGTTTTTCACAATATAGAAAAAAAAGAATATTTTTCGTCCCTTTTTCGATTTTTCTTAAATAACCCAATTTCAGTGCATTTTACAGAAAAAGCACCTTCGCCATTTTGTAGAGCATAAAATTCTCTACCACATTCAGTATTCATGTTTGTAAATTGTCCAAATAGGGGGTAAGATACGGAGCCGGGAAAATAGGGTAAAATTTGCAAAAAGTGCAATAATTCACAAATGACGTTAGTTTTTGCTTAATAACTTACTTTTAGTGCGTTTTAGAGACAAAGGTATCATTATAAAGTTCGTAAAGCATGAAGTAGTCTATAAGTTTCATTTATTAGATCATTAAATATCTATAATAGACTCTAAAAATCAGAATAATACAATTTATGGTTAAAACAAAAAAATACCGCCTGACAAGTCATTAATTTAAAAACGAGCTTTTATTTTTGATATTGATTAAACGATGCAATTAATTAATTATAGTATGTACAATAATAGGTAACTGTTGAATAGTTGAGGGGGGTGGAAAGTAGGTGGACTATTTTGTTTTGTTAATGGAATGTGGAACAGTACTGACATATATTTTGTGGAATAAGAAACTTCTCCGATTTATTTATTTATTTATTATTATTATTTATTTTTTAAGTAACATGAAAATGTACAGTAAATGAATTTAATGCGATCAGGGCTGTTTTCAGTATTACAATAAAAAAAACTATTGCATATAAAAATATCAAAACGAATAGTTTTATAGAAAAATGTCTCATAAATCCGCTGACACAGACAGTTTCTAAATGAAGAGACACTTTACGCGCTATTAAATGTTGAAATTCAATTAAAATAACTGATAGTTCAATTAAAAAAGTTGTATAGTATCAAAAACTGTGGATATCGATTTAAACTTTTTAAAGTACATAAGCGACTAGATTACGGTGTGCAGTATCCAATCGTTTTTAAATATGTCTAATTATATAAGGTTTTAATTTTATATTTTTGTTAAAAAATTATATTATCTGATTAGCAATTTAGTTCATATTTGTAAAAAGTAGTTTTTTTACCTGCTGTTATCAAAAAAAAATTTTTAAAAAAGCAAATAATAAAATGTTCAAACATCTTACAGTTGAAAAATATATTTACACGTCAATATAAAAAGAGAAAAAAAAACATTAAAATAATTAAAATATTACGGGAGAAAGCACTAACTGGAAAAATATATACCTAAAATGTATTTAAAACATCATATTTAATACGATTTTCTTATAATGTTAAAAAAAAAAATTTCTTCTACAGTTCATTCAAAATTAAAAGATAATTTAAATAATCATAAGGGTGTCAATTTACGTCCCGGAGTTTCAGTTATGCGTTACTTTTCTGCTTATTTGGTAATTTAGTAAATTAGTAAATATTTATTTTGAATAAAATTCCAAAACAATCTCTTGACAAGTATTTAATGTTTAAATTTAACTTATCGCAATAATAATTACATTAATTGATATATTAATTACACAAATTAAACATTTATTTTTATAAATTCTATTACATTATTATAAAAGTTCATAAAGCAGATTAAAATTTTGTACAAGCTGATTTTCAAATGTGTGATAGATCCCACTTAATCAGTCGCGAAAAGAATCGTCAGCTTACGCGACAGCGGTGTGTGAGGATTTTGACCTAAAAAATCCCCCAGTCAAGGAGGGATTATTGACATCACGATTAGGAAGATCGCCACTGGTCATGAGAATACAATTCAATCTTCCGTAATTGGGTTTTGTGAACTTTGTGCCAAAACGGTACGCAGTACACAATTTTCATTGTGATTTTTAGATACAAAACCTAACATTATTTTAAAAACAGCTAAAATTACCAATACCTTTTTTTATCGTCGTTAATCTGTGTTATTAATGTTCAAAAAGTATTTGTTAAAATATTATTTTACGTTTGAATTTTAAATATTTTTCGGTATTTACCCTGCAATAAAAGTTGTTTCTTCGGAGTATTGTATTTAAAGATGACTAGTAAAATCTTCTGTATTTACAAATATTTATTTATTATGATATTCAACAAAGTATCCAGATGCTAAAGAATTGATGCTATTTTAAAACGCTGTCTATTAGATAACATCACTAACAAATACAGCAATTTAATGTACACTGAAAAATGTGAAAGTAATTAAACTTACTGGAGTACTGGACTACTTAAAAAGTACTGGATTTATTGTACAAAAATATATAAATATATATATTCACAATAAACTCTTGAAAAAAGTATGTATATGTGTGTGTGTGTGTGCGTGTGTGTAATAATAATACTATAAATTTTCATTTCCATCAGATAATAAAGCATATATTATGCGGTTAATTATCAAAAGTAGTCCTAAGTGCTAATTTAAATTTATATGTTTTATTTTTCATTTAAAAGCAAGTAATCTAAATCTATTTTTTTTTAAACAATATTTAGGTTATTGAAAAACTGTATACATATCCTTTTTAAAATACAAAAGTCCATGCAAAAAAATATAGTTTTCATTTAAAAGAAAATGAAAAAGTTATCATTAAAAATAATTTGGAAAATAAATAAGTACTCAATAGACCTTAATTAAGTATAAAAAAACAGACAACAAAGTGATCCCAGCAACTAATTAGTCTGAATTTTACTTAACCATAGAATTATTAAGTAGATGTTAGCTGGTAGTTTTCTTACACGAATGCTCAGAAATTCAAATGAGTTTTTCGGAACGTATTTCTTTTTTTTTCATTTAATAAAAATTACTTCATTAAAATAAAAAATATTAGGGTTTGTTTGCTTTTCAAATTTAATAAAGAGTTAGAATACGTAATAACAAAATGCTTTATTTATGTAAACGTAATTTTGAAAGTATATTAATCCAACAGAAACGAAAAAAAAATTATAGCTGTTCTACAATAAATAAGCGTATGCCTTTAAGAAAAGAAATATATTTTATTAATGTTTTTTCATGAAAATTATAATACACATTCATTTCTCATAAAAACAGTTTATGAAAGAAGGAAGATTTCTGTTAAAACAAACAAAAAAATATTGTTTCAAAAAAGGTAAAGGAGTGCATATTCAATAGATCTTAATTAAGTTTGAAACAACGTTGGACCAACAAAAGAGATTGTAGCAACTAATTAGTCTGGATTTTAATTAACCGTAGAACTATTCACAGATTTTTGTTTTCTTACTTGATTTCTTAAGAAATTTAATGCACTTTTTTTCTAGTTGTTTCATTTAGTTACAACCAATTATTAATTCTGTTGCATTATAAGACTGTTTGTAGCCATTAATATTGTGTTGAAATATGTAATTTAAAAACTTATCTATTCAAATGTAATTGTGAATATATCATAAAGATAAAAAGAAGAGTGAGTATGAAGATTTCTTATAATAATTACGCGTGTGCATATAATAACATTTCTTTTTTACTTAAATGAATGCTTATTTTATTAATTTTTTTATTAAAATATGCTGCCATATCCCGAAATAAATGTTTGTAAGAAATGATAGTATAAGGTCATAAAACAGAATGTCCACAGCTGGCAGATTCATCCCGAGGAACAGACATCACACTTCCAAGTTAATCCACAAACCAACAGTCAACACCTGCCCAATGTCTCACCATCTACTTTGATGGGTTCCGCACAGGTACCGGCATGGTAACAGCTTTCTCCGTCACGGAAGCAAGCCCGGTGACTCATTAGTTGTCCTGCAGACTCGACTACAATAACTGAGTCTTCAAAACAGAGCTATTTATAATTCTATCATCACTGGAATGGATACAATAAATCCTGACTTCCTCCAGATCTAAGTCTTAAGCAATAGCCTGTCTGGACTGCATGCCATCACCTCATACAGAAAAAAAAACGTCCACGGGTACTTCAGATCAAAGTAAATTTAAAATTCATCTTATACAGAATTGGATGGTGCAAAAAAATCGAAATATCTATTTCCGAATTGCCTTAGCGCGAAAACGTTGCCTTTGTCACTGATAAGAAATATAAAACAAAAAGATTTTTGAATTCGGATAATAACTTCCGATTGCGCATATAGCCTAAAATTTCGAAAAATTGACGAATTTAAAGATTTTTTTTTGTAAAAAAACGAAAAATAATTAGAGTAATATATCCACACGCTATAGCATGAAAACGTTGCCTACGGCATTGTTAAAAGAATATTTTTAAAATATTTTTGAAATAGGATAACATTTTCCGACCGCGCACACCCCTGGAAATTTTAAAAAAATTGACGCATTTCAAGAATTTCTTTGTGTTAAAAAAAAACTAATTTCCGTAATATTTTCAATCACTATAGCGACGAAGAGATGCATATGATATTGGAAAAATGATTAAAATAGTTTGTTGAAATTGAATATTATATTGCAAATCGCGCATATAACTCAAATTTAATTAAAAAAATATTTTTAAAGAAAAGATTTTTGTTTTACATTTGCTACAAGATATCTAATATATATAATTCATTTGAAGCTCTCTTATGATTTTTGAAGTATTAAGAAACTCTTGAAATTATTATAGAATATTCACAGCCTAAGAGGGACTGCTCAGACGAGGAGGCAAAGTCTGTAAAGCATAGATGACCCTCCCTGTACCTTTATTAATGTTTAAAAAAAAAGAAAACTGCAATATTAGTTGGAGCTGATCCCGCCTATAAACACGACAGGAGGCGGGGTTAGAAGTACAATGACGTTGCTCCTGAATTGTCCGAAATTCACAGAACAAATAGCTCGCTGCCGGAAAACAGATCTCACTCCCGGCACGGGGACGCCAGGTGCAGAGATTCATGAAATTGACTTGAAGATGGAGTGCCTCAAACAACCTGGTTATCCAACAGCAGATGAGCTAGAGGTTTGCGCGAAAGAAACATGCTCTCAGGTTGGAGATGTGTGGAATCTCAGTATGTTGATAATTTAGTTACTAGTGTGAACGATGAGGAGAAACTGCATAAAATTAAAAATAATTCTGATAATTAAAGATTTGAAACTTTTGATATTTCTAACAAAAATAAAACCGTTCTTTTTCTTTGTCTTGTTTGGAATTTAAATGATGATACTTTGAGTTGCGATATGAAATGGTTAAACGAATCCGACAGCAAATTCATTTCAAAAAGAGGTATATTGCCCAAGATTTACAAAATTTTTGAGCCGGTGGATTTTACTTGTGGTATAACTGTAATTTCAAAACTTTCATTACAGAAATTTTGGGAACTAAAAGTTACATGGGATGAAGCTCTTCCCGAAGATATGAGTAAGGACTTTAAAAAATGGGAAAAGGATTTGTGCCATTTGACAGAGTTGAAAATTCCTACGTATATGATGCTTAATCCTATTTAAAATATGGATTTGACTTTTCATGTATTTTGTGATGCCTCCCAAAAGGCATATTCTACCTGCATTTATATAAGGTGTAAAGACAAAACAGAGGTATCATGACAATTCGTTCAATGTCGTGCTAGAATAGCCCCTCTCAAACCTATATCAATTTGTAAACTTGAAATATTAGCTTGAACTATTGGAGTTAGACTGATGAAAAATGTTAAGCAAGATTTAAACTTCAAAAATATTCCTATATTTTATTGGACTGATTCTATGAACACACTTTCTTGTATTAAAAATCATGAAAATTGGGCTGTATTTGTCATGAATCGAGAAAAAAATTGGAACACATAGTAATCCGGAAAACTGGACGTTTGTTCCTGGTGATTTAAATCAAGCTGACATTCCTTCAAGGGGTTGTTCTGTGGTAACCCCCAAAGTTAAGAAGTGGAATGAAGGTCCGACTTGGCTAAAATGTGAGCCATATTCTTGGCCAACCTACGATATAGCTCCGAAGAAGAATGAGGTTAATAGAGAGAAGAAACAGTTGTATCTTCATGAAGAATTTTCATATTTTACTTGAGTTGCACAGTTTAAAAAGACAATTAGGATCACAACTTGGATGTAATTATTTATTGACAATTTTAGCAATAAGAAAGAAGAACGAGTATCAGAAAAATTAAAAACTAAAGAGATTAAAAGAGTAGAAGGCATTGTATGGAAAACCGTGCAAAACAGTTGCTTCAGATCAGAAAAAATGAACGTTTACGTTATTTTAAGTATTTCATTGATCTATACGGACTGATAAGATTTAAATCAAGAAGATTTAGGAGAGAAGATTTAGAGGATTTTAGACTACGTATAATTTTGTCATCTGGCCACACAGTTGTTATGAAATTACAAATAGAAAAACATAGACAATCACTACATTGCGGAGTTTAAACATTAATATCAGTCATACGTCAGAATTATATGATTTTAAGGAGACCAAAAACATTCAGAAGAGTTTTGGAGAATTGTGTAAAACGTAAAACAAAATTATGCAAAACCCCATGATGTTGAAATGCCATCCTTGCCAGAATATCTGATTAGAAACCCTTTCGGTTTTGAAGTAGTGGGCGTCGATCTGGCGGGACCTTGGCTTTTGAAGAATGGGTCAAAATCTTGGATTGAACCTTTGCTAGACTGTGATTTAGTTTCAATATGGGAAAACTAAACGGTTGGAGTATGTTGTTACCAGCTCCATCTGTTACACTTCACAGTGACTCCTGAATTGAGCTGAAACATTTGTACATACCGAGTTTTCGACACCAGTATGTTGTGGCCGGCTCCATATGTTACACTTCGCAGGGATTCCAGAATTGAACTGGTGTTTCTCTATATCGGGTTTTCGACACCTTGAATGAAACTGAAATGTTTTACTTCTCTTTTTAGAACTAAAGTTAACTGGTAAATTCTATAATGTTTTACTTGTTATGTCACATTTCATGGAAGTAGGAACCTATAACTGGAAGGATAACGTGAATACCGTAACACAGGCCGCTTTATAACTGAATGTTTCCACTATGTTTGAGCCTGTGGAGGATCAATCCCACAATTCATAGTGGAAAAGAGGGATTGTATGGTGCATTTAAAACTGTTTGGATCCTTTCTCGCATTACAACTAACTATTACAATTAATTATTAAAATTTAAAGACTTAATTATTACAACACTAAATTTTGATTTATTATCAGAAATGTGACTATGGAATTGGCTCAATATTTTTAATATATTAATATAATATTGTTAATGTTTTATATACTCCTTGTAATAAAATTTGGATTCAAGTTAAATTTTATATTAAATATATTTCTATTCTCTATTTCAGGACGTATCTAGCTGAAAATAGAAAATTTAATACAGTTATTTTATGTATTTTGTAGCATAATAGAGTACTACAAAATATGATCAACATAAGATTCTTTTTAGATACTCAGATATTTCTCTAACAACAACTAAGAAATATTAATGTAAAAAGTCATTAAAATGTGTACAGTAATTTTTGGCGTATAATCCGTGGATTAAACAATCATATTTTGATCCAGAAATCTTATTTTGTAAAAATGTAACTTAGTAGATTATCGTAAAATATTTGACTTCAGTTATTAAATAAATTTTCTGGATCTAAAAATTGTTGTTTGATCCGCAGATTATACGCCGGAAATTACAGTAAATTACTTGTACAAAGACCACATTAATAGCAGAAAAGATTTTTTATTTTTTATTTTTTTATGATGATTTAAAAGGGTTTAAAATATGTACTTTTTCATGATTAGCTTATTAAATTCAAAATGAATTACATACTATATTTCAATTAACAATTTTAAAAGGCACTAAATATAACACAAAAATAATTAAAAATGTATTAAACACGTTATTAATTTCAGATATTCTTACAATATTTAAAAACAATAAAATAAAAAAAAAGCATACAGAAATAATAAAATAAACAATTACTTGTGAAACGTAATTCCAGATGCTTCCCTATGCCTTGAACTACGACAGGAAAAAAAACCTGCATGACATTATCTACTTAATATTAAGAAAAAATTAAAATAAGAAAAATAAGAAAACCTGAAGGCTGAACGGCTAAAAAGACACCTGCGGAACTCGTGCTTAAAAAGAGGCTGCTTACAGAACTATTAGTGGTTGATAAAACATCCAACAAGAAAAAAATAATCCGAAACTTTTCCAAGCACTTTAGGTTTACTAGAAAACCAATCCCATAATTACCTGCCGAAATGGGAACGAAACTAACTTCTTATGCTACTTCCAGTAAGTTTCTTGTTCGATGTCAAATTTGAACGGAGTTGCGTTTCCGGTTGTTTCTAAGATTAACTGTGAAGTTTTAGATTTTAAAGTGTTCAAATTGTCACATTAATTTCATTTGTATATAATGTAAAATGTATGTATATAAAACTTAAAAAGGAAGATAATTTCGGAATATAGAATTTAATTGGGGCCAATGAAATCATCGGCAGCACGAATATTAAAACAAGCTAGAGCTAACGTGACAGAAAGGGTAAGGTGAATAAGTTTCAACATACTTTGGATTGAATTTGTAGAAAGCTTGTTTTTCAACAGTGTATACGACTGCATTTTGTGCCCACCATTGTCTGATAACGCCAATCGTTTACGATTTATTAGTCCGTGTCGGTAAATAATAAATGGCTTTTTAATAGTAAAACTATGGTCGAAAATCAACGTGCTATAAAATAAGCTAATTTTAATAAGTGCAATTTTGCATATAATGCAGTTTGACTGGTGCACGTGTGTCAGGGACACATAAAAATGTGCTCAATTTAGTGATTTATGGTGCGCGATAAAAAATTTTAATTTTTGTATTTAAGCATATAGCGTGGTTTGACTGATACATATCTGTATATACTTCAATTCAAAGAACTTAAGAGCAGGATTACATTTACCGACACGACACCGATAAATCGTACACAATTGTTGTTATCCGACATCGGCCATTTTTCGTTTTATCGGCCCGATAGTAACTTTTTAATCTCTCTTTGTCTGTTATCAATGCTATGATTTTACACATTTAGCAATTTTCTGTCGATTATAGTTTTCAAGTTGCATGCATTTATGCAAAGTTTACATATCCCCTTCATGAAAGAGCATGCATTAAATTCAAGCTTTGGTTCTCAACAGGTGTGCCATCAAAGTTGTTCTGATGTACATTTATTTAGCAAGCCGTCAAATTTTGACGGGTTTAAAATAGTATGCTTTTTATTAAACGTAGGTCTATACAAATAATATGCAAAATCTGAAATATAAAGCTCCCGGTAGGTTACAAATATTAAAGTGATATATTCGAAGCAGTTCAGAACTTTTACTTATATCTACGTTCTTCATTCAAGCTAAAAAAATCATAAAACTGTAAAATTGCTCAAAAAATAGAAAATTCTTCAAACATTATATTTTGCAATTGTAAAAAAGTGACTTTTAAATGTTATAAACCCTTTGTCAAAAATTGTTAAGTAATCCATTTCTTTATAAAGATTACTTTACTGTTCTTTGCAAATGTACAACAGTAACTGAAAAGATGTACATTCTTTCTCTAGAGGTAATTTTAAGTTCTGTTGAAATGTTTTCAAATTAATTCCATATAATGAAAGTAATTAAGTGTATTCAATGAGTTAGAAGTGAAATTATTGTTCTGCAATCCTAAATTGCCTTTTTCATTTAAAGCAATTGCAAAAATTACATTATTAAAATAAAAATTTCGATATTTAAAATTGATAAATATTCAAACATTACTCATATATATATTAATATATATAAGAACAGAAAATTTTATGACATATTGTTTATTTTTTCTCGTTTTTCTCTCTGTATATGTAACTTGTTCATATTTGCCATTAAATATAAAAATATCACATAAAATTCTTTAATGATGTGTTGAAAGAGATGTTCAGAAAAATGTTTGGGATAACATAATTCTTTTTCTTTTCTTAACTATTACAAACTTTTCTTTCGGAGTAAATGTAATGAAATGTTGAAAATATAAAAATATAAGAAACCACATCATTAGGCTGTATTTTCGCAAATAAAAACATAGAATGTCTTCGATATCTAAAACTTATAAGTAAAAAGTATTTTTATGGAGAAAAACATAACTAAAGCGTGTTTGTGCTCTTAATGAAAGTACAACTACAATATATTTGCTGATATCATTTTTTTAAATGCTAGATATGTATGGTTTAAAAAGAGACTAATAATAAATATTTATTTAAAATTTTTCCAGCAAATAGAAATTTGTTTATTGTATCGTATAAGTAGATTTTCTTCATAATTAGTCTTAATGTTCTTTGATAGAAACGAACATAATTACATGAATATGATTGTCAACAAGCCACAACAATTCACATAATAGGCTCTTTGATCTTCAGTGACTGTTTTGTTATAAAATATTTCATAAATGGATTCATGATTTTTGTATGCTAAGAAGTTTTACCTTTTTTCCACCCAAATCTAATTTTATTTTTTTATTTTTTTTCATCTTTTGTCGTTTCAGAATTAAATTTAAAGGAAGAATTAAGAAAATGGCTATATGATTTATGCAAAAAATACTAAAATCAAGAGAAAGGAAATATTTCTTCAACTTACTGTTTCTTATAAATTTATAAATCATAACTGTGCATTGTGGTGAAAAGTATTGTAACGCTCAAAAAATTGAACGCTTGTACGGACGACAACACCACTTTATTAGCATTACACTCAGCACTTTTTCTTAGCACATTAAACAGTTACTAACAACATTTAAGCAACAGAAAGTTTTTGGTTAAATTGTTCAGGATAGATGCTCGGGTTTTTTTTAGGTTCGCTGCCGAGCTAACTCCAAGGCAATAAACCTGCCGTTTCACAGTGATTCTCTCTGCGAGAGAATATTTCTCCAAAGATACGCTCTCGGCAGAGCCTTCTGTCAATCTCCAAAAAGCCTCTCCTGGTTCGTATATTTCAAGTAAAGGAATTTCAAGTGTTACAGTGGTCTGGGAACAAGGTCCTTAGAGCAGTTACCCATATAGCACATGTGCTTCCCTAGGACGTCCCCAGGAAGATTGACATTCATCCTCCAGGCATCCCTGAGGATGCAAAAATTTGTCATCAGGAGGTCCTCAGGAACCGAAAATGTCCGCCTCATAGCATCCCAGGGAGCTCCCCAGGACCTCCTTCAGGTTCCTCCTCATCTTGTTCTAGGGAAGATTTCAGGAAGTAATACCGGAGGAATTTGGGAGACTTCAGGGTCACTTAATGTGCATAAAAAACATCCGAAGTTATTATTATTCGACGTAATGTAAAAAGTATTTAATTTTTTTCTTTTCTTTTCAAATTAATAAATACGGACATTATCTTTTAAAAATTTACATAATACACATTACTTTTATTAATCACGCACACAGAATCACATGACAGTTATGATACAGATTTTACGGTATAAACTTTCTTACCACCCACTGGATTTGAACCTGGGTACTTACGCATACGAGAAACACGCTCTAGTGATTACGCTACACGGCCGTTGTACTTGAATCGTTTATAAGGTATTCATGTATATCTTTCTCTTCTTATGAAAGTCAGTAAATAGAAAACAAGCATATTTTTATGCTTCGTATAGCAGGAATTCTGTAACTTTTATTGCAAATAAAGATGCATACCCTTTGATATATATTCAATACAATATTAAATTGATAACTAGAAAAAAAGCGTATCAATTATTTAAGGCTGTTCTCAAACCCAAAGGAGCTGTTTTCTGACACATTTTTTAACTCGTTTTTGTTCGGAAATGCATTAAATTGACAGGTGGTGTTATTTAGAAACTATGTAATACTAGAAAAATGTTTTCGTGTTTTTTTTTTTTTTTTTTTTTTTTTTTTTTTTGGTAAACGCAGATCTTTTAGAAAATACTGTGAAAGTCGTCGTTTTGAACCGAATTCCCCACGCGGCATCACAAGAAAAGGGAAAAGGGAAGGGGTGTTTTATCATTTACAACAACAATGCGTTTTATCATTTTAGTTAGGAGCCACATATATCAGGGTCAGGGGTCTATGATAAAGGGGCCAATTAAATAAAAATATTTAAAATTAAATAAATTAAATTATAAATTATAAATAATCACAATTAAACAAAGTAAGAGAAAAATTGACGTTTTTATGAACCAAAAATTGAAAGACAAATTCAAAATGCACTTTTTTTAAAATTAGAAATATTATAATTTTAAATTTAGAATTAGAATAAGCAAAACTCAATTTGATTTCTAATATTGATATTACCATATTACAAGTTGTTAAACGATATATCTATAAAAGCTTTTCTGAGTTTATGCATGCTAGGCTGTTCTCAAATTCAAATTGGCTACTTTATGACATATTTTTTAGTTCATTTTTTGTTCGGAAACGCTTGAAATTGGCAGGTGTTCTTATTTATAAGCTTTGTAATCAAAAGATGTTTTCCATTTTTTTGGTAAAGACAGAAGATCTTTCAGAAAATACCGTCAAAGTCGATATTTTGAGCTGAATTTCCGACGCCGTAGCATGAGAAAGGAGAAAAACGTGTCGTCATGTAACATGAATCACTTATAACCCGATAAGTAATTTATTTATCAAAAAATGGAAAATTCATTTCGATCTCAAATCAATTCTATAGTCAGGCCAGCCAATTTTATGTCTTTGCGTTTAAAAATAAGTCAAAAGATGTGTCAGAAAGTTTCGCGTTGTTGAGCAGATCATTTGAGAAACACCCTAAGATACATAAATACATCGTTTAATTTTCAATTACCTACATGAAACTGCTGTTTAAAATGACAATAATATTTCTTTAGCTCTTAATTTTTAAAGTATGGCCATTTCTACTCTATATCTGTAACTAGTTAAATATGAAAAAAAGTACTGTTAATAAAATTTGTGTCTGTAACAAAAATATTTTTTTTCTTGTTGTAATAAATAAACTAATTTACAATTAAATCTCCATTTAGCGATCTTTTGAAATCCTGTGAAAACATTCAATACATAGATATTTCATTGTGCACTATTTTTCATTGAAATATAATTTCATTTTAGCTAACAAAACTAATATTTCAGGATATTTAAAATGCCTAAATGTACGGATACTTTGACATAAAATTTGAGTTCTTTGTTATGATTGTCAACGAAGTATTGTGTAAAAATTCTAAACAAGGAAATCCTTTAAAAGCAATACTTTTGTCTTTTATAGAATCATTGGTCGACTGCTTTAAAGATTATTTTTTCTATTGTACCGACAATTGTTTATTTTAGTTATCTCAAAGCTAAATTTGAAATAGCTTACTCCTTATTCTGGGAAGAAGAACGTTTCTCTCCTTTCAACCATGGAGCTAAGTTCCATGCTTTCAACTACTTTTCTTTGCAAGTATTGCATGCAGTCCAGTAAGCATACATATCCATTCTTCATTCATCAAAAGGAATTGGAGGTTGCTCAGTACTATTCATGTTCTTATTGTAGTTAAAATTCTACCCTTACCTGACTAAACATATTTGCATTATGGGACTTTTGCAGCTGATTATATAATCGTTCTTGATATCTGGATAGAAGTATTTCCTTGCTTAAACAGGAGTGAAGAATTTGCACGAAAAATAATCTTTTATAAATATCCTAAACTAAAAAGTTTGCCAAATATAAAATAGGTTTCTTAAATGAAAGTTTTAACAACTAAAGCAAAACACAACTCAGTTTTAAATTCTGGAGAAATATTTGTTATTTAGAAAGATAAATATTTATTTATATTTTCTGAATCTGTATCTTGTTAATATTTCTTAAGTTCACTAAATTGAGATTTCACCTTCATTATTAAGAATTAAAAAATATATACCATGTATCGTAATTTGAAAGAGGTAATAGAAAATAACTAATTTGTATTTAAAAAATAAAATAAAATTAATATGATAAAACCTCCAGAACAGACGCTTCATAAAAATTTATACATAATTAAAAATTGACATCATTTAGCGAACATATGCCCATTACCAACACATATATAAAGTATATTAAATGAGACAAGTGGTATTGACCAGGTCCGTGATAATAATCAGCACGAATTTATATCTTTAACCCGATTTTGTAAGAATGTATATTTTTAAATAAAAATCTTTCAAGCAAAACTCTTATTCAGGGGGAGGGGGGGGGGTGTATGTTTGTATTTTTTAAAACCAAATGTGCCATTTCAATAGAGCATGTAATCTCTTTAAGTTGGTGTTATAATTTAGACTTAAAAGTAAATTATTGATTTGATAATGCCGATAAATATAAAATTATTAATTAGTTGAAAATGTAATAATGAAATACATAAATATATATGTAATTTTTAAAAAGATCAGAAAAAAATAATTAATAGAAGAATAATAATAAAAGTAAATATGCTCGATATGACTTAAATATGATTCAATTTTGAAACTTACATGAAAATTAACTTTTACAATCGAAATAAGATTTTTTTTAAATAGATTGTTTAATTTAAAAATGCTTATCTCTAATCTATTAACTATCAAATTCTGAATAGATACAAATATGTAAATATATATTAAACTGTTGATAAAACCCTTATTTGTAACAAAATTTTGATTCCTTTTGATTTCTTACAGTTACGGAAAAAAAAAACCTCATTTATTAGAAATAATAAGAAATATATATTATATATATATATGATAATTTAAAATGATCAGCGAAAAAAAAATAATAAATCTAATTTATATTTTAAAATTAAATATTGATCCAAAAATTATTTATATATATAATTCAAATTAATATGAAATTATTAATTATTTAATACAAATAATAATAATTCAATATATAAGACTATATTTAAAGGATCAGAAGAAATAATTTTTAGTAGGTATCTCTAATCCTTAATTTATAAAATATGGTTATATACAAATATATAAATATATATTAAACTTCGTGTTTCGAAAAAAATAACTCAGATTTCTTATAATTGAAAATAAAAATAATTTATTAGGAGAAAGTAAATCAATTTTATATTTAAAATTAAATTTTTTCTATAGAAACTAATAAAGTATATGCGTGAAATCAATGTAAAATTATTAGTTAGATGAAAAAGTAATAGTAAAAATATATAAGTAATTGTTGAAAGTTCAGAAAAATAATTAATGAATGTAATGATAAAATGAATTAATATATAAGTTAATTTTTAAAAGATCAGAAATAAAATAAATAATAAATTTTCAATTTATATTTAAAGATTAATTTATTTTAATTATTTATTTAACTACATTTTGATTGCATTTTATAAATTAAAAATATATCTAAATAAGGATAATTAAATATTATAACAATAATTAAAAGTTAAACAATAATCAGATGTGCTTAGGAAATAAAATAAATCAAATAATAATATAAACTTTATTAATTAAAAAATCGAACCACATCAAATAAAATATTTTTTTTTAAATAAAAAATTATAATAAGTTATTTTAGTGTCAAAATCACCCATGAGATGGCACCAGCACCGTCTCTTCCTAGGTACTTCCCTGGGAATATCATCCCGAGGAGCTTGCTCCCTGGGAGGGATCTGGGAGATCAGTGCTGAGGAGCTTGCTCCCTGGGAGGGATCTGGGAGATCAGTCCTGAGGAGCTTGCTCCCTGGGAGGGATCTGGGAGATCAGTCCTGGGGAAGTGATTAAAGTATCTTCCCCAGGAACGCCTGATAGCGTCATTACAGTTTCAGGAGGAATTTGGGATGAATTGGAACTCCTGGGGAGGTTTTCAGGAGCTTTGGTGCTATATGGGTACACGTGTAAGCGAATCATTGAAATAATATTACAGATAATAACACTCATTTCCGAGAGCTTATAAGTTATAGAGTACCTTTATCTCAGTTTATTAGACACTTGAAGTTCTTAGTAAGAATTATGGGTCTTGTAACTTGAAAAAAAAATCCTATTGAGTATATAGATGGCATATGGAAGGGATATAGAAGGAATATGATGACATATGGTGGAAATCTCTTAAAATTTTGAGAAAGCAGCTGGAATCTTTCTTCCAGATGTAATTAGGAAAGAATTTTCAATTATACACTTTCACATATCAATTATCACATTATCAATTATATACTGTTCGTTACAGTATCATTAAAATTGGATATAGTCATTTTTATAAAATACTCAATAATAATCATATTAAAATTATCATATATTCCTTATTATACAGAATGATTGAAAATAGGAGTTAGGGCGATTATATTTAAACACTAATAATAAAATAATACTTCCAAATACAAAATGTATACAAATAAAGTAAAGCTTTTAGATATATTTATCGTGAAGGGGTGAAGGGATCTGTATAAATATTGAAATACGAAAAAAAAATCTTTGGGTCACATACGTTATAATCAAAAAACGTATCTCTGATGAGCAAATCAGTAACATTTTCATTCTTCTATGAGGAAAATGCATGATGCAAAGATACACTGAATTTTACGAATTTTCAATTAGTTCTCACATTAAAGGTTTTTCTTTCCAATTTAAAGTATTTTATTTTGTAAAAAAAAGTGTTTTTAAGCACGAAAATGTGTAATTGAATAGAAAACATATGCTTAATGGTACATAATTTTTAATAATATAAAACATTTTATTTGAATTCACTGTATTATAGATAATTACTCGACAAACAAATTATAATAAACTAGAAAAATAAACATTGTATTTTGCCTATTTTAAATATTCTGAGATATTAAGTATTTTTATTAAACAAATGTAACTAACTGTTTTTAGGTAGATTTCGTAAGAAATACTACCTATTACATTCTCACCTAAGTTGGAAATTTTGAAAAATTTTTGCAGATCTACGCCGATCATGACTCCCAGAACCCAAAACCACCCCCAGTTCAAAAGTTTATCTATCTATCTATCTATCTATCTATCTATCTATCTATCTATGTCACTTTTTTCTGACCACGATAACTGGAAAAATTCTGCATAAATCTCTTCCAAACTCATACATAAAATCAAGGGTCATAAAATCTCGGTCAAGTTCGTTAATGGGCAAAATCGAACCAAGGGGGGGACAATGGGGGGGGCTTTTTGTGAAAACAGAAAAACCCTCATAATTTCTTTATTTTTATACGTATCGAATCCGTTTAAAGTTATTATAACTTCTAGGAAAAGGGCCGAAAATTTATGTATGACAGATTTTTGATATAATTAAAAATGGCCCCAAGGGGGGAAAAAAGGGGGGTTTTAGAAGAAAAAAACTCATAGCTTCGTCAATTCACAAGATATCAAATCCGCGTAAATTTATTATTAATCCTCTTAGTATTATCTAAAACTTTTATATTGAAAAGTTTTTTATAGGACCAACCGTTATAGCAAAAAAAAATTAAAAACAAAAAAAATCCCTGCCGGCTCCGCCTGCAAACAAGTTATTTTTCGAAGTAGGCGGTTCCAACTCCCGCATCTTTTCGATACTGATACATAAAATAAAGGGGCATAAAATCTCGGTCAAGATTGTTAATGGGCAAAATCGAACCAAGGGGGGGGGGATGGAGGAGGGCTTTTTGTGAAAACAGAAAAAAACCCATAATTTCTTAATTACGATACGTATCGAATCCGTTTAAAGTTATTATTACTTCTAGGAACAGGACCAAAAACTTATGTATGACAGATTTTTGATATAATTAACAATTGCCTTAAGGGGGGAGGGAAGGGGGGTTTTAGAAGAAAAAAATTCAGAACTTCGTCAATTCCCAAGATTTCAAATCCGCTTAAATTTATTATAAATCCTCTTAATATTATCTAAAACTTTTATATTGACAAGTTTATTATAGGACCAACCGTTATAGCAAAAAAAATTAAAAACAAAAAAAACCCTGCCGGCTCCGCCTGCAAACAAGTTATTTTTCGAAGTAGGCGATTCCAACTCCCGCTTCTTTTCGAAACTGATACATAAAATCAAGGGCATAAAATCTCGGTCAGGTTCGTTAATGGGCAAAATCGAACCAAGGGGGGGATGGGGGGGGGGACTTTTTGTGAAAACAGAAAAAAAAATCATAATTTCTTAATTATGATACGTATCGAATCCGTTTGAAGTTATTATTACTTCTAGGAGAAGAGCCGAAAATTTATGTATGACAGATTTTTTATATAATTAAAAATTGCCTTAAGGGGGGGGGAAGGGGTTTTAGAAGAAAAAAATTCATAACTTCGTCAATTCCCAAGATTTCAAATCCGCTAAAATTTATTATAAATCCTCTTAATATTATCTAAAACTTTTATACTGACAAGTTTTTTTATAGGACCAATTCTTATAGCAAAAAAAAAAAAAAAATAAAAAAAAAAATTCCAGCTGGCTCCGCCTGCAAACAAGTAGGCGGTTCCAACCGCCGCATCATCGCAATAAGGTCATTTCTTCCGCATTTCCCGACAAACAGGCGTCCCACGGTCTGCGTCTTCGAAATCTACCTGTGCCTGTAGGCCGAGCCGTCAGGGATTTTTTTTAATTTAAGACTGTTAGTTGAAAATGTTCCACCCATATATATATATAACCATATTCCATTTTTTTTTCGTAATTGTATGATTAATATGTTTGCCTAACTCACACGTTTGTTTACCTTGCAATAATGTCATGAATATTAACTTTTATGCTACATTAAAATGAATGAAATTTAGTGAACCAGATAAAATAAAAATAGATATTTTGATAGTAATAGAAATTTTCATAAACGAAATTACTTTTAAGTCATTATACTGTGTTACATTTGAAGTGATTGATAAGGTAAATATTTCTCATTTTCTCTAATTGTATTAATTAACCTACGTGTTTTTAAATCTCTTACCTAATTTTCATAAGTTTCAGCGCATTCATGAGAAATTTAATTAATTTATGACTTTCAATGTGCTTTAATAACTTTTAACTGTGAAATATTTTAAATTAATTAAACCTTTAAAAATAATATGAAGAATATTTAAAATTGAGAAAAAAAAATAAATGGAAAATTAATATTTTACTTTTAAAAATAATACAAATTCCTCAAAATAGATAATTGTAAACTATATAAAACATCCTCGTGCATAAACCTGAATGATATTTTATTGATTTTTTCTATAAAGCCGGGTGCTCTTTATCCACGTAATATTCTTGGCATATATATCAAAACACACATGCCTCTAACTAAGCCTCTAACTCGTAACACTAAATTCAAAAATATAATTATTTTAAGTATAGGTATTGCATTTTTAGAGATGTAGTGGGAAACGTACTGCAAAAATGTGTCCCCCCACCTACCTTATTTCCGAATCTACTGAAACTAAAATTATGAAACAGTTAGTGACAGTAAGATTTTATTATCCTGCGGAATTTTATTACTACTTCTATAAAGACTGGTTGAAATTATTGACGTAATATTCTTGGCATATATATCAAACCATACATGCCTCTAATTAGTTAGAGGCATGTCACCATATTATATCACTGACACTTCGAAATACAATTATATGAATATAGTGGTAGTAATTAAACGATATAAAAAATTGTATATCATAATCAAACATTCAGTATCGAATTTGGGTGCGAATAAATATTTCTGAGTTCGGTACTTAAAGATATTAAACGAAACCATTATACCATAATTCGTGTGCCTGTCTGTTCGTCTGTCACAGCCTTTTTTTCTCGAAAACTATGGAACGTGTAAATTTCAAACTTGGCATGGTTATAAAGTCTATTGACTCACATATTTATATATTATTAATCATTCACAAATATGTTTAAGAAAAAATTAAGAAGGCTATTTGAGTTACTTTCTTTTGTTTTATATAGCGCGGGATATCATTCCAAAGATCTCTTAATTCGAAATATCTCAACACCGTATTTCCGAATCCACTGAAACTAAAATTATGAAACTGTTAGGGGTAGTTACAGTTTATACCTTACAGTAAAACTATGGCGATTAACCTAGCTCATACAATTTTTGAGAAAAACGCAATTTTTTCTTACATACAAACTTTACTTTGCGGGCGCTCCAGATACCTAGGCCACGGAAGCACCCTAGGATTGTTGATAATGATTTAAAATAATGTGGTTAAGTAGCAGAGATATTAACTTTTAAAGGCAAGGGCGATTTTGTACACGCATATAAACAAGGGCGGTGCACTCTATGCGCCATCGGCTTTTAAAGCCTAAATAATAACTTTTATTGATATATTTCTGTAATTCAATACCCTGTAGTAGTACTCTTTTTCAATTTACCTATACTATTATAGACTAGCAAGCTACGCCCGCTACGCTGGTCAATTTCTTATAACGAACTTTTTATCAAACAAAATATTGACATTTCATAATTAACTTTTATATTTTAACAGAATAATAAGGCTACTATAATTTGTGACTCGTGCTATAGCCAATATACACGCCAGGACACGTCGCCCTTATCATTATCTTTTTACGCATGAATGTTTTGCTATGGTACTCCATTGTGGAATTTGGTAATTTTTCAAATTCAATATTTGAAAAATGGCATGATCGTTAGATTTGAAATTTATATCAAGAAAAATACAATTTTTTACCTTTCAAACGCAGTTTGCCTAACAATTTTCTGATAAATACTTTTCGAGCTATTTTTTTTCAGTAACTTCAAATGTTTCATTTTCCGAGTTTAATCTGTGGCAACAATTAGCGAAAAACCCAGTCTTCAGCAACGCATAGTTTTTTATTAAAGAGGCTGTTGGAGCAAGGATTGTCACTACAAATTTGCCACCATCACTTTTGAAATCGGTTCTGTAGTTCCAGAGATTCCATAGAAATTGTAATTTAGAATGATTCTAGAACGCTTTTCGCTTATTTCACAATTTAAATTTAGAATTTTTTTTAAAATTTGTTCTTAAAGAGCATTTACATCTTATAATTAACTACAATGCCAAATTTCAAATTTCTAGCTCCTTCAGTATGAAAAAAAAATCGCAATTTTAGAACTTTTTCGCTCCTGCACGCCCCTAGGGTTAGTGACACCGACATAAAATATAGCCTATGCTGGAGCATTAATTTGCCACCATCACTTTTGAAATCGATTCGGTAGTTCCAGAGATTCCATAGAAATTGTAATTTAGAATGTTTTTAGAACGCTTTTCTCTCATTTCACCTTTTAAATTTCAAATTTTTTGTTTAATTTGTTCTTAGAGAGCATTACATATTATAAGTAGCTACCATGATAAATTTGATGTTTCTAAAAATTTTAGTATAAAAATATATATAAATTTTTTAACGTTTTTTGCTCTTGCACCCCCCTGTGGTAGTGGCACCGACATAAAATATAACCTATGTTACAGCAGGGACTGCCACCATCAATTTGCCTCCATCACTTTTGAAAACGGTCCTGTAGTTCCAGAGATTCTATAGAAATTGTAATTTAGAATGTTTTTAGAGCGCTTTTCGTGCATTTAACCCTTTTGAATTTCGATTTTTTTTTGTTGTTCTTAGAGAGCATTTACATCTTATAAGTAGCTACAATTCCAAATTTCAAATTTCTAGCTCCTTCAGTATAAAAAAAATCGCAATTTTAGAACGTTTTTTGCTCCTGCACCCTCCTGGGGTTAGTGGTACCGACATATTATATAGCCTATGTTAGAGCAGGGGTTGTCACCATCAATTTGCCACCATCACCTTTGAAATCGATTCGGTAGTTCCAGAGATTACCCCCTACAAACAAACAAACAAACAAACAAACCAAAAAAAATCTTTAATCCTTTATAATATTAGTATAGAAAATTATATTTTTATACATGTACTGTTTAACGATAAAATCTTCTAAAAGTTATTCTCCAGCATATTTCTTTAGAGGCTCTTTCAGTAAATGCAAATAATCGATGTTTTATATTAATTACATAAAAATAATATTATTAAAATTGTTATACATTTTATCATTTAATTGAAATCATTTATGTTTATTCTGTTTTTCAACTGCTTGAAGAAATACTATATACAAATGCACATTATTCGTTAATTTACGAATAATTGGAAAAATACTTTTTTATCCCTTTATTTAATTTGTTTGACTGTTCGTTACTTTTAATTTTCTAATGTCACTACTGTCTTTTCAATGAATAAAATTGCGAAGAAAAAAAAATGCAATTTTCCGAAAGGGAATTTGATTAACGATTTAAATAAACTAAAATAATTCTCTAAACATAAAGTTCTTTAATAAATTATATGTAAACTTGAAAATTCACAACGTCTAGTTTATAATCTAATTTTCAAAATTAGACTTTTTTTGCTTAAGAACTTTACTCATATATCTAAACAATTATGCGCTTGATTTTGTATCCTTAATAATCATTGAAGTTTTCTTAGTAACAATGCTACACCCACAGAATTTAGGCTAATGTGAATCATTATGTTTATATTTATTTGTTTCGTTTATGTCTTAAGTTATTTTGTTTATTGTCATTTGTTTCGTTTATGTCTTAAGTTATTGTGTTTATTTCATTTTAAAAGCAAAGTTCAATAATGGAATTTTTATATACGCATTTAAAAAACTCAATTTGTATAAAAAATAAATTTATGTAATTAAATAATTTTCAAATTTAAAAAAAATGAATTTTTCATGAGTCATTTTTCTTAAACATTCATGTACTAAAATATGATAAGTATATATTCTGATTTTTGACAGTAGTAGATTAAACAAAAAACATATTAATTATACATTTTTTAATATACATTTTGAATATATTTATGCATTTTATATACTGGCTTTCTCAAAAGTCCTTCACACATTTTAAAATTCAATAAAAGATCAAACAATTGGCGTACGACAGTGCGGTTTGAACGAAAATGCTTCTTATCATCTGAAATTTTGTTTAGGCAAATAAAAAAATTAGTACCAAAATTTTCACTTAGATGGCGCTGCTTTTGGAAAGTTATCGAATAGTTAGAATGTCTTTATACATAAGAATGACGAAAGATGCATAATGCGTATGCACAGTTCTTGTCCAAACTATGGCAGCCCACATTACAGATCTTAACAATACTCGCCCTCCTGAGTTCGATTACACGAGTGAGCAAGTTAACAAACATTAGTTTGGTGATAATAATTGTTAAATTCTGGAATGTTGGTTGCCATACTTTGGACAAAAACTGCGCATACGCATTGTGCGTCTTTTGCAATTCTTATGTATAAAGGCAGTCTACCTATTCGATAACTTTCCAGAAGCAAAGCCCTGTATGAGAAATATTTCGAACTAATTTTTTGATTTGCTTAAACAAAATTTCAGAACATCAGAATTTTTTTTGTTCAAACCGAACTCGCGTACGCCAATTGCTTAGTCTTTTATTGAATTTTAAAATGTGTCAAAAATTTTTGGAACACCCTGTATTTATATATATATTATACATTTATATATTTGTACATTTTCTACATTTTTAATATACATAGTACTCTTATATACAAACTTCTACTAAAATAAATAAATGTCAGAAACCTTCATCATTTTTTTTACCTTTAATTTTTTTTTCAGTTACAATAATTAGAGCTGCCAAAAAATGGGAAGATTTTTTTTTTTTTTTTACTTTTTGTATTACTATTTTGGTTAGACTCTTTTATTTTAAACTGGATCTTTGAAAATATTTCCTCAAATCATTTTGTACTGCTTTTTATTAAATTTAAATTACAAAATTTTTTAAAAGATACTTTTCTGTATGCTTTATTTACCTCATTTAATTCTGTAATTTAGTTTAGATTTAATTACATATAAATGTTTCCCTTTACTTTTAGAATGTTGAACCAGCCAGACAAAACATTTATGAATCATGTCGTACTAAGTAATAATGTTTTAAATTGTGTCTCATTGAAAGTGCGATTTTATTAAAGCCTAAGTGTCAAAGTATATTAAAAAATATTTGATTAATTTTATGTTAAGCTTTAAACGGTAGTAAATTAAACATATATGCATATTAAAATAAACTTTTTCTAAATCGCATTATCAATGTGAAATAAATCTTTTATAAGAGGCATAAATTTGATTGAAATGCAGATTTATAGATTTAATGCAATTTTTACAAACAAAATAGTACTAAATACAAAGTATGGAAGAACATGCATTCAAAAATAAACGTTATTTATTAATTAAATGTTTGTTTGTTTTTTTGTATATTTAATACATGTTGATTTTTCAATTAAAATTTGTCTAAATAATTAATTATCAAAAAAGTCTAATATTTCATTAAGTGTTTATTTATGCTTGCATCAATATATTCAATATTTTTTCGTGCAATGATCGAATATATAGTAGTATATATAGAGAAAGTAGAAAATAATATGAAACACTTGATTTATTATATAACGCATTCAAATTGCTAGGAAAATATGTTTTTGGCAAATATCTGATACGGAAATAAATGAAATCTCATACAAAATGTTGCCAACATTTTTTCTTTGATTACTTTAAAATTTAACCCTTCTTTGCATGAGTTTTTCTTTTACAATTGTGTTTTTTATACATATATTAAATATTAGACACCAGAAATTTTAAGATAGATTTTTAACTTTGTTCAGTAACATAGTTCACGGGAAATTTACTGCATTAATATTTCTATATAAATATAGTGGTGGCGAAGAAGTTGATTTATTTATTAAAAGTTAAATAAAAAGTGATGGAAATTTACATCACTATGTAATTAAGGGTTAAAGCAATCTGTTACACATTAGGGTGGAACGAAAAAAACTTTTTTTTTGAATTTCAAAATGCTGTAGATTTCAAAAGTTGACTTTGATCAAAATAAAGACAGAAATTAAATATTTGCGTAATTGGAAAATGTTTTCAGGTTCCGCAAGAAGGGTAAACTTTAGGTTTTTATTAAAATTTTGACAATTTTCACAGTTATGTAAAAAATAATAATAATAATAATTTCAATATGCTATAGTTTTCAAAAGTTGCTTTTGATCAAAATAAAGACGGAAATTAAATATCAGAGTAATTGGATTATGTTTAGAGGTGCCGCAAGAAGGGTAAACTTTAGGATTTTATTAAAATTTTGACAAATTTCGGAATTATGTTTAATTTTTTTCAATAGGCTATAGTGTTCATGAGTTGCCGTTGATCAAAATAACGATGGAAATTAAATATTAGCATAATTGGATTATGTTTAGATATGCCGCAAGAAGGATTTTTATTAAAATTTTGACAAATTACGCAATTATGTTGAAATTTACAACTGAGTACTGAATACACTTGTAGTAAAAAAAAAAAAAAAAAAAAAAAAATACACATTGTTTTTAATCATAAAACATGGTAAATTTACTGCGTAATACATTTTAATTACAAAAATAATGAAACATAAATAGTATACAATGAGGTAGAAACAGAACAAAGTTCAGAATAGAATACTATATTATCCCAATTTTTTTATTGCCTCTACGTCAAGTGTTTCTTAAACCTCAAGTAATCAAAATCATAGACAAATGCGCATGAAATTGCGATTTGTGGCATCTACTTGCGATCGAACTTGAGTATCAGACAAAATTGCTGCAACAATTCAAAACGCCGCTCTGTAGGATATTGGTCTGATTAGTGATGAAGAAAGAAGTATGACAGAAATATATTGACAGAATGAAAATTAGATGAGAACAAATAAAGAACCAAAAAAGATATGTAGAAGAAACTGTAAAACTAGTTACAGAAAGTAATTATTTTTTTATGTAAGAAAAGACAAGACTATTGTGCAAAAGAATAAAGGAACTAAGTATTACAAAATAACTGTTATCGAAGAACATATATGACTTGTTCCATAACTGGGATCAAAATTTTCAAGACACATAAAACCAATTTCTGGCACTGGAAAAGGTATAAAAGACAACATAATGACATATTTCAATGGCAACAACCAATACTTAAACATTACTGCAATTGGATATGATGGAACTGCCTCGAACACTGGATTAAATAATGGTGCGATTGCTTTATTGGAAAAAAGAATTATGAAAGCCACTGCAGTGCTTGATTTGTCTGCTTCATGCAAGAACTACCCGTTTGTCATCTATTTTCTTTCCTAGATGGAAAAACTAAAAATCCAAATGAATTTGGAGGGTAAATAAGGAAACAACTGTAAAAGTGTTATGAACTTCTAGTAACTGAGTTTTCACATATTGAAAATAACATTCCATTGCTAAAATTTAAGGATATTTTAAGTATGGACCAAATATATTTGTTAGAAATGTGTAATACAATCTCCGTTAGAAGTTCAACTTCTGATTTGTCTATGAAGAAACCAGAAAAAAATTGTCATTCACCCTGGCTTACCTTAGCAAACAGAATAATTCGTGCACGTGGGAACAGAATATCAATCACAAAATCTCCAAATACCGACCGAGTATATTTTGAAAGTGTATGCAACTGTTTGGTTTAACATAAAGTTCAAACATCTTCTATCTATGGACGAAGCATTTGTAAAAACGTGTCAGCTATTTACGTTACCCCAATTACACTCCTAAAAATGTAATTGATCCAATCAGCCAAAGAAATGCATACTTTGCTGCACATGAAAATGTCCTCCATTGTATGCTATCATGTGATAGAAGTCATTAAGAAGTTTTCATTACGCCGAATTGTAAATGCAGGAATAAAGCATAATAATGCAGGGCTGGAAATAAAGCTTGCATAAGTTTTTTTTTTTTTTTTTCTGTATATATATAAACTTTGGTGTCACGGATTATATTGATATGATTCAATGGCATGATGTTAAAGTAACATAACCTCCTATGATGATGTATATTGCTGACGACAAACTGAAGCAGTAAATAAAGCAAGCAGAAGAGAACCTGGTCATGAATGTCAACTTCAGTTGTTGTTCAGATTGTTCAAAACAATCCAATGTGTCAGTGTGATTATTATGGACCATGTGTGATTACTATGGACATTAGAAAAAAATAATGTTTCTTAAAAATAAATTTTTGCCTTTAAAAACAATATACCGTCAAACCTCTTTTTACGGACACACTTATATACGGTCACCCCTCTCTTGCGGCCAAATTAAAATTTCTCAGCGAACATTAACCTCTCGTTAAAACTAACAACCAATCTCAGGTAGTCACCTCACTTTTTCAGACATTTTTTTTTAGTCACATAGGTGTCCGTTAATCAGAGGTTTCACTCTTTTAATGTTTTTCTAAATAAGTGTCATTTGTTTAACTAAGACACGATAATCAAAGATTGCATATCTTACATTTCAATGTAGTACTATAAGAATATGTTACTGTAAAATTAATGCAAATTAATATGGTGAAAATCGCTAAATCCTACAAAAAAATTCTTTCTGTAAAGGCATTTAAAAATTCGTAATACATAGAATGTGCAAGTTTTCTGCAAAGTATCATACTTTGAATATCCTGTTTACAAAATAAATGTCTATTATTTTAACGATCAAGAAAATAACTTTTTTTTAAAAAAAGACAATTTTTATTGTTTTTTCATAAAAAAGTAATTTTTGAAGCTCTTTGCGGCACCTGAAAATATTTTAGTACAACAACAAAATTTCATATTCTTCATTCTAATCCTAAAAGGCAACTTTTGCCGACTATAGCAAATTTCTAACTGAAAAAAAAATTAACCATTATTTTCGTTCCACCCTATTACACATGTCTAACTGGCACTGATTTTTCCTTAAAACAAAATAAACATCTTCAAATATAAAATGACTTCTTTGAAAAAAAAATTTTAATGTTTGAAAATGTTTTCTTAGAATTCAAACACGGTTTTAATTATTTTCTTGATCTCTTTATTGAAATTAGTCGTTGAGAAAAACACACCCTTGTCCTAGTAATTTATCATAAAATACTTGTTAAATGACACGGTATTTTTTTTAATTGAACTAACACGTTGCCCCTTTATGTACAGATTTAAGCTAAATTTGAAAATATATTTTTCCACCTGAATACTTTAATAGCGTATATAATACTTTCTCATTTTTAAAAAGAATTTCTAGATAATAAAGTTATAATTAAATGACTTTAACAAGTTATAACTATTAATTTTATCGATTTAATAATTAACGATTAACAATTTTCAAAATAATTCAATTACCATACATAATTGCATATTTTTTCCATGTTGTGTGCAGTAAATAGATGGATAAAACGGTGCATAAAATAGATAGATATTTTTGAAAACACCTTAATGTCCCTCTGAATTCTTACAGAAATACAGTTACTAAAAAATTTGTAAGTGCTAAAAATATTTTGTAATATAATAATCGAAAAACAATTTAATAAAGAAAAATTGCACAAGATTATCATTTATTTCCTTCTTCTTCCTGAAAAGAAAGTAAGAAATTCCAAAGTACAGAATGTACTTCATTAAAATTGAAAACTCTTGAAATTGATTACAAAGAAATATGTCTCTCATATTTAAATGCACATAAAATTATTTTATGACTGTAAAAAAGGTAGTTTGGGAATTAAGTTGATTTTATTATTATATAACGATTTTATCTGTAATTAAACTTATCATTAATGTACCATGGTTTATTCAGTAAAAAAAAAACTTGTCTTGTAGCAGAAATTTAGTAATTAATTATTTCAGCTTATATATGCAAAAAAAAAAATGTATACTATACTAACACTATACTTTTTTAAAGAATGGAATACATTGTTTTACTAATATGTAGAATATGTAACTTAAAAAGAACCAACCCTCTCAAACTAGTTAAATACATTCTTCATGGAGCACAGTAATTCGACAAGTGTCATCTTCTGTAATTGAATCCTGAAGCATAAGACCTTTTATTTAGGCGTTGTATGGATATCAATGGGTTTATTTCTACCCCGTCTCGTACTAGAAAATATATCTTGAAATTTTAGTACTATCTACAGTGTTGTAAAAAAAAATTCCATGTACGAGTTGTAAAGAAGCACCAATTATTTTTGACAAAATAACTGGTTTGAGGAACTTGTTTCTATCCAAAAGATGTTTGTTGTAGTGTGTTCTACCGCTTGTTAACGCTATTTCAATCTTTATTGAAACATTTTCTATGATAAATCAGACGATCTCGGAAGCCAATGAAAGATACAGGCCACAACACTTCCTTTGCTCTTGAATATGTAACTAAATCAATATAGGAATGTTTCCAACAATTGCTGAACTACAATGTGATCAAAATAGGCTGAAAAGCAGTCGATATAGGTGGAAAACCGTGACATGTCTCTAACATTAGCTTTCATAAAAATAATCAAACATACCTTAAGAGCTATTCTCCGTTGAATCTAAATTATACTTAATAATTATTAATAGACTCACGAAACAATGTTATATATTTTCTGTTATTATCTAATTTTTCATCTTTTAAATTATAGGTTTTCAACATTTGTTGAATTATTATGTGATCAATGTAATCTTAAAGCAGTCGATATCGGTGGAGAACCGTGACATGTCTCTTTCATTAGCTGTTATAAAAATCATCAAGCATACCTTAAACTTTATAATCCATTGATTATAAATATTAGTTAATAATTATTAATAGACTCACCAAACACAGTTTTTTTTCTTTTCTGTTTTTATCTATTTTTCCATTTTTTAAATGATGAATCTTCACGGGAGATCTAAACATATAAATATTAAGTATTTCATTTTCGTATTTTTCGTTTCATTCTATCCGTGTATTTAGCTGTCATGAATGAGTCCGTAGATGTATTGTAATGCAATTTGGGTAAAAGGAAACGAAAACTCTTGATGAAATTGTCAAAAGTTAAAGTTGATAGTAGTTGTAATATCAATTCTATTTCCCTTGAATAGTAAGAAGAAATTGGACAAAAAATATCAATAACATCATTGTATTGTTGCTGTTATATACTGTTAAAAAAAGATAACTCAAAAGATTCTTTATAAAATATCAAATTTATGGTACGCTATAAGTCTACAAGTAAATTCGATTTGTTTTTATCAGACACATGATTTTCTGCTCTTCTTAAAAAATATGTAAGGATTCCGCATTCCGCAAATTTTATTATGCTATTGCACGATAGAACTTCCGTAATACAATATATTCTACTGAATACTTATTTTGACAGCAAGCCAGATAATTTATGAATATTTCTGTATAATAAAAGTGTTGTTTCAATAAACCAAATTTTTTGTCATATTTTCTGTTCATCTAATGAACAGAATAGAACGGTTCTATGTGAATGGAACGCAATAGCAGCTATTACTTAGAAGGAATAAAAAAATGTGTAATAACTTTGTTTTTTTTAAATCTATTTTTGTTATATTAAATGAATAATTAGATATTTTTCGGTACAAAATTACAAGGCAGAACAAAGATTAATATATATTTATATATATATTTAGCTAGTGCATTAAAATAAATTACTTCACAAGATAAATAACGTTTAAAATTAAATATATTAAGAAAAGAGTATATTTTTCCCAAAACATTAACTCTAATTTTGGTTTTAAGAAATATCTCTACTGCAGGAAATCGAATTCATGCAATATATTTTGCAGGAAGCAGTAAATTAATTATTATATCCAACTTTATATTTTTATAATTTGTTTATGTTTATCGTATAAATTTAATCTTAGGTCTTCTTGTTTCATTATTTTTTTTATTGCTAGAAAAAATGCATAGTTAAAATTTTATGTTACAATGTACACAATTTAAAACACTTGACAGAACAAACTTATGCCAATGACACATAACTTGACAAAATTATGCCTTAAATAATTACAGATGAACTTCGTGTTGCATTGTTCATTCACAAAAAAGTTGACAGTTCATTATAACTTACATAACACTGCGAGCAATATTGCAGTTCCACCAAATAACTACTTATATATACATATACAGTGTATCCCCAAATTCCATGACAAATTTTTAAATTCAATAGCAGATCAAGCAACTGCCGTACAAGAATGAGATTTAAACAGAAATACTTCTTATGATCTGAAATTTTGTTTAAGTAATTAAAAAAAATGTTCCAAGAATTTCTCATAGATGGCGCTGCTTCTGGAAAGGTTATTTAGTATGTAGAATTCCTTTATACATAACAGTGGGGAAAGGCGCACAATGCGTATGCATAGTTTTTGTCCAAATTATGGCAACCCACATTCCAGAACTTAGCGGTACTCGCCCTCATGATTTCCATTAGACGAGTGAGACAAATGAACAAACATTAGTTTGATGATACTAAAAAAAGTGCTAAGTTTAATAGGGTGCCTCTGTAAGATAATAGCGACAGACATACATCTCTGACTCTGCACCACCCTACTTTTGGCTTTGAGCTATAAATGTCCAGAGGGAAAAGACAAACTCCACTACCAGGCAAGCCACAGCCAAAGACCGAACCCAGAAAGCAATGAGAGAGGTCAGAAAACGCCTCAAGCAAAACCCTGTCAAGGCCCGTAAACAGCATGAGAGTTAAGTGGTCAACCTTCCGACCGGCGAAAGTTTATTCAAAAAGAACGATAGTTTTATTTGCAATTAATCACATTAGGCTGCCCGCATTCGGGCTAGCCTCTGTAGCTTATTTTTCGGTTATCCATGATATATAAAGTGCTAAATATGAACAAAACAAACTTTTCTTGATTAAATAATACGTTTACAGATAAATGGGCAAAAATGTACCCTATGGTTACGCAGTAACCATGGGTTTAATAAAAATATAATCACTGGGAAGAGAAATAGTTTCCGGCATTAAAATCTTTTGTTTATAAAGGAGAATAATTCATTTAGTTTATTATAGTTTTCAGTAAGTTTCTTATTATTTCATAAATCTAGGATGATACTCTTGAGATTTGACGTTAAAGTTTTAATTTTATTAAATTTAAAATGATATGGCATTAGTGGACATTTACCGAAAATAGAGTGTGTAACATTACCTGAACCCTTTTTACAAGGACAGTTTGGAGAAGATCTTTTATTTATCTTGAATAAGAAGGCTGAGAAGCTACCATGACCACTCAGATAACATGCCATTGTAATTGTAGTACAGATAAAGTTAGTGTTGACTGTTTGAAATATTAATTTTGTATCTTTACCTTATGAAGAAGCATTCCATGAGAATTGCCAGTTAGTTAATGTTTTCTTTTCGAAAAAGTTTTTAATCGTACTTGTTGGAAATTTAAGATTGATTTTTTCGTCATAATGGTTTAATTCTACAGCATTTTTAGCAAATTCGTCTGCTCTTTCGTTGCCTTTTATACTAATATGGGATTTAACTCATGTTATAGCTATAAAATTTGTTGGTATAGTTAGCAAAGTTGAAAAAAATGTTTTATAATATAGTTACGGGGAAATGGAATTTTAAGGGCGTCAAAAGAGGATTTGCTATCAGTTAGAATAAGACCTTCTGTGTAGTTAGAATTAGTAAATCAAATCTAGTGCTTTTAATGGCATAAAGTTCTGTTTGATAAATTGAGTTATTTTCATCAAGTCGAATTCAGTGGTCATGTATAAATTGGTTGTTCAATGTAAACGTAAATGCACTGGGTGTGCCTGTTTTCATAAGTGAGCCATCTGTATAAATTTTAAGATTATAATTTAATTCCTGTATTTGATCCAAGTTGCCATATATTGTTAAATTTTGAAGTTTAAAATAGTTAGGGAATTCATAAGTGGGAATCTTGAGCATTAAGTTTTCTTTTTGAAAGGAGGGATCCCCAATTTGTAGATTTCTATTTCCATTTTTAACTTGATTATAATGGAATTCGTTATGTATGAAGATGTTAATTGGAGCCACACCTGTTAGTATGAATAGAGCATCGTTTGAGATCCGACGATATGTTCTGATGATGCCGAGTAATGCTAATCTTTGCATTGAGATTAATCGTCGTATACCGTGATAATTCAGATTGGGGAACCATATATCACTAGCATAAGTTATTTATCGTAATATAACTGTGTTGTACCAGGTTTTTAAAATTTTTCGGCGTATGCACCCATTGAAGAATTTTAATCTTTTAAAACCAAGTATGAAATTATTTACTTTTGTTTTTAAGTGGACTAGGATGATCTAAGAATTGGAACTTGGAATCCAATACTAGGCCTAATTGGGTTATATTTATAATTACACTTATGCTCTTTTGGTTAATTCTAACTATTTGGTGCGGTTAGTTAGCAAATTTTTATTTTTCCCAAAGAACATTGCTTTTGTATGTGTGGCTGAGATTGTTAGGCCTAGTTCTAAACAGAGAGATTGGAACAATTTGATTTTTCTATTCCCGTCGAATTCTAAAGCTGCACGAGTATTTTCTTTTACAATGATAACAAAGTGGTTGGCATAAACGGGACAAAAAACATTTGATTAGTCGATACGACTTTCGGAAATAAAACGAATCGCCAAGCCTCTTGCCGAGCTGTCTGTTATCGACAAACAAATGTTTATTAATTTGACTGACTTGTCTATTTGAACTCATGAAGGCGAGTATTGTTTACTTATGCAATGTGAGTTGTCATAATTTGGCCAAAAATTGTGCATACACATTGTTACACTGGTTCACCATTGTTATGCATAAAGGCATTCTACCTATTCGATAACTTTACAGAAGCAGCGCCATCTATGATAAATGTTTGGAACATTTTTTTTATTTACTTAAACAAAATTTCAGATCATAATAAACATTTCCATCCAAATCGCACTCTCGTGTGCTTGATCTTTTACTGAATTTTAAAATGTGTTAAGGACCTTTGGGACACCCTGTATAAATATCAATCTAAATTAGTAACAAATGTGCCTGATATTTGTAAAATTATTAACTTAAATTAACAAACACAACTGAATAATATTGCACTGCGTGTCATGATTTTAAAAGCAAGAATTTCGAGAACTGCAGAAAATAAAATTTAAATACTTACAATCTTAAAAGAATATATTTCATTTTTATCGCTAGTGTCAAATTAAATAATAGTTAAAACATGGTTATCAAAAGAAAATACAGGGTGATTTCAAATTCATGGTACAAACTTTAAGGATTGGTACAGGACACTCTAACAAACATTTTTTGTATAGAAAAGCAGGGTCGAAAATCCATTTATATAGTCAAAAATATTCAAATCCGAAGTCGCGTTGTCATAAGGTAATTTATAGAAATCATTACAATATGCTTAAAATTGAGGGAGTTAGAATGACAGTGCAGGAAGTCAAAAATTTGAAAAAATTAGGTAACCATGTTGTTAATGAACGTATATTAATTTAGGTTCAGTGTGACAGTCAAATAAGTATATTGACTTACTCCACTGTCATTCTAACCCTCTCAATTCATAGAAAGATGTGTCTGTTGTAAAATCGTTTAAAGTATCAGCACTAAAGTTATTAACGAAAACGCGACATCGCAAAGAAAGTGAGATGCCCTGTAATTTTGACTAAATAAATGTTTTTTTTTACCCAGGTTTCTTATGTAATAAATGCTTTTTACAGTAGGTTGAAACAGGAAACTGTAAAAAAACATTTATTGTTAAGGAAACCAGGGTCAAAAATTCATTCATTCAGTCAAAATTATAGGGCGTCTCACGCCAATACGTGTATCCCTTAAATGTATGTTAAACATTGCAACACGTTACATTTATTCATAATTTAATTTTCCCTTAATCCTTCGCCAAATCGGAAGATTCTAATAGACAAATCATGAACTTTTGCGATCATGGTAGCATTTCGCATATTTTTTGGGCACAAATGTCACATACGCACGTTGGCGCGAAAAATAAAAGCATAAAATAAAAGCGTAAGTCATGTGACTGTCATCAACAGTTCCGGGATGGCCGTTTCACTTTTTCATATGCCAGTCGGCCATTTTTATTAAAAATTATTTTTTCGAACAAAACTGCATTAAAGTTACATTTTAAGAAAGATCGTTCAAAATAAATTAATATTTGAGAGATGACTTACGTTCAATTATGTATATATTCTGCAATAACTTCAGTCGAAATTAGATTCGCAGTTCAAATTCTCTATTCATGAAAGTAAACAAAAAAAAAGATTGATTCGTCGTGAACATTTAAAATATTAAATAATGGAGGTAATCATTCGCAAAGCAAGTTCTCCGCGAATGAATTTCTGGACTGCTGCCTCGCGTCAAAAAAACAATTCGCACCAGTGAGACAATCAAAGTTTACCATAATTATGTGCTATACAACTCAACTTTTTCGGACATTTTCTTGACGTAAATTGAACTCATGTAATAATATTTAATGAGTCAGATTTTTAGCATTTTTAAAATCGCTAATACAGCTTTTATTTATCGCGTGTACAAATTAGAAACGATACTTTGATTTTGAAATCAAATGTTTTGATTTATGATATTATTTCTTATTTATTTATTTATTTTCTATTTAAATGAAAAGTGTAAAGTATTTTAAATTTATGTAATATAAGCATTTTAGATTAAAGTTAAGTATTTTAAATGAAATGAGTGACAGGTTTATAATTTAAAATTAAGTTAATGTAGTATGAATGATGGTGATGGGAACAATATTTGGCGATTTATCATCTGCTCCCGGCTGACAAAAATACTCATAATAAAAAAAGGAAATAAAAATAAATAAATACTGATATACATATAAAAAATAATTTACAGAACTAAAAAAAAAATAAAAGTAAATAAACAACAATTTCCATAACAAAGTTTTCGCCAAATTGGCGGCGGGGGGAGGGGGGGGGGAATCGCGCCAACGTGTGTATGTGACACCTGTGCCCAAAAAATATGCGAAATGCTAACCTGATCGCAAAAGTTCGTGATTTGTCTATTAGAATCTTCCGATTTGGCGAAGGATTAAGGGAAAATTAAATTATGAATAAATGTAACGTGTTGCAATGTTTAACATACATTTAAGGGAGACCAAACTGGTCGCCAGTGGCGGCTAGTTGTTATGTATAAAGGCATTCTACCTATTCGATAACTTTACAGAAGCAGCGCCATCTATGATAAATGTTTGGGACATTTTTTTTATTTACTTAAACAAAATTTCAGATCATAATAAACATTTCCATCCAAATCGCACTCTCGTGTGCTTGATCTTTTACTGAATTTTAAAATGTGTTAAGGACCTTTGGGACACCCTGTATAAATATCAATCTAAATTAGAAACAAATGTGCTTGATATTTGTAAAATTATTAGCTTAAATTAACAAACACAACTGAAAAATATTGCACTGCGTGTCATGATTTTAAAAGCAAGAATTTCGAGAACTGCAGAAAATAAAATTTAAATACTTACAATCTTAAAAGAATATATTTCATTTTTATCGCTAGTGTCAAATTAAATAATAGTTAAAACATGGTTATCAAAAGAAAATACAGGGTGATTTCAAATTCATGGTACAAACTTTAAGGATTGGTACAGGACACTCTAACAAACATTTTTTGTATAGAAAAGCAGGGTCGAAAATCCATTTATATAGTCAAAAATATTCAAATCCGAAGTCGCGTTGTCATAAGGTACTTTATAGAAATCATTACAATATGCTTAAAATTGAGGGAGTTAGAATGACAGTGCAGGAAGTCAAAAATTTGAAAAAATTAGGTAACCATGTTGTTAATGAACGTATATTAATTTAGGTTCAGTGTGACAGTCAAATAAGTATATTGACTTACTCCACTGTCATTCTAACCCTCTCAATTCATAGAAAGATGTGTCTGTTGTAAAATTGTTTAAAGTATCAGCACTAAAGTTATTAACGAAAACGCGACATCGCAAAGAAAGTGAGATGCCCTGTAATTTTGACTAAATAAATAGTTTTTTTGACCCAGGTTTCTTATGTAATAAATGCTTTTTACAGTAGGTTGAAACAGGAAACTGTAAAAAAACATTTATTGTTAAGGAAACCAGGGTCAAAAATTCATTCAGTCAGTCAAAATTATAGGGCGTCTCACGCCAATACGAAGTCTCGTTTTCGTTCATAACTTTGAGAGTAGTGAAGACATTTTAACAAAATTCGCAAAAAAAGGCTCATCGTTTTATGAATTGTAAGCATATTGTAAGGATTTCATTAAAATATTTTCACTACTCTTAAAGTCAGGAACGAAAACGCCACTTCAGATTGGAGTGAGACGTCCTGTATTTTTGACTACGTAAATGAATTTTTGACCCTGCTTTCCTATACAAAAATTGTTTGTTTCTGTATCCTGTACCAATCCTTAAAGTTTGTACGATGAATTTCGAATAACCCTGTATATTGAACACCATTATTCATGCTGTTAACCAGTATGCAATTTTTTTCAGCGATTTACTATGTAAATGAAATGGAGATTGCATGAAAATAGTTAATCATAGAGGAATTTACGATTTAAAAGAATTAATTATAGTATTTTCGCGAAAAAGTCCTTAAAATAATTTATAAAACATTTGATACTTAGATCTTGGCAGCGATTTTTATAATAGGATTAATTTAATGCAATCATAAAAGGAAATTTGCAGAAAATCAATCTAAAAACTAAATAAAAGAGGTTATTACATACTTAAAATAAAAATATAACTATACACTCACTTCATATGTTTAATCATCTAATTAATATTCCTTTAATTGTAAATTTCTGAAAACCGACTTTAATTTACTTGTGTAATATGTTCAATTTAGATATCTAATCTATCTGTTAGACATTTCAAGTCTGTTTACCGGAATTTAAAAATAAATTACATTGATAATTAATATTTCTTCCTGTACAGAAGCTTCGATTTTTTTATATAAAAATATTAAAATTCATTTTTAAATCACATAGTCTGGATATTGCATGGAGGTCACAGAATCTACAAAGTCACCATCATCGCTTCAATGACATAAAGTTTGCAAAGCGGTATTCATCTGCAACTTTGGTTTTTGAAAAAAAAATTGACACAATATTCGTGGCACGGAACATATGTCGTATTGAATATAATTAAACGAATCAAGGCGTATTAAAAATTATGCTGATAAGGAAAAAAATATTTTATCATACCAAAGCATGTTTGCTCGCGATGTGAAATTTTTCGCTTAAAAATAAACCGTCATCGTAGCATTCATAAAGTCCATAGAAGCACACTAAGTTCAGTGGCTAGCATGCAGGTTACAATATGAGAAACTTGGTCTAATGTTCGCAAATTCTATACTAGTGCGAGCTGTGTAAGGGTGTTCCGTGTAAGATAACGATATCTCGGTTCATGTTTTCTTTAAAGTCCTCCCTGACAGTATTCTTCCTCGAGCAACAAGAGCAAAACAGGCCGATCCAAACCTATATTTAACTAGGAATCTTTTTTGAGAATATTTACATTTTAAATATCAACCCTTTTTTTCGTCACATATTAGATATGCCACTTGGTATTTATTTTTTCCTTATAATGGAAAAACGTGCCACTGAGCGCTGTCAATTACGTGAAAATTAACATGACAAAACAAAATATAGTAACTTCACTTCATAAAGAGCACAAAAACTAAATTTAATACTTGTTAATTACAAATAATTAGAAAAAAGAATTACTGTTGCTTTTACATTGTACGACCTGACCTAGGTACAAAAGACTGGATTCGCACTAGTTTAACTTTTGATTACCAATACAGTCTTCTTATTTAATAGGAAATTTCTGTCACTAAAAAAGACAAACAATAATTTTTGAAATTAATTGCACGAATAGCAAAAAGTACATTTTTGACAGGAAATACTGGTAAGCGGAACAAACGTGTTAAGGAAATTTTTTCTTGCCTTATACACGGTTTTCTGAATAGTATTTTCTTAAATATACATTGTCAGAAATATGGATGTTTTATTGTATTTGTCGGACTATTTTTAACATGTAATTAATATTTGATATTAAAATTAATATTTAAATCATTTTAATGATATTACCTACATAGTAATAATGTGTAAATATTGTTATTATTATTTCAAATAAATCTTAATTTCCGTTCACATTCTGTGGCGTCAAACTTACTTTTTTTCTCGAAAACTAAGTATTACAGAAATATAACTTTACTTTTTTTAAAAAAGATATATTATAAAAATATTTTAATTAAAAAATTAGATTTTTACGAAATATTTATATGTAGGTAAGGACAGTTAATCCGAAATATGAACGTAGACTCTAAAGCACAAAAACTTTTAAATGTGGGCATTATTTACATTTTAGAATGATTCATTTTTTTATACAATTATTATTTTTAATATTATGCTACAATGCTACTTATATTGATACATTATGTCTAGTTTAAAGTTGAAAAAGTCCCAAGCATGTTCCAACTTAGTATTTTTATGCATTCCATTGTTTTTAATTTGGTGAGTATTCAATATATTTAATGTTAATACTGCATTTTTAAAAGGTAATAGTGTAAAAATGTAATCGAATTTAAACATCTAACTGTTAAGAAAGTTGTTTAGCATGGTTTACTGGTTAGGGTTTACTGTTGCTAAGCGTAACAAACAAAAGGAATTAATAATATTTTTAAATGTTAGTTTTAAATCAACTTGCTATTCATTATTCATGTATAATAAAACATCATGTGTAATACAAATTAGAGAACGGAAAAAAAACGTTTTTTTTTTAATCAGTGACTTATATAAATATTATCAGTAGGTAAAAAATCCACACACATATATATCTGATATAAACATATTTGATATAAAATATTTATATATATAAAAGGTAAAAAATTTGAGAGCGTTCATATAAGGATTGATAATTTAAGGGTAAAAAAAACAAGATACAAGTAAATATATAAGAAAAAATATATCATTTTCATTTTAATGAGAGAGTTATATAAGTATTATCTGTAGATAAAAAAGCCACATATATATATATATATATTTATGTTGAAAATTTTAGAGCGTTCATTTAAGGATTGGTAATTTAAGGGTACAGAGAGAAGAAAAATTTCAATTAATTTTTCAGGATTGAAATTCGCTCGAAACTTAATGAGTTACAAACAACTTTTTTCATTGCTAAACTGACCGTAAAGCCGACAAAGTGAAAAATGTCCCAAACCGTCAATCGAACCCGGGCTCTGTGGAGCTACCACTGAGCTACAAGGAAGGATATCCCAACTTCGAACGGGCTCGATTCCCGGCTTGGGACATTTTTCCCTCTGTCGGCTTTACGCACAGTTTAGCAAAGAAAAAATCCACTTGTTTGTTACTCATTAAATTTAGGACGAATTTCACTCCTGAAAAATGAATTGAAAATTACTTGTATGTGTTTATCTATGATGGACTTGGTATGGCTTAAAAAGGTCGTCTAAATTTGCCACAAGGTTTGTGTGCTCTGATGACTGTTTTCCATCTTGTGCTCCGGTTGCAGCCTGACCGATATATATAAGAGTGAGAGATGCCGAGTTGGGATATCGTCCCTTGTATCTCAGTGGTATTGCTTCAGAGTTTTAATCTGAGGGCCCGTGTTTGATTCCCGGCTTGGAACATTTTTCACACTGTCGTTTTTACGCTCAGTTTAGCAATGCAAACTCTCCATTTGTTTGCTACTGAAGAAACACGATCTATTGTTTCTGCCAGTTTCATTTTTCAAACAACAACGAAAAATCATGCGTCAAGCATAGATTATGTAACACTTTCCAACGCTTCCAAAATAATTTTACAAATCATTACCATTTAATAAACTGAAAGATAACATCGAAGTAAACAAGTTGGAAAACGCGTAACATATTTAAAAACGTAATTTCAGGAATTTCCAACATTTATTTCTAACATATACAATATTCGGAAAAATATCCGAATGCTTTTATTCAACCCTGTATATTATCTATAGATTTGTATATATATTACATAGGATGCTAAATTTTAGTTCAGTTAAGAAACGCGTAGCACAGTTTAAAATTCTCCTTCTGGAGTTTCTGTCAATAAACGGAAATGTGTTTGCGAACTTTTGTGCTTCCCTGTATATGATATACGTAATTTATACACACCACGTAATAAGCAAAAAGTGAGTTAAATTTAAAATCGCGTTCAGTAACTTAAAACGCATTTCCAGGAATTGTTAATAGACAGTAGAGAATTATTTTGTGTGTCCCTGTAAATGAACGATGACTGCTATACAGACACTATTCTGTAGTAAGCTTCTGGTAATGCACCTTAGTGATATATATAAATTTCAATGCGTTTAAAATAATGAAACATTATTTAAATAAACTGCAGACGATTTTTCTGCATAGACGTAATGTAAAAGAATTTTTTTGAAGGTCCCTGTAAAGTAACTATAAGTGCTATGCACACCCCATTCCATATTAAGCTTCTTGTAATGCCCCTTAGTGATATATATCAATTACGATGTGTTTGAATTGTGTAACATCATTAAAATGAACCGCAAATGATTTTTCCCCATAGACCGTAATGTAACGAAACTCTGTTGAGTGTCGCTGTAAAAAAACTATAAGAGCTACATATTTCAGTTGAAATAGGGAACATGCTATAGATAACGACAATAACATATAAAAATTGCAGAGCAATCCGAGCATATTTACGGGAGTTAGAGCACGGACAGACGGCAGACGGCCAGACAAACCGAAGTCATAAACACTTTTCAACTAGGTTGGAAAGTTTTAAAAAGAGCAAATAAAAACCAATTTTAAGATTTTATTGAATTAAAAATGTTCTAGATTTTTTCTGATATGTCTAAACAAACATAAGATGTTTTTTAGAGGAATAATTGTAAAAAAAAAAAAAAAAAAAAAAAAAAAAAAAATCAAAATCCAAACAATGCATGACTTACTCTTTAAATTTTATTTTATCATAAATGTTACATTTGTGTGACATCTAAATAGATGTCACCGTCAAACCGTCAAACATTGTTACATTTCATGACAAAATAACATACTACAAAATTAAATAAAATATTTAATTAGTAACAGCTGCTTAAAATCATTTATCTCCAATGCCAATTACAGAATTTACGATGAAAAATCATTACTCACATGTAATAATCTACAAATACGATAAAGATTTTTAATGTTACTTGATAGTGTAATTGGAAAACGTCCTTAAATTGAAATCTTTTTTAGGTCTTGTATATAATTGGGTATCGGCTTTCTTTGAGCTTTCTATATATTGATACCGACATATTAACTAAATCGAATATCATCGAATATCACCGAATACATCGCTCCTGAAGGTGGACCTATAACATTTTCTGGAGTAGCACGCCCTTTATACTGTGCCGAAAGGCAAAGGGACCGCGACGAGATTTATCACTCACACGGGCAACGCCGGGCGGGTCTGCTAGTATATATATAATTTATACTATTTTTAGTCTTTAATAAATAAACAATTAAACAGTGGCATACTGTAAAACTGTTCAGAAACTACTACTGATGTAACAGAATTATTATTTAATCTAGGAAAGAATGTAATATTTAAGAATTACCCGCTATCCGAGAAAAATGGCTGATGGTGCTAAAAAAAATGTCTTCTTCAACCTTTCTCCTTTATTTTTACTTTCAATCCTGAACTATATACAAATACAAATAAAAGTGTTTAATACAAAACTTTATTTCATTATGGCTACTGAAAGAATTAAAAAAAATTTAATAAAACACTGTAAAGTAATGATGTAGAATGTTCCAGAGTATTCCATAGTTTTATCGATTAATAGAAACATTTTATTTATTTATTTTTATTAGCCAGACAGTTTTATTTATCAAATAGTAATAAATAGATACCTTCATTTGATTTCTGATAGTCATCAAACGCAGAAAATGGTATTTTCAGAATAATGCATCAACATTTCGAACATTTCATTTTTTATTATCTGCCCTACATAACAAAGAAATAACTGATAGAAGGAATCTTTTCCTTTTACTTTATTTTCAATCAAGCATACAGAAAACTACACAGAATTTTTTTTTATAAATGAACTAATTATGTTTTCTTTCATTTGGGAAATACTAATTAGGGATATTTATAGATTTTTATAGGTTTTGCAAAAAATATACTTTTTTGACATGAAATAATAATAATTAATGCTTCTCTAGTTCTTACTGGTTGTCGTTTATTTTAAAGTTGCTTTTTGATAAATAAAAATTTTGACGAAATATATACATATAATATTTAGATATTTACAAGTATTTTCTCAAATAACATTATAATGTTATTATAGATGTAAAAGGAAATGTATTTGAGGAAAAAAAAGACCTTAACCGAAAAAAAAAATTGAAATTTATTTTTTCCAAAACACAGAATAGCGTAAAATAAGATACATATTACCAAAATAATACTGAGATATTAAAACTAATGTATATTTTAGTTAATATATAATTAACATAATGCAATTAAGCACACATTAACGTTTAAAAAATTAATGAATCAAACAATTATATTTAAAATCCAGACAATCCTAAGAAATTCAGAAAAATGTCAGGAAACCTGTTCCTTCATATTCCCAATATATTTCCACTATTTCTTTCATAGTTCAATGACAGTGTAAATGATTACAGTACATAATTACGTACAATGGAAAAGGGGTCAAATTATGAAACACCTTTTTATATATATCTGAGATTATTATGAACAGTAGTTTCAACACAACAGACGATTCTTCAAATATAATATAAACAAAAACCTTTAATAAAATAACAACATATACAACTGAGGATTGGATTCAAATACAAATATATAACTCGATTAATATTTATGAATGATACAAACTTTCCTATCTCAATATAAACTTAATTAGCAAGCTTCTCCAAAGCATTGCATCAAAATTCATCTAACAACTATGGCTAAAATCTATAGAACACTTCCTCGTGCTTGCGTGCTTTCCTTCTTGTATTGTGTGAACTTATCGCCTTTATCGAGGTTGTTGGATATTATTAATTCATTGAGTTGTTGATAAATGTTGTTGATACTTCTCATTATTACCACATATATATACACAAAGATATAGAGAGAGAAGTATTTGAAATGTAAATACGCAAATGGAAGTTATTTCTTTATGAAGAAATATCCGTTTATTTCTTAAATTTACAATCATTAAAAGTGTTGAGGGATGTTTAATATTTTTTTTATAATAATAATAATAATAATAATTATCCTTCATTTTTGCCTGCACACGGTCCTTTCTTTAAGTAGCATTGAACTGTTTTATCTTAGCAAATGCTATGTAATTTATTGCTTCCTTCTTACTTCGAAATAAAGATTTTTTTTAATATCAAAGGCTTTACCTTTAAGAAATTAAAACTTCCTATCTCACTTTGCAATCGTGTTGTTAGTTTCTGTAATTTGATATTTTCTATTCACTCTAAAATAATATGACTCATTTAATTCGTATGTTAATATTACATTCATATAAATATACATATATATAACAATACCCTTGACATATGCAAGTTTTCTGCATATTTTATATAAATTAAATTACATTCCTTTAAGTTTAATGTATAAAATATTCTTAGTAAACCATATTTCTTTCGGAATGCTTTATAATATATATTTTTATTTTTGCAACTAAGGGGTAATGTAAAGAAAATTTTTCAGCTGCTCCATTAAATGGCAAAACACTAAAATTATACAATGAAAATATAGCAGTACAGATGAATTTAAAAAATTTACAGAATTTTAACCATCTCTTATCGATGTGTGATTTGAACAGAAAAAAATTATAATTATATCAAATATCTTGTAGCAAAAGTAAAAAGAAAGACATTTTCACCAATAGTTGCTACTAGCATGGCGCACGTTATTTCGAGTCATACAAAGTATTGAGATTTTCTAACAGGTATTCAGTTTGCTCTTGAGGAAATTAAAACTAGCCTGATGTGCCAATCCCAAAACTTTATTCTATCTCACACAGGTTTCCCATACATTAAAAAGAATCAGCAACCAATTTATATCAATGTCATGGTACTGAATCTAAAGTTTTATTAAATTCCGTGCATTAGTTATTCAGATAAGACTATTGCTAAAATTGTGTAAATCCTGCAAAATGCAGCATAGCAGCGCCACCTTTGGGAGATTTAGACAAAAACCTAATCAACAATAACTTTTGACAACGTCTAACTGAATCTGGAGTTTGATGAAATTCCGTGCATTAGTTCTTGAGATATAGTTATCATAAAAATAATCAAAAAAGTTGTATAGTAGCACCACCTGTTGGGATGTATGCACCAAAATCTAATTAGCGTCTCTTTATGTCAATGTCTAAATGAATCTGAAATTAGATAAAAATAGCTGCATTAGTTCTTGAGATAGAGCTATTCCGGAAATCTCAAAAAATGCAGCATAGCAGCGCCACCTGTTGAGCGATTTTCACCAGAAACGAATCAGCACCAATTTATATTAGGGACTAACGGAATATAAAGTTTTATTAAATTTCGTGCATTAATTCTTGAGATAGAGCGCCCACAAAATTTTTGTCACATACAGACAGACGAAGTCACAGACAGACATTTTCTAAAAACAGTCAAATTGTCTTCAGGACCATCTAAAACGCACAAATCCGTCGAAAACCGGAGGTCGAAAATTTTCATGAATCCAATACTTTCTTCTTGTAAAGATAGAAGAAAGTAAACATTAATGCGTGTGCATTGTTTGATTGTTCTTTAAAGACAAAATTAAGAGCCATAATTATAGAATTTTCAAGATTAAATTTTACAGTAACAATCTCCTTATTAATGTAATATTTTAATAAATAAATGTGATGCAATGGAATAATTTTATATAATAATAATTTCAATATTTCCTCTTTTTTTTATACCGAATTGCTAACTTATTTACTTTATTTTAAAACAGTATCAAAAATTCAAGTCTAAGATATTCTTGTGATTCTAAGTATTTTTAAAAATTAATTTAAGTTAAAAAATAAGCTATGTTTTCGTAATCAGTATTTTTGTTCTAAAAAGAAATTTATATATTCATGTACATAAAATAAATCATTAGCATAATTTGTCAAACTGCATTATTAAACGTGGCACAAAACATTTTCCTGGTCTTTTAATTCAATTCCACATACACACACACATACCAACTAAACCAAACAAATAAATAAATAATATTTTTGTACACTTTATTTCTCCTTTTAAATAAGAATAATCTTCTCTCGTTTCATATTCCTTTTTTTGTTGTTTTTGTTTTTTCGTGGATGCATTAATCTATTATAACAATGTTGACATGGAAACATTCAGTCAAGTGGAAAAAAGTCATTAAATTCAAGAGCCTCAAAGTATGATTAAAAATATGAATTTGCTCATTTCGATGACGTTTTCTTTATTCCTTGCCTCTTCAAGGTGAATCTGATGGCAAAACATTTTCTAGTATATTTTATAACAGGCTATGTAAAAGTTTGATAAACACTTTTTATTTTGATCAGTGTGAATAAATAATGATCTTCATTGATAAAAGAAGATTGCTTCAAAAAAATTAAGATATTTTACTTAAGCAAATCGATATGTTGCATACACAGTCACCAAGTATTTATCTTTATAATTTCAAAGAATATTTTTATTATTCAAAAATCATTTTCACTTGCTATTTTAAAACTGAAAAGTTTGCAATATGTTCTATATGCATTTCAGAAAAAAATGTAATTTTAATTAAATGTAAATCTATGTTGTATTTGCATTTTTAAAATGTTGAAATAATTGGATAAGCCTTTTTTAGCAAATTTAAATAAATTATTAAATTAGATATAAATTAAAAACAATATAAATGTCCAAAAACATACGATTTCATAAAATACTTTACTGGAGTTGATTTCATATACAAAACTGTATTTCTACGAGCGCTTTCGAGCAAACTTTTGCTTATCCTCAGGGTTACAAATCGAAACGTAAGCACACAGGTGACAAATGGCGAAAAAAAAACTAGTAAGAACATCGTTCACTGCTGGAGAATGGAACAAACCATTAAAAGAAAAACAACAGGGGTGGGAGGCACTGGGAGGGGGTGTGATAGTCATATTTCGTCTTGAACAATTCCTAAAAATCTATACCATAATTTGGGAATATTGTAGGATAATGAATCATTGCAAGTTTTATCTTTTTTAGTTAAAATTTTTACGGATTCATTAATTATTATTTGATAAAAGTTTGATGTATGCTTAATTGTTTTAGTTTAATCTAAATGTATTTTGACTAATTCTTCTTGACATTTATGATGTTTTAAATTAGTATTTATGCTACAAGGTGAATATAGATTCAAAGAGTATGTTTTATCATAACTCAAGTTTTTAATTGTTATTAAATTAGTTTAAAATTTTCACAAAAAGGGCATCTTATTATTTTTTTGTTTCATGATGTTTATATCAACAAAGATATTTACATATATTTAAAATCAAGAGTTGTGTTAATAATGAAACGCTGTTATCTTTCACAAAGAGTGTCATGTGAATAATCCACGTTCGTTTTCTCCCAATCCTCTAATGAATATTAATTGAGGTTGATGAAAAGACATCGCATTGTTTAGAATATAATTCTTCCGAGGTTTCCGCTTTCAAGTGTCTCTAGCTATTCACAATATTTTCATATTATGAAACAAATATATCTTTCAAAGTGTTTCGATGTATTTCACCCCGAATGAAGATTTACCATTCAGCGACAATAATATATAAACCTAATGAATAATTCTTATGCCTTAAACTAGAATCAAAGCCGGAAGCTGAATTATCAAATTTATGATTATGATAATGGGAACTTTGAATGCCATTCAAAGTAGCTAATTAAATTAAGATAACTCTACTCCCTAGAAACTAACAAAAGGAGGAACGTTTTCTGACAGACATTCGACGAAAGTTCATAATAATGATTTGATTTTATCCATACACACTGCAGTATTTTTAATAAATACATCACGATCATCAGAACATCTTTCAGCAACAAGTATCTAAAACGCTTGATACCCACTTACTTTGATCGTGTTATGTATCCTTTATTCTCGCCAAATTACTAAAAGTATGTACACACTATAACAATTTTATTTTTCGTGCTGCAGTAATCTAGGCAACACAAAAGTAGAAAATTGGTACTTTTCTCCGCTCAAAAGTGGCAAAAAAGAATTATTATAAAGTTATGTTAAGGAAAATAAATTGCCCATCCTGTATAAATAAGAAAATCCTTAATATATGCATATATATTGTTTTTACATAAGAAGTACGTTGTTTTTGTTGCAGTCTGAAGGCCAAAAAGTTTTGCAATATATGCGAATTGGAATAGCATTTCTCTAGAACGAGTGTCTAGTTTTTTTAATGAGATCGTTCTGTAGATATTAACCAGTGTGCACAAGAGCGATATCTGTACTTTGTTTTACTTTAATTTTCCGAAGTGTGTTTGTGGCTCTCGGAAACTGTGGTTATTGGTTTATTTTTGATGTTGTGCAAATTAGGCTACGATGGTCCGTCTGCTGAGTATATAAGTAGAATTAGAACCTCGTATAAGCGGATCTAGATCAAGATCTGATTTTCGAGTAAGTGAGGAAAATAAAAACTTGCAGGTGTTCCAGATGTCGAATAACTTAGAGTTTATCTGACGGCGAGTTTCAGTTTGGTAAGAGTGAATTTTGTTTATATTTATAGAAAGTCCGTCGCCAATGACGAGTTGCTAGGTTTAGGAACATTATAGCTAGTTTCTAAAATAGTGAATTAGTCATTATTTTTACCAATATCCGTGCTGGAAGCTCTAAGATGCTGGTGACCGCATGTGAGGCGACAAGTTCTTTACTTAAGTGAAGTAGCTTGAATTAGTAATTTTGTATTTCTTCGTATTATTGAATATTGATCCAAGGACAATTAACGGATTTTTAATAGCAACGTAGCGTAGGCAAAGTTTAAGAAACGCTACATCGCATTCCTCCCCAATTTGATTTAAATGAAGTGGTTTTACATATAAATCTGGTTACGTCAGTCATTCAAAGTGACGTCCTTGCATGAAAGGTCACATATGTAAAATAGTTTTCTCACGCATAACATTCATATTTTTTATTAACATACTGTAGCGACTTTTGAATACTATCTTCTATCTATTGGATTACTCCCCCCCCCCCCTTTATTCCACTCGTGAATATTATTGTCTTATACAGACATAATGGAAAATTATCCGCTTTTGATGCGTGCGTATTTTCTTATGATGGCACTGAAAAAAATAACAATGTACGAATAATTTACATATTCGAAATTAAAATGAGTGCTGTTGCAATGTTAGCACGTGAAGTAAATTCATTTCGCAAATAATAATATAAAAATATGCTGTTCATTGAATAAAGAAATTTACATGTGGATATAATGAAACTTTTTCGAAGCGATTGACATAATATATGGTTATCATCAACTGTACTTCTGGAAAATATTTATAAATGAATTATTTCAGAGTACTGGTATTATTTTTGTAGTACGAGTAAATTAAATTTAAAGAAATATTTTATTTGTCCTTATTCATTTAATTTTATTACTAGATGGAACCCGTCAAAATTTGACGGCAAACAACTTGATACTACCATAAAAATAAAATTTATAGTTGCTTTAACTTGACAAATTTCATAGTAGGGAGCATAATATGATTAAGCGGTCACAGACCTTTCCATCAATATATCACATGAAGGGTGTGTGCAAAATTTAGAAAGTACCCCTTGGGGGGGGGGGGGCAAAGTGGAGAGATGGACACCGGAGATGCATAATATGATTAAGTGGTCACAGACCTTTCCAATGATATATAACATGTGGGCTCTGTACAAAATTTAGAAAGTAAGGGGGGAGGGGGGGGGCGGGGGGCAAAGTGGGGAGATGGACATCGGAGATGCATATGATTAAGCAGTCACGGATCTTTCCAACAATATATGAGATGAGGGGTGTCAACAAAATTTAGAAAGTATCCCTTGGGGGGGGGCAGGGGGGCAAAGTGGGGAGGTGGACATCGGAGATGCATAATATGATTAAGTGGTCACAGACCTTTCCAATGATATATAACTTGAGGGTTGTGTACAAAATTTAAAAAGTACCCCTTCGGGGGGAGGGGGGGCAAAGTGGGGAGATGGACATCAGAGATGCATAATATGATTAAGCAGTCACGGACCTTTCCAACAATATATGACATGAGGGGTGTCAACAAAATTTAGAAAGTATCCCTTGGGGGGGGGGCAAAGTGAGGAGATGGACATCGGAGATGCATAATATGTTTAAGTGGTCACAGACCTTTCCAATGATATATAACATGAGGGTTGTGTGCAAAATTTAGAAAGTACCCTTTGGGGAGGAGGGGGGCAAAGTGGGGAGATGGACATCTGAGATGCATATGATTAAGCAGTCACAGACCTTTCCAACAATATATGACATGAAGGGTGTCAACAAAATTTAGGGGGGGGGGGTAGTGGCGGGATGGACCCCGGAGATACATAACATGAATAAGTGGTCAAAGACTTTTCCAGCGATATATCACATGAGGGGTGTGTGCAAAATTTAGAAAAGTGTCCCACTTGGGGGGGGATGGACCCCAGAGATGCATAACATGAAAAAGAGGTCACAGGCGTTTCAACATGCAACTTTTTTCTTGAAGGCATTTGACAATATTAATTTTTTTTTTTACATAAGACAATTTAACGATATTCTTAATATTTTTGCACAATTCGTCAAATGTTCATGGAAAAAATCATGAAATTCGCTAATCAATAGTTGATAAATTATAAAATTCAACAATCGATAACGGAAAAATCACGAAATTCATCAAAGGATCATGGGAAAACATGACTTTCGTTAAAAGACCACAGAAAAAATGTGAATTATGCAAAAGGATCGCGAAATATAAGCAAATTTGTTCAAAGAATCACAAAAAAGGAAATTTCACAAAAAAATCACGCTTTTTTACTAAATTTCGTCTGAAAATTGCAGAATAGAATGTATTTCATCAAAGAATTGCTGGAAAATGCGAATTTCGTTAAGGATCGCGAGAAAAATACGAAATTCTTCAAAGGATCGCTGAAAAAACATGAATTTCGTCAGAGAATTTCTGAAAAAACATGAATCTCGCCCAATAACAGAAAAATCATGGTTCATAATCATTATATCATACATTATCAAAAAAGGAAATTTCACCAAAAAATCACGCTTTTTTACTAAATTTCGTCTAAAAATTACGGAATAAAATGTATTTTATAAAAGAATCGCTGGGAAACGCGAATTTCATAATCGATCGTGAGAAAAATGCGAATTTCTTCAAAGGATCGCTGAAAAAACGCCAATTTCGTCAAAGGATTGCTGAAAAAACATGAATCTCCTCAAAAGGAAGCGGAGAAAGTGCGAATATCGTCAAAGGATCACAGAAAAACGCAAATTTCGTCAAAGGATAGCGGAAAAAACATGTACTTCGTCAAAGGATTGCAGTTAAAACATGAATTTCGTCAAATGATTGCTGAAAAAACACAAATTACGTCATAGGATCGCTGAGAAAATCATTAATTTCATCCATCGGCACATAAATATCATGAATTTCGTCTATCGGGAGCATAAAAATCCTTAATTTCGTCGGTCGGGTAGAGAAATTTTTTTTTCGTCAATCGGGCGTGTAAAAATCATGAATTTCATTTATCGGTCACATAAAATACACAAAATTCTTCATACGGGCACATAAGAATCAAGAAATCAGTTGATCAGGCACGTACAAATCATTAATTTCCTCTATTGGCACATAAAAATCATGAATTTTGTCTATCGGGTGCATAAAAATACTTAATTTCATAATCTTTTACCAAATTTCGTCTAAAAATTGCAGAATAAAATGTATTTTATAAAAGAATCACTGGGAATCGCGAATTTCATAAACGATCATGAGAAAAATGCGAATTTCTTCAAAGGATCGCTGAAAAAACACGAATTTCTTCAAAGGATCGCTGAAAAAACACAAATTTTGTCAAAGGATTGCTGAAAAAACATGAATCTCGTCAATAGGCAGCATGGAAAGTGCGAAGATCGTCAAAGGATCACGAAAAAAGCAAATTTCATCAAAGGACCACAGAAAAACACAAATTTCGTCAAAAGATAGCAGAAAAAACGCGAATTTCGTCAAATGATTGCTGAAAAAACACAAATTACGTCGTAGGATTGCTGAAAAAATCATTAATTTCATCCATCGGCACATAAATATGATGAATTTTGTCTAACGGGTGCAGAATTTATCGGTCACCTAAAATTCACAAAATTCTTCAAACGGGCCCATAAAAAGCAAGAAATTAGTTGATCGGGCACGTAAAAATTATTAATTTCCTCTATCAGCACATAAAAATCATGAATTTGGCAATCGGGTGCATAAAAATACTTAATTTCGTCGGTCGAGTGCAGAAAAAAAAATCGTCAATCGAGTGTGTAAAAATCATGAGTTTCATTTATCAGGCATGTAAAAATCATGAAATTCTTAAATCGGGTGCATAAAAATCATGAATTTTGTAGGACGGGCACGTAAAAATCACAAATTCATCAAGTGGGTGAGTGAAATCACGAATTAGTCAAGTGGGCACATAAAAATCACGAATTTCTTTAATCGACTGCATAAAAATCATAAATTTTTTCCCTCAGATGCAGAAAAATCATTAATTTCATCGATCGGGTGAGGAAAAATCCTGAATTTTGTCAAACAGATGCAGAAAAAACACAAAAGGAAAAAAGAAAATCAGAAAATCCTGTATTTGGCCAGTTTTTTCCATATTTTTAATCGCCAGTTTTCCAAGTATTATCGCCGAGTGCTTATTTTCACCTTTAGGTGGCAATAAAGTCAATCGCCAATTTTCAGTATTGCTCGCCGATAGGCAAGTGCTAATTTTATCCTGACAAAATGGTTATCGTACCAATGGATGGAAAAGGAAAAGTATGTAGTGTATATAATTCGCATTGACTGTCACCTTGTATAATGACAATTGTGTACAATTTATCGCGTTTGATGGAGTTTTTAAGTTTTAAGTTTAGATTATTATATTATTAGGTAGTTTTTCATTTTATCTTTATTTTATTTTATTGAATCATTGAAGGTAAAACAGATATCTATTTCTGTGTTCATGATTGAGTTCTTTAGATATGTTTTGATTCTTCGTATATTGTTAGCAAAATTATTTAGTGCACATAATATAATTGTAAAGCATGCTTTATATACATTCTGGTGTATTTTATTAGTTGAAATTTGTTACATTTTTCGAAATGATTGTTGAATTTTGTCATCTTTTTTCCTGCAACCAATCAATAAATTTCATGATGTTTTATTGGTGATTGGTTGCAGGAAATTATTGTGAAATTCAACAATCATTCAAGAAAATGTAACAAAATTCTACTAACAACAGGAGCCTCTAAACAAACCAGTTCAAAATATGCATTCATATACATTAGATGCTGTACCATCTGTCTATTTACATATTAAAATGTGTACTAAATGATATAAAACATTTTAAAAACTGAAATTTTACACTTACGTCTTAATTGTAAGTTTCATTGTTTATTTGAGTGGATTTTAAGGAGTCTACTGCATATATATACACATATACTAAAATTATCTATCTAAATCCATTTGAATCATTGAAAGTTTTGTTAAGATTTGATCGTATTTCAATCTTTAGAACGCTTTTCTATTACCCGACATAATACCAATAAATTGTCATACTAAAGTTCCAAAACCTTTAAAAAAATTGTCAACAAACCAAAAAATTCCATGCAAAACACATCCATACACACTATCATAACAAAATCATCAAAATGCACAGGTGGTAAAGCTGTTTAGAAGCTTCTGTTGTTAGTAGAATTTTGTGATCTTTTTCCCGCAACCAATAAATAAATTTCACGATGTTTTATTGTGATTAAACTATGAATTTTGTTACTTTTTTACATATAAACACAATTGCCGACTCAGCAAGTTTCTGGATTTGTCCATGTTAGTGAAACTTTTTTTTTTCATGCAACTGCTGGTCAAATTTTTAATCAATTTTTACAGCCGAATGTAACTATTAAAACATCTGTAGTATTATATTCAAAAAGGTAAATTTCAGCTTTATAAATCCTAATAAAAACTCGACCATTACTTTTTGGTTTAAGAAATTTAAAGTAGCAAAATATACATACGACATATCCAAAGAATTCAATCATGAACACAGAAATACATATGTGTTTCTATGTTCATGAGCTCAATATAACAAAATAAATAAAGATAAAATGAAAAAATACCTAATATTTATAGTAATCCAAACTTTGAAACATGTTGCTTTTACGCCGACTCCCGACTAAAGATTTCTAGAGATAGGAAATACCCTCACCTCATTGGCTGAAACAAATCTGTCTGTAGAGAGTAAAAGCCTCTTGCTGATTGGCGGAATGCTTGCGCATGCGTATAAAAGTCATATTTTCATGGAAAACGAAATACCAGGTTAGCTTTAAATAGATGGATTCGCATTCAAAAATTATTTTAATTCATTTTTAATCTTCCCCTGTAAACTTTTCTTTCTTTCATAACATTTCGCTTTTTAAAAATGATAGTAATCTTTTTTGTTACCTCTGTACTTCCGGTATTGGATTCTACTAGAAGCTTCGATAACATTCTTTGCGTATGCCCACTTCCTAAGCCCCACGTTCTAAGCTCCGCCCATCGCCAATCAATTTCAAATGTTTTTAATACGACATTTTTTTATTTCTGCCGATTGGTGTTTTTCAATTTTTGGCACCCCCCTTCGTGCCCTGTCAGCGTGGATGCTGCACGCTTTCGACACACACTGAGATGTTTGCTACCAGAGTGTAACGTGATGACTTGTCTTGCGGTAATAAAATGTTATGCGTACATCTAAAGTACGATATGAAGAAAATATTCTTTTTTTTTTAAATGTGATAGTTGACGGCATATAAATTATCTTCTAAGTACGGCAAAGATTTTTGCAGTTCCACAATGGAGACGCGATGAGTGGTTCTTACTTGTGATAAGTGCACAGATCCTTCTGGTCCTGTATGCGGATAATTAATTTTGTTCTGTTTCATCTAATGCGACGTTCTGTATTCGGTTGATGATAAGTCGTAGAAAATATATATTTTTTAACATGATTGCCTCGAACTCCCTGAGGGAAGGTTAAAAAAAAGTATCGATTACTTGTGCTAAAAAGAAATGGAGCTTTAAAAATGATCATCCATTTAGTAATATGTTTTTTTTAGAAGAAAATCTCTTTATGAATAAAGATTTTATTCAAAGATGAAAATTTGCAGTGCAAATTCTTTCACATGTTTTTTATCTTATTTGTTTCAGATTACTGCAGGTAACAATTTTTACTTTTATATTCATTGTTCTTGATTATAAATTTGCATGAATAAATATTTAACGAATCTTTATTTAATAATTAATGTCATGTCGAAGTGGTCTTTTGCGGACACACAATATACGTACTCACTATATTCTTTTGATCACAAACCCAAATACATATTATCTGGAATATTAACAAGATTCCGGTGTTTAAAGAATAAAGGGAACGTCTCGTCCATCCACCACAATAACGGGTTCTTTAAATGTTTGATTTTTAATTCATGAACATAATGTGTAGATTTCATTAATTTATAAATGCTTTTACTAATTAATATGAAGTTGAATGTCCAGAATGTGTTTTGGAAGTGTAATCACTGGAAGCTTCTATTCCTGAAAACAATTGAAAAGAAAAATCTTTCATAAAAATTTATAGCATTGTTTATGTCTAGAAATGTATAGAAATGTTCACAAAATTTATAGAAATGTCTGGAAATTTATAAAAATGTATAGAAATTTATAGAAATGTCTAGAAATCTATAGAAATGTCTAGAAATTTATAGAAATGTCTAGAAATGGCTTTAACAGTAAATAAGACAGTAAAATTACATTGTTTAAGTTATATATATATTTAACTTCTGATCCATTTCGTTATAAATCATAAAATGCTAAGGGACAATGCATATAAGTTACACAAAATTTTATATTATTAAAAGAGTACATTCTGTATGTAGGATTATGATGTAGTGAAATTAATAACAATGTCAGACAGAACTAATAGTATGTAATTTTACTTTAAAAAAATTATCAGTTAATAATATAAAAAATAATCAAAAATGCAAAAAAAAAAGTAAACAAATTTGTCAATATTAAATACACATAATTTACAGTCTAATAAGGAATTGTGTATTAATACGAAATTGAAGTTGGAAATAGTTTATTTAATAAAATATACATATAAAATTAGCAATAATTTGAAGATGATTTATTCTTAGTTATCTACACTGTTAAAAATAATCTACGTAAAATTGAGAACTTCTATGTACTCTTTTTTTTTTTAAACGAGTACATGATGTTTCACATATAAGTGAAAATTCGGACGGAAAAATAAGCTTGTGAATAAATATTAATATAAGAACTAAAATAACTTCTTAAAACACCATCAAAAACTTTAAAATGCGCTAGGCCTTTTGAAAGATCTGGGTCTTTCTTCGTCAAGCGCAAAAAGACGTGCGTCTAAAATGAAAGCAGCAGCAAGACTCAGCTTGAGTCTTGCTGCTGCTTTCATAGTAGACGCATGTCTTTTTGCGCTTGACGAAGAAAGACCCAGATCTTTCGAAAGGCCTAGCGCATTTTAAAGTTTTTGATGGTGTTTTAAGAAGTTATTTTAGTTCTTAGTGTTTCACACCAGTTTCAACTTATTTTATTTAAATATTAATATAATCTCTTGTTACTGTATGTGTGTTTCGATACATACTTCAGTTCGAGTCCTTATATGTACTCAAAAATGAGTACATGTGTTTTTCAAATTTAAGACTTAAGTACTCTGAGCTATAAAACAGGAAAGTACTCAAACATGAATATATTTCGCTTATTTTTAAGAATCCACTTTTAATAGTTTGTGTAAATAATAAATGAGTTTATATATATCAGAAACATTTCAAATTTAAACCCAAATGTAATCTGTGTAGATTTTTGTATGTATTTATGTAAGAATACAGAAATATTTCAAATCTGAAACCAAAAATATTACTATTTGATTTCTTTATGTATTCAAAAATAAGTACATACAGAAAAGAAATTTTAGAATCGAGGCCAAATATATTCATTATCGATTCCTCTATGTATTCAAAAACTAGTACTTAAAAGAAAAAATATTTCACATTTAAAACTTAACATAATCATAATTGATTGATAAACGTATTTAAATACGAGTACATATAAAAAAAAATAAAAAAATTAAGCCAAATATATTTATTAACGATTCCTCTATGTATTCAAAAATAAGTACGAAAAACATACATATTTCAGATTTAAAACTTAATATAATGATAACTGATTCATAAATGTTCTCAAAAATGAGTACATATAGTTCATACATAAAAAAATTGAAATTGTGTATATTTAAACTTGATTACTAAATTCACAGTAAAGTACATCAAAGCACCAATTCATGCCGGATTTCCGGTAAACACTTAATTCGTCACATTATTGCGCTGTGATAGGCGAATCACTGTTAATCACTCTTCTCGTTGCTCGCTTGTAATATTTGACGTCATCACCCGTGAACCAATGGCGTTTTGTGTTCGATTTTTTTTTCAGGAATGGTAATATATGATATGTAGATTCATGGAACGGACTTGTATAAATGATGGAATGAGTTGATTTTGACAGTATATTTTCAAAGATCCTCTGTCTTTACTAAAAAGTAGAAACGGACTTTTTATTACAAAGTTTCCTAATACGAAAACCAGCTTATTTCATACGTTTTAAAACAAAAATGAATTAAAAAATATGTAGTAAAGAAGCTAGTTTGGATTTGAGAACAGTCTTAATAGACAAGAATAATTAGATATGGTATTGATGAAATTTTCAAGAAAATTCCGTTTATAAGCACACTCCCCACTTTTGCCTTTATTTAATATTGTCAAAGGGGCGGCTTATTTTCGGAATTTTACGGTAGTAATTTTACTATATTATTAGTTATAACAGTATCCTTATCCATCGTTCAAAATAAACGTCTGCAAACATAATTTAGCTTATATTTAACACATTTTTCAAAACAAGCCTATAAAAAGTACTATATAGAAATTCAAAACTTGCCCATTTTAATGAAATTGTTATCATTGTTTGAAAAATTGGACAATTTCAAAAGAAAATAATTAGAATATCTGAGAAAAAAAACTTTTACCAAAAATACAAAAAAACTTAAATTATGATCTCGGATGGAAAAAATATGTTTTGAGTTTAAAAACTTGCAATATACTATAATGTATTTTACAATTGTATTTGCATTCAAAATTATATCATATTAACAACAAAACCTAATTATTTTTTTAATTATCGTCAAATGTACATTGCATAAATTATTATTTACAGATAGATAACAATGGTTTAAATATATATATATATATATCAATCTAAAATTTCATTTTTTCATTTTAAATGAAAAATCTTTAACTTTTAGAGTATAAATAAAAGTGTTCAAACCTAATGGTGATTAGATATAAAGAGTAATTTTTATTTTCGATTATTTTATGCCAAACCAATACTGTGCAGCATAGCTTATAATTAACACATTTTTTTTCAATATAAAGTAATAAAAAATGCTATATAGAAATTAAAAACTTGCCCCTTTTAATGACATTTTTATGATTGCTCGAAAAATTTGACAATTTCGAGTAATTAATTAGAATACCTGACAACAAACTTTTACCAAAAATACAAAAAATCATAAATTATGATCTCGGATAAAAAAAAAAATAATTTGAGTATAAAAACATACAATATGCTAAAATTTATTCTACAATTGCATTTGCATTCAAAATTAAGTTAGATTAACAAAAAACTTAATTATTTTTTAATTATCGTGAGATGTATATAACTTAAATTATTACTTACAGATAGATAACAAAGGTTTAAAAAATATATATATCAATATAAAATTTCATTTTTTTATATTTTGAATGAAAAATCTTTAACTTATAGAGTATAAATCAAATTGTTCAAACCTAATGGTGATTAGATATAAAGAATAGTTTTTCTTTTTGATTATTTTATGGCAAGCCGATAATGTGTAGCATATTTCATATCCTCACTTTAAATTTTCTATAAATCAATACATACGATTTCCTTTCTTCGCAAAAAATTGTCTTGTTATCGTGGAAGTATTACGATAATTTAAATCTAAACCGTTGTAGGTTGAAAGACATTAATGAAATACGACTAAACAGAAATCATTAATGATTTCCACTATCCATGCTATGACAAAATAGAACCAATCTTCGAAATATCTTTTCAATATTAAGAAAAATGATTCTTTCAATATAAAATTCTAGTCTTAGGGGTAAAGATAATGCTTTTTTTTTTATTAAATGACAATTCTATTTCTGTTTCAGGAAAGCATATAAATCAATATATTATTTTTAGCAGTGCAAAAAGAAATACTTAAAACATTTATGCTTACGTGATTTCAATACACACACACACATATATATATGTACTACAGGAGCTTCGCCTCTGATCGCTTTATGCCAAACGAACCTAAAGCTGGAAACCCCAAGGCATTCGGCAGCGTATAACCATGCTGCATACGTTCGCTATGGTCTCGGATCATAGAAACCTATAGTGATTTTTTTAGAATAAAGTCAAATGTTCAGTCGTCGTCTACGTTGTTATAGAAACAGATGTTTTGCATTTATTCCAACTTGAATTTAACCACGCCACTAACAAAAATTAAAGGAAAGTTTTTTTTTTTTTTCAGTTTCAGTATACAATTTTTAAAAATATCACTGCTAAACTCTAAAAAACGCTAGAAATTGTACTTCAAACGTGACAAATGAGGTGTATACGTACTATAACTAGTTTCAGTGAAATTAATTATACTATTAGTCTGTTATTATGATATGATTAATTTCCGTAATAAAATAAGTACATTTTAAATTGGTAACATTTTATATTTTGTTAACATTTACCGAAAATTTCAATGGGAAACTGAAGCCTAACTTTCAGAAAATTTCAGAACTTGAAATCCATATTTAAACTGTTTCGATTTTATATGCATTTCTTCGGAAACAACTATTCAAATATCTGTCTGTAGATTATATGATTGTTGTAATTAAACAATTTTACTATACAAATTCGGTTTTTAAATTCAGTCATACGGAAATAATAAGACTCCATCTTAAATATGACGTAAACAGCATGGCAACCTAGAACCATTATATCTATCATGGAATATCATTGAATTAATTACATATGATAGGATTTAATATAGTGGAATTAATTACATATGATAGGATTTAATATAGTGGAATTAATTACATATGATAGGATTTAATATAGTGGAATTAATTACATATGGTAAGATTTAATAGAATGAAGAATGTGACATTAAGAGGTTACAAATATACTCCATACTTATAATTTGAAATGCAATATCTAGATAGGTCAATCGAATTAATTCATTTGAATATATTTTTTAAACATGATCTTCTTAAAAAGAATTATCGGCAAAATAATATCACTGTATCATTTTTTTTTATATTTTTAAAAATACTTTTAATAACGTATTAAATCGGATATTAGGAACGATTTTTTATACAGTATAAAATGCTCGTGATAAAGATAACACAACGAAAGAATGACTAAGTAAAAAAGATGTATGTCAACTGAACTCAGTTTCTTTTTTATGGAACGTCATATATATTGCCTGTCAATTTCTTTGGTATATATTTGTTCCAAAAACTTCTTATAGTAAAGAGAAAAAAAACAAAATCACAGATCGCCCGAATTTTTCTTCTTAATTTTAGTACTTTGCAGAAAAAATACTTTAAGTAAATTTTTCAAATAAAATTAGTAAAATAAAACTGGCATAAAATTACGTAATTTTTTATTGGATATTTCGCAATATTTTATTTGATAGAATCTTTGAATTTTTTAATATAAAGTAAAACAATTTTAATTAAGATGAAAAAAAATATCGATTTTTTATTACATATTTTCTTTTAAGAGAAAATATCACTTTTAAAAATTTTATATTGTTTAAAGTAAGAATTTGTATGATATATTTTAATGAATATTTTTTCATATGAAAATATTGTTTAAGAAGAATGCTTTATTAATAACAAATTATTAGATACTTTAAAAAAAAAACACAATGTAAACACATTGATAATATGTTACTACAGAGGTGCCTACATTGTGTTTTATAAATTTAAGAAGGTGAATTTGTCGTTCGTATTATATGGAATTTTCTATATATTTTTATTATTTTTTTTTAATCTAAAATTTACATTTTAGGTTTTTTTTTTCTTTTCCTACATTTTGATCTACTTACATTATTTTATTTTAATTTAATTTTTACACATTTAAATGCTAGCGGGCATTTTTGTGAATGTGCGTTACCCTTTTTACAGAAATATCTGTTGTTTATAAGGATATTGGATGAATATTTAAATAATGTAACAATTTTTAAAGATATTGTGACTATTGTAATTTTTTTATAACTGCAAACCGTGTTCAGCAATGTAGAAGTAGTTATGTTTTACACCATAAAGTTTTTTTTTTTTTTTTTTTTTTTTTTTTTTTTTTTTTTTATCCGTCATCTTTCATTAAACTTTAAATAATTAAGTTTACCAGTAGAAGAAAGAACTTGTTATTTTAGATGGAATTCCACTTAATACTTCAGAAATATAATGGTGCGTAATGAATATATTTATTTATATCTATTTTTTATGTGTTTGCGTAACCATTAATCTAAGTTTCGACCTTCTATTTTATCCGTATTTTTTCGAGAAAACGTGCCTGGTGCAATTGTGGCTACATTTTAATTTAAAAGCACACTTATCTACTGTGTCACTTTTTATCGTTTACCAACAACTTATTCATAAACCGTTTTATAAATAAAGTTCCAATCGCAAAAGTGTTTCAAATGTTGTTATTCATCATATATGGAAATCAAATTACGTCCAAATAGTTATCGTTAATTTACATCTGCAAACAAATAAGTGTAAAAAAATAATAATAATAATCTTGCTATTGGACACGCATTTCATTGAATTTCATAATTTATCACATTGTATTTTAATATTTAATATTTAATATTATATTATTGAAATATTTAAACATTCACTTTTGAAACATTCAACGTCATTATTCATCTGTATTTTCTACTGATTGTCTAATTTAAAATCTTTATAACATTTTGAATTTTGGGCTAAAGTCAGGAGTTGTTTCAATTTGTAGTTTTTCAAAATAATGTATGGCTAAATTCAACATTAACCGGTGCCAATAAATACAATTAGAGTGTCGCTTTAGGAAAAACACATATTTCTAAGTTCATTCGACCATTTAGACGTCATACAGTCAAAAATAACACCGAAAATGTATTTTTTCGTCTGTTTCACCAAAATAGGCTCATATTAGGATTCATAACAGACACTAAACTTTTCAAGGGTAGATAGAGATTTTTCTGGTCACTATTTCCAGCTTTTTGTTTTCCGATATCTAAAACAGCGAAAACATGGGAAAAACGGAAGAATCGATCAATTAACCAATCGTCGAATATTTAAGAAAACATTTATTAATTTTATGGAATCTTATGACGATTGCAATGATTAAATAATATTTAGAAATGATAATTCTGTCTAAAATCTGCAGTTTGTATAATTTCCATATATTAAAAAAATGCTTGATTAATCAGGGAAAAAATGAAGGATCAAAAACTTTCAATACACAAAAATATCAAAAACTAATTGTTTAATTTTAAGGAATCTTATGGCGATAAATATATCTAATTACTATTTATAAAAAAATGATTCTGGCTACAATCTCAAGAATCTATCATTTCGATATGTAAGGTTTTGAGAAAACAGGGGAAAACCTGGACAATACATCATTCCTTTAATATTCAAAAACTCGGAAACTAATGGCTTTACTTTAAAGAAACTTACGGCGATTGAAACGTCAAATTAATATTTAGAGATGATTATTCTGGTAATAATCACCAGTTTGTCGCATTGCGATATCTAAAATAATTTTGGGAAAAAACCGCCAGAAGAATAAATCAATAATCAAATGCTCAAATGCTGGAAAACTAATTGATCAATTTTAAATAATTTTACACAATTGAAAGACGTCTCATTAAGATTTATTGATATGAATAAAATAAATTCTTAGCTTAAGTCTTATACAATTTAATATAAAACATGTATGCGTAAGTACTTCCCACAAAAAACTGAAAATATTTTTTACAATATAATTGCAATATATTACTGTTTATATTACATTGCAAATCATCATCATCAACTTTATCTGCATCATCATAATCCGGCGAATAAGCAAATATCACTGATAAAAGAGATTAGAAATTTGTGAAACATGTTGCAAAAGAGGCAAATCTAAGGAAGATTTTAATATAAAAAGGCTTTCTTGTTTTTATAACCATTAAAATCACTAGGGCAAACAATAGAATCATCATTCTGGTACGCATCGCATACATATCAACAGAATATCTAACAGGTATGGATATTTGTACATTTTGACAAAATTATTAAATAATACACAGCAATGTACAGCCCATGGACTATCCTTATTACCAAAATTCACCCCAAGGTAGGTGGAATATTTTGTTTTGCTAATGGAATGTGGAACACAATTGTCCTATATTTTGTGGAATAAGAATCTTCTCCGATTTATTTAATTATTTTTTATTATTATTTATTTTTCAAGTAACATGAAAATGTACAGTAAATGAATTTAATACGACCAGGGCTGTTTTCAGTATTACAAAAAAAAAAAAAAAAAAAAAAAAAAAAAAAAAAAAAAAAAAAAAAACTATTGCATATGAAAATATCAAAACTGATAGTTTTATAGAAAAATGTCTCATAAATCCGCTGACACAGACAGTTTCTAAATCAAAGAGGTACTTTACGCGCTACTAAATGTTGAAATTCAATTAAAATAATTGATAGTTCAATTAAAAAAGTTGTATAGTATCAAAAACTGTGGATATCAATTTAAACTTTTTAAGGCACATAAGCGACTAGATTACGGTGTGCAGTGTCCAATCCTTTTTAAATATGTCTAATTTTATAAGGTTTTAATTATATATTTTTGTTAAAAAATTATATTATCTGATTAGCGATTTAGTTCATATTTGAAAAAAGTAGTTTTTTTACCTGCTGTTATCAAAATAATAATAATAAGAAGAAGAAGAAGAATAAAATTTCCAAACATTTTACAGTTGAAAAATATATTTACACGTCAATATAAAAAGAAAAAAAAAACATTAAAATAATTAAAATATTACGGGAAAAGGCACTAACTGGAAAAATATATACTTAAAATGTATTTAAAACATCATATTTAATACGATTTTCTTATAATGTTAAAAAAAAAAAAGTTTTCTACTACAGTTCATTCAAAATTAAGAGATAATTTAAATAATTATAAGGGTTGTCAATTTACGTGCCGGAGTTTCACTTATGCGTTACTTTTCTGCTTATTTGGTAATTTAGTAAATTAGTAAATATTTATTTTGAATAAAATTCCAAAAGAATCTCTTGACAAGTATTTAATGTTTAAATTTAACTTATCGCAATAATAATTACATTTAATTGATATATTAATTGCACAAATTAAACATTTATTTTGATAAATTCTATTACGTTATTATAAAAGTTCGTAAAGCAGAATTTTTTTTAAGCTAAAATTTTGTACAAGCTGATTTTCAAATGTGTGATAGATCCCACTTAATCAGTCGCGAAAACAATCGTCAGCTTACGCGACAGCGGTGTATGAGGATTTTGACCTAAAAAATACCCCAGTCAAGGAGGGATTATTGACATCACGATTAGGAAGATCGCCACTAGTCATGAGAATAACATTCAATCTTCCGTAATTGGGTTTTGTCAACTTTGTGCCAAAACGGTACGCAGTACACAATTTTTATTGTGATTTGTAGATACAAAACATAGCATTATTTTAAGAACTGCTAAAATTACCAATACATTTTTTTATCTTCGTTAATCTGTGTTATTAATTGTTTAAAAAGTATTTGTTAAAATATTATTTTACGTTTGAATTTTAAATATTTTTCGGTATTTACCCTACAGTAAAAGTTGTTTCTTCGGAGTATGGTGTTTAAAGATGACTAGTAAAATATTCTGTATTTACAAATACTTATTTATTATAATATTCAACAAAGTTTCCACATGCTAGAGAATTGATGATATTTTAAAACGTATTCTATTAGAAAACATCGCTAAAAAAGACAGCAATTTAATGTACACTGAAAAAAGTGAATGCACTGGAGTACTGGACTACTTAAAAAGTACTGGATTACAAAAATATATAAATATATAAATTCACAATAAACTTTTGAAAAAAATATGTATATGTGTGTGTGTGTAATAATAATATTTTAAATTTTCATTTCCATCAGATAATAAAGCATATATTATGAGGTTATTTATCAAAAGTAGTCCTAAGTGCTAATTAAAATTTATACGTTTTATTTTTCATTTAAAACCAAGTAATCTAAATCTATTATAAAAAAAAATAATATTTAGGTTATTAAAAAACTGTATACACATCCTTTTTTAAATACAAAAGTCCATACAAAAAAATATAGTTTTCATTTAAAAGAAAATTAAAAAGTTAATAAATAAGTACTCAATAGACCTTAATTAAGTATAAAAAAACTGATCCCAGCAACTAATTAGTCTGGATTTTACTTAACCATAGAATTATTCAGTAGATGTTAGCTGGTAGTTTTCTTACATGAATGCTCAGAAATTCAAATGAGTTTTTCGGAATGTATATCTTTTTTTTTTCACATAATAAAAATTACTTCATTACAGTAAGAAATAATAGAGTTTGTTTGCTTTTCAAATTTAATAAAGAGTTAGAATATGCAATAACAAAATGCTTTATTTATGTAAAAGTAATTTTGAAAGTATATTAGTCAAACAGAAACGAAAAGAAATGAATAGCTGTTCGACATTAAATACGCGTATGCATTTAAGAAAAGAAATATAATTTATTAATGTTTTTTCATGAAAATTATAATACACATTCATTTCTCATAAAAACAGTTTATGAAAGAAGGAAGATTTCTGTTAAATCAATAAAAAAATATTATTTCAAAAAAGGTAAAGGAGTGCATATTCAATAGATCTTAATTAAGTTTGAAACAACGTTGGACCAACAAAAGAGATTGTAGCAGCTAATTAGTCTGGATTTTAATTAACCATAGAACTATTCACAGATTTTGTTGTTTTCCTACGTGGTTACTTAAGAAATTTAATGAATTTTTTTCTAGTTGTTTCATTTAGTTAAAACCAATTATTAATTCTGTTGCATTCTAAGACGGTTTGTAGCCATTAATATTGTGTTGAAATATGTAATTTAATAATTTGTCTATTCAAATGTATTTGTGAATATATCATAAGGATACAAAGAATAGTGAATAAGAAGATTTCTTATAATAATTACGCGTGTGCATATAATAACATTTTTTTTACTTAAATGAATGCTTATTTTATTAAAATTTTTATTAAAATATGCTGTCATTTCCCGAATTAAATGTTTGTAAGAAATGATAGTATAAGGTTATACAACAGAATGTCCACAGCTGGCATATTCATCCCGTGGAACAGACATCACACTTCCAAGTTAATTCATAAACCAACAGTCAACACCTGCCCAATGTCTCACCATCTACTTTGATGGGTTCCGCACACTACCGGCATGGTAACAGATCTGCAGACTCGACTACAATAACTCAGCCTTCAAAACAGAGCTATTTGCAATTCTCTCATAACTGGAATGGATACAATAAATCCTGACTTTCTCCAGATCTAAGACTTCAGCAATAGCCTGTCTGGACTGCATCTCATTCCCTCACACAGAAAAAAAACGTCTGCGGGTACTTCAGAACAAAGTAAAATTAAAATTCATCTTATACAGAATAGGATGGTGCGAAAAAAATCGAAATATCTATTTCCGAATTGCTATAGCGCGAAAAAAGTTGTCTTTGTCATTGATACGAAATATAAAACAAAATGATTTTTGAATTCGGATAATAACTTCCGATTGCGCATATAGCCTAAAATTTCGAAAAATTGACGAATTTAACGATTTTTTTTGTAAAAAAAAGAAAAATAATTAGATTATTATATCCACACGCTATAGCATGAAAACGTTGCCTACGGCAGTGTTAAAAGAATAATTTAAAAATATTTTTGAAATAGGATAACATTTTCCGATCGCGCACACCGCTGGAAATTTAAAAAAATTGACGAATTTCAAGAATTTCTTTGTGTTAAAAAAATAATTTCAGTAATATTTTCAATCTCGATAGCGTCGAAGAGATGCATATGATATTGGAAAAATGATTAAAATAGTTTGTTGAAATTGAATATTATATTGCAAATCGCACATATACCTCAAATTTTATTAAAAAAATATTTTTAAAGAAAATATTTTTGTTTTATTTTTCTACCAGATATCTAATATATATAATTCATTTGAAGCTCTCTTATGATTTTTGAAGTATTCAGAAACTCTTGAAATAACTATAGAATATTCACAACCTAAGAGGGACTGCTCAGACGAGGAGGCAAAGTCTGTAGAGCATAGATGACCCTCCCTGTACCTTTATTAATGTTAAAAAAAAGAAAAGTGCAATATCAGTTGGAGCTGAATCCGCCGATAAGCGCGACAGGAGGCGGGATTATAAGTACAATGACATTACCCCAGAATTGCCCGAAATTCACAGAACAAATCGCTTGCTGCCGGATAACAGATCTCACTCCCGGCACTGGGACGCCAGGTGCAGAGATTCTTGAAATTGACTTGAGGATGGAGTGCCTCACAGAACCTGGTTATCCAACAGCAGATGAGCTAGAGGTTTGCGCGAAAGAAACATGCTCTCTGGTTGAAGATGTGTCGAATCTCAGTATGTTGATAATTTAGTTACTAGAGTAAACGGTGAGCAGAAACTGCATAAAATTAAAAATAATTCTTATAATTAAAGATTTGATACTTTTGATATTTCTAACAAAAATAAAACCGTTCCTTTTCTTTGTCTTGTTTGGAATTTATATGATGATACTTTGAGTTGCGATATAAAATGGTTAAACGAATCCAACAACAAATTCATTTTAAAAAAAGGAATATTGTTCAAGATTCACAAAATTTGTGAGCCGGTGGATTTTAATTGTATTATAACTGTAATTTCAAAACTTTTATTACAGAAATGTTGGGAACTAAAATTTACATGGGATGAAGCTCTTCCCGAAGATATGAGTAAGGACTTTAAAAAATGGGAAAAGGATTTGTGCCATTTCACAGAGTTGAAAATTCCTACGTATATGATGCTTAATCCTTTTTTAAAATATGGATTTGACTTTTCATGTATTTTGTGATGCCTCCCAAAAGGCATATTCTACCTGCATTTATATAAGGTGTAAAGACAAAACAGAGGTATCATGTCAATGTGTTCAATGTCGTGATAGAATAGCCCATCTCAAACCTATACCAATTTGTAAACTTGAATTATTAGCTTGCACTATTGGAGTTAGACTGAGGAAAAATGTTAAGCAAGATTTAAATTTCGAAAATATTCCTATATTTTATTGGACTGATTCTATGAACACACTTTCTTGTATTAAAAATCATGAAAATTGGGCTGTATTTGTCATGAATCGAGAAAAAAATTGGAACACATAGTAATCCGGAAAACTGGAAGTTTGTTCCTGGTGATTTAAATCAAGCTGACATTCCTTCAAGGGGTTGTTCTGTGGAAACCCCCAAAGTTAAGAAGTGGAATGAAGGTCCGACCTGGCTAAAATTTGAACCAGATTCTTGGCTAACCTACGATATAGCTCCGAAGAAGAATGAGGTTAATAGAGAGAAGAGAAACAATTGTATCTTCCTTGATTGCTTTTCATGAAGAATTTTCATATTTTACTTGGGTTGCACAGTTTTAAAAGATAACTAGGATCACAACTTGGATGTAATCATTTATTGACAATTTTAAACATAAGAAAGAAGAACGAGTATCAGAAAAAATAAAAACTAAAGAGATTAAAAGAGCAGAAAGCATTGTATGGGGAAATCGTGCAAAACAGTTGCTTCAGATCAGAAAAATATGAACCTTTACGTTATTTAAAATATTTGATTGATCTGTACGGACTGATAAGATTTAAATCCAGAAGATTTATGAGAGAAGATTTAGAGGATTTTAGACTACCTATAATTTTGTCATCTGGCCACCCAGTTCTTATGAAATTACAAATAGAAAAATATAGACAATCACTACATTGCGGAGTTTAAACATTAATAGTAGTCATACGTCAGAATTATATGATTTTAAGGAGACGAAAAACATTCAGAAGAGTTTTGAAGAATTGTGTAAAACGTAAAATAAAATTATGCAAAACCTCATGATGTTGAAATGCCACCCTTGCCAGAATATCTGATTAGAAACCCTTTCGGTTTTGAAGTAGTGGGCGTCGATCTGACGGGACCTTGTCTTTTGAAGAATGGGTCAAAATCTTGGATTGAACCTGTGCTAGACTGTGATTTAGTTTCAATATGGGAAAACTCAACGGTTGGAGTATGTTGCTACCAGCTCCATCTGTTACACTTCGCAGTGACTCTGGAATTGAGCTGAAACATTTGTACATACCGAGTTTTCGACACCAGTATGTTGTGGCCGGCCCCATCTGTTACACTTCGCAGTGATTCCAGAATTGAAATGGTGTTTCTGTATATCGGGTTTTCGACACCTTGAATGAAACTGAAACGTTTTACTTCTCTTTTTAGAACTAAAGTTAACTGGTAAATTCTATAATGTTTTAATTGTTATGTCACATTTCATGGAAGTAGGAACCTATAACTGGAAGGATAACGTGAATACCGTAACACAGGCCGCTTTCTAACTGGAAGTTTCCACTATGTTTGAGCCTGTGGAGGATCAATCCCACAATTCATAGTGGGAAAGGGGGATAGTATGGTGCGTTTACCACTGTTTGGCTCCTTTCTCGCATTACAACTAATAATTAAAATTTAAAAACTTAATTATTACAACTCTAAATTTTGATTTGTTATCAGAAATGTGACTATGGAATTGGCTCAATATTTTTAATAGATTAATATAATATTGTTAATGTTTTATTTACTCCTTGTAATAGAATTTGGATTCAAGTTAAATTTTATATTAAATATATTTCTATTCGCTATTTCAGGACGTATCTGCCTGAAAATATAAAATTTAATACAGTTATTTTATGTATTTTTGTAGCATAATAGAGTACTACAAAATATGTTCAACATAATATTCTTTTTAGATACTCATATATTTATCTAACAACAATGAAGAAATATTAATGTAAAAAGTCATTAAAATATGTACCGTAATTTTTGGCGTATAATCCATGGATCAAACAATCATATTTTGACCCAGAAATCTTATTTTGTAAAAATGTAACTTAGTAGATTATCGTAAAATATTTGACTTCAGTTATGAAATAAAATTTCTGGGTCTAAAAATTGTTGTTTGATCCGCAGATTATATGCCTGAAATTACGGTAAATTACTTGTACAAATACCACAATATTAGCAGAAAAGATTTTTTTATTTTTTATTTTTTATGACGATTTAAAAGGGTTTAAAATATGTACTTTTTCATGATTAGCTTATTATGTTTAAAATGATTTACATACTATATTTCAATTAACAATTTTAAAAGGTACTAAATATAACACAAAAATAATTAAAATGTATTAAACACATTATTAATTTCAGATATTCTTACACTATTTAAAAACAATAATAAAAAAAACATACAGAAAATCATAAAATAAACAATTACTTGTGAAACGCAATTCCAGGTGCTTCCCTATGCCTTGAACTGCGACAGGAAAAAAGTGCACGACATTATCTACTTAATATTAAGAAAAAATAAAATAAGAAAAATAAGAAAACTTGAAGGCTGAACGGCTGAACGGCTAAAAAGACACCTGTGGAACTCGTGCTTAAAAAGAAGCTGCTTACAGAACTAATCGCGGTTGATAAAACATCTAACAAGAAAAAAATAATCCAAAACTCTTCCAAGCACTTTAGGTTTACTAGAAAACCAATCCCAGAATTACCTGCCGAAATGGGAACGAAATTAACTTCTTATGCTACATCCAGTAAGTTCCTTGTTCGATGTCAAATTTGAACGGAGTTGCCTTTCAGGTAGTTTCTAAGATTAACTGTGAAGTTTTAGATTTTGAAGTGTTAAAATTGTCACATTAATTTCATTTGTATATAATGTAAAATGTATGTATATAAAACTTAAAAAGGAAGATAATTTCGGAAGATAGAATTTAATTGGGGCCAATGAAATCTTCGGCAGCACGAATATTAAAACAAGCTAGAGCTAACCTGACAGAAAGGGTAAGTTGAATAAATTTCAACATACTTTGGATTAGAATTGTGGAAAGCTTGTTTTTCAACAGTGTATACGACTGCATTTTGTGTGCACCAATGTCTGATAACGCCAATAATTTACGATTTAGTAGTCGTGTCGGTAAATAGAAAAGTGCTTTCTAAAAGTTAAAATATGGACAAAAATCAATGTGCCATAAAATAAGGTAATTTTTATACGTGCATTTTTGCATATAATGCAGTTTGACTGGTGCATGTGTGTCAGTTACATATTAAAATGTATTCCATTTAGTGATTTATGGTGCGCGATAATAAATTTTAATTTTTGTATTTAAGCATATAGCGTGGTTTGACTGATACATATAAGTATATACTTCAATTCAAAGAACTTAAGAGCACGATTACATTTACCGACACGACATCGATTAATCGTACACTATTGTGGTTATCCGACATAGATCATTTTCGTTTTATCAGCCCAATATTAACTTTTTAATCTCTCTTTGTCTATTATCTATGTTATGATTTTCCACATTTAGCAAAATTCTGTCGATTATATTTTTCAAGTTGAATGCATTTATGCAAAGTTAACATCTCCCCCTCCATGAAAGAGTATGCATTAAATTAAGGCTTTGGTTCTCAACAGGTGTGCCATCAAAGTTGTTCTGATGTACATATATTTACCAAGTCGTCAAATTTTAACGGGTTTAAAATAGTATGCTTTTTATTAAACGTAGGTCTATACAAATAATACGCAAAATCTGAAATATAAAGCTCCCGGCAGGTTACAAATATGAAAATGATATATTCGAAACAGTTCAGAGCTTTTACTTATATCTACGTTTTTCATTCAAGCGAAAAAAAACATAAAGCTGTAAAATTGCTCACAAAATAGAAAATTCTTCAAAAATTATATTTTTAATTGTAAAAAAGTAACTTTTAAACGTTATAAATCCTTTGTCAAACATTGTTAAGTAATCCATTTCTTTATTAAAGATTACTTTACTGTTCTTTGCAAATGTACAACAGTAACTGAAAAGATGTACATTCTTTCTCTAGAGGTGCTGTTGAAAGTTGAGGTTGTGTCTTAAGTGCTGTTGAAATGTTTTCAAATTAATTCCATATAATGAAAGTAATTAAGTGTATTCAATGAGTTAGTATTGAATTTATTGTTCTGCAAGCCTAAATTGCCTTTTCCATTTAAAGTAATTGCCAAAATTACATAATTAAAACAAAAATTTCGATATTTAAAATTTATAAATATTCAAACATTTTACTCATATATATATAAATTAATATATATAAGAACAGAAAATTTCATGACATATTGTTTATTTTTTCTCGTTTTTCTCTCTGTATGTGTAACTTGTTCACATTCACCATTAAATATAAAAATATCACATAAAATTCTTTAATGATGTGTTGAAAGAGATGTTCAGAAAAATGTTTGGGATAAAATAATTCTTTTTATTTTCTTAACTATTACAAACTTTTCTTTCCTAGGAAATGTAATGAAATGTTGAAAATATAAAAATATAAGAAACCACATCATTAGGCTGTATTTTCGCAAATAAAAGCATAGAATGTCTTCGATATCTAAAACTTATAAGAAAAAGGTATTTTTATGGAGAAAAACATAAATAAAGAGTATTTAAACTTAATGTAAGTACAACTACAATAAATTTGCTGATATAATTTTTTAAATGCTAGATATGTATGGTTTTAACTGAACTAATAAAAAATATTTATATTAAATTTGTTCAGTAAATATAATTTTGTTTATTCTATCGTATACATAGTTTTTTTCATAATTAGTCCTAATTTTCTTCAAAGGTACATTATGATATTTTAAAAAACATTACCTTATGATAGAGACGTGTATAACGTTACATGAACATGTCCACAAACTACAACAATTCATATAACATGCTGTTTGATCTTCGGTGACTGCTTTGTTATAATTTTTTTTCATAAATGGATTATGTATGCTAAGTTACTGAATATGTACTGTATGCTAAGTATACTGAATTTTGTATGCTAAGAATGTTTGCCTATTTTTCCACGGGAATCTGAAGATTTTTATTATTGTTTATTTTTGTTTTTGTTTTTTGTCGTTTCAGAATTAAATTTAAAGGAAGAATTAAAAATGTGCGTCCGGCCTTGACCGGGAAGGAAAGGTAGCTTCCATAGTCCATGTTTTTAAAAATTCAACTAATTTTCCTCAAACGCCGGACGCTAAAATACTTGGAACCTGATTATAGAAGATTCATTCCAGGTTTTCGATAAGGCTGAATTTCAATGCGAGGTTCAGCAAGAGAGTTACAGCATAACAAATATCAGATTGTTTCAATATGTGAGCACCCTAAAATTTGGAACTGCCATGTCTCAGCCATTTTTTTAAGATAAGGCCATAACACAAAATGTTCCGGAATCCTTGTATCACGATCTAACACTTAACGGAAATTACGTTTTCAATTTATAATTTTTTATAAAAAAAAATAAACAATTTAACTGGCCGCCATTTTGAAACAAGATGGCGCATGAAGCTGGTTAGCAAACTCGGTCGAGACCTTGGTATTTCTGTACACATGATCAGTCACATGCATATCGGTTCATAAACACGATATTTACAGCATAACAAATATCACATTGTTTCAAAATGTCAGCCATCCAAGAATTTCAAACAGCCATATCTCAGACATTTTGTAAGATATAACCAAAACAAAAAATGTCCCAGAATTCTTGTATCACTTTCTTAAACTTACCGGAAACAATTTATTCATTTTATGATTTTTTGTACACCTTTTTGCATTTTTTAAAACTTACAAATATTTAATATCTGTCCATTTGAAACAAAATGGCGTATGAAGCTGGCCAATGAACTAGGTCGAGACCTTGATATGTCTTATACACATAATCGGATACACATACTTGGATCACACACACACACATATATATATATTGTTCCCCAGATTGTACACCATTTGCGACTGAAACATGTACATACTTATTTCTGAAAACATCCACACACTCAAGAATAAAACGTTACGTGCTTAAATTTTAGTATGTCCATGTTTCAAAAATGAGTTTGAACTGATTCTAATATTTTTTTGAGTATGTTCATGTTTCAAAAATGAGTATGAACTGACCTCTATGTGCTCAGTTTTGAGTATGTCCATGTTTCAATATTCTGAGTATTTCTGGTATTTCAGAATTGAAAGTATTGGGTCGTCCAATTTGAAACAAAATGTTATTTCATAACAAAATGAAAACATCGATTTACTCAGATTTGAAAGTGTCATTTTTCTCAGTGTGCATGTATCGCGATTTGACAGATACATACAGGGGGTGGACAAAATAATACGAACACTCATGAAAAATGGTGAAAAGAGCAATATCTAGAAAAATACATGAGGAATTAACCTGAAACTGCAGGTGTGTAAACAGCATAGTATAAGTTATATATTTCCGTGAAGATGTTTTCCCGAAAGCCCATAGGGGACTGTCAACAAATTAAAAAAGGACGAATATCTTTTGGATAACCCTGTAAAGACTAATGTAGCAAAAGCGTTCAAACTAGAGATTGTTAATAAGTTGCTTATTTTAATATACTGTGTTCATTTTTATGAGGATAGCATCACAGAGTAAGGAGATTTAAACAGAGAATCAACTCTCATAGACTTCAATGGTAACTTCTTTAACATGGGATTACACATAGACAGTGGCGCTAGCTGCGGATGACGCGAAAACTACAGCCGTAACAGAAGAGAGGTTGCTAAATAGAGCTATATATCGCTTTCTTGGCGACAAATGAGGGAAGGAAAAAAAAAACTGCGACTACTTGCTTCTTGTTTTGGTTGGTTGGTTGGTTGGTTGGTTGATTTAAGACGGTCGATTATCTATCTACGCGAATGAAAACAGATTTATTATTTTTAACATGTTCTGAAACAATCGCAATTCAACTTTATTTTAAAATAAGTGCTGTGGTAAAACAAATTTTTTTTTTCCAAGTTTGAAAAGGAAAATTTAATTTTTTTAATTCTTCAAAATGTAAGTTGTGATTTATTTTCATGTGTTACTTTTGTTCTTGTTTTTTCAAGTTCCATAATGTTTGAAATATTTTATATATATTGAGTGTTGACAGATTTGTGCCGAAACGTCATGTTAAGGCTCACTGTGGAGACGCAAAATGTTTTTGTTTACCATTTGTCTGTTTGTCGTAAAAATGGTCCGATTAGGTTGATTTTTAGTAGGTATGTTGGCGAGGTATCCGGAATTAGCTGTATAGTTTTTGGTTAAATTTGATTCATTCGTTCGGAAAATATAGAATATTTTTATTATGTCATACTGCTTTCTTATGGGGATGCAGACGATTTTTCAAATTTCATTTTTATCTGAAATGAAAATGGAATACTTGCGTCATGGATTTAGATGTAAAATTATGAATGTTAAATTTTCGATATGGATTTCCAATAGTTTTAAAATTTTGCTTATAAATTTAATAGAATTTAGAAATTAATTGCTTAAAATATTTGAACGGAAGAATCGATCAATTAACCAATCGTCGAATATTTAAGAAAACATTTATTAATTTTATGGAATCTTATGACGATTGCAATGTTTAAATAATATTTCACATAACATTCTGTTTGATCTTCGGTGACTGCTTTGTTAAAAAAAAAAAATTCATAAACAGATTCATGAATTTTGTATGCTAAGAATGTTTGCCTGTTTTTCCACGGAAATCGAAAGATCTTTGTTATTGTTTATTTTTGTTTTTGTTTTTTGTTGTTTCAGAATTAAATTTAAAGGAAGAATAAAACAAAGTCCTTCCGGTCTGTACCGGGAGTAAAATGTAGCTTTCATAGTCCATGTTTTTTAAAATTCAACTCATTTTACTCAAACGCTCGAAGCTAAAATGGAACCCAATTATAGAAGATTTGATCCCGGTTTTCGTTAATGCAGAATTTGAATGCGAAGCTCAGCATGAGAGTTACAGCATAACAAAAATCAGATTGTTTCAATATGTCAGCACCCTAGAATTTCAAACTACCATATTTCAGCCATTTTTTAAGTTAAGCCCAAAACAAAAAAATGTTCCGAAATCTTTTTGATTTTTTTAAAAATTAAATAAATTAACTGGCCGCCATTTTGATACAGGATGGCGCATTGAGCTGGCCATCGAACTCTGTAGAGATCTTGATATTTTCTGTACACATGATCAGTCACATGCATATCGGTTCATAAACACGAGAAGTTCAGCATAACAAATATCAGATTGTTTCAAAATCTCTGAAACCCAAGAATTAAACAGTTACACCTCAGCCATTTTATAAGACATAACCAAAACAAGAAATGTTCCAGAATTCTTGTATCACGTTCTAACACTTAAAGGAAACAATTTGTTCAATTTATAATTTTTTTGTACATTTTTTTGCATTTTTATAAAATTTAAATTTTTTAACTGGCTTCCATTTTAAAACAAGATGGCGGATGAAGCTGGCCAACGAACTCGGTCGAGACCTTGGTATGTACTATACACATACTCAGTCACATCCAAATCGGTTCATAAATAAGAGAGTTACAGCATGACAAATTTCAGATATATATATATACACACACACACATATATATATATAATCAACAATTGAACGGAGAGTGGTTTTGGGGTCTGGAGGTCAAGATAGGTGAAAATATACTAACATTTTATGGAATCGCTTTCCTCCGAATTGCTGCAATAGGTAGCTTTTTGTTATGAAAGCTACTTTAAAAAGACAATTTGATTCAAGCAAAAAGTACTAAAATCAAGAGAAAAGAAATGTATGCATGGTAACTTTGCATTGTTGTGAAAAGTATTGTTCAAATTGAATATCGTCATTTATAGAAAATACTCAATATTATAAACATGTTCCTTATTATAGTGAATAAATCAAAATAGGAGTTATGGCGATTATATCTTTAGCCACTAATAATAAAATAATACTTTCAGACACAAAATGTATACAAATAAAGTAAAGATTTTAGATATGATATTTATCTTGAAAGAAGCTGTATAAATGTTGAAATACGAAAAAACAGTCTGTGGGTCCCATACGTATAATCCGAAAACGTTTCTCTGATGAGAAAAATAGCAAAATTTTCATTCTTCTATGAGGAAAACTCACGATGCAATGATGATTTGAATTTTATGAATTTTCAGAGAGTTCTCACATTAAAAGATTAAAGCATTTTATTAAAAAAAAAAAAAAAAAAAAAAAAAAAAGCTTTTAAGCACCAAAATGTGTAATTGAATAATAAACATGTGTTTAATGGTACATAAATTTTTAACAATATAAAACATTTTAGTCGAATTCATTATATTATAGATAATTACTCGATAAACAAATTATAATAAACAAGAAAAATAAACATTATATTATGTCTATTTTAAATATTCTAAAATAATAATTATTTTTCTTAAACATATGTAACTACATGTTTCTTTTTTGTAATTGTATGATTAATGTGTTTGCCTTAACTCACGCGTTTTTTTTACCTTGCAATTATCTGATGAATTAAAATTAAGGAAATTTTGTTGAAAATAAAACGTGATAACAGATAAAATAAAAATATAGATTTTGAGATTAATAAACAAAATTACTTTTAAGTCATTTTACTGTACGTTTTAAGTAATTGATAAGGTAAAGATTTCTCATTTTCTCTAATTGTATTAATTAACCTATGTGTTTTTAAATCTCATATGTAATTTTATTAAGTTTCAACGCATTCATGAGAATATTAATTTAATGATGACTATTAAATTTAATCTCGATAACTTTTAAATGTGGAATAATTAAAAATAATTAAACCTTTGAAAATAATGTGAATATTCTTTAAAATTGAGAAATAAAAAAAAGGAAAATTTAGTATTCTACTTTTAAATATAATAAAAATTTAATCCTCATGCATAAAGCTGAATGATAGTTTATTAATTATTTCTGTTCTAGATAACTTGTAAATGTGGAATATTTTAAAATAATTAAACTTTCAAAAGTAAATTATTCATTTGTGCATGTTATGAATAATATTTAAAATTGAGAAATAAAATAAAAGGAAAATTGCTATTTTACCTTTAAAAATAATTAAAATAGATAATATTAAACTATATAAACAATCCTCGTGCACAAAACTGAATATTTTATTAATTATTTCTTTAAAGACGGGTGCTCTTTATTCACTTAATAGTCTTGGCATATATATCAAATCACAGATGCCTCTAACTAAGCCTCAAACTCGTAACACCAAATTAAAATATATATATATATATATAATTATTTTAATTTTAGGTATTGCATTTTTAGTGATATAGTAGAAAACGTTCTGCAAAAATGTCTTCTCCCTACCTTATTTCCGAATATACTGAAACTAAAATTATGAAACAGTTAGGGACAGATAGACTTTATTATCCAAAGGAATTTTTTCTTACTTCTATAAAGACTGGTGCACATTATCCACGTAATATTCTTGGCATATATATCAAACCATACATGCCTCAAATTAGTTAGAGGCACGTCACCATATTATGTCACAGATATTTCGAAATACAATTATATGAATATAGTGGTATAATTAATTGATATAAAAAAATTATATTATAAGCAAACATTCAGCATCGAATTTGGGTGCGAATAAATATTTCTGAGTTCGGTATTTAAAAAGATTAAACGAAACCATTATACGATCATTCGTGTCGTCTGTCAAAGCCTTTTTTTTCTCGAAAACTATGGAACTTGGAAATTTCAAACTTGACAGGGTTATAAAGTCTATTGACTCACATATTTATGTATTATTAGCCATTTACAAATATGTTTTAGCCATTTACAAATATGTTTTAGCCATTTACAAATATGTATAAAATTAAGAATGCTATTTGAGTTACTTTCTTTTCTTTATAGTGTGGGGATATCGTTCGAAAGATCTCGTAACATCAAATTAAAAAATATATTTGTTTTAATTTTAGTTATTATATTTTTAGAGATATAGTCGAAAATGTACTGCAGAAATACGTTCCCTCTATCTTATTTCCGAATCAACTGAAACTTAAATTATGAAACAGTTAGCAGCAGTTAGAGTTTATACCTTGCAGTAAAACTATAGCGATTATCATAGGTCACACATTTTTTGAGAAAAACGCAATTTTTCTTTACATACAAACTTTACGGGCGCTCCAGATTCCGAGGCCACGGAAGCACACAAGGATTGTTGATAATGATTTTAAAATGTGTGGTTAATTAGCACAGATATTACCTTTTAAAGGCACGGGTAGTGCACACTATGCGCCATTGGCTTTTAAAGCCTAAATAACAACTGTTATTGATATATTTGTGTAATGCCCCACCCTGCCCAAGAGTACCTTGTAGTAATACTCTTTTAAATAAATATATTTGTATACATGTTCTGTTTATCGCTAAAATATTCTAAAATTTTTTCCCCAGCATATTTCTTTAGACGCTCATTCAATAAATACAAATAATCGTTGTTTTATATTAGTTACATAAAAATAATATTATTAAAATTCATTAATACTATTAATAAACCTGTTATAAATTTTATCACTTCGTTGAAATCATTTATGTTTATTCTGTTCTTCAACTACTTCACAAATACAATATACAAATACACATTAATCGTTAATTTACGAATAATTGGAAAAATACTTTCTTTTTAATCCTTTGTACAAGTTTTACTGTTCGTTATTTTTAATTTTCTAATGTCACTACTGTCTTTTCAATGAATAAAATTGCGAAGAAAGAAAAATGTTATTTTCCAAAAGGGAATTAGATTAACGATTTAAATAAAATAAAATAATTCTCTAAACATAAAGTTCTTTAATAAATTATATGTAAACTTGGAAATTCACAACGTGTAGTTTGTAATCTAATTTTCAAAAATTAAACTTTTATTGCTTAAAAACTTTATTTATATATCTAAACAATTATGTGTTTGATTTTGTTTCTTTAATAGTCATTGAAGATTCCTTAGTAACTATGCTACACCCACAGAATTTAGGTTAATGTGAATCATTATGTTTATTGACATTTGTTTCGTTTAGGTCTTATTTTGTTTATTTTCATTTGTTTCATTTATGTCTTAAGTTATTTTGTTTATTTCATTTTAAAAGCAAAGCTAATTTAAAATAACAGTTCAATAATAGAATTTTTATAGAGGCATTTTAAAGAACTGGATTGTATAAAGAATGTATTTATCTATTTAAAGATTTTTCGAATTTTCAAAAAATGAATTTTTCATGAGTCATTTTTTCTTAAAAATTCCTGTACTAAAATATTATAAGTATACATTCTGGTTTTTGACAATAAAAGATTAAACAAAAAAGTATTAATTATACTTTAATTAATATACATTTTGAAAATATTTATGCATTTTATATACAAGGTGTACCAAAAGTCCTTGACACATTTTAAAATACAATAAAAGATCAAGCAATTGGCGTACGACAGTACGGTTTGAATGAAAATTCTTCTTATCTGAAATTTTGTTTAATCAAATAAAAAAAAATAGTACAAAATTTTTCACTTAGATGGCGCTATTTCTGGAAAGTTATCGAATAAATAGTATGCCTTTATACATTATTAGGGCGAAGAACGCATAATCCGTATGCACAGTTATTGTCCAAACTATGGCTGTCACATTCCAAAACTTAACAATACTCTCCCTCCTGAGTTTGATTAGACGAGTGAGCAAGTCAACAAACATCAGTTTGGTGATAATAATTGTTAAATTCTGGAATGTTGGTTGTGATACTTTGTACAAAAAATATGCATACGCATTGTGCGTCTTTCGCCTTTGTTATGTATAAAGGCCTTCTACCTGTTCGATAATTTTCCAGAAACAACGCCATCTATGAAAAATGTTTGGATTTTTTTTTTTTTTTTTTTTTTTGATTAAACAAAATTTCAGATTATAAGAAGCATTTTCGTCCAAACCAAACTCTCGTCCGCTAATTGATTGATCTTTTATTGAATTTTAAAATGTATCAAAAACTTTTGGGACTTTTAAACTTTTATATATATTATACATTAATTTATTTGTACATTTTATACATTTTTAATATACATAATACAATTTAATATACAAACTTCAACTAAAATAAATAAATGTCAGAACCTTCATCATTATTTTTTTAACTTTTTATTTTTATTTTTAACTTACAATAATTAGAGTTGCCAAAAAAATGAATTTTTTTTTTAATTTTTTTTAATACTATTTTGGTTAGACTCTTTTATTTTAAACTGGATCTTTGAAAATATCTCCTCAAATCATTTTGCACTGTTTTTTATTAAATTTAAATTACAAATTTTTTTTAAAGAAACTTTTCTGTATGCTTTATTTACCTCATCTAATTTTGAAATTTAGTTTAGATTTATTTACTTAAAAATGTTTCCCTTTACTTTTAGAATGTTGAACCAGCCAGACAAAACATTTATGAATCATGTCGTACTAAGTAATAATTTTTTAAATTGTGTCTCATTGAAAGTGCGATTTTATTAAAACCTAATTGTCAAAGTATATTAAAAAATTATTTTATTAATTTTATGTTACGCATTAAACGGTAGTAAATTAAATATATATGCATATTAAAATGAACTTTTTCTAAATCGCATTAACAATGTGAAACCAATCTTTTATAAGAGTCATAAATTTGATTGAAATGCAGATTTATAGATTTAATGCAATTTTTACAAACAAAACAGTACTAAATACAAAGTATGGAAGAACATGCATTCTAAAATAAACGTGTTTTATTATTTTTTTTTCCGGCACGCACAGGTTTTTTTTGTATATTTAATACATATTGATTTTTCAATTAAAAATTGCCTTAATAAATAATTATAAAAAAAGTCTAATATTTCATGAAGTGTTTATTTAAGCTTGCGGCATTATATTCAATATTTTTTCGTGCAATGATCGAATAATGCGTAGTATATTTAGAGAAAGTACAAAATAATATAAAACTCTGGATTTATTATATAACTCGTTCAAATCGATAAGACACTTTGTTTTGGCAAATATCTGATACGGAAATAAATGAAATCTCATACAAAATGTTGCCAAAACTTTTTCTTTGATTACTTTAAAATTTACAGCTATCTGTTACACATGTTTAACTGGCACTGATGTTTCCTTAAAACAAAATAAACATCTTCAAATATAATATGACTTCTTTGAGAAAAAATGTTAATGTTTGAAAATCTTTTCTTAGAAATGAAACACAGTTTTAATTAATTTATTGATCTATTTTTTTTAATTAGTCGTTGAGAAAAACACACCCTTGTCCTAGTAATCATAAAAAACTTGTTAAATAACATGGTATTTGTTTAAATTGAACTGCCACGTTGCCCCTTTTTGTACAGATATAAGCTAAATTTGAAAATATATTTTTCCATCTGAATACTTTAATAGCGTATATAATACTTTCTAATTTTTAAAAAACCTTTCTAGATAATAAAGTTATAATTAAATGACTTTAACAAGTTATAATTATAAATTTTATCGATTTAATAATTAACGATTGACAATTTTCAAAATAATTCAATTACCATATATAATTGCATATTTTTTCCATGTTGTGTTCAGTAAATAGATGGATAAAACGGTGCATAATATAGATAGATATTTTTGAAAACACCTTAATGTTCATCTCAATTCTTACAGAAATATATTTACTGAAGAATTTGTAAGTCCTAAAAATATTTTGTAATATAATAATCGAAAGAGAATTTAATAAAAGAAATTTGCACAGGATTGTCATTACTCATTACACTTAACCAAGTATTTTTTTCCTTCTTCTTCTTTCTGAAAAAAAAAATAAATTACAAAGTATAGAATTCACTTCATTAAAATCCAAAACTCTTGAAATTGATTACAAACAAATATGTCTCTCATATTTAAATGCACCTAAAACTATTTTATGACTGTAAAGAAAAAAAATGTGTTTTGGGAATTAAATTGATTATAATATCGTATAAAGACTTTTTCTATAATTAAACTTATCAGTAATTCTCCACGGTTTATTCTGTAAAAGAAACTTGTATTGTAGCAAAAATTCATTAATTAATCATTTCAGCTTATATATATATATATATAAAATGTATGCTATACTATACAAACACTATACTTTTTAAAAGAAAGAAATACATTGTTTTACTAATATCTAGAGTATGTAACTTTAAAAGGACCAACCCTTTCAAACTGGTTAAATACATTCTTCACGGAGCACAGTAATTCGAGAAGTGGCATCTTCTGTTATTGAATCCTGAAGCATAGAGCTTTTATTTAGGCGTTGTATGGATATCAATGGGTTTATTTCTACCCCGTCTCGTACTGGAAAATATATCTTGAAATTTTAGTACTATCTTCAATGTTGTAAAAAAATCCATGTACGAGTTGTGAAGCAGCACCAATTATTTTTGACAAAATAACTGGTTTGTGGAACTTGTTTCTATCCAAAAGATGTTTGTTATATTGTGTTTAACACTTGTTAATGCTATTTCAATATTTATTGAAACATTTTTTATGATAAATCAGACGATTTCTGAAGCCAATGGATGATACAAGCCACAATTCTTCCTTTGCTCTTGACTATGTAACTAAATCAATATTGAAAGGTTTCCATCAATTGTTGAACTACCATGTGATCAAAATAGGCTGAAAAACAGTCGATATTGATGACGAACCGTGATATGTCTCTTTCATTAGCTTTCATAAAAATCATCAAACATACCTTAAGAGTTATTCTCCGTTGAATCTAAATTATAATTAATATTTATTAATAGACTCTCGAAACACTGTTACTTTTGTTTCTGTTATGATCTATTTTTTCAGGTTTTAAATAATAGTTTTACAACATTTGTTGAATTACCATGTGATCAATGTAAACTTAAAATCAGTCGATATCGGTGGAGAACCGTGATATGTCTTTTTCATTAGCTGTCATATAAATCATCAAACATACCTTAAGCGTTACTATCCATTGAATATAAATATTAGTTAATTATTATTAATAGACTCACGAAACAGAGTTATTTACTTTTTGGCTTTTATCTATTTTCCCATTTTTTTAAATGATAAATCTTCACCAAAGATATAAACATATAAATATGAAGTATTTCGTTTGCGTACTTTTCGTTTCATTCTATCTGTGTATTTAGCTGTCATGAATAGATTTATTGTAATGCAATTTGGGTAAAAGGAAAAGGAAACTTATGAAAGAATTGTCAAAAGATAATGTTGATATGTGTTGTAATATCAATTCTATTTTCATTGAATAGTAAGAAAAAATTGGACAAAAAATGTTAATAACTTCATTGTATTGTTGGTGTTATATGGTTAAAAAAAGATAATTCAAAAGATGCTTTATAAAATATCAAATTTATGCTACACTATAAGTCTACAAATAAATACGATCTGTTTTATCAGCCACATGATTTTCCATTCTTCTTAAAAAATATATGTAATGATTCCGAATTCCACAAATTTTATTATGCTAAGGCACGATAGAAATCCGTAACATAATATATTCTACAGAATGCTTATTTTGAAAGCATGCTATGTAATTTATGTATAATAAATGTGTTGTTTCAATAAACAAAATTTTTGTCATATTTTCTGTTCATCTAATGAACAGAATAGAACGGTTCTATGGGAATGGAACGGGATAGCAGCTATTACTTAGAGGAAATAAAAAAAATGTGTATTATATTTCTTTTTTTAAATCTATTTTTGTTATAATAAATGAAGCATTAGATTTTCTCGGTACAAAATTACAAGACAGAACAGAGATTAACATACATACATATTTAGCCAGTGCATTAAAATCAATTAATTCACCCGATAAATAATATTTTAAATAAAATATATTAAGAAAATAGTATATTTTTCACCAGATTTTAAATATTAGATTCGGTATCTTAAAATATCTCTACAGCAGTAAAACGAATTCATGTAATATATTTTACAGGAAGCTGTAAAATAATTATTATATCCAACTTTTTATTTTTATAAACTTTTTATGTTTATAGTATAAAGCTAATCTTAGGACTTATTGTTTCATTATTTCTTTTTCGCTGGAAAAAATGCATAGTTATAATTTTACAATGTACACAATTTAAAATTCTTAAAAAAAAAAAATTATATGCCAATGACACATAACTTGACAAAAATATGACCTAAATAATTACAGATGAAATTCGTGTTATATTGTTCATTCACAAAAAAGGTGATAGTTTATTATAACTTCATAACACTGCAAGCAATATTGCATTCACTAAGTAACTACATATAGTCCCAAAAGTCCTTGACACATTTCAAAATTCAATAACAGATCAAGCAATTGGCGTACGAGAATGCGGTTTAGACGGAAATGTTTCTCATGATCTGTCATTTTGTTTAAGTAAATAAAAAAATTGTTCCAAGAACTTATTATAGATGGCACTGCTTGTAGAAAGATATCCAATAGGTTGAATGCATTTATACATAACAGTGGCGAAAGACGCACAATGCGTATGCACAGTTTTTGTCCAAACTATGGAAACCCACAATACTCGCCCTCATGAATTACATTAGATGAGTGAGAGAAATGAACAAACATTTGTTTGATGATAATAAAAAGCGCGCCAAAATTAAGAGGGTGTCTCTGTAAGATAATAGCGACATACCGACAAAAATATTTGATTAGTCGATACGACTTTGGAAAAAAAAAAGAATCGCCAAGCATCTTGGCTAGCTTTCTATTATCGCAAAACAAAAATTTGTTAACTTGTCTGACTCATATACTCGAAATCATGAAGCCGAGTATTGTTAACTTATGGAATGTGGGTTGCCATAATATTTGGACAAAAATTGTGCATACGCATTGTGCGTCTTTCGCCATTGTTATGTATAAAGGCATTCTACCTATTCGATAACTTTCCAGAAGCAGCGTCATCTATAATAAGGTTTTGGAACTACTTTTTTAATTTACTTAAACAAAATTCGACGTCATAAGAAATATTTCTATGCAAATCGCACTCTCGTCCGCTTGATCCTTTATTGAATTTCAAAATTTGTCAAGGACTTTTAGGACACCCTGTATAAATATCAATCAAAATGAGCAACAAAGCTGCCTGATATTTGTAAAATTATTAGCTTAAATTAACAACCACAACTGCAAAATATTGCACCGCGTGTTCTTTTTTAAAGCAAGAAACTCGAAAATAAAATTTCAATACTCACAATATGAAAAGAATATATTTGATATCGGTCGCTAGTGTTAAATTAAATAATGGTTAAAACTTAGTTATCAATAGAATATACAGGATAATTTGAATTCATGGTACAAACTTTAAGGGTTGGTATATAGGATACTGTAGCACACAATTTTTGTAAAGGAAAGCAAGGTCGGAAATCCATTTATATAGTCAAAAAGACAGGGTGTATCGTTCGTCTCAGTTCGTCGAAGTCTCGTTTTCGTTCATAACTTTAAAAGTAGTGAAGGTACTCTAACGAAATCATTACAATATGCTTACAATTGAGGGAGTTAGAACGACAGTGGGGTAAGTCAAAATTTTGAAAAAAATAGGTAATCATATTTTTATTGAACGGACATTAATTTATGTTCAGTGTGACAATCAACTAAGTCATAGTTAACTTAGGGAGTCGCTAGAGTGTAAAACAAGTTGAACCATTTAATGCAACGGAAATACGACAAGTTTCACAAAACCCTTCATTTATCGAATTACTAGATATTGACTTACTCCACTGCATTCTAACCCTCTCATTTCATACAAAGATGGGTCTGTGGCAAAATTTGTTAAAATATTTTCACTACTGTTAAAGTTATAAACAAAAACACGACATAGAATTGAAGTGATACGCCCTGAACACTGTAAAAAATATTTATTACTAGCTAACCCGCCCGGCGTTGCCCGGGCCCGAGATAATTACAATCTCAGAGAAAGGCGTTAACCCCCTCCCTCCCCATACCCGCAAATATAATGAATAAATTGTTCAAGAGAACCACCGTCACCTACATTAACGCGATCATTAAAAAAATAATTACATTTTTCTGATAATTAGAACATAACGAAGACGCTACGCTAAAATAGCCGGTAGATGACACCCCTTCCCCACCTCGATTTCAAATCTATATCTTAATTAGTTACCTAAATTTTTGTTCATTAGTAAAAATTGGCAATTATTTCTTTTCATTTTCGCAAACTAAATGGAGGGTTCGGCCCGAGAAACAGATCTCTTTGTAGTGCAGATCCCTGTCTGAAACTTTCTCGGATCGTTTTCACTGGCGCCGACAGATTTTTGGCAGTTTTTTGCATAAATAAAAAAAAAATACCAACCGAATTTTTCAAAAATCACATATTCAGATACAGAATATTTTTTGATATCTCAATTAGTTTTCTTAAAATTCGCTAATTAGTAAAATAATTTCGAATTTGTTCATTTCCGCTTGCAAATCCAACGCGCCAGTTCATTTTCTTTCCCCGTTTTGATTTAAAAGATGACATTTTACAAGCGATGGTTAATGAGAATCTAATTAATATCTAGGCTAATTATCAAAATATTAAAATTCTGAGGCTCAGGTGCACGCACATGGCCAGACCGTGGACTATCCACACCTAAATTTCCAGACTTCTAGGTGGGCTAGATTTTGCTAGCCATCGCCAAAAGACACACACACAGACACACACACGGACACACACATAGAGCGAAACTTTCTTTTATTAATATAGATATAAAATATTAATATTAATAAATTTGCAATAGAAAGTTTCAAGAATTCTCGCTAAACTATCCGCAGCTCGAGCAAGAACTTAAGAATTGCTAATTTGTAGTGACAAAATTGCCTGTTAGAAGTGTTCTAATTTTTTATTTAATGTTTTTAAAAAAAAAAAATCTTATTATCCAAATTTTTATGAGTATTAAAAAAATTTTTCCTAAGCATGGGTATAATTTTTGTATGAAAATATTAATATTTAGCTGAAAAAAAAAACAGTAATTCATAAACACTCGACTTTCATCCAAAGATTTCTAACGAAAAACGTCCCTCTAAAATGTTTCAAATAGATGGTGATGGCGCTCGAGTAGGGCAGTTGTATCAGTTCTTCTGCGTTAATGACACTTTCAGTTTCGCGTCGGCAGATGGCGCTACGTGTGCACGGTTGTATGTTTGTAACGGCAGAGCCGTGCGACTACTATTTCCTTACAAATCCTTATTTTTGCATCGCTACTCTGGTTTATTTAATTACGTCTGTGAAGAAACGATGCAACCAACCAGTGAACCAACCAACACAAGAGAATAAAAGCGTATTTTTAATGAGAGTGCTTTGTGCATTTTAATTAATATTTCAGAAAGTAATTAAAATATTAAAATTCTGAAGTAATGTTGCACCAGGAGAGGGTTTGGACAACCTAAATCTAAATTTCCAGCCTTTTAGGTGGGCTAAATTTTCCTAGCCATCGCCAACAGACACACACACACACACACACACAGAGCGAAACTTTCTTTTATTAGTATAGATACAGGAAACCAGGGTCAAAAATTCATTTATTTAGTGAAAATTACAGGACGTCCCATGCCATTCCGAAGTCACGTTTTCATTTATAACATGAACAGTAGTGAATATATTTTAAAAAAATTCGCAACAGACTCATCTTTGTATGAATCGTAAGCATATTGAAAGGATTTTGTTAAAATATCTTCACTACTGTTAAATTTATGAACGGAAACGCGTCTTCGGATTGGAGTGAGACACCTTGTATTTTTGACTATGTAAATGAATTTTCGACCCTGCTTTCCGATACAAAAAATGTTTGTTACAATATCCTGTACCAACCCTTAAAGTTTGTAGCATAAATTTGGCATCATCCTGTATATTGAACACCCTTATTCATGCTGTTAACCACTATGAAAATTTTTTTTCAATACTTTACTCAGTAAATTAGATAGAGGTTGCATGAAAATAGTTAATTTTAGAGGATTTACGATTTAAAAAAATATTTATACTATTTTAGCGAATCAGCCCTTAAAAAATATAAAACATTTGATTCTGAGATCTTCGCAGCAAATTTTGTTTTTCTAATAGAATGATTTCAATACATCATAAAAGGAAATTTGCATAAATCAAACTAACAACTGAATGAAAGGGCTTATTCATATACTTAAAATAAAATATAATTATACACTCAGTTCATATATTTAATCATCTAATTAATATTTCTTTAATTGCAAATTTCTGAAAACCGATTTTAATTTACTTGTGTTTGATTTCAATTTAGATATCTAATCTCTCTGTTAGATATTTAAAGTCTGTTTTCCTGAATTTAAAAATAAATTACATTGATAATTAATATTTTTTTCTATACAGAAGCTTCGATTTTTTTTTTCATTTTATGAAAAAATATTAAAATTCATTTATAAATCACCTAGTCTGTATATTCCATGGAGGTCACAGAATCGACAAAGTCACCAAAATCGCTTCAATGACATAAAGAGTGCAAAGCGCTTTTCATCTCCAACTCTGGTTTTTAAAACAAGAAATGTTTGACATAATATTCATGGCAAGGAACATATGTCGTATTAAATATAATTAAACGAATCAAGACGTATTAAAAATTATGCTGATATGGAAAAATTTATTATATCATATCAAAACATATTTGCTGGCGATGTGAAATTTCTGCTAAAAAATAAACCGTCATCGTAGCATTCAAACATAGAAGCGGTTGCACACTCTGCTCAGTGGCTAGCATACTGGTTACAATATGAAAAACGTGGTCTGATGTTCGCGAGTTCTGTACAAGCAGCGGCCTGTGTAAAGTTTTTGGAGATTTTCCATGTAAGATAACGATATTTCGGTTCATGCTTTCTTTAAAGTCATCCCTGTAATCATTCCTCCTCCAGCAAAAAGAGCAAAACTGGCCGTTGGTTAAACTATATTTACCTAGGAATATTTTTTGAGATTATTTGCATTTTAAATATACAACCCTTTATTTCTTCACATATTAGTAATTCCATTTGGCTTTTATTTTTGAAATATATACATGTATATATAATTCTTACAATGGGAAAACTTGCCAGCGGGTGCTATCAAAAGACCTGAAAATTAACATGGCAAAACAAAATAGAGCAACTTCATAAAGAACCTTCATAAAGAACACAAAGTCTAAATTTAATAATTGAGAGTGATAAATAATTAGACAAGTGGGTAAGTGTGATCAAAGATCGAACAAAGTGTTTCGTTTAATATTCCTTTCAAAACACTTTATCCTTTCTTTAATAAACCCAAATAAATTTCATTTTCGAAAAAAAAAGTCATGTTTTTTTATAAAATAAATATTTACCGGTCTCTTTTTCTCGGTTTTTTTCGAAAATCTGAACCGGTCCACTACTGGGCGAAGCCTTCTATTATACTCTGTCATAATAATATCTGTCATGTGGACTAAATGCGATATTTAACAAAAAATAATTTCAAAATTAAACATGTTGCATAGAGACCTTCAAAATGTTAAAATATGCCAATATTTCCATAATCGTGTTTTCATCATGATTCAATAGGTTCCTCAAACTCATATATTTACTATTCTCTATTACTCATATTGATACTTTCTTTGTATTATTCTCAAACATTTGAAAAATCCGTTACGATGTCAGATTAATTTTTTTTAATTCTCTAATGACGTCATATGAAGCTGCTTTCTGTATTTACACATACTCATACTCCTTGTATTATTGAGAAATGTTTGAAAATTTCCGTTTTATTACCAATATGCTGTCATATTAATCTTTTTTTCACTATTGGTGAATCTTTTCATTTTTTTTACGTGGAAATCATTCAATAGATAATTAATTATTGTAGAAAGAATTTTGTTGTGGATTTTTATCGGTTGGCAACTGCTCTAACGAAAAATGTTTAAATTTAATAGGAACTGGCTATTAGAGTTTTGGTTTTTTATCTCTAATTATTAAAATAATACGATTTTTTCAAATTTTATGATTTTGAGCTTCATAGTAAACATTCAGATATAAGTACACACATTTTCATGACTGTATGTTATATAGCTTCTGAAAACCGGCTTTGTGACAGACAGACAACAAAGCAGAAGTAAAAAGAGGGAGTTTCGTGAGATGAAAAAAAGCCTTAATAATTAAAAAAATGAATTACTGTTGTTTTACATTCTATGACCTGACATAGGTACAAAAGAATGGATTCGCACTGTTTTAACTTTGGATTATCACTAAAATATTCTTCTTTTTTAATTGAAATTTCTGTCACAAAACAGACAAAGATTAATTTTCGAAATTAGTGGCACGAGCACATAAAATACATTTTGACAGGAAATACTTCTAAGCGGGACAAACGTGTTAAGGAAATTTTTTCCTGCCTTATACACGGTTTTCTGAATAGTATTTTCTTGAATATACGTTGTCAATAATATCTATGTTTCATTTTATTTATAGGACTATTTTTAAAATTTAACTAATATTAATTACTAAAATTAATATTTTAATCAATTTAAATAAATTATATACATAGTAATAATATGTAAATATAGTTATTATGAATTCATATTTAATACTTGAAATTATGCTTTATTATGCTTTAACTATTATTATTAATTTATTATTATTATTATTATTATTATTATTATTATTATTATTATTATTATTATTATTATTATTATTATTAATTATTATTATTTATTATTATTAATTTAATTATTTTATTATGCTTTAAGTTATTATGCTTTCAGATAAAACTTAATTTCCGTGCACATTCTGTGACGTCAAATATTTTTTTTTTCTTCTAAAAAACTAAATATTACAGAAATATAATTTTTACTTTTTCATTTTTTTTAAGGAATATTATAAAAATATTATTAATAAGAAAATAGATTTTTGCGAGATATGTTTGTAAGAACAGTTAAACCGAAATATGAACGCAGAATTTTAAGTACAAAAACCGTTAAATGTGGACATTATTTGCATTTTAGAATGATTCTTTTTTTTAAATACAATTATTATTTTTAATATTATGCTACAATGTTACTTATATTGATACATTATGTCTAGTTTAAAGTTGGAAAAGTCCCAAGCATGTTCCATCTTTGCTGTTTCATACATTCCATTTTTTTTAATTTGTTGAGTTTTCAATATATTTAATGTTAATACTTTATATTTAATAATAATGTAATAGTATAAACATTTAATCATATTTAAACATCTAGTTGTTTAGAAAGTTGTTTGGCATGGTTTACTGTTTTTAAGCATAACAAAAGAAAATTAGTTTTTAATAAACTTGCTTTTTAATATTCATGTATAATAAAACATCATGTATAATACAAATTAGAGAACGGAAGAAAAAAATATATCATTTTCCTTTTAATGAGAGAGTTATATAAGTATTATGTGTAGATAAAAAAGTCACATATATATATTTTTTAATTTTATGTTGAAAATTTGAGAGCGTTCATTTAAGGATTAAATAATTTAAGGGTAAAGAGAAAAGAAAATTTCAATTAATTTTTCAGTAGTGAAATTCGCCCGAAACTTAATGAGTTACAAACAACTTTTTTCATTGGTAAACAGAGCGTAAAGCCGACAAAGTGAAAAATGTCCCAAACCGTGAATCGAACCCGGGTCCTCAGAATTACGCTCTGAGGCTCTACCACTGAGCTAAAAGGAACGATATCCCAACTTCGAAGGGGCTCGATTTCCGGCTTGGGACATTTTTCACTCTGTCGGTCTTACGCTCAGTTTAGCAAAGAAAATATCCACTTCTTTGTTACTCCTTAAGTTTCGGACGAATTTCGCTCCTGAAAAATTAATTGAAATTTACTTGTATGTGCTTATCTATGCTGGACTTGGTGTAGCTTTAAAAAAGTCGTCTAAGTTTCACACATCAGAACACAGGGCTTGTGTTCTGATGACAGTTTTACATCTTGTGTTGCGGTTGTAGCCTGTCCGACATATATAAGAGTGAGAGACGTCGAGGTGGGATATCGTCCACTGCATCTCAGTGGTAGTGCCTCAGAGTGCTATTCTGAAGGCCCGGGTTCAATTCCCGGCATGGGAAAATTTTCGCTCAGTCGTCTTTACGCTCAGTTTAGCAATGAAAAACTCCATTTTTTTTTTACCCAAGAGACAAGATCTATTGTTTCTGCCAGTTTTATTTTTAAAAGAGAGCAAATAAAAACCAATTTTAAGATTTTATTGAATTAAAAAAGGTCCTAGATTTTTTTAGATATGTCTAAACAAACATAAGATGTTTTTAAAATGTATAATTGTACAAAAAAAAAAAATCTAAAACAATAGACATCTATTTAAACTGCCAAATAGTTTTACATTTCAAGATAAAATAACATACTAGAAAATAAAATAAAATATTTAATTAGTAACAGCTGCTTAAAATCATTTATCTCTCATGCCAAATACAGAATTTACGATGAAAAATCATTACTCACATATAATAATCTTCAGAAACGATAAAGATTTCGAAATTTACTTAATAGTGTAATTGAAAAACGTCCTTAGATTTAAATCTTTTTTAGGTCTTGAATATAATTGGGTATCGGATTTCATTAAGCCTTATAAATATTGATACCAATATATTAGCTAAGTTGAATATCCCCTCTCGCTCCTGAAGGTGGAACTAAAATATTATCTGGAGCAGCACGCCGTTTCTACTGTGCCGAAGTGCGAAGGCACTACGACGAGATTTATCACGGACATGGTCAACGCCGGGAGTCTCTGCTAGTATATATATAATTTATACTGTTTTTAGCCTTTAACTAAAAACTAATGATAATCAGCAGCAGCAGATGTAGTCAGGAAGAACGTAATTTCGAAAAAGAAACACAATAAATACACATTCTGATGGGAGAGGTGTGAGGATGATAGATTCATAATAGTCTTGATGTCTTTTCATATTTTATTCGACAGCACATTAAACACAAAAGTAAATTAATAAAGATTATTAGACTGAAAAAAAAAAATTAAATTTCAGGAGAGCCGCCAAGAATCTCCATTGTTCACGATACAAATTATTCCAACTGACAAAAACAAAGCTGTTTTCTAATAAGTTCGAGGTTACGTCACATTACGTAACGCGCGCCGTGAGCATAACCCCGCCCACAGAACATGTGATCAAGGATTTCGTAACATCCTGCCCCACCATGAACCCATGGGGGTTCATCAAAAATTTTCAAAAATATTACATCATACATATATAACATCATATATATATATATATAACATCAATACAAGTAACCTAGTTTTCAATTAACTAAATTGTACACAATTTTCAAATAAAAAATAATATTAAGGTATTCAAGTAAACAATTTAATATAATATTATTCAAGATCAATATCTATTCCAAGTACAAGATTTAAATTAAATTATAAAAGGTAAAATAATAATATATATCCAAGATAAGACTCAAGAATGAAACCAAGAAAGTAAAACAAAACATTTTTAAAGTTTTGCCCAAGAGTTTTCAAGAAGACAGTCAAATATAAAATAAATTATTTAAATTTAAAATAATTCAGGTCAAGATAAAACTGTCCAAGATACAATCATAGTCCTGGAAATCAAATTTTCATATAATATCTAGATTAAATCAGGATGATATACTATCTAGATTAAATCATGAACACAAGAAAATTTCAAATATTAAATTCAAGAAACAATGCAAATATATAATTCAGTGATACTTACATACCTTCTTCAATAAGCACAAAAACAAATTACAATATCTTCTACTAAAAATATAAAAAGAAACAGTTAAAAATATTATTCATGTACAGTCTATTATCAGGCAAATAATTATTTTATAAAAATTCAAAAAGGATAAGTAAAAGAAATTAAAGTCCAATTCAAATATCATCAAGAAAAAATTTAGAGTCTTTTGAAAGTAAAAAAAAAAGTTTTTCAGTTTTTCAAGTTTCTGATTTCAAGATTATACAAGAGATTTATTGGTCTTTTAATAATGGAATTGTTTGTTTTCACTTCACAAGACCTTATTTTTCCATCTCTTCCAACAAATGTTTTTGTAATTCTTCCCAACTTCCAGAAAGCTCTAGGTAAATGTTCATTATGTACAAGCACAACATCATCTATCTTGAAATCAGAAGTTTTATTTTGATTCGTGCAGTGAGCAGATTTTAAGTTGAGGAGATATTCATTCTTCCAGCGCTTCCAAAAATGGTTTAAAATTGTCTCACGTAAACGAAAACGCTTCACTAAAGTTTCTTTGGTTGCTGGTAAGGTTAAATCGTTTATTTTTATAGTTGGTAAACACAAAACTCGTTTTCCTATAATAAAATGAGCAGCTGTTAGAGGAAATGGTTCATCAAGTTCAGAATAAATGTAAGTCAATGGACGAGAGTTTATGATAGCTTCTACTTCAACTAGAAGAGTTTCCAGTTCACTTAGAGTCAACGAAGATTTGCCGATGACTTTACGTAAAGTACACTTTACTGAGCGCACCATTCGCTCATAAAAGCCACCCCACCAGGCAGCACGTTCGACAATGAATTTCCAAGAAATTCCCCGATCGGCGTAAAACTTTTTTACGCCCGGATGGCGGATAGCTTTCCACATTTCTTTTAATTCAAGTTCAGCTCTTTTGAAAGTCTTAGCATTGTCCGAGTAGATTATAGCACATAGCCCTCTTCTTGAAATAAATCTGCGAAATCCTAATAAAAATTCTGCAGTTGACATGTCTTTCACAAGCTCCAAATGAATTGCTCTTGTGATAGCGCAAGTAAACAATAAGATGTAATTTTTATTCTCACTCCCCTTCACATATAGGGGCCCCGCAAAATCTAGGCCTGTAACGGAAAATGGGGGTGCTTCGTTAATGCGGTCACCTGGAAGAGGTGCTATTACTTGTTGACCAGGACGTATGTTAAATTTCTTGCAGATTGTGCAGTTGTTGAGGACTGATTTTATGCACTGTCTACCTCTCAAAATCCAAAACTTTTCACGAATTTGTATTAGTGTGTCTGATACTCCTGCATGCAAAACCCTTTCATGTGAATCTTTAATAATCAATTCAGTAAATTTATGTTTGGGAGGAAGCACGATAGGATGTTTATCATAAAATGGCAAGTTAGCCTTTTGTAACCGCCCTCGTACCAAGAGTAATCCTTCTTCTGACAACACAGGATTTATCTGCAAAAGGTTAGATTCTTTAGGGATATTTTTGTTCAGCTTTAAGCATTTCATAACCTCAGGAAAACTTTCTTCTTGAACAAGCTTTACCCAAAAATTTTCGGCATTTTTTATTTCATCAGTTGATAACTCTGCAAGATTTCGTTTTTCTGCTTTTAGTTTTATATTAAAAATAAATCTAAATACCCATGCAGTTACTCGATACAACTTCTTTAGTGAACTATACCTTGACAAATTTAAAACTTGAATTTTATCAGCGTTATTTGTATTAACTACACAAGAAATAATTTCTGCTTTTCGAGACCGCTCTTCAGAAACATTAGACACTTGAGTTGCGGGCATTTTAACTCTGGGCCACTGATGTTCAGGCAAGGAAAGAAATTCGGGACCGTACCACCATTTTTGAGAATTGACCAATTGTTTTCCTGAACAACCTCTAGTGATTAGGTCGGCAGGATTAAGTTTGCCTTCGCAATGTCTCCATAAACTAGGATCAGACAAGTCATGAATTTCTGAAATTCTATTCGCGACAAATGGTTTCCATTTTTTTTTTGATCCTTTTATCCAATAAAGGACAATTTCAGAATCTGTCCAGAAAACAAACTGGAATACCTGGAGAATATTTTTAAGATAATTTGCAAGTCTTGCACCAATAACTGCTCCCATCAATTCAAGACGTGGGAGAGTTAATTTCTTTAAGGGGGCAACTCTAGATTTGGACATGACAAAACTAGTTTTAAATTTTTCTTTAGATATTTGATATCGTAAGTATACTACTGCGCCATAGGCTTTGGGATTAGCATCTGTAAAAATATGTAACTGAAGACCCTCCTTTTCCATGATCAGGGTGCTAAAATAATATCTGGGAATTTTCAGTTGTGAGAGATCCTGTATTTCTGAAATCCAAGTTTTCCAATCATTTTCTAACACACCAGAAAATTTTTCATCCCATGATATGCCCATTACCCATAATTGTTGCAATAAATATTTAATTCGAATAATAAAAGGAGTGATTAACCCAGCCGGGTCAAACAACATAGCTGCAATTTTCAAGACATTCCGTTTTGTACAAGAATCATTATTTAATTTTGATAACAATGGACGTAATTCTAGTCCCAAATTATCTTCATTGTTGTTCCAAGTTAAGCCTAATACTTTTAGAGAGTTATTTGGTGGATCGGAATTAGAAATAGGTATGCTCTTACCAATCCATCTTTTTCTAAGCTCTTCGGAATTAGTTTCAAATTTTCTTAAATTCATTCCCCCTTCTTTCAAAATATTAACAGCTTCATTAGATAAATTAAAAGCCTGTACAACATCATTTTCTCCGGTAAACAAGTCATCTACGTAAAGGGACGAATTAAGGATTTCAAATGTTTTCTTGTAAGAGTCTTTATATTTTTTTATATGTTTTTTGATAGTACAGGCAAGGATAAACGGACTGCAGGTGACACCAAAAGTAGCCCTAGTCATTCTATAGGGGACAATTTCTTTATTTTTGTCAAAATCTTCATAGTATAAAAATCTTAAATAATCGCGATCTTCTTCCGCTATAGATATCTGGAGAAAGGCTTTTTCAATATCAGCTGAAAGGGCAATTTTGTGTAATCGGAATTTTAAAATAATATCCAGAACATTTGGGTTCAAATTAGGACCCGGATTTAGGCATTCATTTAAAGATAAGGAATCCGCTTGTTTAGAGGAAGCATCGAAAACAATCCGAGTTTTTGTTGTAATTTTATCCTCTCGGATGACAGGTCTATGGGCATGTAGTAACAGTTATTCTCGGAAAACCTTTTAGGGCAAAATTCTACTATACCTTCATTAACTTGGTCAAGCAAAATAGAATTATATTTTTTGAATAATAACTCATCTTTCAGGAATTTATTTTCCAAACTCGAAAACCGCTTTTTTGCTACTTCAAGATTATTTTTAACCAAATCACGAGAATTTTTCCATAAAAGACGTGTTTCATAGCGACCATTCACGAATTTTAAGTTTTCTTGAAACTCATTTATTACTTCATAATTAGAAATTTTCTTTTCATTACTTTCAATAATACCAATTGCTTCAAGTTCCCAAAATGCTTTTAATTGAGTATTTAAATTTTCACCCGAAACATTTAAAGATGTCAAATCTCTTTCTTTCGAATAACAAATTACATTTAAACAAGAAATAGAATTCATCGAAGAATTATCTGGCATTTGTCCAACTAATGTTGTTCCAAAAATAGACGTTTGAAAGTATAATTGCTTGTTTATTTTCGTAAGCGATCCACATAATGTTTCATAAATATAATTAGCTCCTAACAAAATTTGAACTGGTAAATTTACCTCGAATAAATCAGCTAATTGATATTCCTTTGAAATAAGGTTTTGAACCTGAGGATTAATATTTTGACATAATTGGGTACCACAGATTTCATCCGTAATTAATGCCTCAACATTAACCGAATTATACGGATGGTTATTAATACACATTCAAATTCTTTTTCTGTAGGATTTCTGTTAGAAAATGTGTAAATGAAAAGTTTTTCTTTTCTTAGGATTTTGGCATTTAATGCCTTTGCCAAATCACTCCGAATGAAGGTTTTTGTGGAAGCAGAATCATATAGTATTCTGGCAAATAATTTTTTAGATCCACTTTCCACCTGAACACAAGCTGTTTGCAGTAGAGGGATATAATTATTCCTCAAATTTTTTGACTTATGAATAGATTGCATTACTGTTTCGTTTTCAGGATTTTGCCTAACTTGTTTTAATTTTGAATCTTGATTTTCAACCAATTTTTTACATTTTGTTTGTGGGCAAAATAAGTGATTATGTTGTGTGCTTTGACATGTTTGACATGGCTGAATTTTTACTTTACAAGCTGACTGTAAGTGTTTGAAAAAGCATTTATAACAACGTCCGTCTTTCTTTAACTTAAATCTTTTTTGTTCATTGGATAAGATTTTGCATCCTAATCCAGTATGTGTATTAGAATTGCAAAAAATGCAAACACCTTTAGTAACAGTATTTAATGCAACTGATGTCGGGAAATTATTTTTTACTTTAAATTTCTCTTTAGAATATTCAGCTTTCGAACGAAACGTTACCTGACCTTTCAACGAAATTCCTGACACCAGATCTGCAGCCTCCCTAGATTCGATTTCAAACTTGATGAATTTCATTAATTCCCCTACATCACCCATTTTCTTAGGATCCCTTTTTCTGTGAAATTCTACCACTAAATTATGTGGCAATTGTTTTAACAAAATAGGTATAATATATATCCAAATTTATCTGAAGCAATACCCATAGATTGCAAATTCCTAATACTGACTTCACTTTCATCATAAATATGTCTGAGACCCATAATATTTGATGAAGATTTAACAGGTTCGATTTCTAATAATTTATTAACAAAACAACTAATTAACTGGTCTTGCTTACCATATCTTTCTTTTAATAAAGTTAAACAAGATTTATAATTTTCTTCTTTTAACGCAAAACCAGCTACTGATTTGTAAGCTTCACCGGTTAAGAAAGATTTCAAATATAAAAATTTATCAACAGTTGTTAATGATTCATTTGAATCTATAGCGCTTTCAAAACTGTTATAAAATTCCAAGAATTTACTTGAATCACCACTAAAGGTGGTTATGTTTAGTTTTGGCAAATTGACAGGATTCTGTGATGCATTATTTAAATTAGAAGTACTATTATTACTTTTCACGGATTCAGCTTGCTCGACCTTGAATTGCTTTAATTTACTTCTTATATTGGTTTTCGAATCAGATATAGCTTCCTCATACTCAAGTGACTTTTGAATTTCGTTCTCAAATTCCGTTGAATCATCTATTAATTCTTCAATTTTTTCATTTAAATTTTTAAGCTCATCTTGTTTTTCTTGCAAATTTATTAAATATTCAGACAGTTTAAATTTATCATTGTCACTTTGAGTATCAATACTTTCCATAAATCTATCGATAGAAGTAATTAATTTAGTGCATGAAGTTCGAGCAAGCTTACGTTTTGATTTTAACTTATCGACTTTTTCCATTTTAGAATAACAATAATAATAATAAAAAAGCTTTTTACAGTACCTTTTATCCGAGCATAGTCCACGAGAAGAGAAAAAAGAAACTTCCAATTAATATTTTTTCCTATATATTCACGTCGATGAACCATTCAAAACAATTTCTAAAGCGTATAAACATATTCTTGTATTCGCGGGTAGTCGGCGCCATGAAAACTAATGATAATCAGCAGCAGCAGATGCAGTCAGGAAGAACGTAATTTCGAAAAAGATACACAATAAATACACATTCTGATGGGAGAGGTGTGAGGATGATAGATTCATAATAGTCTTGATGTCTTTTCATATTTTATTCGACAGCACATTAAACACAAAAGTAAATTAATAAAGATTATTAGACTGAAAAAAAATATTAAATTTCAGGAGAGCCGCCAAGAAGCTCCATTGTTCACGATACAAAAAATTCCAACTGAAAAATACAAAACTGTTTTTCTAATCGGTTCGAGGTTACGTCACATTACGTAACGCGCGCCGTGAGCATAACCCCGCCCACAGAACATGTGATCAAGGATTTCGTAACATCTCTATAATAAAACCGTATGTCATGTGACTTTCCTCAACAGTTCCGGGATGCCGCTTCACTGTTTCATATGCCAGGCAGCCATTTTTATTCAAAATTATTTTTTCTAATAAAACTGCATAAAAGTTACATTTTTAGAAAGATCGTTCAAAATAAATTAATATTTGAGAGATGACTTACGTTCAATTATGTATACATTCTGCAATAACTTCAGTTTCAATTAGGTTCGCTGTTCAAATTCTCTATCCATGAAAGTAAACAACAACAAAAAAAAAGATTCATTCGTTGTGAACGTTTAAAATATTAAACCATGAATTTTTGGACCGCTGCCTGGTGTAAAAAAAAATAATCAGCACCAGTGAGACAGTCAAAGTTTACCATAATTCTGTTCCATACAACTCAACTTCCTTCGGATCTTTTCTTGATGTAAGTTGAACTCCGTGGTTGAAATCATGTAATAATATTTAATGGATCAAATTTCGAAAAAAATTGTCAGCTTTTATTTTTCGTGTGTATTAATTAAAAACGATATTTTAATTTTGAAATCAAATGTTTTGATTTATGATAATATTTCTTATTTATCTATTTTCTATTTTAAAGCAAAATGTGAACGTCATGTATTTTAAATTGGAACAGCTGTCACGGACGCACCAGGGTTGGCGGAATTTTTGTTTTGCGCCATTTTGGCGAGAAAATCCCATTTTCAGGTACCTATTAGAGATTACTAAAACAGCATATACTTTTATTTTATTATGAAATAGTTTATTTTATATTAAAAACACACACACAATGATTAATTTATTATAAAGTGGGTTAAGCGGTTTTTGTCAAGAAAGATGAAATACATAACAACAAAAAATATGAGAAATGCCACCACGATCGCAAAAGTTCTTGATTTGTCTATTAGATTTTTCCGGTTTGGCTAAGGATTAAGGAAAAAAATAAATTATGAATAAAAATAATTTGTTACAATGCTTAACATACATTTAAGGGCGACCAAACTGGTCGCCAGTGGCGGCTAGTTAACCAATAAACAATTAAACAGTGGCATACAGTAAAACTGTTCAGAAACTATTACTGATGTAACAGAATTATTATTTAATTTTGAAAAAGAATGTAATATTTAAGGATTATCGGCTATCCGAAGCAAAATGGCTGATGGTGTTAAAAAAATGTCTTCTTCAACCTTTCTCCTTTATTTTTACTTTCAATCATGAACTATATACAAATACAAATAAAAGTGTTTAATACATAACTTTATTTCATTATGGCTACTGAAAGAATATAAAAAAAAGTAATAACAACACTGGAAAGTAATGATGTAGAATGTTCCAGAGAATTCCATAGTTTTATCGATTAATAGAAACATTTTATTTATTTATTTTTATTATCCGTGTGGTCCAGACAGTTTTATTTATCAAATAGTAATAAATACTAACCTTCATTTGATTTCTGATAGTCATCAAACGCAGAAAATGGTATTTTCAGAATAATGCACCAATATTTAGAACATTTCATTTTTTATTATTTGCCATAGATAAGAAAGAAAGAACTGATAGAGGGAATCTTTTCCTTTTACCTTATTTTCAATCAAGCATAGATAATACTACACATAATTTATTTTTATAAATGAACTAATTGTGTTTTCTTTCATTTGGGAAATACTAATTAGGGATATTTATAGATTTTTCTAGGTTTTGCAAGAAATATACTTTTTTGACATGAAATAATAATAATTAATGCTTCTGTAGTTCTTTCTGGTTGCCGTTTATTTTAAAGCTGCTTTTTGATTAATAAAAATTTTGACAAAATATAAACATATAATATTTAGATATTTACAAGTATTTTCTCAAATAACATTATAATGTTATTATAGATGTAAAATGAAATGTATTTGAGAAAAAAAGACCTTAACAGAATAAAAAATATATTTGCACAAAATTGTTTTTATATTTTTTAAAAAACACAAAATAGCCTAAAATAAGATGCATATTACCAAAATGATATTGAGATATTAAAACTAATGTACTTTCTAGTTAATATGTAATTAACATAATGCAATTAAGCACACTTTAACGTTAAAAAAATAATGAATCAAACAACTATATTTAATATACAGAGAATCCTAAGAAATTCAGAAAAATGTCAAGAAAGATGTTCCTTCATATTTCCATTATATTTTTACGATTTGTTTCATATTTCTATGAAAAGTGTAAATGATTACAGTACATAATTACGTACAGTGGAAAAGTGGTCAAATCATGAAACATCTTTATATATATATATATATGTGAGATTATGATGAATAATAGTTTCAACACTACAGAAGATTATTTAAATATAATATAAACAAAAAGGTTTAATAAAATAACAACATATACAACTGAGGATTGTATTCAACTACAAATATATAACAAGATTGATATTTATGAACGATACACATTTTCGTATCTCAATATAAACTTAATTAGCAAGCTTCCCAGAGCATTGCATCAAAATTTAGTCAACAACGTTTGCTAAAATCTATAGAATACTTCCTAGTGCTGACGTGCTTTCCTTCTTGTATTGTGTGAACTATTCGCCTTTATCGAAGCTGATGGATATTATTAATTCCTTGAGTTCATATTAATGTGGTTTTTAATTCTCATTGTTCCCATATATATGTAAGAAAATGATATATAAATAGTCGCTTTACTGGAATTATATGAACCAATATACGATGAACAACAAAATACGAACTTTAATTTCAACTAATACACTTTTGGTCAAAACTATACAATAAATTTACCTTACAATAGTTCAACTAGGCCTATAGCGGCTACCTTCATTTTATATCTTGCTTCATAACAAAAATTAGAAAACTGGTTCTTTGCCAAATCTCGCGATCCAAAGTATTTACAGCTCGCGCATTTAAATCATGGATAATAGCACTCAGAGTGTCAGTTCATTTGATGATTATTTACATGAAGTGTTCAAACTGGAAACCTATAAATCGGTCATCCTGACGTGATGGCGTCCGGACATCAGCATCTTGATTTGTTATGTTTTTTCATGCCAAACAGTTATTTTTTAAAGATTTTTATTTCTTTTTGAATATTTCTCTCTGTCTTTAGAATTTGCATATCTAATATCTCTGTAATTTCTTTCCGGATATTGCTCTCTATCTTTAGAAGCTATATACCTATTGCTTCTTGAATGATAAGAATTTGAATAATCATCTCGTCCACTATCAGCTCATTTAAATCCATGATGAGAATTATTCTTATGTGATGATTGTGAATATTTTTGTTCATTATAACTAGTCTTGCATGATCGTTGGCCACCATAATTATAATTATTTCGACCATGATAGTAGTCTCTATTCATGTATCTAGGGGAAATTTTTGAATTATACCATGCTTTTGAATTAGGTGAAGTATTTTCTGTTATGTCTTGAAGTATCAAAGAATCTTTAGTCTCCACGTTTTCAGGAATCTCGGATTCATTTTGGTAAGAATTCTCGGAACTCTGTTTCCCATATTGAACTATTCGCCTTTATCGAAGCTGATGGATATTATTAATTCCTTGAGTTCATATTAATGTGGTTTTTAATTCTCATTGTTCCCATATATATGTAAGAAAATGATATATAAATAGTCGCTTTACTGGAATTATATGAACCAATATACGATGAACAACAAAATACGAACTTTAATTTCAACTAATACACTTTTGGTCAAAACTATACAATAAATTTACCTTACAATAGTTCAACTAGGCCTATAGCGGCTACCTTCATTTTATATCTTGCTTCATAACAAAAATTAGAAAACTGGTTCTTTGCCAAATCTCGCGATCCAAAGTATTTACAGCTCGCGCATTTAAATCATGGATAATAGCACTCAGAGTGTCAGTTCATTTGATGATTATTTACATGAAGTGTTCAAACTGGAAACCTATAAATCGGTCATCCTGACGTGATGGCGTCCGGACATCAGCATCTTGATTTGTTATGTTTTTTCATGCCAAACAGTTATTTTTTAAAGATTTTTATTTCTTTTTGAATATTTCTCTCTGTCTTTAGAATTTGCATATCTAATATCTCTGTAATTTCTTTCCGGATATTGCTCTCTATCTTTAGAAGCTATATACCTATTGCTTCTTGAATGATAAGAATTTGAATAATCATCTCGTCCACTATCAGCTCATTTAAATCCATGATGAGAATTATTCTTATGTGATGATTGTGAATATTTTTGTTCATTATAACTAGTCTTGCATGATCGTTGGCCACCATAATTATAATTATTTCGACCATGATAGTAGTCTCTATTCATGTATCTAGGGGAAATTTTTGAATTATACCATGCTTTTGAATTAGGTGAAGTATTTTCTGTTATGTCTTGAAGTATCAAAGAATCTTTAGTCTCCACGTTTTCAGGAATCTCGGATTCATTTTGGTAAGAATTCTCGGAACTCTGTTTCCCATATTTATATTTATTGTAATTTCCATGGTTAAACGACTGTTGAAAATATCTCTGGCCATATCTATTATTGCTTCTGTATTCTTACTCTGTTGCCGCTTATTATTCTAACACCCTCTTCCGTTACTTTTAACGTCATGTTTTCTACTGCTTTTCTACCTATTATTAAGTCGCAGTCCGTCTCTTGTACCACGTAAAATTTATCCTCGATTTCTGTATCGTCCACGTAGACTTTATGCCAGAAAAAACCTGTTGGCTTAATTTCTTTTCCACCTATGCTTGATATAGATATATTGTCGCTGGTTAGTTTTGGCGCGTTTATTGCAGTATGATATCTTGAACTGGCGATTGAAATATCGCTTCCTGTATCGATTATTACGTTTGTTTTTATTCCGCGAATATCTATGATTCTTCCTTTTTTACCATTTAGCATGTCCATATTAACTATTTTTCTCTGCGTGTTTTGGGTCTCATTTTGGTATTTTGTTTCTCGTCAATTTTGATTATGTTGCGGGTAAAAATTTGAATATTCTTGTTCTGTATTTTTCGCCATGGCATATATTGCACTTACGTGATCAGGGTTGCCACACGTACAACAGATTATATGCGACTCTTTGCTTTCGTGACCTACATTGTGCCTATTATCAACTTGGCGTCTTTTCGAATTGGCGTAGTCAGCCACTCTCGATCTTCTGTCATCAAAAACGCTGCTTGTATCCTTAACTGATTGTTTATTGTAAATCCTTCGTGCTGTTTCGCAATTATCTAACTTATTAACTAATTCATCAATTTTCTTTATTTCTAATAATTCCTCTATGAAATGTGTCTTTGTTTCCGTAGGTAAATTATGCCTGATTTGATTAACAACAATTAATTCCGCTAAATCTTCAAAGTTATTTACTTGAAGACCTTCAATCCATTGTTGAAAATACACCTTTATCTCATAAGCGAAATCTCGCCAATTGGCTGATGGCTCATTTTTAGATGAGAAAAATTTCAGTCTAAATTCCTCTGGTGATAGTTTGTAGCGTTTTAGTAGAATATTTTTTATGTAATCATAATCGTGAATTTCAGGTTCGTTTTCTCTTGTTATTATATTGATCACATCTAACGGCATTAGATTAATTAAATAATTTACCCATTCTTTTTTATCAATGCCCGTTTGTGCCATTTTGCCTTTCGTACATAGCTAAATATAAACTAATAACATTTGAACTATCATATTTAGTTAATTATCTAAGCAATTCAAATTGCTTACCTGGATTTGTCCTTGGGCTTTCATTAATGTGTTCTCTTGAATTTTCTTGGATCTGCATTTTCTTAATTTCAAAATCTCTTTCGCGCTCCAATTTCTTTTCTTCAATCTCTGCTTGTAATTTCTTCTCTTCAATCTGCAATCGCCATTTCCTTTCTTCTTGTTCTGCTTGTAATTTTTTCTCTTCTCTTTCTGCTTCTGCTTGTAATTTTTTCTCTTCTCTTTCTGCTTCTGCTTGTAATTTTTTCTCTTCTCTTTCTGCTTCTGCTTGTAATTTTTTCTCTTCTCTTTCTGCTTCTGCTTGTAATTTCTTCTCTTCTAGTTCTGCTTTCTCTTTTCTAGCTGCTATCACTACTTCTAAGCGATCTTTTATAAAATCTTCCTCGTAACTCTCCCAGCTTTTGATCAGCAATATTAGGACCGGTATTGTCAGTTTTTCTGGTGCTTCAATTCCGCATTCCTCGCAGAGATTTATTAGATCAATTCTCTTAGCTTTATTTAGAGTGCCCATGTTTATCTTTCAAAACTTGTACTCGAAGTAATACAATTACGATTGCACCTTGCCAATTCGTAACCCAACTTTTGATACTGGCGTTTTACAATACTTTAGCTTTTGTTTGCATTTCACTACCAGTGGCTTTTGTGATAAAGATATATCACAGTTTTATCTTTTTTAATTATTTTTATTTTTCAGCTCAACGTATTTCTATTTTTATAGCCTTTCCAGTTTAATTTGCCATTCCTTAAAAGCTATTTATCAGCAGTCGCGCGCCTTGTACGCTGCTTTTTTGGCAAGGCCGTCTCCCCCCTCATTGTGCTTCGCGTTCGTTGAATCGGCGATGTTGTTTTCTCTGCGTGGCATCTTCGCGCTTTGAGTTAGTTTCAGTCGGCGCTGAGCTGTGACGTCATCGTCATTCAGCGGTTTTCACACCGCACGCGTGTGTTGTGCGCATGCGTCACCGCCGCTCTGGTTCGGTGTGTTTTCGGGAGCTGTTTTTGTCTTGGCGCTGCATCCGAAAGGGGCGTGTCTTTCAAATACAAATTAGAATCGTTCTTTTAATTATTAAATGTTAATTTGTTTCTGATTTGCTCTTTTGATTTTTCACGTAATTTCTAATCAACAAATTAGTTTAAATTAATCTTGCTGTCACATTTGTGCACCCCTTTTCTGGGTATAAATAATAATGTAGCGCATTTTTCCAACAGAATTTTAATAAAAATGATGCTGTAATTTTATGCTAAACGTCGTATGGTCTGGAGGCCTGGCCTGTGCCAGTGCTCGTATCCTAGAATCGCCGTAGCGCTGATTCTTTGGAGATCAATTTCGCGTTTTCAGTTTTTTAATTATTCTATAAAAATGCTGTTGTAAATTTTAAGTTTAATATTTTAAAAGTTTTAAATCAACTGGTAATTGACTTCTGAATTAATTCTATAATTCTTCATGAACGCGGCCAGAAGGAATATGTTAAAGATTCTTCGAATTTTACGAAATTTGAGCCAGTACTTTTTAAAGACTTGATGTGCAGCTTTCATCTCAACTTCTTCAAGAAAATGTAATAAATATTATTGGATCCTAACCAAAAAGAGTTCTTATTTCAAGTAGTATGGGTCTCTTATTTTTCAACAAAGATAAAGTAAGACCGTTTAATTTATTTTATATTTTTTTATTCTCTTCTCAAAGAATTACCGACCTAAAGAACGTCATGCAATTTTTTGCATTGGGTTATTGCTCATACATTAATATTCCCATCAATTGCTCTCTTATTTTTTTATGTCACATTTGGAGCCGTTTATTCTTTTATGAAGAGAAAAGTTGAAATTTTTATTTTGTTCTTAAAAAATATTCTCAAATTTTGAAACTTATAAAATAGAATATATTTGAAGATTTGATGCTCTATTAATTAATTTATATTAAAAATGGAATATAATTTGAAGAATTGCTGATTTTTATTAAATTTATTTAGAAGTTTAAAAAATATTCTTGTGCTGCTGAAATTAAAGAAATTTTCCACAGAAGATCGATGTTTGCAATAGATTGTTAATTTCGGAACTTTTATTCTCAACTGGCTTGCATATATTTAATAATTTATTTATAATTGAAAAATGATATTTTAACAGAAATTAATTTTTATTCTGGTATTTTTCCATGATATTTATTGAATATTTTATGCAAATTTTCATGAAGAATGAAATTTAAAAAAAAAAAAATGAATTTATTCTTGTTAACAAATGAAAATATGGTGCTTTTTATATAAAAAAAGAATATATAATTCATGATGAATTCAAATATTTTTTGAAAAAAGGAAAATTGTTGTTGTTCTAAGTTTTGAGAACAAAAATTTAAAGAGGCTATGGTTGTTCTTATTCTTGTTTTGGGTTAATTTTTGGTAATTTATTGGCACTTTTAAATGAAATATATTTTATGAATATTTAAAAAATTTTATTGAAGCAAATTTTATTGGAATTAAATTTATTGAAGCTATGTTCTCATCATATTACTAATTTATGCTGCACTTATTCTCAATATGAATGAATTGCCTTCATAGAAGCTCAAGTTTTCATGTGATTTTGTAGTTATTTTTGAGTTCTTGTTTGCTTCTACTAAAGTTAAATTACTTATTGCAATAACACTACAAGTTCATTGACTCTCGCCATTCACTACAAATTTTCTGTATGATTATAGTGTGCAAGCAGTCTGTGTTCTTTCTAGAAATTAAAATTCAAGAACTTTATTTATATTTTGAAAATATTACACAATAATTTGCATTTTCTGTTCTACATTTTGAGAACTCTGTTATTTGAATTTCAAAGAATTGTTGCTTCATCCTAATATCAATTTTACATTACACAGCATCTGCATCTTTTTATTGAAATTCTCATACCATAATCACAAAAAGAGACTGGTATTATTTTTTTCTTTTTTGAGAAGTTATAGCCATTACCTAACTGCTGCATATTCTTGTTCCTGAAATAGTTACTGTCTACTCATGCTATATTTTTAACATTCTACAATCTGAATATATACTGACAACTTCAATAAACTGGTCAATTTTATCATCTGACTTTGCTTACCTGGTGGAAAAATCTTCAGAATGTGTTATATCCATTGTTGGCTGATTTTCTCTGCTGTCTGCAAATATGATGGTTCCTGATAGTACAATGATTACTTACCTGCACTCTTTTGCGATTTGAAGTGACTGTTGATGGTCGCCATTCATATAAGGCAAATATATCCGTGTGATTGCTCCTCGTCAGTCCTCTTCATCTTGTGGATCTTGTTTCTCCCTCATCAATATTACTCATTTTTATGGATCTAAAGTATTAAAAATTTACAGCTGTGCCTATTTGCAATAGTTTCAGAAATTGCTGCATCTTCAAATGGAACTTCTCAAATTTGGAAAAATTATTATTATTGTTATTTGAAAATTTTTATTATGCGTAAATTATAGTGCCTTTTCTTGTTATTCTAGTATTATTTCATAACCCAAATGTTTTCTAAATCATTTTTACCATATGCCTCACTTAAAGAAAATTATTTTATAAATGAAGAAAATTATTTTATAAATGAAGAAAATTTTTTTGTTGCATTAAAATATATTGTAAAGTTACATGCAAAGCAACACATATTCTTAGAACTTTCCAGCGCATTATAAAGAAATATTCTACCACTTGTGAAATGATTTTGGTGAATATTATTTTCTTCTAAGAATCTAAAATGCTTTTATAGTCTTAGTGACGTTCTCAAATGTCACCAATCCCAATTTTGTCTCTAAAGTGTGCAAGTAGTGTTGTATTGCCAAATCTGCAATTTCTGCCTGCTTGAATACACCTATACAAAAATGTATATAGGCAACTTAGACTTTCCAGCGCCTCTCAACAAGAGTCTTGTGCTCTTTGTGTTTTTTATTCTAAGTGCCACTTCGTCATATTATACCTCAACATCATGGACCACAGTTCATGATTTAGTCTCTGCTAATTACCTGATGTGTCTTCAAATGCTCTTACGTGATGTGTCTTCAAATGCTCATCATTAATTAAGTGTATCCCTTCATTTGTCATCAAGTGCTAATTTTATTAGTGCTAAAATGTCCTTATAAAGTCTTCAATTTTATTTTAGTGGTATGTGTTTCAGGCAAAAAGGCCAATTTGCTGCTACACTGCCATTGTGTCAATCAACCAACCAGTGTGCCACTTAACTTTCAAACTTTTCAGCAAGTAGTTACTTTTTTTCTCAGTGTAATCATCTTTTTTAAAATCAGACTGATTTTAGAACTTTTAAAGGTATTATATCTGATTATTTGTTATGTAGGAGCAGAACGTTTATCATCCTTCATCTGTAAACAAACAATTTTTTTTTCTCCTGCAAGCATTTTATTAGAAATATTCATCTGTTTATTTACAATAGTTTTAGCAAGAATGTTGTATATTTTTGTCTGGTTTACATACTTGCTAATGGTTTAACGGATCGCTATTAGCATTTTTGTAAGTTTTGATGAATTTATATTATGTTTTATGCTTATTTGATTTGCAGATTCGTCATCGGTTTTGGAGATCGCCTTTGACAGTCTTGTAGGTTTTTGTGTTTGTTCAATTTACAGATCTGCTAATCGTTTTAAGGGAATTGCTGTTGGTGTTTTGTGAATTGTAATGAATACATATTAATAGTTTATATTTATTTGATTTACTGATTTGATAATGGTCTCATGACCGAAGGGAGGCTATTAACACTTTTGGTAAGTTTTGTATATACCACCCAAATAATTCACATATTGTCAATAGCTGATTTTTCTATAGGATATTTATCCTTTTCATTAATGTTATATAAATTTATGATTATAACGGTGCACTGTGTTTGTTTTCATAATTCTCATAAAATGTGTCATTTGATTTTAACTTGTCTTTCATTATGAAAGTTAATGGTTAAATTTTTTTTTTTTGAGGATCCTCATCATCTTCTCTCACCTTTTCTCGCTTTTTTTCTCATTTTTGCAAAAAAAAAAAAAAGAAAAAAAAAGAAAACCATGGTATATTAAAAGAAAATTTATTGTGTATGAAAAGAAAATTTATTGTGTATACTAGAGAAAAATGAATTGAGTATATTTGAAAGAATTTTGTTGAATATTTCAGAAAGAGTTTTATTGAGTATTTCACGAAAAATTATTTTTTACTGAATATTTACAAAAAAAAAAAAAATATTGAGTATATTAAGTATGAAGTTTTACTAAAGAAATGTGTCATTAGTTGTTGGTTAAAACTTATGCATTATTTTGTTACATTTTGAAAAGTTTTTACTAAATCCAACTATTTTGATGATTTTACTTATTTATGACAAATGAATTTGAATTTTGTTGCAACATAATTTTATGCAAATTTCATATAATTTTTGGGTAATAATTGTTATGCACTTATATATACTTGGTTAGAATTAATATCAGTATTTTGTGCATTATGTTAAATACTTAATTTTATATGATTTGAATTATTACTAATGCAAGGCCTTTTGAATGAATTTAAAATCCTTACAATGGATTGTTTTTGTGTACATATATGTTATTTAAGAGTTAATTTTATATGCTCTATTTTTAAAAGTCCTAGGCATCAGTCAGAATTTAAGGTATTCTTGACTTTTTGTTGCTTTAAAATTGCAACTTATTATTATTATAAATATTTATGTCTAGACAAGTAGGAAAAAGAAAGAAATTACCGACTCTTTTTATGTTGCTTTACTGTTGCAACTATTTTGGTATGATCTCATTGCTAATTTAAAGAAAATATTAGCTTGTTTTTTTTTATATATACATGATGATATTTGTTTAGAGATCAAGATCAATGGAAGGTATGCCTTTCTTTGCTAAAAAAAAATGCAATGGCGCTTTTGTATACTATGTTATATTGTATACATTTTGTATAATTTGTGATGAGATTTTTGAATGTACTAAATGATGTATATTCTTTCTCTTTTTCTTTTTGGTTGCTGCACATCACATCAAATTTTATTTAATTTACTTTTCATGGCTCTAAATTTAAGTAATTATGTCATTTTTACTTTGGCATGTAAACATTTTGTCTTCCCTGTGTCGAAAAAGGCTTTTACTGTTTTTAACCCTTTTTCTCCTTCTGGTCAGTCAAAATTTTTGTCGGTGAATGGGGGTATTGTGATAAAGATATATCACAGTTTTATCTTTTTAATTATTTTTATTTTTCAGCTCAACGTATTTCTATTTTTATAGCCTTTCCAGTTTAATTTGCCATTCCTTAAAAGCTATTTATCAGCAGTCACGTTTTTTGTACGCTGCTTTTTTGGCAAGGCCGTCTCCACCCTCATTGTGCTTCGCGTTCGTTGAATCGGCGATGTTGTTTTCTCTGCGAGGCATCTTCCCGCTTTGAGTTAGTTTCAGTCGGCGCTGAGCTGTGACGTCATCGTCATTCAGCGGCTCTCAGTCCGCACGCGTGTGTTGTGCGCATGCGTCACCGCCGCTCTGGTTCGGTGTGTTTTCGGGAGCTGTTTTTGTCTTGGCGCTGCATCCGAAAGGGGCGTGTCTTTCAAATACAAATTCGAATCATTCTTTTAATTATTAAATGTTAATTTGTTTCTGATTTGCTCTTTTGATTTTTCACGTAATTTCTAATCAACAAATTAGTTTAAATTAATCTTGCTGTCACATTTGTGCACCCCTTTTCTGGGTATAAATAATAATGTAGCGCATTTTTCCAACAGAATTTTAATAAAAATGATGCTGTAATTTTATGCTAAACGTCGTATGGTCTGGAGGCCTGGCCTGTGCCAGTGCTCGTATCCTAGAATCGCCGTAGCGCTGATTCTTTGGAGATCAATTTCGCGTTTTCAGTTTTTTAATTATTCTATAAAAATGCTGTTGTAAATTTTAAGTTTAATATTTTAAAAGTTTTAAATCAACTGGTAATTGACTTCTGAATTAATTCTATAATTCTTCATGAACGCGGCCAGAAGGAATATGTTAAAGATTCTTCGAATTTTACGAAATTTGAGCCAGTACTTTTTAAAGATTGATGTGCAGCTTTCATCTCAACTTCTTCAAGAAAATGTAATAAATATTATTGGATCCTAACCAAAAAAAGTTCTTATTTCAAGTAGTATGAGTCTCTTATTTTTCAACAAAAATCAAGTAAGACCGTTTAATTTATTTTATATTTTTTGATTCTCTTCTCAAAGAATTACCGACCTAAAGAACGTCATGCAATTTTTTGCATTGGGTTATTGCTCACACATTAATATTCCCATCAATTGCTCTCTTATTTTTTTATGTCACAGCTTTTACTTTTAATAATCCCGGCCGAACCCCCATAAATATAAGAAGATGATATATAAATAGTCGCTTTACTGGATTTATATGAACCAATAATCGATGAACAACAAAATACGAACTTTAATTTCAACTAATACACTTTCGGTCAAAAATATAAAGTAAATTTACCTTACAATAATTCAACTAAGCCTAAAGCGGCTATATTCATTTTATATCTTGCTTCATAACAAAAATTAGAAAACGGGTTCTTTGCCAAATCTAGCGATCCAAAGTATTTACAGCTCGCGCATTTAAATCATGGATAATAGCACTCAGAGTGTCAGTTCATAGAGTGTCAGTTCATTTGATGATCATTTACATGAAGTGTTCAAACTGGAATCCTACAAATATATACAGAGAGAGAGAGAGAAGTATTTAATATGTAAATGCGCAAATAAAAGTTATTTCTTTATGATAAACTATCCATTTTATTTCTTATATTTACAATCATTAAACGTGTTGAGGGATGTTTTATAATTTTTGTAAAATAAAAAAATAAAAAAACAATAATTAGTTTTTATTTTTACCTGCACATGGTCTTTTGTTTAAATAGCATTGAACTGTTTTATCTTAGTAAATGCTATGTAATTTATTGTTTATTTCTTACTTTGGAATACTGCGATTTAATAACAGAGGCTTTACACTTAAGAAATTAAACTTTTCTCTCTCACTTTGCAATCGTGCTATTAGTTTCTGTAATTTGATATTTTCAGTTCATTTCAAAATAATATGAATGGTTTAATTTGTATGTTAATGTTATATTCATATAAATATACATATATATATAGCAATACCCTTGATATATGTAAGTTTTCTGCATATTTTATATAAATTAAATTACATTCCTTTATGTTTAATGTATACAATAAATTTAGTAAACCATATTTCTTTCAGAATGCTTTATATTATATATTGTTATTTTTGTAGCTAAGTGTCAATGTAAAGAAATTTTTTCAGCTTTTCCATCAAATGGCAAATAACAACAATTATTCAATGAAATTATCGCAATACGGACGCATTTCAAAATTTATAGAATTTTAGCAATCTCTTATCGATGTGTGATTTGAACGATGAAAATTATCATTATATCAGATATCTTGTAGCAAAAGTAATAAAATGACATTTTCACCAATAGTTTGTGCTAGTATTGCGCACGTTATTTCGAGTCATACAAAGTATTGAGATTTTCTAACAGGTATTCCGTTTGCCCTTGAGGAAATAAAAAAAATCAATGCATGTGATTTTTTTATTGCTCTTTAAAGACAAAATTAAGAACCATAAATATCGAATTTTCAAGTTTAAATTTTATAGTAACAAATTCATTTCAGTGTAATATTTTAATAAATAAATGTGATGCTATGGAATATTTTATATAATAATAATTTCCATATTTTCTCTTTTATATGTCGAATTGCTAACTTATTTATTTTATTTTAAAACAGTATCCAAAAAATTCAAGTCTAAGATATTCTACTAATTCTAAGTATTTTAAAAAACTAATTTAAATTAAAAAATGAGCTATGTTTTCCTAATCAGTATTTTTGTTCTAAAATGAAATTTATATATTCATGTACATCAAATGAACCATAAACATAATTTGCCTAACTCCATCATAAAAACTGTCACAAAACATTTTCCTGGTATTTTAATTGAATTCCACATAAACACACATAATAAATAAATAAATAAATAAACCAAAGAAGTAAATAAATTATATTTTTGTACACTTTATTTTTATTTTTTAATAAGAATAATCTTCTCTCGTTTCAGATTCATTTTTTTTTCTTGGATGCATTAATCCATTATATCAATGTGGGCATGGAAACATACAGTCAAGTGGAAAATCATCATTAAATTCATGAGTCCCAAAGGGTCATTAAGAATATGAATTTGCACATTTCGATCACATTTTCTTTATTCAATGCCTCTTCGTGGTGTATCTATACAGCAAAACATTTTTAATATATTTTACAAGAGGCAGTGTAAAAGTTTGAAAAATACTTTTTATTTTGATCACTGAGAATAAATGATGATCTTCTTTGATAAAAGAAGATTTCTTCAAGAAAATTAAAATATTTTCCTTAAGCAAATCGATATATTCCATATACAGTCACCAAGTATTTATCTTTATAATTTCAAAAATTATTTTTGTTTTTCAAAAATCATTTTCGCATGCTGTTTTAAAACTGAAAATTTTGCAACAGGTTCTATATGTATTTCACTAAAAGATAATTTTAAGTAAATGTAAATCTATGTTGTATTTGCGTTTTTTAAATGTTGAAATAATTAGATAAGAATTTTTTTAATAAATTTAAATAAATTATTAAATTAGATACTAATTAAAAAAATCATTCCCGCCTGTACTGGGAGGGAAAGGTAGCTTTCCTATATCTTCGTTTTAAAATTTTAGCTAATGTTACACGAAAACAGCAAGTTAAAATGCAAAGAAAACGTTTACAAAAGATTCGTTAATACTGAATTTGAATAAGAAATTCGCCAAATTATTGAGCAATAGCCAAATAGGCTTCATTTATGAAAACTTATTTTGGTCGCCAAATTTGGCGATATTTTGCCAGATGTCGCCAAGTTTGGCGAGAATTTGGCGCTCACGGATATGAATATATAGTTTTATGCGTTTGATTGGGAAAATTATTACAACAATGAAAATTTTTGTAATATGCTGTCTTGTTTCAAAATGTCAGCCACCCTAGAATTTCAAGCTGCTCTATCTCAGCCATTTTTTAAGATAGAGGTAAACCAAAAAATGCTCTGGAATCCTCGTATCAAGGCCAAACACTTAAAAAATAAATTTGAACAAGCTGACCAACGAACTCGGTCGAGACATTGGTGAGCTTAATACACACAATTAGTTTCATCAAAATTGATTTATAAATACGAGCGTTATTGTATGACATATATATATATATATATATATGGCTATATCTATATATATAAATCAACATTTGAACAGAGGGGGGTTTTGGGGTCTGGGGGTCATGATCGGTGAAAATATATCGAAATTTTCTGGAACTGCTTTCCTCCGAACGGCTGCAACAGGTAGCTTTATACTTTTTTGTATTGAAAGCTACCTAACAATATAAATGTCCAAAAACTTAGAGGTACGGTTTCATAAAATACTTTACTGGAGGTGTTTTCATATGCAAAATTGTATTTCTACATAGATAACCGACCACTTTCGAGCAAACTTTTGCTCATCCTCATGGTTACAAATCAAAACGCAAGCACACAGATGACAATTGGCGAAAAAAAACTAGTAAGAACATCGTTCACTGCTGGAGAATGGAACAAACCATTAAATCTAACCAACAGGGGTGGGAGGCACTGGGAGGGGGTGTGATAATCATATTTCGTTTTGAACAATTCCTAAGAATCTATACAATAAATTGTTAATATTGTAGGATAATGAATCATTGCATGTTTTACCTTTTTTAGTTAAAATTTCTATGGATTCATTAATTATTGCTTGACAAAAGGCTGATGTATGCTTAATTATTTTAGTTTGATCAAAATGTATTTTGACTAATTCTTCTTGATATTTATGTTGTTTTTAATTAGTATTTATGCTATAAGGTGAATATAGATTCAAAGAGTATCTTTTATGATAAATCAAGTTTTTAATTGCTATTCAATTAGTTTTACATTTTCGCAAAATGTGCATCTTATTAATTTGTATGTTTCTTGATGTCCATTTTAACAAAGATATTTACATACATTTAAAATTAAGAGTTCTGTTAATAATTGAACGCTATTCACTTTCACAAAGAGTGGCATTTGAATAATCCACGTTCGTTTACTCCCAATCCTCTAATGAATATTAATTGAGGTTGATGAAAAGACAGCACATTGTTTAGAATATAATTATTCCGAGGTTTCCGTTTTGAAGTGTTTCGAGCTATTCACAATATTTCCATATTATGAAACAAATATATCTTTCAAACTGTTTCGACGTATTTCACCGCGGATGAAGATTTACCGTTCAGCGACAGTAATATATAAACCTAATTAATAATTCTTATGCCTTAAACTAGAATGCAAACGGGAAGCTGAATTATAAAATTTATGATGATGATAATGGGAAATTTGAATGCCATTGAAAGTAGGTTATTAATTTAAGATAACTCTACTTTCTGGAAACTAACAAAAGGAGAAACACTTTCTGACAAACATTCGACAGACGAAAAAACATAACAATGATTTTCTTTTATCCATGCTTACTGCAGTATTTTTGATAAATACATCAAAATCATCAGAACATGTTTTAGCAACAAAAATCTAAAACGCTTGATATCCATTTACTTTGATCGTGTTATGTATCCTTTATTCATACTAAATTACTAAAAATATGTAAACAGTATAACAATTTGATTTTTTGTGCATCAGTAGTCTAGACAACACAAAAGTAGAAAATTGGTATTTTTTCTGCTCAAACACTGCAAATAAAGAAATATTATAAAGTTATGTTAATGAAAATAAATTTTCCAGCCTGTACAAATAAGAAAAATATTTATATAGGTATATGTATTGTTCTTCCATAAGAAGTACGTTGTTTTTATTGCACTCAGAAAAGCTTTTGCAGACCAAAAGGTTTAGCAATATATGCGTATTGGACTAGCAATTCAAAGAAATAGAGTCTAGTATTTTTTATGTGGACGTTTTTTCGATATTGACCTGTGTGCGCAAGAGAGATATCTCTACTTTATTTTATTTTAATTATCCGAAGTGTGTTTGTGGCTTTCGTAATATGCTGTTATTGGTTTTCAATGTGGTTTTGTGCACATTAAGTTACGATGGTCCGTCTGCTGAGTATATAAATAGGATCACAATTTTGTATAAGTGGATCTAGCTCGACCTGCTCTTCAAGGAAAACAAGACTAGCAACGGATGGGGAGATAGAAACTTGTACGTGTTCCAAACGTCGAAAACCTTGGAGTTTAGCTGACGGCGAGTTGCAGTTTCTTAAGAGTGAATTTTGTTTATATTTCAAGAAAATTGGTCGGCAATCACGGTATGCTAGGTTTAAGAACATTATAGCTTATTTGCAGAACAGTGACCTAATCAGTTTTTCTAGCAAAACCCATGCTGAAAGCTTTAAGTTACTAGTGACTGCATGTGAGCCGACAAAGATCGTTACTTAAGTGAAGTTTCTTAAATTAGTGATATTTTATTTCTTAGTATTATTGAATATTGATCCAAGGATAAATTATTGTTAGTCGCAGCGTAGAGTAGGCAAAATTTAAGAAAAGCTACATTGAATTCTTTCCTAATTTCTTTTTAAATGAAGTGGTTGTACATATAAATCTCGTTATGTCAGTCTTTCAAAGTGATGGCCTTGCCGAGAAGGTCACATGTGTACAATAGTTTTCTCACGCACAACATTGATGTTTTTTTTCTTAACATACATCAGGGACTTTTGAATATTATCTTGTATCTATTGGATTACCACCCCCTTCCTTTATCCTACGAGTGAATATGTTTGTGTTATAGAGCTAGAATGGAAACTTATTTACTTTTGATGCGTTTGCATTTTCTTTTGGTGGCACTGAAAAACTCACAATGTACGAAAAATTTACATATTTGAAATTAAAATGAGTGCTGTTGTAATGTTATCATGCGAAAACCACTTTTTTACAAATAACATATTTAATGAATGCCTTATCGCAAAACATTTCACAAAATTATAAAATATAGTATGTAGAAAAATAGACCCAATAGAACCTGATCAACTTTCCGGTGTTTATGAAATCCATTCACAAAGGCAGATGGAACATTAAAATACTATACAGGAATGACAAACAGAAAATTTAAAACGAGAATAAAAGAACGTATGGCAGAAATCAAATATGACAGAAGAACTACTTCCTTAGATAGACTACATAGAATAGAGCCATTGCAGATTGATTTCTAGAATAGTAATTTTTTTCTAGAGTTTATTTCCCATCCATTATCCGTGAATCAATAGAAATATATTTGCGAAACGGTAATTTTGCAATGAATCAGCTTCATTTCATTTACCTAAAATTTGGCACGCGATGCTTTACAAATTAAAAAAAAGCAATAAAAAAAATAAAATAATAATTTTCCAGTTTTCCTGTTTGGCGAATTTAAGCACCTGCTTACATTGGACATATGATCTCGGGATTTATGTTTATCATTTTCAAAAACTTTTCGAGAATATTTTATTTATAATTTTGATCTGAAGATGTCGTCGTGTGAATGAAGAAAACATATATCACCAAAATAAAAGGTATTTTTAAATCTTTTGTGTTATGTTTTTTATCACTTTAAGCACTAATTACACTTTAATTTAAAGTTAACAAGTGTTTTTATTATATTACTTATAGATTATATGTAAATGTTTTTTAAATATTAATTATATCATACTAATATTTTTGAATTCATATTACTCATACTATTAATTAGCATTAATAATTTCGAGCCTCATTATTCTATTTTTATTATTTTTGGGAAAATTACTTTTATGTTAATAATACTAAAAGTATCTATCCTAAATCACAAAAGTTAAAGTTTAATGAAATTTAAATTTGTTATTTTAGACATTCAATATTACTTTTTTTACGATACTCACTATTAATTCTATAACTTATGGATGATCTATGTTTATTAGTACACGAAATATGCATAAAAAACTGCCACTACCATTAAACGTATTTTTTTACAAGTTCCATAGGGTGTTTTAGTTTTTACTTAGTAATTTAGGCCTTGGTATTAAAGAATATATAAACATATCCAGCGACTAAAAATGGAAACTCTTCTAATTTCAATTCGTTGCAATTAGAGTTAAATAAATTAAAAAGCTATTGTGAAAACAAATTTAAATGATTTTTGTATTTTATTTCAAATTTTTAATGTCGCTGCTTCATCATCAACCTGATGCATAAAATAAACATAATACGATATATAATTCCATTTATTACTGTGTTAATTAAATGAACGGTTGCGAAACAAAAAATTAATAATTAATTGAAATGTAGGCAGATGTTTTGTCAATTAATTGTACAATTTTGATTCATTTTTATGAATTGAATCATATTTTATAATTTTATAAAATATTTTTTTCTTTGCAAGAAGACTATTTTAAGGTAATGTTTTGAATTTATTTAAAATAAACTGATTCCGAATTTTTTGATTTAGAATTCAATTATAAAAATTATAAAATAAGTTTTACAAGCAAAATTATGCACATGAGCGCGTTACATTGGATACAATTTTTCATCTCTTTATACGACGTGTTGCTTATTAATTTTGTAAAATTGTTTTACTAAGGTTATGATTTTGTTTAAGATATAAGTTAATAGGAACCATCGTTTGGAAGAAATACGTTAGATTAACCATAATCCCCGGACTCCGTTA